>OX420939.1:9771473-11035223 GCA_949091785.1 Polymixis lichenea | reverse complement strand
CAAATTCGTTTAACATTTAAATTATATTCTAGCTGCCGATTCAAACAACTGTGTCCTGAATTAATAATGTCGAAAATATTTAGTGGCACACAATTTCGCTAGATTTTCAGATTGCAATTTGCATGTTAAACGTCAATCCGGCGGCGATGCGTCGGGCCCTATCACTGAATATTAATGCGACTACGAGATTTTGTTTTACTTTGTGGAAATTCGATTATGATGCAAAGTAGGACAGTGTAGAGAAACTAACGTGTAGGCACCTATACATCCCGACGCCGCGCGCCGGGTCGACCTCTGTTCTAAGCCAATCTCGACAAAGTCACATCTAAGTCGCGTTTCAAATCTCGAACGATTTAGGATAATCAAATGTGCTATTTTCGGTAATACACTTATCTATTATGAATTTTATGAGTTCATATTGCATTAGGTTGAGTCTGAAATCCTATATGAGAAAGTTTTAATCCGCCTTAGGCTCGTGTTGGTACATATGTATACTAAGGTCGGTGCACGCCGCTAATGTCGCATCATTTAGTGTGAAATCTCATGTCATGGATACCCTAATTGCATAAATTTTACCGAATGAAATTGTGAGATTAATAAACGTTTTATGTCATGTCGAGGCAACGTTTTTAATAGGCAGACAGACGTTAATGCATGATGTCCGGGAAATGAAAGTGAAGCATGCGACGTTAAAACTTTGTGAAGCTTATAGGAGTAATGAAGTTAACTGAAATGAAGCTTGATTATGATAGTTGTTAATGATAAAACGAAAAATGAAATGAATTGAAATAACTTTAAATGTTCTCATAACATAAGGCAACATCACGCCTGTAATCCGTGAAGGGTTAGGCATTGAGGTGTAGGTACCTATAGTTCGTCCACGTTTCACCAGTTATGTTTACATCGCCAGTATGCATGAAAGGTTTCATGGTTTTATTTTGAACTAGCTTAGTATTCTATGTATCCAATGTGTTACTCCGAGTTATAAACACAACCAGTCTTACCAAGGGGTATCCTGTTACCCAATAAGTGGGTTGAGGAGGACAGCTTGTCAGTTGCTCCATGTAAAATACTGGTATTCATTTGCATCTAGTTAGACTGACAACATATTTTAGGTAGTTGGGAAAAACCTACGCGGATTGTTTTTGTCTTAAACATAAGTGCGCTGTCCGAATACCTAGCTATAAACAAATTATAGTACAAAAAGTCTACGGGAATGGTAATAAATGCTCATAATTCTATTTTATTTGGCAGCCCAATAAAACATTCAGATCCAGACCAAAGGCTCAAAGTTAGGCTCGCTTACATGACGTTGTGGTACTTACCTGGATTTGATCATACATTACCCATATCTGTCACTTCTATTTCGTTCAGATGGATGAAATAACGCAAATAATGCCCATATATTTATCTATATAGACGCGTGAAAGCCTTACAATACCCTGTGGAAGTTGAAATATTAGTATACGACTTATTATCATATTCCTGAGGCACAGGTACGCATATCTCACGGTTGGCATATTAATATCTGATGAAATGTTGGCGGATGTGTTGGCCAAACTTGTTGGCTTGACTTGGTGGAGTTTGTGTTTGTATCGCTTTGGCAATTTCAGTAGTTTAAAGATATCAAATTAATTTGATGACATTTCAATGGATCATAATATAATTTTAACTTAATTGAGTTTATTTATATGAATGTTATTAACGACTTATGATTGGTTCCTACAAACAAAAACGGATCGTTATGCTTACCAATGGTAGCATTTTTTCTTTCTAAACTGGGGGCATATAAAAAGTTTCGTAAGCTAATTTTACCTGTAAAATTTGTTCCCTGTGATAGCTACGTCCATGTAGAACGGTCTACTCTGCAAAGCTTTGAGGCATTTACTTAATTTTTGGTAAATATACAAGAGTCTTATTTTTAACCTACAACTATCCGTAAATTATAATAATCGGCCATTAGGACAAATTTCACCAATGAAAAACGCGATCACCACTTAGACTACGTTTAAGAGCTGTCAGTGTCATTATTTTCTGTGGAATATTGCCACTGACAGCCATTGAATGCGGTTTTGATCGTGTTCAGCTTCGTTGGTGAAATTCACACTTACTAATAACTTCTGTAGGTACCTATAGGGCAGTGTGTTGCAAAATAAATATCTCTTCAAAGTATCATCGCGGTGATAACTCATGAGGAAAGTCTTATAAATTATTCTTTCTGTAACACGGCCCTAAAGCCAAGGCGTTTACTATACCTAGCTAGTGTGATTTTTTCTCAAGAACACCCCTAAACTACCCGTAATGGTGTTTGCTCCTTGGAGGGAGAGGTCAACTACTATTTAATCTAGCGTGAATGATTTATTGATGTTTTGAAATACTGTATTAGGTGAAGACACTGTGACCCCACGATAAAAAATAAATAACGTTACATTTAAAATCTTTAGGAGAGCCAAGAAACATAAAGATATTTTAATGTCTCCATTAAAAATTAAATTAGTGGATATAATTAAAATTAATCACGGGTGTAAGACAGCCTGGACGCCGAAGCTTATAAAAAGTGGATTTTTTTGTATGTTGATCAAAATATACGCCTCTCTTAATGAAATTACGCAAAAGTTTAACCACCTGTTCCGAGAGGGATGAACACGGCTCGCGGGTGGATGGGGTGCGGGGATGACACCGGCTCTTGCCGAAATTTACCTACTTGCTTTAATTAGCCTTGTGTAGGCTTACGGACGGTCATTTTTCTTGTTTAGCGGTAATTGATAAAGGGCGCGCAGCCCGCGCCGACCACATCAAACGCTGCACCCAACATTCCCGTGTTTACATGCCAACCACAATTTATGGCGTCTCCAATAATACACAAAAGTATATTACGACTGCCACCACTGGTACCTACTTAGTGTATACGTGTACTACTTTAAATCATTTTCTAGTTAGCTTTTCAATTTGTCTAAAGCATTCAGCGTTTACATCGCCATGGCCGCTACAGACACACATGATATCGTGTTTACGTATAAAATTTACATACAACCATGCTTTTAAGTGGATTGAATGAAAATATTAACAAATTGGCCTGCAGCTGGATTAAACAGTAAATTCTCATATCCTGGTATTAACGTTTCCCCTTCGGTGAAGGGTGACTGGCCCTGTGGGTCTGCGAAGGGGATGCAACCTCAGCAATTGCGTTAAATCAGCAGCACTATTGGATTAATATCTTACCTACCTTACCGTTGTAACTTTCACTCTATAAAAATCGATGTACACGTCAAGTTTCACCGACAACTGAGTCTACAGATACGCAAATAAATTTAGTTGTAAGTTTTCTCGGGGTGATCAATAAGGTCGAGTGATTTGATTTGGTCGTCGAAGGCCCGACTCGGCGAGTTTCTTTTTGAGGGAGAAGCCCGCGCGCCGTGCCTACAGAACTGTCGCAAGACCAATATTGCCAAGGAAATTAGTTTATGTAAAATGTAGAACAGGAACGAAAAATATCTAAAGGAAAAGTGTAAAGGGAATATTGAAATCAATTCAGTTTGCCTGTTACTCCTGCGTTATAAGAAGTCATCTTCGAGAAATAGAATTACAATGAAAGGAATCCGGGGACTTTTATTTTTGTAGACGGAATATTAAAAGTGAATTAAGATGGTGAAGCTACTTTAATAGATGTGAGGTGAGTAGAGTTTATGCAAATGTGGGTACATCTACTTGGTGTGTTATTTGCATAAACAATTAAAATATCAATTGCTCGGTAATCGTTTCGGTGAACCAACAAATTTCAATTAAAGCTCTAACTGTGGATGTGGAAAATTCATGCCACATTCGTATTTAATTAAAATTTTCATACATAATAGATTTACTGGCATACATTTTGGCAGATGTGAGGTTCATTTTGCAATCTGTCTTTTAAATTGTGTTGCTTGAAGAAAGAATAAAGTTTATAGGAGCGAGATACAATTTTATTATAACCTAGTATCTACCTATGTAGGTAAAAAAATGTGGGCCGGTTGTTGTTTATTAATAAGCTGAAGGCACACAAAGGGTGGCACGTGGTTCATTATTTCAGCATGCATAATAATAAGCTTTCACAAATAATGTGATGCGCTATTTGATCGGTTAATTTTCACGGACATGACTGAATAATTTAGCGAATTAAATATGTACTGCTGCATTATCGTATCGAGTAATGATATACGCTGCATCAATTAATAGATTAATTATTACATACCTATGTTCTAGTTACGATACTGATCTGAGTTTAAATCAAAATGTACGTAGAATATATTATTCTATCACCCAGTCGAATGCGTGACTATGATATTTATGAAATACTAAATTTTGTCAATGGCTTCGCCCGCGTAGAGGTCGAAAATCATCCCACAAAATAGTACTACCGGGATAAAGTATCCTATATGTTAATCCTGCTTATAAACTACTAGCTTTAGCCAGCGGCTTCGCCCGCGTGGAGATCGGTGTATTGGTCTTATATTATAAACCTTCCTCTTGAATCACTCTGTCTATTGATGAAAACCTCATTAAAATTATTTGCGTAGCTTAAAAGATACAAACACTAAAAGCGACTTTCATACTATGTAAAGATATGTGTGCCAAATTTAATAAAAAAACCTTTCAGTAAATTTTGCGTGAAAGAGTAACAAACATCCACAAATACTCCACATCTTACAAACCAGTGTACGACTAAACGCCGACAGACTGAACACCGACAAGACTTTACTTCGACGGGACTCTTCGCCGACAGGACATTTCGCCGACAGGACTCTTCGCCGACAGGGCTCATCAGGTAGGTAATTTAGTAGTAGGTTAGGTTAGAATTGCGAACCAACCGCACGCAAGCCTAGCGAGCAAAGCGAGCAGTGCCGCGGCAGCGGCCGGCGAGTGCTACTTCCATGATATGCTCGGTTCTTATTAACAAATACGGATCGTTTTGCTTACCAATGGTAGCATTTTTTATTTTCAAACTGGTTGAATAAATAGTTTCGTAAGCTAGTTTTACCTGCGACAGCTGCATCCAAACACGGGGATCTACTATGCGAAGGTAATTAGGTCTTTGCTTCTTTATTGGTAAAGATACAAGTATAATAATTAATAAATTAATGTAACCTAAGACTGTCCGTAAATTATAGGAATTTAGTAATAGCGCAAGGATGAGCCTTGTCTGCGAAGAGTCCTGTCGGCGAAGAGTCCCATCGAAGTAAAGTCTTGTCGGTGTTCAGTCTGTCAACGTTTATTCGTACACTCTTACAAACTTTCACATTTACAATATTAAGGAGTATTGGATCCAAAGGTTGAATCAAAATGCAACAAGTACACAATAATGATCTAAAACCAATCAATCTGCCTAGTGTTTTCCTGTGTTGGGGTCGAATACCAGTAATTTAAATGAATCACATGATCTACATTGTTACCTACCTCACCGATTCAACTTTGAATATTGCAAGCCTGTAAAAGAATGAAAAGCTTGACATCTGAATGTAATGTATTTATTAGTGTAACATTTATGCAAAGTCATGGCGGCCTGCCAAGACTTAGTTCCGATGCAGCCGCTGCGCATCCAATTATATTACAACCCTAAAATATTAAAGGATGCGTCTAGAATACAAATTGCTCAAATAAATCAATACGTGTCTACGAAGAAAAAGTTCCGACTTGCAGTGAAATATTAATTAAAATGTGAAGACAGAATGTTGCTTGTCTCTTGTTATGATTATGCAGATTTTAAGCCCCCTGTTCATAAAAGTTTCACAATAGCAAGAGTGTACCAAAACGCTTCGTTATTGAGGTTTACTATTACAAATTCAAATTAATAAATAGTAACCAAATGTATTGGTTTTCAAACTTCATATTTACATATTTCTTTAAAACTAATTACGCAGTGGTTTGTATGTTTTACAGTGTTAAACTATGCTATACCATATTTTCAATTATCAGAAAAACCACTACTGTATAAATCTACGAAAATACATATCTATTTATAAAATAAGCAGACATAAACTGAGACTAAAATTCTAAATTTTGTCTACAAACCTAAAACGAACAACGACGATAGTGAAGCGAACGTATTAATTAATTCTCCATAACTGTATTGGCACCCACGCTCATGGATTTTGGTTGGATCGCTTTCAGGCACTATTAGATGCGGCTTGTCGCAAACTTGGATGAGGAAACTTCAGTGGTGTCCATTACACGTCTTATTACACCTACGGAGCCTGTCATGTGCTGCTGCTACCAATATAGTGTGCCAATAAAACCCGACGTTATCATAGCTGTGTCAAGCGTACCTTAGTTTCCAGCTAATAACTTGGTTTCGATGTTACCTCATTTTGTGTCTAGACTATAATGTTATTGTTACAGGTAAACTGTTTTATACATTTTCTTTCGTTTTGCGTATATTTCTATGAACATATGTGGCTGCTACTTCGCAGGTGGAGTTCTTTATTCAATAGGCAGGTACCCTTTTCTCAGATTCTATTGTACCTCGTAGAATACAATTGACAAAAATAAACCATTTGGCAGAAAACCAATTATTTGACAAGCTTAGTAGGCAGTTTTGAGAGTCTGTGAGAGGAAGTGTCTGTGAGTGTGTGGGAGTGGGAACACACGCCACACTTTGTCAAAATAACCTTCATTCTGCTACATTATTATTCAATCCTCTACTTTACCTACTCTGAATACTGCCATCCTATTTCTCAACTCCACGAGTTGGATCCAAATTAAAAAGAAAAGCCCGCCTACCTATACTTGTTACCACACACACAGTCGAAATACGAAATAAAACGTGTAATATCCGAACGTTGCGGAATCAAACCGCCCCAGGAGAAATACTCCGCCATTACCCATGTGACGGGAACTTGTAATTGGTTTTTTGTTTCTATGTAAATTTCTATCCGGCTTGTGAGATTAAAAGCTCTTATTTAAGTTATGTTTGCATTAAAAGCCTGTATATGTCATGATCTAAGAACATTACGGTCAAAGTATACATCATTCAGACTAACCTGGACTAGAAGTCTATACGGACCTACTGTATTTTATTCAATAACATTTAGCATTTTATTTTACTGTCTTTTTAGGCCTGTCTAAAAATACTTACATTTAAAAAATATGAGAAAATATGTTCTAGGTGAACTATTTTGTTTTTAAATAGACACAAAGGCTGATAATTGTATATAATTCAAAATTTCACCTTTGCTTAGGTAGGTATTAACACAAATAAATAATTACTTAAATTAACTAGTTATCCACTGAAGTAGCGAATATAATTTCGCTACTAATATTAATCAGATTATAACGTGATAGTCATAATTGCTTTAATTGCGTTATCACATCAGTTGCTCAAATTATTAACCAAACAATTTCTAATTAGGATATTTTAGTGTTATAAAATTACCTTTTAAAAGCTCCTGTAAATAAAGGTATCTTTCTAATATAGGTACATATAAAACAAAGTGAGCTAAGAATAATTTTGTTTTAATTTTCAAGCTTAAGAATGATTATTTTGCATATTTTTACGGCAGCAAAACAGTAACAAAATGCTTGCCTGCAAAAGATAGAGGGGTTTAAAAGGTAGTCTAGAAACTAGGTAGCCTAAGGCAATGTTATGTCTACGAAATCCACTGTTAAGTTTGCTACTTTTGTCGCCCTGCAAATTGTTTACATTTTAGTAAAATAAATGAGGCAAAACTATTCACAACTTTTACAAGTATAGTGCAGGTAAACACAACAAAAACGTTCGGTGAATTTCTGTACCTACACTATTTTTATTTTTTATCAATCTATATTGTCCCACAGCTGGGCAAAGGTTGGCAATATAACCCCATTGTTCCACTGTTGCTTGTGTTTTACCTTCGCCAGGCAAACTCCCATAAAATTATTTGAATTTCCTTTTTTAATTTCAGAATGTTTTATAGTTTTTCATCTAACACTTCCCTCTTGGTATCGTGGCATAACCTTCAACTGACAACCCATTTATCAAAAGAACCTGAAGCCAATAAATGCAGCAATATGACGTCTGATATATTGTCTGGCGATAGATATCTGTATACAATGGATGATTTTGAAACAATTCAGTGTTGCGTGGGAAATGCTAGCCATTGGTTTTGTATGCGGTCCCAAGTTGGGGGGACAACTGGGTCCATCAACTTGAATGGCCCAGCATGGCGGAGCGGTGCACACTGTGAATAGCCACAACCCGGCAACATCCGACAGACACACTTATTCGTTCGTTTGTCTTTGCTGTTCGATATGTTGTCTATAGGCAATTTGGGCTTTCAACATGTGGTAGCTTTTATAGTATTTATCTGCTTTAATAGTAAATCTGCAATGGGATTATAAAAACTTATGCTTATTTGCATTAGTTAGTTTTAGGCAAACAAGTCAGAAAGCAGCAGAAAATTGTCGATAATACAGAACTAGAAAACTCTAGTCTTAGTACCTATTTGGAAATCTTTAGATCATTTACTAATGATAAACGCATTTCGTGAAATTATTAGCAGTACCCACTTTACTTTTACATTCGACTTTAATACTGAACCCCTTTATAAAATGAAAATCAAGTGTCACTCTGAGTAGCTGTTGTTGACTAAACACTAAAACAGTTGAGTTTGCGCCAAGCTCATTGTGTACTCTGTGTATGTTAGCAAACAAAACAACGAGCTTTTCACTAAATGGCAAAACCATCCACAGCTCTTTCATGCTTTTAAACTGACAAATAAAAAAAATAACATTGTACAGCTGTGTACAAAGGTCTACAAAATGGCGTCAAAACATAATCGTAAAATTTGAATTAGAGCTAGGAACGAGTAGTTAAAGTTATAGCCGGAGATTGCCTGTCCACATTTTTGTTGATAGTGGTAGGTATTTGTGAAAGAGGTCCAAGTTTACAGGCCCCGCTTGTCTAATGGAGCCGTGGCCTTCCGGCGGCAAGTCCAAGAGGCATTTAATCTTGGCTGAATTATGTGTTGATGTCGGAAACCCGGAAAACGCTCCCTGTCCGCGCCCCAGTAATTTCACTTTTTATTATGTGCCTATTTGGTCGGTTTATGCATTTATTTAGTGGCTTCATTTTACTTTTACAATTATGTTTTGGGTGGGAAATTTTAATTGTGTTTGTAATCTGATACCTAGTAAGTGCATATTTACAATCTACCTACCCACAGTGCCTGTTATTATTTCCACCAGATAGTTTTTGTAGTTTATTAACCAATACAATTCCTTCTCTCAAAATGTTTAATTGGACTTAGGCAAACCATGAATTACGAAATGTGTTCCCATTTATCAAGTTTTACTCATTAGATATGTATATTAATCTGAACATTGCAAGAAAAGCCAGGAAATGCTGAAGACTTACCTATGTAGCGGCGGAATTTCAGAATATTTCAAGGGATTTATAGTGACTGTAGCTAATTTAACAACGTATGTTGAACCTACGATTACCTACTAGTACATCATTATTATTGGTATGCAAGCATGTTGTGAACCCAGCTGTCATACCTACGGAATAAGTGACAACGTTCAAAAATTTAGGTAAGTAGAGTGCTCATAGTCGGACGTTTATATTTAAATGCAATTAACGTATTAGATGCAAACACCGGTACCGGAAAACGCTAAGCACCTAAACCTTATTACTGAAGTAGGCTACGCGTCTCCATTACCGGCTAACTATGCAAACTGTAAGCCGCGTCAAGTAACAGCCAGTATTTACTCATAGTTACCAGTTACCTCGTTCATAGGTAGCAGTTTCGAGTAAAAACAAGGAGTGCGACGTAGCTGTCCGTAGGAGCGTATTCCCTGATGTAATTACTGCGAGCCTGCCTGAGCGAATCCTCTAACACAATGACCGATGTCCGATAGCAGCGGCGCCGCTCCCGCTTCAGCGTATGCCCCCGTTAGCGCTAAGCGAGTTGTGCCGCTCCATTGCACGAGTTATAGACAACGGTCTCATGCAACTAGATTATCGGAACGACTCAAAAATATCGTCGAAACTTGGGTTTCGAGCGTGGTTGACTAAGTTATGAGCAAGAGGTGTCTATTTAACTTCTCAAGGAAGTCTTTGAATAGAGTGATGGTGTTTTGAAGGAGTCTTCGTAACATAAATTGGGCGATTTCGTGATGGATAGAAGTTTATGGCAACGTAAAATTATTTAAATTTTAAAGAAACTTTACATTCTCCGCAATCTACAGTGTGAGTATATTATTAAGAAAAGAACATACCGTATATGTACGGGTACTTACTTGCGTCATAACTTTTGTCGAGAAAGAAAAGAAAACCTAGAGGTGTGCTACGGTTCTGACATAGGTACATTTCCTTTGCTTTCCTTAGTACAAGCTTATTTTTAGTGTCACCTGTCCCTGTAATGAAATTTTCAAGTAAAATTTGACCCACTTCCCGGCTTCCGATTGAGCTGAAATTTTGCATGCATATTTAAATCGACAATGCAATAATGTTACGAAATAGAGCTGAAATGATGATGGCACTAGAATCTGGCCATGGGAATTCCGATTTAAATGATGTAACCCTATCGAATTTATGGGATGGAAACTCTGGGAACTATAGGAACTCTGTAATAATACGACGCAACTCCATTGAGTTTGGGTTCGTTTGATTTGTATTGACAAGTACTCTGGTTGTAACTATAAATATTTATATTTAAATTAGATATAAATTACTGAACTAGTTATTAAACATCATTAATACTAAAAATAAAAAAAATAAAAATATTAAAACAAGCTTTTATTGATCTAAAAAGTACTACTTAAAAAACTTATGTCAACATAAAACTTTGATATTATCTTAAAAGCTTGAGGCGTGAACGGCCCCTTAATGTTTGTTTTTTTTTTCAGGCAATATTAGTGACAATCTGGTGTTGTTCGATTAAGATTTATTAGGTATTTTAGGTCCAATCAAGGTTTCTATATAAAGATAAGTAAAATTAGTGTGACATTTTTGGATAAAATTATTATCTACAAAAAACATTTCGCTTTATCGCATCGAAATTCCAAGAAAAAAAAAGATTTTGAAAGTTTATCAATAAGAATATCAATTTCATGGAAGTTGAAAACGTTATTTAGTAACTCCACAACCCCAAGCGCTGTTCTGCTGGTAATTCAATAACGCTTGCAGGCAAACGCAGTTACGGCCAATTAAAAGTATGCCACTCACACACCGACGGACGGCGAATCGAGTTACCGCCCCTACGGGAGCAGAACCTTGAGACCCGGCGCAAACAAATAACTAAGAACGCTAGGTAATTAAAGTACTCTTTACAACTATTCTCATTTGGAGGCACTCAAGCGTGATGTCATTGTACCATTAAATGAAGATAAGGTTAACATTAAAGCGCGGCTTTTACTGTCCGATGAGCTCAGGCTGGAAATTCCAGGAAAAAATAATTACAACTTTAATTACCTTTGATAACTTAAACAGCTATCTACTTTAAATTACCTTCCCACCTAGAACTTTATTTACAAATGGTCGTTGAATCCTTTTAGATCTGCCTCGAAAACGTTTTTACCGATGCAACGAAGCAAATAGCATTAAAAATTGACGGCAACATCGCATGTATCGCAATTAAACAACGATTTCAATTGCAAGTCTATAAAATTTAAATAAAATTGCATTTTTTATAGCCGTTGTTTCCGAGCAGTCGGTTCAGTGCTCGCATGGGAGTGCTAAGTTCAGTCCTGAACAGTAATGAGATTTTTCGAAACTTGTTTGCTCTCCCAGACATTTATTTTTGTGGATTCATTATTAAATAGGGATTCAGAAAGTCTACGAAAACGAATATTGAATTTGTTTAGTTAGCTTCATTTGAATTTGAATATCGGAAGATTAGAAAACTTATTAAACTTTTGCTATTTTATTCCTTGATGGTATGAAACTTTAGTTAAGAAAAAGCTAAACTAAATAAAATTAAGTTATAACATTAAATACATATTGTGATGGTTCAGGTAAACAATAACAGGCCTAGTTATATCTGGCGGTGAGTCAGAACGGTACCTAATTTAAACATGAAATGAGGTTGTTGAGCGCGAACACAGGACTTCTTCTCTCGTGCGTCTGAATGAGACAATGTCATTAAATTAAAGTTTCATTTGTCTTCATTTGCTAAACAATAGCAATTATACAAAGCCCCACAGCGGGCGAGTAATCAAGCGTCCCTTTAATTAAGTACAGAAACAGTGCCAAGTAATTGGATCTGAACAACTGAGTAAACAAATCGAAATGGTAGGTAATAAATCTAACAAACACCTCTTTTGGCGTCGGTAAGCAGTGCTGTACAAGTAATAGAACGCTTTACTTATCACATTTACAACTATTTATCGGTTCCTGATGTTATAATGAGTTTGTAAAACAATGATTAACTCCACTAGAAAAATGTACCTGCTATGCTAAGAATCAACAAGTCGAGCTGAAAGCTTTCGAGCACTCGTTTTTATTTTGTTGTGTGTTTCCGCATCATTGTTTTTTCCTGGTACGAGAGGAAAGAACGAAACACAAGAAAAAATATTCAATGCATAGCTGTTTAGAAAAAGCAATGTATGTTTACATTAATACTTTATACGCAAAAGTATTCTAAACAGTAACAATTTTTTTTGAATGCTAGTTGTTGAATAGGCGTTGGTTGCGAGCACGTTATCTGAAATAAAAGTATCCACGAGTAATATTTAGAGACTGCATGGAATTAATGTCGTAAACATATCTGATTTCAGGCGAAAGCTGAAGATGGATGCACTTCCGTATTTTAACGAGCAAGTTAAAAACGTGACATTTCAAACAATCCAATTTGTGTGAAATAGTAGGTGCAGTTCCTTTATTTTTGATGAGAGTCCATGTCCCCACGTCCGTGGCGGGCTGTGGCGGGCACGCTACACTACGTACTACGTACTCGAGTACGTTGCACCCGCGTATTCATTTCCGGCTTCTTGCATTTTTATAACCTTTATACACTTGCTATTTGCCCCCGTAGGCTTGTAGGGTTGTGCACAAACAGATTTACAAAACACTCCCCTTCAATTCACTTTGAATACCCACTTTCACTACGGATGTTTCGATTTTGATACAAATTGAGTTTATATTACCATAATTGCCCACTTTAAGAAATAATTACATAGAATTATACAAGCACGTAAATTCCAAAAAACATTTTTGTTGAAATGTGAAACCTTTTATTTTTTGCTGGGTTTTAGCGAGATGAGTTAATAATGAGGGTCCAGGCGTATAAAAATGAACGGTATATTGGGACGAAGTGAGCTGAAATAATAGCTGTTAGCGTTAACGCGCTTCGCAGCCCTACAGCGCAGTTAAGCGACATCAGGCCGCACCGTACATATTTATATTCATGGTCTGAGAACCTTTTTATCCGCTACGAAATAGTTCCTCAGCTATTTTCATGTATGTTCCCAGAGATAGCAACAAACAACCTTACTTTTTTCGCTGTTCGCGATTTGATTGCAGGGATTTACTTTTATGGTCAGATTTATAGACAGTTTCAGCAAGATTTGCCGCTCGGCACAATTTTATACAGCCGGGGGTGTTTATTTAAAATGACGTGAATAAAACATGTATGTTATCTTTTGAACTCCTCAAATATATTTTTTACTTCTACCTACCACCACTTACCAAAAAAATACTTGTAGGTAAAGGTTCTTCAAAGTTACATTGTAACTGGATATACCCTAATTCTTTGTTTGTTGGAACCTCAACTTCATTTACATTTTTTGGCTCAAGAAACGTGCATCCTGTCTCAGTGTCTCAAGGAAACTGTCCGCTAGAGTGTGTCCTATTTACTACCCCCACCCCATCGTAGACGCGTATCGCAAAAATCCAAATTACTTTTAGTTTTCAAGTGGGGTACGGACGATTTTGTTACCCGTTGACCTTTAGCCCCGTTCTACTTATACTACTGAATAAACTTATTGTTAGGAACTTTAAGGCTTAGGCTCAATCTTCAGTTTGGAAACGTGCCTGAATTTTAAGAACATTGTTTTAACGAATATTATAGCTACCTGTTTTAATATTTAGGGCTATGGATTAAAACATAGGGAATATCATTTCGCTATTCTGCTTATTGCGTAAACAAACGGAGTGACGTTATATGACACAGTAATGGTGTATTAATAAAAAAATAAGGATTTAGCCCAAGTTCCCACGGACGTAAAAATCACGGCGGGATTTTTTCGCATACTGAATTGTCAATCCACTACTTACCGCCAAGAGTTGAAAATAGAACAGTAAAACAGTGTTCGATTTTCGGTTCAACATCGAGTTTTGAAAAATCGAAAAAGCAGTGCGTAAAATAATCTCGCCGCGATTTTATTACGTACGTGTGAACTTTGACTTACAAGTAAGTAAAGGGTAGTAAAGTACCCTTTTCTTCCAAAGATTTTTGAGATACGGAAGGACCAAGACTGATTAAATAATCCACTGATAAAATTTGATTCGTTTCAACTCCGAAATTTGCGTAAAAGCGATGCAAAATATCCAACAAACACATTGTACAATACATTGTTTCTTTCTTTGATTAATGAACAGCTCCATGACCGGTTTAGCGGTATTCGTCCCTCTTTCAACAAATGACAGTAATTTCCAAGCGGAAATGCATCGAAATGGCAAAATGGCCTGCTAAGCGGCGGCCATTTGCTCAGATTGCTTCTCGTGTTAAAATTTTATATCTATCACTATATTTAATAGTGTTTTCGCAAAGCTATTTCAGCAAAATATTTTTCCGGTATTTCATAAAATGCTGAAATATTTTTATAATTTTGAAACGTTATTTAGGGAATTTGCTACGGACTACGCGTACGATTTTGCGGTGTATACGAACAGTGTATAATATAATCGTTAGTTAACTCTGGTTCTCTCTATCTAGTCTAGGTACTGCTGACTGGATTTTAAAATCATATTCAAAATATTTAATTTCACATAAACCTGCATGGGCACTTATGAAACGTCAGAAGCTAGGTGCAAGGTTCCAATTTGTCGCTTCCTATGGAGAAGAGCCGACAAGAAACTCCACGGTTACTCTTTTAAAAATAATGGGCTTTTACAATGTTTTCAAATTACAGTGATAATAGGTATGGAAGGACAGTTTAGACCTGTCAATGTACCAGATACTTAGAGGAATGAAATCGCCCACAAAGGGAACAGTGCATAAATTTTAAAAGCAAAATAATCTCTCGCACGTGGTGATTTTTCACAGTGGTTAATCTGCCATTTTTTGTTTCTAATATTTTACTTGTTTATAAAACGATTGTATTACCAAGACAAACCCATTTCGCTGCGGGAAAACAACCATTAAAATTTCACGGTGTATATCGGCCGAAATCCTTCTAATGTTACAAATCTATAAGTTTGTGAGGATGGATAGATGGATGAATGTTTGTCACTCTTTCACGCAAAAACTACCGAATGGATTTGGATGATAGGCCCACAGATAGTATACAGGATGTAACAGAAATCATATTGCTATCCTTAAGCACTAAAGATAGCAGCTGGTATAGAATCACTATACATAGTATATCAGCTCAAAATAAAATACTCAAAGAATTGATACCAATTTTCGGTTTCATATGTTTCTTAAATTAAAATCATAACAAACGTGTCACCGCACTTCGTAGGTCAATAACTTTTCACGTTACTTGCCAATATTACGATAAATCCCTTCCAAGTGATGTTTTTATTTCAATTTGAAAAGTTCGGTTTCTAGTATCAATGTATTATAAATGCTCGTAAGTTCCGAACGTGTAGAGATAGGATTAAAAAACCTTTCCAATATCGTTTGATATCATCCAAAGAAGCCGTGCCCTTGGTATGTTTAGACCATTTCCGTTACACGTTGTATAACCTGGTTAACATATAGGGTACTTTTTCTGACCTCCAAGCGGGCAAAGCCGCTGGAAAAAGCTAGTCTTAAATAAATCTATTTCCACCTCGCAGCAATATGTTGTTGGTGAAAAACTGTTGAAGTTCACGAGGCTGCTGGATGCGGGCAGCGTAGCACCGGTCGTTGTGGTATTTCTTGGGGTCCAAAGCCCCGCAGTGGACGTTTGTCGGTCGAAATGAAATCATCATCTTGGGTTTGTCCAAATTTTTTACCTTCACGAGCGACTTAAACATTGGTACGTCTGGCGCATCCCGGACACTAAGCATTCAGTGACGCATAGTCTAGGTGACTGATCCTTTCACCACTATGGCACGAATTGGTGTTTCCCAAGCCTCCTTGAGAAAAACCGGTATGGTATACCAAAAGCCGCTTTTAAGAGCTAATCCCTGGAATTTAACTTCACCAGCGCTTTGTGTTTGATCAATCAATCAAAGGAGGAAAATAATCGCGGCAGCTAGGTGACGATTTATTGACAAACAAGTAAGTCCCTATCAAACTTAAATTCCTATTCAAAATCAAGCTAAAATATGATCGTATCTCTGAACAATAGAAACAATGACTCCCATTCATCTTAAACCAGAACTACGAACCGTACCGTACCGTACCTTAAGACTATAATCTAAAGTGAGTTTCCTTCGAAGCATGACTACAAATCCGTATCTGTATTGATGTTCGAAGACAGCCATTATTGGCGCTTTGCTATGCTCTGTAATCCCTCGACCTCGGAACTACTCGGGAGTCGGGCCATACGGCTCGGATGTGGCGTCTGTCGGTGATCGTCATTAGCTGCAAATATAGTGTATGTAGCTATTATGACTGAGTTACTTGTGTGTTGTGTGACATTACTATTGACTGCCACGATTAATTGTCCGGTTCTGTTGTGTAGTCGTATGTGTTATTGTTCAGTGGTGTTAGTAATTATACTTTACAATCTCAATGTACCAGACTAGCTTTCCATTACAAAATATGTAAGATGTGGTTTTCCTCTTGAATGTAAGCCCATTGAATACAAAAATACTTTTTTAACCCCAATTAAACCTTCATTCTAGTTCTGAATTGCAAATCGGAAACTGCAAGGAAAAAATACTTAATTTGCTTTCATACATTCTTTTGAAAATTATGTTCTCAAGCTAAACGTTTCGAGAGGCAATATTTCAATCTGTTGGCACACAGTCACGGCCGCCCGCGGCCTGAGGAGGCGTACGTACTCGTACGTACAAATAAGGCAAATTTTCAGAATCGAAGCAATATAAATTGAGGGACTAGCCAACCTGGGTCTAGAGTAGCATTAATTGAATAGATACGTCCGTTCCTTGCCTCAATCCAACCTTAATCACACTTGAAAAGGCCGAGAGAAGCCAGCTACTCGCAACAAGCTGCTAAACGTACAGCGTATCGCACTTTGTGCTTGATCTTGTTAAGCAACTTCCACTTTACAGTGCACGTCTACCACTCACTCAAGTTTATATAAATTGAATAGAAGATATTGTAAAAAGAAACAATTAGCGCGAGTAATTGTGGCAGGAAAGTGCTCGTTGTTTGTGTTTTAAAACTTGCAAATTGTGTTTAGCTGTTAGTTTAAAAGTACAATTAAGTGCATGCACCTATAAATTAGTCTACGGATCGTTTTACCTTTTTGTATCACATAATAAGCATTGGTATTTTGTAATCACTTGCATTCATAATCTTTAAGTGAAACATCATCATTTCAGCCGAAAAACGACCTCTGCTGGATATAATGCCCCCAAGCATCGCCACTTCGACCGGTTCTGTGCTTCTCGCATCCAGCGGATTCTTGGGGCCTTTGCCAAGATATCGGTCCAACTTGTGGAAGGCCTTTTCTTATACTTCTTCCTTCAGTTATATTGATCATCTTTAAATCTCTGTGGAATTAAAGATAAAAATTTCAAAAGCTCAAAAAAAACATTGAGAGCCACTTAGTTACTTTATTACTTCGACTGGTATGAATAACTTTTGTAGAATCCTTTTCAAACATAACGTTGAAATGTATCGTAAGCCTCCTGGAGCTGAAAATTTGAAATATCTCGAGAGATGTAGGTAAGTGGTAATGCGGGGTTTGTGAGCCTCCCAAGGGATCATCTACAGGTCATGTAGCCTTCATATTCCAAATGGATTTTCTTTTACACTCAGACCACTTTGAACGTACAAAGCTCTACCTAGATGCCTAATATGTTACGATGGATAACATAAAATGACAGGATAGTTCCATAGAAATGGAAACGTAGGTACCGTTAAGAAAAATAGTCGCTGAGATGAGCGATAAGTATAATTGAAAAATAAAATTTTATTTCAACTGAACATTTTTGTCAAAGAACATTAAAATAAATGAAACCCGCAGTTACTTTTTAATCGCAGACGAAATGAAATTAGCGCGGTCCGGCTATCCGATGAAAGTAAATTAGTTTTCAGTTACAGGGGGCTGTAGCGAGGCAAAATCAAACATTGTGTTTCTATCTGATCTGGTATCAGTGAAAGCAATTACATTTGACATAAGTGTTCGTTCACATTTGCAATTAGCAAGTGGTCCAAAAACGTGCAAATCGTTAACCGCCGCCGTCGAGCGCCGTGTCTTTGCATATTCATAGCCTGTTTAAAATATTTTAATACGGGTCGCCCCACGCCCACATCTACGCTTTTTACAAATGTTGATTTCGCTATGGAATGAATAAAAATGGAAACGAAAGTTGTTCCTTCCTAGAAAACTCTCCCTTGGACCACACTTAATATAATTCTGCTACGTTCTGGGTAAACTGTGAGTAAATGAAGTGCTGGTAATAAATCTTCACATCGCAAGATATTTTTATCCGCTTTCTTTCAGATTTAAATATCTTTTAAGACATTTTTTATTTTCCCGCTGAAGTTGGAGATGAATGAAGTACATAGCGAGTATTCCAAACCCATTTGAAAAGTTCATTTTGGTGCTTGGTTTGGCAATGTATGTAAATCGTGGCGTATACATATTTTTTGCCATTATTTAGCTCTTACACAACTTTTGTCATGAATAAATAATAGTACACAGCAAAATTATCAGGGCGTGTAGGTAAATCAGACATATATTATAATACCTCTCATTCATAGGTTCCTAATATAATCAACACAATACGTCTTTATGAAATCCTACCGCATTTCTATTTAACTAGAGTATAAATTCCGCAAAATATCATGTTAATATACCCACTAGCTGTTATTTAAACAACCAATTGGCAGGATTGTGATATTGTTAAAGCGTACGTATTATTTCAAAGTCAAACGATCATAATCATAATATTATCCACTCAAGACGGTGTCTGGGCTCTAACGTTTTATAATTTTCCACTCTTTACTCCCTGTTATCGAGAATTTCTTCCGCTCGCGCCCTCTTCCTTCCGCGAATCCACTTGAAAGGGTATTTAGGAATAAGGGATCCTTAATTGGTACAACGAATTTATTTTACTGCGAGTTTTCTGCCTACTTCTGGACGCTTATACTGAGATATGGTTCGGAAATTAAATGTTAAATTGGTCTACTAAAATCAATTCATGATTGTGTACGGAATATGTCAATGTTGCTCTTTGTAGAAATCAGTCACGCAAACGCCAAGCCCCCGGCCTCATGATGACAAAGGTGTGGGACAATTAAATTATAGTTGGGCTTAATTTTCAACGGCCGCGGGTCTTCTCTTGTCGATGGAGATTTAAATGAAGCTGACGAGAATTTTCAATTAGCGGGGACACTGAGCGATGGCTGACAATTGTCTCCGGCGACGCCGACGACGACCTCATCCATCTACATTTGAGTAACCAAGTGAAAAAGCAATGAGCCGCGCTATTACCTCCCTTTACGTATAAATCCTGAAACAGATTCCAACAGCCTTTATATTTAGACGAAGCTAGTCGTATATATTCATATCTACAAACATTTTTTAGCTAAAAATATTTGTATTCATTAAAATTTCAGTAACAATGACACTAAAGAGTGACTACAGCAGACAAAAATAAAAGAGCTGTTTGAGTTTCGAAGTTAAAAAGAGAAAGAACAAATGCATGTGGCTCACCTGTTTGTCGGGCAGTTTTATTTCAAAAGTACATATGATGTTGGCCAACAAATATTTTAGGAGACAAAATATGTAAGGTAAATGATAGAAAATAATAATGGAAGTAAGCCCGTCAAACATTTCTTTGATCGGGATATGTCTTTCTTATTATATCGTCGAATCAAACACATCATGTAACGGTACACTTTAAAATATTAATACACTTGATACTCGAGCTATAAAAATTCAGGAGCAATTCCAATTATAAGATACTCGTAAATGTACAAATTTTAATTATCCATTTCAAATGTTAGAGTAAATGAATAAGGACTTGAAATATGTAAACACCGCTCGTCTGGAAGGTGACCGTGGTTTTGCGGACCTAATTCCATCCCCTCGAATGCGTATAACTGCGTTTTATGACGTCATCATTGTAATATAATGACGTGCTTGTGAATTGCCTCCATTCTAAATGGCCAGACCCAGGAGTATAATACAATATGCATGGTAGTCTTTCATGATATAATTTTGAATGATATTCAGCTTGTTTCTACTTGTATTTGTTTATGTATCTTATGGCATCAATGGGTGTGTGTACTGCGTAATTAAAAACCCCCTCAACCCCTGCAATCATTTATTAGTATGTGTATATTTAAGATTCAACTTCAAAAGAAGCCAACGATTAATTACGTTGCAGAACAAACTGTGTAGCATAAACCCGCTGTAGCCCTCACGTTATTGGCGCGTGCGTGCAAACATTCCCTCGCGTTCGGACTTCATTTTCCGGAGCCGACACATGTCAGAGCGCGTCACACCATATCCACGCCATTACCATACGGCCTCACAAAGTGTACTGCGGAAGGATCCCCTTTACAACTCATAAATAGGCGACATGACAGACTCGGGCGTGGTCACTGTTTGATTAAAATGTAACTTGGAATTGCGCACAGCGCCCTCTTTTACTGAAAAGGCTTTAATACTATATGGTCGTTGTGACGGTGACGTCGCTTTAATTACTTTTGCTCGGTTATGCATGAGTGACGTTATTAAATAGCCCTGCGGTCGTATCATAAGCGATCGTGCAGTGCGGTGCGGTGTGGTCCGATTTCTAAAGACCGACAGACAATATTAATTACTGCGGACGAAAGAGATGAAACCAGTTTAATGTAGTATACGTTCGGAGTATTACGAGACTAGCAACATTATATATACAGTATGAGGAAAGATTAAATACACTTTTGAATTCCTAAATGGAGCCACCGTGCATGATAAGTAAAAGAAAAAGTTTGATGCAGTTTTGAATTTGACATACTGGCCATTACTTCGGTATCACCATAGTTCCAAATTTGGTAAACAAAAGAAAATCGGAGTTTTGTTGGTCTTAAGAGACCGACAAGCTTCGTAAAATAGTTATTTGTTTGTTATGCATAAGAAGAGTATCTAAATTGTTTTCGTATTTTTTTAATCCATTCTGACGTTCATATTGTGAATACTGTACCTAAAGTAGTCGCGTACGCAGTGGGACTTCTTTACTCTAGGCTTAGTCAGCGAAACCTAAGTACACAATTTCATATAAGCCAATCCGCCGTTCAAAGAATTTACCATCGATATCTGGAAACTGGCGGCTTCGTGCGCCGTCCAGGAGGACCATAAAACCGCATCACTAAAGTACAACAAGATCTGTTCATCCTTAACTTTAAACATGTACAAAAACTTTCTAACAAATATTACGCACATTTGCAAACATGCTTTAGCGACAGCTATTTTCCCTAAAGCATTTAAAATGGTTCCCATAAAACCAATACACAAAGGGAATCGAGAGAATGTATCGATAACTACCGCCCTATCTTCGTCTAACTAACTTTATCAATGATCCTGGCACGGCTTATAAACTGTTGACTAATAAATTACCTAGAATCTAACAATCTTCTCTCAACTAGGCAATTTGGTTCTCATCGTAAAAAGTTAACCATTGATGCGGCCCACGAACTCTTACACTCCATCATCGCCAACCTAAACCAAAGGAAAACATGTTTGCCAGTGTTCCTTGATCTGGCAAAAGCCTACGACACAGTCTGTATCGCGCACCTACTTAAACAGCAGAAAGGGTTTGCTGCAAGAGGCCTTTAAAATTAATATAATACCCTTATACATGAAGAAACAAAGAGTTCGGTTTGACAATAGGTTAAGCGATGAGGCATGTGTCGCATTCCTTGTGCCTCATGGCAACATACTCGGCCCAACGTTTTTCTTGGTGAATATCAACAGCAATTGTTACCTCGTTGATGACACTGCTCTCTTTTTTAGTGAAAACAGCTAGGTCTTTGATACTGCCCAAAATGTTTTAATAAAGTCTGCGAATAGCTCCGATCCGAATGTTCTGACATTAAATGTTAATAAAACCAAATATGTTACTTTTGCCGTAGGTCAAATCAACTTCCTATGTCATGCTTGTGGCTCCTGACGACCACCTTGTGATCTTGTCCCGTTCTTCGAAAAATCGAAGATATCAAATACCATGATATCATTATAGACCTATTATTAACCTTCAAAGCGCATATAAAAGTCATTGTAACACGGTTGCGTAAACTAATATGCATAGTTAAAACGATGTTTAGGTTTACGATACCTTATGCCAATCTTTAATAGACATGCATTACATACTGGGGAGGTGTCGCTAAGACTCCCTTCATTGAAGTTGAGAGGGCATCTACAAAATTGGCGCCGGTCTCCTCTACCTATTCGCTACCGTAGACCTTTTTATAGACTAGATATACTTACTATGAGGCAAACCTTCATTTTGCGTACGATGCTTAAATTCCACTGCTTGTTGCAACACGATCCGAATCTTTACTTCCAGCTCTGCACACTCGCTTTATTTTTTTTTCTTTCTTGGACCTTGGCTGTATAGAAAGCTGAATAAAATCTTTAATATTTATACTCTAACTAGATATAAATTCCATCTTTATACTAATTACTCATGCCCTCTGCTGCTTTTGCGTACCATCAACTATACTCACACACTACCTATCGCATACACTCTTACCTACCTACACCTCTTTCATACACTTTCTCCGGTTACTCATAGTATTTCCACAAACTTCTTGTATTTCATATATTATGTCAGTAATTTTATTTTATGTTAATTCGCGGGGCCTGGTGACATGTAATACAGGTTTTATATAAACGTACTTCAGGCTCCAATCTCTCACAAAGTTAGTTCGTTGTTTGTGTACTTCTGTCAAAGTGTAGTATTAACTTGTGTAGAGAAAATAAACGTATCATACTACCTAAGTATACATATTTTATATAGTATTATACTAACAAAGAATATCTACCTGAACGTGCGACTCCGTTGGGCACGCCACCATTGCGGCGGTAAGTTCCCTTTTTGAGGAGTGGTTTGAGAGGCAGCATGGCGTCCTCACCTTCCGCCTGACACAGGTCCTCACCGGACACGGTTGTTTCGGGAGGTTCCTATTTCGGATAGGGCGGGAGGAAACGCCCGGGTGTTTCCATTGCAAAGATCGCTCTGAGGACACGGTGGAGCATACGGTGGAGGTCTGCCCGGCTTGGGCGGAGCACCGCCGTGTCCTCGTGGAGGTGATCGGCGGCGGCGATCTCTCGCGTCCGACCCTGGTCCAGGCCATGGTACGGAGCGAGAGTGCATGGCTAGCAGTCGCCTCCTTCAGCGAAGCAGTTATGCTCGCAAAGAGGGAGGCGGCGCACGTGAGGGAGATGCAGTACATGCTCCCTCACAGCCGTGGCCTTCGCAGGAGAAGCCCTGGGTGTCGGGAATCCCAGGCTGATTCCCGGCCACCGTAGGTACGGGCTTGCGGACGGCGAGCAATGGGTAGCTCACTGTCCGGTAAGGACCAAGCCCGGGTCGACGGCGCGTTGTGTTCCACGCGTGCCTCAAATAGATGTCAGCAGCAACTGATGGGGCCTGCAAGGGCCGATGCCTGCCAGGGGTGCGGGTTGTTCGAAAGAGATACCGCGGCCCCTGGCATACAGGCAACTGAGGGAACACGGGTGGGTTTTAGTCAGTAAAAGTCTGACACGCCCTCCCGCTCCACCCAGAGCGGGAGAAGTTATTTGATGATTTCCCACCCAAAAAAAAAAAAAACGTGCGACTCCGTGCTCCTAAATTATCAGCATTGTTAGAGTAAGTATGAAACATACTTAAATATTTACCTTTGTTTCACAAATCTGAAATGTTGAAAGCAATTTTAAGTGTGTTTCAACAGCTGAATCCTGAAATATAGGGTGGCAGGGATATCGATGCGCAAACTGTGCCCACGGTTTCAGCACATGACCGTAAAAAAAAATCGTCTGTTATCTTACTATAATATTGTAAATGTGGTGTGATATTATATATTATTTATTTATAATATTATAAATGTGAAAGTTTGGATGTTTGTTACTCAATCACGCAAAATTGGTTGAACGGATTTGGATGAAATTTGGCACACAGATAAGTTGTAACCCGGAATAACACAAAGTATATTTTTTATCTCTATAGTACGTTCCCGTGGGATAATTTCCGACCCCGACGAACCCGCTGGCAAAAGCTATTCAAAATTAAAAATCAGCTGTTTCATAGAAAAGTGCAATTCCTACGCGGTCAAAATGTATGGAATGACGAATCACGCACTGAACCCATGGTACCAGGTTGCGCGTTGATGTCCCTGCCACCCTGTATACCAAACGCATGTATTATTTAGCAGATCCTTCAGACAACAGTTGCTCAGAGTCATAACTATGAGAACAGTCACAAAGTATCAACAAGTAAGATTTGATTCATAATTAATGTTGATGGCTGCGACGTCAAAACTATTTCTTAGATAACCTTCAGATGGCATAGTTACCTACCAGGTACCTACTCTAGAGATTATAGTCTACATAGAGTGCTTAAACTTACACAGAATTCTGTAAAACTGAATATTAGCCTTGAGTTCATTTTAAATGAAGTAGATTCATCAAAGACCTATCTATTTGATGGATTTTGTACAAGTATTTTGTATCCATCACTTTGTACCTACACACACGAACAAATAAGAAATTAATGTGCTCTTGACATTTTAAAAGGCTCCGCCTCAAAGCGATTTCACCTTTTGAAACTTAATGCTTCTGACTTCTTTTGAACTGTAAGGAGACGTTTCAAGCATAAGAAATCACATAAAAAGATTCGCTATAAAACAGACGACCTGTTGCTAGAGCGACGGCCGACAGCGACTTGGGGAAAATTGCCCACGACGCCAACATGCTCGTGTATTATACGGCGGGGTATTATTAACCATGGCAACCGAAGCTGCCCTCCCTCGCCCTCGACAACTTTTTCTAAACATCACAACTTTGACGTCTGATCACCTATACAACGCACTTTATAATCTTTCCTGCGTTTGTTCCCGGCCGTAGTTCAGTCTCCCTAAATTTGCAAGTCGTGAACAGCAGGGGTGTGCCGCACGCCAAATAGATGACGGGATTATTTTTGTGTTTGACATAATCATAGTGACAAATGTATACTTTAGGGATGTCACTTCGACGTTTTGATAAACATCGTTGTGATTATGACGTGGCAATGCAAGTTGTGCTTCAGCGATACACAATAAAAGTATTGATGTTGTTTTATTAAATAAAATTACAATGAAATTCGCTTCACAATTTGATAGAGGCACATAATGAGCATTGCTAACGCATTGGCACCGTTTGGATTAATGGATTTTTTAATTCAAATACATTTTTTTCTGGTTGCCTAATTTTCATATCGAGGAGAGCTAGTTTCAAAACTATCCGCAACTTAATAATGGGATTTCCTTAAAATACAAATATGAAAAAAGCACATGTGTGCCTGTCCTTCTCGATACGGCACCCTAAAAAGATACTACTTATAATATTATAGTTCCACTCATTTTTGGTGTTCGCGCTTAAATATAAGCAAAGTAACAGATGTTATTCGCATTAAGTATAAGTTTAGCCCTTATGTACTGGGTCACAGAATAATATCAAAAGTGGGATGAGTGTAGCTGTGGGCTTAGCCCATTGAATGGTGAATGAATGACGTGGGCGCGCGTGACCGTAGCTCCCTACAGCTGGGGTCGAAAGAGGAGATTATAACAAAAAAAACTACTTTCATAGTTACTTACTTGCGATGTTCCAACAGCTCAAAGAAAATACATCTAACAGCAGTCGATTAAATACATATAAATGTATTTTCATTCCCCGTAAAACTTATAATTTGAAATGGCAATTTCACACTGCGATATAATCAAAGCAATGGCGGCATTGACGGACTCGTGCCGACTTTGAAAATACAAATTTATATAATCTGACATCGATCAAAGTTCGAAATTGGAAATTGTACTTGCCTACCAATTCTCGTCAGCGAAAATGCCTACAGAATTTCGTCACCACAAACGCGAAAGTTGCTCTCCTTGCCAGCCATCAAAAGTTAATTTGAGAAACATGACAGGAAGGTACATATCGCTAACCTCTCGGCACGAAAATTGCAAAATTATCTCTCGTCTTTATCTTCAAAGAGATGTCATCCCCATCTGCGTGGCTGGGCCAGTTTCAAAGTTGTTTGCGGCACCGCGGCACCGCTGGAGATCGTTCTTATTATAAACATGTTGATGTTTATCCCAATTCACCTGTCTACGTATAATAGAATGATAAATACAGCTTTTAATTGAAAGGATATATAATCTGCTTCGTTATATAAACGTGTTATCTGTGTTTGAGTCTTGACTGACTTGGAATAGGTACCTAGGACTTATGAGAGGGAAATAAACATGACATTTAAATGAAAACTTAGACAGACATGCTGCCCCAGAACTGTTTTCTGTAGTCTTGTAATTATATTCCACGATCAATAGCAAAATGTTCCTCCAGGAAAGAAGGTAAATTAATTAAGTCCAATAAAACTTTAATCCAATAAAAATAATTTGACAAGCGCTTAAAATGTTCCGAACAATTTTAAACAATTTAATTTTATCGATATAATTAATCTTGCCTATATTTTTGATTTAAACTTCGTTTAACTCGCCTTGGTTCACGCTTGGATCATTTTAATTTACTGAAGTAATAACATTTTTCTTTTTATAATTTAGTGCTATGTACCACTTTAAAAATAGTAACAGGAACAATAATAAATTAAATGACTACCTATACCAGTGACGTTGCCATTATGCAAAATATTTTCACCCAACAAATAAACAAATACCCTGTTATGTTTCATTAAAATAATCCCCTTAGGAAACACAAATTCCACGTAATATTTATTCAAAAACTAACCCACTTATTCGAGGTTACGGCATAGTGGAGCGCACAAACTGGGTACTGGCATCAAAAACTATTTTGTTCGAGACAGGTCAGAGTTTTGTAAATTAATTCGGTGGTTCCGAGCTATTACGCAAACTGTCAGCGCAGGTGCCGACCCACTACTTCAGCCTGCACGGAATTTGCATTCGGAAATACTCGTACTAATTTAACTTCTCTGTTAGCTAAGTCAAACTAAACAACACACGTAGTTTGGCTTACGAGAGTCAAACAATCCTCTATAGCATTGAAATTAGCGCAAACACTCATCGCTGCACTTATTTACCGTTCTGTTGTGGTTACCCTTTATAGTTGCAGTGCACGCGAAGTAGGTACCTTCGCACCAATTTCAGGTTTCATTTGCCTACGTACACATTCAGGGAACAAATTAAAGCCATTGTGTTAGACGGATTATGGAGCGGCGTCCATTTATATGTAAAATAGTGACGCGTGCGATCGGAGTCAGTCAACCGAGCGCCCCAGCACCCCGCGCCGCGCTTCCAAAAGCCTGCCAACACACACTGATTATTGTGTACGTACCTATGAATTTTACATATTGCCAAATCAATGTTTCGACAGTAAATTGGTCCGGGTGAAGGTAAATATCAAACCACGGATGACTTTGAAATGTTGATTCTTCCAAGATGAAGGTAACAAACAGGAAAATATACCATAGTCTTTATCGTAGGTACAATACTATTGGTACGGTACTATTGGATACAAATATTTTAACGACAAGTGCACTTTTCCATACCAAGTTTTCACAAACATTGATTCCATTCAAATAAGTTAGAAATAATGTTTTTTTTTAGTTTTCTAACACAGTATTTCACCTGTAGATATATTTTGTAGCTAGGTGCAGTTAATTAATGGATCTTCTACTAGTCTTATTGAGTATTAAACACAATTTATTGCACAGCAGCTGTAGAACAGATTTATATAAAGATTTTTGGCAATGAATAACTGTGTCCATATTCAAATCAAAATGAAAACGTTCTCAATCTCCATCCCAAGCGATATCTTCATCAACATTATTGTTTAATTTAGGACAATGACGAGGTGAATGAATGAATTGAATGAAATGTCTGAATGAGTATGCAAACCATTGCAATAGAGGCTATATTCAAAGGTTTGGATTATTGTAGGTCGTCGTTGTGTGAGTTTTCTGTGTGTAATAATAGTGTATTTGTGTAGTAGTTGACAGACAGCCAGTTGTTGACGTGAATAAAGTTTTCACAAACAGGTTCTGGGCGCGCTGAAATATCGCCACTTGCAGGCGGCGCAAATACCGAGTTGCGACGCCGAGCTACTAACGAATGCACTGCATTCGTAATAAAGGAAAAGAGTTTATCGCACAATGTATGACTGCTGTGGTCCGGGATGTTACGTATCACTTGTTATGTCTGTTTTGTACTGGTCTTATGCACTTATGTAAGAAAGTTTACGAGACATACCACATGAGGTTGTTGACCTGTTCAGATATTAAACAAGAAGCGATACGTTCAAGGATTAATGGCATAATGGGAATGGATGTGTTTCGAGTACAAACAGACGCAAATGACACATTTCCAAATAACTAGCGGTTGTACTGACAGCTCGATAGAGTATTGACAGTTTTGGGTTTCGTAGCGCCGTAGCGATCCACGCGTGCTACGGCGTAGTAAAGCACATGCGGTGTTTTTCAATAGCTACGACACAACTATTAAAAGCTTCATTCGATTAATATCGACTTAAAAGCAACACCTTTAATAAAAGCCGGTTCGGAGAAATAGGGTACAATTTAATTAAACCAGTTCGTCGAAATAGGAAACAAGACTGACTGATAGTCGGTATTGTAAACTCTTTATGCCCTCTAGCCCGGAGGGCATCCTGAATCCCTGTTCGAATTTTTCGGTTATATACCTATCTACAGTATCTGCAAGCACAATGCACTTTGTGTCAGTTATATGCGTCACTGTCCGTCTCCCAACGCGTCATGATTGTCCTCCAGTCCACTCCAACTCGTGCACACTGCTAATGAAATGTAAATTTCCAGCGCATCGCCTCCACCACATTCCTAGCTCCGTGAATTTCACAGCGGCAGACAAATCGTATCGCCTCTTGCTTCGCGTTCGTTAGCCGTTTGTTCGTGGATTTCGCACACAGGTACTTACATAGGTACTTACGTTTCAACGCGTACGCTACCACTGTGTTATATCACAGACATTCATCACTCGGAAACGAATTGGTAACATTCGGGAGCACATTCAAATGCTTTATTTAAAGCAATCGGAAGATGAATCGATGAGTTGGATCTGGGTTTTAAACGAACACTTTTCAGAAAGATATGTAAATAGACTTGAACAGCGACGAAAAAATTGATCTGGAGGCAAACGTCCTCGCGCTCACTTGGGAGTGGCGCGAGGAGGCCAAACGCCGGGGCGTAACTCCGCTGCCGCGGGAAGTCGCGGCACGGCGGACAGAGCTCCGGCAGGATCTCATGGCGACGTGGAAAGTGCGATTGTCGCAACCAAGTGCTGGGCACGCCGCGATTGCGGCGGTAAGTCCCCTCTTTGAGGAGTGGCTTGAGAGGCGGCATGGCGTCCTCACCTTCCGCCTGACACAGGTCCTCACCGGACATGGCTGTTTCGGGAGGTTCCTGTTTCGGATAGGGCGGGAGGAAACGCCCGGGTGTTTCCATTGCGAAGATCGCCCAGAGGACACGGTGGAGCATACGGTGGAGGTCTGCCCAGCTTGGGCGGAGCACCGCCGTGTCCTCGTGGAGGTGATCGGCGGCGGAGATCTCTCGCGTCCGACCCTGGTCCAGGCCATGGTACGGAGCGAGAGGGCATGGCTGGCAGTCGCCTCCTTCAGCGAAGCAGTAATGCTCGCAAAGAGGGAGGCGGCGCACGTGAGGGAGATGCAGTACATGCGCCCTCACAGCCGTGGCCTTCGCAGGAGACGCCCTGGGCGTCGGGAATCCCAGGCTGATTCTCGGCCACCGTAGGCACGGGCTTGCGGACGGCGAGTAATGGGTAGCTCGCTGTCCGGTAAGGACCAAGCCCGGGTCGACGGCGCGTTGTGTTCCACGCGCGCCTCAAAGAGATGTCAGCAGCAACAGAGGGGCCCGCAAGGGCCGATGCCTGCCGGGGGTGCGGGTTGTTCGAAAGAGATACCGCCGCCCCTGGCACACAGGCAACTGAGGGAACACGGGTGGGTTTTAGTCAGTAAAAGTCTGACACGCCCTCCCGCTCCACCCAGAGCGGGAGAAGTTATTTGATGATTTCCCACCCAGGGAGAAAAAAAAAAAAAAAAAAAAAAAAAACAGCGAAGAAATCGGAAGCCTATTGTTAACGAACTGACAAGAGCAATATGTATCGAGTTATTAAACGTCATGATCGTTAAACAACCGCTTTATTCAGCTAAAACCGATATATCTGGCGCGGTTGATCAATCAATGCTGGGCTCGAGTGACGTTAGTCGAGACTGACGTATTACGTACAGCGATAGAGATTTTATTTTAATTATCCCACACGCCACGCTGTCGGGTATGCATTATGAACGCGATCAATTTGTTTATTCAGAAGGTTCGCAACAAATTACAGCGATCGTGTACGATGGATTATGTAAAACGACACCCATTTGTATGTAAACTAATGGTGAGTGTCGTTGTATGGAGCGACGTGGCGACGCGACAGAACTGCCGGTACGCGAATACTTTTATTTTACGTAGGTGTTAGGTACGTCTGCTGTACCTACTTCATGAATTATAGAAATGTTTTCGTTTTTATATCAACAGTTATTGTTCTAGACATGATTATGTCATGTAAAAGCTACCGTCAAAATAGATTTTTATCAAGATAGTTACGCCCCTCAGACATTATTACGTCAACAATAGACAACAGCTGTTCTAAAAGAACTCTTGCGATGTTATCAAGACTATTGTGGGAATAATTGCTGTAACAAGTCTGTGTATATGATTTTATTTTATTTTATATTTTATTTTAGAAACAAACGCCCAGTTAGCCTTCGTTATCCAGTCACTTAAAAAGTCTTGTTAAAGTGGACCGTCCTTCCAGTTGAGAGAATTTCTATACAATTCTTTGTTATACGTGGGTATAGTGGCTCTCGTCTGCCTCACAATTGCAGGAGATATAATAATTCCGTCTAGAGGAAAACCTTATATGGTAAGAAATTATTTCCACATTGTTATGTTTACGGATCAAAAAACTTGATGTATTACATTTAGCTAACTGGACATTATAATAATGTGCTCGCAGCTTTTATTATTTAGTAGGTTTTTTTATATGGAATGTTCTGGAAGGTAATGTTTCATGTCAAGCGTAACTACTGCCTTTACAAATTAAGTGAATTGTAGCATTCGTAGCAGCCGGCTACGAAAAATGAGTCATTGTGGTTTTCGTAGCCGATTGGAAAACTCGTAGCAATTTACAACTTTGTAGTGCTACGCGAAAAGTGACATTAGTTTCGGTCGATTCAAGCATACACTAACAGTTTTATTCATAAAACTACTAATTTATGAATGCTTTATTTTGTCAATGAAGTAAGAGGGTCGGTTATTTAAAATTGACAGTCGGATATATCTAATATAATAGTTACGTGCCATCAAAATTATCCATTTAATGAAAACAGAGTCTCATTAACGAAATAAACTATTTATATACGAAATTAACCTAAGTACTACGAAAAAGAAAAACAGCACTGTCTAATCACCCTCGTCCCAGAAGTGTCGTGAGGCGGCCTTAACGTCGTATAATTGGCACACTTCCCGTACCGCTGACGACTTACACGGTTCACTGCCTGCAATCAATTGACGGAACCCGGCATTGCGTGACTATTCATGAGTAAAAAAATCTACATTAGCCTCGCACTTACAAGTAATAGGGTATTTGACTTCTATTATAAATTGTTCGTGAATTTAATCTTTGTTTATGGAAGGTGAAGAATAAATACAATGTTGTGCTTTATTGGGAAATCTATGAAAAAGATGAGATGGCTTTGAAGCTTGCGCATCGGGAATATCTTTCTTTGTCGCACGAAATAAATATTGCACTTAGTTCGTGCTATTATTTTTATAATTACATTATCAGCCGAAAGACGTCCACTGCTGGATATAAGCTTCCCCCAAAAGGGGGGATTTGCCCTAATCGCCACGCTTGGCAGGCGGGTTGGCAATCACAGTATGGTGGTAAAATTCATGGACAACGCTGCTGCCCATTCTCTAGTAAGTCCCTTAGTCGCCTTCTACGACACCCACGGGAAGAAAGAAATGGAATGATGCTATTCTTTTACGTCCGGCACCACACGAAACAATTTCATTATTACATAATGGTTTTTCAAAAAGAGGGAGCCGTCTGTCTGGAAATGGCTTATTAAAAGTTATAAGCCATTTCCAGAAAGAATACTATCAAATAGTAAATAATATTGCTTATGGTAATTTATTGGGTTACGTGCTGTCGAAAGACAATTTCTTTTTACTTAAAACTTAACACCCATTTTTTTTCACTTTCTTTATTTTTTATTAGGAATTCTAAATCCCAACATACAAGTAGTAATGTTTCTTGGATGTTCAGATTCGAGATGATCAACATATCCGTATTACTCGTCCCTTGGCACAGGTCAACGAACAAAGGGAAAATACTTTACGTTCTTGGATACTTGCACAACACACGGAAGCAAATGTGGAGCGGATATGTGAGCCAAGTATTCTGAGAGAAAAATATTAATTAGAAAGAAGAGAGGCCAATAAAGTTAATAAAATTAAATGTTGTTTTTTAGTAAACGCATCACTTGAGAGCAGCTGGACCGATCGGGTTACTTTTTTAATGTTGGTAATTTTCTTATTAATGTTATATGGAAAGAAAAAGCTGCCCGAAATTTGGACAGTTCAACATCTGTTGAGTCAGCTAGAATGTAAATAAAGATCCTCAATACAGGGTTTTGACTCGAGAACTTGACAGATGGTTCTAAAAATAGATTGATGATAAAATATTGTGACAACGACATGTCACAATATCTATTTTCATCAATCAATCTGTTTCTGTCTAGACAAATAAAATACTGGAAAGGGTGTTCATCAAACTTCAATGATGTTTTAAGTTGGGTTTGGACGGTATTATAATGCGAACAGTTTAAAAAAATCTAATGTTATAAGCTCCATCTAGTTTTAGAGTAGTGACTTGTAGGCATAAGTTTTTGTCCAAATAGTAATTTATTTCCTTTCCTTCCTTCCTTTTACTTTGAACGATGAATGATAAATAAATAATATCTTACTTTGTAGGGATTTAAGATTGCCTAAGGGATTTTATAAGTAGGTTGAGAGATTTAGTCCATTTTGAGCTTACTAAATTGCTTGTCGGCCAAACGTTTTTGTTACGGCAATATTTTTGCATGGTCGTTTGCACATTCAAATAGATTTAAACCAATAGACGAGTGTTTTATTATGCATTTTATTTTCTTCTTTCCTCCGTGTTAGGGTTTATTGCACTATATATGGGAACGTACACCGTTTTGATCTCTTAAAAGTAGTATAAAATGTATCGGTAAAATGTTTTAGCCATAAAAGTGCAAGCAGGTGAGATGTGATGGATTGACGTCATTCCACTATGCTGTAGAGTGCATTACCGTGTCACTAGTTCAACCATTGAACACAACATCTTACTTTATATGATCAAGTTACCCTTTAATGTACCTTACAATATGACGTATTATAGGAAGGTGGATTGGCAAGAACTTTGGTTTTAATTTTTTGTTTTACAATATTGACTTGAGTTTTTGGGATTGCCCTTGGAAGTACCCTTGTAGGCTTATATGAAATGAAATGTTTTCATATTGATCGCAAAATGATCAAAATTAAAAGGAACTAAGTATAAACTTGTAAAACATAAAAAATAAAGAGTAGCTTAAAAAAGATTTACCGAGCTTCTGGGGTAACAAATAAAACAAACTGAGTATAAATATATCCTTTTAATTCAGGCTAAAAAGACCCATAACATAAATACCTTAAACACTATCATACATTATTATAGAAACCACAACAACATAACACTACACTTGAGAGCTTGGTTTCGGTCGTGCTTCCCTGCAACGTCTGTATCCTGCCGGCCAGACATCTGAGCTAAGGAAGACAGCCTTCTGCATCGCGGAAACCTGGAGGATGTAGGGCTTAAAATTTATAAATCATACTTCTCCTTTGACTTTTTTATGATTTATATAATTATGATACTTCTCCTTGAACTTATTGAAAAATTCAATTATGTAGATACATACAAATTACACTATGCATAGTAAAACTTAATTAAACTAGTGGTTTAAACACCTAATTTTAACTTTTCCATCTGATTAATTTTTGTGCCGCCCACAGTGTCTATACCATTTAACTAGTTACAAGTGTCCATACCATTTTACTAGTGAAAGTTTCCAAATTAGACGATCTGAAATTAATCTAAATTTCATTTTTGGGTCGTTACTTAGTGAGATGGTGTCTGTGAGGTGGTGTCTACATTAAAATGTTATTTGTTTAAAGCTTGTTTTGTTTTCAAGGTGTAATTTAAATAATTAACATTCGTGATCATAAATCAAAAATAATCGTTTCTAATATAATCTGTCTATACTTTTATCGCTTTAACTATGTTATAAATGAAAGTCACTTTTCGTGTCAGTCTGTTCTACAAAACTTCTGATTTGATGAATGGATTTTGATGCGATTTTTACTCTCATTTGAAAATTTATTCCTGAACTTAAATTTAATTGAGAAATCACGATCTTTTTTCAAATCGTAATCGATCGTTTTTCAAGTTGTTAAAAGCGTACCAAGCAGAGTCGGGTCGCTGCTTTCATATAAACATCAATGCGTAGGTCTTATTGGATAAGACCTAAGCATTACTTTCATGCCAATTTACAAAAGTGTTTACCTACTGGTACGTGTATCTATACAAGGTGAGCCATTAAAAGGCGCTTGTGTACGTAAAATGTACATATCTTCTGTATGTGAAACAGAAGAGGCCGGATGTAAGGTCATGGATGGCTATAGAGCTTATCTCGCCGCCGCAAACTGCGACTTAAATGTTTTGTACGCCAGTATAATACGGGAGATAACCGTTAAAGCACATAGCAGCAGCAACGGTCTTAAAATGAAAACGCAAATATTAGTACTACTATGAATGAGCTCCAGGTTTGTTATGAAGTCTTATCTAATACATGTTAAACTTTAGGTACCTATTGATATTTACAAAGCAGAAATTAATTATGGACAACCTCCTTAAACCATGATATAAAAAATTCTCTAAATAAAATCAACCTTCCGCCTTCAGGCTAAAAGCGTGCTAGGATTTATGGAGTTTCCTCTTCAAGCAATTATTCCTCTGACATTTTGTTCTAAATATAAAGTCCTGGAGGGTTTTCATCACTAAACTTAATTCGTAGTATCTTTACGGGTGACATTATAAGGTTATTTCCAAGACATTTCGCACTTTCTTAAGATTCCTTTTCCAAGAATGTGAGAAAACCCACGTAATTAATCCTGGTCGTATTTCGTTCCGAAGTTCGCGCCATATTACATGTATGTTGTACATATATTCAAGCGGCTGCGTCACACTTCGCCCGCGACACAGTAATATAAATGTGAAATTACTCGACAATTCCACTGTGAGTGGAATTGTGATATCTGTAAGCTAAAGCTCGGTTGAAACGTTGAAGCCACTGGCTTTTCTGAATAGGGCCCACTATCTGTCGTTACTCTACGAGCGCTTGCTCACATTCAGCCCTCGCCAAAAACTATTGTTTTGAACTTTAATCATTATGACTGTTACTGCGACATTTAATCTGTCTGGCATTTTATTTATTTATTCAGTTGGAAGAGACAAGCCTCATTAAAATGTATGTGCACTCAAGGTTAATTTTATTTACATTGTTGCTTCATAAAGGTATAAAAATATAGTAAGTAATAAGAAAAAATTTATTTCGATTTAGCTTTTGATCCAAGCTTAATCGCTAATTAACTACATAAGTTTCTGCGTATTAATTTTAAAATAATACTTAATATAGAATCAGTAACTGAACGTCACGCGCAATATCGTCGTCCAAATAAAATAAATATTCTGCCGCAAAATTGAAATTTATAAGCTTCAAAATTATCTCTGTCCCAGTAAATCTTACTTAGATGCAATAGTCTCGTAAACTATAATTGAATGTATCAAAGTAACAGTTTATAACCAGCTATTTTAAGGTAAATGAGATAAAAGGAGTATGTAAAAATGGAGTATGCAGGTGGTGAAGGCGTTCTGTAGTTTCTGCCTACCCCCATGGGAAAGAGGCTTGAGGTAATAATATTACTTTAAAATACAATAACAATAGTAGTTTAATATAGGCAGGTCTGTACGAATTCCAATATAATATTTGCTAAGCTAACTCGGAAGTTCCAAATGAAACGTATTTTTGTGTCGCAAGTTTCAGTCTCGTAGGCATATCGGTTTTATTATATAAGTTGACTTCTTCGAAGCTGCCTAAGTGGCAACTCCTAATTTAATCCTCAAAGTAAGGACGTACCCTTAATATAGCACACTTATGAAAATTGCCTGTTACACGTATCTGTTACAGCAAATAAGGTTGTGTAAGTATGTATAATCTGACAATAAATATAACCCTAAAAGAGCCATCGTTATCAGGCCCATTTTCTCTCGTAGGCCCTCGCCGAATGTCAAATATATAGGGTTACATGGTATCAGTCTCGCCTCCCTAATGGACACTTATAAGGCCGAGTGGGCCTTTTCAGTGTCGGTGTTTTGACACCCTTTAATATAAGAAAGAGAGCCTTTATATTAGATATTCACAAAATTAGGCGACCACATATTGATTTTTCATACAATATCACGTCGTATTCGAATTACAAGTGAATTGCTTTACATTTTTTTTTTTTTTTTTTTTTTTTTTTAATATAAAATATCACAATAGATGATACTTTATTCACATTACAATCTAGCCTATAAGCTAATAAGTAATTTAAATATAACTTAAACTGCTAAGTAACTATTAAACTAAGAAATCGTCCAATAACGTCTTTCTTATTCACTGTAAGTTAAGGGGAAGACACTTGGTTCACGTGTTCTTTATTAAAGACAGCACTTGCACTACAGTTTAAGTTCACTTACACTGCACTAAACTAACTCAAAGGGTTTTACCCTTTTCAGTCTTCGCACTAATTCAGTGTTGTCAAGGAGTTGGATCGCCTCGACATTCACGTGATGATGAAGTCTGTGTTCATGAGCTTCTGCATATTTCTGTATAACCATGTTTACGACATCCATCTTGAGGTCCCGGTGGAGGTCGCTATTTCTTATGTACCAGGGCGCGTTTACTATATCCCTTAGTACTTTGTTTTGAAAACGTTGTATGATTTGACGATTACTTTGGCTGGTGCAGCCCCACAGCTGAATACCGTAGGTCCATACAGGCTTTAAAACTTGTTTATATAACAACAATTTATTAGATATTGACAATGGTGATTGTCTACCAAGTAGCCAATTCATTTTTTTGTATCGAATATCTAATTCCGCTCTTTTCTTTTTGACATGCTCTTTCCAGCGCAGTTTTGCATCCAGGGTCATGCCGAGATACTTAGCAGTATTTGCGTATGGTATTTGTTGATTATTTATAAATACTGGAAAGTATTGTGGCTTTTTATTCGTGAAGTCAATGTGGATCGACTTGCTTTCATTAAGTTTGATACGCCATTTTGCAGTCCACTCATAAACACGATTTACGGACTCTTGAACCTGTTCTACTGCTTCTTCGTGACTATTTCCAACAGCCATGATAGCTGTGTCGTCAGCAAAGGTTGCAATGACATTATTTTCTAGCTTAGGAATATCACAGGTGTATAGTAGATACAGGACCGGACCTAGTACACTACCTTGTGGTACTCCAGCTTTTATCTGCCTGAGATTTGAACAGGCATTTTTTTGTCTTATTCTAAACAATCTATTTGAAATATAGGACTCTATAATGTCTGAAAACTGTTGAGGCAACATTGTTCTTAGCTTATAAATGAGGCCATCATGCCATACTTTATCGAAAGCCTGTGCAACATCAAGGAAAACCGTGGAGCACACCTTCTTTTCTTCTAGTGTTCTTTCAATTATATTAGTAATTCTGTGTACTTGGTCGAGCGTAGAGTGTTGTTCTCTAAATCCAAACTGGTAATCGGGGATTAGATTTCCAGCTTCAATAATCGGCTTCAATCTCTTTAGAAGTAGTTTCTCAAAGAGTTTTGACAGCGCAGGTAACAGTGAGATTGGTCTGTAAGATGTTGTTTCATGAGGTGGTTTCCCAGGCTTGGCTATCATGATGACTTCAGCTACTTTCCACATGTTAGGAACGTGTTTCAACCGAAATACAGCATTAATAAGCGTGGTAAGCTTAACTATGGCTTTACGTGAGAGATTTTGTAAGACTTCTCCTGTAATTAAGTCGTAACCAGGGGATTTTCTCCGATTAAAATTACGCTTAATTTCTCTAGATACTTCTTTTGGGGTAACCAACTTAATATCTGAACTAATTTGTACTCCCTGAATGATCCTTTCATCAGTCTGGGCTTCATTTGGTTGGAATATTTGCTCTAAATGCTCAGCGAACCTTAAAGCTTTTTGTTCGTCTGTCACTGCCCATTTTCCATTTACTTCCTTAATAGGAGGAATTTGCACGGTCGGTCGTTTCATGTGTTTAGTAGCTTTCCACAGCGAATAGTCGGTTTTACTGTCACTCGTTAATTGGCGAATGTAGCTGTTTGTTAAGGAGTCGTTGTAGTGTTGAATTTCTGTCGTAAGATGCTTAGTGAGGTTGTTCAGCAGTCTTTTATCTTGTGGACATCTCGTCTGATGCCATCTGTTTCTTTGTTTCCGCTTTTCGGTTATAAGACACCTAATTCCTGCAGGGTAGGTGGTTGCTTTGACCCGGTGTGTTTTTTCCGGTGTGTTTTTCCAGGCAGCTTTCTGTATACAAGTTGTAAAATTACTCAATTCCAAATCCAGCTGTTCCGGAGTTTTTAATGGAACTCTTAATTCTATTGTATTATCCAAGTCTATTCTGAAACTTTCCCAGTCTGTGTAAGTATTTACAAGTGTTGGATTGTTCTCTGTGCGTAGGATCTGATACCATACTGATAAAATTATTGGTGAATGGTCCGAATTCATGTCAAAGCATTCATCGATGCTCAAGTAATTAGTGGAGATATTTTTAGTTATAAAAAAGTCTATTAGATCTGGGACTTTGTGTGGATCGCTTGGCCAATAGGTCGGTTTTCCGGTAGAAATAGCTTCACACTTCAGCTCTTTCATAGCAATCATAAGTTCCGTTCCTTTAGTGGTGGTTAGTCTTGACCCCCAATGCATATTTTTAGCGTTGAAATCACCACCTAAGATGAATCTTTGTCCGAGTTGTTGTAAGAACCTCACATAATTTTCTTTTTTTATATTATATCTCGGAGGCGAGTAGATGGCCGCTACGGTGACTGGATACAGTTGTGATTGAATACAAATTGCCACAGCTTGAATTTCATGACATTCATACTTCAGTTCTTCATGATGACGGAGATTCTCTTTGACTATAACCGCGCTACCACCTCGGGCAGTATTGTCAGGGTGCAGTGCATGATACACTTTATAACCTCGGAACTTTATGTATGATTGATTAGTAAAGTGAGTTTCAGATATAAGGCATATATCGATGTTCTCTGTGGTCAGGACTACTTCCAATTCTTGTTGATGTTTAAGTAGTCCGTTTGAGTTCCATGCCATTATTTTTAATGGATCCATTTTTTTTGTCTGGAAATAGCATTAGTAGCGCTATTTTCTAGTCTGTTTAAACGAGCGTTAAATGAGGATATCAATTTAATAATTTCGTCCAACTTTCCTTCCATACCTTTATCGGCATTAATATTCTCACGAATATTCGCAAGGTCTACAGTTTTTGCTGTAGCATGCGCATATGTTTTCTTATGAGTGTTTTGTGTCACGTAATGATTTTGCGAGTGTGAGCTAGTTTGCACTTTTTCGTTAACTCTGCGCTGGCTTTTTGTTGCCGGTTTCTTCAGAGTTTTGTTTTTAATGTCTTGCATTTCCCGAGCTACTATACATCCTCTATAGTTAGCAGGGTGTGGTTCCCCACAGTGGACGCATTTTGGTTTCTCGTCTGCCAGTTTTTTGCAGTCAGCAGTCAGATGTTTACCTGTACATTTGACACATCTAGGTTCTTTAGAACAGTATTTGTGTGTATGACCGTACGCCTGGCATCTCTTGCATTGAGGTACTAGCCTCGAAGTATGGATAGGATGTACTTCCACTTTACATCCTAATATTGACTTAATACTATAGATTTTATTTATATCTTCCTCATTTCTGAAAGTCAGCATAAACATGTTCAGAGGCTCCTTATTTTTCCACCTCAATTTGTTTGCTGCTTCTTCGATCTGGAAACCTTTATTTCGTAAGTCCTCAATAATTCTATCAGGCTTGCATGTGAAATGAAGGTTTTTCACCATGACTCTTATTGGTCTTTCCTGCTTGTTTTCGTAGGAGTGCCAGAGGCAGTTATTTTCAGATAATAACTTTGTTATAGACTTATATGTGTCTTCGTTCGTGGCATTTATTTTAACGCACTTCCCGTTCAACATTTTAGTAGTGAACTTTTCACCCGACTCAGACTTTGACAGTAAGTCAAACAAAGCCTGGTAGTTCTCAACGCCATCTACTACTATTGGCGGAGGTGGTGGAATCTTTTTGATGTTTGACTTCGCGGTTTGAACAGTCTCTAGCTGTTCAATGTTGGCAGTGTGAGTAGGCGATGTGTTTAATTTTCGTTTTTTCCTGCTCTTTTGCCTGATCCACTGAGTTTCCCTGGCTAACTCCTCCTCATCCGTACAGTATTCAGGACACTGAGTTGGACTTTTTACTGGCTCAGCTGGCTTACTGGTTGCAGCTGTACTTTGATTGTGCTGTAAATACCTCACTTGTTCTTGGAGGCTTGCTATTTGTTTTTCCATATCAGAAATAACATTTTGTAACTGTTCATTATCTGCTCTTACTTCGCTGTAGTATTTGTACAGCAGTTGCTCATTTTCGGTTTTTACCTTGATTTTGGTGGTCCCAGCCATGTTATTGGCGAGTTAATAAATATCGCTTAATAATTATAATTAGAATGTAGGTCAATTCTTACATAATTGTGTGTGTCATCGCGGCGAGCGCGGCCCGCCCGGCGCAGTTCGTTTGCTGCGTCTGCACTTTGCACTTAAGTAGAGCACGCGACGACGCGACTAATCTCAACGAATATCGAAACACAATGTGCTTTACATGATCGCCTCTATCAGTAAAAGAGACTATTTTTAATGACTGTTCAATAACATATTGGTTTGTGTTATGTAGGTAAGAATTCTGTTCAGTCCACTTCATACGTCTTATAGAACATTTATCCATCTTTCTTTCATATTTCAAAGTTCATTCATGTGGTAGCACCTTCGATATGAGTAGGCCTTTTTTTGGCTATGTTCTTTCCATAATCTTGGTCATCTTGTAGCGGTACATGTGCTGTTTTTCAACCGAAGTTCTTTAACGTGGCTTATGGTTGGAGTAAACTGGTAGAAATCGTCACGGAACGTAAAAGTATTGTGCCCGCTCCATGCGACTTACTCTATTTAATAAAAAAAGAGTTAGGTAGTTAGAGAATTTATTTACGAGAGACAGTTTGTTTCGTATTATTAAAAGAGACAGAAAGAGATAGCTTTTATGGTTTTTGAGGGTGCTGAAACCAATAGTGAAGTCCAATGAAAAACCAAGAAACTTCGAAAATTTTGCACGTTTTTCGTCATAGCTGTTATGTTCATGGCTTTCGTGGGTTTGCACCCACGCTGATAGTGTATTTTTTTTTAATATTTTCATGGTTTTTGTTTTTACAAAATGGAAAATCCAAAATGGCGACAATTTTATGAAAGTTTCTAAAAACGTATACTAGATGGTTCTGTATTAAAAAACGTATTAAATAAATACATACTTCTCTCTCTGTCTCTTTCTAAAATACGTGTGTGCGTGCGTGTGAGTATCGCCTAAGGAACTTCGTACCTGGTGGGGGTTGGCAAACAGCACAGGCTTTTTTTAAGGCTGCTTGGTTAGACATTTAAATATTTTATTTGTAAAACTCAAAACGACTTTTACTTCAAGTAGTGTTGATCACGAACTAAATTCCTTTGAACCGATCACAATGTTGAAATAATAATCCACGTCGTCGCCTTGTTACGAAACATTTTGATTTAGTTTAATTGGCCCATTATATTTGCCGTCTCGTTCCGCAAACCGTGGGCCGTGAGGGACACAGAAGGAATCGCCGCTGGTTGCAATTAGACGAATGAATCGCGTGATCTCCGCCTTTATCTTCTATCTCAGTAACTACCAGTAATAACTACCGAACAGGAATATAATAGACGGGAAAACATTCCAACGGGATACAGGCTTCTTTGTTGTTTGTTTCCTTTGCTTGCTTGTAATGTGCATTGTACAAAGCTCATAATTATTCCTTCAACTTTAAAATAAGCAAGAGTTCATAAAATAAACTTTGTGTAACATTTTTTTTTTCAAATACGTAGTGTGTTGCTTAAAACATCTTTTAGTAAGAATACCTAATATAATTGTAGTGTAAATCAGCTTCCTCGGAGAATACTCTCGCTTCTGTAAACTAGTTTGGCTTGAGCTTTCGCGTTTTTGTCACTACCTGTAGTACATTTCCGTGTACAATTCCCGATGGAAACAGCCTTTCAGTGTTCACCTGCAAATGCAAAGAAAAATTCCATCCAAGTAACTTAAAGAGTCGAACGTTGGCTTACACTAATATTTTTCTACATTTATTCAACACTAAAGCTCTTGTTTCCAAACGTTTTCGGAACTGGTGTAACGCGTTTCGGAAACATTGAAAGTCACGCAACACGAGAAATTATGATTTAAATGTATTAGCTGCCCTATTTAACGCCTGTTAGAGATAACTAGAGGTGTGAAAGTGAAGGGAAGTGAGGCGTGTATTTCAGAGTGCACTTTTATACAATAACGTTGCGTTGATGCTGGCATGTCAGTACCTAAGAGATAAACATTCTCGTACATACAAGTAGCGTATACTTACATAGAATATAGCTATACAGTTTATGTATCCTCCTCATCATATCGTGTCTCATTAATTCGGCTGAAAGAGAGGATTAGTACTTGTATAGGCGGCGAGTTAAAAAGGAGCATGAAAAATTAATTATCCCTGTACCTACCTACGTGGATACTAAACATGTTTTGGTTTTCATTTTTAACCGGGTTTTTTGGCACTTACGTACATAATCTCACGCTTTTTGTCCATGGGGTAGGCAGAAATTACAGAAAGCCACCAGCTACGATCCCTACATACGCTTTTTGTTTCGTTTATGTTTATACATCTGGTTATACACGCACATGTATTTAGACTGTTTTTTTCGACATTTAGGTTAATACATTTGTCTTTGTAATGCTTCGTTGTAAAAAGCTTAGTGAAGTGCCCATCGATGCGCGAACATCGGTTTTGTGCGACACTCTCGATAACATCAGATCTTCTCATATCGATGCCTGATTTATTAAATATCTGCAAACGAAAATTATCCGACGCATGCCCCGGTTGTGGTACAATGATTGCCTTATTTTCCTCCTCTTTCGGTCTTTACATGTTATTATCGTATCGACATCCAACTTGCAAAGGTTATCCGTATTTATTGGGAATCCGTTTACTAGATATAGTTATCTTATTGCGATGTTATGCGTAGGTCAGAATGCTTGTGTTTATTAATAATCATGCTGGGTATTTTTGGCTTCGGAATTGAGGAAGGAAACCGTTTATGTCCGTTAAATAGCAAATTAGGCAGTCCCAGCTTGTTCTTAGAATATAGTTTTCACCAAATTAATATCTGCGTAGGTAAATAAATGATGTGTAAATAACATTATTATATTTTACTTGTTAAATTAAAAGCCAGTGTTTGAGTTTTTTGTCCCCAAGTCATTTAGTCTTTTGTCATAAAGCCATAAAATGCCGCACATTTATTAATATTAACTAATTAATTTCTACAAAAGATTTCATATCTGACGAATAAAGCTCAAATAATTACTGTTTGCTTACACCTACATAAACGAAGTTAATATTTACGATTCCCATGAAATTAAATTAAGGTTTTAGACAATAAGAGCTGTAGCGGTGTAGCTATTCGCTGACGCATTATAAAATTTAATTTTAATCTGAGGGCGCGAATGGGATAGGATTTCACCCTGGCTTATCTGTGTTATGTTATAATGATCGTTGCGTCATACCCGCCATGTTAGCTGACATCGGATGCCACAGAAGCCATTTAATAATAAATCATAATTAATATTTTGTGCAAAATTTTAATGCCGGTATGATGAAATGTTTAACATCAATTTTTAAAATATAATACAATATTTTAAAAGTATGGAGGTATATCAATACGTATCTACTTTAAAAAAAATATAACCATTATATTAAAAAACTCTTGAATAAACAGTTTCAATGACATTTTCAAATCAAATCAACAAGTGGTACATAAAAAAATCGGGCACAGCAAATTTTTTAAATAACTAAGTAACTAGAGAGAGGAAGAGCGCTTTATTAATTTTCGTTTGAATTATTTTATATCCTATTAAATATTTTACATTTCTATTAATTTACTTATTATATTAATATTATATGTGCAAATCTATCTATTCATTTATTATTTATTTTATTATATTTAAATAATGCTTATTTGTATACTCGCTTAAAATTTGTTATTTTTTTATTTATTATTTATAATAATTATTATATTATTAAGTATTATAATATATTTATTTTTTGTTATTTTACCTATTAAATATCTTTTATTCATAATTATATATTATTATTGAATGTATCCGTTCGATATTCATGTACTGTGTAATAGCTTTTTAAAATTAAATATTACTTTAATTTATTTAAAAATATACTGGTTTTGTTTTGTTGTTTAATGTTTTCTGGTAATTTATTACATATTTTTGTTGACATTGAATATGGACTAGATGAGTGTAATTTTATCTTTGTCATGCATAGTTTATCTTTGTTATGCATTGTAGTTTCTTTCCTACATCTTTATAGAATTAAGTACCTATGAGATTCCAAAATATTTGTACTTTTGATTGTTCTCATAAGTTTCTTATCTATCTAATTAGTTAGTAGCAAATCACCTGAAAAATGCCTTCTCAGTTACAATTGAAACCAACTTTCATTCCAATACAGTTCAAAAACAATTTCTATCAACTCGAATTTCAAAAACATCTGTATTGGCTCTCTGTGAACTTTAAGAACAAGCAGGCACCACAACACAAGTAGACAGGCAGTCCGACTTCAGTGTTTTACAAATAGTTACTTGAACACACAATTTGTGCACTTGACAAAGTAAGTTTTACTAACACGAATATCAATCGACCTACTGTTTCTTGGGAATGGATAGCTTAAGGCTATTAATTATGATGATGGAAGATAACTATGATTGGTTTTCTAGAATCTCCAATAGGAATTCTGAAAGTAAATTTGTTTTTGAAAAGAATACCCAATAATATTTTCTGTAGCCGTAGGCCACCTCCATCAACCAAGGTTAAAAATATACAGTTTCCAACTCGATCAAACAATGTAATTGAATTTTTATAAAAAAATCTCGTCCGATATTGTAATCATGATAGCTGGGCTCGCTTACCATCACAAGGGACCTGAAACCTAAAGCCCAGAGAGCCTGTCGATGTACCTTCATGTAGGTACCTGGCCGTTTATATGCCATTCTTTTTCTAAACGTTGTTGTCGAGGTCACTCATATCTGCTTTATCTACGTGACAGTCTCCTTATAAAGCTTGATCTTCTTAATCATGGTCAAATTAAATTAGATAGCAAAACTATCCAAATACGATAAAACAAAGAAAACTGATTTTCTCTACTCAAACTTCAAGTTACAACACTGCCGGCTGTCGTTGACCCCAAAAAAGAAAACATCAAATTATTTTAATTTTATGAGGAGTTTCACTACTTTAATTTGCCCTGTTTTTAAGTATATAACTATAGAGGGTAGCCTCTACCAGAAGTGGTCATCGTATTATAGGTTCAGCAGTTTCAATATCATCAGGATCGAGGAGGAGACGTAGTACGACAGCAGCTGCCCTAACATCGTCTCTGTAATCAGAAGACAGCCGCCAGGCATTCAATGCGATCTCTGCTAGAGTGACGGTATCACTGTCAATCAGCTGTGCTGGTCAAAGACACTGCGCACAAGACACATTTTAGAAAGGATCAATATTATAACTTGGTCAAAGACATTCTAGTTAGATATCAATATTATAACTTAACAAAAGACATTCTAGTTAGATATCAATATTATAACTTGACAAAAGACATTCTAGTTAGGTTTCAATATTATAAGTTGACAAAAGACATTCTAGTTAGATGTCAATATTATAACTTTGACAAAATATGTTATAGTTAGGTATCAATATTATAAATTACCAGTGTCACTCTTATGATCTTATCCGACCTCTTCGATGATGCCTAGTAAGTTGATAACAAAGCTAGACGGCGCCATTTGCTGCGCCGTCATGTATATCTGACTATACCTACTTGCCTAACCTTTAAAGTACCATAGGTACTACCAACGGTCGTGTCATTTTACACTTAGTACAAGGACTATTACATATCCAGAAATAAAACAAACCCGTAAACGATCGAGACGTTGTAAAAGTCAACCGAGTAGAACCTCTTAATGCGGTGCTTGGAAACGAAGCCACAGACAGTGGTAACTTGGTGGCTATGACTAGCCGTGTAGGTGCCTGCAGTTAAAAGGTTACAGCACACTACGATGTGAATATATTGAACCGGGAGTCTACATGGTTGTCAAACGTAGGTAGCTTGAGACTAGCCGCAATGTCTTGAAGACAAGAAGGCTTCAAGTTGTATCTAAACCCACACTTGGCCATAGAAATATCAGCTTTATCTCAATAGATATCAGCGAAAACAAGCATTAAAATACTAGGATAAAGAAACGAGACCAATATTGAAGTTTCGTACGGAAAGTTTAATAAAGCAATGGATGTGAATTTTGAGTAAAAGAAAGAAAAGATGAACTCAATCCCAATATGCTAGAGCATCGCTTAAAGCTTTCACGTTCGCATGTAGAAAACGAACGTGAAACATAAATAAAAGAACACTCCCGTGCAATATGCAACGGTCTAGTACACTTTCACTTCATCTTTACTTTTATTTTTATTCTTACCGAACACTCTCGAGGCAACCCTTAATTACCACAAGCACACGTATACAAGCTTGTGTCTTAAGCGTCTTTTACACAGGGAGAGTTTCTCGCCTGTCGAGAAGCGAGAATGTCCTTGCTAGTCTCGTACGCGATTGTCACACCACGCGAGAAACAAAAACCCCAATACGGCTATATAATGCTAGAGTTAAAGTCGCCAGGCGATTGTCTCGATCACTTCAGCTTTAAATTGACAGCGTCCGTATTAACAAAAATTTAATTTTAAGTTGTTGAGACAATCGCCTGGCGACTTTTACTCTACTAATATATAGCCATATTAAAATGTCGTAACCTACCCACTGTTGAACTTATTTAATATTCTGTCAATAGTTGCCTATTCGATGCGAGAAACTCTCTTCGTGTAATGGACCCGTTATTCCTAAGAAGTTAAGGCCGTTGTCTTACACCGCACATGCAGTGCTTCAAGCCACAACGGGTCGGGCGAAGGAACTCCCGCGTCGGTTTGCGGCTGATACGGGATTAAAGGTGTTCCTGACGAAGATTAAATATCACGACGTAGCTTAGCATCGACTGGGACACATGGTAACTTATGTTGTGTATTGTTTTGTTGCCTGACTGCAAAGTTATGTTTTTCAATCGATTTTTTTGCTTTTTTGTTTTTGGAAATTGAAGTATGATATATCTTGAGTTACGACAGCATTTTTGTGTATGTTGTCAGTGATAAATATTGGCGATAATGAAATTTTTAAGATGAAAATACATTCTATCAACGTATCAAGTTCTAAAAATGACGCAGCAAAATCCAAATATAATAAAAGAAAAAGCAAAATCTTGTAGGGCACTGTCATTATTATAACGAGAAACAAAAACAATAAGTATCAAGAATATTTTTACTGTTTAAATTAATATTATTGGATTTTTTTGTAACAGTCTTAGAAACCAACAAAATAAAAGTAAAGAAAGGAAGGTTTTTCCATTATACGTCCGCCATCATTTCATACATAGGAATTACCCTTTTTCTGTTATCTCACATTTACGGCGTAAACAAAAATTGCGTCATATTTTACTACCCTAGCTTCACACATAAACACAACGCATTCATAAATCATTAAATGGTTTCATACGAATACATAATCAGGCAAGTAGGTCGCATGGGGCTATAAAATTTATTAGCTTATCAATACAGCACCTACGTGTAAATATCTGCGCCAATAACTATAAAGAAAGTCAATAACGTTGTTATTATTCAGCGTATACCTCTTCTTAATAAGAAAACGTGTATCTAATGCGGTGTTTGATATTCGCATCATCTGTGTATGCGGTGTCGTAATGGCGGGGAATCACAATATCTCGTTATAAGCGGGCGAAACAAAGAAAGGGACGCGTGCTCCGCATGCCAACCTCGCGCCGCGCCGCCACCGCCGCCGCCCGCGCTCTCAAACAGCTGAAAATCTATCGAAGGTGCGTCCTCTGGGTTATATCTTTCACGTCATTTATTTACAAAGGGTTGTTGTGTACATGCCAAAGGTTAGTGTTTAATGTCGTGTTTGCGCGGATAACATTGTTTCAGATGAATAGGCGGTACCGCTATTCGATAGAGGTTGCTATTTGTATTGTGTTCCAGCTGACGTAACTAGATGCTTTCACATTTTGAAGCAATATAAAAAGAGCTAGGAAATATAGCGTAATCAGCCTATAATGATACCATTACTAGGAAACAGGGCTATTCTCGTTGAGAGTGAGCGCGCAGTGGTGTGCCACGCGGGCCCAGTGTGGGTTGGTAGTAGATTGATAGTGGTTTTCGATTTTTTGATTCTAGGGCATGTCGGTTTCCTCACGATATTTCCTTCCCCGTTTTCAGAGCAGTAGTAATTACAACTCGACACCACCGCTCCAAAAAAATATTTTTAATTATTTAAAGATAATAATATCATCATTTCAGCCGAAGACGTCCACTGCAAAGGGAATAATATAAATGAACCCTATTTAATGTTCTCTAGAAAAATAGTCTTAATCTAAATCTCAAAATGAGAAATGTGTCCCTAAAAATATTTAAATGAAAAATGTTAGTCCGCAATTCAACACTGAGCTGACTTCAAGGTCGGTATAAATTTGAGTAACAAGCAAACCAATCAGTACTTGTCAAAGTGATAAATCTAATAACTCGGCGAAACACTAATTCAACTAACACTTGAGATAAGTTTCGTGCCGCTAACACGTAAGCTTAACAATTTAAATGTCTCAGATTGAACTACGACTCCATTTGTGTTATTGTATTATTTTAATGGAATTTGGATGAACTTTAACCACTCCTATTTATTCCAGAGTTTGAGAGGTTTTACAGTAATATTGGACATTATTTATCTTTGATGGGCTGCAAATTATTTTGTCATCCCGTCGCCTAAATTTGTAAGGGTCGCAGCTTACTTACGTCATACATATAGTTTAGCTACATCACGCCTCAAACTTGCCTTTAGAACATTATAATTTCTTCTAGGTATCGAGAATAATTCACACATTTTTGGCAAATGTCCGGTTCTGCTAAAAACACGAGCTAAACAACAACTGTCGATTTATTTATAGAATGTTCTCTGTTACCGCTGCCTTCTACACGATGTTTCAAATATGCACCGTTATGACATGCCATAACAAGTTGAGTTTTTTCGCAGCTCATAAGCAAACATGATTATATAAATCCATGCTTATGTTATAAGTCTACAAGGCGTAATATTTATCTTCTTTTTACAGGTAAAAGTAATAAAAAACATTGCTTTCCTTATGGCCTGTTCAGTGTAGAATTATTCTATACGCAGTGTCTTTAGTATGAAGAGAAAATGCAAGAATATTTTCTTTTATCATACCATGGCTAGAATTTCTTTCTGCATGGAGTGATTGCAATCTTAGATTTGCAGCACATGTTATACCATATTTTATATTTGTTTAGTGATGGATGTTGCTGTTCAAATAATTTCTGTAATGTTACGGTTTCCTAGAAGACTGGTCGCCACCCACATAGAGTCCGAATTTACCGGCGAATGACGTAGGTGAAACGTTATTTAAGAAAGTTTATTGGTGTGTTTTCCTGCAAATACGATTACCAACTTTTAAAAGTGATTTTCTTCTCTTGTATTGATTGTAATTTTATGTTATTATGAAAATATTATCTTGGAACCCAAACTATAATGAAATACCTAGGTTGTCTCAAGGTTGCAATCGTTATTTAAGAGAAAATCGCTTTGGAATTTGGCTACGTGTATACATATTATTGCTCGTGATAGTACACTCAAACCCCGCTCCCATCATTTTCATGACAGCTGTCACTCTGGCCATTGTGTGACGGCCAGCGGTCTTCAAGGCAACCATAACTTAACAAAAGACATTCTAGTTGGGTATCAATTCTACAAATTGATAAAAGACATTCTAGTTATTTATCAATATTATAACTTGACAAAAGACATTCTAGTCAGGTATTATATCAGGTTAGGTCATTAGTCACTGCGTCTAATGCACACACGTGTCGCGGAGCCGGCCTCGATATATCGTCGTCAAAACAACGATTCTGTATAGAGTCCGTTCAGCTTACGGATGCGTTCAGCCGCGGAAAGCTGAACGGATGCATCTCATACAAAATCGTTGTTTTCTATGGACAAAAGCTGATCAGAGCTGAATAAGTGTGAGTAGTCCCTTACTCGCTGTCCGTAAGCCCGCGCCTACGGTGGCCGGGAGTCAGTCTGGCATTCCCAACGCCTAGGGCGTCTTCTGCGGAGGCTAGGGCCGTGAGGGCGCATATACTGCTCTCCCTCACGTTCGCCGCCTCCGTCTTCGCGAGCATCACTGCTTCTCTGAAGGATGCGACGGCTACCCATGCACTCTCGCTCCGTACCTGGACCCGATAGGCGCAGGGCCAGCCGCGATAGATCGCCGCCGCCGATCGCCTCCACAAGGACACGGCGGTGCTCCGCCAAAGCCGGGCAGACCTCCACCGCATACTCAACCGCGTCATCTGGGCGATCTTTCCAGTGGAAACGTCCGGGTGTTTCCTCCCGCCTTATCCGAAATTGGAACCTCCCGAAACAACCGCGTCCGGTGAGGACCTACGTCATGCGGAAGGTAAGGACGCCGTGCCACCTCTCAAGCCACTCCTCAAAGAGGAGACTTGCCACCGCAATCGTGGCGTGCCCAGCACTGGGTTGCGACAATTGCACTCTCCATGTCACCATGAGATCTTACTGGAGCTCTGTTCGCTGTGCCGCGACTTCTCGCGGCAGCGGAGTTACGCCCCGGCGTTTGGCCTTCTCGCGCCACTCCCAAGTGTGCGCGAGGACCTTTGCCTCCAAATCCCATGGCGGCAATCCGGCAAGCAGGCCCGCCACCTCACCGGAGATCGTGCTGTATCCCCGGACCATACGCAAAATACGCGCTTAGACGTGGAGTTGCGGACAACAGCCCGTATTTATTACCTATCCCCGGACCATCTGGATGGCCATGACCCTAAGGGATGCCTTCAACCGGCGGGCTGTTTGGCACCTCAATGAAGGTGCCCACACCGGTGCCCCGTATAGGGCCATGGACCGCACGACCCCGCGTAGAGTCTCCGGCAGGAGGCATTTGGCCCCTCCAGATTGGGCAGGAGCCGCTTCAAGGCAGCCCTGGCCCGCTCCAATCTGGAAGCCAAACGTCGAAAATGCTCCGCGAAGTTCCACCGGCTGTCGAGGACCAGTCCCAGGTACTTCATCGTCGACGCCGATGTGAACCCCTCCCGCCGTTATCTGGGAACCCGTTGGTTACGCATTCCGAGGACCATGAAAACACATGGCCTCAGACTTGTGCAAGGCCACCTCGAGTCCCAGTTGCCGGATCCCTTCGACGATTGTCGCAACCCCGTGTGTCAAAACTTCAGCCGCCGCCTGGTGCGACCTCCCTTGCACCAGGACCAGCGTGTCGTCAGCGTAGCAAACTACTAGCTAAACTACACTGACGCCGCTAGGGAGGTCGGCGCGCAAAACCCAGTCGTACCCGATGTCCGCAGCACCCAGTCGTACCCGAGGACCGATCCCTGTGGGACACCACACAACATCTCTCGCCAGTTCCAGTCTCCTTGGTGACCGGGGTAGATGATGGCCCTGTCCGTCAAATAGGTCTCGACCATGCGACAGAGGTAGGTCTGCATCCGATGTTACCGGAGTGCCTCCCTGATGCAACTTCAGGGCAGGGTGTTGAAGGCATTGGCGATGTCTAGAGACACGGCTACGCCGATCCCACCCCGGGCCACAGCATGCCCCGTCAAGAGGGCTCGCACGCGCATAACGGCGTCCACCGTGGAGCGCCCCCTGCGGAAACTAAACTGGCTCTCCGCCAAATCCAGCCCCACCCGCATCAGCCGCCCGACGAGGCGGTCTGCAATTACTCTTTTAAAGAGCTTGCCCACTTCGTCGAGCAGCACGATGGGCCGGTAAGCGGACGGAGACACCGCAGAAGACGTTCTAGTTAGGTATCAATATTATAACTTGACAAAAGACATTCTAGTTAGGTATCAGTATTATAACTTAACAAAAACATTCTAGTTAGGTATCAATATTATAACCTAACAAAAGACTTTCTAGTTAGGTATCAATATTATAACTTTTTCTAAGCAAAGAATTAGCCTATTTATGGCCAGATAATTAGTAGTTTTGTCTTGTGATTAAAATTTGAATTTGCAACAACTTATGTATGTAAAACTTAAAGTAATTTCATTATGTGATGTCTTTAAAGACGTCAAATTATAATTAATTCTAGTTAAAACTTTATCTTTATCGCCTTGTTTATGCATCCAAATATATATTCTATTGTCATATTTTAGTATTCACGTTATCTAAGCCTCTAAGGTATTATTCACGCAGGTTTCTCTTTAAATAAGCTGTGGGTACATAATTGTGTAAGTGGTATAAATGTGCCTAATTTAATGTATGTGACTTAATAATTATGTGGTTCAAATACTCGTGAAATTCAGTATTATGACTATCCTTCGGAACCTAAATTTACTTACATTAATGAAGTAAATGTAATGTGGCTATTTGCGACACTGTACGCAAGAAGAAAGGTTGTGTTAAAGTACCGGGTATAAAATAAAAACTCATTATCATAATCATCTTAACAGTTGCCCCGTTCAACGACAAGGTAAATAAAAACATATCAAGGAATATCAGCTGTGTCTGAAACAAGGACAAGCCAACAAGCGAAATGATTTATTGTAGTACATTTATCGTTGAGAAGTTACGAGGACATACTACATCTATTACTAATATCTAACCCGTCTCATATTTTATTAGCATCAAAAGCTTAGTGGAAGACTTTAATATGAATTGCTCAAGAACTTACCTATTGGAGGCAATTACAATAAGTAACAAACAAGTTATTTGAATGTCAATCAACTCAGCCTATCGCAGTCCACCGCTGGACATAGGCCTCTCCCAGGCAGCACCACAACAGTCTATCCTCCGCCTTCCGCATCCAGTCTGTCCCAGCCACCTTTTTAAGGTCGTCAGTCCATTTATCTGGGGGGCGTCCCACACTACGTTTGCTGATACGCGGTCTCCACTCCAGGACTCGTCTGCTCCACCATCCATCGGTCTTTCGTCAAACATGGACAGCCCACTGGCACTTCAGCTTGCTCACTCTACAAGCTATGTCGGTAACTCCGGTTCTTTTCCGGATAATTTCATTTACATTTATTTTATTTTTGAATGTGACAAAATTTTAATAATATATCCATCACCACGTGCCTAGCTTTTCTCCCAACTATGTTGGTATCGACTTCAAGTTTGGCAGCTGATTACCAGTATTTTAGATGGACAACAGCCTATCTGACCTCAACAACCCACCTACTGGGTAATACGATACCACTTGGTAAAGCTGATTCTCACTTTCGGGCTTCTGTCGAGCCGTAACGACTATTAAAGATCCACGAATGATAGTCGGCATCAACAAACGTGCCACGGAGGTACGGAAGGGTCTTGGTATGTAAAGATCCCATCCATCCACCCATCTGCGGACCAACCGCGGCAAGCGTAACTTAACCTGGTCGTTCGAGCCATAGGTTGTCATTGCTTGGATATCCAGTGTCAAATTAAATTACCTGCCAATACTTTACGGACGTGTAGGGTCGATACCCTACACATCCGTTAAGTGTAAGTAAGTAGTAAAAAATAAAAATTAAGATTTTACGCAGCTTGACTAGTAAGTGTAATTGTGTTGTAATTTGGTTCGATAAAACATGATACTGTGTTGAAAAATTAGTAGAAATTAACTTGATTCCAAAATATAAAACATGAATGATTAATTTAAAGGGAACCTAGTCGCGGGCTCGAACTCACTGATGGGCCTGGCTAAAAAGCACGCTGTCTCACCAGGCATCGTGTCCGACAGAGGTAGTATCAGTGATGAGCAGTTAGAAGCTAGTCTACACGCACAACATTATGGAGCGAAATGCGGGATCATTTATAGTACAAAAGGCGCGAAAAAATTAAAAACAGTCCTTCCGAAGATCGTGTTTTATGAAAAAACCACTACATAAGTCAATTACCATATAAAGTTTATTGAACTTTTAGATATTTGAACTTTGTCGGTACTGACTTGGTTTTTCAGATTTTACACTTCTTTTACTATTTAAACACGCCCAAAGTTAGGTTAAATTAGCAAGAAAAACGAATCTTTGTTGGCTCCTAACTTTTTAATGGCTTTTTATTTTAGTATTCTGTTTCCGTACAGACAATATTAATAATGAGGCAAAACCATACCATGTTTAATTTTTTCGATGTATATTGTCGAACAGTGGAGTAATACACTCCCGAAGTTTGTATGGGAAAAATGTGGACTAGATTAACCTTAACAAATAGTTACAATTTTCTATAAGTTTAAAGTCCATCTATTGACTTAAAATTTGCGCGCTTTGCCTTACTTTGTAAGGCGGACACAGAGCTGTCAAGTAAATCGAATATTGTTTTCTGGGTCAATATATTTTGGACTGTCGAGCTGTACAGGACAGACTAAGTGTACTAAAGGTGTTGTTTTTATCGTGTTAATAAAATTAAAAGGACTTAAAGTAAAAAAGAAAATACCACAGTTTTAAGTGACTTTTATTTAACTATAGCCTGTTTCAAAAGTGTCTGACATAATGTAAACAGATGAATCAGAAAACTTCAAAAAAATCTAATTTTTAATCACCTTATATCCTTAGATGTTTGAAAAACATCTTTATGGTGATTTAAAATTCGATTTTTTTAGATTTAGATTCTTTGATGTTGTCTCAATTACTGAATGTTATTCAAACAATATTTGTTAGAAAATGTGTTGCGGTATAGGTACTTACAGTTGAAACGTTCAAAATGCAGATATGTTTTTTCAACATTTTTAACACCAAAAACTTTATGTAACAAAAATAACAATTTGTTTCCTCAACAGAGGCACTTAAAATTGAACCATATTCGCGTGTAAGTACATACCGTTTACCGAAGAAAAATGAATTGTGATTGTTTTTACCATTAAATTGGTGGCGAATAGGGCGTATCAACGTCACGCGAACCGAGCCCAACGTAGGTACTCCTTAACCTAATTCTGGCATTCATTTCGCCAGCTCAGTCGTAAAATTTTAATAGCTGCAGGAAACTGTCTTGGAAGATGAAAAACGAAAGGTACACTTTCGGCAACGATACAGGATATTATATTATATTCTGCTGAAATAATATCTTCAAATACATCAGCTTGTATTGTGTCAAATGTCAACTGTTGAATTTAGATGTGCCGTTAGGCAATTCTTGTTTTCCAGGGTTTTTATCACGTTGAGTAGATCTACCTATGTTTTGTGGGATGCTTCACTCATAGCCAAATTATCAGACGGTCTACGAAAAGTGAGCAGTGGTGGACCAGTGGTAACGGCCGCGACTTACGAGTTGAAGGTCGTAGGTTCGAACTCAGATATACCCGCAATTTACTTTATGTAAATTATTTTATCACTACTGTTCTCAAAACGGTGAAGGAAAACATCGTGACTAGCTACTATTTCCTAGAACTACAAGTTCAAAGACATGTGACATCCAGCACTTCCTCTCAAAGAGAGAAGACCAGTGTCCCAGCAGTGGGAACATCATAGACTGATTGTATTACGATAGACAAACAAAATCATCTGTTAAGATCCTTCCCTGCAATTTTCCGATATGCCCCTTAAAAAATAATAGTTTAAAAAAACTAAAAAAACACGCTATAAAAACCAAACTAAAAAGTAGAAAATAATTTAATTCTATTAAAAAGCGTGGGGTGCTTGATATTAATTGATTATAAAAATACCTCAAAAAGCACCCCACGCTTTTTAATAGAATTAAATTATTTTCTACTTTTTAGTTTGGTTTTTAAAGCGTGTCTTTTTAGTTTTTTTTTAACTATTATTTATTTTCTATTTTTTAGTTTTGCTAACTACAAAAGCGTGTTTTTTTATATATTTTTTTTAAATTATTGAACTGTCATAGGTCCTCGATAAGTCTACAAAGTTTAAATGAAATCTGACCGTTTAAAGTGGGTCAAAATAGCGTCCAAAGGAGTCGGTTACATACAAACATACAAACAAACAAACATAAAAGTGAAGCTAATATAAAGCGTGTAAAAAAAAAAACTTATTTCGGCACAAAAGTTATCCATACAGTATTCGAGTTCACAACACAGGTAAAGGAAGCCCTGAGCAGTGTTACTGTAGTACTTTTAATAGAACAGTCAATGTTCGTTTTAATTGCTCACGAACACGAATCAACTACACAAAGTCAGAATATCCCATTTTATTGTCATGTACGTTAATAAAGAGGGACTGGAATAATTCCGTTGCCTGCTCATTTCTTAATTGGATTCTCAAGTTTATTTTATAGACCGATCTACTTTAAATAGGAGTCTTCGTTTTACGACACTGAATCTGTTTTTACGTGGAAACTGTTCTAATTATGCAATAAAATATTTTATTGATTCTATTACTTTTTACTGTGTTTGTGGAGTAAGTGGTGTAAATAAAATGTTGGTTCATTTAATATTTATTTGTGACTTCAAAGTAAAGACTTTACTGTTCTGTAAGATCGCAACATTTTTAACTATGTAGCGAATTTCCTTTAAACTTTTCACTAATGCAAAAAGTGGCTTCACAAAGTACATTGTTGCAACTTTAACTTTTCTTTGTCTATCAAAATATAGATTTGAGTTAAGTACAAGAAGTTATAGGTATAATTAATATTTGTATTGCTTATATATTAAGTTGTCATGTGCTTAACATTGTGTAAACAAATATCATACTACACAGTATGGATCCAAACGAAGAGAAAATAATAAAAATGGCAATCGATACAAAAAAAATATTGTGGCGTGAATGTGCTCCCGTCTCACAATAAAGCGACTACACGAATTGCCATTCATACCAATATGTTGAGCCGTTTAGGCTGTAAATTCGGTTGGCAACATCGCGTAAAAAACATTAGTCTCTTTTCGGTTCGCCGTAGTCATGTAAAAATTGCTGTGAAGCAGTTTTATAGATTGCTTTAGATCGCTTTTACAGCAGCCACGCGATCGGATGACGACAAAGAGCTCGAGCGATTGGCGGAGGACTTTAACAGCACCATATATCTGGCGCATCCAGAACCTCCATACGAACCTCCGGAAGTGCCCATAAAGTGGACGTTAAAACGACGACTCTTTTTACACTTTATTATCATTGGATGTGAACGCCGGCTCAGATTCCTTCGCAATTTACCGCGCCGCGAAGAAGACACTCTTGTCGGACGCGTTTTATCGCAAAATCGATATAACTGATTATGGACGCGAGGTCTGAAGCGTCATGGCTTATGAACTTCGGTTTACGATGGACATCGAATCGCCATTTTGGTGTTTCACGCAACTTATACAACAATGGCTTTTATATTGAAATGATGGAGCGAGGCGCTCGTTCTCGTGAATCATGCTTGTTTAGATCAAAAATACACAGCCGAGGGAGGTATCAAGGAGGCTTAGTGGCAGGGCGACGGTGTCACAGCGCTTCTCGGTCAGGCGATTATGATTATTATGCTAATAACGTATTGTGAGTTATCGTCCATTGATGCCCGACGCCGGATCGTGGAGATCGAGTTACGCAAGTTTCGGCCAAGTTTTAAGACCCTGCCGAAGGCCTCTTACTAACTATCTTCCTTAACGCCTTAGTTAAGAAGCGCCTTATGAGAACTTTGACGCCGAGATTGAGGAAGCTATTACGGGATCCGTTCAGATAGATATAAGCAGGATGTCACTTCCACGCTCGACTTTGTGAAGTTGTTTACTTTGATGGTTCAAACTTTCGTCTAATTTATCTGAAGAGACAGCATAATGGCGCTTTTAATTTTATTTAGGTACGCTTATAAATTAGAAATGCTAACATAATTAATATGAAATACTGTGTTGGTAAACAACATAGGCTAATATTGCGAAAGAAATACAAATATGAAGCAAGTAATCCCTGATAATAATGTCGGCGAGCGTTCTTCTAAAGGGAGATCGAGAATCACAGTAACCGAAAGAAATGGAAGATTAAATATTATCTTAAACAAATATTTGTGTAGTGCACTACAGTTACTAGGTGGAGTTGGGCAACGGATCGGACAGTGGTTGCATCCCGCTCTATCATTACTTCCGCTCCGCTCTCAACTGGGGCAATCGATAGCGGGGGCCGGGGGCCGGGAGCCCTCCGGCCGGTGGGTCCCCCTGTATAGCTCTTCGCGCGCATCACTCCTATGACAATCGCTCACGCTTCGCTCGTCCATCGCTCATCGCTCGCGGTGTGTGCCACGGACCTAAACAAATCTACTATTGGTCACTACGTTACCTGTACGTCTTTTATTAAAATTCTGAAACTGAAAGAATTTTTATTGCACGCGTTAGTAGAGAATACCTTACTTTAAATTATTATTTGTGAAGTTGGTTTTATAAAATTGCTTGAAGTTTGTATGAAAAGATTTGGTAAAGTTATGCTTACCTAACAGTTTAAAAATGCAACCATTTCCTCAATGCTTTCCTAATTTTTGTGTCGCCACCTGTTCTTATCAGACAACCTGTTAGAGAAAACGAAAACCTACACAAACTCAAAGGTCAAGGTCACTTTAAGCTACAATTTTCATCACGCAAGATTATACCTACCTGGAAAACGAATAAAGTGCATTTTCTTTAGTATTCGAAATGAATGCAGGTGAATTCAATAAAAATACACAAAAAATTATCAAAAATGTGTACCTTCGTGTACCTTCCTAATGCAGTGGCATACTAGGAGAAGTAAAAGGGGATATATGGGATTTAAGTAGGTGACTTTGGTAATAAGACCTAAGTCTTGAATAAATCAGCTGTTTGTCACCACGCGTTAGTTACAGGAATAGATTCTAACGATAGACACAAACACAATATTGTCGCAGATGCAAACAACAATAAACAAAAATAAGATAATAATATGATAAAATAGACAATAATTTTCCAAAATACATAATCATACTAGCACCTAGGTATTAAAACAACAAAAAGTCATACAAACAAAATCAAAGGTTTTGGTTTGGTCAACTGTTTTGAGGTTGGTGGACGTAATCGTAATATCTTTAAAACTTGCAAGCAAATGAAATCTGGCACTTCAATCTTTATGGTGATTAATGAAATCAGGCACTCCTTTGGAAGATATATATATAGCACACATTGTCCGTGAAAAGTTTCTCGACTAAAAAAGGGTTCTTTATGATTTTCCAAGTTCAAGCCAAAAAAAAACTGTTATCACAAATACATACCTATGCAAGTGAAATCCTTCAAATAAGAGATCGTAGGCACCGCACAAGACCGGGTCCGGTAATAAAACGTTGCCCCCGAGTGCACACTAAAAAACGTGCGAACGCGGCAAATTTTCAAAATGGTCGTCGGAATAAAAAGCGGGGGCCAGACGGCCAGTTTATGTCCGACCTCCGACTCGTCTACACCTGTTCTCGCAATCACTGCAACTCCACTCTCCTCTCTCCTCTAATATTTATTACACGTGAATATCGTATGCTCCTTCTTTCGTTCCTTTGGAACTGATTGCAGAACTCTCATGAGCTGCCATGGGGGAACGTAAGATGTTAGCGCATCATAAATATTTATGATATTACATTTTTTTTCTTTTAAGTACACACTAGACGTCAAATTATTTTTGTATCGTAAGGGGAAGTTATGTTGTGATAATAATAACCGTAATGCTAAATAATATTTTTATGTCTGCAAGTTTACCTCGACATTCAAAAGAAAAATATTTTTCACCCCTAGCAGGTTCAAATATTGAAATGGAATATCCAATTCTGAAAATAAATCAAGCTTTTAACTTTGACAGAGGGATTTGTCTTTTAAGTGGGTCAAGGTTTAATAAGCATTTCTGGAGTTCGTAGTTACAATCAGTACCTACGAACTGCAGAAATGCGTATTAACAGGGGACATGCAGGGCAGGGTAAGAGTTGAGTAAAGCGATTGTATGCACACAAAAGTTTATTGGTCACCTCACGATTAGGCTTAGAAAACTGTTTTTCTTTTGTTTTCGGTTCAGGGGTCTACTCTCTATGCACGAAATCCATAGTTTCGGCCGAAGTTACGGACGTTTCCTACTCTGTATCACTTTCGGACCTATGATTAGTTTGGGGTCCAAACTAAGGATGGATTACTATACGATAGGACAGTTATCCCTACTCCCTATATGGTTTTACCCGTCCAAAAAAGTTAATTAATCAGCTGTAGGAGTCACTTTGAAGTTTCGAACTATTTTTGGACGGGCCCGTATTTTCGTTGACGGAGTTAGAGAGTAGCAGAGAGGCTGTTTTGACTGGTATTAAAAAAAAATTGTTACCATAACCACGTCGATGGCCTACTTACTATAAAGTAGACACTTGCAGCACCAAGGGGTGGCCCGACGTGCTACCAACCTTACAGCTATGGGCAAATGTTTCGTGTGCCAGAAATTACTTCCTGTACTTTACATACCGAGAATAAAAATTCACTCATTTTCACGGAAGTACTAAAGGTACTCCAATTAGCATTTAATTATTAATAATCGTGATTAATAATAATTGCCTTGGTAGTTGCTACGAACGCCATCGGTCATTTTCATTTAATTTGTAATTACATTTTCGTAGGTAATAGTACCCACTATGAGAATATAATCATAATAATAACAATCAAAAGACGTCCACTGCTGAATGGCCTCCCCAGACTGCCCTTACACCCGTAATGGCCAATTGCATCTTTTTTAATCATTATGGCGACAATTCATATTTAGAATTGTTGCAGCTATTAGAGGAGAATTTCCTCTTTTAACATTGGCAACTACAATATCAGGCGTGACAGAATTTTTTGATGGACGCTGAAATGCAGTCAGGACAGTAGTAGATAATTAGAAGGGTGCCTAAAAATTACTGCTAAAAGTCGAAAGCTTATTATAAAAGTCGAAAGCATATTAGAAACCACGGGAAGTATAGGGTAGGTAATAATTGCATGCTTAAGTCCAGCAATCCTGGAAACATTAACGAAGATAATTTAATTAAAAACCAACCTAATCGCAGAAAGTAGCGCTTAAAACTAAAACCAACGCAGCGGTTCGATTCTTAAGGGACCGCAAGCTCATTACATTATTGTTATCTAAGCAACCTTCACTCGGATACTATATGGGAGGTTGTATGGAGTAAAGTGTGGCCTGGCCGGGAGGGCTACAAGAACAAAAGCCTCTCGTAATTAGACCGACCGCGGCAATACATAAACAATTTGCCGCACGTACGGCTTTGTTCAGGAAACAGCTTTTTATTTAACGCTGTTATATCTAGAAGAACACTTGGTGTGCTTTTGATGGCGGTAATCCTCTATCCTTTTATCCTTACGCACAGGTATCCATTGTTGGTGGAAACTGCCTTTGTTTATATATTAAATCAACAATTTTATGACCCACAAACGTCGTATAATTTTGTTTGCTGTACGCGTTTGTGATGAAGCTTAGCGTTGTTTTAGAGACTAATGAGCATACGTATTCCACAGATACATAAAACCCCTAGGCCTTATTACTAAGTATATTATGCTATATTTAATACTGCAAGCTATACCTAGCTCTACTAAGTATATGCAAAAGCTCGCAGCTCACCGCACCTGCCTACAACAGGGTGTAAATAAATCTGATATGAACTTTAAATAAACGTGGGCAGGACAAACAGAAGTCTTTCAAAACATAAAACCCGATATTCCCACCCGATACCTTACAATTTCACCCTTTGTTATTTCTATACAAAAATATATCTTTGGTAAACGGAGAGCTATGAAATATTTGACGGTAAAATCCAGTTACCGGAATTTCGGTACGTTGTGAAAGGGAAAAGAAATTTTAGGCCAGTTCGCTTAATGAAACAAATTTTCAGGGCGGCGACATTTAAACCGTAAGTAAGCCCTTTGTAGTGCGTTGGGCGCAGTTCGCCGGCCGCTTTTGTCCCAGAGCCAAGCGACCCGCGGCGACACTCCTTTGTGCCGCCTTACTAAATATTGCTAATTACGATTAAAAAGAAACTTCTGCACTTCTGAGGGACCCTGTTTGTGGCAGCCCTTCAATTGTAAACAAAATAAAACCTTAAACAAACAATTTCAATTTTACAGTGTTTAAATCGGATAAAAAGTTAAGGTGACCTTTTATGTTGTTGGTCATGAGTAAATAAAATAGAATAAAATAGATACAACCGCAGTATTTGAAATTCATTGAACTGTATTGCATCTATTATTGTATCACGAACCAAATAGATACATAAGATTGTCTATATTTTTGACAACAGACACGCTTCCAAACTAAAACTATTTTAACTTCGCAAAGCTATAACAGTAGCTTTAATGAGTATTTGACTCCTTCATTAAGGTTTCTGCCACACTATCAAGTCTTGGCTGAACAGCAATTTGGCCGGCGAGGTTAGATGTAGGTACCTATATATTTCGCATAGACGTCGGCTCTAGCAGGAACAGTTTGCGACTGTCATCAATATTAGTGTAGCTTTTACTGAACTTTATTTTAAGTTTTAGGGGTCTAAAGCTATTGCAGAGTCTTGAAAGTTGATGGAAAGCTCCCCTTTACAATAGAAAGTCAACCAATTTACATTTAAACGATTACTTCCCAGTTAGTATGTTGCATACCAAAACTCAAATACGATATATAAACAAAGGCCTGACTGGTAAAACATTGCATTTAGCTCTCCCCCAAATATTTGGCCCTCGACACAAGTTATGTTGTCAACGTGACCTACAGTCTATAGCTTAGCAGTATTAGAGGAAAAAAAAAATCGCTACAAAATTTTACGTCCGCCGTGTGCCTCCCTCCTAATAATGTCTGCTTAAGGGTGGCGGTAACATGGAGTACACATTTACGCTCCGTTAAACGGGGAAAGCTTTTTTCGTGTTTAGTGTCACAAAAACTGTTATTAGCTTGAATTGTGCCAGTAAGAGCCACCCTGGTTTACGTGGTCATAAGAAAAAAATAAGGAAATGGTTTAGCATATTGGCAGCGGCTTTCTTATGTGTAGCCTAATAAAATGTTGCATGGTAAAACTTTGGGGAAAAATAATATAAACACAAATTGTGTACTGTTTCGGCCATTTTTTACGGCTAATAGTTAAGTCTAAGTCAGAATATCAAAAATTTTGGTTGTCCAAAGATTTTTTTAATCTAATAGAAATAGAAAACTCGTTTCATACAAAACCTAAGCTCCGTCTACAAATTATAAGCATACTCATAGGCACCACACATTCATTCGGCCATACAGACTAAAATCGTAACACCTGCTTGTGCTCCCGCGCCTTTGTATCGTAGTAAATCAATGTTGATGCCTCCTAATGATAAAACCGCCATCTTCCTGCACTTATTGACTAGGTTTGACAAACTCCCTTAATGCGAGCATTGCGTGGACGGAAATGGACATTTGTATTCACGGTGGGGAACATCAAGACATTTTAAGTGTCCCACTGCCCATTATTAATGAAATAACAAGTGAATTATTCAGATTTTGAAACAAGTTCTTTATCTTTATTGAATAATTGACGATAGACATTTACAAATACTTTATAGAATATTTGATACATATCGAATTCGTTATAAGATTTCCAGTCCTTCTAAATTTTTTTATAACCAGCCTTTTAATATCGTAGAGTATCGCAAAGGCTTCCCTATCCCAGGTTATCAGCAAGCCAAGAGGTAACTTGCGTAATCTGGATATTTCAATTCTATTCAGCATTCCAGCCGGCAAATGGCCGTACATATTTGAATGATATTTCCGGGATTAATATCGATAACGGTCTGATACATTTTATGGTTGGAATAAAAAGTTTCATAAGTTGAAACGGTAATAGCATGGTTTATTGTGCGTTAATATAGGTAATAACTAATACGGTTCGGTTTATCACCGCCGCTGTAATCGTAAGTGACCGCACCCTGTCGGAACCGCGCCTCGCCGCAAACCACTAAAGTAATGCCATGTCATTTCATGGCTCGCAATCTGTGACGAATGACACGTGCACTATACAATGTACAGCCGTCCACTAATCACATAATGACACACTTGCCAATCGGAAATTCGACACATATATTCACCGTGAATTTGTGTGCACTCACTGTGCCAGAAAAACTTGTTTATTTCATTTTATTAGATGACATTTTTCAGTTTAGTCCTTTACATAAAGTTTATAAAATGGTTTCTAATCCAATCGCAACTATTAAGCTTTCAATTCTCGTCTTCTATTTCTTTGACTTACAAACTTAAGTTAAAATCTATGAAGAACTATGTACCTGTAGAGAGTACAATATGTTTTGGAAAATTCCGTTTCAAAAATATATAGATTGCTGTTTAACTAAGTATTGCGCATGTTTAGTCCATACAATACCTATAAATAGAATACTGGCAAATACCACTCCATGTATTTTATGTGATTGTAAAAAAGTTCTTAGAAGTAGGTAATTGTATTGTAGGTGTACTAGTCGGTAAATTGTTATTTATAGCCTGTTTCACGGAAACCAACGGTATAATTACCACGTGCAATGAAACGCAAGCTTAATACATGTTACGCAACAACGTAATCGATGTAACCCATTTGTAACAATTCCAAGGAATCACTAAAAGGAAATTTAATTTCACGTCAAATCGGGGTTTTTCTTTTTGGAAATTCAATATATTGGGGTACCGGTGTATTTTGTGAGGAACTAAACAAAATATAATAGAGTGGAGGCTCTAAATGCTTGGCCGGGCGGACGCGGGAGTGACGGCGGCGCGGCGAGATGGGCGGTATTAGTTTTCGCCACATTGAACACGTTGTGGGATCCAACTTATTAGGAAATGTGATCATGCGAATAATACTCGCTTCATACGTTTTATTGCGTTAGGGTATTGGTTTCTCGCGATACCGTTCGTCATATTTCAAAATTAATATCTTTAGACAACCGCGAGAAAGAATTCTATTTCGATTTTTCTCACAAGCAATTTTAGTTGATCCACAAAAACCGAAAAGCCTTTAAGGCGGATGTAAGATACTGCTCACGATATTTTCAGAATAGCTTATGAATGTGTTTTTGAATATTTTGGACTTGTTCAACGTGCTCATCCGTCGATACTGGGTCACGTTTTTCTTATCACATGGAAAGAACATCTAAGTACGACGTACACAACAGATGGTTTCGTATTTCGACAACGTCTCGCTGATTCTGATTATGTAGATTCCTTTACAGAGAAGATTTTACGCAAACATACGAATGAAGATCGAATCAGATATGCATGGGATCAGTTTCTTATCCTTGGCAAAATATGGAAAGATATTCCCTAAATAAACTTAAAAGGAACATATTTTGGCAAGCCGGAATTCTGCGTGTTGTTGTCAACTTTGACCAGCTTCATAGATAGAATGATCGTAAAATATATTGTACGCCGCTGTTCAGCTCGGAATAAAATAAAATACACAGCCGAAACGTAAAAGCGAAAATGAAAGGCTCCCTACGAAAATGTATTTCAAAAATATCTGTATTCTCTGAAGCTGCATGATGAATATAACGATTCATAGCTACATTTCAAAATAGCTGCAAACACTTGTTGGACGTCGGCATATTCCAAGTAATGTTTAAAAAAATCATTAGTTCGTTAGAGCACAAGTGGTAGTGACGTCACAAGTAGAGTCCACCTCAAATCCAATCGAGTAAAGTGCGCGGTGTCTTGGCGTCTCCGCGGAGTTATTTAGCTGAAACGTTTCGGTTGTTGACAGGAGTTGCGGTATCGGCTATTGCAATATTGAGTGGCCCCACTCGCTCGCATTCCACTGTGTCAACATGTTCTACATTAAACAAAGAATTTTAAACTATTTCTTAAATAACATCTTCGAATACAGAATGTTTACTGAGATTGTTAAATGGAAGTGTTGCATTCACCTTGCTTTTGTCGCTATTTGTAGCAGTAAGTAAAGAGAAACAAAAGTTAAACTATAATGTGTTCTCACAAGTAACTAATGGATGGTAAGTTTTCGTAGGTACTTAAGCGGCCAATTCTTGAGGCCAGACTACTTTCTGAGTACACATTAGTGGGTGCCGGCGGGTGCTTTCTTGGCTAAATCTTAACTATCTACTTAAGTCAGTGTCAGGTTGAACTTGCGAACGAATTGAATAAGCCCCTCGCTCGCTCCGCCCTTCCCTTTATCTGCTTTCATTACATGAGCTTCACTCTGAAATTTGGTTCAATTACTCCGTAATTTGGTGAATTGACGTGGCATTTTATCAGCTTCCCCGCGTGTTTTGTTTAGACCTAGTAATTTTCCTTCCTACTATACTCATCAGATTTAATTACGACTTAGTTATTGACCAGGATGATTTACATTGGTTAATAATTACTTACCATCGACCCTCCCCTACTCCGCATGGTTTTTACGACTTGACAAAACATCGAGAATTTTTTTATGTAAGTGTAATATTATTGTATAATACACATAATAAGCCTTCCGGAATAAGTTGTCTAAATGCTATCGAAAACCGCATCAAAATCCGTTCCGTAGATTAGAAGAACAACGCAGTTACACAAACAGACACGAAAAGTGCATTAAATTTATAACACCATTCACATTCTATAGTGAAATCCAGTTCGCGTATTACCTGCCATAGTCATATATATAGCAAGCTCTCCAAAACTCCCAACTGATAAGTGCTCTTGTTTTCTATTAATATTTTGTTAACACAACTACAATATTATTTGTAACACCCACTCGCTTATGACAAACTTAATTAATAGCGGAAATTATATCGGGTTGATAAAATTAGTGTTAATATAAAGTTTATATCGGATTCGTTCAAATGCGGGCGTGCTGCAGTATCGCGCCATAAATGGTTTATTGCACGAGTGTTGTCAATTCCGAGGAAGGTTCACTTCCGCGAATTACTGACCAATGAAATGCCAGTGTGACTCGTCTCCCTCGCCGTAATAATATAGAACACGGCGGTGTCCTCGTAAAAATATGTTTAATGACGTCATAAACATTCGATATGTTCGCGCGGCGTTGCGCTGAAAGCCTGCTCTCGCTAAAAGTATACATTATATGTATCTATAAATCCGTGAGTGTTCCATTTATTACCCACCATGGCTCTATCGATACTAACGTTACTGTCACATTAAATATTTATTGTTTACCTACGTCCTACTATTGTATATCTGCTGTCTAGCATAACTTTAAAATTCAAAGATACCACAATGACTTTTGCAAAAGGTTAACGTTGCAACATTGTTCACATTGGAGTGACATGTTAAAGTGTGCTTAAGAGTCGCATCATTATCCGCAAATAGAAATTGTTCGAACGAATTATAATGTGAAGTTCGAATATAATAACTACAATGGAAGTTTCACAAAGGCAGATTTTCGCATTGAATTGTCTCGAAATTTCCTGAACCCGTGCGCCCCCCTCCCTGTCAGTCCCCTGGCTCGTCTCCTCGACGCTATTAACCACAAGTTTCGTTATTAGCGACTGTGTTGGAAAGTTATAAGGGAATCACCTTCATTTAAGTTGAGATTAAATTCTTACTGTGATTAAATAACCGCGCGTCATTAGTTTTGCTCACGATACTAAATCTACCCAGCGATGTATGGGGAAGTAGGTAGATAGTGGTGCTGTGTATGATGGGGAACTTAACCCCTTCTGTACAATGTTTAATATATTTGTAAAGATAGTTACTTAATTTAAAAATTAATGGTCTTAAAATAACAATATGTACAAGTACCTATATAAAAAGAAAATACTCAATTGGGCATTAAAAAAATTCGCCCGTATTGTTGTCAACGGGAAAAGTGCCCAAATTCCCAAATTCTACTATCTTTAACTTTCGTTTATGTAACATAAGAAAGGTACCAACCTAACCTAACCTATAATAATTTTATAAATAAAAGCATTACCAAAATACGAAAGCTTGAAAAATCTTGATAAATCGTCTATCTGAAAAAAGTGAGGATTTTTGGAAGGAAACTGTCGTCTAAGTTATTTTTTATAAGTTCATCATTTGCTTTTTAATTAGAGTAATATCCAAAAATGGACAATTAACTTGCGTTAAATAAATACAAGAAAGTGACGGTAAACAATAAATTAGACACAAACTTTGGGAAAACTCGGTACAATCTTCAAAGGCCGTAAACGAGATCAAGTAATTTAAGCCGAAATAAGCAAAATTACACCGGTATTGTCGGCTTCTCAACAACGTTACCGTAAAGCGTTTCCACAAACGTTTCTTACAAATTAAATTTAATATTTTAACATCATCACGGATAACATTATATACAAAGTTACGATATTAGTTGGATGCAGCTTTTTACGTCATTTGTATGGAAATCGCGTAGTGGTCGCGGGAAAGCTGATGTCCTTCCCTGTCTTTGGTATTCAGGGCGCGAGCCGTGTAGGAAAATTAAGGTAGGCCGCAACGGACATGTGGACTTTGATTCCGTGCCGATTTTTGTATGTAAAAATAGCAGCCTCCTCATATGGTATTCATAAAGGTTTGCGGCACAAGACACTTTACCGAGAGCCATTTTGTAAGTTCTGCTATCGCCGTTTATATTCCACAGTAGCTATTCAGTATCGTACCCTTTTTAATAAAATAAAATTGTAACAAATAAATAATATTACCGTAGTAAAGTCTGGGGAAATAGAAAGGCTTTTTAGTAAACAAAGCCAAAAGTAGGAGCCTACATAAATTATACGAGTGAATAATTTGTTGTAGCATTGAAATCTTATCACTTATCTTATTAGACAAGCACTAATTCAAACAAGAACCTACCAGGCATTTACTATAAATTGTTTTTCCGATACAAATCGGACTAGAAACACTTTCATAAATGTGTGTCGAAGTATAATTTTACACACCTACTTTTATTACGGGTTAGTGTCCATTAGGTAACAAAGCAATGACATTAATGGCTGGTGATTAATGAGTTCACTCGTTAGGTTTCTTGTTTGAACAATAATTACTTAGTGTGGAGCTAAATCAGTGTGGAAGGAGCATTTTTGCCCGTCGCCATCGTCGCGCCCGGAAGCACTTCCATCATAACTTTCCAAACTTATCTTAGTTAGTGGCGATCAATTTTCATTTGCCGCCGATTACGAATTTTCTTTAAGAGATAGAAACTAATGCTGCTACATTGTTACCGTTTAGTGTAACAGTCTTTATATTTTTATCTCGTTATTTGTATTCTTTCTATAAATAGTAATTATGATTGTTTTTGTATTTTGTGACCGTTGAAGTTCAATACGGAAGTACTGGTTCTGGCTACTTTATCATGTTTCTCTAGATAAATGCTCCAAATTGAAAATCATTTTAATCTCCATTTACCGAGCTTATTTCATAAATATCATCGTAGGTTGATTGAGACACAATAAATATCTGTTTTTTGGAGGTGGCGAAGCGGTGGTAAATAGCTATTGATGTACACTACAAACCATATAACAAATAAGTAATTAAAGCGAAGAAAAAGATATTCATCAGCCACACAAACAGGAAGTACAAGAAACGATGTCTCATAAGGTTTGATAGGAAGCATACGTTGTGAAGTATATTAAGCTTGACGATATACACTTTTATAGGTACCTATAATATACCTTTACAACTCATACGATATGAGCAAGCTGCTTTTCCATCTTCCTCATTTCTCCCATGTGAAGGAAAAAGATATTCCCATCATGAAAAAATACTACAACACTAATCCTAAGAATATTACAGCCGACTTCAAAGAGGGTCGCTCTTCCCTGTCTGAGGGTACGGCATAAATTAATAATGAAACATCGCATCTTATGTAATGAATAACCGAGATCCGCCAGATTTGTTTTCATTTCTTCCGCTCAAGATACGTATTTACATATTACACAAACGGAAGACCTGTTTAATACATTTGCAAGATGATAAACAGAACGGAACTCGGGAAGTTATAATTTACAGCATTTCGACGGCAGCCGAGGTACCAAGGGGCCGCGTGTCAGCCCATCACGTCAGCTTCTCTCACGCGTAGCATTTATCAAAAAATGTACAACTACACCGAAATGGCCCTGACAAATTGTCTAACAAACTGAAATTGATTCCACTTTTTGTTGGTCTACACGTGCCATTTTCCAAGTCCAAAGTGATATTTTATACACAAATAACATAAGAAAAACGTTATCTCGTCGTATTCAAAGCATCTTTCCATTCATAGTTAAAGAAAATAGACATCAGGCCATTTTGCTTTGTAAGATAAAACTTTCATTTCATGAATAAAAATCAATACACAAGTCCGCAGGCATTATCTTAAAAGGCTACAAAGCTCTTTCAGAGATAAAATATAAAACGAAATCCTCTTTCCACAAATCATTGATAAATTTCTTTTCACAAAAAAATAGGCTACTCACATAAACATCAGTCAGGAACTAGGATAACAAAGTAAATAATTCATTAGATCGGTGGGACAACATCGAGTATAATCAGGGCCGTTGGCAAAAACGGTTCCCAATAAAATGTATGGTATCTTGTCAAGGCGTAGAAGCGGCGAGCTCGGTCTTCGATCTACCATCCGTCATGCTCAGAGTCGTGGGCAGATTGATCGCCGGCGCCGGCCGCACGCCCGCAGCACAAATATAGCGCCAGAGGAACGAGGAAACACTGAGACAAAAATGGTGAGAGCAAACAAATGCGCTGTCGATATCGTGACAGAAGGATTGATAGTTGGGAGCGGACTCCGTGTCCGCGTCCTGCGCTTTGCGGGGTCGCACTCTCGCCGCTGTTAAGCAAAAAACTGGTGTAAGTTAATGGTCAGTCAGTAGAGTTCAGCGAGCGATTCTTCTACCTACATATCGTTTTACAACTAACTAGATTACCAATATCAACGGACGATTACATTAGCTTATTTGAAACTCAAAGGATTTGCCTACTTAGAAAAATTGTCGGGTGTAAGATTTTTATTGACTCGATTGAATATTTTATAGAGTGAAGGCTGTTGTTGATCATCGAATATTCGTATTTAAAGGTTGTTTTTATATTCATTCGAATTGAATTAAGGTTGTATAATTTATCGTTAAGCCCTTTGTTTTAACAAAATATCAAAATAAATTGTTTCTGTTACTAAAACTTTACAATGAATTATGATCACAAACGGTTTACTTGTCCCTTCTGTCACAAAACATTATTGATGAAATGTTGAACCTTAATCAAACATGAGACCCCATACAGATATAAAAAATCGAAGGCCAGCTTCATATTACTGAGGAAGGCCATTTTCATAAATAAAACAACGATTTTAAAAGTGTGAGTGAGGCTTTATCTTTTGGAGGGAAAATATTTTCCATTATTCGACCAGTTTTACGATAAGTGGGAAATAGTTTCCCATTGTCCTTTCAGAACGGGACGATTTTAGTCGAATTGCAATTTTGCAATACACAATATACTTAGCTTACAAAATGAAAATACAACTTTAATTAAATTTTTCACTAACTCAACCACATCGTGTTCCCTCATTAATTTCTTCATTAATGATAGATATAAAAGAGTGTATATTCCCAATGAAATAGTGTAATGATAATAGATAGGGGCTCGTGACTATAAAATAACAGCCGCAAGGGTCGATTGAAGGTTAAGCTTGTCACGTTTAGTTCATGGATGGGTGACCTTCCTTTAGATATCATAGATCTTTGACAGTTAGACGCCCAAATGTATGACAACCAGTCTCCCCAAGGTGTATCGTATTACCCAGTAACTGGGTTGTGGAAGTCGGATAGGTAGTCACTCCATGTAAAATACTGGTATACAGCTGCATCCCGTTAGCCTGTAAGCTGACCCCAACATAGTCGGGAAATGGCTAAGCAGATTAATTTAATGATAGTTGAACCCCATTCAAAATATCTACTTAATAAGTGTCACTTCTCAAGCAATTACGTTAATAATAGATTTATGAACCAATATCCTTAATGTGATTAGGAATAAGAACGTAGTGTGTCAGCATTTGTCGTCGGATTCTAGTTGCCATAGTGATACAGAAGGGCGTTTGCCCTTCTTCAAAATTAAGACAGTAAAGTGTTTACTTTACTGTCTTAATTTTGAAGATACTATAGGTACTTTGACGTATAAAGTGTAAAACAGACGTATTTCGCAATGTAGTAGGTATACCTATCTACTCTGCTATGGTAGAATTATGAAATCAAAAATATTACCTTATTATCATAGAGTTTATACATTGTGCTGTGTGCAAGTTGAATTAAAATAACTTATTAATAAAAAAAAATCCGTTTCAGTTTTTTCTTTCTATAAAAGTAGGTACAGCTCGACCGTAATGAGTTTCAAATTCATAGGTTTTAGTTGCTATCTACAAATAAATGTAAAAAAATACGCATTTTAATTAATAGAAATGGTCATTTTAGTTGAACAGAACAGACTATAACAATAAAATCTTTTTTTTTTCATTACGGCCAAGTCAAATATTTGTGAACAATATGCATTGTGCATATTATACTCGCTTTACAGTATCTACATATTAATTCCACGGAGTTGTCCAGCGGCTATTTTTACATTTATTTGTGGCGTAAAATGGCGGCGCGTCAGCGCAACAGCTGATCTGTTGCTGTTGAGGTGCTTACCCCGGCATTGAAATTTCGGTTTTGGGAGCCGAATTTACGATAAATTTCCCTAAAGTAGGTACAAATGCATTGACAAAAAAAGCAAATCATGTAACAATGCATATTATTTGTTGCAGAGTTCGTGATGTCGGAAGGCGGTGCCAGCGGCGGCAACTACCCCGCCAGGTCGCCGATATCCAGCTCCACCACGGGACACTCCAGCTCCAGTCATCACAGGCAAGCACTTCTATTACCCCAAGAATATAACAATCAACAACTCGATAGTATACTGTCAGATTCAAGCCTTCCCCGGATCAATCCCATTTACCTCCGAAATAATATAATTACTGCGTTTCCCGAAAACAAAATTGTCATAGACTATTAGATTGTATGGTGTTGGCTTACGGATTGTTTTGTTCGATGTCAAATCTTTCCCAAAGTAGACTGCTGCTGCGTTTCACCTGCAGTATTTAATTTTATTCTGATCAAAACATAAGACAGAGAACATGGACAAAAAAACGACAGACGTATTGTTACACTAAAAAGATGAAGCATGCAGGATCCTACAATTTTGTTAGCTGTACCTACATGACTCACACCGATACACTAGTGGCCCTAGTGTGAGTTTCATTTAACCATGTCAATTAAACGCATCGAGAGAGTTCGGCGCTCCGATTGGTCCGTCACCAATCCAGGGCCAATCGGAGCACCAAACGCGCTCGATGCATTTGATCGAGATGGTAAAATTAAACTCACACTAAGGCCTCAGGTCCGACAGCCGCCATTATTACGCACCGCGCGACAGCGCCAGTGTCATGTATTTTGCATCAAGAAAATAAAAACGCCGTCTTTTGTTGTGAAATCGTGAAAAAACTACATCATTGCTTAAAACGTCACAAGTCAAATCGGTATCATTACACAATCGAACCCAATGTTAGGGTAGTACATAAATGCTAACATGATTTAATTGTGCTGGATCTATAAGTGGGCAAATTGATCATTTATATGGCAACCCTCAAAGGACGCACACACATAAATGGGCGGCCATTTGCATGTTTCACTCATGATAAGACGAGTTTACGTCCGTGTTTTTTAACGTCCGTGACAGAGAAAAGGTTAACCATTTGAGGTCTACTTTTTCCAAAATATTTCTTCCGTAACACAACGCTATTTATTCAAAACCTTCTAAGTGCACCGTAAACAGTCTCAAATAAACAATCATGTCCAAAATGATCCACTTAATTACATTTTACAAGGTTAAAACAGTCCATAAAAATCTCAATACTTTAACAAAAGCTTTTACGTAATAAAGTCACCGAATATGCACATAAAAGCCCACAAATTTAATAAAAGCATTTTTCGCTATAGAGTGCCCTATCCTGAAAACCTTTTATTAATGCACTTATTTTCTAAAATTTTCCTTTGAACCGCCCTCCAAAATTAATCTTAGTTGTCATCAAAAGGATCGACAATACTCTGCATTCCTACCGTGTATTGAATGGAGGAGTGACATACAACGACGCCGCAACCAGACAATATTCAACGTGTCGAATTCAATAAGGAGCAGAGTGTGGTCTCTAATTAAATATAATCGCTGTTGCCTTTAAATTCTTTAAAAAGAGAATCTCGAAGCTAATAAAAAATTGATGGAACCGCCCGGTCGCCGCGCCAGTAAAAGTGCTTGTGACGGTCCACATTAATTTAAACTTATCCGCGGGAAAATACTTTAAACTTTAGAATCGAGAATGTACTCTAATTTACATTTTTAATCGTAGTTCTGTTTACTTCGTTTTATTTAGCGCCGAGCTAGGGAAATTAGTGGCTAACTTAATCGTGGTAGATATTTCTTAAGCTTCTTAGAATATTTAAATTACGTAATTTGCTTAGGTTAACTGCAGCTGTTTTTTAACGTTTACATCGGTTTGTATGTGCAAATGATTTAATATTGAAGTGCACGCTGCTCTATAGAAAGAAATAGACGATGTTTAGAGTTTAATTAACAAAATGTCATCAACAAACGGACGGACGGTCGTCACAAATGCATTACAGGTTACGAGCCGTCACTGAAGACGGCGGAAAAGTGCTGGGAGTTCAACGACCTTACTGCATGTAACTTCGGTTTTTACGTGACCTAGTCGTATAAGAACAATGGTGTAGTGTCACTGCTCCTTCTACTTTTGGAACTAGACCTAACTTTTTAGTTTGCTTCAGTGATTCATGTTCCGTTGTTTCTTTGTTTGTAGGTTCTAAATTATTTGGCTAGGTAAAGCCAACTTTATATTTGAGTTAACAAAACCTTTGATAAATGTGAAGTTTACCAAGCCGCACTGGGCCCGCGTGGTAGATTATAGCCCACTCCCTCATGAAGAGAGGAGGCGTGTGTTCCAGCAGTGGGAACATTATAGGCTAATTGTGCTTATTATTAGCTTTGATATTTATATCCAAAATAAACATACGCCCAGGGGCGTACCAATAGAAAATGCTGCCTAGGGCACGCATCACATTTGCGCCCCCCTTCGTAAATGATCTTCTCGGTATACGCTGAGTAACGCTAGGTCGCATAATCTTTTTTGACCAATTATAGCCTTCAATAACCAAAGTATTCATTTCAACTTGCTAAAAAAATCAGTCAGAATTTGCAATGCTGCAATTTCAAGCAGAATTTTAATAGAAATGGGCAGATTTGAAATACGCTTTCATTCCCTTACTACACAATTAATTCAAGTAGCTCTTTAGATTTCTTAGATATAACTATGAAATGGTTTATTGAAGTATTTTTTTATTTTATAATTGGGGACGTTTAGCGCCCCCCTTTGATAGGCGCCCAGGTCTCGTGCCATGCCTGCACCACTCTAGTTACGCTTCTGCATACACTTAATTGTAACAATTATAACAACAAAACATTATTAGTTCATAACATAAACCAAAAATGTGTTCCACACACACGTATCCTCTAAAGACCATCGAAAATTTCGCAGACTCAACTACTAAATCAAACCTAAATTGTTGGCTAAACAGCGGCAAATTCAGAAACTGCACACGTTATAAGTTGATCTATGCAAGTGGAGCCCGATCCTCCCCTGTGACGTCACAATTTTATGTAATTAACGTACGCCGCACCTACGGACGTGTCTGGACGTGTTACACACCGCTTCTGGCGGTATCCGAATACATTAGCCACGATATACGTGCTTTGACTCAGAGAAATTCGTTCGTTAAGTTGCCTCCCTAGAGGATTCTGATGTCATGCCCTGACCTGCTTACCTTCGCACAACCTGTGGATGAGCTCTATTTGTCGAACCCTTAGATTTCTTTTTTACTTTCTTAAGTGATAGCTAGTCTGTCCATCTATCTATCTTAGATGTTGTTAACTTAACTTAATATTTGTTTATTTGTGATGCTTACAATAACAAGCGGGTTTCAGATAGGATCTAAGAAGAAAAGTTTGTTCAGATAAGCGATGTTATTATGTACCGTATCTACTTATTTTGCGCCTATTATTAAAATATTATAACTACCTCTAAAAGTTTGCCTTCCAACTAAAACTCTACACACTTTTATGTTAACTGTGTACACAAGACAAGAAACTTTCGCGAAACATCGAGTATTAAAATATTTCAGAACTTCATGCACGATTACCTACAGGCAAATAAAAAGTCTCAATATATACATGTTGAGTTCTCAAACGTGAAATATACAAAGTTTGTCTTTCGTACAGCATGTCGCCATCGATTGGCTTCAGCACTATGTGATAAGATGAAAAAGTCTAGGAATAAGCCGGAAACTTTGGATATTGAATTGAAATGAGTTTGGCGAAATAGCTTAGGCGCTGAACCGACGCCGACGGCCTGTTTACGAGAAAGGTGAAATTGTTACGTCGCTTTTTCGGCCACTTTACCTTACCAGCTTTTTGGACGCAAAAAGCTGCTTTCGTTGCGATCTTGCTTCTTCAATACCTGGGGCCTATTTAATAAACGCGACAGGTGACAGGCGACAGGTGATAATCCGACAATTTGACAATTTTTTGTTTAATAAAGATTATCACTGACAAATTAGTCACAAACATGTTGATTTGTCGTGACAATTTGACATATTTCTGTTTAATAAACAGTTTCTCTTGACAGGTGATAAGTGACAATTTGGCCGGAAAAACTTGTCAAATTTGTTTTTCTTAAACTCTAAATTGTCATGACAGGTTGTATTTGTCGAATTGTCTGACATTTTCGACAGGCACTTCATCCAAAGTCAAAGCAATTCGGCAGTTACATTAGTACGAATATTTAACAAAAATGGTATAAGTATCGTTGACGGATAGCAGTAGTTGTGAAGATGAATATTTGTTGCAAACTGTACGACGTCGCACAAACAAACCAAGAATAAACTTTTCTTTCAATTTAACTAATAGGAAATTCCTAGAAAAATTTCGAGTGCCTAAAACTACCGGCGAAACTAAAATTGCTAATTTGGCGTCCATTTGAATTAGCAAACAAATACGAAGTTCAAGTCAAAAACAGACGTAAAATTGTTATATTTTTATAATATAACCGTCATGTTCTCTCTTATGCCTCGATATTGTATTGAGACAAATATGTCAGAAAAAGTGACAAATTTGTAGTTTACTATGACAATTAAGTCAGTCAATATTGTTTAAAGACTTGACAGGTAAAATCTGATAATTGTCGCCTTTATGAAACGGGTTTTTAGTTTGACAATTATATCAGTATTCACTGTCGCATTTGGACATAATTGTCATCTTTATTAAACGGCAAATATAGCGACAATTCGACTTATTTGTAAAAACTGACAAAATTGTCGGATTGTCACGTTTATCAAATAGGCCTCTGTATGGTATGTCAAAATAATAAACGTTAATTTCAAATTATCTGTCTTCTTTACATAGTATAAAACAAAGTCACTTTTCGTGTTTATGCGCTTAGATCTTTTAAACCACGCAACGGATTTTAACGCGGTTTTCATCAATAGACAGAGTCATTCAAGAGGAAGGTTTATATGTATAATAAACTGAACTCTACGCGGGCGAAACCACTAGCAAAAGCTAGTAAGTAATAAATATCATTACGTTCACAAAACACTCAATAGCGATACTTCATTAAGTGGAGTCATTTATGTAGGTTTCATCATCATTTCAGCTGAAAGACGTCCACTGCTGGACATAGGCCTCCTCCAAAAGGGGGTTTTGCTATAATGGCCACGCTTGGCAGGTGGGTTGGCGATCACAGTATGGTGGTAAAATGCACAAAGAACGCTGCTGCCCATTCTCTGGTAAGTCGCTTAGTCGCCTTCTACGACACCCACGGGAAGAAATGGGATCGAGCTATTCTTTTAGGTCCGGCACCACACGGTTTATAATAAAACCTTATTGCGGCTTTTTGCTCGGCTCTATTCAAAAAGCTGTATTCCACGTGATGAAACTTCATAAATTTATATCAGAAAAATTCTACCTCCATTCGCATGGTGAGAATAGATATAAAGATAATTCGGAATCCTATGAGAGAGACATAAAATTCCGTAGTACTTTCGTAGTCGTCGTAGCACTCGTAGCATTCGTAGCAGATCCGTAGCAGTTTTGCTGGTCAACCGACACGCCAGGCGTATGCAGGGTAAGAGCACCAGTTCCGCAACGTGCCACCGAGACACGGAAAATGCTTTAGTGAATCTATTTACCGCCAAAACCACTCCGCTTTTTTGTGAAACCGTAAACGAAATGCTGAAACGCAATTTTATCTTTTAAAATTAGCATTTTTAATGACAGTCGTATTTTTATGTTTTTCACAACCTATTTTTAATATCACGGATGGTTTTTTCATGGCTTTATTTTGAACTTTTTCAGGTTTTTATCAAATTAAATAAGTGCTTTGTTTGTTTTCAAAGAGATTCTTTTTCTAAGTTTATTAATATTTATTATTACTTTTGCATTTAGTGATTTATACAGTTTATACATGCACAAACTCACTCAAAAACCTTTTATTTTACTATACTTCAAAATTCAGTATTTAAAGCTTCTATAAGCTCATTCGTAATAGAATCATCTTATTTTCTAGTCCAGAATACATTAAAGGAAGCTGCATGAACAATGGCTTTCATCATTATTATTTTTTAATTTACACAAACACAAAAATGACGAAGCTTAATATAAATGAAGGAATAATTGATACGATGCCTTATATTTCGTCAGAACATGCGACGGCCCTATCATTAATATATGATAGGGGTGCGATCCTGTGTGCGCACAATTTTGCTTATTCACGGTACAAGCCAGCCATTTCCGAACGCGTTAACTTTTAAATTGAACCCTAAATAATATAAAAACTATCTTTAAGCACTCGATTTGTTGACGGCTTCTTCGTAACATTGGTTTATTTTTACACGCTTTATATTAGCTTCACTTGTATGTTTGTATGTAACCGACTCCTTTGGACGCTATTTTGACCCACATTAAACGTTCAGATTTCATTGAAACTTTGTAGACTTATCGAGGACCTATGACAATTCAATAATTTAAAAAAAAATAGAAAAAAACACGCTTTTGTAGTTAGCAAAACTAAAAAATTGAAAATAAATAATAGTTTAAAAAAGCGCATGGGTAGACAGACCATGACACGGATCAACATATAGGCTTTCATCCTGGATCGCAAACGAAGTCGTGGGCAACAGCTAGTTTATAATATGTACACATATGACAATTGTGAAAACATTCTCCATCTATGAATAGGTTTTTCTCCTTTTTGGAAAAACTTGATCCATTTCCATTTAGTTAATGGAAAAGCAAAATTTTATATAGCTTAAGTATATTTATGTAGGTAATTAGTTTAACTACAAGTATTGTTATAACTTCAGAACTTCTTTGATGTTTTCAACTTAATAATGCAATCTTCAACACACCACCACATACCTCGTTCTAAAAAGGGTAGCTTTTGAGTTTTCACCCCTTCCTTGGAGGATGTTACGACATACCATTAGATGCATAGAATACGTGTTTATATTATAAATTAGCTGTCAGATGTTGTAAATTAGAAAACGTTCCCCTTGTTTTTGAACTCATACGAAATACTTGCAATGTAACAAATTCCATGTTAAAGGGAATTGAAAATGCACAGCAGGCCGCACGTATGTGGTAACAAAACCAGTATAAGCTGACCTATTGCCACAATCAGCCTATAATCTTCCCACTGCTGGGACACAGGCCTCCTTTCGGCGAGATGGGAGTGGGCCCATGAGCATTCAGGTTGGTAGATGTCACATGTTTTAGAATTTTTGGTTCTAGGACATGTCGGTTTCCTCACGATGTTCCTTCACCATTTTGAGGGCAGTGATGACGATGATGAAATTAATAGAAAGTAAACTCCTTAGTCGTTTCCGTTCCTACTAGACCACCACTGCTCTATCAAACTGACCTTTAATTCTATAACAATTCTGTATTACGCTAGTCCTGCTCAAGGTGAAAGTGTTACGACGCGACGTGCATTCGATTGTACCCAATTCGCGTTCCGTAATGATATCCATATTGATAAGTCTTGTTTACATATTTTTTTTAAATATTATTGTAACATTTAAAAAACGACTATTTATTTCACGTTTGTCTACTCGTGTGACTTCAGACACTTTGTTTGACCGAGCAGCAAGTCATTAGTTATATGGATAAAAAAATCTTCAAAAATTTGTGTATGCTTTTCAATCAATATTAAAATTCAGCCCGTCTGGCTTTGCCTGCTGTGCTTCATACAATGCAATCACTTTTAACTTGTATCTCCCCATTGAGTTATAAACATGCAGACAACAGCTTTTAGTAACACGATCAACATCAAAACGCCGCACATGGTGTTTAGTTCCCTCGTTTAATGATAATTACCGTTAACAAATAAAAAGTTAATGGCTTTTGAAGAAACAATAAACTAAAAAAGTTTATCAATGATATGATCGTCATAAAACAACTAGTTTAAAACAGCTGAGTCATCTCGTTCATTAGTCACTGACCTCAGGAACAAGAGGCGAGGGTAATAAAATAACCCCTTTTACAATGTGTTAAGTGGAAACGAATCATATCCTATCATCAATCACCATCCTTCCCTCTTCAGCAACCTCGATCAAATGGATTCCCACTGCCTGTTGTGTTAATTTAATTTACTTATTAATTTTATTTGTTTATAGAAAAGATGAGAGATGATGTGGCAGCCCTGCTGTTAGGGTTGCCTGATCGTAACGTACTGTCGAAAACCTGTATTATTTGCTTTGAAAATGGAAAAGGTTCTGGCTAATTTCAGGATACAATAGTGGTAGTTCACCCGACCGAATTTCGGCCATGACAACCAATCACAGCGGAGACTAGCCTTCGGCGCGGAATATATTATAGTGCACAAGCGTGTGCGCAGACATAGGTACTTTGCCCGACCTGGGAATTGCACTCATGACCCCACGCAAAGGATGCAATACCTAAGGTCTAAATCCATACCGTGTCGTTTAAAGCTCTCATTAGTTGTTTTTAGAATAAACATGTTAGAGAGCTCTAATTGTTTTGTCTGTGTTAGAAAACTTATGCAGACAAGTAGTTACCTAATTTTTACAAATGATCCGACTAAGGTTATGTCTGGACTTTAAAAGAGACTGTGGCCTATGCAGTGTAGTCGGATAGTCGGCAGGACTATAGCAATCTAAATACAGTCAGCAACTGTATTTAGATTGCTATAGTCCTGCTAAAAAGAAGATTACAAAAAACGTACCTACCTACCACAACGACCTTTCTCAATCAAACATTTAAAGGACAACGTCTAAAGGGCGCCCGCATACCGAAAATAGACTAAACTTCGAATTTGCGATAGTTAAACCCACCTGTTACTTAGGGTCTGTCATTATCACGACCGAGGTATAGTCATTGTCATAGGGTTTCATCAAACTTGTTACGGTTACCTACGTCATGGTTATTGTAATTTTGACCTCTTTTTAACGCGAAAGTTTACCACTATGCAGTAAATATTCGAACGTTGAACATAACCATAAAAGCAAGAATTGTCAGTATCTAATTAGGATAAAATGTATTTTTTCACTATACTTATGTCATCCTTTCTTCTTTTTTTTTGTAAATTGGCACCTTTTTTATGTCATCGTGCTTTGTCTGATGTGTTGTGTTTTTTGTATGCACCAAATAAACGATTTATCTATCTATCTATCTTCTTTCCATAAAATGTTTGTAATAGTTAGTTACACATACACATCTGAAGCTAATTAATGTACAGACTGTGCCACCAAAGGGCACTGACATTTAGGTGTTAGGCCCACGTTTTCCTGGTCAGGGGGGAAACAAGTGGAGTGTATTTACAAAACACATCGGAACTGTTCATTCGTTTCACATCAACCCGTCACTTACTAAAGGGAAGCAAAAAATAAGACAAGTTGGGCGCGCCTGACGGCTGACCACATGCAGACATGTCGCCCCCCTACCCTCTCCTCACCTCACCCCTCCGTCACCTCACGTGTAGTGACTGACGGACTAGCTTCAAAGAAGCTCCATTAACCACCAACTTTAAGGGCTCAACCAAGATGCGAACGCGTTGTAATAAATAAAGCGGTTGAGACAGATAAATTATCTTTGGCTTGCGCAAAGCTACCCTTGACAAATTATCTGTCATAAAAGCTAAAAACAAATTTGTTTCGAAATGGAAAACTTTGTAAATAACAACTCGAATTGTTTTGCAAATCTTTATAAATATGAGTTGCTCAGATTTTTTCGCATCAAAGTTACTAAAACGTATTTATTACTTTCACAACTCGTTTATCGATACATTATTGTTGGGCGGAGTAGTGGACGGTACATGAAGTATATTTACGTGGCGTCATCGGAAAAGCGCGGGAGTTGATGTTGTTAAAGTTTTAATTGCTTTTATCACGGGCCTCCGCTTTTAGAGGGTGAATATGCGTGAGTACTGTACAGAGTTATCAAATTGAATCTTTTAACAGGCAATAAATTTATTACAAAGCGCCATTTAAAACTTAAATTCAGGCAAAGCAGTTACGTTCGCGGTTAATAAGTATCCGGTGATAGTGAACATTTTCCAGTGAATTTTCAATATAACGCTATTATAATTGATTAAATGTATTAATATGACGTGACCGTCACTTAAAATGTAAAATTTATAAAACCACTTTACTGTTAATTCCCGACCTGACTCAAATGCACTGTTTGTACATGGACGTAAATATATGATAGGCATAAAGACAAGTACTAATAAAGTCCAGTTGAAACGCTGAATGGTTGGAATCGAGAACAATATGTCATAATAATTGCACGGTACCCCTTCTCCAGTGTGCATCGGTAGTCCCGCTATTGTCCTGTGCTATCCAATTAACATGTAACATGTCAAGCGTTGATGCAGACTGATGTTCCACTGTGCCCCTAATTATCGGCCTTTTGTATTAATAATACATATCTACGTGAATGACAACTTTGAACAAAACCTCGTGTTATTGTGTGGTATACACAGAATACTGATATTGACAGTCACTATACCATGAAATGGTTAGCTGACTGAATTTCATAAATCAAAACTTTAAGAGCACGTTTATTTCCGTGCAAAGTATTGATAATAATTACTGTTATTTATGTTGGTAACAACGGCCTACTTACAAAAAGAAAAAATCAACATATAGCTCATTATGCAAAGCCTACTCAAAAGCTTAAAACGTTCACCGAAAATAAATAATTATATGAAAGTTATAGCAAAAATCGCTCATTACGGAGATACCTCCGGAACAAATCATGCGTCCTCATTGAATCCTCTTACGTTAATCCCTCTCCCTCCGAACACATAAGCCGAGCAATAGAGATATGATAGACGTTATTAATTAGATGTCGTTACGTCTTATGCCGTTTCATTGTTGGAAAAACCCATAGCCCTAAGTGAGGTTCCCTTGGCAACGCGACCCGGTACGTGGCAAGTCGGCGTCACCCGCCCGACGCCGACGTCGGCGTCGTGAGCCCGCGCGCTTGCACGCGTCTTATTTTTGCGGTATTATTTGTGAGAAGGAAAATATCGATGGTAATACCTAGGTATACGGTTAACGTGTAATTGATTAAGTGAAGTCTTATTTTTGAATGAAATTATTATGAAAATAACTTTCACACACCCCACAGAACTCACAAATAAAAAAGAAAAAAAAACTCCTAAACAATAATATCGTTATTCATACTAATGAAAATGAGGCAATAAAATCGTCGCTATAGACATTCCCCTAGTGAGGGTAGATACGCACTACGCATCCCATGGCAACACCCCTTGACCACGTGGAGTCTGTTCAAAATGGCGTACACTTAGCGCACCATAAAATCTGTACAGATACCGATCCCCTTCGACGATATAGATGAAGTGTAATGGATTCACATCGCCTGTCAAAATATGAGGGCGTATCGCTATTACAATAGGGCCACTGGAAAATTACGAAACGAACATTTTACAATATACTTTACATCCGACTTAAGGATGAACCACTTTTTCCATCAAGCGAAGTAACACGATAAAAGTGGTGTTTTAATACTAAAAGAAAAATTGTTGAAAGTATTTCAAAAGAGAAGTTATAAAAATATTTGAGCCTTTTTATATTTTTATGGTAATACAAAGAACACTTAGCAGTTGCCTAACGATATTAAATTTTCATGAAAATTGCTCATAAAACTACTTTAAAAAAATGTGCTAACAATTGTTGCAAATGCTGAAATATGTATTTATCGGCGAGAACAATAATCACTAATAATAGTCGGTCCATTTTACCAACAGTTTTGTATTCAATTATACGATTCCACTAAATTTACTTGCCAATTAGTTGTCAGCGAACAGTGGCTGCAATTACCTGCGTTATTGCAACCAGACTGTGAATTAAATTTTATTTTAAACCACGATATCCGAGCGGCAAGTCTACTGTTACGCGCCATTTCATGCGTAATTTGATATTCGGATGACAAATTAGTTGGCAAACGCCGGGTGCACAGCGTTCGCTGAAATTACAGGGAACGGTGCGTCAATGAAGGGTCGCCCAGTCCGCCCAGTCGCCCAGCCGCCCAAGCCGCGCTGCAGCCGCCACATGGCCGGGAAATGTGGGACTATCCTGGAATTTGACACCGCCATCCAGTGTCTACTATTCAATATTTGTGTTGCGTATATGTTGAAAAATTTATTGTAGCTAGGTGGATGGAGTTTTTGGTTCTATGAAAACCATATCAAGAGTTTAATTTATTTATTTAAGGAAAAACAAACAGTAGCACAATAAGAGATATACGTAAAATAACTTAAACATGACATTTTAAACAATTATGCTACCCACTACGTTCTCCACAGATTACAATTTAAACTAATTTAATACTAGCTAGAAACACAGATACAATACCTATAAAACAGTCATTGTCGTAGATTTATGAACTGGATTTTGAAATTTATAAAACAAAATAAAAGAAAAAGTAAAAGTAAATTTGTGTGCGTACATTATTAAATATTGCGCTATTTTAAATGACTTTGTTGATCCTCTAGGGTTGCTTGGATTTGCTTCTTAAATGCATTTTTAGTAAGAAAAAGAATTTCGATTGAATTAAACTCTTTGTTATATGTCACAACCATGAAGTGGTGAACGGGAGCCAGCGTTGGATTTACAGAGGCTAGTAGCAAATAGACGTCGAGTGCGTACCTCACGCACTTGAACTGTTCGAGGAACCAGGTAACACAGACTCCTAACTAAGTCTGGACAATCAAAATGATTGCGGCACACATTGAACAGAGTCATAACTTCCAGAAGTTTTCGTCTAGACTTTAAGGTCAGAAGATCATACTTTTTAAGAAGTAAGTGGTATGACATTTTTTCCGATAACATCTAAAATTCATAGCTCGAAGGTATTTACGTTATACTAGTTCTAGTCTTTCACTATATTTTACGTAAAAAGGATTCCAAATAGGTACTGCAAACTCTAACTGTGGCCTAATTATTGATTTATATAAGTGTAAAAAGGTGGAAGGTCGACGAAAATACCTGGAAGATCTCATGACAAAACCAAACATTTGGTAGGCTTTGTTAACATTTTTTTCTATATGAACATCCAGATGGAGCTTCGAATCTAGCAGAACACCAAGATCGCGGAGAAAAGTTAAGAAGTGACATCTTTAAAAAATCTGTTAAATACTTTCGCTGCACAAATCATATCATACCACTTCGCCTTAATAAAAGATTTTCGTCATTTGACGAAAATGCATTTTCTCCAATATGTCACTTTCCACAAAACTTTCCATATCTCACCTGGCAACCCTACCTGCCGCGTCCGCTTCCGCCTTCGCCTGCACTGTCAACCGACGCCGGCAACTTGTCGACTCTAATTATAGTTTCCTTTTAACGCACTCCACTTTGATTCCAGAGCTCTAAAGATTAGAGAAACATTGCTAATTTGACGCTGTAACACGTTCTTTTAGATGCAGATTAAGGTAGATAGGGATGTTAATTTATTTCACGTAGATTGCTGACTTTGTACGTTTTAATTGCGGGGTTTGCTTCTTTGGATACAACATTCACAACAAACAGTATTCTTGATATTTACTGTAGATTGGAATAATTTTCTTTTTGAGGCACATACATATCTGAGCATTTCTTAAAGCTTCATACAATTGGGGGGTTAGGATACTTGTAAGGGCGCCAGTCATCGTGCTGAAAGCTTGACTCATACTTAATATGACAGGTGGGATTTCCGTGGACTGTTCTCAAGACATAATACAAGTTGTATTTTTTTTATTATGAGTGCCTGCACTCACTTCTTATTTTCCTGCCTCAGCGTCGTTTAGATAATGGTGTGAAATAAGTACATAAAGCTTCGTTTAGGAGATTTTATGCAACACAGGTCAGAACCGCAGATTATTCTATTTCATCAGAGTAGGAAGGAAGATTGTTTCAAGAATTTATTTTAACAGTTTATTCAATTAGATAGCAACAAAGGGACGACAAAAATATTAGTTCTGAAAACAAAAATGTAGGACAATAAACGGCTTCCTCCCCCGGCAGGCGTCGACGAGCGGTAATTGGACGGCCGTAATTACTGCTTGCTTGTAAAGCCATCATCTTATCATCTCCGAAAGGGTATTAGCGAAAAACACGACCTAGAGGGGAGGAGATGCGACGCTACACGACCGAGATGCGGGGAGGAAGACAGCCCGCGACTTAGATGGTTATTAATATCTTTAGAGGACTCGGGAAATAAGCGACGGCCTCTCAAAGGGTAGACGTCAAAACAAGGCAATTATGAGATAGGGTAATTAGGTTTATACATAATCTTTATGTTTTCGGGATTACGTTGCTTGAAAATTTGTTGAAAGCGCCGCGCGGATGAGACGAAATTGGCCGGCGAACATTTTATACACAATTTATTAACTAAACACTTGGTGCCTAGTATTTTAGACACGTTTGCTAACTAGACACAGTTATCGCAAAGTAATAATAAGTTCTCCTTTTTTATCAGTAACTTCTTCGAAATTGAGAGTTAGATCTACACCTGGTGTAAACACAAAAACCAAAATAAAATTCATTTGCAAAGATACTTTTAACACAATTTATGAAGCGAGGAAAGGCACGGCGCATGATCAAAATATACTTTTTTATGTAAGATACCGAGCATGAAGAAACTCTCACCAATATGTTTCCCGACATAATATCTTCTCAGTTAATCATTAGCTTCTCGGCGGAAAATCTTGAGGCAAACCATGTTCATAAAAAATCTAACGTGTTTTCCCGGAAAACGGCACACCCGTGTGTGTCTCTTTGAAGAACCTAAAAACACAACGATTTGGGTTAATAATACGGTACAGATTATTATAACATACTTTTTTTTTTTTGGGTGGGAAATCATCTGATGACTTCTCCCGCGCTGGGTGGAGCAGGAGGGCGTGTCAGACTTTTACTGACTAAAACCCACCCGAGTTCCCTCAGTTGCCTGTGTGCCAGGGGCCGCGGTATCTGTTTCGAACAACCCGCACCCCTGGCAGGCATCGGCCCTTGCGGGCCCCATCAGTTGCTTCTGACATCTCTTTGAGGCGCGCGTCCTTACCGAACAGCGAGCTACCCATTACTCGGCGTCCGCAAGCCCGCGCCTACGGTGGCCGGGAATTAGCCTGGGATTCCCGACGCCCAGGGCGTCTCCTGCGAAGGCCACGGCTGTGAGGGCGCATGTACTGTATCTCCCTCACGTGCTCCGCTCCCTCTTTGCGAGCATAACTGCTTCGCTAAAGGAGGCGACTGCTAGATTGATTTGACAGCTGATAAATAAACACGTTAAAACAATAAAATCCTCCTATTGGTGAGACATTTTACTCCCGCCATAAACTCCAAAATAATTTAATCAATAAAATATTTACGCTACAAAAACTGTTACTACTTAAATCTACAACAAGCAATAGATACTTGAAAGTAAAACTATCCTAAACCAACTAAAGAATCTGTACTCTCTCTACAATAAACTCTAAAACCAATATTTGATCTGTTTAAAATACGCAATTTGTTCTAAATTGTCTATTTTGTTGTAAAACTTAAGCGGTGTGAGTCAACAAACCCGTTATCGGGCCGAGAGGAACTCCGAGGGGTGGTGGCCCGCACGACAGTCACTTGATGACTTGTCACCTCGACAGATTTCACTGTAATCAGTTTTTTGACAAATCGTTGTTACCCTTTTCGATTTAAGCGCAAGAAATGTGAAACATAATTTGGTGCAGCCAAATTTTAATTGGCAGGTCTTGCTCATTAATTTGGAAATGATAACGTCGTCATTTGAAGGTTAAGCGAAAAATTTTAAAGTATTTTCCTACAACACACTTTATAATGAATTGCTAAAGCGGTTTTAAAGTTCAGGATTCCCAAACAAGTTTTATGAAGCTCGGAAAAAATCTCGTCTACAAAGAGTCAAGCATTTAACTGTTGAAATAAAAAGAACAGACGGCAACTGAAATCTCAAATGAACACATACCTAAAGGCCTTTAAAATTCTGAAAAGCAGTTTTCTATTTAACTCGCAATGTGTTGTTGAAAATTCAAGTTGCAGTCTCTTTGTCACGCTTTGACTCACTTTGGTACTACATAAAAAGCTTGGGTCGAAAGTACGCGTACATTTATGAAGGCTAAAAGAACAATTTTGTTAGGTGCCCGTTGGAAATTCCCTGACTTCAAAGGGCGTTTTAACAACGCTTTCTCTTTTATTTTATTGCCTTTACAAAAACTGTATCAAAAAATCTGACTGACTTTACATTAACAGAAATATTTTAAAAGGCTGCTGATATTTGATATTTCTAAACCAGACTCGCAATAAAATACAGAGTTTTTTCAAAGTATGGATTTGTCATAAATTATGTTAATGTTTTGAAAAAGGCACAAGGGTTTAAAATAACATTCAGTAAGAGGATCCCAATTGATAAGAATGATATCAATCAATAAGGGTTATAGGCATTAGAAAACTTTAGATAAACCGAGCGAATTGATCCAGTTTGTTTACTTGAAGTGCTACGTCGACTGTGCTACAGCTTTATTTCGCTCACTACAGAATTACGTAATATTTAGATATGCCTCCCGCGAGGGCAATATTATTCAATTTTAGTTGAAACCGAAGGGCTACGGGGTTTGATTAAGTTGCTCTTGAGTGGTTTTCTTTACCTTAACGTTGTATTCAACTTAAAACATAAATGTTTTAACGTAACAAATATTTTAAGTGTTACATTAGAGTTAAGACAAATATAATTAATTTTCATTTCAATAGTTCATTTTGTATTTTTATATCAACGCAAAAACATATTTTCTAGAAGATCGTTTAAAATAGATTGTGAAGTTTTAGGTTCGAATACCTACGCAAAAGAAATGAAAATATTGGCTGAGTCATTTTGTTTTATAAAACAAAAAAGAAAAAGGCAATTTTCTAGATTATTCAATTATTTCTGTAGCTAATGGTTTTAGTTCGCAGAATGTGTTTTAGTGACTGAAAAGTCCTTTAAAAGTCATTAAGCAGTGTGTAGGTTACTAGGTGCCTATAGAAACAATATAGGCACGCACTGGTTTTATAGATCACGTAGCATCCCCCTACTAAATTACTGCAACATTTCCAAACACCTGAAACTGTTTGACCAACACACATAAGCAATCACGCGAGTCCGATTTCCAATTTGGGCAAGAAGTTAACGTCATAAAACTGAGAGAAACCTTTTGTACGGGTTCGCACGTGAACGATAAAAAGGATCGCGCAAACCAATTGCACGGGACAACCAGTTCCCCACATAATTAGATAAACTTCCCCCGTTCTTAGAAAACACTCTTGACTTGAAGCCAACTTAATTAGGTTTATTGTTCAATCTTGAGCACTGCTCCTAATTTATATTTCGTTCTAATAATTCTGCCCTAGTTTATTTCAATCTGTGCCGTCTCGTAGAGTTGTAGGCATGGGTGAATTTTTGACTCGGCGTATTTATTCGGTAAAAACTTTAAATTGCTTCCGACCCAGTTCGAGCGACTATTGAACCAATTCGCCAATTGCCTACGTCCGAGGCTAAACTCTCGCCTTGTTTATTTAGTAGTGTGACAGGTACTTTATGATGGACCCAATTTGTAGTTAAGTGTCGCGGTACACATTATTGCGGTTAGTATGCGTGATGGGTACGGTACGTGTTCTAGTTATGATTGGACATTAAAATATTATTATTATGCCCACCACGTAAATTGGTCATGAAGTCCCTGTAGGATCCCTCTAAATCTATTTTCTTTGGTACAATGTTTACCTAATTAACTTGTGGCGGACATCTACAATGCCCCACATGCGAAACTTAAAAAATCAACAAATGTGGAAAACACAAAAAGTCAAGTGGCGCCATCTACAATGCTATATGCGAACTACTCAAAAACTTGACGTCACACCGCAACTACATCAGCTACATCGCGCAAGCAGAGTTTACCACGCGATCTGCATATAATATACAAACACCCTGACATCAATCGTCGGGCGGTTGCCCACCAGACACAACACCCGTCTGGTAGGAGGATCCTCCTTTACCAATAGAGTATTAGTGAACTTTACACCCTGTTCCTCATACTTCTATAAACTCACCACATTTAATAGATTCCTGCCAGCATAATCAGTCTATAATGTTCCTACTGCTGGGACCTCCTCCTGAGAGGAGGTGGAGGTCACCGTTTTAAGAGCAATGGTGATGGAATTAAAACAAAAAAAAAAGCGCCTGTCTGGGTTCAAACCTACAAATCGTAAGTCACGGCCGTTACCACTGGCCCACCACTGTTGTCGATACTACCTACATAACACAAAATAATATTAAAGACGCGAGGCTCATAAAACTTTGTTTACTGGCTGACGGAACAGAGAAAAGGTAAAATACAATGACAGTATTTTAGATTATTCTTCCTTATTTATAATATCGGTCTCAAAGATATTTAATCGATTAGGTAGCCGTGTTAGAGCTGTATCAGTAGGTACCTTGTAGAACTCCTGCTGAGGTTTTACGAGCAATGTGTCGCGATGTGAGAGCTCCGGCTTAAGAGAAAGGCACTTTCTCGAGGATACCACTTTACAAAGTCGCTACTAAAGTCCTACATGGTTTATTTTATTGAAACTTTTCTATTTAAATACTTTCACATTTTATAGACACAAATACCTATGTTATTTGATTTTTTATTAGATAATTTTTCCAAATGTGAACCAGCATTCTAAAAAACAATCATGTTTTTGCGGTCTACGACATTATTTTGACAACATATAATATAGTTGTTATCGTTAAATCTAAGCCATTATTTTCCATCTTTTAATGTATATTTGTGTTTTATAAGCTAAAATGTAATTCTTTACTTTCCACACCGGACTGACTAAAGTTATCGCAATAAATAATAAATAAATAGGTCTCAACTGAAAGCCTATTTTGCTAATGCAATATGTATCTTTATTAAATTTGATCTTTCATAATCAATCTGCACACTTTGAAATTACGTACCTAACAAATGTTTCTGTTTCGCGTTCATTTCGGCTATCCTAAATAACACACAGTTAACAGCTAAGTCGGAGTTAGTCAAGTAATTCATCTTGCGCCACCAAGAGTTACAGGTAAACCTAGAATTAAACTTTTAAATATTTAATCCACCGATGTGGTAGAGTGTTAAGTAGCTAAACTCTAGTTAGTATTAGTAATGTCAAAATAAATTGACGTTATGAGATACCGCTGATATCATATTTTGTATTTTTTATTGTTCCACGTTGTAGTAAGTGAAAATTCGGTCCTATATCAGCAGGCAATATATTCATGAACTCATAAAAAAATAAATGCGAATTATAAAAAACTTAAACATATTTCCATAACTGACATTTTCGTCAATCTATAAACTAAATCTCCTTGGAAACGACACACAATACGATTAAAATGAAATGTCATGTTAGTTATTAAATTCAAAGACAAGAAAGGGTTACGTACCGCATTGCAGTGTAAACGAGATGGCTAAACAATTTCCGACCATTATTCTTTCATTCAGTTTTGGTCGGATTACATATTATCAGGCCACAGACATTGCAATTCTATTTTATGTTTCATCGATTGAACTGCATTGTTCCCAACTCAAAAAACACAAATATCAGGTTAACTAACCCGGTGGTACTTTTATTGGTGCAACGCCTAATAAGATTTATAATATTAAATTCCGAGTTTACAAACTATATCTACACTTATGCATTTAACCCGACTAAACGTGCAAGTGGACCTAAGTATTGTATTAGTCTAGCGCAAGATGTTTTGGGTTGATTTCACCGTCTCTAATGGATTAGTTTTTTGTTAAATTTTTATTAGACTAGGTACTGTAAAACGTTTGTCTTATGAGACAATTTGTGGGCGAATGTTAAACAAAGCCATCGCGTCTCTATCTCATTCGAGACGTTTAATGGTCTATGCGGTAGAAATGTGCAGAAAATGCATAGGTAAGGTATTGATGTATAGTTTAAGTAAAACTCTAAAGGTAAACCATAATTAAACTAATAAATACAAGATTTGATAAAAAAACTGACTACCTGAGAAGAGTCATCGTCCTCATCATGACTATAAACTGCTCACTCATCATAAAACAACTTTACCGTAGGGTAAAGGGGGGTGTCGAAGTGGGGGACGACTGACCCATCTAACACCCAATGCGAGTACGGTGCTTTTGATCAGACCATGCCACACTTGCTGGAGTGCCCTAAGTGCCCGTTCACCTGCACCTCGGATGAAATAAAGAACGCCACTGATGCCGCAATTACTGGGCTATCTATTTAAAAAAAGAGAAAGAAGACGACTATAGAAAAATCCTGAGATTGCAAAAAAGTCAGCTGCTCCCATCGATCACTACTAAAGAACTGAACTCCATACATTTATGGTCGCAAAATTCGACAAAATAACAGCAGATTTTATCACGATTTCTAATTCATTCCCATTGTACAAGTAATTTTTTATGGTAAGTACCTCCAATTACTTTTTTCAGGTTTTCAGTTATTTGAATTACCTACACCTTGTATACACAGTGCATTATATGACTTGTAACAAATATTTTTATAGAAGACAAACAAAAACATGAAAAAGGGCTTACCTGTCTAACTTTCTAAATCCAATAATTATATGTGATTGATAAATGATTTTATTTCTGTAAGTAGGTTTGTACAAACACTTACATGTGAATCATATTTTAAAAACTAGATGAGGTCAGCGTTTCCTATCTGACTACTCTGAGAAGAAAGGCCGAAAAAACTCAGAGGTCACAGTCTCTTTCAAATTCCAGACATAATCTTGGTCAGATTATGTGAAGACCATGTGGATTGCTGTCTGAAATGGTTTTTGAGGGAATAACCCCACAGATTGAGTCGACCTGTCCAATCAGTGCACGTAATTATCAGTAATCATGCAGCTCTCACTCTCACTTATAACTTGAGAAGTTCAACGATTTATCGAACAATATCAATGAAAGGACACTCGGGTAGGCCGCATAATTTACTCAAACCGCCAGACCATGACTAAATGAGAAAAAAAACAGTGGCTCTCCGGGAGTGCCGGCAGAAGTGAAAACTTGAATAATTACGTGTGATGTTTTGATTTAGCATGATCAGCAAAAATATTAATTGATTTTACATTTATTGTAAAAAATAAAACAAAAATTAGTTGTTTGAGTCAATTTTGGCAGCTATTTTAACAAATAGGTAATAAATGTAATTTGAATTGATCAAGATCAACTAAAACTAACTTATAAACAGAGGTGTCGGTAACGGTGTTGCGAGTTCAATTGTTTTTACCCATCTCAAAAAATAGCCAACGCGCCTAAAGAAGTTTTCATTTCAAAAATAAGAAACCTAATAAAAAGAAAACACCCACACAGTCATCGAATTCACAATAATTAAAGCAATATAATTTTATAATACCTAAGTGCTTTTTTAACCGACTTCTTAAAAAAAAATGTCAGTATATTTGTTATTTAAGGCCATCGATATTTTCTACAATAAATTGTATATGAATTTGAAAATTCTTTTTTCATTCGGGAGAGCAAGCTTGCCTTAATTTTTTTTTTGTTTTCTTAGGTAGTTTTTGGGAGGCTTCAATAAATAAGTATCTACGTTATTTTCCAGTAAGTGTTGATGTTATAATATACATATTAACATCCCGTCACTCTTGTTTACGAAGGTAGGTACCACAACTAAGAAGTGAAAAACAAAAAATTGGTGGCAAAAACGAAAACACAAAATTAAAGACACTGACTTCCAAAATTAAAGTTATTTTCACTGTGTAATGTTTTTTTTTTCAATCGGCTAGTTTTGTTTTTGGAAAAAAGTTTTCCCACTTGAATGTATGTCTCTGAAATAAATTGATACCTAGGCAAATGAAAATAATAGCATAAAACGACAAGTTAACTTATACACAGACACTTAAATTCATCAATATTAATTAATCTTTTCTTTGAAACCTCGCCGTAGTCCGCTAATAGAAAAGAAAGTAATTAGCTCTGAGCCAACAAAAACGATATTGACCTTTCATAATTACAACTTATTCTAAAGCTCTTAAACTAGAAGAATGTTTAAATTATTTTCTAATTTTAATTTCAAGTAATCGAACCAACTGTAATGAGATCAATTTATTCTTGAAAAACTTTTCCGTTCGTTGGCTTTCTCTAGACATATTTGCATACCAGTTTTTAAATTAGAATTCTGTATTTACTTAATGCTTTAGGAAAAAGTTTTAATAATCTTGGTATCTTGGTCCGCGACGTATTTTCGAGAGAAAATTATTGATCTGTAGTGGTAATCGAAAATGTTTATTAAAGACTCGAAGTGCCGCGAATTTACTGGGACAAAAAGCCTATGTTACTCCTTATAACATCACCTATCCGTCAGTCCAAGTCCCGTCAAAATCGGCCCAGCTGTTTCGAAGATTAACCGGAACAAACAAACAGACAGACAGACAAATATTTTTTAGTTGTTTTTTTTGTTGTAAGTAGGTACCGTATATACTTTCATATGCATTGATTAAAAAGCTGTTATTTTGACGTTACAAATAGACACTTTAACTTTAGATATAAAGATGAATGAAAACGCTTTGTATTTTTATTCTACGACTAAGGTATTTCCTGAAACTTAATTAATAGAACTGCAGCATATGTTATGTTTATTATATTCGTGATATTGACGGTGATCAATAGCATCGCTGTCGAGGGGTTGGTAATGAGATCGGGTGGGAGGCGTTCGCGCGTGGCAACAAGCCATCCGTGTGAATTTCGCGGGCTTAAACGTGCGCACCGACACATATTCTCCAATACACAACGTATAGTAGTGAAACCTGAACATAATGATATCGGAAAGCGCCTGCGGCTCTGTCCATGCTCAAATATGAAGCCGGCGAAATTGATTTTGGTTTGGCTTTATTTTGGGACGTATTTAGTTAAATATTTAGGGTGGGTGCTCCTTAATTGGATGTCAATCATGACAGCTAGTGGTTCACTTTATTGTTCCTGGTGCGTTTTTAGCTTGTTGATTAATTTAAAATGCAACTATTATTGCTCCAACGTATAAAACTTGACGTGGACCATGCTAAGTTACTGCAAAAACATCATATGAAAAAAGCGGGAAGTTGGTAAGATGACTACTGAATCACAATAATAATTAACTTCAGAATTATCATTAAATTAACTCACATAACAATCTTAATTAAGCTTTATGACGTTCCGTTTAATCTTAATTGACATAACAAGACAACTGCGGCGAAAGTGTTAAGTAAGAAAAATGTGATGCACGTCATAACGAAGTTCAGTATTCTTGAATAATGCTCGATTTAATTTAGTTGAACAAGAGTGCGCATGCACCCACTACGTCCACCTATTTAAATTTAGTTTAGGAGATTAATTAAACCGGGAGCCGGTGATGGGCGTGCGCGTTCTGTCACAACCGTCAATGGCACCCGTCGCACTGTTTTATTCTCTCACTAGTGCCGTCAATGAGAGACGCAATCGAATTTGCCAAATGACGCTCACACTAAATTGGTGAAGAGTGATTGATTGAACCGCGACGCAGTTGTATTTTACACGGGAAATAATTGAATCTGAATAATTTAGAGCGACGGATGAGTGGTCGGATTTCGGAGTTCAATATTTCCCCTAAGACATAAATAGGACGATATTAATAAACGTCTATTGGTCGTCAGTAATTCATGAGTATGCCAGCTGACATCGACGCCTCGTGTTGAGACAGACGGTCGCCACTCATTGACTAGACTTGTTCATACGTCAATTTCCATAACTTCCGCTGAGTTTTTCTAATCATATTTTGAACACAGTATGACTGTGTTTATTATGAGCGTAACACTTATACATACACTGTTTCTGTTACGAAGTTTTCTTAGAATGAGATCCAGTATTTTCCTTCATTCAAAAAAAAAAAAAACAATCCCGAGTTTGTAAATTTTGATGAGAATGAAACGAATAGGTACCCTTTAAAACCTGTTGATTAATCAAATCAATCCTCTGAGTGCCCTATACTGAAAATCACGTTTTATCGTAAATTATACATTTGCGGCAAAATAATATTTCACAGACACCCATCGATAAGTCTCATTAAACAGCATTAAAATCAAAATAGCGATGGATTTAAATATGATGTAATTCTGTGAAATGGTGATGAATGGTGTCATATTTTCATTTCCATCGATAGGCTTGTGTTCCTAGGTATACGTATATATGTAGGCCAGGTATTTGATGACGCTTCTTGAAACACCCCCATAGGACAGCACTCTCTTTTTAATCCAATTACGAGGTTTTCCGGACCCCCGATGGTCAGTGGTGCAAGGTTTGACACCCAATATTAGCCTGATTAACTATGAAACGGGCGCACGCTCTGCAAAAAGCTTTAAAAACGTCGCCAGTAACTCACTTACTACACCACCGGTACCCAACTATGATTCACTGATGGCACGACTCGAACTTAAACTAGTTATTTTTTGGAGCTAGATTAAAGCAAAACTTGAAAGTCTGGTAATGGAGTTACCGAATTAAGTCCATTTGGTGATGTGTTGCAATTCCGGGAGTGCGAGATACCACGATGCGAGAAGTCGTAAGGTTTCGTTGGTAATTAAAAAGCATAATTTGGGCTATTTGTAATATTTAGCAGAGCTAAGTAAATGCGATGGTTTTAGAAAGATTTGTTGTTCTTTTGAAGCAGGTACATCATAAGTAAGTACCTTTTTCCAGTTGATTTCATATTTGTAAGAGTTTTCCGATTACTAATAAGGAAAATGTCGCACGCAGTCGTACGGGCCAAGTCAAGCCCGAAATACTCCTTATCCAAAACAACGCGTCAGGGTAAAAACTACGGGAAACATTAATATTAAATAAACACTTCCTTCACTTTCACAACCCTCGTGGGTAATCCCACGTTCATGCATGGGTTAAAATATAATAATCTTGTCCCATTTTCGCCTAATAAAGGTCGGGGTAATTAAAATCACCTGAAGGGTCCCTTTTTGATACGAAAACGAAAAAGATCCCAGCGAGCGATGCGGTGTGCATAAGTTAGTAGAATAAACCAAATTTTATGCTGTACCTCCAACATTTGAAGTCTTATAAATATATTTGGATCTTTGAATAACGGGCGGGATATTAGAATGAGAATCGAAATGTAGACTTGTAAATAAGCTATCGTGTCTTCTACGTTGTCAATTACATTTGAAAAGGGGTTTCTTTTTACTATGAATGTCAGACGTGAAAAGAATTTTTGAGTTGGGTTGTAGATTTACTTTAAAAAGTGCCCTTGTTAAATGTAAATTTATACCTAGGGTGAAAGCCCGTTGTTAGCATTGTTAATAATTTTACTTACTACTAAAATGTTTCATTTAAAAAATAAGAGTAGTAGTCTTAATTTTTAATCGAGGTAACAAAATTTATTCTTATCTAATTAAACAATTTACATGAAAATTAAAAAGATACAGCCAACAATTCAACAGTGATTAGGTGAAAAGAAAAAGGTTTTTAAGTTTTTCAGTTACGAATTTATACAAAAATTAAGAAATGTTATGTGAGGCTCATTATTATTTAACATTAAATATGTGCATAGCTTTTCTTTATAGATAGCAAATAAGTAGGATTTGTTTCTAGAGTGAAAATATTTGCGAACTCATGGTAGCTCCGCTGTAACCCGACGATAATTAGATATGGCGCGCTTTTACTGCGCCGCGATTCTGAATACCGACCAAATTGCGCCCTTCCAATCCTGTTTATGCTACGATGGAACTCTGACGGTTCATTTGGTCACCATTTTTCATTTTAATACTGTGAAGTTTTTTGTACAAAGCTTCTAAAAAATTCACGCTCGTGTTTCAGAACTGTGGACATGTGTATTCACCCTGAAAATTGCAAGAATGGAGATACTTTTGTCTACAAACATTTATGTTTCAGTATATCAGCTGTATTTGTTGAAGTCGTTCGAAAATGCTTGCAAGCTAACTTTTACAAACATTCCCAAAATGCACGATGGCGACAAAAGAATTCAAAAACGCTACTGAATTTCATTTCATAACATGTATGGAAAACCTAGTTTTCAATAACCAATACGCATCAAAACCCGCATTCAAACAAATGGAAAAATAAACATGGATTAATAAACTGTGCGCCACTAATTACCCGTTCGCAACAAGTTTAATACTTGTCTGTGTAATGGGTGTATGGTACCTATTAGTGCGCTACCCGACGAGGGCCCTCTTCCTCCACATTCCGACTGGTTGATTAGCTGGTCGGCAGAGCGCCCCTCACTCACCGCCCCTAGTAATGCACACCTGCAGTTTCTGGCACTGCAGTTCCGAATGATCGAACGGATATGAAACGGCCAAAAATGTATATGTAGGACGTGTGCGCAGAGAATCGCACGATTGAATATTGAATGCCGAAGTCTAAAAAATAGTAGAGATACGTAGTGAACTATTAGTTCCTAACGCCAGCGCTTCAAGTAAAAAGATGAATGATGATGATAAATCGTTTTCTTACATCTTTTGAAACTTGTGATTTTAGGTGCCCCTTCGATAAAACTGTAAGTTTCTCGATTTACTCGGAGCAGCCACCATCTTTACTCTTATAAAATGATTATGATGTTATTTAGGTAGATGCTATTTACCGTCTTCCAGATATTGGTGCCGATTCTGTTGTACACCGAACTAAACTAACTAAACTATCACTAAAATTCCTTACTTTTGGCTATGAGAATCTTAAAGCTATTCTGCAAAAAAAGATCTCTAAATTTAAAAATAATTTTGACACAACTAAAATCGAATTTGACAAACGCGACTCCACGTTTGCCCTACCCCGTGATCTTTTTTAGAGCCGGAATCGCGCAGGGGGGGGGCAGCCGCAACGTGTTTTAAATGGATTTTTTACTTTTTGTATCGAAAATATGAAAAATTATTACCTATATGTTGAGTTTTAGAGGTGGGGTTTCATAAAGGGGGTCGAAATTTTCATTATTTTTACGATAGGACACACCAATTTCGAGATATAAGCAAAAGAAAAGAAAAAAAAAAAGATACTGTATTTGCGCCCGAAGTCAGTGTGAATTTTAGTTCTTGACAACTAATTTTATTCCACACCTTTTTAATCGCGATTAAAAATAGTCAGATTTAGTTAGACAATCGAAATTTTATATTGAATAGAATAATGAATTTGACAACAACAGAATAGCAAAATTACCATTTTCACTAAATTAAAAACTCAGTACAATCTTAGTGCTGTCAAACTAAAATATAGATAAGTTGTGTCACTTTAGTCAATTTCAGAATGGGAAATCGTCGTTTGACAGGAATAAACTAAATTTTAGTGATTTTTAGTTTAGTTTAGAGAATTTTGTGACAAGAGAATCGGCACCATTATGATACCAAAGTCACACCTTGCGGCGCCTACTTAAGGAGATTGAGAGAGAGATGGGGTATCCTATTATGGCAAAGTAAAATCAATATAATTTCAGAATAGCTCTTTAAATTGCGGAAGGTTGATAGCCCAATAAAATATCGATAATAATCTATATAGATTCAATAGTGGATAATATTATTAACGCAATAAATGGAGTCATAATAATAAAACTGTTTGCCTTAGGGAACGAACGAGTGTGACAAGTAGGGAATAAGTATATTTTACTACTCTCTATATATTTAATGCTCCATTACGAATTTTACGATTTTATTCGTAAAGACTTAATCAGTGTGTAATTGTTTTAACGGATACACTAAAGACATAAATGGTATATATAATAAAACTGTTGATGGGAACATTTTAGCCGAAAATCATTAGATGTAGTAGGGTCTCAATGACGCCCCTGGTCTATTCCATTCGAAAACGGTGATGATTGCTAACGCAATTAAAGTAAATATTTCAGAGTGTTTCCAAAGACCACCGTTCTCGTCTCACGGTTGTCGTTAGACTCAAACTTAAAGCGTTTATTTCAAACTAGCTTCCGCCAACGGCTTCGCCCGCGTGGAGTTCGGAAATTATCCCTCGGGAACGTAGCACCGGGATAAAAAGTATCATATCCTATGTGTTAATCCAGATTATAAACTGTGTGTGTGTGTGTACCAAATTTCATCCAAATCCGTTCAGCAGTTTTTGCGTGAAAGAGTAACAAACATCCATACATCCATACTCACAAACTTTCACATTTATAATATTAGTAGGATAAACCAATTACAGGCATTTTTGAATTGTCAAGTGATCAGTGAGTCAGATAGATAAACTAGTTGCCCAGTCCAAAGCGTTCTATGCAGAAGAAAGGGTAAGAAACTCCACGGGCACTCTTTTAAATCAAAATGTTGTTACAACAAATTGGTTACATCATTTATGTTGAAATTATATGTGCATGTGAGGACGATGCTACTAACAGAAGGACTAGAGGATTGGCTACTGAATTCTCTCGTATCCTAATAAAATATATAGACGCTATGATCATAAACTCTTTGGCCATGTTACAACCTAATTATGGGCCCATTGCATCATTCATCTCTAATCACAAAAGTCAGACTTACTATCTATCACCCAATCAAAAATGGAAATCATGCATTCTTCAAAAATCTTTTCACATTTACGCAAGGATCAATACTAGGCCTAAAAGTACGTGTTACCCAAAACTTCAAAGGGTCAACTCGACAAACATTGACTCATTTTAGTCTAAATTTTGTTTATATAGGTTTTGGCGTGAAACATTGAGATCTCAAATTGGAACTTTGTCACGTATTCAGTTTCAAACTGATACAGACTTGCTGCCTTTATAGGCAAAATAATGTAAATATTCATGCCTTAGTAGGTAAGTCACTTTATATTCTTAGTTGTTTTGTCGCCCATATTTTGTAAATTTTTTTACATATTAACTTTTTTACCTAAATATTATTCACCACTTAAAAAATATGATATGCTGGGATTCAATTCTTAAGAAACAATTTTTTTGTTACCTGAATATCCATATGTTCGCCACATTCTTGAACATATCAGTCACGCTTATTTTCGGGTTTTTGGCAGTTTGATTTAATCGTTTGCTACAGACCTACACAAGGCTAACAAATGTCACTACATAGAGGAATTTTATCTTACTTGGACGTGTTACATCTTGTGTACGTAGTAGCTGCGCTAAAATGGTAAGAACGTTGGCTATATTTACTTAACTACGAAAAACATGCAAGTGCAACGTGTAAATACATAGGTATGTATCATATTATTTATAACTTATTACGAGTGTAAAAAGTTTCAGCGAAGCTCCGATTCATTGATAAATAGTGGCCAAGTTTAGCCTTTTTCTCTTTAAATAGACGGGTGATGGATATAATGGAATAGTGGCCAAGTTTAGCCTTTTTCTCTTCAAATAGACGGGTGATGGATTTACAACCTCAGATTCCTTAATTCTGGAGTTTTAAAAGTTGGAAAGAGAACATATCAGTGTCAAAGACAAAAAAAGCTTCAACAATAAACTATACGCGCTTGATAAAAAAAACATCTTCGTTATACAAGTCAAGTTATACAAGTCTTTTACTGGCCTTACCAAAGCGCAGAGTTCAAGTGAATTGCCGGAGGAGGCTGTCACGAAGTGGCTGTATCAGATAACTCCGGTAGTTTGTTCTTGGAACGTCCGTGTCATTTGTCGTTTGCGTACAGCGTGCGACTGAGACGGTGTCGCGTCGTGACTGCGTAGGAGTGCGACGTTCAAGCGCGAAGTCAAGTGATTTGAATGAGGCATTGGTGTTATTTGAAGAAGATAATGATAATGTTCTGACCTTTAACTTAGGGTGCATTAATATAATAATGAAGTACCAGATAAATCGGAAGTCCAATTTCCGTGACGTTCAAAATCCAGTCGCAATTGTATCTCAGTGGTAATCAGCGATATAAAAATGTAGGTAAATCAGAGGCATGTTTTGACAGGTTGAGACTGAGATGAGTATGCGATCATCCCTAAAAATACGGGTATTACCCCTTTGATCACTATAATTGCCGACTCTTTTTACCACTGACTGAGCTATATATGTATGTACATCGTATGGCACAGGCCGAGTCGAATTTTATTGTACATACCTTCATACTTTGCTTCTGCATAATGTCCCTATCTCAATAAAATGTGTTTCGTATCTAAGGGACTTTTATAGTTCTTTAGTTGTTTCCCTACAGAAGATAATGGCACTTATAGTGCAATGAAAGCCCCAACGCTCCCGGCGAGTTCCGTTTCGTCGAAGGTTTTGTTATCACAATGGTTGATCTTTTCTAAAATCTATGGAAAACCATTTGCTTTTGATTGGAAATCTGCGACTAAGTATGGGTTTTTTATTTGTGACCTTTTGTCGTGATTTTCTTTTAAGATTTTCTTACGCATGTTTTTTAACTGATTTAATAGAAAATTGACTTACCGAATAATGATGCCGTAATCAACTTTCAGAGTGAGTTTTCTCACAGGTCCAACACTACATAATTTCAGTAACTGAAAATCTATGTGGCCTGACAAAATTTTTTGCTCTTCACTACATAGTATAAAACAAAGTCGCTTTCTCTGTCCCTATATATATTTAAAACTACGCAACGGATTTTGATGCGAGTTTTTTTAATAGATAGAGTGATTCAAGAGGAAGGTTTATATGTATAATACACCGACCTCCACGCGGGCGAAGCCGCTGGCAAAAGCTAGTTAATTATATTTCGGAATTCATCACTGAATACTAAAATCAACCAACTTCAAATAATTTCTCGATAAGTTTCTAAGAACATAACATTCACGGAAATCGAGATCAAACGTTGAAACACGAACGGGCACACATAACTCTACTTTTCAAACTTCAAATCTCAAAGCTAAGCAAACTGATTTTTTAAATATCTTATCCAATTCTGAGGTAAACCTCGATCCTTGTGAGGCCTCCCTGCCCACGCACACTCACCGGGAAAGGAATAAACTTTGCGTCGGCGCATACATTTCGTGCATTATGCACTCACTAATATATTACTTAAGTATGGCACAGGCATTTTTCCCTAAATTATGTTGCTTTTAACATTTGCATTTGAATATAATCTTGAAGTGCAACGCAGAATTATGGGACCTAGATTATTAGGTCTCATATCTATAAATATTACATTACAAGAGAAACCCGGGTCTATTCGATCCGGTAATAAGCTGTCATCATTTTCTGCGAATTATCGAGGTATATAACTGGAAAATGTTACAAGACTTTCAAACAGAATAGCTAAGGATTAGATAACAACAAGTTACAAAAGATTTCTGCTGTCATCACAAAACCAGGCTCAAAGTAACGAGACATATATCCAGCGTTGCTTTTCGAAGTCATTTGAAAATTATGTTGACGTATTTGTCAAACAATACGGTGAAATTACCATGTACTGTAAACATTGTCTGCAACGTTTAAGTTTCTATGGAGATACAACGCTGCAATGGCTGTGGAAACTATTCACGACGCTCTCCACATTGCATTCAAATGACGGTAAATATTTGTGCTCCACGCTCCAGTTAACCAGCACAACCGATAATTAGGCTTCCAAAAATACATCGATAGCCTGCGCCACTGCATGTCTATGTCAGAGCTTCTATCCGCTGAATAAAAATATATTCCGACATTACGTAGAATAATTAAAATGTCTCTTGAAATATTCAAGAATTAGCACCTAAGAGACTTCCGTATCCGTTTGAAAATCAACTTTATACGGGCATTCGAATGAATAAAGAGAATTCTAATCAACGCTCGCGTAACTTTAAATGAAGGTGAACATTTTTGAAACCTTTATCCGTAGCTTGAAAATTCAACCTTTATTTGGGACCGGAGGGGACTTATCAGGGCGTTTTTCAAATAACGGCATCAATTCCGCGCCGGCATCCTCACCTGTTATCTGTTTCTCTTCCTGCAGCACACAAAGCGCCCTCGTGGGCGGCACTTTAGCGTTACGCGCTCATTTTGTTACACTCGAAACACCATTACCTTCTGCGTATGTCGGGACTCGGGTCACAAGCCACATCTACGCCGCTCAAATTATGTTAATGATCGCCTGAAAAAACCGTAAGCACCTACGTCGTTAAATTTTAAACACTTTTGTCATTTTAAAATTTTGTTTTTGTTACAGGTACTCAGTTCCAGGCGGTATGTTTTATTTTTCCGCCGCGTAAGTATATAAATGATATCATCGTGCTCGGAACTCCGCAAGTATGAACTTTATCTAAATAATTTAAGCCGATATATCACTGCGAGTCATCTCTTTGATGTTGGATTTCAACGAGCTTTAGTTGGCAATACGCAAAAAGTTAACTAACAAGCCTACAGAATACTGGTATGATTTTAACGAAGCTGAGTTTGAATGAAAAAATATCACACATCGGCAGCATACCTGCACACTTTTGTGTTCAGGTGGCTTACTGAAAGAATGCAAAAAAATCATAGAATGTTTATATTTCGAATGTTATAGTAAGCTACGTATCCAATGCAAAACAAAAGCTGTGAAAAGTTTTATTAAAAATGTAGCACGGGTACTGCTTTTAGTAGCAAGAAAAAAAAAACAAACAATTCATTTATCAGGGTGGAACCTATCTGAACAGTTTTCCTCTTTATGTGTCAGAACAGAGTTAATCGGAGAATAGCGTCTGTAACTTTGTGACAGGCGGAGAGACGCCACCGCGGGAAGTTCAGCTCTTCTCGTAATAGCTAGTTAAGCCGGCATTCTATGGTATGCGTCGATTTATTTACCTTTTCGTTCGCGACGCCCGAAGCGGGCTATTGTGCTCTGTACCTACGGTTGTCGAAATGTCCTGAACTGCCTTTACCGGGCATTGTACGACCGGCATTTTGCTGAATCATGTAGCTCACCGTATGCACGATACACAAACACTGTTTAAAACAATATCGAGGAGCTGCTATTTAAAGACTGTATCTACTTTATCTATGTTTTGGCTTTTATTATTACCTGCTGATAATACGAGTAAGTACATAGATGTAGTGAATACCTACATGAAAATGCGAATATTTTCAGTAGAGTCTCACCCTTTGCTTTGGGCGGAGGACTTTCATTACGAACTTTTTTAATCGTCCTTTGTCCCGCAGAAAAAAATCCGTTGTGATGCCGGTAGAGACGGCGTGTCCCGCCGCGGTGCCTGTAATTAAACTGACACCGACTCCCGCGGGACGAGTTTTGAATGTTATTAGAATCTCTTTCGCGCCGTCGACTCTGATTGGAAATCTGTTATGTTGTCACGCAAACACAGACAACTGTCACCGACAACGACATTTTCTACTGAGCCTTTAATTATGCAACTATAAATTGAGAATGTTTCAACTTTAAATTAAATAGGCAGACCTACCTTTGCCTTTCAAATATTGGAGCATTCGACCAAAAACCTAATTTACCTTTTGAAATTGTATGAAACGTAAAGTTTCTTTACTTATTTCATTTGATAAATTTTACTATCAATTTATTTCTAAATAAATTGAGAAACGGTATTGTTTTTAAGTTCAACATTGCTGGAGTGACCTGTCAGGGGTAATGAAGTTGACTGTTGAGCGAGCAACGAGTATGCTTTTAATGTTTTTGTTTAGTGGTGTTGCGCTGCGAGCGTTGATATGATTCGCGCAAAGCAAATGGGTAGCCACCTCGTGGACAAGTGAGCACGGCACATTGGATGGCGCGTGTTGACAGTCCTCGGCGCGGCCTCGACAAACAAACATATTCTGTTTACTCAGCGACACATCGCTGTATGCTTTGAATTTAAATTAAAGCACCAATGGAAATCGAAATTCAGGAACGTGTCTACCAATTTTTGAACGTAATTAAGAATTTTGCCATCAAAAGTTTTCGTCGATCTTGCTGATCATTACTAAAACTTGTGAACAAATATGTTTGTGTTCAGTATACGTTATTATAAAATTAGATGATTATATCAAATAAACAATTATTAAACTTTCAACTCTGATAATTATTGGAGTCATAAACAACAGCGTTTCGTAGAATCCAACATACGTTATAAAACGTTTACATATTTATTGCCCGTCAAATAAATATGTCGGTCTATTTCACGAATTAATTGGGTATCCTTAATCCTTCTGATGACAAAAATGTTAATAATCGCCGCGTGCTATATATATTTCACAAATTAGGTGGAATTAATAAATTTGTGAGCGTTTTGACGGACGGTGCGGTTCTGGCGCGGCGCCAACATCGCCACTTTCCCTCGCACTCGGAAGCTTCACTCCTAAACAGTATAGTGGCCGGACAGAGCACATTGCCTCGATTTCCGAGAAATTGACGATTTCCAGCAACGGTCAGAAGCCGGCATCGGAAATATTTTATTAGTGATAAATTGCTGTCTATAGGTAGAATTGATAGTTCGAATAAGGATTGCTGAATAGTCCCAATATGTTGAATGACGTCACTAAGCCACCGGATATAGCTGAAGTCTCAACTCGGCTAAGATTAGGTACTTTCTATTTCCATAACATCCGAAATACTTTTACGATTCAATTAGTCGTACCTATGTACTTTCTAACACGCTATAAAATTCACCTAAGTAGGTACTTACTTCACACAGTAATACATTTTTAAGTCAACAATGTTCCCATAAATGTGATTCTAGAAATAGGTCTATGCTAACGTGCCTACATCAAAGCGAAAGCAATTTCTAATGGGCATGTGACAGTCATAATCCTCATCTAATATTCAAATATCAGGCATTAGCTTCGTGCATAATGCATTTAATATGACATGACCACTAAACTTTACGTGTAAGTAGATATGTAGCGAAGGTAAAGACACAAATGGTCAAGTTTCTCTTTGAATTAAATAGCAAGGAATATAAACATACTTACATAATCTTACTTGTATCTCAGTAATATTACATAGGTATAAAAATCAAAATATTATTTCATAACTAGCTGCTGTCCGCGGCTTCACCCGCCTGGATGTCGTACAAATAGTAATTACATCAACTGCCTGCTAGTGAAAGTCCCGTCAAAATCGGTCTACCTGCTTCGGAGATTTTAGAGAGATTAGAAACAGATAGACAACATTTTAAAATTGGTAAAAGTACCGTTCAAAGTAACGTATGCATTTAGTAAAGTAGTATGTATGTATGAACCCTTAATTTTGGGTTTGCTGCACTAGGATAAAAATATACAACGCCTGTGCAGTTTCAGTCTGTTTCAGCTGTATTTACCGCCTAGTTGAGATGTTATTTGAGTGATCACTTTATTTATTTTTTGGTGTTGTTAAATGTATGTAATACTGGTAGCGTTTGACACTTGAACATCTCAGTGTTCTTTTTTAATACAAGGCTTTTAACTCGATTCGCACGAAAAACTTCGCCTAAATCGTGTGAATCGACACTTATAAATAATATATTATTTACTTTAGGCGACTCGTACGAAGTTCATTTATTTGTGGACGAATCGACAATTCCAGAAATAGGGCCGTTTTGAATTTTATGCACTTAATTGCATGTACTTACAGTGACCTTTTCAATTACTTCCAAGGAAGGAAGGAATTGAAAAGTTCACTGTGAGTACATTTATTTTTGTCAATTCGCCCAATCCGAGCGAGCAATTCTTGCGACTAATTAGCCAAAAACACTTTTAACTGTAATGTATAGCAAATAGGTCTTCTATCTTATCTAACAATCTTAAAATACCGGTATGTTGTCTAATGGATATCGGAAATAATACTAAGTAACATAATTCAAAGCTACCAAATAATTCAGTGCTGCTCAACTCCACAACACAGCAATGCATAGCCAATCACTTAATTATTATGTTGTTGTGACTGTTGTGAGCCCCTATCGTTGATTATGATAACCTCAAAGCATTGTAGCTTAGCAATAGAATTTTTTATTACTCTCGAGGGTCTGATTTGAATACAGGACCTACATAATATTTAACAGTTTGATGTTAAATAAAAATTGTTCAATTTTAAACGTGACTTGTAACTTGTAGAAATTGTCTACTGAAATATAAGTTACTATCCTACTGTCCTACTAATATTATAAACGTGAATGTTTCTGTGAATGGATGGATTGATGTTTTTTACTCTTTCATCCAAAAACCACTGAACGGGTTTGGATGAAATTTGGCACACATATAGTTTATAATCTGTATTAATGGATAGGCTTATTTTTCGTCCCGGTAGTATGTTCCCGCGGGATATTTTCTGACCTCCACGCGAGCGTAGCCGCTGGCATAAGCTAATATTTTCAGGTGATTAAGTTGGTACATAATTCGTTGTATAATATACTAGCTTCTGCCCGTGACCTCATCCTCGTGAAAGGAGACTGGGCCACTTTTTATGGGAAGTGGTCTATGGACCAATATCGCTTAGGTCCTGATATTTGTGTAGGGATACCTCATCAATACCCTTTCGCAAAGGCGCATCAAAATTTTACCTTACAAAATATACTTTTAGAATTTACAGGATTTTCAAGGGCAAGTAATTTATCCGTTGTTACTACAGAGAAAAGTTCTTAGGAGACAGTCTTTAGCTTGTTGAGTAATTGATAACTGCAATCACATATTTTGTAAAAATGGTACAGTCAGCTAGAAAAATTACAGTTCTGAAGTTTTAATTTTATGGTGCCAATCGCTGCAGTTTCGTATAATAAATATTATTCGAAACTGCAGCGATTGGCACCATAAAATTAAAACTACCTATAGACTTGTCTAGATCAATTGAGGTTTGAGTAGGTACTAGAAGCGTCACAAATAAAAAATGCTCTATATTTGTAAGAAATTATCGTAGAGGCTCAGAAACTACCTAGATAGAATATATATTTTTAATAGTTAGACCGCTATGGGCATCTTTACTCGCAATCATAAAACCCTTGATTCTGCACAACCTCCTAAAAAGAACATTGAAAAAATATATATTGATATTCACAATAGTTTTTCATGTGTCACTTTAGTATTTCAAGACCGTGGAGAAGATGAGTGATCACTGTGAATTGTTCTTGAGAAATGATTTTTGCCATTTGTGACATTTCTTGTACTCTAAACTCAGTGGTTCCATTGATATTTTTTATACTTATGAGAAACAAAATTGAATAGCATCAAAAAAGTTTTTGTGTAAATCATTTTTTTTTTTGCTGACTGCTTTTTACAAAATCTGTAAATGCATGTCAACATGTTTAAAAAGTTAAAGATAGTCTCCAAAAATTTTTTTCCTGTACTACAACGGCTGAGGTACCTGCCCTTAGCCCTTACTACCCTTCCGAATATCCACTCTGTATATCACTACATATCATAAAACAAATTGCCCCACCACGTCTGTCTGTCTGTCTGCCTGTCTGTCTTCTGTTCGCAAAGACAATACCTATGAACTACATTGTACATTTTATATTGCCATACATAATGTATGTGAGCTTATCATACCTACATGAATGCATGCATAAGCTTTAATTTGCCGCTGAGATAAATACGCTCCTGAAAACATAGTTCGTATCAAATTGAATGTGTATTGAATGATGTATGATCTCAATTTGTGAAATGGCGTGCATTTACGCGATCGTTTTGGCTCGCCAGATGCCAAACAATGACCGACGCTCCGCACGTTTATTTATTATAAATAACAAATTAAAAATTAATACGTTAATAATTAATTAATATAATTGCGTTCCTGAAATACAAATTCTTGCATTGCCATTGCTGTTTTGGTGACTCATAAACAGGTAAGCACAAACAACTGTCACTATAATTTTGTATTCATGACAAAATTATGCTAAGTTCGGACATAAGAACTGTGACTGGAGGTTGTATAGTTAATATATGCAAGCAGAAACATAAAGGTTCATACTTATGTCTAACGGAACACTTGGGTCAGAAAGATCAAGCGCTAACGACCATGGCTCTAGGAGCCATCTAATAAGTGAACGGTATGCAATGCGTCCATTTTATGTTATAACTTGTGACCCTGAGTCACTTCGTTTGTGGTTGTTAAGACTATTTAAAGTCTAGCCAGTAGGTATAACCCGTCAGTAAGAAGCTTTAAAGAATGTTAGTCATAATTATTTTTAATCGTTTAAACATTCAGAGATTTTTCCATCGTGATTATGTCCCTTTGCCCTGATTTCCTTCGTAGAGATACAGAGACAGACATTATCATGTAATTTAATAAAACTATCCACTAATCTAAGTGGCAAGCTTAATAATTGAGCAATATCCCAAAATAACAACGGATCATTGTAGTCTCTCGAGCCATCCATAAATGCATTTAATATGGACGTAAACGCAAAGAAAATTTCCCCTTTCATGATATTGTTATTGTATGTATATTTTTATCTACTGAAGGGACTTCAGACTACAGCAGGTTGTGCTATAAACAAGTTAAAACTTGCAATAAAAGGTAACACGAGGGGCGGTCGGCCGGGGAGGGCCGAGCAAGTGAATCGGAAGCGCGGCGGCAACCGGAAAGTGCGTAGCTCCAGATTCAATTTCCGCTGCCGGTCGCGTAATAAGTCCACTATTCACTCTGTGTGCTCACGTAGAAAAAATAAATTAAAAATATACGGATTTACCAAGTATTTTCTTGTTATTTTGTTCGACTTTTTGATGGGTTCGAATCGAAATGAAAAATATTACATTTATTTGTCCACAGTAAAGTTAGAAATTCGAAACGCAAATAAGAGTTTCCCTTTGAAAAAAACAGAAGAAGTAACTTCGAACTACGTGACCCTCATTCGGCGAAATTAGAGTCGAAAATCGGCCAGCATTATTAGCATCCTGAAAAAGCTTCTATTCACAAAGTTTAAAACTGAACACAGTATAGGTAATTAGAACACACGGAAGACACGGTCTGTTCATTTTGCTAGTCGAACAACTTTTTTGAAAGCTTAAAAAAACAACCGAAGTAGAGCTTATTAAAGGAATGACAAGAGAAAGAACAAGAGCGCCGATTGTAGATCAGAACTTGTAAAAAAACGTACAGAGTATGCGGCGACTTTCCTTTACAAAAGGAATATCACGAGCAAGTAAGCAACAAAGCGCCCAGTACGCGCGTAATTCGATATTCTCGGGTTGAATGATCCCATATCAACGCCGAGAACCTTAATTCAGCTCTCGACGCGACAGAGGCAGAGTGCACTTGGGCGTAAATAAAAAGTTGAACGTCGCTGTAACGAGAGCCGCGGCAGACAATGACGCTAGACAATGTGTTAGCGGAATGACACTCCACAGCCACTAGGCGCGCCCTCACAACCTACAGTGTCATATTCTCACAGCACTCTCTGAACAAAACCCTGAGAAAACACTCGCAATCTAATATTGAAAAATATGGAACATCAATTCATATACCTTACACTGTTGCTTGCTTTTACAGAAAGGGGATGAAAGTAAGTTTTCCTTTGGAGATATTGAAATAAGGTTTTCCAAAATATTAAGAAATTATTTCATTACGAAATTTTTACGACCCAAGTGAACGCTAAATTAGAAATCAAATTAATCTCAAGCTCCTATTAAGAACAAGGTACATTAATTACAGAGTAAAATTGTAAGATGGCGTACTGAAGTAAATAAGGCTGATGAAAAATTCGAGTAAATAAAGTCTGAAGAAATTATTCTGCAAAATTTGAGTTGAATAGTGTGTGGATAAACCGCGGATGAGCTCATGAGCGCGACCCTTTGCTCCCGAACATTACCTCAGTACTCGTGCTCAATGGATGGAGCACCCTCCGCCGACACCGCATTCCCACTGCGACGCAATGGCAGTCATCAACATCGCCTGCCTATGTCAACTTCGCATTTTCTAAAAGACATGAAAAGGTTTTTAAAAAGGCTTCTTCCTCTCAAATATTTTACATTTTATAAAAGTCTTTGAAAGGGAAATATAAGTTTTGAATGGGTGCATTCAATACCCAGCATCTAATCTTAGGTTTGTGTTGAACTTTCTTAATAAAATGGAGAGTCAAAGTCAAAAGTTTATGTCAGATGCACATAAGAAAGGTCAAGAATATAGTTCAACAAGATGATACTTGTTTTTGCATTTTCATTGTTTAAATTTTAATGAAAGCCATCGAGTGCGGCCATTGTTATGAACAGCGCGCTGCCCGTTGTAATTTACATGGCCGGCTATCGTATTAACGATGACTGAGCGGTTTCTCTTAATTATCATTTTGCACGGTTCGTCAGGCACACGCTTGCTCCTGTTACGAACACCACACTGTTAGCTACGACGGATTTTAGATATCCAATGTTTGGACTTTCAATATTGTTTCGGTGAAATTAGAATATAACATTCTTAGCAGACTCGCTCCTTTAACTGAATTTTATCTTTATTTGGTTAAACATGAGGTAAAATCAATTCTATCAGGTTTATTCCATGTTATAGTTCATTTATATATCATACTTCCTGGTTATTTTCGTTCGTTAGCTTCTCTTCCAGACTGCCTGATTGTTATTTATTTACATTTAGTCAATGCACATTCTCATTTGCGTGACATAGATCGAATGCATTTATCAACTATCCCTTACAGCATATAAATGTGCGTATTATGTAATTTTTGATGCCTGATTGCGGCTTGGGTCGTGGAACATCTGTTTATATCCATATTTTAGTATAATAGATGGCAAACTATTAACTAGTTCTATAGTAAGCTTTGATGCATAAAAATAAACTCGATAGCCACCAATATTCCAATTAAATTGATCGTGTTAAAAATTCTGGTATATTTCCAATTGTGGTTTATTTTTATTAGTCCAGCTCGTGTTGGTTAATTAACTATTCCATCGATATTAACGTTCAGATAGTCCGACTACTCCGGACTCCGGACCCGCGCCTCTGCCGGCCCCAACACTTCTGCTAGTTTAATTGTTTATTCAGATACGGGGAACTTCTCGAATTAGGTAAGCCGGAATAGCCGCATTAATTAATATTTGTGTTTGAACTGTCTCCGTGCCCTTGAGTGATTAAGCGACCTTTCAAATAACAGTTAGTTGTAGACAATTACTGTTATTTGCGCCCCAATTTCTATGACTAGAGCCTTACTATTGTCTCAGGATTGTTTGATTTGATTAAACCAAGTTATTTCTAATAAAAAATATCTAGAATCGAATTCACGATTCATATAGGCCTAATATAGCCGCCCACTTTCCAAACAATTGAGAGCTGAAGAGTTTTTACGATAATCCTCTCAACAATGGAAATATGAGACAATATTGGGTATATCGTAACTCGATCTTATCATCTCGCCTGCTAAAGAGGTGAAACGAATCGTAAATAATACACGTGAATTAACGAGACAAATCCTTTTGTGTTTTGCGCGGCGTATTTATGGGGATGAAGCGAATATCTCGGTACTGTCGAACAGCTGTGCTATTATACCACGATTATTCGTATGTTTTCGTACGTCGCCCGGAGGCAACAACGTAATAGTTATCCGTTGCAAACATGGCGACATCTGTGAACATGCTCGAGTTCAACTAATATAATAACACGACCGTAACTTGGAGCCCCTGGCAACCTGTAATGAAACAGAAAGAATCGACGAATCTAAATATTGTATCTGAACTCTGAATAAATCTTGAACGGATTGATATTGGCAAACAATAGATATTGTTTTCGTTATATGAATCAAATCAAACACAACTGGTATATATTATGCAACATTTCCTACCTGACATTGAATTCAAAAGATTGCACAAAAAGTATATTATTGTATGCTAAATTTCATCGATGAATGCATGAACAAATAAAGTTGGTCACAATAAATTTGTAAGCGGTTCTTCCGTCGGAGAGAGAGAATGTTAATAGCTCTTGAAAGCCAGATAAGGATGTCGCATAATCAAATATTCTGGAATCCTTCTTAAGAAAGAGGCTGGGGCTCCGGGCTCGGGGCTCGCGGAGCGGCCGTGCATAAGCAACAATATCGGTTCCTTTAAAGGATAAAGGAGACTCAAGGACGTAATCCGCTCGAAAATGTATTGCAACTTATCTGTTCCCAGGTAGTCGGACAAACGCCCGGAAACCGCCACCAGCATTGTACAAATCTTCGGCGATCGATAAATAAATAACGCTTGCAGTACACTGTAAAACCAAATAATAGATATCGCAGACATAAATTTTAACCAGAATATATACCAAGTTTTCTTATTTATCATACGACAAATGTTAGTATTATGATAACAGTGGCTCCTGAGCTATCGTTACCGCGCCATGCTGCCGTAGTATGTTTGTTGGATTTAGTATAAGATAGGCCTGGCTTGTTGTGTGGCTTTTCGCCGTTGCGTTGCACAAACGGGATTTTAAAGTTTTATTTCAGTCACTTCTCTATGCTAACTTATTTTTGGTGTAAAGTTTTATCTCTACCTCTATGTGTATAAATAAATAAAAAATATCCATGAAAATTGGCCATCTATGAACCGTAGATAACAATCTGCTAACAAGCAATACAACATGTTAACAATTCAACAGTTCTAAAAGTGAATGGATTCACATCAAAGTTATTGAAGCTGGCACTTTAGGGTGCATCCGTAGCAAAAAAAAGATTACAAACAACGTTGACGTTTGAAAGTTGGTGCGTCCAACGTGAACCCGAATCGTCGCACAATGCGTCATTGTAGTCATGGCATAATGCGCGGCATTAACATTTTGTACACCGATTCACGTCAATGATGACGATTTATTGTCGCACTGTCGTACCGCGACTCTATGTGGTATAATTAATCCTACATTTTTATCTCCCGCAATGATTTAGGATTGTTGTGAAGTTTGTTTTGCGGAGACATCTGCCGACGTCGCCATTGTTACCCCAAGCTCTCCTCAGGTAAACCAGATAATGGCATTATCTCAGAAAGAGTTGACATTTCTTCGTTTAAACTTTTGTGAAGTCGAGTGTTTTGACAATGCTTGTTTATTTAGGAGATTTATTCTCAAAACGTCTCTCATTAAGATAGCGATCTAAAATAACAAATTGTATTTTAAAACGGAATGTTTGTATTAGTGGAATCAGTTCTTATTCTATTTCTGGGAGTTGTTTATTGCTGTCACATAGTTTTTTATCTTTATAGGTGTACATGCATATCCTCGAGTCACGCAGAGTCGATCGCACTCCCATACGAACGGACACGTTCATTTATCGGGTAAACAAAGAATTTATTGGTGTCGTATAATTTTATGTTCTAAACAAAGGCTCGTCAGCCCTCCCCCCTGCCCCCCCTCTCTCTGGCCCCCACATCACCCGCTGCGCATGCACTTGTTCACTAACATATGTCTACAAATGCGCGTGTTTATGTTTTCAGTGTTTACATTAACTAAACTTGTATAAATAAATCTTTACGAAGAAGTGAAGGTTCGACATTGAGTTTATAGTTACAAAATGTTAAAACTAAAAGCATTACAAAAATACTTTCACCTGTTACGTGCGTATTATCAGAGACATTGATTAAAGACGCCAGGTCAAAAGTCGGTTCTTGTTAAATCGAATAGGTAAACACAAAAAGACCGCACGTCATTCTCTGTGAGAGCACAATGCGGTGTTAAAATCAATTGGTCAAAGTCATTTATGCATTCATTGCGGTGTTGAGCTCGTGGAAACGTCTTTTGAATGCTATTGTTGAGCTGGACTCCAACTGTGACGTCGCCGATCTCGTTCCGCCCGTCAATCTGTAGATTACCCAGAACATTCGTTTTGAAACTAAAGAAACAGGAAGAGAAGATTTGATCAAAAATATTGACATAAAACGTACAAAGAATAAAGAAAGAAACAAAAATAGACGTTAAAGAGTTCGACATCATGATTAAAAGTCATGAATTCGTGTTCAACCAGTGAGGATAGCGGCGTTAACATTTTAAAGTCATAAAACTAGATTGTGAATGTCCTGTAGAAAGTAGAACGCGAGATCCAATCCGAGTTTGCAAACAAGGGAAGTTAGGGCGAGCGGTGCGGGCGCGCGCCGGCTGCGGCTCGGCAAATAGGTAGGACCGCGCCGATAACACGCCGTCTCCTGTGACTTCTATTTAAACAGACAGGGAAACGCTCACAGATTAAATCTTTCGCCTGTTTATTTTTCTTCCCGACGGACTTTCGACAAAAATATATCTTAGACTAAGATGGCAAGTAGACTTATCTCTATCAACGCTAATCTATAGGTGGAACGAATTTTTAAAGTGCTTGAGTCGTTCTGTTTCGACGAGCACTGAGCAGTGGTGGTCGGATTATGAGAGCTTTCAGCCGCATACAGTTGTGCCGCGACGCGGTTATTAAGGTAGCAGCTTTGTTTGCGCATTCGGCGATTCAGCGCAAAGCTTTCGGTAAAATATTAAAACATGAACGCCCTGCTTCACTCACTACTGAAAACTCGTTCTTTTGATTCTGGCATGGGTTATTCCTGCATTCACCTTTCGCGGCAACACTGTTTTTCAACTAAAAATACCTAGTGGGAGTTTCGTACCTATGATTCACCTGTAGCATTCCACTTCACTGCTTTCCAGCTTTCACAAACCTGTGCTGAAATAATAAACCAAAATTAATGCTTGATTGAAACAAATGTACAAACGTAATGAAGGGCATTTCTCACATCTACGCGAGGTATTATTTCATAATGTAATCAGTAATTATTGCTTTAACGAGTCCGCCTTTAATTTGTTAGGCGTTTTAAACGGCTTTGCGTATTTGAATCGCAAATTTCTTAGAATATTTCAAGAGGGTCGCTGGCGTTTCGAGGACATTATCTCTTCATAAAATTCAAGATCCCGCTGAGTATTTCATTGTATTTCTAAATTAAACTTTAATATGGCTCAACTTAACGCGAGCCTTTATGTAGCTCCGGTAATCTCACAAATTTACGGTAAGTAGACGTGAAGTAGGCATACCTAGCTAACATATCCGTGTGTTGTGCCCAGAATTAATTTTGCCTTGAGATTTAATAGAAGACAAAATGTCATATCACTTTTGTAAGATACGTACCTTTATTTCCCAAAGCGGTGTCTCTCAAAGCAACTTCGCTCCAGAATTACAGAATATTTTTGCCATATAAACGAGTTAAATACTGTATTATATGGGTCTACCTTTGCTTAATCCGCTCAGATGGCTAATCTCCTCCGGAGAGGGTAAAGTGCACGCCGGCCGACCGGAGCCGGGAGTTATACCTATATTATTACCCTCTACATAAACATTACATTAACATTAAAGAGTGTAGTGAACTATCTCTGGCTGTCACATGAAACTATCATGGCCGCATTTATGTTTCATGAGTTTATTTCAACGGCTCCTTGAGTCCTAAGCTGACATAAATGTAAGGAAGAGAGATGTTTTGGAGAAGTCGACTTAGTTCATCGATTTATGATAATTTTGTAAGAGATATATGAATTTGTAGAACGTTACTTTTTACAAGTCTGCTAAGAACAAAAAGTGGAACCACGTTGCAAATAGGTTTCTGTCGTAAGTGTTTTCCTCAACAGATACAGACGGAAGTAGTGTTGAGAAACATCTTGTCTACACACACATGTAAGAATACGTAGCCACGTAACCATATTGTTTAGTTTCCGAGACACAGGAAGTAGGATCCTGTCGACATCGTGCTTGCAATCAGGCGCACATCCCTCTGATACGGCTCTGTCTTTGTTGTCACTCATTGTTTCACCAGCTAGAAGCGCCTCTAGGAATTAAGTGCACGTGGTTAGAAAGTGTACGCGCGAATCATTAGAGACATTTCCTTAATGTGTTTGTGATTTAGGCAATGTTTGAGGACACACCCCGCACGGCGCGGCACGACAACCCTTTGCTTGGCCCCCAAAGGCGTGGCCCCCGTGGAACAAACAAACGGAAGTGAAATTGAGAGGAGCGCCCGGAACTGGAGGTATACCTTTTCATTACAGAATCCCTTTTTAATTACCAGGGCCCAAATAAAAATTGTATTTTTATTTCAAGTAGGCGTAATTGAAAAGGAAATTGCCGGGCCCGGCGGCCGCACACCGGCGTCGAATAAAACTTTAATATAATGCATAAGGCCCTTTGATCTCCGCACTCCGCTTGCATTAAATCGCAGAGATGTTTTTTACTCATAAGATAGAATAAAATCCGGTTGCCACTTTCGTTTCAGAATAAAATAATATAAAAAGACTTTTGTGCGATTTGAAAAGTTGAAAAAGTAACGTCGCCAATAAAATTGTTCGTTTATGAGTCTAAAGTCTCTTTATTCTAAGAAATCGCGAACCTTAGAAGTGTCATAAATTACATGTGAAATAATAAAAGAAGGAAAATCTTTCATCCGCAAACGTTTTACAAAGACAACCCCGCCGCCCCTCCGCCGCGCGCCCGGAAGATAAATGTCGCCTGTAGCACGATCTACTGTCGGTAAAAACGTGTCTCTAATAAAAATCCACCGCGTTCGAGGATCCCTATAAAACGCATACTTTTCGGGGTGTTGAGTTAAATAAAATCTTTTGCCGCCGTTCAGGAGTATGGGTGAAATTCGAATTTACATTTCAGATAGATGATCTTCTCGGCAACAAAGATAATTGAATACAAAGGAGGAGGGATTACAAAAAAAATATATCAACAATTCACTCACCTTTGGCGGACAGGGGAAGGGAAACTGTAGTTCAGCGAAGGTAAGACATACGGTCAAAGGAAAGATAATAAAGCGTTGTATTTTCATTCTAATCCGCAGCGGAGTCGGGATGAGCTGGGGGATTCGGCGGGTGACGGGGGAGGCTCGATATCTAAAATTACAAGCCTGCACAGAGTGCCTATCTCGAGGCACACCGTTCTCCATTCCTTTATGTTCAGCTGCCACTTTCAGACATACCTCCATTCAAACTATACCCCAGACATTACTTGTCTTACCATAGATTTGGATGAGCATTTGTATAGCAGCGCTTTGAAGTTGCAGATGTCGTGTTTAAAATAATTAACGAAATCTGAGTATCTGACTTAAGCACGCGTTTTGGCAAGATGTATAGTCATGCTAAGAATAGATAGACACTTTACTGCAGAAATGTTCGTATTGTATGAAACAAAGCTAGTGCATATTGTGTATCAGGTACCGCCTGCCACGGTAATGACAGCCTGAAGCCGTGTGCAAGGTGTCAGACAATGCGGTCGCGTGCCTCTGCACCGTATGGTCATTTTGATGCACCTACCGTCTAGAGAAACCTTATTAAACTGGCAACAATTGTTTGCATGCCTCTGATACACTTCACACGTGCAACCACAGCTACTAACTGTAAACGTGCTCTTTAATTTATTGTGACCTGAAATCATCGCCTTTTTTTTCAACGGGAAACCATATTGTTTTCAATTAGTTGACTGAGACACTGTTTTGTTTGAGAACAATAGGCACGTTATAAAAGCAGAACTCATTTGACGAAAAATCTCTTGTAAAGCTACACAAGAAAATAATAGAATAATCACTACATCAAAATGCTCACACCTCGCAAAAGACGGCGTAACACATCGTATTACATACCCGAACGGCATTAGAAAATTATTTCGCAACCTAATAACTGTGTCATATATCCAATTTTCTAAAGAAATGTACGAATATCTGATGCTATTTTCCACACTGATGCTTTTCCAAGACTTATTGTCACACAACGGGCTTGGAATATGAACAAAGCAACCGAATCGAATGTAATAAAAATCACTTTAGTATTACGTTGCGACGGGAACTGATGTCTATCGGCATTGTGACACACGATGCGGCCTCGATAGATGTCACAGGGGAAAAGGCTGCGTCGAACCGACTATTATTTTTGTATGACAAAACAAAATTGATTGTTCGCCGTCGCGACTACATTTTATAAGGGTAGTTTAATTTTAATCCGGCTTTAGCTAAAAAAAAACACTGTTTAGACAATTGGAAGTCATGGCCACTTACGAGCTTTTGTGCTTTTCTTTAAAGTTTCCAGCAGACAGGCACGACGTATAATTTTTCCTAAAGTTTTCATAGAAACTGTTCTACTAGAGTCACCTGTCTGCTGGAGCCTTAAAGCCTCATCAAAACGATTCTAAATATTTTTACTCTAGTTTTATAATATATATATTCTGTTTATTAACTTAAACTTAAATAGGCAGGTTTTAGGTTGTAGGACCTTTATCATTGTAAAAAACCCAAACTCCTTACCTTTTGTTAGCATAAGCCTTCGCACAACTTCTAAAGTGTATCTAAGCTTTTGAAGAATGTCTCAATAAAATCAGACCCACATTATTCGAGTTGATAACGATCAAACAAATGGATGAAAATCAACTTTAATGGAAAACTAGGCGCTTTAAGCAGAAACCTGTTTGAAAAATGCACCACATTCCTTACATTTTACTCTATCAGCAAAAATTACGGAAACTCTCTCTCTCTATTATCCTAAACTAGCTTTTGCCAGCGGCTTCGCCAGCGTGTAGGTCAAAAATTATCCCACGGTAACGTACCACCTCAATAAAAAGTATTATATGTGATAATTCAGGTTACAAACAGCCTATGTGCCAATATAATCTCCTTTATTTCAACATATACACATATAAATTACATTTTTAAATATTAGAATATAAAATATATAAAAGCATTTAAAAATATAAAAATAGTAGCCCACCGGTATCGAGAACAGGGTCCAAGCTACGGGTCAGGGCTCCAGAGAGAGGAACCTCCTAACAATGCGAGCCGTGTCCAGGAGTACCGCTTTCTGGATCAAGCCCTTGATCCAGAAAGCGCCCAACGAGAGCCTCCTCAGGTTGTTGGTCGAGGCTCTTGGCTATCAAGGCATTGGCTGTGACGACTATCGGTACAATGTTCGCTGAGTCCACATCATGTCGACATGTCGACAACCTCGCGAGCCAAGTCAAGATACTTGATTTGTTTATCTTTCTCGGCTTTCACGAGGTTCTCGTCATGCGGGACCGTTATATCAACGATCATTGCACGCCGCTCTAGTCAATACACCACCACTATATCAGGCTTATTGGCAACAATAGTCCTGTCAGTGACGATGGATCGATCCCAGTACAGTGTGACATGTCCATTTTCGAGAACTAGGTCGGGCACATACCTGTATTACGGCACTTCTGATTCCACAAGGCTGTATTTCAGAGCCAGTTGCTGGTAAATAATCCTGGCTACAAGGTTGTGTCTATGCAAGTACTCCTCGTTAGCTAGACGAGAACACCCGGAGATAATGTGTCTGATTTATTCACCCGGACGGTGGCATGCCCGACAGATGTCAACCGTGCCGTCTTTTACAATAAATCTCCGGTAATTGTTCGTCATCATAACTTCGTCCATAATTGCACAGACAAAACCTTCGCTTTCTCCAAAGAGGTCACCGAAACACAGCCAGGTTACGGACGCTAGTAGGTCTACATCGGGTCCATGTAGGGCCCGGAAAAAGCGTCCGTGAAGCTCCTTACTCTGCCATACTTCCATGCGATCTTTAGTGACAAGCACTACAGGCTTGCGCCAGTTCTCTTTAGCCAAGGAGAGTGGGGTGAGGCCCTTGTCTACCGCGACCACATCTCGATGCATCCCCACGTCGGCTCCCAGGGAATGTGTTATAATATAATATATTATATTATAACATATTATAATTACATATTATTATATTTATACACCGTGAAATTTTAATGGTTGTTTTCCCGCAGCGAAATGGTTTTGTCTTGGTAATACAATCGTTTTATAAACAAATAAAATATTAGAAACAAAAAATAGCAGATTAACCATTTTGAAAAATCACCACGTGCGAGAGTTTATTTTGCATTGAACATTTATGCATGGCTATTACCTTTGTCGGAGGTGCGTGTGATTCGAGTAGTACCTACAAGTTACCTCTAGTGTTACTATCGAGTAGTGTTTTATCGAGTTGATGAATATTTTTTAAATTATTTTAAAACAAAAAAATCTTAATCTTTTTACTTTTACTCTATGCTTCGAAAGTACTCCTTATGGCAAGTTGTTCTGCCGCGGGAAAACAACCATTTTAATTTCACGGTGTATATAGGGTGTATCAGAAACCCTATTGCTATCCTTAAGCACTAATGATAACAGCTGGTATAGAATCACTATACATAGTTTCAGCTCAAAATAAAATACTCTAAGAATTGTTGCCAAATTTTCGGTTTCATATGTTTCATAAATTCAAATCACAACAAAGTTGTCACCGCACTGCGTAGGTCAATAACTTTCCACGTTACTTGCCAAATCACGATAAATGTCTTCCGAGTGATGTATTTGTTTCAATTTGTTCTGGTTTCAATGTACTAAAAATTCTCATAACTTCCGAACATGTAGAGATAACATTAAAAAACCCTTCCAACATCGTTTGATATCATCCAAAGAAGCCGTGCCCTTGGTATGTATATACCCTTTCAGTTACACTTTGTATAATCCAAATCCGGCCAATAAAGCCATTTTTGCGTGATTTAGTAACAAACATCCAAACTTTCACATTCATAATATTATATTATAGTAGGATCTATAAGGTATTCATTCTTCTTCACTCGTGGCTAAGAAAATGCCTAACGCTTTGGTAAAATATTTTTTAAGTTCTTCCTGACGGATATTTTTTAAATGGGCTTCATTTAAAAAATCTCTTAAAAAATAACTTATTACATTATTAATAAGAATAAGAATCCTGGTTAGAAATCCCCATTCAATTAATTAGTCCAGAAAAACGGATCCAATATCTATTTATAAAAACTCACTCATGCCTAAAAGATTATGTCTTGTTCGTGTTTCCATTTCACTGAATATAGATTACAGAATCGAATTTAGTCTTTACGAATTATGTAATTGATAAACTTATTAGGGACTGACGCGGGAAGTGGGTGGATAATTCATTTACTTCCATTACATACTAGCGGTTTGAGCGGCTTCCAATTGAGTCACTTATTTCATTTTCGCGGTAGAAATGTATGTCCTATTTTAGGTCCCAATGTTCGTACTTTCGCTTTGAAAATGTATACCTAACAAATACGAGGACAAGGTCAGCCGATCTATTCTGTTAAAATATCACCGTGAGAAATTAGGTGAAGTGAGCTGTCATTCCATCTAGGGATTGATGCCAATGACAGCTCACTTTAAGCTCACTTCACCCAAATTATCACGGTGAGATTTTTACAGAATAGCACTGCAGTATCGAATTTTATACTTATGATGATAACAATTTACATGTGACGGGCTTGTAGCAAAGTAAAAACAGCCGCACGGGTCGTTCGATCAGATTAAACTACGCTTGCCGCGGTTGGTCCTTGGATGAGTGACCATCTTTACATACCAAGGCCCCTCCGTCCCTCGGAAAGCACCTAGTTCCGGCTCTTCAGTAGCCCGAAAGTCTGGCAACCAGTCTTACCACGGGGTACTGTATTATCCAGTCACTGGGTTGTGAAGGTCAGATAGGCAGTAGCTCCATATAAAATACTGGTATTCAGCTGGTTTGACTGGAGGCCGACCCCAGCATAGTCCTGAAAAGGCTAGTCGGGTGATGATCGAGATGATAACATTTACGTGTTTTATCAACGAATCCTTAGAAGTATTGGAAAGGTCTTCACAATATTAGGATTAACTAAAAACAATCGGTAAGTAAGTTTAAGCTTTTCCTAAGTTTACTTTTCTAAGTTTGTATCCGGACATTTTTTTCTGTTCCACCCACTTCAGGGCTCTAATTCACTATGACCACTTAACGATTCCTTACTTCGAAAACACGTCAATTCCTTAGATCACACATGACATCTGCTAATATCGTATTAATAATATCGACAAATTGTCTTGGAACATACAGAATAATGTCATTTCGATTCCTTACCGTTATATTGATTTCTACAAGATACAATATTGACGTGGTTTGAACGTAGTAAGATTCCGCGGGGAATCATCGTAATCATACAGAATTGGAGCCCAGTTACAGCTAACAGCCTTCTTTCGTTTTGTATATTATGAATGATATCTTATCAAAACTTACCCAAGGTATTCCAAACTTTCGCGGAACGTGAAAACCTGACCCTCGGACGACCTTTGAAAACAAACCTCAAGTTTACTATAATAATACTTGAACATAACTTATATTATCTTTTATTCTTGTTGAAGTTTACCTTTAATAGTCGAACTGTACTTAGGGTATAAATGTCACGATTAGCATTTATTGAGTTTTCTCTACCAAGAGTACTAAACATTCGGATCTTGGTTTCCACAAAAGGAGCGCTGAATCGCTTTACAATCCTATTATCATCATTACATAAATATCTTCACAGATTTCTAAAAACAACATGGTAATACCAGCCGTGCTATTCTGAAAAAATATCATCGTGAAGACTTATGTAGGTGAAGGGAACGTTGAATGTCATCCCGGTAATGCTAGCCAACCAAGAATTACATTTACAATCATGAACAAGATTATAGAATATTTTTTATATGAATTCTGTCGATTTATGTTTTCTGTTTTGCAATTCCATTTAAAAAGCCCCTAAACAGTAATGTTTAGACACTTAAATACTAACTGTGAAATAATATAAGATGATCTATTTGCCTAAAAATACTATTAAAATCTCGATAAAGATTGTAAATATTTAATGCTTGTTCAATCACTAGCATCAGTGGGATGACCCTGACGCCTCACTCCACGCAAGTTTTCACGGTGAGATTTTTACAGAATCGACATACATGGTCGCTTTTATAACGCGAAAAAAAAAATACACTGTAGGATTTTAATTTTTCGACACTAACCAGTGCGTTGAAAATCTAGTGCGCTTTGAAAAAATCTCGCGTAAAACATTGCTCGTGAGTACGAGGACAGACTCCGAGTAAGCTACGCAATCCTTGATCAGTTTAATGCCATATAAAATAATGTAGGTCACTTTAGTAGGCATGTCGTAATCGTAACGTCTCGGTTGGATGCTCGTCACATGCTCGTCCCCATGACTGATTCAGTAACTATAAATTAATCAATTCCAATGTACAAACATAAAACATGTAGTTAAATGTCACTGGTAAGAAGGGACACTCAACGATCTCACTCAGTTCTCTATACATAAAGTACAAACCGGTTGGTCTGTCCGTTCATTTCATTACGGCAAGGTACGAGTATTCTGACGTCATGTTACTGTAGATGCAAAGAACGCAATCACCTAAATTAATCTGCCTTTTCCCAAACCATGTTGACACACACACACAAGAAAAAGCCTTTGTAAACAATGTTTTTGTGGATGTTTGGTACCTCTACGGTAGTGTGACGAACGCGTAAATTACATAAGGCTTGTTCACGATGATATTGAGGCAGAGAATTCGCAAAAATCATAGAGACGTCTTTTTTGTTTCGTCCTTGAACACCTGCGACCTATATATCATTACATTAATAACTTGTGGGCTTACAAACAAAACAGTCAATAAAATATTTATGGCATTTTTTATGTGTGAGGATGTATTGTTGTATTTCGACAGCTAGTGGTGTGTGAAAAGTGAATGTAGAAGAGGCGTGCGGGCGTGCGGCGCGGACGTATACGCGGCTTGTCGAGACGCGGCGCGCGCGTGCCGCTTAATGACGTCATGGATCCACGCTGCGGGGGTGAAACGTTCGCACCCCGGCTTTTTACGATTCCAACTTCACCTTTTATGTCACAATACGAGTTTTATAGCTTTTATGAAATTCTTTACACGATTAAGCTGTGACCCCACTATGAAGAGCACACCATACCCGGCTGTTTTTTGTTAATAAATGGTCTAATTAGTCACACGCAGTGCATTAATTGGTATGATAATTTTAATGTGTTACGATATGCGTTAAAATACCACATTTGGACAAATTGACATCGTCAATTTACACGAAAACTTTACCCACACGTGTCTCTCCCTAAACATACATAAAATGTGCTTATGTTCCTAACTAAACATTCCCATCGTATTTTCAACATTAAATGTGTAGTTTTGCTTTATTTATCAGTATTTAAATGTTAGCTTATCGTTTTATTATGAGTTCCTGAAACAGTTTTGCGCACCAGACCGCGTTTCAGTCTAGCTGGACGAGTCTAATCATAAAGTTTGATGGTATAATGATGATATAAAACTTTATAGGCAGACGATACTTCCAGAGCTTCGTATGAAAGATAGTAAAACCTATTTATATGCTCTTAGCGGTTTTTGACACAGCGCTAGTTTTTGTTACGAAATAAAAAGTTGTCAGTCAATAGAGTGCACCTAATGGTTGGGCGGTTCTATTGTCCGCCACAAATTATTTTACCTTCTTAATTATACACACGCAAGATTTGTATGAAAGTTAATTTTACAAACACAAAAACTCGGCGTTACTGTGTTTGTAAAATTAACTTAATTAAATTTAAGATTTCATACCTAATATATATGTCACCGTAAAATTGTAAATACCGTTAGATTATAATCTATCTCGCGAGATTTGGTCGGTTAATTGTGAACTGCACCATACTGCTTACCGATCGAATAGGTTAGGTTAGGTTAGAATTGCGAAATTCGCGCGCGAGCCAAGCGAGCGAAGCGAGCGGTGCCAGTGCAGTGGCCGGCGAAGGCTACTTCCAAGTTAGTGGCAGTTACTTGACTATTTCAAGTAACTGCCATAGTGCAAGGTACTCTATCCATCTTAATACCAGTTCACAATTTGACTGTTTCACTTCGATAGATTATAATCTACCAAAAAATTATGAGTTAAATGGTAAGCAATATGTTACGATTTACAATCTTTCGACAGTTTACAATCTCGCGAGATATCTAACGGTATTTACCATGTACATAAATATATCATCATTTGCCTAGCTTTTTCCCAACTATGTGGGGGTCGGCTTCCAGTCTAACCGGATGCAGCTGAATAACAGTATATTACATGGAACGACTGCCTATCTGACCTCCACAGCCCAGTGATACTTTTTATCCCGGTAATACGTTACAGTAGGATTATTTTCGACCTCCACACGGGCGAAGCCGCTGGCAAAAGCAAGTATTATAGAACAACTTGAACATAAAAAAACATCTCCATGAACAAAAATTCAAGTTTAAAACTATACAAACCCAATATTACATAATCGTACTTCTGAAATTGCCTAACGATAATCTCTATTTTAACTTTCCGCCGTAATCCACCAAAAATCCGTCGGCACAAGTAATTTTGTCCTTAATTGCTCCACACCAAGTTGGGAGAGTATCATCCTCTCGTAAGATTCCCGTTTTTTCCTCACCTTGGGACTTGGGAGAGAGCGTGTAATAAAAAATCGCTCGTTTGTACGTGATGAATGATACCGTCGCTAGCGGCCACGTAATTGGGTGTCGAAGTCTAGGGCTAAAAGCATACACGTGTCGATCGACCGCCATCTGATAGGCCATTGTCTGTGCTTTATCTGGGTACAGAGTGTACACAATAAATCGTCCGTGTACCATTGTGTTGGGCTAAGTGATGTACACACTCGCGATCGAGGTGTGTGAAATATCGCCCCGGAATGTTATTAGAACGCTCCTATACTGAATCGATCCACGGAATTTTCTGTTTAGAAAAGGAAGTGTTTGCGAGCCGCATATCCAAGTTTGGTAAGACATAGACGCCGCCTCTTTGTAGTTTTTGTAAGCGTTCACAGAAAGGAATTATTCTTATCGAAAGAATCACATTGTGTTTGTAGGGTTAAAATGATGCTTTTAATATCAAATAAGTGTTTTGCGTTAACGAGAAATTAGAGCTTTTAAGGTGGCTGGCCCTAAGGTAACTTGTAAATACATACCTACTCGTTATGGTCTTCATCTGTCAAGATTTTTCCCAACTATGTTTTGGTCGGCTTCCAGTATAACCGGATGCAGCTGAATACCAGTTTTTTTGTCATGGAGCGGCTGCCTATCTGACCTCCACAGCCCAGTTACTGGGTAACACGACCCCCTTGGTAAGACTGGTGGTCAGACTTTCGGGCTTCTGACGACCCGTAACGACTGTCAAAGATTCACGAATGACAGCCGGGACCAACGGCTTATGGCCGATTCCTATATTTTACAGACCGTTATTGGTTAAAATTAAGACTCTTGTATCTTCACCAATAATGAAGCAAGGAACTCATAGTTTCGCATAGTAGACCCTCCGATATGGAAGTAGCTATCACCTACTGCACATCCTTTTTGAGCTGTTTTTATAATCAACTAATATCTAGCACCCCACGCTTTATAATACAATTAAATTATTTTCTACTTTTTTAGTTTGATTTTCAAAGCGTGTTTTTTAGTATTTTTTAAACTATTATTTATTTTCAATTTTTTAGTTCTGCTAACTACTTTTCTTTTTTTTGGAATTATTGAATTGTCCTCGATAAGTCTACAAAGTTTAAATGAAATCTGACCGTTTAAAGTTGCTCAAAATCAAGTCCAAAAAAGGAGTCGGTTATAAACAAACAAACAAACATGCTTAACAAACATATAGGTGAAACTAATAAAAGCGTGTTAAAAACGGATGGTTTTGCTTACCAATGGTAGCAATTTTTATTTCTAAACTGGGCAACTAAATAGTTTCGTGAGTTAATTTTAGCTGTGATAGCTACTTCCAAATAGGGGGGGTCTACTGTGCGAATGTATTAGATCTTTGCTTCATTATTGGTAAATCAATCAATCAATCAATCATTTATTTGCAACGAATGTAGGTAGGTTACATTGAAATACAGGTGGAGTAGATAAGAGAGTGCCATGTACATTCTACCTGGAAATAGGCACGCAAAAATTATAAAAAAATGATAAGAAGCTAATTACAAATTAAAATGTCAAAGTTAGAATTATTACAATTATACATACATTTATTAATATTGAAAAAGACAAATTTCAATGTTGATATGCATATAAAATAAAATAAAAAATAAATGTATATTAGGTCCATATTTTCAAGATAACATTAATTATATTTATTATACACATCGCTGATTGAAAAGTTTTGTCTATTAAAAAATCATTAATCGAGTAATAACATTTTTCTATTAGGAAGGCCACCAATTTCTTTTTAAAGTTTTTAATTGTATCATTTTTCATTAAATCTGGCAATTTATTGTATATAGTAGGACCCATACAAATAACGCTTTTTCTCAATAGCTTTTTAATAAATTTTTGTACTGGTTTCGGACAGGTCGTTTTCTAGTTTCTGCCATAGTAGGAAATAGGTTTTTATTGGTCTTCACAAACATGGCCATTTCAAGAACATACAATGACGGAAACGTAAGCACTTTTAGGGACTTAAACTTTGGTTCGCAACTGTCAGTGGTCTTCATACCACACATCCCTCTAATGCAACGTTTTTGCGCCTTGAAAATGTATTCCCTTGAGCTGCAAAGAAACAAGAGTCTTAATTTTAACCTACAACTATCTGTAAGTTATAGGAATCGGCCATTAATCAACATATACACAACACAGCCTGACACTGGTCTATGTAAATTGTAAAAAACGTAAAAAAGTTATAATACATACTCAGCCTATAACGTTCCCACTGCTGGGACACAGGCCTCCGTGAGAGGGAGAGGGCCGTAATTCACCATGCGGGCCCAGTTCGGTTTTGTAGATGTCACATGTCGTCGAATTTTTAGTTCTAGGACATGCCGGTTTCCTCACGATGTTTTCATTCACCGTTTTGAGAGCAGCGGTGATGATGATGAAATTATTTACACAAAGTAATGCGCCTGGCTGGGTTCAAACTCACGACCTACAACTCGTAAGTCGCGGCCGTTACCACTTGGCCACCACTGCTATCGAAGTTATAATAAGCACACATTATATTTTATTAGTCCTACTTACCCTTAATAGACCCAGTGCTAAGAATAAGTTACTAGCGTCAAACATTATGAAGTATTAACAGTCAATACGTAATAGAAATAGCATCCCTGTGGTAGCACAGTCGGTGGTTATTTCGGCCATTTAAATGTTTTCCTCTCGTATGGACAAAATTAACTGACGTATTTATGTGAGTACCCGGTGCCTCGCAATTATAACTAACATCACTCAATCAATTGATGTCAATCAATGCTAACTTTAGCACTTCATAGTGTTTATTTTTTACTATCATGGTATTCTCGGAAAATAATAGCCGCGATTTACGGTTCGAAACCAGAAGATGATGATGATGGGACTCCCTTTTCCGCACTTAGACTCCCAATCGGTCCGTTGTGCGTGGGGATTCTGGCTAACAGAGCCAGCCTAGCTCCGCCCAAAAGCACATAAACTTCTTGAGAGCTTCACAGGCTTCGCGGAGCGACCTCACTGTTCCGAGGATTTCTTCACGTTGAGAAGCCACGGCCTCGCATTCCAGGATGACGTGGGCGGCTGATTCCTCGGCGTCAAGGCAGCCCCTGCAAAGCGGGCTGTCTGTGGCGGCTATGTTAAAAAGATGTTTGTTAAGGGGGTTAAGGCCCGTAATTGTTCCTATTATTATTCTAAGGTTATTTCTACTCAGGCTGAGAAGTGTTTTGGTTAATCGCGGTTGTACAATTGGTAAAGCCAATTTTCACTGTCTACAGTCTGTTGCTCGTGACCATCTGTTGTTATGGAGTTCGGTCGACCTTTCGCAAATCCACGCACGAAATTGTGAGAAAGGCAGGGGGAGAAGTGGATATTGGCCTAGCACTTTCATATCAAAGCCTCTCTTCGCAAGTTCATCTGCGGCATCATTGCCTAAAGATCCACTGTGCCCTTTGATCCACTGGAGGGTAATACGATTGAACGTCGATAAACTCTCCAGAGCTAGATGGCACTCAAAAATGAGCTTGTTGTTAGTTTGTTTGCCTTCTACAGCTTTGAGCACAAATAGGCTGTCGGATAGGAATTTAATACCATAGTTCCGGATGCCTAAGCTCTTTACTGCTGTTGCGGCTCGTGTTAAGGTAACACATTCGCATTGAAAGATCGAACTGCATGTGCCTAGCGGTATGTGAAAGTGGAAGTTGAGGTCAAAGGAGTGTACGCCAGCACCTGAACTGTCTTGTGTTTTGAGCCGTCTGTGTAGATGCGCACTTCGTTGGCTCCTGACTGATCCCTTTCTTCCTGTACTGTTTTTATAATTTAGTATTTGTTGAACATAGGTTGGTTTGGTGCTCTATCACACGAGGCAGCGATGAGAGGCTGGTACTCAATGGCCCGGTCCAGGATGTTAGCGTGTGGACTGGTAAGGTTCTTGCTCCATACGCTTAGATGCATTAGCCTGATGGCAGCTAGCGCCACCTCCTGCTGTATGTACAGGTCAAGATGAGTTAGTTGAAGGGCTATCTCCATGGCTGCTGTTGGGGTGGTTCTCATGCAGCCAGTGGTAGCTGAAAAGGCCAGTCGTTGGAAGCGTTGTACTCTGGTAATGGTGGTCGAGAGTTCGGTCCTCGTCCACCAAACCCGAGCGCCATAAGCCAACATTGGACTGATTACCGATTTGTATAACCACATAGATGATCTTCGGAGAAAGCCCCCATGTTATCCCTAACATTTTTTTACATTGATAGAGTGCAGTTGTGCTTTTATTAAGTTTGTAGTTAAGATGCTTGTTCCAGTGCAGTTTGCTATCAAGGATCACCTTCAAGTACTTGACTTCGTCTTTAAGTGTTAGTTCTGTGTTGAAAAGTTTTGGAAGCCTGTGGGGTCCAAGAGTTCTTTTGTTGGTGAACATTATTAGATCTGTTTTCGAGGGGTTAACCGATAGTTTGTGCTTCGTGCACCAACTCTCGATTATTTTGGAGGCCCCTCTCATGAGATCGCATAAGATGCCCTCAAATTTCTCTGAAATCAGAATTGCAATATCGTCCGCGTAACTCACCGAGTACAGACTGCTGGCGTTAAGCTCTAAGATGAACTAATTTACGACTAAATTCCACAGTTGTGGTGACAACACCCCACTCTGTGGGCAGCCTCTACTCACGATAACTCGTATGGTGGTGTTCACGATAAGTTGAATAGCACGATATTTTAACATGTTATTAATCCATTCTATGAGTGTCCACGCAACACCGTGTGTGGCAAGGGCCTGTTCGATATTGTCGAAGTTAGTTGTGTCGAAAGCGCCCTCTATATCAATGAAGGCGCCTAGGGTTGGGTTTTTGGCTTTGAGAGCATTTCCTGTGCGTGAAACTACGCTATGGACTGCTGATCCAGTTGATTTGCTTGCACAGTAGGCGTGTTGATTGGGATGTAAAGGTCTTTGTACCCAAGTTTGAGATCTAATCTACCTATCTCCCAGCCTCTCCAGTGTCTTCAAGATGAACGAGAAGAGGCTTATGAGTCTAAAAGATTTGGGCTGGGTGTAGTCGTCCCTACCTGGCCGAAGCTAGGTAGGGACGACTGCTGGGACACAGGCCTCCTCTCTGTAAGAGGGAGTGGACTGTAATCCACGACGCGGGCCCAGTGCGAGTTGGTAGATGTCACTGATGTTGGTGGAATGTGTGTGTTTTTAGGCTTTATTTTGTGTAAATTATTTCATCACCACTGCTCCCAAACCGGCAAAGCAAAACATCGTGAGGAAACTGGCATGTCCTAGAACCAAAAATTCGGGGACACGTGACATCTACCAACCCGCGCTGGGCCTTCGAGGTGGATTATGGCCCACTCCCTCTCACGGAGAGAAGGCTTATGTCCCAGCAGTGGGAACATTATAGGCTGTTTATCATCGTATTCTGAACAAGTGCCTATTTGACTTACTTGGTAACTCACAATAATTATCACTAACGAGAACGTGCTACATTAGTATTCCTGCTAGCATTAAATATGTACGTGTTTCACTGTAACTTCATAGACGTATTCTTTTTCTATTATTAACGTGTGCAACGCAATAATTATTCCAAGAATTCTGTTGCTATTATCAATAAACGACATGTGTAGTCGGAGGTGCGGACACAGGACGCCGCGACGGTGGCGTGGCGTGACGGTGGCGTGGGACGCGGAGTGAGCGTTGCTTAGAAACGTCGTGCCTGATCCCCGTAGCTCATAACTGTATACTATTGTCCGCCACTTCTTATTTCTCTCCTTTTTACGCTCCACGATAATGGGAATTTTTGAAATTGCAACAATACACATACGGACTCGCTGGAATAGCGGCTGGAAATTTTTGCTCTTATTCACTTCTATTTAGTGAGGACCGAGGATATGGAGTTTATTTCAGTCTTATATCAGAGTTATTATCGTTTTTGTCGTGTTGTCTGTGCCAGCAGCGACCGTCATTAGATGCTTTGAAGTACAAGTATTCAGACACTAACTAGTCTTAATTGGAACTACGATATTTACTGCCTCTAGTTTCTAGGTGAATTTCAAAATATTTACGCCAAATGGAAGTTAATGGAAGTTTGAGAGATAAATTACCTTTAATTTCCAAGAATACTGTAAACTCGTGGAACGTTCTCAATAAATGTACATTAATTGGTAATTCCTGAGCGCGTCTATTGGTAGGTACCCGTGACCACCGGCGGCGCTGCGACGCTCATTTTCCATAACTAATTTTATTGCATCAATAAATCAACATAGAAGTGGAGTTAATTTATTATATTGAATTAGGAATAAATTTATGGTTGCATAAATGAATCGAAATTAGATCAATAAATATCGATCAGTCAGTAGTGACCACCTGTCTGTGAACAGTGTGCTCCCGGCGCAGACGCGCTGCGGTCGACGCGGAAACGGAAGCGCACGCGCCGATCGGGTCGCCGCACATCTGGCCTTTACAACCTGCACATCCTCAATAAACCTTAAAAGTGTTAAGATATATTATTGTTTGCACCTCGATTATTATTGAATTATTGAATAACTTATTTAATGCATACACGTGTGGGAACATTTGGTAATTAATTAGAGCACATTGTACAACGTCATATTAATTAGTAATTGTGCACCACTGAACGTTTCCATAACGGTAATAAATATGGCCTGTCATCATTATCATTTCATAACAAATACAAAATATGAAGGTATCCCGGCTCAAAATTCGTGAAAAGAAAAATATAAATAAGTGGCATTTCCATGTATTTTAATTAAATAAACGATATGTTATTTTCACAAGGTTTTTACATAATATAGGTATTTTCTGGATAGGAATCTAAATATCCAGTTTCTAAACGTCCCGAAAGTGAAGCAATTACAATGATATTATGTAAAAAAAATAAGAATCAATGTTTCTTAAGTTTCAGAACTAACAAAATAACGAATTTGATCTATAATTTACTACATTTTCAATTCGTATGATGTCAGGGTATGATATACAAAAGCTAGATTCGGAATACTTCGTGTGAACTCGGCAAAGCTCGATAGGTATTTTTTGTTTGCATAATACGTCTTCATGACGTCGACGTCGTCGAACGTTCAACCAAGTGTAACAAGACTCGTAGGTAGTTTGTGTCTATTTTCGACACTGCAATTCATTTTTATTCATACATCACATCGGGTCGGTACTACGAATCCGTAGTTCCGTACCAACGAAATAATACATCTGGGTTTGTCCGTTTCATTATTTCCGAGGGTTCTCTTCCCATTGTAATTAATAAAGTAAACGATGGTTAACTTTTCTCATTAAGTCTGTTATAATTAGCTTCAGGGAAACTATTATATCTGGGTTCAATTTTAAGTTGTTTGACAGCTCGTTGGTTTCGCAGCTGGGTTTCTGGAAATACATAACATAACATATAATAATTTGTCGGTATGTATTCAGATTAAGACATTACTTGATAACATTTATTACTAAAGTCATTTTATCTAATAAATCCCTCGTTGCATCGACTTGCTCGTCATAAATGCCCCGTTGGTCTAGTGGTCGGAAGCGCTACTGCTCATAATGAGTCGGGGATTCGATTCTCAGGTGTTATTCAGTTTGAGTTAAGTATTATTGAGTTTTTATGTGAGGAATTTCTCAGTAGAAATCCGGATTTTAAAAAATTATAATGGAAAACCATTAATCGGTTTCTTACTAAACTTCAACTACACTCAGCGGCACGGAAACATGGCTACCTGTAAATTTCACGATATTTCGCATTTACACACTTGACACTGAAATAAGGGTAGATGCACTCAGTAAGTGTTTCTTATGCTTTTAGAACTTGATTTGCCGAAACAAAGAATTTTACACTATCAATTTAAAAACATATAGAATAATAAAAAAAAACCTAAATTGGTTTGTTGTTCTATGTTTTAGTATCGGGCGTTTCCTCCTCAAACCCTAATAACGGCCTGCTTTCGGTCTGGTATGCTTTGAATTATGTTTCTGACACCAACTTGTGGTATGCTTTCCCAAGCAGTCAATGCTGGTTTTCGAAGTTGGTAAAGAGTTTCTGGAGGGTTGGAGGTGGGCTTTATCTTTAATTTGAGCATGTCCCAGACATGCTGTGTCAATCCTCCGGTGTGGGCGCCTTCACTGAGGCGCCAACCAGCCCACCGGTTGAAGGTGTCCCATAGGGTCATGGCCATTCGGATGGTACGGGGATACCGCACGATCTCCGGTGAGGCGGCGGGCCTCCTTGCTGGATTGCCGCCATGGGATCTGGAGGCAAAGGTCCTCGCGCACACCTGGGAGTGGCGCGAGGAGGCCAAACGCCCAAAGACCAAGCCCGGGTCGGCAACGCATTGTGTTCCACGGGCGCCTCAAAGAGATGTCAGCACCAACTGGTGGGGTCCGCAAAGACCGATGCCTGCCAGGGGTGCGGGTTGTTCGAAAGAGATACCGCGGCCCCTGGCACACTGGCAACTGAGGGAACACGGGTTGGTTTTAGTCAGTAAAAGTCTGACACGCGCTCCTGCTCCACCCAGAGCGGGAGAAGTTACTTGATGATTTCCCAACCTCAAAAAAACCCTGTGTCAATCCTTGGTCGATTAATACTATAGCCTGTGCAATTTGTGCTGGTGTTAATAGAATTTTTATTAGTATTACAGTACCTTCAGTTAATCAATAGAAAGCACAAAACCACAATAAGTCAATAAGCTAACCGTAAACTTTTACAACACATAAATTTAAACCTGCAACGTAGTCGCTCGAGTGACACGATTCCCTAAAAATTTAAAGTAACGCCATAGACATTTGACCTACCCTCATAAGAAACAATAATTGGAAACACTTAAAGCTTTTGTTATTGCGAGATAAGCGCTTTGCAAAGATTTTGTGTTGCTGAGTGTATTTCTGACGACCCTAGTTACTTACCTCTTTTGGTGGCCGTACTTTTATCTGAGCTTTGTAAACACACACTGACATACATAACTTCTCTCTAGGTATTCTTCAAATACACAGTCCCTATGGAAAGCCTACAATGGCGGACCGATACCTAGTGTTATGTATTCCGGACGAAAATAGGCCACCATATCTCTCTCACCTCAATGCATAGGCGAGAACTAAGGAGTTTTCGATGTACAATCCAATATCACCTTTAATCAAGCCATCTTGATAATCCATAGAGATATTTTCGGAAGCCACTGTTTTGTCCCATTCCAAACCTCGCCTTTTCCATTGTATGTTTCGTAGTGTTTGATTTATTTTATAGTTATTTATTTTGTCGTCAGAAGCCCGAAAATCTGTGACCAGTCTTACCAGGGGGTATCGTATCACCCAGTATTTGGGTTGTGGAGGTCATGAAGGCAGTCGCTCCATGTATAATACTGGTATTCAGCTGCATCGGGTTAGAGTGGAAGCTGACCCCAAGTTATTGTACATAAAGTCCGTAGTTGGGAAAAGACTACATTTATGATAATGTATTTTTTGTTGCGTAAAGTAAAGTAAATAAGTGAGGAATGAATAAGCCCGTACTGAAAAAAAAAGTCAGGACCCGGTGGTTGCCAGCACCAAAAATTACAAAATTATTACAAATAGGCCAAAAATCAAGTTTTCAAAAGATAAAATTATAACAGAAACAGTCTATTCTAAAAATCGTACAAACCCACAAAAACCTATAATTACATTCAAACCCATGTACAAAAAAAACACCAACAACAGCCAAGATCACATAGGTAACATTCAGTATCTCGAACGACATTGTATCGTATGCAAAGGGTGCTGCCCGACTGTTCACAATGCTCCCCGCGTCCGTCGACGTACAACTTCGAAAATCGACTTTCAATGGAACTTTTCCACGTCACATTTACATTTATACAAACAAAGTCTTGAAATAGGTAAACGTATAATGAGATTCATTACAGTTTCTCGGCATGGAGAAGAATACGGAGTCTGTATTTAGTATGAGGGTATTCAAAACATAACCTAGTGATGTTTTAATCAGTTAATTAGATGTTTTAACCCACAAATCTCGGATGCTGCAAATAAAACGTTCATCACCACGCTAATGAGCTCTATTTTTAGTATATTTCAGTTGTTTCGGCTAATCCTTCAAAGGCACAGTTCAAAGGATTTCTTATGAAAATACATTTACCTCAAATATGTATTCAAGCAATTTTACATTAGGTTAAGAGGCTTATTGAATTTCTGAATCAAATTATTTTAAGTATTTCATACCTCTTAGGTTTAATAACTCAATTTTATCATTATTACATAGTGTATCAAATGCTTGGGTTTAATAATTCAATCATTTAAGTAAAGATTATAAAAACTTCAGATTAAATAAGTTCTGCTCAGTGAATATACTTAAGTATTGTCTGAAAACCAAGTTTACCTTTCTATGCTCTCTTGTAATTTTTATTAGATATTAGACCTTCAAAATACTTAATTCTTGTAAAACTCACTTGAGATGTTATTCAAACAAAGTTTTTTAAAGTTCATATTTTAATTTCGAGAAAAATACACCAATTGTAGTAGTTAAACATGGAGAGGTTTTCAATTCGTCAACCGTATTCTAAAAGAACAAATACACAAACAAATATGAATTAATGAATAATATGAAGCGTAATAGTTTTTACTTATCAAAGTGAAGGTAAACAAAAGCGCCATAGTTCAGTGCCCTCGTCATCACTGTAGAGGTTGCATTAAACTTTTTCCATTGTCTCCATTGATGGATTTGCATCAGAAAATTGCCGGGATTTTGTTCCTAATAACTTCCAAGAAGATAATAAATATTATCTTATGAATAAATATGGAATATTGTGCGGAAACGCTTATTATCTTGGATAAAGAAAGAAGAACTTGTAAGAGTCTGCCACTTGTTAATATTTTTACTTTGAAGCTAAGATACTTCTTGTGCCAACAAATTCAAATTATATGCCATTTTGTTCGCAATAATTCTATCTATTCCATCAGAATTATTAGTCTGCTAGCTAAAGCTATAGACAAAGTTGAATATTTAAATAATTATGTGCCTATAAAGGACCATGGGAGGCGGACCCATGAGCACACCTAGTCCAATTAAGTATCATTGTCAAAAGCAATTTGTCGGCATTTGCATATTACCACCCGCCTATCATACATTATTTCGGTAATAACTATTCCGGAAATAATGTTTATAGACGTACGTTTGAATGGAGCAACCGAATATCATAATGTTCTGTTTTATTGACCTAAACAATGATGGTAACATAGTTTTAGTACGACATACTTGCAAGCTAAGTAACAAATGGTCTTAGAAAAAATCAAGAGGTACAGAGATCGCTCTGACTTGACCGAATGGACTTATAAGTAGATCCACAACGTTTATTGTGATAACTCGTGATTTCTACCCTATACCATGTTTCTTCCTGTGCCGTGTTTCCGGTTAAACGGCGAATTCGGCGCGTGCGAGCGGCCAACCTGACCGATTCGATTTGCTCTAACGCGATAGTCACACATTCAGCTCCCGCCGGACCGTGTAAGTGCTCCATTCACTACGGAGACCATTATTAATACATCCCCTCCCTACTCGTCTCCTCTCGAGGCCCTCATTGTGCGCCGTTGCGAGTTAATCCTCCGTCCGGCAAAGATCGCCGATCGAATGCGACCGACCCAGCTTTGTGAAACGTAATAGGGTCCTACGGTTAAATGCCGCATGTAATTTTTGGTTTGCGATTGTAATTATCTATTGAATCGCAGTACTTCGAGGGAAGAGTTCAATTATCGCGCGACGCTCCGCCGGACTGATTGATTGGTTTTGGCCCTGTTTGTATCTGTCAGCCTGATAGACACACCACACCACTACATTCTACACTGAATTAGTGAAGCGGCGCGAGCTCACCGCGTTGTTTTATCAGACGAACAGCACGCTGCAGGTGCAACGTAATCAGGTTCAGGAAAAGCTTAAATAGCGCTCTTAATTTAGCACAAAATCGACCTCACTTAATCCCGTTGACCCCAAAACGAAAAAATATGAACATAAATAAGAGGAGTGTCGTTAAGAGCAAAGTTGTAAATTGTTCTGAACGGATCCGGTTGGAAATAGTTCACAATGAAGATAATACAAAACGGAAACATGTATCGAGAAAAATAGATGAGCTGTGAATCGATTGAGTGCTGTGTAGTATCGAGCGTCGCGACGGACGAACGGACACCTTTCAAAGGAGTTGCAGAACCAAGCTCGGCAAAGCAATTTAACCAATTTAATGTCATTCGCGTCTATTGACGGGCTCCCGCGTTCTCAATTTAAAAATAGACGCCATTGTGTTGCCGGCGCGAAAATATTGTGCCGTCGAATATTCTAGCGGTATCAAATTGTACAGGCTTTCATCACTACGTCGAAAACGCTTTTCTTAGAATATGATTTAAATAGCAGTTAAATAGTCATAACCGGGCGCTGCGACGACATACTTATACCGTAATAAAGTAGCAATACGGCCCGAAGAAGAAATTTAGTATCGGGATTAAGTTATTTTCAGTTATGACATCAAAGTCTCCGTATTTTCAGTTCCATCTTCTGCGCCCACAAAGTATTTAAGACGTTATTTTGAAATAAAAATCACACATTTGTCATTTGCGGACAGTTTATCAATCTGGCAGAACAGCTATGTTTTAAAGAAGCTTTTCATTTGTTGTATTTATAACATTGGTAATGTACCTAGTTAGTATTACTGTAATCGTATATGTATATCTAATTATCTACTGAAGAGTATCTCACTCTAACTGACGCAAAGTGCGGTCAACTGTACCTAGTTGACTGCACTTCGCGTCAGCGGTGATACTTTGACTTGACGGCGAAATCATCAAGGTCAATTTTTCTTACATTTATGCAATTTGCAGGTATCAGTATCAGGTTGTATTAATATACAACCTTGGTTTTTTTTTACTTTTCGTAAACATAAAAAGAGTTCATTCATCTCTACGAACTTCTTATAATGGAACAAGGATAAACTCAAAACCGCGACACAATAACCAACAGTTGTTCCATACATTTGTGAATTGTGTTACTAATGCATCTACAAAATGTATGGCACAGCTTATTTTTGTAACGATGTTGGTCAACTTTTAAGAAACCTAGCTTTGCTCACGATTCACTGTAAGGGCTGTATAATCGCTCAAATTAAATATTTCGGTCGGTCATCGAGATCGCGACTCGGCTCACTCGCACCGTACAGCCGTCTTTACCTCGCTCCTCATCAATTATACAAGTGTCTGCGTCCTTTATAAAATATTTACAACTCTTACCTTCGCCCATAAACTAAGGGTACTGATTTAGGTGACTATTATTATAGTTAATGGTTATTTGATTATATGAATCCATGAAATATACAGAGAATCTGGTCGTTTCTACAATGTGATTTAGTTAAAACCACTAATCTGGATGTCTCATTAAACGGATCGTAAAATAAACAAACTAAAACCACGATGAATATTTATATTCAGACCAGTTAAAATATTACAATGACAGACAAACAGACTCGACCCGCATTGGCCATAAAAAAGGATTAAAAGTGACTTTATTTTGTAATGAATGGGAAATCAAAACAACGGCTATGTCAACTTATATTGTAGTTACAAAGTTTCGTTTTAATTGCAGTCAAAATTGTTGCATGAAGACTTATAACAGTAAAATGTTACCCCGATAACGTCAGTACATTATACAGTACTTTAATCAAGAACATTCACTTCTAGAGCTTCACAGAGCGTACAACTCATTTGGCCGAAGCTAAACTAAATATAACTTCTTAGTTCAGCGTTTAAATTAAAAGGCCAACCTAACTGGAATACGTATTCAAATATATTCATCGGTATGCTGACAGAAACCATGCAGTGTTACTCTAAAACACGTCAATTAGTAAACAGGCGTAAACCACAGGCATTCGGTCGAGCAGACGCCGCGCCGCGAGGGTTGGCCGCCATCTTGGATCGGGGGTCAAATTAAATTGACATGTGGTTTGTGCAGACATATTGTACTCGCTTGGAAGCATTGTGTTGACACCCCTAATTATACAGGACCAGCGATATGAACAGATAAAGCATGGTAATTAACTTAATACCCGCGGTGGATATAATTTGACCCGATTTGGAGTTGTTCTACGTACCTACGTGCTCCCATTCCATAACGCATAAATAGTTGGTTGATTGCTAACATTTGATCAGTACAGTACAAACATTTAAATTGAGTACAAAACCACTTCATAAACCAGATATTTTCCCAGGAATTTAATAACAATACAATGTTATTGCAGACGCAAATCCTTTCAAATGTTTAACATGCAAAATAACATTTTCATAAAATACCTTTAATGTTATGCAGCCCGAGGCAACGGGCGTCTAAATTATAAAACGTGGTCCACGGGAAGAGGACGTAATATCGCCAATATCGCCGCTCGAAGGGAAATCTTCCCGAAGCGTTGTCGTTAAATGATCGCATCTCATCGCGCGGCGCGGTGCGGGCAGACGCGGCGTCAGCGGACCACCGCCTCCTCAGTTTAGCATATCGACTGAGCTCGCCAAATTCACACCGAGACATAATATAGACGTTCAGGGGCGCCCCGTGTTAAAGCCATTATTGAACCCTAATACTATTTTAAAAAATGGCCATCCTAAAACTGAACGCCTTCCGAGGAAAGCTGTTCGCGAACAGACACTTAATAGGATTGGATGAAGATGGCGGAGTAATAAAGCGTGTTCAGTAATGTATTTATAGAAGATGTGCCGGCATCGCCTCGTTGCACGGATCGCCTTCAATTTACTGTTCAAGATTACGATTAGCTTTCGATCGAGCTTTATATTAAACTTGCCGCCGGGGACATAGCGCCCTCTAACACTACAGCAAAAATATCAATTACCATATTTTCGATTTCCGTCGTCTCTGCCTCTAAACAAGTTAGTTTGTTACTTTATTTATTATCATAATGGAATAAATACATCGTGATAATTTAATTGAGCAACTAACAGTCGTAAAAGGGCATTTGGGGAAGTCAGATTACACAAGTTACACTCAAGTTGTAGCTCACTAAAGTTGTATTCGCGCGGCGTGCACGTGCACGTAAACTTTATATTAGTTTAATATACGTACACGTAACACCAAAATGGTATTTATGAGGTAAACCCCTAACAACATTCAACAACACATACTATTATACCAATACAATCAATATCAACTACAAATTAATTACTCGTACTTGTATAACAACATAAGGGGTGGATTCATTGGATTTGTGGACATCAGTCGGTATCATTACTGTGATACGAAAATAAACGAATGTAGATAATGGACGGCGGGATCAATACAAAGTAATCGCAAGCGGATCCAATAAGCCCGGCCAAAACAACGGGGGTCGCATCGGACGGCATCGGAGGCTGCGAGCCGAACATGGGGAAACAATATGGCGGCATGCAAATAGCTCGGCCATTATCGCACCTGGGCAGCGCGAGCCGCCCGACGAGTAAACAAGATTACGGGAATTGAATGGCTAATTAGGGGAAAAGAAGCGAGCCCAGCGAGCCTAGCGAGCTCGCTGAGTTATCGCACCTCGTTTCTGCCATATTTCACGACGCTTAACTCGCCTTTATTGTTTGGCCGCCTCTTGTTTAGCTAAAGAGCCTTGTTAGCTTATCTCTTGAAGCCTAGGTAGACTGCATTAACTGCCGTCACAGCCAGAAGCGAAGATTTACTGCGCTACAAGGCTTCTAACACCGCTAAATTATAAGTGACGCGTTTTAGTAAGCTGCTAACGGTGCCCGAGCTCGTGAAAATAAGACCACCGATTGGAACACAAATTGATGATGCACAGCCGTTGATCAAAATTTAATTGCTGCGTTAATTAATTGTATTATACGGTAGGTACGTATTTATATGACCCACATCACAGATAAAAGCATTAACAAGGTAAACGTGACGACAACCAAGTTACGCCGCAATATTGCTTTTCGATAGAGGACCGCAGAGCGGCGCGGCACTCCGCATCACACAAGAAAGCACTTTATCATTATTCAATTAATTAATTAGTGACTTTTATAGATAATAAAGTGAGTGTATTTACGAGTCAGCTTCGTTAATTTTATGTTATCTGTTTAATTGTATGAGCCCCCGGCGACGTTGGCGGCGCATTATTGGGGCATCACCAGAGCCGTTATGTGCCTGTTATGTTATCCTATGATATGTCGATCAAGCTTATTATGGACATCGTAAATTCTTTAATAATATTAATAGATTCTATTTATATCTAACTTATCCTATTAGTTTTATTGATCTCACCAAAAAGTAACTGCATTATAAAATCTGACTCAAATTAAGTATGCTACTACGAGCTGTTGGTATGTTTATAATAATATCCTCATCCGATATTTCTCCTTTACATATTGTACTCTGTCAATACAAATCGTAAATGTCAGCCTAGAACGATGTATATCTGTATGTCGATTTTGCAAGACAGCAAGCAAAAAGATGACACTGCCATCATTTGTCACAGCTGTAAGTCTTGTATCATTCACGCATAGCACGAAAGCATGACCAATTTTATTTATATTCGCGAATCGTAGATGCAGAAACGATACGCCTCATAATGTTTTTCTTAAACAAATGTCAATAAAGCAATCAGCGAACAAACGGACACAGAAAGCAGTGACCAAAACGTTTGACCCTAACGTAATGACCAGTCTGCCTGTCATGTCAGCCTGGCTTTCATTCACGGACTCGATATGATTTAGAGAGGTTCATCCACTACGACCGACGACTTTAAACGTAATTTAATTACATATTATAAAGCTTGTCTAAGCCCACACAGAACCTAGTCACTACAAGATTAATGAATCCCGGCGATACAGATACATGACTTATTCTGTACAAGCGACCATATTTAATGCCCACGTTTTCATGATTGCAGTCATTTAGAACGTTGCGTCGTCGTCCTCGCTAAATGCTTTCGCCGACATCTAGACGTTTATCCTCCACTCAATTTCAATTAGATAATATTACTAATGAAAGATATTTATTTCTTTCTGCCGTGTGTTCTGCACAAATTCCTCATTAATTTGTGAAAAGCTTTTAGTGACCCAAGATCCCGAAAGCCAAACACTTTGTCTAGGAGAAGCCAGAAAGTTCCATAATTTCTTTGCCGAGATAAGAGGCGAAAGTTCACGCAGGAGCGGAGATTTATGACATCACCGTCGTTCCTTTCACTAAATAATAAAAGGCCCGCTGTAAAACGCGGTGGAGGCATAAAAGTTTTACGTCCATACAACCCGTTGGTGTACGTAAACGGAGCAAGTAGGGCGCGTCGTGTTAGGACGTCAAATCTCCATAAAGAGTAATCAGTGTCGGCACAATAGTCCGTTGCCTCATAAATTGTAACGCCAACGTACGTTCATTTTGTCTTGATCCGCGTCGAGCATAATTTGAGCTCGGCCCGTCCCTGAGACCAAAAATTATGAATATAATTCGGCATAAACAATATAATAGTGACTTGTTGCTCTGCGTGGCCGTGCTACTTGAACGTCGCCGCGTCGCGCCGCGGTTGCGTGCGGCTGATTCAACAACGTCACGTTATGACAGCAACATCTGGCCTGCTGTGCGACTAAGGAATCACTATTGCTACATTTAGCCTGTCGTGTAACAAGGATCGCTTTATTATTAATAATAATAAATTAGTTCATAAATTAATAGCAAATATATGTATTGAAATTCCAAGTCGATCTCGGAGTAATTACAACAGTTTCTCATCCTGCGCTAATCGCAAAAGTGGAATGATAATAGCACTTAGCTGAATAAGGTCAAGGACGTGACCTCGAAAGCCGCCCTTTGTTTACCTACTAGAATTTCTTCGGATATTACAGCATTTCTGGAGCAGACGACACTAAAACCAAACTTTGTGAAATAAACATTCAATTCGCGTTGTGAATCCCCATCATTGCGTATAATGTGCGACTTGGGTTCATTAACTAACTGTAACATACCATGAATTTAAATTAAAAGGTTGATAACACATTATTCTATTGAACGTAAAAATTAAAAATAAAACCGAAAAGAGTCGAAACAAAAGAATAAAACAAATTCATTGTCTATACAAATTGTAGGTACTCGTAGATTGTAATTCGATGAAAATGAACAAAAAATATTTTTTCAGAAACAAAAATCTATAGATTGTCCATTGTTTTTATTTCGTGGCAGGGTTCAAAAATCGTAAGTTATAGTCTAGGAGATATGAACTTGATACACGAGCATTTTATTCTGTCTATGAATTTAAAAGCGTTGAAGGATTTACTGTGTTTACTTTCCAAGGATGAAACAACTTGTCCCGTTGTTGTAAACAGATTTAAAATTGTAAGCAAAATCTAAAATGATTTATTACGGTTCTAAAGCATGTGTTAATAGACACTTTTAAAAGCAAGTTTAAAATAAAATATTCTCTTTTCTTATACCAGGCAACCATAAAAAGTGGATACATTTTTTTCACGGTTATTATAAATTTCTATTGTGTAACCCGAGTATACTTTGCCGTTTTATTACATCATACTTTCGTAATTCAATAGCCGCTGAATATACAAAGATTAGCGGCTTTTCATTGTGTGTATTATTTTTAAATCCCTACAACCATGTGTGTTATTTAGCAAAAATGTAACATTCCAAAATTTTGTCAAAATCTTTACATTGAAAGGTAAAATGAACGCACATATTTTACTTTTAAAGTCACTAAATTAACTCCATGTTTATGTTTCCGTGTCTAATCTGACGATCGGTCGCGTTCTTGATGCTTGTAAGACTACCAGATTATAGTTAAACATGTGATTGTAACCCGATATGACACGCGAGAGCACGGCGCGCCGTGACGGCCTTACGAACGTGTCGTAATTCAATAACCTCTCTACACCGACTAATGGAGGGTACACCTTCAGAAACAAACGCTTTGAAAAGTTTTGTCCTGTTCCTATAACTTACCAACCACAATTGGTTAGTAATAGGATTCGATTTTTATTATTATCATCGTCATAATCAACTGGATATGTATAGCTTGATGTGTAGCCGTGTGTACATAAAACTAACGCTACAACAACTGTTCGGTCCATTCTTTACCAATGAACAGTTTAATCTTTGCAGCTTCGCAGTTTCGCGTAGTTTTGCTTCTTTGCGCGTAGCTTCGCGTAACAGTGCGTAGCTTTGTGTAGTTTCGCGTAGCACTGTATAGCTTCGCGTAATTTCGAGTAGCACTGCGCATTAGTGTGAATTAGTATGAATACGAATAGTCGGCCGAATATTCGATTAAAAGTTTACCGAACGGAATATTCGGCAGGATTTGATACGCCTTATCGGTCATCTCATTAAAATCACGTCTGTGCTTGTCGAGCGCGTTAAAGCGCAACTCGCTTCCGCCCACTAACGCCACCGCCGCTTCCCCCGGACGGTCCGGACTATTAGCAAAAAATCATTTTTGAATATGTTAACAGGGCCGACTTGTACCTATTTGTGCTACTTCACATATGCTTATACACTTTTTAATAGAATCGGTATAATTCGGTAGAATCGGGTAATCGGGTTCGGTTTTCGGTAGAATTTTCAGCCTTTTTTCCGAATAATCGGTCGAATACGAATGTTCGGTAAACCTGCCGAATATGCCGAACACCGAACATAAAACAGATACTTGATCCATTCCTATTACGTAGCACTGCAAATTTTCGCGTAGCACTATGTAGCTTCGCACAGTTTCGCGTAGCACCGGGTAACTTCGTGTTGCTACGCGTGGCTTATGAATGCAAATTCATTCGGTAGTAACATTTGCAATGTCGATTCATTTTAGGATAAAGGAACTTAACGTTTAATTCCCTGAAATCCTGTCTGCAGCCACCATTCAGGTGAACAAAGTAACAAATGTAGTAAAATATTCCGCTTGAATACAAAAGGCGTTTTAAACGTTTCGAATTAAGATCACGCACATCCAGCTTCCATACAGTGAAGTGACGCAAGACCTACTTTCTGTTGGTAATTACATTGTTACCTTAAATGCTCTAGCTCTCGGCTAGATAGAAAATAGTACTTTGTTCTGATTAACCTTACGTTAAGTCTTCGTTCTCTCTAGTTCATCTTAATTAGTCTCAAAGTATTTGAGCTAATTTGATGTAAGCACTAAAACACAGACATTTGAGACCTGGAGTAATCAATAGCAGCGTATAAGAACACATATGGCTAGATTATTTTTAGATTGCTAGACGAACTAGATTGCCTGAGGTTGATAGGCTATTATCTATCTGTAGCCATTATCGCAATCCTAGACCTCGAGGCAGAACTCACGTGTGCCAATAACAACAAACGTGACTTCAATCGGCACCTCCCCGGCTTTCATCTGTCAGTTCCATGAAAAGGAGAACGCGAGAAAGGCACACACGATTACGTAAGCGGATTATTTCAATCCCCAATCATAGTAATGGTGAAACAAAGTTGTGAATGAGCTATTTTTCAATATTATTTCAATATAAGAAGGTTGTCGTTTGTCCGTCTGCTGCGTGGCACTATCGCGGGATCGGGTCCGCGCCCGTGCGCCGTGCGGTGACAAACAACATTCGTGGTCGACATTTATGCGACGTCATGGCCCTCAATAGAAATGCTTCGATTTACGTTCCTCTTCTACTTTTTGTCAGACATCTTTTTTATTCATTCCGTGGCACAAGCCATTACATAAAACTGTTATAGCTGAAGATTTGCTGACGTATTGCATAGGATCATATGATTGCCGCGAGTTTCGTCGTATTGTCGAGGTAAACTCACAGGTAAACTACAGACTATTTGCAGCGCGTCCCTTGCAATAGAGACAGAGACAATAGAATAACATTTTTCATAAAGCTGTTTGCCACATGAAGTTGCAGAAGTTTATTTTTATAAATTCATGTGAATGTTGGATGGGTTCTGGATTTGTTTCGCTGTCTGCACGGTTGTGCTTGGTAACTAGGTCAATAGCATTATAAACAAACATGCTGGTTCTATTTACTTATGCTACTACATACATATGTATTTAAAAGTAGACACACCAATAATGATAATTAAGTATTAACTAATCACATAGAACCTTTCCCCTTTCTTCTCGTGGGTGTCGTAGAAGGCGACTAAGGGACTTACGAGTACTATAGAATGGCAGCAGCGTTCTCTGTGCATTTGACCACCATACTGCGATCGCCAACCCGCCTGCCAAGCGTGGTGATTATGGCTAATCCCCCCCTTTTGAGGGACGCTTATTGTCCAGTAGTGGACGTCTTTCGGCTGATATGATGATGATGATGATAGAACCTTTACGGAAAACTGATAGATAATAAGAGTTATTAAGATCAAAGAAACGTCGCTCGATATTCCGTGATTAAGACAATCCAATTTCCAGTACTCCAGTATTAGATAGGTACTTAGAGAACGTCGAATTTAAATGTCTTCGGCAAAAATTGAAGGCAATACCAGCCGAGATCAAAGCGATAGCGGCACTTCAACTTTTTTGTGGAACCGATACCTACTCTTCATTTCCTTTTTAATACGGATTCAATATACCGATAAGGACATCGAGAAATTTTTACAGAAATCAATCTTCGTGTTATTGAGACGTGTTTATTTTGTGTCGGATGAGAAGCAGGTGTCCATTGGCTAGAGTTTATACAAGATAAATAAAGATAAACAATAGTTACAGGAGATTGTAGAGCATAACGAGTGAGCGTCGATCGAGATTGCAGCAAAGACAATGCCTTCACGGTAGCGGGTTGTAGGGGAGCCATTTGTATTCGTGATGGTAGATCGAATTTCGTATTTGTTCGTGGGGCCGTTAGCAGCACCTTCGCGCTTGTTTATAAAGAAAACAAAACCCTTTATCCGTCGAGTCGCGGGGCGCGGTGGCGGCTTGAAGCCTTACTACCTCCGCTAACTACGGGCACCGTATGAATACAGAATAATATTATATTTATCATCTATGAACACGAACTGCTTGATATCAGAGTATTATAAATTTAGAATGCTACACTGTAGACTCCAGCAATAAATTACAGTTGCAGTAGTAGTCCATACAAATAATAAGATTAACATTTCCAGATATACTTATGCACATGTATTATGCATTGCTGACTTAGGTAATATCTTAATATATAAAATTCTCGTGTCACAGTTTTCGTTGCCATACTCCTCCGAAACGGCTTGACCGATTTTGATGAAATTTTTTGTGCTTATCCGGTATCTATGAGAATCGGCCAACATCTATTTTTCATTCCCCTAAATGTTATGGGTAGTCCACCCCTAAATAATTTATAAGGCAAAACAACGTTTGCTGGGTCAGCTAGTATGTATATAGACTTAAATATAACTGAAAGTACAACAGAAAACCTAAGACAATAGTTTACAAAAGCTATAAGACCCGTCTACGAAAACGCGAATGAAAACTAATTGTGCGTATTACCGCAGATTATAACCATAGTTATTATGTAGCATTCCTACTCGTACACACATTTCCAGTTTACGCTGATCTCGGACTGTACGGAAATCCTACACAATACTAGATCAGCTTATACTGGAAATGTATAGCTTTATGTGTAGCCGTGTGTTCCTATCTATATTAACGTCTTTTTCTTGAGTAACAATTAGGTTGTTAAAACTTTATCATTCATTAACATATATATATATATTTTCTCATACTTGAACGCCTCGTTGGTCTAATGGTTTGAGCATGAGGTCCTGGGTTCGATTCCCAGGTCGGACAAAGAGTTAATATCTGGCGAAATCTGGGTGTACTTGTCTGCCCAATCCTTTGGGGAAACAAGGCGTGATGTTATGTTATTTCATATTATCTTATAATTAACCAGCTTTTGCCAGCGGCTTCGCCCGCTTCGAGGTCGGGAATCATCCCACGGGAACGTACTACTGGGATAACAAGTATCCTTTACAGAATAAGTTTTTATCCAGTACGCAAATTGTAACCATGAATTCAGCATATCTGCTGAGTAGCTGTTCCACACATTTTGACCGCGTAGGTTTTCTATGAAACAGCTGATTTTTTTTTGTATAATCGACGAAAAATTTCTACGCCGGGGTGGTCTAGAATGATATGCTCAATTCTTGGTTACAGTTTGCGCACTGTATAAAAACTTATCCTGTATGTTAATCCAAGTTAATATCTATCTGTGTGCCAAATTTCATCCAAATCCATTCAGCCGTTGTTGCGTAATTGAGGAACAAACATACAAACACAAAACCTTCCACATTTATAATCGTAGTAGGATTTGATAAAAATATGACAAAATGGACAAAACTCGTAACCGTCGTAGCAGGCGTAGCAAAAACATTATGCTCACAAAAATATACTATAACAATCTAAAGTAGTTTCACATTTTCTATTCAAAATTACCGTCAAGTAATTTCAGTTGGTGTAATCATACACGACGAAGCTTACACTGCGATGCACACCAACCACCAAGTAACAAGGTATTCATGTTTTTACGTTGTTTTAGATCGTTGGACAGATATGGCATACCTACGGCCCAATAGAGCGTGAACTAAAGTCACGCGCCAGGGATTTCGGTACACACGTCTTAAGACTCGGCACGTCGTCATCTCTCCTTTAAAGCTCGAAAGCCTCCTACAGCCTATGACGTAGCGAGTACCTACGCCTGGCGTAGACCATCGATTGTTTTCACTAACTTAATATAATGTTACATTGGATATAGGGACCCGAAATTGAAGGGTGAGTTTATATCAGATACGGGATTTGAGGATTTGTAAAGCCAATTTCAAAAGCCGTTATGTAAGTTTCGAGCGTCAAGGGCAACGTCTGTTTACAGATTGTTCTGAGATAATAATAGCTTTTTTTATGTAACGGTCCAGACGCTGATTCTTTTATTTTTTTATGCTTTCGTGTATTTTGTTTTGATCGGTCAGAATTGGTCCAACGTGGAACGTCACAAGCTGTGCATACGCGGTGTCAAGATCACGTCGCGTAGCGTCGCGCCGCCGCCGCGGGTGACACGCGCACCCCGCCGCCCCTCCGCACACCCTCCACCCGCTGTCGCCCTCCTGTTACCCTCAACCCTCGCACCACGCATGCTCCAATTATAATCTGTTTAGGGATGTCTATTGTCGATTAAGATTTTTTGTTATGCAAATTATTCATGATCTTTTTCAAATCTACCGTGTTCTAATTGTATATGCAAAACAACCCTTATAAAACCTGAAAGCTTATTATGAATTTTTATTTCTTGCTGACTACAAAAGAACAAGACACGCGTCTCATAGAGTAACCTCGAGCTTTCACGTATCTATCGTACACAAACTGACAGGGTTAAGCACGATATCCACCCGTAGCGGATAACTCGATAGCTCGACATGGGATAGGGCGGCATTATCCGCCGGCGATGGCTGCGCGCGCAGCGGCGTCGCGCGGAGGGCATCAAATCGCCTGCGGAGGGCGGCCGTGGCGCGCGCGTTCCGTTGTCTCCCGCGCGATCACTCGCCACAACACCTCCGACGGCGAGGTGCGCTGCCCGATGCGACTCGTTCGCGGTCACTGACCGATACGCCGTACATCACAACACCGCGCTTGACCTGCGCCCCGAGGCGTCCCGCGATCTCTCTGTAGGCCCGCGCCTCCGTGCCGACTTGCCTCATGCTCCACATGCACCAGGTAGCACAAGTGCCGAGTCCCGACCCTCGGTAGCGTGATTCCCAGCAATATTCCCGTAAGCGGCGCAATATACCGGACTACTCGCTCGCTGTCCGACTTTAATTTGTTCTATATTGTTTTTTTGGTGTTTATTGTTTTCCTAAATGTGTTTCATCGTTCTAAAATGCCTGGAATTACGATGTACTTAGTCGGTCGTGTCAGTGAGTTCGTAAGGGTGCCTTTCAACGCAGGCGTGAGTTATTCATGGATTGCCTCTGTTACTTCTACTTGAGCTTTGGATTAATACAAATGTGTACGATATCAATCTGCTTACATGGATTTTGTCTTTGATCTGTTGATCACTTTGTGAAGATAGCAGTTAAAAATATTATAAGATTAAAGAAGTTAGAAGACGCTGATATTTATCTCAGTTTCCAGTAGTTGGATGAAAACTGGGAATTTTATTTCAAACGCATAGTTATTGAGAGGTTATATCTATCACCATGTGACCGAAAACTTGATAGATATTTGGGATAGTGTTTCTTTCTTAGAGTAACTTACGAGTGTCATTATTGGAAAAACCATGTTCGCTTGCCAACTGCCGAATTTGCAGAACAATTTTACTGCCAAAACAAATATATACTGGTAATTCATGCATCAATTTGTTCTTATTTTTACGATACAACACTATGTAAACATAGCCATATTGACTTTCAATGTATACAGATAAGAACAAAGTAAATAATTCCCTCCTGTGAGAGACTAACATGTAGTCATAATTATTAATTGTTGCATCAATTACGTTTGTCATCACCTCGTCATAAACATTTGGCTAACATGTGATAAGATTTCAGATTTCTTTAACTTTTTATGACAAACCCATATTTATAAAGACTTCATTAGGAAATAAGTCAAAAATATTGTCCATAGACATTTACGATTTTAAATTAAATGCTAATTGATTAGAATGAAGTTAAAGATGGGATAATTGACTTGTGTTTCTTCTCTATCGATATGCAATTAGTAGGTGTAAATATTAAGTATTAGAGTAGTAATTTTGTAACATTGTCAAATCCTATTTCTAAGCCAGAATATAAATAAACTCAATGTACAACTCAATAAATAAAAGAGTATACAGTGGCGATTTGTTTTGTAGCCAGCGGTGTACATGAATTTGATTTAAGCATTAAAAAATAAGGAAAAGCATCTATTTCAATTTAAGCAAAATTTAGGTACATACTAACTTACATCTGAAAAATCATAGGTACGGAAAATATAATTAATTAAATAGACACAAAACATTCACACTTAAATCGCTTTTTCAGCACCTTAACATACACTGATAAAGATGGTAATCAAAATTTGTCTGTAAAAGGAACTGTCGTATGAAAATACAAAGAAAACACTTAAAATACCACTCATTAATTTATAGAACTTAGTTAGATTTTTATGTCGCCGCATAAATTGTCAGGCAGAAACGAAAAGTAATAAAGCTGGCTAAAAGTTCTGTCTCAGACAGAAACTTGTTATTTTCACACTTTATGTAGCACTTAAAACGACTAAAGAAAAGGATTAACACTCCGTAAAGCGCGTTACTTCTGTCTGCAATCAAATTTTATTTAAGTTTGCTTTCCAGCACTGTCTGTTACAGCATTCTTTCTTATTACAAAAATACGTGATTATTTTTAGTTAAACAGCATGTTTAATTGCGCCGTAACTACTACAATCTTACTTAATCGTATGATAGCACGACAAAGTATAGAGAAATTCGTCCCAAGACGTGAAGGAAAGTCTCACGGTTGCTATTAACGATGTGGAGCCATGTGCAAGAACCAGCCAGCGGTGTAGGTATTAACGGCAACTTGAACTCAAGCCCGGACATCAATTAGGTTCGACTTGTTCTCGCAATTATGTGCTCAAACTAAATTGCTGGAAGATTCGTCGGACGCTAATGGTTCTAAGTTTCCATGACACATGACTCTGATAGCACGCTGCGCTCGCGTTCTCACGCCAGCGTGGCACGTTTGAAGGAATCTATCACGATTCTGTCGAATCATTGTTCTTCCACACATGTCTTTGCGTCTGTCATATGTCACTTGTCAGAGTGTTACGTCACGCACGGTGTGGTGTCCTAATGTCCTCGGCTAATGCGGCGCTGGCCGACAAGAGGACAATTTCCGGGCCCGCCCCTACCTTCCCGCCATTACGTACTAGAAACAATTCCATAACCATTATAATCATTAATGATGCCGCGCCACCATTAAGCCCGCTTACATTGATTTTCTCTTTTCATCATTATTTATTATCTGAAAGTCAATATTTCAGAACGCCGCGGCTCGTCTCCGCTGCAATCTTTTTTGATTTATTGAAGAACTTGAAGCGTTGTTTGTTTTAATAGTTTACTGGTAAAATTAATTACCACGGCGAGCTTAATTTACTGCTAAAAGTGCTGAAGTAAAGTAAAGCTTACTCTGGCGTCAGTCGAGGTCGATTCAGGTGTCTGGTTCAGTGTTAAAAAACTTTTGGGTTAAACCGCTTTGTTTTTGTACAATGTCTGCAGGCGACAAAATTCTGTGTGCTGACAGATGCAGGGCTAATGACAAATTAACCGTTAAAAACTCGTGGAAAGGCGGGGAAAAGAGGAAAAAACAGTGGAGTAAAAAGTAACGAGTCGTGGCTTTTATCTCCGAGCGTGTTTCGCGAAGACAGCGTTTATTTTGAATGACGGAGTCCACTCGGCGCAGTGGGACGACCGACGTCGCCGGCCCCACGTGTCCGCGCTACGACCAACTTAAATCAACTGATGTCGGATGTAATCATCGTTTACAGAATCAAAAACCGTTTGATCTCTATTTCAATCCTTGTTAGCATCTACTTCTCGTTATTCGCATTAAAATACCAGAATATCATAAATGAACATAGGTAATAATGATAGATATGGACTCCACAGTCTAAAATTATCTCCTTTGACCTGTGTTTTGTCCGTTTGAAAACAAGACTGTCGCGTCAACAACAGACATTTGTGGCGATACAGGAATAACAAGACTTAGCACTAATTGGATGATAATATAATTCGATAGAGAACCATTCCTAAGAATTTGGTACGGCTGACATAATAAATGTATGTAAACAAAAGCTATCATCGACATCCAGTAAATGATTCGCTTCGCACGCGAGCGTGGATTGCTCCCACGATAATTACATCAAGTAATGTGTGCAGCAAATCATACACTACGAAATGAGGCATAAAATGTTAGAGCTGAGGCTTGGGAACGAGACGAGCGTGCGTAATTACCCGACGAGAATGTGGCCGAGTCCTGCGGCCGGGACAGCCTCCCGACCGCGTCGCTAAACTACGAATAAAGTGCTCAGTGCGGTACCCTTAACTCGTTAATTACACTCGGGAACTTAATATACTTACCCGTTTCAAATTTTACAACTTGGTATAACTGTAAGTGTTCCGTATCAAACGTACTCGCACTTAAAACAATATTTTTAATGAGTGTTCTTCTGAAGGTTGAGCGATGTGCGTCGAAGTACTCGTATCCTCGGGGCATCTATTAAACGGACAGGAATCGTTTCCCACAGCCCGCTCTCGGCTCGTCACGGAATCAATATCGTCTTTTATCTTATGAAACGTGCTCCACATACACACACAGCCTCACCTCGCACAGCTCAGCACGCACACCCCCGTGCTACCTAGGGTTGCTAACGTACAGAATAAAATGAACAAATACTCAGCAGATAGCGATAATTAATCCAAATTTCTTCGCTCTCGCACGTGTTTGTTCGCACGCTCTCTAAAACTCGGGAGATTTAATTAAATCTCGCTCTCGAGTTGTGATATTAGTTTTCCGTTTAATTATAATTATGTTCGTGAATCGTGTTTTGTCGTTGAACATTTTTGACTCCAGGGACGAGTCATTTAATAAATTTAAAAAAAACGGACTAAAAACGAGAAATTAAACATTTTATAGCCTCGGAAATGGAGCTGGAAGGAAAAAACTTGAAACACATATTCCTACTATCAGTGACATTTGTTCCTACCGCGTCGTAACTCCAAACTTTTACGCCAATTAAAATAGCTGAGTAACTTTTTGTAGCGCAGTCGACTGACGGATGCCGAAATTTATTTGGGCCAGCCAGTGAAGATTAATACGGTTCAAACGAACGAGCGCCTTGTTAATGTTAGTGTAAATACACTGACTAAAATGTGTTTATTAGTCTACAACTGCTCTGTTAAAGTGTGCTATACTATAGACTACAGAGCACTCGAAACACAAACAATACTGTACATTTGTAATTGGTGCAGTGTTGTTATGCAACATTGTTTTTACGTTACGACTACCGCTTCGGAGTTGTTCGGGACCAATAACGAGCCCATTGTGAGGTTTATTTCTGTTCAAATTGAAGTGGCATGTACTACTTATCTCTAGTTAGTGGGGAGTAATGCACGGTGTGCCGCCGTATGTTAGAATCAAAGCGTGCGCCCGCGACGCAAGTTCAAGTGCAAGAACAAGCCCCATACATCAGGCGGTCAGAAATACATCAGTCAGTGTATGGCATGGGAAAACGTTCGGCTGAGACGCGGCCTGCTTCCTACTTGCCTTATATGCAACAACCGCTATTGCACAAGCATGCTCGCACACGGGTCCATCGCCTGAGATTTGTTTTTGAAACAATGTCTATTGTAACGTTTTTCATTGCAACCTACAAAAACTACCAATAACAATTGTATAACAATCAGTTTAAAATATTAGGCCCATCCCTAGAACTCCCTCAAGTCATAAATATGGAAACATATTCCAATTCAGATTACCTACTTGGTGTATCGTATTTTAAAGGATACCCAAAGTAGAGTATTCCTACTGTAGACTACTTTAAACAAATAGAAAAATAGAATACAGGCTAAAATGTTCCCGCTGCTGGGACACAGGCCTTCTCTCGATGAGAGGAAGTGGGCCTCTCGATGAGAGGAAGTGGGCCGTAATCCACCGGGCCCAGTGCGCGTTGGTAGATGGCACATGTCTTAAATTTTTTGGTTCTAGGTTTCTGGCTGGTTCCCTCACGATGTTTACCTTCACCGTTTTGATAGCATGATGAAATAATTTAAACATAGTAAAGCACTAATCAGGATTCGAACCTTCGAGCTACAACCTTTAAGACGTGGCGGTTACCACAGCTCAAGAATTAAATAAGCACACATTAAGGATTTTATCAAAATTAATAACTACCCAGTTACCACTAAAAACACTTACAATAACAACTGCCGACCAATATAATTAATTTCAATAAGCTTAGCAACGGTGTGTACGATGTAGTTCGAAAATTATAAGAAACAATATTCTCTGAGTATTTCAAAGCTGCTTTGAATTTATTCGCGAACCCACAAAAATTCACTTTCATTAGCTACTCTGGTTTATTGTTATTTATTTCATAAAAACATCTACTCAGTTGATAACACTTCAAACATCAAACATCAAACTGAAGATTTGATTTAACCTCATTGAACTCGTTGGTAGCAAATATTCACAGTTCGAAAACTCGGGGAAAATCCAGTCGGTGAACCAACGATAGACTCCGCTCGCCCCAGTCATACAAAACAAAGTTTAGTCACTGGGGCTTTAAATTCCCTAATGTTTGTCAAAACATACTTAAATCTGTCAGGAGGCGCTTAAATCAATTTATTATACAGGTACTCGAAGACACTTCGGCAACGAGCATGTTTACCCGCATGTATGTATGTAAATCTTGCGTTCCTTGCTTCTCAAAAAGCCGTATGGAAAACCCTAAGCCTCTTTTATATTCTTATTCCTTATCCTTGTGGGATAATTCGGGCCCATAGGACAGGTTTTTACATAATTTTACCGCATCCCTTTCTATTGGCAGTCCGCTTCTGCGAAATCACATTTTTCGCGAAATTTTTATTAGTCACACGGTAACGTGTCGCTAAATTAGAAAACATTCAATAAATCACACGGGCGTAATTCAATTTCGGCGATCGTAAATAAAATTTGTGCGGAGGGTATGTAACGAGTTTTAAAAACAAACATTTTAGAGAACAAAAAGGGTAAACGGTTGTGCGCCCGCCGTATTTGTCGCGAACAATGTTTGTGAGGGTAATTGTTGGAGATGCAAATTGCTGAGATCAACCAGCCGCCCGTCGGTGCGCGGCAGGGAGCCGCAGGTCTTTGAACTAATACCATCATGCATACACATGCACTGTCAACCTACGTCAATGCACTGCTCCCATTGAGCTTTACTTGCTGTTCATTAGTACGAAGCCTTTTATTATTATGGCTCTATAACATTAACGTAATAGTTTAGGAGATTCATGTGTTTCTGTATACTAGTTGCGTTGGTGTCAAATGCTCTTCATCTTATTAACTTTGTGAATAAACGTCGAAAGTCAGTCATTTGAACATAATTTACTAAATTGAGGAAATGGTGAAGCTAATTTACAAATAAATACCTATGTATAAACAAAAGATCAACCGGTTCGACCCAATGCTTATCTTATCATTCAAGATAGGTAATTTAGTCGGACGAACCCCGTGCTCCGTCCGAGCCGACCCTCATCCACTCAATAATCGTATCGATTAGATACTTTCTCCTTTCTCGACTCTACTCCGATTACCTTGCATTCTTTTTACGTGACCTAATGCCATCATTAGCCTTTCCCACTTAACTTAACGGAAAGAAATCTTCTCTATTCGAATATAAAACTTGGAATTGCTACGAGAAGTCTCACGTGTCGACTCGATAAAAAAGCGAACCATGTGTTACTAATACGTCTAACGTAAAAAAATCGATAAATCTACTAAATATGAAATTTGCAAAAAATATGAATAGCTTCGCGGCACATCACAAAAGGCACCCTCAGCTCTACAACACAGATCTTATTCACACTTTACACAATATTCTTAAGACACAATGGGAAATTCAACCGCACGCCGACATGTTGTACACGGGTGTGCTATCGTTGTGAACGTCAGGTCTATCGTCCCTCGTCTTGCGTATGTTTCGGGTTTTTTGTGCGTGAGTCTAATAACTCGACGAGCTTGACGGCACCTCGGCGCGGGCGCGGGCGCAAAAAATGACAAAAGCTCAAGTAAGCTAGGCAGGCGAGGGTCGGGGCGGCGCACACTGGTCCCAAATTAAAAAAAAGTGGACATTGATAGTAGACCGCTGATATTTTTTTTTATTGTTGATACAATGATAACAGATAAGGCAAAAAAATATTATTGTCCTACTTCAAATACTTTTCTGTAAAAAAAATATTTCTTTTTTTTTTGTATGGGAGCGATTACATTTTACTCAATTTCTCAAAAACTTTAAGCGATGTCGAGATGGCAATCACATATGTTAGAAAACTAATAATTCTGAGTATTTGGCTCGAAGAAACTTATTGCTTATCTCTGCGTACTTTCGAGATAATAGTGACAGAAAATAACATTTTTTTTTAATGTTAATTTTTTGCTTTTTTTTAATCATAGCCTTACTTTAGCACATAATTATAATGTATGCGTAATGTCAAATAAGTAAAAAGAGACTTCTCTGTAAAAGAGGTTATGGGGGCTCACTAATGACTGAAAAGCTATGACCTTTCTGAAGGAGTACTTTCATCAGTTCTAAAAAACAATCAAAATGAAGACATATTAAGCTGCAAACATAAAGTTGAATATGTTCACAAACGATTCTGAAAAAATATTATGGTGAAAGATTAATATTTGGGTCTATATTCTCTTGAGAAATCTCTATTTCCTCGTTTTCCAACGAAAGCAATTCATTGTTCAAGATCAAAGCACTAGCCTCTGGAAACAACTGTTTATGTAAACGAGCAAACTTTGGTTTGATATGGCTGATGTAAGGATCTGAGCTAATTAGAAAGCTGTGGATAATGTCTAAATTAGTCTGAACTCTACCGATTTTTCTTGTATGTGCCATTCTAACATTCCGGAAATCTTTATTCCTCGCTTCGGAAGCTTCTTCGGAAAGCATGCCTATCGGAATAAAGGAGAAATTTTCACAAATATCAGCACCGTGTATCAACAATTTATGGACACTTGAAGGCATGTAATACCATGGATATAAGTTTACATATAGCATTGCTGTTTCTTTACAATATTCCCTAAACAAGTTGGTATTAATAAGTTGACCAGATGAAATTGTTTGTAAAATGACTGCAAATCTCTTGATTAAATCAGGGTGGATACCCGTTATTTCAGCAGATACTTCATAATTTTCAAAAAACCTTCTTGCCGTGTTACCGTCATTGGTTGTACCAAATCCCTGTTTTACTATGTCAATTAACAAACCAGTTCTTTCCCGGAATTCTTCTTGTGTCAAATTCTTTTTAATTTCTTTTAACAATTTATCTTCTTTTCGTGCAGCCCACTTTTTGAAGTCTAAGTTGTACGAAATGTGTAAAATACATTCCATACATCTTATCCACATATGAAGCGAAGACAGACCATATTTATACATATCTTCTCTGATGAGTCTTTTGGATACAAAGTCCAAGTCATTCATTTTGCTAGGTGGGGTATTGCAAATATTACAAACAGCTGCAGAAGAAGTATTGGAAATCACAGTAGAAATTTTCCCATCAATCATAGTCATGTACAAATCATGTTTAATATCAAAATTATCTACAATTGTGGGAACAAGATTACGAATTTCTTCCTCTAAGGATGCACTTTCCTTCTTTATCAATTCATTTGTTTCTTTTGCAAATATAAAGCCAATTGGACGACAATAGTTTGTTGAAGAGGGAGCAGGATTTTGCCACAAGATAGTACCACTCTCTTCTTCCAAACGAAGCGGAACTAAACTAATCATGAAAACTGAAGAATCGTCAATTTTAGTGTCGGAGTGTGACTTTTGTTTATAATTACTTTGAGAAGATGACCCGTCAAAACCCCATTTGCTTATTAGTTTTAGCGATTTTTTGTCGGCAGAGTTGTGCTGAATTGTTTTTAATATCCTATTAGTTGTCAAATCTAGAAGCGATTGAAGTCTTATCTTAGCATCAGATTCAGTTACAGTTATGTCTGACTCTGGAGGATAACAAGTTTTTTTAGCTTCCAGGAGCTTTTGATAGGATGGAAGACCATACATTTTCTCTGAAGCAAGAATAGTTCTTAAATTTCGATATTGCCATTTTGACAAATTTGTTGAGGTGTAAAGCGCTAACGTTTTATCATCTGGTAAACACGGTTTGTCAGTCTTTTTAGCGAATAGTACATCATGTACCATCTCACATTTTTCCTTGTTTTGGCTGAGTTCGTTTAATATAGCTGCTAATTTTGTTTTTTTAGACTCTTTTAATTTGGCACATAAAGCATAAAGTAATTCCTCCTCTGTGTGATCTAGAAGTGTTAGAGAACGCCTTTTCTTCTGTTTATCAGATATATCAACAAATGGTTTTTTACTTGTACCATAACTTAATTGATGAGTATCCACTTGCGTTTCGAAATTTGGAATTACTTCCTCGGCAACTTTAAAAATGCTGCTTAAATCGATATTTTGACATTTTGGCCAAACTATTTGGGATTGTAACCAGTCTGAATTTTTGTTAAGAAAGGTCTTTTGAGCTCTACTGGAAGCAGACCATCTTTTTGAGATATTACTTGAAAAATTACGACAAAATAATTTAATATTACTCAAATCTTCGGAAGACAATTCAACACCAATACGTTCAATAAGGGCATTAAATAAAAATTCGACATTTTTAAAACCACCTCCTGATTTAAGAACAACGTATAAGTCTAAGTTGGTGACAAATGCGGACATATTATAATTTTAAGGAAAATTGAAAACAAATTAGAATCAAAGATATCAAAGACAAAGTGACTTTGATTTTAACAAAAAAAATTACGAAAACAAATTCGACGAAAGAAAGACAAACAAAAATTATTTGATTTTAAAATCCAAAGATTCAAAATACAACAATAACAAAACAAACAAACAACAAGCATTTCTTCAAGCGCACAGAAAAAATAAGGACACGTCTTATCGCAACCACATTTAGTTGTACACTGAGTGAGGTGTACGCGCGCGATTCGTGACCGTATTACGTTACGTCATGAGAGGCGGCCATCTTGTTATCCCGGCAAACTCGCGTCGAAGCTCCATTTTGCTGGCCAGCGGACCTATTGCGATATGAGTAAGGCTATGATTAAAAAAAGCGAACAATTAACATTAAAAAAAACTGTTATTTTCTGTCACTATTATCTCGAAAGTACGCAGAGATAAGCAATAAGTTTCTTCGAGCCAAATACTCAGAATTATTAGTTTTCTAACATATGTGAAAGCCATCTCGACATCGCTTAAGGTTTTTGAGAAATTGAGTAAAATGTAATCACTCCCATACAAAAAAAAAAGAAATATTTTTTTTACAGAAAAGTATTTGAAGTAGGACAATAATATTTTTTTGCCTTATCTGTTATCATTATATCAACAATAAAAAAAAATATCAGCGGTCTACTATCAATGTCCACTTTTTTTTAATTTGGGACCAGTGTGCGGCGCGGCGGGTCGGCAGGCAGGCCCGCCGCGCACGGAAGATGCAACGGCCGGCAGTCGATCGCGAACACCCGCGGGGCAACCACCGTAATACCAGTATCGTGAGATCGTAACACGGAACGACTTTTCTCATTCATCGTAATTTTCTACTTTCAGTAAAAAAGCTTTTAAACCAACAAATAAAAATAAAAGTGTACCCGGAAATGTGGAGAGTAAACATTTGAACTTAGAAGTGGATTTTCTTTAGTTACCATTAAAATGAACGTAGATACGACAGTGTAACAATGTAAGTGATAAGACGCTGCAGTGAAATGTTGGGTTTGGAGATCAAACAGTAGTGCAGTGGACTTGGTACAGCAGCAGGATGACGATGAAATCGCTGAAGTACAGCGAGCGGGAGGAGATGATGGAGGGGTTCAGCCCTGTACCCCCTCCCCTCCCGCGCAGACAGCCAGTCAGGAACATCTACGCCGAACCCTTCGTAGACCCTAGGTAAGTTGCATCTCATGCAAGCAAGCCATCGTCACTAATAACATTACTAACATAATTATGTTATCTACATACGATGCAGGTAAGTATGCAACTAACAACTAAAGCTTTCCATCACCTTAAAGCGACACTTTTACTAACGTTGGTTAAGTTTCTACCTGTTTTTGTATTTTCTTAATAAATGTATGTACTGTAAAAGCTCCTTTATTTAAGTTAAAAAAGCTGTCTAAGTTGGTAAATTACTGATACTTACTTATCACAATCAACGTGATAAACAGATGATCGAGGCACTAAAAGCTCTATCTATGTGATTTGTCTACGATTAACTCTTTATTCTGGATCGACAGACAGATACATTATAGTTTAAAATAAAATTCTTTGAGCTTTCGAGATAAGGAACAAAACTATGAACACAAAACTAAAATATTCAACAACAGTAAGATAAAACACATTAGTGAAGCCGATGACAAGTCTCATAAATTACTGAGCTTTGATAAAGCCGACGTTGAGACCACGGGACAAGTTCTTAATCATTTCGAAAACATGACCATTGTGATACATTTTGAATTATTTTAAGTCCCTTTTAAGACAAAACGTTTCTTACATTAATACCGCACCTTCTTGACAACGTCTTATTATTTGATGATAAGCCATATCAAATGAAAAACATTAAAAGGAAACTAAACGAAATAAGGAAAATGTACAATTCAATTGAGTATTTGAATCAGTTGACGCACTTGTTTACCTTCCCGACCCCAGCTTCACAAAGGGCGGGCCCCTGTATTCATGGCCGCAGTTCAAAGTAATAATAAAGAGCCTGAAGCCAGAAAACATCTATTTCATATACCGCACGACTACATAAACACGGGCCTCCCTGAACCCCCACAAACCTCCGAAGACCACAGAACATTATTAAAGTAAGGCACCACACAAAACTAATTCTGCGGCTCTTATTCGGGGTGTCCTTTGGGGTTTCCGATCGGAGTTCTCACAATAAGAAATTCCCATTCCAAAATGTAGTTTAGTAGTTTTCCGCGGGTAAGGGATACTCAACAATATGCATATGGTATGTGCGCTAATGTGGTGGACTAGAGGAGCCGAGCGGATGTGCGGTCCTATATGCTGCCATAAATCATATTTTTATACTTGGCGCGCGGTCGGGAGCGGCGGGCACCACAGATAGCGCAGTTACTGCCATCTGCGACACCCCAATCGCCGCAGCTTAATTTCAACAGATTCGAGGGCGAATCCCAACTATTAATACCGCAGTATCAATACGTAATGCTCCGACAGTAATGAAACCGAACACACGCTTCCACCGTTATCTAATTTCGTTACCGACTTTTGTATTAAATGCCTGTCTATAATTGTTGATAAACGTACTTTAATATCGTAAAAATATTTCCACCTGTCATAACTCATAAGTAATCGCACCGTCTGCCCATTAAAGTAACTTGGTCAGAAATGAAATTTATTATTGACTTGTTTAATGATAACAATTTGACACGCTAGAGCGATGATAGATAACGGAAACATCATTTGACGCCGTACTAACGGTGAGTAAAGAATGTAATTTCCTTTACAATGTGTTAACAAGGGCCGAACATGGAGGCAAACTATATGACGGTTAAGTGCACGCAACAATGGTGGGTAGATAGCATCGAGGCGCCCTTCATGCCCAGGCGCGCTTGCCAGCGCCAGTTGCCACGCTTCGACAAGGAAATTGACATTCAAAGGTAACCCTCAACTTTGCTTTTTCCACGCAAGCGCAACTAAATATGTCCTCACGAGCATAACTTAAGGTAATAAGATAGATGTGAAACCATGTGGAAAGTGTGTAGGTTGATCTATCAGATACATATTGAAACGGTTGCCAGGTATTTACGTTTCCAATCAATTTGTATCAGAGTTGCTTTTGATCGTGCTCATGGATAACCATAACTTGTAGGGTTTGTGAAGTAGAAAAGAAGGTGAACAATCGTGATAGTTTTGCCTGATATTGACAATTTCTTTATCAGATATACCCTATTTATTTTAGACAAGATATATTTTTCATAAAATAAAAGGTTAGTCTTAAAAAAGTGCATGAATAAAAACGACCCCCCCTCCTTTTTATCCATGCACCTTTTTGTGGTATAGGTATATTATTTAGAAAGAATTTTGGATACCCTATGATGTATCCAAATTCTTCCACATCGCTGTGAACAGGAAAAGTACACAAATGACTGACGCAGCATTGCCACATTGGATGGGAATGCTGATTCTTTGGACATAAAATAGCCCAGCCGGATATCTTAATAAGATGTACCAGCACCTACGCGTGAAGTAGGTACCTATTTATAGAGTGTTTCATTCCAGGCTAATAACCATACAAAATACAAACTTCCCCAAAAACTTAAACATCTACTTCACACATAACTAAATGTGTTTACCATTTAGAAAATCCGTCACAAAATAACTTAAAAGCGTCAAACTTTAGTAATTAACGTGGGTAAGTAAACATGAGCAAATGCGCCATACGTCTGCAAAGACACGATCGCCAAACTGAGTAGTTGGGAACTGGCGGCAAATATTTGAGCATATATGGAGCCGGGAAGTTCGTCCGAGCAAGAAATGATTTCCATACGGCCCGGACAACGCAAACACAGTTCACCCATCAAAGTCCAACACGAACTTGCAACTTAGTTAATAGCGTTTAGACGATCGCAAACGTTCCTACCGACCGAATTCACATTCGCTTTGTGCATTGCTTCAATCATCAATCAGTATTATCTTATAATGCGCGATTTGTGTACAAAGCACGAGCTTTGCCCCAATTTCTGCAGTTAACTGACAGAGAATATAAAATAGAATTTGCGTTAGTTTGTCTTCCTGCGAGTAACTATGGCTCGTGGCCTTAATTGCAAACACACGACCAGTCTCCCTCATCTGTGTTGCTGATTCTGCGACGTTTGCGGATTTGCGTACTAACCAGATAGTCCTCTGCAGTTCTTAGAAAAAACAAGATTTCCCAACAATATAATTAGCACTACAGAAACAAGATACACCAACCACTGTTTCCGTATTCACGTTCAAGAGTGGTCCATTCTCAGTAGCTGCTCCTTAAAATTATTCACGGTTCCGCAAAGCTAAAGAGCTCCCACGTTTGACTAAACATTTCCAAAACCAGGAGACGTGAAGCGTCTAACTACAGCTGAATGCACATCTCAATAGTATACGAGCTAGCTATGTATGTCATCTAACAAACGGTAGCGACGACAGTAGACAAACAAAGCTTCAGTTGATTGCTAATAGTCTTTCGGTTATTACAAGCATTGAGATGGTTCAGAGGAAACTATGCTTTATAATCTACAATGTATAACACAAGGGCTTATTAAACATTTCCTTCTTAAAAAGTATCTCACTGTTCTGTCTCACTTGAAGAATTTAAAATGAAATTATCTCGGCTTATTCCACTTTTCCCCGTTGGATGATCCCCATTGATGGGGATTAGTGAACTTTTTGTTCACTATTCCCCGTTGACCCAAAATTTTTATTTAATGGGGATAAGTGAACTAAAAAGTTCAATAATCCCCATTAGGTAGGTACGTTAAAAAAATAAAATATATGAATCATGTTACATTTATTAATTAAAAATATAACTTTCTTATACCTAATAAAATCACAGATTGTACAATTATTAATTTAAAATAAAAAATATAACTTTCTTATACCTAGTAAAATCACAGATTGTACAATTATTAATTTAAAATAAAAAATATAACTTTCTTATACCTAATAAAGTCACAGATTGTTACAATCTTTAATTTAAAATTGTAGCATGAAAATATTTCTTTCTTATACCTTGTAAAATCAAAGATTACACTCACTTAAGTTTTTCTAAACAGTGCCCAATCGTAATTTCATTATTAATGAGTTCCATTTGGACCTCCTGTATATAATTATCGCGATTGATGCTTTTTTTTGTTTTTTCCGCTATACCTTTATTTTCATAAAGCGCTCACAATCTAACCCTTGAACTTCACCCTGAAAGCATTCCTCTCCCAAGCCCATTAGGCATGTTCGTGATCGATTGTTTATTATAACTGGTGCAGCATCTTATTAATAGTTCGTATAATTAGAGGAAACGCCCCATCAAGCTTCACCGTATGTCCTCGGCGACTATGAAAGGGGCACTGAACACGCCGTGCGGCGGGCTCAAACCAATCGCTGCCAACGCAGGAAGTTCAATTATCTTCCTTTAACTTTAACGCATAATGTCGACACAATCATTTCATTAAACTGAATCTTTGTGATTCAATCGCTCATAATTGGACTGATCAAACGGACCAATTACTGGACGTCCCTAGATGAGTGTATGCCATATGCGTAATTATAGGAGCAATGATACGTAATGGAACTTGAACGCATAAATTAATAATGCAAGTCGTACAACGAACTTTGTACAGAGAAACTACTCGTATTACAAGTTAGTTTTATGACTCGATTCGATGTGAAATCGCCTCTACATTATCATTAAACAAAATTGTATTTTTAGTAGTTTAATATATTTCACGGATGATTCACTCCGTACCTATATTTAAAACACACTCAAAATACGAATGGATATGAAACGCCTGCTCTATGTAAACAACGTGATGAAATCATAATATTGTCTTTCAATCCAACTGTTCCATATCGAGAATTTGTCAGTGGAGCACAACAAAGCTTATCACGGATGTATGACGTTGCATCTCCAACAAAGGATAATCCAGGATCGTCGCCGACGATCCCACTGTCACAAAGTTGGACATAAATCTTTCATGTTGACGGCGATCGACATCTACTGCGTTCCTTACTTACTCGTACCAACACACACATAATCTCTTCTGTCGTCGACTGTCCTATACTTATTACTTCTAGCGTTTGTAAACAAACCATTTTCGTTTGAATAATACACTCGTCGAGGTGAGGCACCCAACACAATGGCGACGCTGTAATAGTTTCCGTTTTGAATAAGAGATGTCTATTGTCTCCTTTCATATTGATTGAGTTCATCTCTTATATTACGACAAATACCAGGCTTCGGAAATTGTTTTCCGGTCAAATTATGGCTAAAGTAAAATTTTATGTCGATTGAAATTTACGGGCGGATACGTTGTGAATCTTAATAAGCTACGATATTGGTTTCAGAGTAAGCAGGTAGGTTCTGAGAATCGGTAGATAGATGGAGAGGTTCACTGAACGCGTCGAATAATGAAGTTCTATTAATAGCGAGGCGATATTTCGTCATCTCGGGAGACAGCGCATATTGGTGTGTGACAGTGACATAGGGTATCAGTAGAATCAGTGCCGTCGCCAGATATTTCGGTGCACCGGCAGTCACCGGACGCTTATCGGAACAGGGTATTTCAGCCTAACGCGTTTTAAAAATAAATAAACTGCTGTCCCGTCCGAATAAATACAAACCTCGCTTTGACACTGCTTCCTATAAATAACTGTAATGAATAGGCGGCTGGCGGTCCCGCAGCAATATGTATGTAATGTGGACGTTTCGTCGCCTGGATTTATTTCTCTCCTTATTTGAATATTTTATAATTGAGAAGGACATGTTGCTTTATAGTGTCACAACTGTGGGATGACCAGCTGGTTACTTGAAATACTGTAGATAGCTCAGGCAAGCACAGAGAAGTTGGTCGTGATGGTGAACAAGGTACGCCACATACCTAACTGTATAGGTACTGCATTATATTGTAAGCGTACAATAACTTCGAAACCATATACAATCGTATCTAATTGCTGTAAATGCTTATTTATAACTTAATTAATACCAATATTAACCGTTACATAGATAACTGGTAGATAATAATGTCACGCGCGTTGGGGAACTTTATTTTCTGTCATTATAATATTAATGATTATAAATGCATATTGAGGTATGGAGAATGCAATATATAGTTAGATAAAATCTTTAATGTTTTCAAGATAAAGTAAAGACCTTAATATTGAGTCACAGATCTCATGATAAGAATTCAGTTTTACAAAAAATATGGCTTATGTTATCTGTAAAACAATTGTTAAACACCTGCAATTATTTATGCACCCTTAAAAAATGTATCAGGAATCATTCAACGGTACCTGTGCACCTTGTTTTTGGCCTTGTTACTTGAAAGCTGCTCTGTATAGTTACATATAAGTTCAAATTAAATAAACTACGACTAGGTAATAACTATAAAGCATGAACCCCTATATTTATTGGCTACCTACTAACATAAACATATTACCTATCTAACTATATCCATCCTAGCATATCTACAAGCCTTTCCTATGAAACTACTCCAACGTTTACTCCCAATATTAAAATACTCAACAAAAGGAAACTTATTTCCTATTTTAAGAGCAGAACAGAATATTGGCTCTTCGTACAATACCACTTGGACTGGCTTCTAGTGTTTCCGATTACCACAACTTTTCACAATGTAATGTTTCCCCGACATTTCGTGATATCCGAGGCGAGTTTTTGATTCGAGAGCACATATTTGGTGAGAGCCGACCAAATAACGGACCACACAGGGTGGCTCCATTTGTCTGAGCTCCTATGCTCCCCGAGAGATAACAAACGTGCTCGCCGCTCTCAGCTGCACTTATCTAAACACTTAACTCGAGCCATACACAAACAAGGCTGCACCCTAACTCACTTTTTACCACGAAACGTCTTTTTTACCCTTTAGGGCTTCGCGGCATTGCATGCTTTGCGTGCCGACTGCCTTTGTTTGTGTCCGGAAATTCATGCATTTTGCCGCAATGTGCAGTTAAAGGAAGATACTTTAGTACACAATGACCTTTCCGTTTTATATATGACGAGTCACCGCTTCCCCGATAACAAGACCCTCAATTACTTTTACTTACCTCCGTCCTCCGTCCTCCGTCCCACTTTAGTGAAAGCATTATTTGTCCGCTATTAAATAAAACACATTACCGCCGTCCAATATAATTTCCAAGTATAAAAAAACCTTTTAAGACAAGCACCTAAAAAGGTGGACGACGAAATCTTTCTAATAACAGTTTTGGTCTTGTCCAAGGTACACGTCATCGGGCGTGACTAACGAATGGCTCGCCCTACAGACCCTAAATTCAGAGTCGTAAGTATCAATGACACGACAGCGCCGAGGCCGGCCATCTACGAAGGCTGCCGAACATTACCATAACTCTCACCGACCCATAAACGTAATTAGAGACACCAATAACACACCGAACACTTGAAACACATTAATCCCTTTTGATTAGGGGTCAACGATCTTGGCTGTATATCAAACATTACGAGGCGAGGAATCCCGATCCTAATACAGTCCAGCTTGTACAAATAAAAATAAACGGAGCCACCGTGACGATTGGATTAAATAGTAAACAACGTGTGCTTGCCTCCGTCAGAATTAAGATCTCTGATAAGGCAAGATAAGGACTAAATTAGTGAGCTTCGTGAGGTTCAAAAGATTAGCGTGACTAATTACTTAAAATATGATAAAAAAAGATGTTGCTTAACTTCGATCGGCGATGGTCCCGCCTGACATGTAAAACTCGTAATTATCTAGTGACTTTGTAGAAACGGTACATACTTAATTCAAATCTTACAACCATTAATAATCCATACAGAGCCGTTTAAACTTTGATAGAGATTGATAAATCTATTAGATATGACTGACGCATCGTTTAAAAATATTTTGGTTTGAATAACCATAAAGTGTCTGATTTATTATAAACTACTTATATTATGATGGTTTGTTTTCATTAAATGAATACATTAAGATAGTTAAAACTTGATGGAGAAGTAGCATTCATTGTAACTATAATAACTTATACAATTATATGTATAATATTAATAAGTATAGCTCCACGCGTGAATTATATCCGCTACTGTTTCATATAAAAAATTAAATGTCAAACTCATGTATCCAAGTTCTCATGTTCACTGAGTTGTGTATTCTCAACAGTAGCATTATAAACTACTTCAATCAAACCCCAAGTCTTAGTAAATAGTATTTCTCCCCTTTAACATTTGCGTTGTAATCGCATTATAACATGACAACAAAAACCGTTAGAGGACCCAACTAGTTTTTATTGTATACCTTTTTGTCACTTCTGTGAGTTCATAGCTCTTCTATCTTTGGCCCACGACACAAACTTCTATAAACTCGTATATATTATTGCGGCGGCAAATCGTTTTTCTACTAAATGCTGTAATCTTTTGAGGTTATTTAATGACCAGCATTTTTATTAACCGACGACTTTTGATTAACTTACTCTGAGTTCCATTTCAATACGTAGTTAAAATGTGAACTGTCCACTACTGCATAACCTTAATGAGTTGTAGTTAATTTAAAATGTTTGATTCATTCAGAATACAACCCACAGCAATAGGCATCACTATTTCCTGTGTAATAATTATGAATATTATGTTACATGGCGGTGCCTGCATAAATAAACAGCAATTTAGCAATTAATATGCGATTTTCATTCAATTTAAATTAATAAGTACTATTGGATCATCAGAACTCGATAACTAACAACGAAGACAGGCCATAAATTGAAGTGAGCACCTAGTGTCGTAGTCCTGACAACCTATTTGACTTCTCACAGTTTCTAAATGCCAATCTTATGCACTCATACGCGGACGTCACAGCCATTAAACGTGTAAATATTCACCGCGCAAGTAAACTGCTTTGCAATTCAATGGGTTGGTGCAAGCAAACGAATGACCCTTATCATTTGGCGTGGCCTGGTCAACCGTGCGACGGACGTAGTGACCACTTTTATACGTAATAATTTATAAGCCGCGGCCATCTTGCTGAAATATGGACGTTACAGTTCTACCGGAACAGCGACCTGTGGGGTTATAGCGAAACACAATAGCTTTTATTTTGGCAGTTCAACAAGATTCATTGCGTTACTTAGCAGACAAATTTATCGAACATTTGAAGCAATGGATTAGCAATATCCTTCGTAATGATTCAAATTATGATTGAACGTCAGTTGCCCATTAGGGTGCAGCTTTAGTTTACTTTTATAACAAATGAATATTCACATGGCCACGTCTTCCCTCACTGAATTCAACATCCTCGGCCAACGTGATATAGCATTTTCACTATTGTAAAATATTAAAAATGAAAATAGCTAATTCAGCAAATCGCATTATTTAAAATGCAACTGTGACATTTTCTTCTATGAAATTATACAGCAAGTAATAAATTGCGGGTAGTTTCAAATGACACGCCATTATTTCGAAATTGAAACCGACCGTGCTTAATTGATAAAATATTACACATGGAATTCTCGTTTAATACATTTCACGGACCATGGGGTTGGTTATTGGCAAAAAATGTAGATGAGACAAAATGTCAATCGTGTTTAATTCAAAACTAGGGTTCTGTTGGCTTGCTGGGACATGGTTAATGTAGTGCAACAAATGAGTCGCGCCCTCACTCATCTCAGTGGTTTTTGTGTCCAAGTGTGTGCCGCAAATGGTAACCCATTTTTGCTTTTACGTTGTTCGCCTTAAAGTTGAAAATTGAATTCAAATGCACTCTACTGCTGCCATTTGTAGTGGCAAAATCTTTCTCACCCCTGTTCACTACGTACTGTTACGTTGTCAATAGCTTTGTCTCTACCGCTGTGACAAGTGGTGTAGTTTATATTGGTTCTCCACTTTTATTGCGGTTTATGAATCTCAGACGAGAACATATAATTTTTTTTTTTTTTTTTTTCTGGGTGGGAAATCATCAAATAACTTCTCCCGCTCTGGGTGGAGCGGGAGGGCGTGTCAGACTTTTACTGACTAAAACCCACCCGTGTTCCCTCAGTTGCCTGTGTGCCAGGGGCGGCGGTATCTCTTTCGAACAACCCGCACCCCTGGCAGGCATCGGCCCTTGCGGGCCCCTCTGTTGCTGCTGACATCTCTTTGAGGCGCGCGTGGAACACAACGCGCCGTCGACCCGGGCTTGGTCCTTACCGGACAGCGAGCTACCCATTACTCGCCGTCCGCAAGCCCGTGCCTACGGTGGCCGGGAATCAGCCTGGGATTCCCGACGCCCAGGGCGTCTCCTGCGAAGGCCACGGCTGTGAGGGCGCATGTACTGCATCTCCCTCACGTGCGCCGCCTCCCTCTTTGCGAGCATAACTGCTTCGCTGAAGGAGGCGACTGCCAGCCATGCCCTCTCGCTCCGTACCATGGCCTGGACCAGGGTCGGACGCGAGAGATCGCCGCCGCCGATCACCTCCACGAGGACACGGCGGTGCTCCGCCCAAGCCGGGCAGACCTCCACCGTATGCTCCACCGTGTCCTCTGGGCGATCTTCGCAATGGAAACACCCGGGCGTTTCCTCCCAACATATAATTAGTCTTAGTTATTTTACGAATATCTTCGTTTTATAATGGAACTTTGAATATATTTCCAGCACTTTGTATCTGTTATCGCCCTCAGCCATCGCGTAGTTCAAATTAAAGCAAATGCCCTTATCGATCGCTTTGAACTCGAAGTTATTTGTCTTTCATTAGGCTCAGATCGAGGAAATCCAGTAATGGATCCTCATTTGTATCTTCCTCTGTATAAATAATGGCATCGAGCGACGATCCGCACGCCTCGCAGCCGCCCAAAACAAATATAATTAGAGAGACATTGTCCCGCCCGAGTTGGTTCCGATATTTAACTGTATATACAGCTTTTGGTCCGTAATCATTTCCGATTTCTTCACCTTCTAGAATGGTAACAAACTGATTCATTTTCACAACTATTATTTTAAACACATCTAAATCATTTTGACTGGCTAACTTCGAATAGAATACATAGAAAGTAATACCATCTAAAGTTCTCAACTAGACAGACCACTGCGAGCTCTCTGCGTCTATTATTTTGAAAGTTATTATGAAAAGGCAAATGTTTAGAGTCCTGACAGCTCTCGTCCTCGCTATGAATGCTTGATAAAAGAAACTTTTGAAACCACAAAACAGCCAAGCAATTGTCGCTGGTTCTTGGATTATTCACTCTAGGTAAAGGAATACAACTTGTCTCCAGTGCAACACGTAGATTTTTTGACAAGAATAGCTTTCTATAAGTGTACCAATAAGGAAGAACAAAATAAAGCCCAAATCACATCGGTATTTACACCCAATAGGCCGTGACAGTTATTACACCATGACCATGTGCGTGGTAAACACAGCGCAAGGGGCGCTCTATTGGCAGTACCCATATCAATGTATGCCGAAAAGCGAACACAATCTATTATCAGAGGAGGCGGGGGTGGAATGCGATAAAAAATTTCAATCAGGCAACCGCCGAAAAATATTTACAGTGTAACCCGAGGCAGCCAGCGGGAGGACAATATTGTGGAGCGATAGGCGAGAGGCGCCCGCGGCGGCCGCGGCGACGCCGGCGCGGGCCTTCCGCCTCTTTGTGCCGCCGACTGTCGAAATAATATTGAACTCCGGGTGAAATACGAGCGCCCGCCGAGGGACGCCTCCTGCGAAACCGTTTTTACGTTTCGCTGAACAAAAGCAAGCGTTTAGTTTAGGACTCTCGTGCCTCACGGAATGGGTCGCACAAGGTGATAGGTATTACATTTTTATGTCAATGCGTAAGATGAAACCACATTCTTGTTTTACTCACATTAAAGGAGCAAACTTCATGACAAGCTAAACAATTACGTCTCTATTTTATGTGCATCGCGTCCGTTTCAAATCACGGCCGTTAAGTTAACTCTTACCGTTTTTGCCCAACCCGGGCTATTTCTTTCAGTATTTATTGCAGTACTTAATTTGCATTTCTCGGGTATTACCGTAATAATATCTTCAAACGACAAACTCCGTAATAAAAGGCTATCGCATACGGCTTTCCGTTAGGTATGGAAATTGTAGGTACGTACCGTGAGTCCGCCCCCTGCTGTACAGCTTGGCTAATGGAAAATTGTTTATCACTCTCGGGTTTCTGCGCGTGAGCACGATTATTTACGTGCGGGCCCTCGCAGTCTACCCGCCGACCAGTAATTGGCCGCTTATTCGATATCGCTTCCATTCATTTTCAACGATAAACCTGCCTAGTTGTGCCTAGGGCGCGTCTACACTGTCCGTGCAGTAAGCTCCTGAGATCATATTGCGTAAGATTATCTCTAGTTATGATTACAGATCAGCAGGTATGAATATTTAAATAGGTACTCAAATGGAAATATACTGAAAGCTTCATTTTAATGACCGTTTCGAATATGACATTACAATGTTATTGCTACGCAGTATTTTCCGGTTCGTAGCAAAGTTCGTAGACACGCGTAGGCAGTTAAACAGAAACCATATTTTTAATCCGTTTTAGTTCCGGGATCCGTGCTTCTAGCGTTACTTAAACTAAACGTAAAATGTAGATGTTGCCACTTCCGTCGTCTGATATATTTCTAGGAAAATGATATTCGCTAAATATACACGAGTGGGCGCGTACTTGCGCTAGCCTCGAGCCGCGCTCTCCCATTCATGAATCAACTTCAACATTACCTAACCGCCACACGAGACGACTAAAACAAACATCACGCTATGAGAGTTATTAATAAGAGTTGCGAGTTCAATGAATCCGAGCGTATGTACCGTATTTAAATCGCTGTATCATTCCGATGTGCACCGAACTCATACAATCGGCCCAGCGCCACAGATTACTGCAGCTCCACATTTAATGAGCACAAAATCCAACCCAGCTTTGCGGAAATCAATTACAATATCAATTTATATTTATGAACTCATCCAGCGATCTAAACGATTGTATAAAGTTAATTGACTGTCATAGTTAGCCTAGTTTATTACTTCAACGTGTAATTAATATGGCTATAGATTAAACTCTCCGTAGAAAATTCTCATTCGTTCGAAAGGCCATTTTAACAAATGTTTTTAATTAATCCGTTGGGTGTGATCGGTGTCGAATAAGGCAGCTATTTAAGTGGACAGATTCCAGGCGTGGCAGACTGCGGCTGCAGCGACATGTATGAGCGCCACTTCTCAGCATTCTGTTTATTTTGAATTTGCTTTTTTTCCCTTTTTATGATTCTCGTCTGTGTAAATTCCTCGTTTCGGAACGCTTCAATCTAACTTTCCGCTTTAAATAATAGTAAGCAGTATGTATGGATGATAATTTTATTCAGTTTCTTTGTAGTGAAAACGTTCGTCGAGGGAGGAAATTGGCATAGCGGGGCGATGGTATTGTTATATATTTCGTTTTAAATTGGGGAGCTTTCTTGAATTTACACCCGTGACTTGCAATAGGAGGGTGCGGCGAGGGCTCTCCTCAGAACTAAGGCTACGTGTTTGTATCGATTGATCCGCCAAGTGTTTTATTCGGGCACCTTTTAATCTTTTCCTTTGTCGGACACTTGAATAAGTCTTTTCGAGGCACCCTCATTGCAAATTCTTCGTGAATACCTTTTACGTTTTAATTTGCGTTCAATATGAATTATGCGAAACAATCATCATTGAAAGCCTCGCCCAGTTCGAGGCGCTTGTTTCACGTTTATCTCATTGTTCTTCATTCAACCGACGAGGCAATTAGTTCCGAGGTATCTTAAAATAAACTCGATATCGATGCAACAAAATGTTGTTCGTATACTTCGTATTAAAATGAAGTCGATAACATCTCGGTCGTTTTCGACCCTCACAATGAACGTGGGGGGCGTTTTGAAGTCGACCACAAAAGGAAAACAAAACGTTTATATTGAGTAACGTAACCACACCTATAACATCGATAAAATAACTCTTACGTTTTAGAAGTATTTTCAATAAAACAGAAACAAGAAGTATTACTACACATTCAATGGGTATACTGTACACCCATCCTACTAATATAGAAACGTTTGTTCGTTTGGATGTTAAGATTTTTGGATGTTTCAATCAATCACGCTACACCAGCTTAACGGATGTGAGTGAAATTTGGCACACAAATAGTTCAAAATCTGGATTAATACATAGGATACTTTTAACCCAGTAGTACGTTCTCGTAGGATAACTTTCGACCTTCACGCGGGCGAAGGCGCTAGCAAAAGCTAGTTGGTTATATGTATAAGTAGTATTTACTGTTTCTGTCACAATTTACGTATGTTTTGTATAAAACTGTATACACAAGGTAACACCACGTCACAACTGTTTTCTCTCAATAATTAGGCAGAGGTGTATCTAAAACACCTACATTTCGTCAGTAATATTTATGTCCCATTTAATAGGAGGCGAGCCTATTGCCATCAATCGGGTACAAACAAAGACCCTTGACAGCATACGACAAATTGCTGATGGGAACACCCAATAAGTAGCAACGTTGTTTACTTGTAGACAGGTTATTGTATTGCATTGTAATAGCTTCCTTTTATGAAACCTTCTTAGCTGATCTTAAAATAACAATGCTTACGATAATTTAAAATCCACTGGTTCATGTAGTACACACAGGTCTTTGTCCATTTATAACAATTAGCAATATTTGTGTCTATTGCATATATGTCAAGTGCCGTACAACTTTTTAGGCGAAACTCAAGAGTCATCTGCAAAGCGTTTACGCAAATAGCTTTCGGCATGTTGTCAACAACCGGTGAACCGGTCACATCCACCTGTTTCATTGCAAATTAACTAAATATAATATGTTGACATTTCAATTAGGTACGTTAGAAGCGATATCGTTTTAGTTTCATAACTGCTAATGTTATTAATATTGTGCGATTTACATAAACACTGAAAATTACAGCCGTTTGGCAAACATTCAATGCATATGAAACTGAAAGTGATTTGTCGCTAGTTGTTTTATACACTTAAAATGTTTGTCAGACGTATAGTCGATGACAATAATATGCGTCGACTGATGATAATAATATGCATCTTAAATCGTAATCATATATGCATCATATCATATTTTTCTCTTTCGCAAAATGAAAATCACTACCTAATTACCTTAACACGTTGAAACCACATACATATTATTCTAAACTAAATCCACGGAAGTCACTGGGCAGTATTTTCATTGAGGTATTTCCTAGTTAGATAACTATGGATAAAATTATAAATAAACATGCGGAAATATGGACGATCAGTAGATTTTAGTAAAAAAATGCAATACCCTTATATAAATTGCCAAAATATGCAGATGCATATCATATATTTGTATATTCTATACCGATTCAAGACATCCATTAACATAAAATTTAGTTTTTACCCATTTATTATTTATATTCTTTACTTACAAACAAATATCGGGACTAAGACGACCACGCAATGATAAACACTTTTATGTACTACTCTCATACCATTAAACTAGTTGAGCGGCCAATCATTTTAGGGCTAAAAGCGTTGTGGTTATCCTCCACAGCCTATATTTAGGGGCGCGATGCAATAAAAGCACATCGCTGTCCGGCCCATTCCCGCACGACTGTGCAAGATAAATGGAAGGTCCGGGCTGCGGGCCGGCCGCGGCCAAGGAGACGCGTTCTCACGGCCCGGGCCTGCGCTTCTTTCTTTTTGTTTCATCTGGTTTCCGAGTTAGAGGTCGCCGTTGCTCGCTCCGAGACTAGAAGTGACCGCTGCACGCGCGACTGCAGCTATAAAAACTGTGCGACAGCGAGCCCCGCACGACTAACGAGCCTTCACTTACCTGGGCATGTTTTTGTAATGCGCCATTCTTATGCTACATTACGATTACCGTTACTTCCAATGATAGTTACGTTGCATTCAGTAATAACGAACCATGTGGTGTTGTATGTTTGTGTGTCGTCTCGTATGTGTAAACTGGTCGGGGCTCTCTCTGTTAATTAGACACGGCTCTCACACGGCGCAACACCTCTGCTCATTATTTACCGCTTCATTAAGAGCTCACTCGACGAACGCCTGTCAAAATCTCGCCGAACGCCGTCCCGCGTCCGTCCGCCGCTTGAAATATCGCAGTATTGTCCTACAATAACGCTGTCGTCGGCCTCGTTAATTGTCTTAGTCGACTCTCTCCTTCGCGGGATCTTCTTTATTTGAAAGCGCAACTTTTGAGCTCGTAAAATAGAATGCTCGTTTCCGTTCACAAACAAACGCATTGCGGTATTGCACAACATTTCATTATTAAACCACAAGTTTTAACAAAAACAAAATGAGAGCATTCGGCTCATTTCGGTACCGTGCATACACCGTGCCTACCGGCCGGTAATAGCACCAACGTTACATTATAAACAATAAAATCCATTACTCTAATGATGATGGATTCAAAAAATCAATTTCGTTTTACAGTTATCTACAAAACGTCGGCAGCATTCGCAATCACGACTTGTATAGCTCGTAGCCATGTTATTTTCATTATAATTTATGATATATGGGCATATTTTTACTTGATTTATGCTAACACATAACCGTTGTAGGTATTCAATATCCTTTCGCAAATAGTCAATCAAACGCCCAACCCAAACGAGGTTTCAGACTAAGACTCGTATTATGCCCATACATGCCTAACTCTAAAGTTAATTATACACTCATTAATTATATTTCCCAGATCATTTTACTTAATTAATTCTAATAGACTATAGTAACCGGATCTTCTCGCAGAAATTGAAGAATAAACTGTGAGAAACGAATCGTTATAAGCCCGTCTGGGTTGGACTAGTAATTTAAGCTAATTATATGTTATTGGTACCAAAAGCCTATTATTTAAAATAGCTTTAAGTTATTTTCAAATAACCACTTGGTGCTAGCAGGTGTACAATTTCAACAGCAAGCCAACGACGACGGAGGAAATTGTGCGTAAGTTTAGCATTTGTATAAGCACATTTCCTTTGATGATAAAAATAAAATGCTGTGAATATTTGGCTACAGTAAAGCACCAAAATTAAACATTATTAACCTCCAGTATTATATACAAAGTCCACATAATGTACAAAGGCGGCGGACATTTTAAAAGCCATTTAAGGCCGAAGTCTGCGTGCCGGAGCATTGTGATTTCTGTACACGTTTTAATGAATTCGTCCTTCCGAACGTTCCTCGGGCTCCTCGGCCGCTATTCAAAAGAAAATTACAGTCAAGAGCCTCTTCGAAACAAACCCTTTAGGAGTCACGCTTCGTTCTTGCTAAACTTGCTCCAATTATTTCTATTCTCTTTTTGCTTATTCCTTTATGCGAGAGGTCATTATATCGGCGTCAGTTGGTGAACGCTTCGGACGCCGCGCCATATGTTCTCAGCTGAGCCTTTAAATTTAGTCGTGACAGTGGAGTTCGGATAATTGATTAATGGCTCACGGGGCGGACGTGTTTTAACGCTACGGTCATCGTTTTTTGCCGGAATCCCCGGTAATGATACGTTCTGATTGTCTTCGAGGGAGTTTAATAAAAGAAGCGCCATATGGCGCGGGCCACAGATTCGCTCCGCCGGCAGTTGGTCATAACATGTTACGACATCGATACGAGTTCTCATCTACCTGTATCAACGGAAACTTGATTTTTTACGCATTTAATAAAGTTACGGAATTCCAACGTTTTCAATTTACACTTGACATCTGGGTCACCTACTTGTAAAACTTTTGACATATTATTTGTGTTTTTCATCTGTTTGACTCCTGAAAGTTGGTAGTAGCAGCAGCAAACTTTAAATATTGACCTAATTCCAAATATCCAATTAATAAACGTCATTCTCGTTTACGGATCCCAGAGGCCACAAAGTTTTAAATAAACAAACATTGTTTTGATGTTTAAAAGGCTCAGCATCTCATACGACTAAATTATCGACTCTACCCCAATTATGGCCCCAGAAAGTTTTCAGGGATTTTTTTTAAGGAAGTGTTTAAAACGAAAAACTAAAAGCTCATTGAAAACCAAGATTTGCAATTACTATTTTGTTTCCAGGACCCTCTCGACCAGTTTCCTCCCAACTCCATTTACGAGGTCTTCGACAGTCGACTTTAGCTTTAAATCCAGTATATTATGCCACAGATTGGGCGGCGCGCCGATGTCGAGCGGGATGGGAGGCACGCTGGGCAGCGGGCATTGCCAACTGGCGAACCAGCCGCTGGTGATGCCGGTGTTCCCGCTGCGGGCCAGCCAGCCGAGCCCCGTCCCAGTATACTCGCCCTCCCGGTTCCACATAGACAAGCGGTGCCAGCATAGATGCACGTGGAAGTGCCTCGCCATCGCCATGATATGCCTCTGCGTCATCTTAGCGGCGATGCTCGCCTACTTTATAGGTAAGAATTTGTGAGTTATTTTATTGAAAGGTTCCTATGGATTTGTGCCCGATTGCTAGCAATAGGCACACCCCCAATGGGACTGGCAATGTGAGTTCATTATATACCTTTGCCACAGTGTTTAACCTCAGTACCTATTAATAAAATATTGTAAAACTGTATGTACCCTTGCATAACTCCGTTGGGGAATACAAAGTTGAAGATACGTTATTTTTCAGGTTACGTATAGGGCTACTGTAGATTACCAATTTCTCTTTTACAATCAGTAACCTAACGGATGGGTGATTTTTATTTGATTATTATCACCACAATCTTTATGACCGAGGGAGGAGCTTGTGATTAACTAATAACAGCCGTACGGGTCGATCGATTAGGTTAAGCTACGCTAGCTGCGGTTGGTCCGTGGATGGGTGATCACGTTTACAGACCGAGTAGCACTTTTACGTACCAACCTCATTGTAAGTTAATATGTTGGTCCCAGCTGTCATTCGTGGATCTTTGACGGTCGTTATACGGGACGTCAGAAGCCGGAAAGTCTGACAACCTGTCTTACCACGGGGTATCGTATTACCCAGTTACTGGCTTGTAAAAGATAAAAAAGATAAAAGATCATTTATTTATCAAACATACGTTTACATACAAATCCAGCATGCAAAATCTTATATACAGGTAAAAAGTCCGTACATATTTTACCTGAGGAGGCGTACAATATTTTTTAATATAACATACAAATAATTAATTTAATAGACTAAATACTGGTTCACTAAAATTTATTATTACTTGCATTTTTATGAGAATAATAATCCTACAGAAACTATAATATAAAATTCAAGCATGTTAAAAGGTATCTGTCAAGAAGTTATGTATATTGTAATAGCATTTGTCTGTTAATATTTCGAACCTTGTTTTTAAATTCAAATTTATATTTTCGGGGCCATACAAAAAAAAGCTTTTCCCCGTTAGGGCAGATTTAGCCGAGTGCAAGCAAAGAGCGATGGCAGAGAGAGAGAGAATGAGAGTTGTAGAGGTCAGATCCATGTAAAGTACTTGTATTCAGCTACATGCCGGAAACAGAAAATAATCCACTACGGGCAAACTGACACATCAGTAGCATATTGTAATAAGCACACAAGGGATGGCGGCTATCCACTTCACACTGTCCCTTAGTTACCATTAAGATGGGTCGCTCTTATTATGTGTTCTTGAGTATCCCCTGATATGAGATTTGAGTTATGTTTGTTTGTTTTTTTTTTTGGGTGGGAAGTCATTAAATAACTTCTCCCGCTCTGTGTGGAGCGGGAGGGCGTTTCAGACTTTTACTGACTAAACCCCACCCATGTTCCCTCAGTTGCCTGTGTGCCAGAGGCCGCGTATCTCTTTCGAACAACCCGCACCTCTGGCAGGCATCGGCCCTTGCGGGCCCCATCATTTGCTGCTGACATCTCTTTGAGGCGCGCGTGGAACACAACGCGCCGTCGACCCGGGCTTGGTCTTTACCGGACAGCGAGCTATCCATTACTCGTCGTCCGCAAGCCCGTGCCTACGGTGGCCGGGAATCAGCCTGGGACTCCCGACGCCCAGGGCGTCTCCTGCGAAGGCCACAGCTGTGAGAGCGCATGTACTTCATCTCCCTCACGTGTGCCGCCTAAGTTATGTTTGTTTGTTGAGGGCTCACTTTCGACATGGAATGATCTACGTTAAGCATAATATGCTCCAGTCAATGAATTGAGATGCGAACGAGTAGATATTATTTAAGGAGACATCTCAAATATAACCAAGTACAGAGTTACAGACAGCAGTATTCCAATAAAGGAATATAATCCTACAAAATCGGACTCATCTCACGGATTTTCAATTTGCGATCGTTCAAAGATCACGTCTGTTTTTTCCCACGTTTACATTTCTCATGTAGGTAGGTAAATGAGTTTGTATAAACCGACTCTAAAAATATCAACACATAACATCTCTAAAATGTCTATTTTAATCAAATTAATCGAGTGCCTTTCCTATCTTTATTAAAATCTCGAAGGTTCGTAAGTATCATGAACAAAATTATGCAATTCATGCATTCTACGTCCATTAAGTAAGAAGCTTGTTGCAATTCCCAACTTCGGAAACTTATAACTACTGTACTTAAGTTTGATTGAAAAGTTGCGGCCTGATACTTATAAGCAGGCGGACTTATAGTTATTCGTCGTTCTTTGGAATTTATTGTTAAGTCACAAGTATCCGTAATACATACAACTGTAGTGAAACCGCAAGCTCAATCTACATTCATCAAAGTCTACAGTTAACGAACTTCAACTTAGAACGACAATTTTAACTTGACAGTTAAACTAACTCCATGTAGGCTGTCTTTAATATTGAAATATCTAACTACGAGTTACACTGACGATACATCTTTGTTTCTTAAATCACAGCGGGATGTACGGGACTCTCGTTAAGACAGTATTTTTATGAACTCGCTCGGAATGCCGATTAGAATATTCAAAACATTATTCTTTCACAATCCATTAGCGTTTGTGTACGGCCTTCGTTGGGAGTTGGGACGTCAGAGACAAAAGTTTATTGTAACCATAATGACGCCATGTGGGTTAAATCCATTTCAAAAATAAAATAAATTGTTTTTAACCCATAGGTATCGGTTAGCCTTTTAGTATAACTGACTCCCACGTTCGTTACAAAGGTAATTTAATTTAGGTATGTATCCGCGGACTGTGGTTAAACAATACCGCAAAATGTTTGTGGTTGCGCTGCCTTTGTTGACCTATCAAAAATATTGCCCAAATTGCTATTTCCAATACAAATTCAGACTAAAACTATTAACGTTATTACATGTCTGAGCCTAATCCTGCGAGCTCGCAATCTGATTGTTTTACCAGATTACAAAGCAATGTAAAATTGCACTCGTATGCTTTTATCCCCTTAATGCCGAATCGTGCCTGAAGCGGGATTCCATCCAATTAAGGGGCTAGTTCTCGTATTGTATGATTGGAAACCGACAAAGGAATAGCCCTCGAGGGCTACACAAGATTATATAGTCCCTCGTACTTAACTTGCACTGAAACAGTAGCAAAAATTAGTTTTGCTTTTATAAATCGCAACCTATTTGCGGACTGAACATTTCCAATGAACAAAGGAGATGGTTATTATTTAATGGTACATCAGCTCCATTTCTACCGCGCTGTCTAGCTCGGTATTTAGTTGTTTATTTTCTCTATTTACCTTTGCATGTAAATCCAACACGTTTTATAACTATAGAAAACAGTAATCATACGTCGTAAATGCTTGTTTAAATACCGACTCCGACTTCAATCAAAGTCGTTTTTCGTGTTGTCCAAAGTCATGCTAACGGAAAACAGCCATAAAAATACTTTTATTCATTTATCGTTATACGACCACATCATAATAGAAAAATATTTCCATCATCACCCCGAACTCAATTACTGAAGGTGATAAATTCGACTATTCACTCCGTGCATGCAAATGAGTTGATTAAACATTGATGTTTCAACGAAAACAGACGTTGACCATTAGTCTTGTATCATTCTTTGTTTAGCCGGCATCCACAGAGAGGTTCGTAAAAAATAAAACAAACATCAGAAAAATATAAATGATGCGCCTAACGTAAGGCAACGCGCTTCGTGCCTCGGGCCCGCGCGCCCATGTTACAGCCGTTATAAATTATCTTACACTTCCACGTCCCATGTTATTTCACTACGAATACATCAGCCAGTCGCAATCCCTGCGTACCGGGTACCCGCCAAACGACCAATCATAATTTATACATGCGAAATGCTTCATAAATCGCAAAAATAAATCCCTGTTTGATTTAACGACGAACAACTAATCCCTTCCTTGCGGTATAATAAAACAATACATTACATTTTATATCTAATGGAATGGCACATTCTCTCAACTGCATATAATGCTTATTGCCGAACTGAATGTACCTACATGTAGCGAAAGCATTTTGCGCTAACGACGGAAAGACACGGAACTACATAAAGGACCTTACACAGTTGCAAGATTACACAAAAACAGTGGTGAAAAGGATTCTATATCGTTAAGAGCTTAGTTAACTGAAGAAGCTAAAACATTGCGGCCTTTTAGTATTACAACACAAGTGGATGAGATAAATATATTACTTATGGGTAAGTACAGTTACAATCAAGAAAAGTAGGCCATTATCTGTAAGTGATCACAAGCATTACTCCCAAACCGCAAGCACACGAGGCATCACAAAATAACATGAACCCGTCACGGGTCGCGCCCGCCGCCGCCGCTGCCGCCGCCACCGCTGACGACGACGCAATACTTTTGGCCTATATTCGAACACACATTTACCCTGCCAATGCCGAGCCCTCGCAATTACTACAACAACTCGAACGATAATGACGGTGTATTCTTTGTAACTCGTTATTACTGAAATGATCATCCCAATACAATTTTACACTCATAAAACATTCAAGCTTTTGTTCTGTGTTAAATGATCGAGTTATTCGGAAACACTACTCCAACAAAAGTGTTCAGCTTTCCATTAATGACGTAAGCACTCTCAAAGAAGTTATTTCCGAAATTCGACTCTAACGAGGGTGAGGAAAAAATGTGTTTTTACTGTCAATGTCGTGGAGCTATTTGGCAGGATAAGAAAAGGGAATAAGTGCGGCTAAAGCGTCGTATAAATGTGGCCACTCGAGTTCCAGGAATTCCTAAGTTCGTTTAAGTAAAAATACTTAAGCATAGAGTCAATAACGTTCTTCGCAATAAAGCTATAACAAAAAGATTACGTTTACTTAAGTAGGAACATAAATGAACTCGAAATTCTTTTACTGCGTTTTTAACAACTAAAGTTGGAAGACATAAACACAGTCAAAGTTAGAACGTTTCAAGTGGTAGTCACGCTGGCTATACATATAGTACGACTATGTATAGGGTTTGCACCTACTTGGGCGACGTCACGCGAATCCCGTATAACAGTGGAACATTCGTAGAAACAATATGTCGTTGGGTGCACAGCCGCATTGCCATTTACACTGAAAGTGCTCACTCGCTGTAATGTCGGGAAATTACTTTTGTTTATTTCCCTTCAAGCGAAGTCTTTTCAAAGTGGAGGGTGGCCGCGACGGCAAATTATGTACCTAATACCGACTCAATTAGAGGCTTAAATGATCATTTATTCTGAATTAAATTGCTTCCTGTACTCAAGTATATTTGTATAGCTTCAATAACACTTGTGTATCTCAATAAACTCGCTTTAGATTGATAAATCTTTTCTAACTCAAGTTAATGATAACTTTGAACTTTTACATCTTTGTTCTCATCTGGAAGTAAAAGATAAACATTGAGTCTATCAGAATTTTGTTATTCCGTTCTATTTGTAAACTAAACTGTTTAGTTAACGATTCTTAAACCCTTTTAAAACGTCCAATTTTCTTCATTTGTAGTATTGCTAACTCCGTTATGCGGCTTTTTATAGACGCTTTAATTTAATATCTTAACTGAAGGGGACAAAGACAATCTAGTTTTCAAACAGAGGAGTATCAATCTGCCTAGTCTTTTCCCAACTATGCTGGGGTAAACTTTTTTTTTTTAGGTGGAAAATCATCAAATAACTTCTCTCGCTCTGGGTGGAGCAGGAGGGCCGTGTCAGACTTCACAATTTTTTTTTTTTACTTTTTTTTAATATTCAAGTTTTTCACTACTCTTATAACCTGTCTGCACATCTAATTAAATACTTAGATAGTTCACGCTCTTGTTCCTGGTTAAACACTCGATTGTGAGCCTTATATTCCATTTCTTGATTTTCATCGCCACCAGTCGCATCTTGTTTACGTACTTACATACCTCAACAGGGAACAGTGGTTCAGTCCATTCTTTTCGGCCGCTGTTCTTAACGAAGATTCGGCTTTTACATCTTCTTATGCTTGTTTGGACGTTGATAAGTCGGCCTGACCTCTCGTAGTCTACCTTTGGCGTACCCTTGGCATCTAAGAAACAAGAAAATTTAATAAATAAACTGTTTCAACCGTACGCGTACCCACAAAAAATGCTTCAACTGTTCGCAACTCCCCTTCTAGTTATAGAACGGTTCACAACAAGAATGATAATAAATTTGAATAAAAACGAATCATACAGCCATATTATCCAAACTTCGATTAAAACGATACAAAACTCTCAATACTTTAACTTTAATAAAACCATAATAATTACAAAAATGTACGAACAAAAAATACTTACTTTTCCGTCAAAAAACAATAGGGCCTCCTAATGCGCAAACACAGCACGCGAAAGGCGACACAACACCAAAATTCGTGTTTCAACTTGTCGTCCGCTTCGTTCTCCTCTTGCTTTGTTTCAACCGTCCATCGTTTCAACCGTACCCAGTCTACCCTACTACACGAACTTGCGTCGGGAATCCCAGGCTGATTCCCGGCCATCGTAGGCGCGAGCTTGCGGACGTCGAGTAATGGGTAGCTCACTGTCCGGTAAGGACCAAGCCCGGGTCGACGGCGCTTTGTGTTCCACGCGCTCCTCAAAGAGATGTCAGCACCAACTGGTGGGGTCCGCAAGGGTCGATGCCTGCCAGGGGTGCGGGTTTTTCGAAAGAGATACCGTGACCCCTGGCACACAGGCAACTGAAGGAACACGGGTGGGTTTTAGTCAGTAAAAGTCTGACACGCCCTCCCGCTCCATCCAGAGCGGGAGAAGTTATTTGATGATTTCCCAATCTCAAAAAAAAAACGAAACCTACACGAACTTAACCTACACTAACAGGCTTTTAGATGCATAAGCGATAGATTACACAGACAACCAACCACAATACAAGTCTTGTTAATCGAGATCTCTCTCGATTGTTATAATATTTAGAATAAAATCAAACGACTAAATAACAAGTAACACCATAGAGGAAGGATTTGGGCTAGGCCTTTGTTCAGCAGTGGGACTTTGTAGGCTAATTAAATAACAAACGTCATAAAATCTTCAATGTAACAGAACTATTCTCACTAATTCTAATGTAATTTTTGGTCACAGCGCCGAATTAGGAAAATTAAGGGATGTATACCTAATCAAACAGATTATCAGAGAGTTGTAAAAACAGTATTATGGGAAAGAGCTATCTTCATCATCATCATTTCAGCCGAAAGACGTCCACTGTCGAACTTAAAGGTCTATGTTCGACAGTGGACGTCTTTCGTCGCCCCAAGCTCCGCCACTTCGACCGGTTCTGTGCTTCCCGAATCCAGCGTATTTCTGCAGCCTTCACAAGGTCATCGGTGCACCTTGTGAGAGGCCTTCCAAGTTCCAACTCTACGTCTTCCGGTACGCGGTCGCCACTCCAGAACCTTTCGTCCCTGCTCACTGTCACTTAAGGTTATATCGGTTACCTTGGTTCCCCTGTGGATCTCTACATTCCTGATTCGATCACGTGGGAAAACTCCAAATATAGCCCTCTCCATTGCTCTTTAGGTGACTTTTAGCCGTCTTATAAGTTTATAGCCTTCTACACTCGTCCACAACTTCGAGTGTAGCACTCCCGATCTTCATGAGAGTGAGTGTTCCATGGGCATTTGACATATCCTTTGTCTTGTCCATATTAATTTTAAGACCCACTCTTACGGAAGCTCTACTGAGGTCATTGAGCATTGTACTGAGGGTCTTAATAATTTCAGCCATGACAACTATATCAAAGGCAAACTAAAGGTGAGTGATTTACTCGTCATTGATACTGATGCCAGCCATCCTTTCCAGTCCAGACCCTTGAAGACATCCTCCAGTGCAGCGGTGAACAGTTTCGGAGAGAAAAAGTCTCGTAGCCTCACACCTCGCTGCAGAAGGATAGGTTTCGTGGTCTGGTCCTGGAGTCGGGATGTGGTGGCGTGTTCGTCAGACATAAAGCAAAGCCCTTGTACCCCTTTTTACAAAAATTATGTGGACGGCAGACATATACATTTTGGCACAGTTAAAATGTACATGGAGAAGGATTTCAAAAAGCTTATATTGTTATAAAATAATGCATTCGAAATACATTAAATTATAATTGAATTATGGTCGAATTTCACCACTGGATGACCCTAGAATAACTAAATAATTGTAAGAAACTTAAAACGTATCAGCGTTTAAAATAGCAATTATAAACGCTCCTCGAATGTCTAAACTATAGTTTCAATTTAAGTTAAGCCAGCGTTCTATTAAACAGTTTGAGCAAACACTAAATAATACGCTTGAAGCACGCTACGTGAACCGCTAACAACTTCACTATAGTTTCGGCAACGCGTTCTACTTCAGCTGAAACAAAAACTTGTTTACATACATAACTAACTCTTATGAGCACTGAAGGGTTTAGGTTGAAGGATTATTGCTAATAGTAGATGGAAAGCTCAAAACATATTTGGACTAAGATTTCATATTAATGTGATGGAAGACAATTTCATGTGTTTCCTTCGGGTAAGAATAAGCCCTGGCTTCCTGATAAAAAATAGCCATTAAACTTGTCAATTTTACAAACAAAACAAAGCTTATCGTACCACTATTTACTTATATTATGGCACAATAACTACAATTGTAAACGACACAAACGTAACACCCCATACACAGGCCAAGATATTTATCCTAAATCACGCAGTTTTATATAAAGTCTCAATAAATAAAGTCAGGCGATGCTTCTTGAAAGTAATGTAATGAACCGAGTGGATGTAAGATATCTCAAGTCAATGAGGCTTATCGTATCGGATCTCACTTCATTTAGAGACCCGTTAAATTATACAGGCGCGATAAGGCAGCATGTAGCATATCGTCTATCGATGGCAGCGGCAACCTGTCCACTTCAAAACGATATACGCTTTTTCTAACACGGCGACACACACGCCTCGAAATTACCACATTTAGATTCTCCTAAGATAATATCAAAACCAATGAATCTGTTAAACGGTACCTATTTAACTATTTTACTTTCGACTCCTACTTTTTTAACTGAACTTTCATTAAAATAATGATTCGAAATAACAATAAAATATTTTCAGACACGCCTCCTGGCGTTCCGGATTTGTATCGAATAAAAACCGGGTCTGTAGTTTAATCCGACATAAATCTCCGGGTTTGCGCCGGTAGTTTTAGTGATGTAATGAAAAAATGTGAACCATCTGTTGCACCCTTCATTACGTGTATGGTGTATGAATGGGGGCAAATACAGCACCGTCAACTTTTTAATGTAATTGAAAATGTGAGGACCCCAAATGTTTTATTAAAGCTCTCTCCGTGAGCGTTAACGCTTTTGAAGTGGCTCACGCGCATGTTTGTCGCGATCGATGACGCTTTTGTTGTAAAAATAATACTGCTATACAAATAACAAACCACTATTTTGTTTAGCATGCCAAAATATGTGTAGGGCAACATAAAAAAATAGAACGTGGACAACTGTTTTATCAAAGCTTAATTTATGAGTTACTAGCTTTTGCCAGCGGCTTCGCCCGCGTGGAGGTCGAAAACTATCCCACGGGAACGTAGTATCGGGATAAAAGTATCCTATGTGTTATTTCAGGTTACAAACTACCTGTGCGCCAAATTTCATTCAAATCCGTTCAGCCGATTTTGTGTGAAAGAGTAACAAACATCCATACATACATCCATACTCACAAACTTTCACATTTATAATATTAGTAGGATTTTATATTTTATAAAACTAACATAATAATAGCCACTTACGCGTACAAAACAATTTAATAATAAGTTATTATTTTCTATATTTATTAGCAATACAGTTAAACATTATAACATTTTACATCCTGTTGTAACCGGTACTGTCCATCTTTTTATACTTACCCTTTTTTATTGACTTAACGTATCGATTATACCTGCAGAGGTACGCAGGCCATGCTATTTGTAAGACCACTCAGTGAGTGTCATAAAACGTATAATACGTAGTTATTTCATAAACAAAGCCAACATATACCCATAGCTAACGCGTTTCATGAAGCATAACTTTATTTAATGACAAGATTTTATGATGATGTAATCAAAATTTGGATTTGTTTGTCTTCCCTGAGAAAATGGGGCAAACAAACCGCGACCTCGTGCGAACACAGTTAACATGCCCAAGTAACAAGGACGGGGATATTAGATCCTGCGTGTAATGAAAGGAGACAGCACACATGGATACGGGAAGATTTATCACGTGACTAATGCGAGAATGTGCGACGGCGCGTCCGTCCCCGGGGACACTATCAAACGAGTTTCGCTCCCCCAACGCACGATGCAATCTATGCTGAATCGTATTACAATAAATTGTATTAACTCGAAAAATAGTGGAGATAGCAAACATAGTCCATCTGCACACAATCGTCGCATGCATCGGCCGGCGACCTCGTCATCTCGAGCACCCTCCATTTCCTACCCGCGCCGCTCAATACACAAAATTTATAGATTTTACGAGGGATCATCGGGAAAAGTCGCGGTTTACCACATTGTCATATTTTATTTTCTTGCGAGGAAATTACGTCATCTTTGCTCGTTTATCTGAAAACATTGTGTACGATGTGTGTTATTATTTTCTGAGTAGGGCTCTATCTAACTGAATATGATGTTGGGGGGTCGTTCAAAACATGTTTGCTTTTATGAAAATGCTATAATTATGTAGGTCACTCTTATATTTAAACAAATCTGTCGAACATCAATAACCGTTCAAGTTTTTATTCATATTTATGACTGTTTGTTGAATTCTATTTATTTCCATTCCATCAATATTTGATGCGGGGCAACGCACTAGACATGTTTTATGCTTCAAGTCTTTGAACTCAATAACATATCTCATTTTAGAAGTATGATTTTAAACTCATCTCGACATACGCATGTAGCATTAACACTGAATATAAATTGCCTGCTTAACTATTGGTTGTTAAGCCGATAAAGGTTATTGTCATTGAACTATCTACCCTCAACACAGTACGGTAAAGTTAAATTGTCCAATCCTCAGCGCAAACGGCCAAATGGCGTCAACGTTTCGCGATCTTATCTGAGAGTAAATCTTTGGGATAGATAGGCAACTGTTGGGCCGGCCAGATAACTTAATTGCTCCGACACCGCCGGGGTTATCTGGACGAATTATGGAACGTAGCTGCAAACACTTGACAATGTGTCAGACAAAATATTCACACATAAAATTTAATTAGTAAACTGGCTCTACAAAAACATAGCCACATGTCTCTCGACAAATTACTGAACCTGTTAATTAGCCGGAACAAAATCTGGGTTGCGTCAATTAAGTCTATATGGATTGATATATTGCCCTTGACGCAACGCACGACATATTAGGCGCACATCCTGCGCACGCTCCGAAACAAATAAACGTTGCATCCCCATCCGAGCACAAATCCTGAGCGATCGTGAGCTTCTTGCTAAACTAATAAATGAACGCAATAAATTCTCTTTACATTACTGACATTCAATGGCTCTCTTGCAGTTTCTATTGAATATTCCGCCAAAGTTTCAAAAGGGAAACTGCCTACTCTACATATTTCAGTGCTATAAAAATATATTGACTGCTAATAAATTACACCGATCCTATTTGATGCTTCAGTAGCTTCAAAATAAATAGTAATTTCGTCAAGACTCGTGTCATCTTAGCCCGTGCTTTTCTCAGTTAACACCGTGAAGAATTATCCAATTAGATTGCGTAGCGCGGCATTTTATGATCGATTCGATAGCCAGCAACTGTCGCATAATGAGGAGACAACAGCATTCTCCCGAACAAGAAATGGTTGGGTGTCGAGCCACCTACGTGCTTGCTGAGGCCCGGCCCGCGGCGGCGGAACCAATCGCTCCGTCACACCGCCACGAAATGCAGCACAGCCGTGCTTCGCTTAATTAAAACGCGACGGGACATCACGTCGCCTACCCTGCATTCATACACCTCTTAAACTTTAAAATGACATCTCTTATTGTGTCGCATTTCGTAACACATCGTGCCCAAACGACGCCCGTGTGAACTCTAATAGAATTACTGCTGGGCTACTGGGCATTATCGATGTGAGCCATCGATAAGAAACAAACTTAACGGAAACTTAATTGGATGACCGGCTTCGAGAGAAAGATTTGGATCGTAGAAATTATTTTCTATTGATAAAAAATACGACTAACGATTTGATACTTTGTTTTAAAATGACTATTTCTTTGTTACAGCGTTATCGTCAATTAAAAGTAATATAGACAATTCAAATTGCATCCTGGTACAAGATGTGAAAGCAGTAACACATGCACAAGGAATTAGGGATGCCTTATCAACGTCATCACCTTCAGACGGTATGTCGAAATAATTTTTAATTTGGTACTGATTTATGTTTGTACTTTTAACATATTCAAGAAGATGTAAAAGATTTCGCACGTTTTATTGCAGAATCAATATCAACTTCGTCTTTAGGCGGGTGGTCAACTACAGCGGAAGCAGCGTTAGAATCAGTAATAATACCACAACAAGCGCAACAAGCAGCACCGCCGCCTTGGTCACCCGCGTTAGAAGTTAGAGAATTCGACGAGTTACACAGTGCAACTATACCTGCTTACCAATTTTGGAGTTCTGAATTCCGCAACAAACAGCCCGCCTACGTTAGCCTTAACTTCACAGTTCCCTGGGGAGCTAATTTCGCCGTATATGGTAGGCGAAATGTAGCTCCTAGCGTAACACAATACGACTTTGTAGAATTCATTCGAGGCGGTAGGGTCGACCACAGACTAAGGCGTAGAAGAAGTCCGTTCAGAGATAATCGGTTTCAAAGTAGTCTTAACGACTGGGATGCACTATTGAGCACGATTAACCCACTGCATAGATGGAACCATACGATAAGCAAAAGATCAACGGATATGAGAGTAAACGTGAGCATATTGCAATATCTCGACACAGGAAGATGGTTTATATCTGTATACAATGATGAACTGCAGCCACACAATGTCGAAATGATCGTTTCTGAAGCGGAAGGAGTCACTAACTCGTGTCCAGATGATTGTTCGGGTCACGGGTCATGCTACCTCGGGAAATGCGAATGTATGGACGGCTACGAAGGACACGACTGTTCAAAAAGTATGTAGAAAATATTCATAAAACGACTATTTATTATCTGCGTAAAGAAGTGCGTAAGTAATAACTCACATTTGTTTTCGCAGGTGTATGCCCAGTTCTTTGTTCGGGGCACGGCGCTTATGCAGGTGGTGTATGTCACTGTTTGGAAGGGTGGAAAGGCCCGGAATGTGACGTTCCAGCACACGACTGTGAGCCGGCAGACTGTTCCGGAAGGGGTCAATGTATCGCCGGCCATTGCCACTGTAAGGCTGGATGGAAAGGACAAAAGTGCGACGAAGGTAAAATATTTTTCAACGTAGAACAACATTTTAAATTGAGATGTAAATAATCAATAGAAATACTAACTTACTATTCATATTCAGAGGACTGCCTTGACCCAACGTGCGGTGGCCACGGATCGTGTGTGCGTGGTAGATGTGTGTGCCGCGCGGGATGGAGAGGTGCCTCTTGCAGCGAACGTGATGCGAGGGTTCAACGATGTCTTCCCGCATGTTCCCAACGCGGCGTGTACGACCTAGATGCAGGGAAATGTGTTTGTGACCCACTTTACACCGGAGATGATTGCTCACAAGGTAAAGGCTACAAACAAGTTTACAGTATTTTGTTGCCTTACTTGTACATTGGCATTTTAACTGCGTTTCTTTTTATAGTGGTATGTTCTTTGGACTGCGGGCCGCACGGTGTTTGTGCCGAGGGCGTGTGTCGATGCGATGACGGCTGGACCGGCTCCATGTGTGACCAACGACCCTGTGACACGCGCTGTCACGACCACGGACAATGCAAGAATGGCACGTGTGTGTGCACACAGGGATGGAATGGCCGACACTGTACTTTGCGTAAGTTGCGACATTCGTATTCAATACTGTACGTTCTTTGTTTCATGCTGCACATATTATTGAAAATACTGTAGGATCATCGACTTTTCTTAAACTGGTTTGTCTAATTCCACGAATACAATACAATCAAGTCAACGTTGAATTCCACTTGTTAGTGTAATGATCAAGAAAACATTATCTACTACCACTTGAATAATTGCTCAATGTACACAGCTGGTTGTCCAAATGGCTGTACTCGTCATGGGCAATGTCTTCTGGAAGATGGAGTGTACCGCTGTTCCTGTGCCGACGGCTGGGCCGGCACTGACTGTTCCATCGCACTCGAACTCTCTTGCAACGACAACGAAGATAACGATGAAGGTAAGTGCCTCTCTTTTACAGAAAATAGGCTCAAAAATAAAACCGATAAATTTTAAACAATCCAAACAATCAAATTGGCTGTCACTTGACAATCGCTACACTTTTGAAGATGGCATGACGGACTGCTCCGACTCGGAATGCTGCAGTCGACCTGAGTGCGCCGAGCACATCATGTGCCTAGCTTCCAACGATCCTGTAGAAGTTCTCCTCAGAAAACAGCCACCTTCTGTCACCGCGTCCTTCTATCAGCGCGTCAAATTCCTCATAGAAGAAAACTCTGTCCAAAGCTACGCACACATGGACGAATATTCTGAGAGGTATGTGTAGTGTAAGAAAACGTCTGAAATGTATAACAAACACCAAATCACTTCATGTACGTAAAAGATGTCGTTAGTACCTACATTTTATAATACTAACCATTTTAGGATCAGTAAACTAAAAGACAATACAACGATATCTTTTGCACCAGTTGGTTTAGGACTGACCTGTCGGTTTTGCACAATTCATGAATAATTTATATTTGCACTTTACAATGATTTTAGATCCGTGATATCATCGCCGTACTGTAATGTATAACCGTAAGAAGAAGATACAAAATTCATTACGACATAAAATGATTTAGGAATTAGCACCTTCACCATATAATTCCCGCTCATCTTCCTAAACCTCTCCGAGGATTTGGTGTGGTTATTTTAATTTAATTGGTAACTTCAAATTTTATAACTTCAAATTTATTTTCTCATCTGGTGGAAGTGTTTTGATTTTCCTCTGTTTTCTCGCGTGTAAAAATTATGATTTATTGTTTGCGATCCTAGCATGGTTATGTTTTACCATTGAATTTATTATATTAATTATGTTTTTTTTGTATTTTATTATTATTTTTCACACCAGATCCGATGTGTTGTGTATTGTCTAATGTTCATCCCTTGTGTGTGTCTAACCCTACCTGTTTGTCTAAACAAAACAAAAGCGTATTATGAATAACAAAATGAAATTAGTAACAAATCAGCGCTCAAAAGCTTTCGAACAGTTTTGTTTGTCTTCACAATAATAAAATAAATTTACATAAGTAAATAAGGTAAAAGAATAGAAACTTGAATCATGAAAGCATTATTTATATCACTATTTACGTAGAATCTTGATACAAAAATAAACATACAAGTTTAAATTGACATAATTTCTCTAAGACTTACTTTACTTTTATAACGACCTATTAGAAAAAACATAAACGCGACTTTCATGATCTAAGTTGGTAAACAAATTCTTAAAGTTTTTATTTGCCCTACTTTATACCGTGTGCGTTAATAAAACTTCGAACGATCTCTTAAATAAATAAGACAAAGCAAAACTGAATATAAAAGTAGTCAACCCACCTCGCTTAATATGCAAAAGCGCCTCTAAAAGTTTGTTTGCATTAAAACACGAGCCGCTTCACTATTTTATTTAAGTTCAAAAGTCTAGAGTGGTTATATTGCGTTCTAGCATTTGTTCCATCAGCCCTTGACACATGACGGTTCCTCCATGCATTCACCATCCAGCATGTCTACTCTCCACATTTAATCTTTGGTGCAACCTGCAATTGCAACTTTTCTAAATTTATTTGTATCGAATCATATTGCATATTACCTATCGATCAGTAGTGGTGGTTGTTCTAATGCAAACGGGCTTCGTCTGTGAATCGATTCGTAATTAACAGAACTTTGATTGGTAAAAACAGTGTTAAAACGCAAGCTAACCAATATAGACGAGTGCAATCGGCCGGAGCGGTTGCAAAACCGGGGTGGGGTTGCACTGAGGGATGTAGGTATCTGTGTAGTAATCTGTCCTGTCTTTCTGTGTCCCTGTGCCGCCGTGTGTCCGCCACTCCTAGCGAGTTCTGGAATTCCTTTACACCATGGTAAGTGTCAGTCAGCCCGCCCTCGCCCCTCAGTGTTCAGTATCTGTTCACCTCTTCCCTTTTGTTGCGATTCCTGCATATGAGTGTGATGCCGGTGACCTTCGCGTGTCCCACAACAGACACGCGGACGGTGCCACTGACGCTTTTTCACTTTTCGTTAAATCCTTTGTCTGTATTCGTTTCATTCTCTATGTGTATGTAACATCTGTATGTTTGTCTTGAATGTTTTCGTGTGACTGCGACAAAATCCTCGCAATCTCAGCGTAAATCAAGCACCGCCGACGGTCCGCAAACTCCGCGTCTCTTTTCAAATATGATTTGCCGCAGTCACAATTGTATTTTGTACTGTTTATTTGTCTCGTCTACTGTGCTTATATTATAGTTCACATATATACTATGGAATAATTTTGTTATACTATATGAAACTTAGGAAAATCATTTACGCTTTCACGCAAAACGTTTTTAACACAATCGATAGGTGTAGGGCTTGCAAAATATACAAATCGTCGCGAATTGTATATTATCAATTGAGCAAAATTTCAGCGAACACGCAAATTAAGCTTCAAATAAACTTACCCTTTTATGTGTTCCTTACCCTTTGTCTGCGTCTTTCATCTGTTAACCAACCCCCTACCCTTCGCCCAAGCTCTTTATGTGTTTAGATCCTCACCCTTTGTTACTAACCAAAACACAACTTATTTGAATGTATTCCTACTACTTCACAGCGATACGATAGCAAAATTGTCGACATTGTACATTACAACCATCGCTTCCATTAATCAGTCATCGACGACATTTTATTACACTTTGAAATTGGTGCAACGAACGTATTTTTCTCGATTTTCTTTCATCGCTTTCAGAACTGTTCGGCTCTGCACTAGCATTTATAACTGAATCTTTCGCATTTTGATGTCTGAAGGGCAGTACAGTTCTTAAAGCGATGTATTTGATACTCTTTTGAGTTTTTGTTGTTTTTTACTCTACCAACTGTTAATTGTATTGAATGTAATTTCTATCCGTTAAATAATGTTGAATTTATAATGACCGCCAGAAACATACAATAATTATTAATGACTTGTCCTCTTTTCAGATACAACTTTACTTAGTTAGTCTAAACGTGTATTATGATTATAATCTAAAAGTGCCCTGTAACTTGTTACAGATAATATTTTGGGAGGCGCCAAACTGCTTACAATGTTTCTTTTTAGGTATATTTTTCATAACCGTATCATATGGCATTTACTGTCGGCCTTCGCGGAAACACATGAAGAGGATGAAAACTTTTACGATATCACATTCTTAGAAGCGGCATTGCTAAATACTTAGTTCTTGGTAACAAATAAGAAAAACATTTTATTATTTAGCTTTACACATAAACATTTTATTTCTTTTTGTTGATTGAACCTATCTAGTGTTTTATATTACACAAATACATTTTATGATATTTTCAAATAATTTCGTTCGTCTCAATGTAGTTGAGTTGATAAATACTCGAGCATAAAATTCGTAAAAAAATGTCTGTTATAATAACACAAAAATATGTAAAGCTTAGCTAAGAGCTTTTGCTTATCAACGCGTTTATGTAGCCACGACGCTTGCATTAACATTAATCATAAACGCAATCGTGATAACAAAACATACGTTATTATATTGTTCGCGGTTTATGTCATGTTTTACATGAATTTAGATTTATTTATAATAGGTATTGCGGCATCTGGATATTTTGTCTTTGTATCAGAGATTAGTAGTCTACCGACTTCTATATAAGATAATAAATTAATGTGATAGTAAATGAAACATTTAGTAGATACTCTGCTACCATCTCATATTGATCATAATCATGAAACATGCAGAATTTTGGCAACAAACATAATTCTAAAACCAATGATGTAAAATGATTGTTGTTATGTTAATTAACACTAATAGCAAACCTAATAATCCCTCGCTGTTTTCCGATCGCTTACGTCGGTATTTTCCTTGTGCACTTTCAGCAGACAGATTTTGGCTCTGATATCGGTTTTCACGTCGTATTTTTAAAGCTTTTTGCGCCCCCTGCGGAGACTCGCTCCGGGGATCCCGAGTCAAGAGCTACATTAAAAGTAAAACTAAGTTTACTCGGATAAAGCAGTGAAAACCATTTTCCATCAAAATATTTACTTATAATTTTGCCCATAATGAAACCTCACAACAGAAACGAATAATATTTATTCAAATTTCAATATTAATGATTTCGCGAACATTTCTTGCACCAATTTCATCTCTCATGAATATGTAACCGAACATTCAGACATGAAGTAATATAACAAAATTGATTGACTATGGTTTGTGTGGCAGCTGTTACATGCATACATACCTTTCTAGGTAGATTTCCGTTTACGTTACTTTCTATGGTACCTTATATAATAAAATTTTATTTTATTGGCTATTTAGAGGATCTTCAATAAAATGTAAACAGAAATGTGTCCTAGAGAATTAGCTGATCCTAATACGAGAATGTGCAATGCTAAGACTTCTTATTTATTTTATTTTTCGATATTATTTTCATACTTTACTTCACTCTCACAGCGTTTATACTCTGAAATATGAAGCATAGCACAAGTCCTCGATCACAGTTTTATGATCGAAGGTGTGCATTCAACGATACGGTTCACACATTTTTATGTCTTCTATCTTTTAGATAAGGGGCTAAATTCTAGCCATGCATATAACATGTCATGAATACAAGGCTTTAAAATAGCTTATTGCGTATTAAACGAAGAATAAAGCTTGTGACTCCCATACATAGAATAGGGTCTATATTATTTTCCTAAAATTTTGAACTTAGCCTTTTATTAAACTTACGTACGTCTTAAAAACCTAAAGCCACTTTCGAGCCAAAATCGTTACCAAAGACAATTTTATTTTTCATTTTTCTGTTTGCTAGAGTCAATATTACCTACTCTTTATAAATGCCTATAACTTCGTTAGCACCAATAGCCTCTAGTTCTTCTATGTGAACCGTATCGCTGAATGCCGGGTGCTGTGGCTCGTGGCTCGAACTGACGTGAGCTGGTCTGTGCAGCCGCGTGTCCGTGATGCGGGGGCAAGTGGTCTCTCCCCAAGGCCTCGGTATCATCGGCATCAGGGTCTCCGTGGATCGAGAGGCTCGCTTCGGATTCACGCTTACCAGACAGGGTGGATGGTTAGTAAATAAAGAAAAGTGATACTTTTTTTACTGTTTTATTTAGGTTTATAGAGTCTTCATTGCCGTAAGGTATTCAACTATCGTTGGTAAGTGCACATCGACAATTATACATGACATGGTAGGTTTATGGTGTTCCTTGAACCGCTTTTAGAGCAACTGTCAGTCTTCCATAAAGTTTTGTACAGATACAGTTTTCGTAAATAGGTGTAATTGTTCTTACCCTAGCACTCTCTTTACTTTGAGATCTTTAGATTGGCTTTTGACGACAAGTAATGTCTAGTGAAATAATAAAATTCTCAGTTATAACCTCCAAAGTCAAGTTAATAAGTAGGCTACTATTATTGAGCTTGATGGGTCAAAATAACGACTTGCTGCCCCACGAACCCAATACCTTGGGTATCCCCAAGAGCAAAAACAAGCTATGCAGACTCTCCAGGAATTACCTAATGCTTTTTCATTTACCTTCTATTAAAGAACAGTTTTTACTATAAGATTAATTACTTTCGAAGTTAAAATAAACTAGTAAATCTACATTTCATTATATCCATTATCTTGGCATTAAAGGGGTATAGTGTTACCCAGTCAAAAATCAAAATCAAAAGTCATTTATTCAAACAAGGCTGAGAGTCAGCACTTTTTGTACGTCAAAATTACATAAGACAGTCCCCCGCCGCGTAAAACGCCCGCCCTTCACCACTTCCTAGAGCTTTACCTGGGAAGAAGTGGCGAAGTGACAAACTCCCCAGCAGCACAGCTGTCTGTTAAGTTGGAAGAACTTGATTCTGTACAATAATAGCATATAATTAAGATTCAACAAAAAATGAAAATTTAATTAATATTTTTTTTAATGGTTTATGCAGTCAAGTAAAATAAACAATGATATGAAGTAATTCATATGACCTGTCACTAGTTAAGCTAATTCTGTTGAAAGAACACAAACGTTGTCTTGAGTTAATCACAGCGACCAACAATTCTTATCGTTTAAGTAGTCGTTGATAGAATAGTATGCCTTCGAACAAAGATTTGATTTTACTTTCGCTTTAAACACATTAAAATGTAAATCTAGCAAAGAAAAGGGAAGCTTGTTATAAAAGATTATATCAAGCCCAATAAATGAGTAATGAACTTTATGAAGCCGGTGAATGGAAGCACGTAGTTTGTCCTTATTTCTAGTATTAATATTATGAATATCACTGTTTTTAGTGTATAAGTGTATATTTTGCCTAATATATAAGATGTTAGCGAAGATGAATTGCGATGCCACTGTGAGAATACCAATATCTTTAAGAAATTCTCTCAGAGAAACTCTAGCACCTAGTTGGTAAATTGCACGAACAGCTCGTTTTTGAAGAACAAAAATATTTTGAATGTCAGCGGCTTTACCCCACAGCAGAATGCCGTAGGACATAACGCTATGAAAATAACTAAATAGACTAACCGAGCTGTATCAACGTCAGTGTATTGTCTTACTTTTCTGACGGCGTAGGCGGCCGAACTGAGCCTTCCCGCTAGGCTTGATATATGTGATCCCCACTGAAGTTTGGCATCTACTGTTATGCCCAGAAAAGCGGCCGAGTCTACAGTTGCAAGCACCTTATTATCTAATATGATGTTGGGTCCCAGATTTCTTACATTCGGTAAAGCGAACTTTATACATTTAGTTTTCTTGGCATTGAGAACTAGATTACTCGTGGTAAACCAATGCGTAATCCTTGAGAGTGCACTATTTACGTCGTCAAAATCATGTCTATTATTGTCTACTTTAAAGATAAGAGAGGTATCATCAGCAAACAGTACAACGTCACACTAAGAATAAGAATGGACCCAGTATTGAGCCTTGAGGTACACCTAACTGAACTGGTAGCCCGGAAGATTTCACACCATTAATATCTACACATTGGTACTACACTCTACACCAGTAAGTGGGTTGTGGAGATAGGTCAGCTAGGCAGTCGCTCTATGTAAAATACTGGTATTCAGCTGCATCTGGTTAGACTGAAAGCCGACCCCAAAAATAATTGGGAAAAGGCTAGGCAGATGATGATGATTTTATCTTGGCATTAAAGTTATCCAGAATGTCGTTCTTTACGCGTTTACAGAAAGCTGCCTGTGTGACTACGATATACCATTAAGTAATTTTAATTTTTGTGTTTACTTCAATTAAGTATCAACCGACATTATAGCATGAGCCAGGAATTTTAGTAATTATAGTCGTTTGAAAACGCCACCCATTTAAATGTAATTGTTTCACTTAAGGGCATGTAATGCATCGAGGTAGCCCGCGAAATTCAAATTTTATAACTTACTTTTTTGTAATTTGCAGTTTAATCCAATTGAACGACTTAGAGGTAGGGAGGGAGTAAAGTTCACTCATACTCTATTCTATGGAAAAGGCAGGATCCTCCGACCTGACAGGTATTGTGTCTGGTGGGCCACGGTTGATGTCAGGATGTAGTATAGGATATAGTTAGATAGTATATAGTAGATAGTATATAGGATGTAGTATAGATTATAATCTATCTCGCGCGATTGTAAACTGTCGAAAAATTGTGAACCGTAACATACTGCTTACAATTTAACGTATTATTTTTCGGTAACTTTATAATCTATAGAAGTGAAACCGTCAAATTGTGAACTGGTATCAAGACAAATACTCGTAGTACTTTGCGCTATTACTAAATAGTCAAGTAACTGCCACTAACATGGAAGTAGCGCTCGCTCGGCTCTTCTTACCTAACCTAACCTATTCGGTTCGGTAGATGATTATAATCTAACTATATTTACAATTTTACGGTGACATATACACCAGTCGCACGGTAAACTGTGATTGCGCGATATTTGTTCAACATCTACCTTAGACAGAGCGAAAATTTTAATTTTGCCAGCTACATTTGGTGTTTCCTTAAAAGAAAATTACGAGAAAATACGTAAGCGATTATCGTGGTGAATCATCGTAACACTACTATCTCGCAGCGTAAATAAACGAATAGAAATAAAATAAATTTCCATCGGGCAATCAGGGCAATTAAAGGGGCATGTCAAAACAATGTTTCAATGTAAACTTTATAACCTCAAAAAATAGAAAAAATTCTATTAGTCACGACAATCGTTAAGTCATGGAACTAAATTGTCTTAAAGAAAGTAATTGAACATTGCGTGACAAACAGAGATATTTGAACAAATATATTTATAAACATTTGTGTTATACGTATGGGATCGTCATTAATTATCGGACACGGTGTTCCGATATTGCTTGCACGTACGTAAACGCATCAAGTATGAAATCGAATTAGGCGGCGGAACGAAACCTGTATCATGTGAACATGTAATCAAATAACGCGTCACGTTTAAGCCTTTAAAAATCAATTACCGTAACTCAGTAACTGTTTACGTGTAGTTTGGTTTACCAACTTCATCATCTGCCTAGCGTTTTCCCAACTATGTTTGGGTTGGCTTCCAGTCTTACCTACGGGATGCAGGTTTTACATGAAGCGCCAGCCTATCTGACCTCCACAACCCAGTTACTAGGTAATACGATAACCCTTGATAAGACTAGTTGTCAGACTTTCGGCCTTCTGAAGACCCGTAACCACAGTCAAAGATCCACGAATGACAGCCGGGACCATCGGCTTAGCGTGCCTTCCGTAGCACGGAGCACGCCGAACTTATTATTATAGGTACACCAGAAAAGTATAAGTAGGTAGCTCTCTAAATGCATCAATAAATTATCAACTCGGGTGCCATATTTAACGAAATTGAAGTTTGAGGGTACCAGGCTTACTGTAATGACATTTTCACTAATGAAGCACGATTTTCAGCATTCTTCGAAATAAACAAAAAATATTCACAGCCTTTAATTTTTTATCAAGATCGTAAATAACGTCACGAAACGTTTGATAAAAACGTAACAGGAAGGAACGTCGCAATTTTTTTCCTTTTATTGGAAGTGCTGATCATCAAACTAAACCCCTGCTCAACACGTTTCGATAACAAACTCTCATTAAAGGTAAAAAAAAATGGTGAAAAGAAACAAAGAAAAGGTGAAAAAATATTGTACGGCGTTGCTTAAATTAATGACAAGAAAAATATTATAAGGGATCATTAAAACGTAGGAACGGAATACGAGTACCGACCCACGGTACTTGTTATAGCATTTCTACATTATTAACTGCAGTTTTATCGTGTTAGGACTAACGAGCGTTTTACACATTATTTAGTACTGAGAGGTGAACAGGACTGTATTTCTAATAAAGTGCTGAATTATAATCAGAATGATGACCATGAGGTTCATAGGTCGAATTAGTATAGCTAAGAATTAATAGTTATTACCTTAACATGATCTGACCAAGGTTAGTTCTGGACTTAAGGAGACTGTGACCTGTGAGTTTGTTTCGGCAGTTCTTTTCAAAATAGGCATATAGAAAACGCCGTCCACATATAAATTTTAAAAAAAGACGTAAAAGTATTTGTGCAGAAATAAAATCTTTTTTTTTTTGTCATTTATGTATAATGCATCAGGAAAATATGGTCTGGTTTTTCAGCTACAGTTTTTTCTCTGTTAGCAATACCGGTTGAAGTAAGGACAGATAGAGACCTACACTGAACTTCCTCATTTACAAATTCTGGACATGACTTTCGAATTTACTTTCTTAATCTGGAAGTTAACGCGATTAAATTCTAAACTAAGAAGTAATGAGGGGTAACGATGGCGTAGGCGTAACTTTTTGGACGAAATTGCGACAATTCTTGAAATAAAGTTATGTATAGGTAGATACTCTACGAATAAAGAAGGATAATGAAACAACTTATAGGTGAATTTTAAACAGCTACTCTGTTTAAAATTCACCTATAAGTTGTTTGTTGTGTAGTATATTAATTTATATTCTGTCATTCGCTTTTCATCTAATTTTATCGAATTTATCCAACAGAAAGACGCCATTAGCCGTTTTTCTATTGGTTTTTGACCTATTCTCCAAGATAGACCTTGGATAAAAGTTCTAAACTTGGACTAACGATAAGCCCCTTATTTATAAACTTGCTTAAAGTAAAGTAGTGATTAACGTCTGTTCAACCATTCATTTTGACGTTTAAACAAATGCTTATAATAGGGTACATAAGAAGAGGGTACATGTATATTATAGTAAAGTTTTATTGAAGAGTTTTAAATGGTAGGTATAAGACACTCTATCGTCTAGCTGAGCTCGAGACACAGGGTCAATACTTGGGTTTTTAACTGAGAATTTGTTTAACTTTGAACACTTTGTATACAACGTGTTAATTGCCTTCTATAACCTTCCCCTTACGTTTCCTAGGGCAAACCACTGTGTCATATCAGACAATATTCATAAATCCATCTAAAACGTTATATGCCGGTCATTCAGGTTTGACGTGTTGGTGAATGGAGGAGGCGCCGTGACTCTGCAGTTCCAGCGATCACCGTTCAAGCCGCTGAGGAAGACAGTCTTCGTACCCTGGAACCAGATTGTCGTATTGCCACCAGTACAAATGGAACTTAGTGACGACAATGTGAAAGTACCAACGCCCAGGTGAGAAGGGTTTAGTTAATGATATGAACTGATAGGTGGTGGAAATATAATTTTTAATATTTGGGTGTTGGTGTTTTATTTACCATTTTATATAACTAGTAGTCGCCCAGTCGGAAGTCAAACATTATTCAACTCCCTAAGACGATCCATTGACCCATTATTCATTTAAATTTAAAAATCTTTCTGCACTCATTCTCCATATAAACTTATGGAGCAGTGCCTTTCATAGCTGTTCTTCCATCCGCTTAGTTTTCTTAAAAAGAGGTGCAAAGTGTTTTCTTCACGTATTAATAAATAGATAATCAGCGGACTACTACTCACTCTCTCATTAAAAAAACTAATTGTGTCTTACGAATGTTTTACGGATGAAGAGTTAGGTGATACTTAGCCGCATAAAAACTCGTCTTACTGTTACTTAAATGTAGCAAAGTATTCTATTCAATTATTCTAATTTCTAACCAACCATAATCACTAGGGCTCCACCTCGCATCGGCTGGTCGCCAACGCCGCAATGGTGGGAATCTGAAACTCCACCATGCGCAGCACACGACCACGAGCGACTGAGACCTGAGGTAGTGGCAGTGCCACCGCTCGCAGCACCTGCTGCCTCATCTGCTACCACTACCACTGTCATATACCCTGAGGCTCAGGTAAGAACAGTTAAAACAATAAGTTCTTTAACGTCTAGCTTGGGTGCTTATTCCTTCTCACAATATTCCTCAAATTCTGGTCAGTCAATTCGCTTATTGTTTCCCATGAACCAGTTGACATTTGAATGTGTACCAGTCACCATTTTGGCTTCATAAACTGACTGTATAACTAAAGAATTTATTTTCTCTTTCCAGATTGTGAGTGAATCAATCGGCATCCCTGGCTCATTGGTGAAGCTGACTTACCGCTCGTCTCAGTCTGCTGGTTATCTGTCTTGCGTCCACGTCCAACTAACTCGTCGTGTGGTCCCAGCATCTCTCATCCGAGTGCATGTCCGCGTTGAGATTGAAGGCTCATTGCACACCCATACTTACGAAGCTGATCCCGACTTGACTCATATCTTCGCGTGGAACAAACGAAATGTATACAAACAAAAGGTAAGAGACCCAAAAAATGTAATGCAGCTTCCAGATTTTCGCACCATCCCCTGTTGTTGTCGTTGATTTTGTCTTCTTAACGTGAGTCTGAAGACCGTCTTAAGGTTTTGTCACTGAAGTACTTTCCAACTTAATAGAATTCGTTACAGTTCTAGTACTAATATCTCCGATTCTTATCGTTTCAGGTATACGGCCAAGCACAAGCAAAAATATCAATAGGATACGAGTACACATCATGTGCGTCAATTGTATGGGAGACACAAACAGCGACATTAGCCGGTTTCGACGTGGACATCTCAGATATCGGCGGATGGGGGCTGGATATACACCATCATTACAACTTCCATGAAGGCATTTTGCAGAAAGGCGATGGGGCACTACTTCATTTGAAACAATACCCCAGAACTGTCCAGGTAACAACCAAGATAAAGTCACCGCTCCTACTTTTCTTGCAAGAAATGTATATTTACATTTTCAAATTCATCTTTAATGAACCGTTATTAAAAAATACTGTACGCTCTTTTATAGGTGGTAATGGGAACTGGTCTTCAACGAGCTTTGGAATGTCCTGACCACTGCAACGGTAAGGCAGCTGATGCTCGCCTCTTGACTCCAACAGCACTAACCTCAGGTCCAGATGGATCCTTGTATGTTGGTGATTTCAATCTGGTCAGACGTATCACTCCTGAGGGCGTTGTTACGACCGTACTTCAATTACAGTAAGTATCCACTTCAAAAGATTTTTAGAACTGATGTTGCCAAATAATTCCTCATATTAACATAGTGTACAATGTGCATAGATATTAACCAAATTAATCTCATTTTCAGAACTACGCAAGTTGCATATCAATATTATATCTGCATATCACCAGCGGATGGATATCTTTACATATCAGATTCTGAGAGACACCAAGTCCGAAGAGTAATAGCTTTGGAAAAAGTGCGAGACCCGGCAACAAATTCTGAGGCTGTAGTTGGTAACGGAGACCGTTGCGTACCTGGAGATGATTCCAATTGTGGTGATGAAGGTCCAGCAATCAAGGCAAAATTAGCGCATCCCAAAGGTAAAATACAAATTAATTCAAAATTAAAAATATCTTACATATGAAGTTTCACTTAATACGTATGTGGTTGCCATACTGTATACCCATAATTTCGACTAGAACTATATATAATATATATTATTTTTTGTTCCAGGTCTCGCTATTGCAGCAGATAGGACAATGTACATTGCAGATGGCACAAATATACGAGCAGTTGATCCAAATGGCATTATACACACTCTTGTGGGACATCATGGACACCACAACCATTGGTCACCAGTCCCCTGCCGAGGAGCAATCCCACCCTATGAAGCACAGTTACAATGGCCAACAGGAGTAGCCTTATCACCACTCGATGGATCTCTGTACTTCATAGACGACAGAATAATACTGAAACTAACAGTTGATATGAAAATCAAAGTGGTGGCTGGCCAACCATCACATTGTCGTATAGGAAACGATGGAAAACCTGTAACAAAACCCACCAACCGAACAAGTATTGATATCAGGGAAGATTCCAGTTTAGGCACAATTTTAGCGATAGCATTTGCGCCAAGCGGAATCTTGTATGTGGCTGAAGCAGATTCTAAGAAAACGAAAACTATAAAATCCATAGATCCATCCGGTAAAATTATGCACTTCGCAGGAAAAGTTCAAGAGAATTTGAAGGAATTAAGCTGTGAATGTAATTCATCTGCCTCTGCGACGGCCGTGCCAACAAATTCGAGAGACGATGCTGGCTGCCCATGTAGACTCAGTGTGGCCGCGGGTGACGAACCTCCTACAAGCACGGAAACTTTACTATCATCAAATGCTAAATTCCAGACTATTTCTGCTCTTGCTGTTACCCCAGATGGAGTTCTAAATGTCGTTGATCAAGGTAATTAAAATAAGATCCAATGGAATATGTTTAAATTTTTATTATCCTTCAATACGGCTAAATTATTAATCCATGTTATTGTTTCAGGATCTCTCCATATTTTGGCGCTAAAACACTACTTGCCAACACATGACGAAAACGGAGAATTCAGAATACCTTATCCACCCACTTCAGAAATATACGTTTTCAACCGCTACGGTCAACATATCACTACAAAAGACTTGACATCAGGAAAAACTAGATATTCATTCTTGTATTCAAAGAATACGAGTTTCGGAAAGCTGTCCACAGTTACTGATGCCTCTGGGAATAAAATACAATTACTCAGGGATTACAGCAATATTGTTAGCTCTATCGAAAATACACAGGATCATAAACTCGAATTAAAGATTTCTGGAATTGGTTACCTAACCAGGATAGCTGAGAAGGGTTCAACCGAAATGGAATTTGATTACGATGCTAGTACTGGATTACTAAACAGTCGATCAGGGGTAAGTTGTGCTATTGATGTATGTGTTTAGTAAAAAAAAACTTAATTGAACGATTTTATGCTCATTGTATTATTATTTACTTTCAGGCTGGCGATACTGTTATTTACAATTACGACGAACTTGGAAGAGTAACTAAAATCATAATGCCGTCCGGTGAGCAGGTGCACATTACCTCTGGCCTCGCGAAGAATTATGGATTAGCTGTCACTGTATCAAATCCTTCGAGCACAATACCCGTAGGAGTTGCCAAGAAATGCGAATATGTGTTACATGGACAATCGTTCAAGCAAATTACTATAAATAATGGGAAACAAATAACTGAAGGTCGAATATATACCAACAATACCTTGCTTCTTGAAACACCATGGGCAGGCAAATTCGAGAGCATAGCAGCTGCTAAGCACCCATTACTAGAAGCTGCCTTGCCTATAGAGGCTGAGATGCTGCACATGTGGTCACATCAAACCACTACATTTGGAGATTCACTAGTAAACAACATGTATTCTTTATACACTTTAGTAGGAGATGTACGAAACCCACAGCAGACTTTGAACAGAGAAATATGGGTCAACGACTCCAGGGTGCTTATAATTGAATTCGATCAGTTCAAGAGCCGTGAAACATTCTTCAACGCCGACAGAAACCCACTGTTTACAATTTCATACGATGTCGCTGGGCTGCCACTATCGTTCGATCCCCACGGTGCCGGAGCTCCTCTCAATATTTCATACGACAGATTCTATAGAATTAACGGGTGGAAATGGGGCGAGAGTGAAGAAAGCTATAGCTACGATCCACATGGAATGCTTTCAGAGATAACGAGTCCACAAGACGGCACTAAGTTCATTTATTACAATGACGGCAATCTTGTTTCCAAAATAAGCTTAGCCAGTCAAAGAAGTTTCAAATACAAGTACGATGATGATGGTGGGTTGACGCATGTAATTTTGCCATCGGGATCGAACCATTCGTTCAGCGTCCAACCGTCGATTGGATTTTTGAGAGTCACGTACGCTCCACCTGGTTCTTCGAAGAAGTATTTGCAACATTATGCTCATACAGGAGAGCTACTTCAGACTGTATTCCCAGGTGACGGTGCCAGAGTTGTGTATCGTTATTTCACAACTAACAAAGTATCTGAAGTAGTTCATGGGGATGGTCAAACACAGATACATTATGCAGAAACGAGTGGACTGCCATCAGAAATATTACATGTTGACCGTGATGTAGACTACCGCTGGGAGTCTACTTACGCTGGTGGACTACTCACTGAAGAAAGACTTGATTATGGTGCCAAAACTGGACTAAGCAATGCGAAAATAATTTATGAATATGATAACAATTACAGAATCACTTCCGTCCAAGGTAGAATTGGTGGGCAAACTCTAATTCCCCATCATATTGTTTACAATAGCAAAACAGGTGCTCCTGAAATACTAGGTCAATTCACTGTATCGAAACAGAAATGGAATGAAACTTCGGTATATGATGGCATTGCAATGTTCTCTCGTTTACTTAATGACCAGTTCTTAGAAAAGGAGGTAACTGTGAACATCCACAGGATGGAAGTATTTAGAATGGAGTTTTCTTATGATAGCCATGGAAGAATATCTCAAACACGCACACATACAAGAAATGTAGGAGTCAATACATATACAAACGTAAAAAACTATACTTGGGATTGCGATGGTCAGCTTACAGGAGTGGAGGCACAAGAACCATGGGGTTTTAGATACGATGATAACGGAAATATGCTATCACTGACCTACAGAGGCAACACAATACCAATGGAATACAATGATATGGATCGCATTGTCAAGTTTGGCGAAGGTCAATACAGGTATGATAGCCGTGGGCTGGTATCCCAAAATGCGAGAGAAGAAAGATTCCAATACAACTCTAAAGGACTTCTTATTAGAGCAACAAAACGAGGAAGATTTGATGTTCGATACTTTTATGACCATCTCGACAGGTACGTTGATGCAGAACTAATTTGTTTTGAAGACTATTGCTATAGTTATTCATGTAATGAAAAAAAAATTACACACTCTGTTCTCTTTCAGGCTTTCTACCAGAAAAGACAACTTTGGAAATGTGACTCAATTCTTCTACACAAATAAAGACAGAACTCATGAAGTCAGCCATATTTATTCGCCTCGTGAAAATAGATTCATGACCCTAGTCTACGACGACAGAGGACACCTAATCTATACACAGGTATGTAGAGCGATATATCAGCCAGCCAAAACATGTTTTAATTTCGTAATCACGAGTTTTTATTTATCAAAATTTCCCTTTCTTTCAGGTTGCTCGACATAAATATTACATCGCCACAGACCAATGTGGAACACCAGTGATGATTTTCAACCAATACGGAGAAGGAATAAGAGAAATAATGAGATCTCCATACGGCCACATAGTATACGATTCTAACCCATACTTATACCTGCCGGTTGACTTCTGCGGAGGACTATTGGATCAAGTGACATCATTAGTCCACATGGCAAATGGAAAAGTTTACGACCCCCTGATTGGACAATGGATGTCTCCATTGTGGGAAAACCTCATCGAGAGAATACACAACCCGACTCAATTACACCTTTACAGATTCAATGGGAACGATCCTATTAACGTACGGCCTCAGAACAAAAAACCAACAGGTAAAAAACTGAATCCATTATTTTATACTTTGCTAATACTGTACTTTTATTTTTTTAAATTTTGTACTTATTGTTTACTTTTGTAATTCCAGATCACCTATCGTGGCTAAAGTTGCTCGGCTATGACACGAAGAGCCTGGCACCCCAGCTCTACCCTGATGAGCTACCTGGTGGGTCAGTGCTGCCAAGCATTCCTCGAGGTCGGCCGGTGTGGGGCACCGCACCAGCGGACACCAGCCCTGGCCTTCCTTCTGCCATGTCTCTGCTTCCGACAGTCACTATTGAATCAGGCTTCCTATCACATATGTCAAACAAGAGGATAGCTGACTTCAGAAGCCTGTCGATACCGGCTATGTCAGCACTCAAGACTGATGCCTTGAATCTGGCACCAAAACGCATCGGCTCCGACTCTGAGCCACCGTTCGGACGCGGCATCCTAGTATCGCGCAACGCCCGCGGGCGCGCCGTCGTCACCACTGTGCCGTCGGCGAATGCTATCTACCGCGACGTATACACTTCAGTTTTCAATCGATCCCATCTCCTGCCATTCTCATTCGTTGTTCATGGCGATCAACAAGACGTTTTCTATTTCGTAAAAGAGGATACCTGGCGTGCTGCAGACGATAAACAACAACTGAAACGAATGCAAGGCAAATTGAATGTGACATTCCACGAAGTTGCCGAGGGAGGACGTTCTTACGCGGACGTGAAAATACACGGAAAAACAAGCATAGTGAATTTACGGTACGGAACTAGTGCGGAACGTGAACGACAGCGACTGCTGCACCACGCGCGCGCGGCCGCCGTGCGGAAAGCGTGGCACCGCGAGCGTGAGGCGTTACGCAGCGGACTTGGCGGGTCACTCGACTGGTCCGCAGCCGAATTAGATGAAATCCAGAAGGCTGGATCAGCAGCAGGCTACGAAGGAGAGTACGTGCACGATGTAGCACGATACCCAGAACTAGCCGAAGACCCATACAACATTCGCTTCGTGAAGAAGCGCTCGGACCGCGCCGAGCGCCGGCGGCGGAAGCGTGAGGACTGCCGAGGGGCCTGGTGGCTCGCCTGGGACGAACTCTGCTAGTGACGTGCCGCCATCCATATGCCAAATGGTGTGAATGTGAAATAGGTGTGTGCAAACGGTGAAGTATGATCGTGTGAGTGTTTGTGGAAATATATTTTGTAAATAGTCTCTATTAATTGTTAATTGTTGATGTATGTATGTACGGTAGATGCGAATCCCTATCGCTGTGTAAATAATAAAATTTAATTTGCAGGGAGAGAATGGACCTTTTGAGAGGACTGATATTAAAAATAAATGTAATGTATGTATAAATAAGATTTATGTGAATATGAAATTATTTATACTTATTTATCGGTAAAAAAGCTTCATTGTGTCCAATGTTCTTATAAATTTAGATGAAGACTATTTGAAAGAATAAAAAGGCATACTTTTTTAACCAAACCAAACTAGTTTAATTTTTACTCACAAAAGATAACGTGATAGTCGCGAACGCGATCCTTTGTCACTCAATTGCAGCAGCTACAACAAGCTGTTACAAGTGCCGACGTTACCGCAGCAAAACCTTAAATAACTGAAAACAGTTATTTAAGATTTTGCTGCTGTAACGTTTTGGGATTTCCCAGATCTCAAAAACGGCTCAACACAGAAGTCTGAAAAAAATACCCTTATGAGACCTAAATTTGTTTAAACATTAGTTTTCATTAGTTTTTCATTTGATTGACGTAAACCAATGTAATTAAATGGTTTCAAAAATCAGAAAAAACGGATTCGCAAGTAAACCAATATACTTATAACTAAATAAACACCTGTAAAAAATACCCGTGGTAGACGCTTATAACGTCAGGAATTTTAGATTTTGTAACTTTAGACGATATGAACATAAAAACAAATAAGTATGATTAATTTTACACTGGTCGTACTTTAGCGATCGAAAACTCAGTTCTCATAACATTAAGAAACATGCCATACTGTAAACAAATTAAAATGATTAATTACGGCTCAATTACGGCTTAAATGAAAGTTGTATCAAAAACAAGAATATATCAGCAATTCTCTAATAAGCTCTAGTATCTCGAAAACCATTATATGTATGCCTGTAGAGTAAACATACACGAGTAGCTCTTAATTTGTGCGTATTTATGACAGAATTAGATTTAAGAAAATATTAATAATTTTGAAGTTATGGATGGCGCTTTAAAAAAAATATATATATCGTAGCGCCTAAATGAGAAAACATATAAGCTCGCTGAAAACTGTGTTCAGTCCGTCTTGACGCTTATAATAACCATAAAAAGTTTCAAAAGTGTACATGCATGCGTTAATGAATAATATTGCTAAAAGTCATAACTTTGACGGCAAAATACAAGAAACCGGCTCAACCCAAGATGTGTAAACCAGAAATTAGTGCGTTTAGTCAAAAATTTAAAGTGAAAATATTCAGCTTGGAATGTTTCTAATTAAGTAGATTTCAACAAAAAACTAAACATGCAAACAACGGCTGGTTATCCGACCAAATTCGATTGACTACAAAAAAGCGACGGATTCGTACATATCGATGACCTTCTTTATTGGACGTATTAAACCGAAGCTGTTGTCCGTAAAGTCGCGTTCAAACGTTTGTTGGGCCCTCACTGGTTGGTTTATATTACCTACTATAAATAATAACAATAATAATAATAAATATTATAATTATTATTATAAATATTATTATTATTGTTATTATAGCTGCCATCATCATCATCATCATCATTTCAGCCGAAAGACATCCACTGCTGGACATAGGTATCCCCCAAAAGGAGGGTTTTGCCATAATCGCCACGCTTGGCAGGCGGGTTGGCGATCGCAGTATGGTGGTCAAATGCATAGAGAACGTTGCTGCCCATTCTCTAGTAAGTCTCTTAGTCGCTTCTACGACACCCACGGGAAGAAATGGTATGGTGCTATTCTTTTACGTCCGGCACCACAAGAAACCGGATAGCTGCCATAGTAAAAGAGATTCTGTGAAAAATTAAACTATTTACCTATATCAGTTCAAAAGATCAGCCCTGTGCCATGTTAACAGATAGTGGAGTCTTAGCAATAGCATTATATTCATTTAATCATTGAATAAACTATTATAAAACTCATACAAGCAGAGTCCTATACGCAGCAGTAGACGGAAAAAGGGTTGAGATAATGATGTTGATGACTTGTGGTTTTTTAACTTCTTCAGTACTTAAAATGTTCAAAATAGAATAATGTAAAAAGCTGTATTCAATCAAATGTACTATCAGCGCTTAGAATTACGAGATAGGTTTTATTTTAATAAAAATGATTTAGTACCAAGTTTTGTTAAAAAATAATAAAGAATCGTCATGATACATTATTTGTTATAGTCTCACCTCTCTAAAGCACAAGTCAGCACAACATTTTGCCAGGGTAACGCAGACCCCAGGTCGTCATAAATTGGTAGGAGCACACATCCTAACATAGTTGTGTCAGCTAGATAACGCTTTATGCCTTCGAAGTATCAGGTTGTCATAACTCTCTAGGAGTACACCTAACATAATTTGTCAGCTAGAAAACGCTGTATGCCTTCGAAGTACCCGGCTGCCATAACACGGTAGGACCACGCCTAGCAATAGTTGTGTTAGCTAGATTACGCTTTATGCCTTCGAAGTACCAGGTTGTCATAACTGGAGGAGCACACCTAACATAGTTAAATCAGCTAGATAACGCTTTATGCCTTCGAAGTATTCGGTTGTCATAACTTTCTAGGAGTACACCTAATATAGTTGTGTCAGCTAGATAACGCTTTATGCCTTCGAAATACCAGGTTGTCATAAGAGACTACTCACACTTATTCAGCTCTGTTCAGTTTTTGTTACAACGATTTTGTATAAAGTCCGTTCAGCTTTCCGCGGCTGAACGGATGCGTACGCATCTCATACAAAATCGTTGTTTTCTATAGACAAAAGCTGAACAGAGCTGAATAAGTGTGAGTATTCCTTAATCTGCGCTGTAGGTATGGGTTAAGTCTCTTTTATAGTCCAAACATAATATTGGTCAGATCATGTGTGGACCGAGTAGATTGGCTGTCACACACAAATTAAAGGCATGTTTTGTGTAAAAGTTATTTATTTATGTTCGAACCGTCAATCTTTGAACAACGTATTCAAGTTAATTTTTACAATATCAATTTTATACACAAAATCCATGTCAACGCAATCATAAATATCTTATTGTACACCATTTATGTTATAAACGTCTGAATGCATTATCACATGTCATCTAAAATAAAATAATATTTACAATGTAGTTTAATCGACCTAGTTGACACTGAAAACTTCATACAACCTCGAACTGAGTAATATTGTTTTATTTATAAAAATCTCCTTTCGAAAATATATACAGTAGTTATTTTATTATTTCTTAAATTATAGGTACATTCGCATGTTCAAATAAATCGTATGTTACAATCGTCTACACATTGAGCTACATGTCCGTAAACAAATGAGATCAACAAAACGCACAGTTATTCATCTACACCTCGACTTATGCAATATTTGTGTTAATAGCAAAATATGTCCACGCAATCTATCATACACCTAGGCAATACAAACATCTACAAAACAAAATACTTCTCTTATCTAGGCATGTCATAGAATGCCAGTATGAACACATCTCGTTAACTAAAATAAATAGTAAATACAGCGACACCGCTACGTACGAGTACACAATAACTGTACACAATAAAATATATGAAATGGTATGCCTATTGCAATATTTCGGCAGGTAACATTATATTTAACATAGTACATAAACATAATGATTGTGCGTGTGCAAATGTAACAATAACCAGTAAGTCTAACATAGTACAGCTAAAGAACAGCTAATGGGACGTAGTTCATAAGGGGAACAACTTCGTTCAGTTAAAATGACCTTTTCTCTATTAATAGTAGTGGCGAAGACACACAGAAAACAGACAATGCTTTATTGATAGCTGCCCAGTGCACTACAGAATACTCAATGCACAATAAACTCTACTTTCCCCGACGAAATGTAATGTTAGTATTAATTAAAGCCACACATTTTTTTAATTACAAAACTCTATATTATTTACATAGTGACCGAATTTCATACATGTGACAATCTTTTCAAGCGTTCGTTTACGTGTAATGGGCAGATACCAATATATCTTCAATAATTACCAATATTATGTACTGTTAATCTCTGAAACTAGAAGCTTGCCATAAAATGGCTGAAGAAACTGCTCATATCTAGTTACTATGAGCTATCGTTAGTTCCTTAAAACAAAATCGACCATTGCGTCTAGAACACTTGGAAGAAGATTATGATAATCTCTTATGTGCAAAATATCGAACACTATCAGTTCCAATAAATCATTCATCTACATTGCATTGTTAGATTTTATTCGTTAATTGCGACGTTAACATGATTTCGTAGATTTCAGTTATATTCATACATAAATATATAAAGACATCTTTCTATTATTGAAGTCTTGCTCAGTAGCAAAGATTCTTATAAAACTATTACGTATTTAGATCTTCATTCAGATTTATCTTTCAACAGGCATTTGTTGTTTTACTAGATGGTGCCCGCAAATTGGTATGTGATCCAGGATGAAAAGTAGCCTATATTCTTACCCAGATCATGGTCTATCTGTGTCCCAAGTTTCATCCAAACTCGTTCAGCTGTTTTAGCGTGAGAGCGTAAGAATAAAACTTACTTTCACATTTATAATATTAGTTAGGATGATACAACAGCAATGGCATAAAATAATAAAAGCTTTATAGTATTTTGTAAACGTAATTATATTATGCAATAGCGACCTGCCCTTGCTTCGCACGGTTTTATAATTTTAAAAAAACCTCGAGATCTATTTATTTTATGTTACTTTAATATTCATGTATTATACTTATAAACCTTCCGTAATAAGTTCTCTAAATCATGAAGAAAACCACATCAAAATCCGTTGCGTAGTTTAGTAGAACAACGCGATCGCATAGATAGACACAAAAACCGTCATCCATTTATAACATGAATAGATATAGATACTTAGATGAAAATTAACCGATTCTGTTATTTATTCATTGCGCAATCAAAATATGAATAAATTCTCAATTCAAAATAATAATAAAAACATTTATACAAAGTTCTAATCTGAAATCTACGAAACCCGTGTAACGATAACTATAACACATATCAACAAATTTCAAAACTATTCACATACTTTATATTACACCAACGTACAGAAAACATAAAATCAACATTCTTACATTCCAACTATCGATAGCTGTGATGCTTACACGAAACTAATATAATACATATTTACAACTTATTTAACACAGATTCACGAATCACTGCAAAGTGTTGTACTTCATTAAGTTCCAAAAACGCCAGTATCTACTAGGTTGTCATGCGAACAGTGATTTAATTCTTATTAATACTGATTTTCGCAAATTTTCTACAATGTGGATGTTAGTCAAGGATCACCACACTTAATCACACTTCCCTCAATTTATATTACTGTATATTTAATCGTCCTGTGTGCTATTCTAAATTTGTTTTACTAACAAACTCTCTAGCATCGTTTATATACAGATGATGCCAATAATACCAACCACAAAATAAAATCTTTACTAAGATAATAATATCCGGATTATCAACAATCTTATTTTACTATGTTTTAACACTTTTAACTTTACTCACAATTCATGTCATGATCCAATCACTTTCAATGTTGCATTTAAAATTTATGTTCAATTTCATACATAATATATTATAATTTGTGACATTTAAATAAAAAAAATACATGATTGAAAATAGTATATTATGATAAATAATTCGAATAAAATAAAATGTGTCAAAGACATGATTAAAAACAAATAATTGCAATAAGTATTGTAGACCATTTGCATGTAGTGTGATGAAACTGATAAATTTAATTTTAGCTATCAATAGGCAAAATTGCATGAAATAACATTGCTACGTTATAAAATTTCAGTCGTTGTTTCAGACATAATTGTACTGAATATAGCAACATAGAGGATACTACTTAAATAGATTTTATATTGAAACTAGTTATGTATTAGTAAACATTTACGTTATTGGCAGACCGTAGCTTAACAAATGTTATTTCTAACAGGAGTAATAACAATTGCGTGACGTATCAATAAAACAACCATATTTCAACTATTGCATACACGCACATAACTAAGTTAAGTCTATTTCTCGAATATCGGTGTTTTAAATGGCCGCCGGGGTACGTATGTGGATCACATCATGTATACTGCACGGCACTGGTCACTGTCACTAACGTTACAATAATTTAGCTAGGGTTAATATTTACAGTATAATTCACTAGAACGTGGCGCACGTGACGTCACTACGAACTGTCCGCGTTAGATTTCCGCCGCACTTGCTGAGCGCTGAGCGCCTGCGCTTGCGCCTGGCTTATGAATTGAGTCGTACCTGCGACAAATTGCTCTAGTTACACATATTGCATAATGTAATATCCTTGCAGATAGGCCCGATATTCTAAGAAAGCATGAGCAAGAAAATTGCATGAGATTGTAGGAGGCATGTTACCATACACTCTTTTAGCAGGTCAAAACTGGAAGAAAAAGTGAAGCTGTATTGAACCACGTGTGGTACAACTGTCGATCTGACTTGCCTTGCACATCAACTGCTGTAAAAACAATGATACGGCCCGATCAGCGCTTAGCAGTCAACCGAGTGGATATTTTTATAAGACATAGTAGGATGTGTACCTACACTGACTCCTCACGCTACAAAAGTAGGTACTGACCGGTCTGTGTCATGTTGCCGGGCGCGGGCATGGCAGGCGGCGCGGTGGAGGGCGCGGGCGGGCGCGCGGGGCGCGGGGCGGGGCGCGCGCCGCGCCCTGAGCGCACCACTTGGACTCCCGCGCCGCGCACCTGACCTTTTACGCCGCCGGGCATTAGTTGCGCTGGAATTATTTAAAAAAAACCTTGTATACAGTCGAACTAAATGTTTGATCTAAAATTAGCCTGCGTAATCTCCACTCACTAACGCAGTCATAATCCGCCGGAGTAAAGACAATCTTCACAGATGGGAGTTCATCGACGATTCAGGATATTTATTCAATGTAGTTCACTTTGAACATAGAGAGTAATCGTATCTTAGTTTATTTGAAACAGTTTTCATTTTTATAATACTTTTTATTTAGAAAAGACGGCGATTCGAGGCACATACGTTATTTTTTCCGAGCACACACATTATCGCCATCCCTTCTTTTGCCTATCAAAACTAATGTCATTACTCTCGCTCGTTTATAAATCAGTTGCCTAGTGCTGCTCATCGACGATGGATCTATGTCACTTTTTCAAATCTGTGCGATCAAATTAACGTGATTAGCAGATAAGCAAGTTAAAGTACCTAATTATTAAGTACAATGAGTGTTCGAAAGGTATTAAGGCTATATGTCTCTACTTGTCTTTTTCTATTATTATTTAGTGACAGCCTAATTTATTTATAAAAATGGGAAGAACTAATAAACCAAAACTTAACAGTACCAGCAACGTTAGGACTATGTGCACAGGGTAATCAATGAACTCATTGTACATGAATTAGCAATGAGATGATGATAATAGTGAGTCAAATTCACCATCTTCACTAAAGCAATACCAACAACAATCTATTCTCACCTTGCAAAGTAATATTGAATACCATCAAAAACATAACTTGTAAAAAAACACCAAGTATCGCAACTCAGTTCTTCTACCGTACAAAGTTGTGAAACCCATGTAATACCCAGTCGGTTATGTCGATTGGCCATCGCATCGCGTGAAAACACAATGTCTCTCACAAGTAATACATATTAAATTAAATTCGATCGTTTAGTCCTATTGCCAAGTCAATCTATTTATTTAAAACTTACAGATTTTTTATATTGATTTGGTCACTATACGATGTTGTTGGGTTAGCTAATTAGAATAGAATATTTCTTTATTTAAAAAAAAAAAAAATCTTTACGTAATAACTTAAGACAGAAGGACCCTTAAGTAGGGACTAAATAAATTAACCGACTTGGTATTACATGGATCTCAGAACTTTTTACGGTAGAAGAACTGAGTTGCGAGACTTGGTTTTTTTTTACAAGTTATGTTTTTGATGGTATTCAATATTACTTTGCAATATTAATCTGAATGAATCATCATTCACAAATGTAACTTTGTAATCCTATATATTTATATGGGATTACAAAGTTATTGATGCAGTTGGTGTATCTAGAAAACTGGACCGAACTTGCAAAATATTTTAGACTTTCCTTGATTTATACACTAAACACTAATTGTATTCTAAATTTGAAGCTTCTATGTCTGCTAGATGTGCCTTAGAGTTTTGATGATCGGTCAGTGAGTGACAAAATTAAGAAACTTTGACTAGTTATAATTCTTAAACTTCTGGTTCAAATTCAATGAAATTTGAAATATACCGTGTTTATACAATGCCTGCTTGGCAATACAATTCCGGCTTCTAGTTTTATCCACAACGAAGTTATCGAAAACGGTCGAAAACGGCCGAATTGCTTCTAGAAAAGGATTGTACGGCCGTGCCGCTTTTTTGCTCGACTTGGCGGGAGCATTGCCGTGCCCCCAGATAAGCATTCTATTTTCTACAGAAGAACGTCTGTTATACCTACAACTCATAATAATTGTTTATTTAGAAATAAATTAAAATATATGATTCGTGTTTAGGTTTTAAATACGTCAACAATTTAACGATATATCAAGTACTGTCACTACGAATGAAAAAGCACAAAAACATGGAGTCGCATTTGAATTGTGATAAAGGTAAGGTTTTATCTGATAACGACAAATCTAAGGAGGGTAATGATTTTATCAGGCTATGTTAGTATATATGTTCATCAGTTTCCTCATAACTCCTTAATTCCTCGTCGTATTTGGACAAACGAGGTATCCTTAGAAGCGTCCTTTTTTCCGCGGGTTATTGACTATTAGGTATGTCACTTAAACGCAAAAATGGCAGCTTATAACAGATGCGAAGTTTTGTAAAAAACATATTATACAGTTGTGGCCATATACATAAGAACGATTTGGTGTTCCAGAATATCGAAATAATGTCATGTGTAGTTATGTGTTCCTTCTTAGAAGTAACTAGGTATGTTATGAAATAGCCACACGAATAAAGCAAACGGGATATAGAATGAAATGGCTTGAAATCGAAAGCGAAACTATTTTTTTTATTTTATATATTCTCTATAGTATCAAATTCAAATAGTATTGAAGCTGGACAAATAATTATGAACGATTTATTAAACTGCTCGAGAGTTGTTTTATATGAAAATTAGATTATACACAACACACAACAATGTGAAGTGCGTAAAGAAAAAAGCAATTTAATACATGTTAAACTAAAATTAATAGTTAGTAGCATGTCCACGGCTTTTAATTACTGCTTTACACCGGCGAGGCTCTACTACTCTGTCAGTTTTTGAAAATTCGCAAGAGATAGAGTTCCATTCTTCTAAGAAAACGTCGTACAGCTCTCTTAAATTGCCACACTGTCGATTTGAAACCTTTTTCTTGATTTCGCGCCAAAGATCGCGCGCGGTTTAGATCTGAACTGCTGTTAGCTGGCCAATCTAAGACAGAAACTGATTGCGATGTGAGAAATTCCTTAACGGTGCGTGCAGTATGCTTTGGATCATTGTCGTGCTGGAATGTTCAAATAACCCGAAGCACGTCTTCACCATAATATAACATTGTTTCGTCCAGTATATTTTTGTATTGGAATTGATCCATGTTTCCTTCTATCAGTTTAACAGGTCCAGAACCATGTTCCGAAAAGCACCCCCAAATTTTCACATTTCGTCCACCATGCTTTAATGTCTTTTTTGTGTACTTAAAGGGTCGAAAGCTTTATTCGGAGGGCATTGTACATATCGTTTTCCATCAGAACATACACATACCCCGTTTATTTTTGTCTCGTCCGAAAAAAAAAAAAAATACACTGTCTAACTGTCCAGTTTTCATACCTACTTGCAAATGTAAGCTGGGCTTGCCTATGGCTCCTTTTCAACATCCATTCTTCTATCAAACGCCTTCGAATAGTGCGTGCAGAGATTGCTGAAGGGTTGTTTTCACCAATATATTATTTTCTCAGCACATTAGACTCTTTAAAAGGATTTTTTTTTTGCCAAACGAACGATATTTCCATCATCTCAACAAGATGACTTTCTCTGTTAAGGTACACGCGGAACATTTGAAGTAGTTTGATACATGGAAAAATACTTCACAGCATGGAAAACCATAGTTTTTGAGAAATTGTGATGGTCGGCTATCTGTTTGTACGACCAATTCTTCTCGCGAAGTTTTATTATTATTTGCCTTTTATTTTCCCCATTATTTTCATATGAAGCAATCACCTTTAAGACTTTTACAGCACAAAATAGCGCCAAAATTATACGAATGATGTGTTCTCTATGTAAATTTGAATAAAAAAATAAACTATTCAGCGTTCTTAATTATGTGACCAGCCAGTAAGTAGTAATTCAGATGCAATGTATAAAGTTTATCTATTTATTTTTTAGCCCATCATGTCTATCAACGAATGTACCGCTACTATGGAAAAGTTTTGCGATACCGAAAGAAACACAAAAAAAAATACATGCAATTAGTTATACTTGTTAGTTTGAAAAAACTTCCCTTTAAATAAGCGTTCTTAATTATATTACCACCACTGTATATTTTTTTTTATATAGTTTTTAGTATGTCATAAAAGGTCATAAAGAGTGCTTTCTAAAATATATTGGATACTAGCATTTGCCAGCGGCTTCACCCGCGTTGAGATCGGATATTATCCCACGGGAACGTACTACCAGTACAAAAAGTACCTTATGTGTTAATCCAGGTTATAAACTATCTGTTTGCCAATTTTCATTCAAATCCGTTGACTGGCTGCAAAATGACCGACTGGCCGACTAGTCGGGTAGGCGGCCAAATATATTTTAGTAATTACTAGAGATGGCATAAATCATACAAATTGCCATATGAAATAGATCTTGAAGAAAATGTGAATGACTTCCATTTTTATTTTATTTTATGTACAATGTCGTACAAACATTTCACTATAGAGCCTAGCATAAATAGCAATATCTTTTTACTTTTTTTTTTCAGGTGTGCATACTTCACTTTCAGTTTGCACACAAATATTTTACACCAACTATTTTATCAATTTATTACACATTTACATACTGTGTAATAATTTCTATGTAGGTACTATATAGATAAATTGGAATGCTTACAAGCACCGAAATGTCGGTCTTGAAAGAAAAAATTGAATTTACTTTAAAAATATATACATTTTCTTGAAAAGTAGGACACGATGAAATACTTTTTAAGAATATTATGTTACGCAATGTATGTAATAATAGGTAAGCAATGAAAACAATATTTTAATTGTCATTTACAAATTTATTATTTTTATTTATTGATGAAACGATGTTGGAGTTTATCAATATCATACATTTCTCATCAATATCAAAAATGCCTATACAAGATTAATTTATTATTTTTAATTTAATATTGTAAATAATAAATAAATATTTATTAAAAATTTGTATTATTTAAATGTTTTGTTGTTTCTACTCCGTAGTTTGCTATGTGCAAAAATTTCATAGACCGAAATTAATTAACGTTACTTAGCACGTACATTTTTCTTTAATATGTCTTTATCTTGCACTTTTATTGACAGTTCTGCGACAGTGACAAAAATAATGTTTAGCTATAATACATGGTTAGTAAGTAACGTTTTTTTTTTTAAATTTCGGTCAGTGATATCCTTAGTTCCATTTTTGGCCACTGGTTCAGATAAGTTTGTGACGATAACGAGAGGGGCGACCACGGAAGATGGATCTGCCGCCCGCGTGCGGGGGAAATAAGCCACGCCCATCAAACTACTGTTTATTTTTAAAGTAGTGCCTTAAAATCCGTTGCGTACATTTTAAAAAACAACGTGGTCACACAGTGAAACACGGAAAGCGTCTTGCTGACCTGACAGACGTTGTCTTGTCCTTTCAATAAGTCATATAAAACTTCCATTGAAAATGCAACTTCAGGTTTGCCGATTTCTCGACCGTTCCTTTGAGATTATACTAATTTTCTTTTTCTTTCAAGCCGTCTTAGAGCGAACAAAACAAAACCGTTAAGCCATTTTTGAGTTTTAGCGAAACTAATGAACAGCAATCGATTTGTATATATATAGAGAGATAGATAGATAAATTCAGGTTACTTCCTTACCTATAGGTAAAGAGAGCACCGAAGGTTGATTGGTGAGCACGACGGAGGTTGTAGGTGGAACCGACACAAGCAGACCGCTGGGCGCGCCCGACACGTTCAGTGATAACGATATCGGTGCCGACAGACCCGGGATCTGGACTTGAACGTTCTGCAGACCCTGGATGCCTTGGAGGGATGCTAAACTTAAGCCCTGAAAAGAATAAATTACATTGATCTTATTACATTGAGTTTCTTAACGTAAACGACACCACTGGTATGTGTACATTATGGATTGAAATAAAGATTCATTAAATTAAATAGGAATATGAATATTTGACCAACATTTTTGGCATAAAAAGGGGTGAAGGCTCAAGGCCTATTTTGTCGAGATTTTAAAAAACGCACATTTCTGACAAGTTTTTAATAGTTATCGTGGTGGACTTTGGAAATGAACGAATGAACGAATGAATGAATTAAGGACCATCATAACCAGCGACGGTCAGTAAAGGATTGAAGCCGGTCTAAGCTTTAAACAGCGTCATTCATACAAGGGTATCATAACTGACAAAATAATCAATATCATCTTAGAATAACCAAATAGAATTAAAAAATCAGGAGAAAATCCATAGTACCGTTCTGCGCTAACTTAAATGCAGGTTAACATGACTATTAATAAATTCAAGCAACAGTTTGCAACTTGTGTGTATGGCATAAAATATTACGGTTATTTCTTAGCCCAAATGGTAATTTTAACTAGAGTCCTTGATTGGTTGATTTATTTAATACAGGTTGACCCTTTGGATAACATGATTTTTTCTATATTTTTGTTACCTGCAAATGGCACACAGGTTGTTGCTGCGAGGTGGGCGAGGCCGAAGTGTCGGGTCCCATCAGTCGCTCTAACAAAGCGCTTTCACTACTCGACACGTTCGTCGCTTCATTCTCTCTCGAGTAACCGCTCATTACTTGAACACCAACTCCCTAATAAACGAAGAGAAATAATCACTATTAGAGCCTAATATCTTTTGTATGGTCTAATTGAAATGCTGTTAGTATGCCAAACGAAATGAATAAAAAAATAAACCTTAATTTTCAATTGTGATTATTATTTATTTTTTCTCATTAACCGCCAGGCACAAATCGACGAAAAGCTAAAGTTTAAAGTTTGTGTCTAGCACGCCACGGTCTTTGTATTCTAGTCATGACCCTAAGAACCCTCCTCTCAGTCTAAGTGAGGCGGAAGATGAACTGCAACGTATTTGCCTTTTTGGCAATGCAACACTGAATTTCTGCTGATTTTCTGGCAGGCTCACTGATTCATTTTTATGAAGGATATCTATCCAAAATATCTATATACTAAAATGCTTGGTCCTCACCTGCTGTGTATACGTAGGTAAGGTATGCGAGGCGGTCGTGGCAGTGATAATCCTGGCGCCGGCTATAGACACTCGGCCGAGCAGCTTGTGCGCGTCTATGGTATTGTCTGCGCTAGAGGTCGCGTGTGTCATGGCGGCCGGCGCGCTGTTCAGTAAGTTGAGGATCGTTGCGTTGTTGTTAGCTGTACTAACTGCTGACTTTGCCGCGTTTTGGCTGGCCGCTGTTGGTAAAAAAGGGTTGTTTTATAATATCTTATTATTGGTATTTTAAACCGAACCTAGCATATTTTTGGGAAAATAAACCTTGTTTATGGAACAAAAAACTTTTTTCATACTTTGTTAATTAAAAGCAAACAAAACAAATACTTTTTCGCTTTGTAAAATCAGGTCACTAGTGAACTACCCCTGCTTTGCGCGATTTTTACGACTTGACAAAACATTGAGTGTTTTTTATTTTAAGTAAGTTTAATATAATAAATAAAATTTAAGTGTCTGGTTGTAATGTCAAAATAACAGCTTTTTACTAAATATGTATGAAAGTACATACGATCACAGAAAACGTCTGTCTGTCTATTTTTTGTTCCGGTAAATCTTCGAAACAGCTGTAGGTACCGATTTTGACGGGGCTTTCACTGGACTAGATAACTGATGTGATGGAGTAACTATAGTGGAGTAACTAAGTATGGAGTGTGATGTTTCTGTTTATATTTTGCTTTTCCTTTATTAATAAACATTAAAAAAAAAAAACTAGGCTCCTTTTATTTTAGATATACGTAAATACTAGCTTCTGCCCGCAACTTCGTTCGCGTCAAATTTCTTGCTCCCCGACCCACCCCGTCGCTCGCCTCGCCTGCCCGTGCGAGTACTTCGTATTCGTGACTTTTTTCTCTTTACTCGGCTCCTAAGGGACTTAGCGTGATGCTATATAGCCTTTCTCGATAAATGGGCTCTCTAACACTGAAATCATTTTTCAAATCGGACCTGAGATTTGCGCTTTTAAGCAAACAAACAAACTCTTCAGCTTTATAATATTATAAGTATAGATAGGGGTCTGCGCAAAAATACCCATGAAATCCAAAAAACCTTTAGACGCCACTTTAACCCACTGAACAGATTTAGTAAAAATTTGATAAGGAGATAGGCTACTTTTTGTCCCAGTAGCACGTTCCCATGGTATAATTTCCGACATCCAAGGGCGAAGCCGCGGGCAGAAACTAGTAAATTATACAGTTGTGGTCATATAATTAAGAACGATTTGAAGTTTTTGAAATTTTTATCTAAATCATGTCATGTGTAGTTATGTGTTCCTTCTAAGAAGTAACTAGTTATGTTATAAAATAGCCACATGAATAGAGCAAACGGGATTAGGAATCTAATACCTTTAAACGAGCAATTGATGTATATATGTATATATATAATCTGAATCTCGGAAGCGTCTCCAACGATTGTCATGAAATTTATTTAGTATGCAGGGGGTTTCGGGAGCGATAAATCGATCTAGCTAGGTTTCATTTTTAGAAAACCTCAAACCAAAAAAAGAAAACCGAGCAACCGAGCTCGGTCATCCAGATATTATAGAATGAAATAGCTAACAATTTTTATTACAAGTTTTATTTATTCTGTAAAGAAACAAAGTCAAATAGTAATGAAGCTGGACAAATAATTAAGAACAATTTATTAAACTCCTAGAGAGTTGTTTTATATGATGGTGTGTTACTTCACGACCGGAATGCCTTCCTGGAGGTCTACTAACGTTTATTGGACTAAACACCCACTGATTACGAACTACGGCTTACGATTCTGTAGGTAGTTGGTGGAAGAACCTGGTCGTAAAATTCATTAAATAAGCTATTTGTAGGTAAGTTCGATAAATTTCCAGTCCAAAGTCCGTAAAATGTGATGGGAAAATTAGAATCAGCTCTTTACTTAGGCATTGGCGTCGCGCGGCTGTCTGTGCCTACACGGTGTACGGTGCGCCTGTGCATATTTAATGATTAGCGCGCAGTAAAAACATTGCTTATCTTTGGAACGGATCGTTATGTATAAATAATTTTGTCGTGATATTATTTTTAATGTAATTTTGAACAACTTCTTAAATTTCTTAAGGTTAATTTTTTAACACCTTATATAAATGTTAAAAGTGGTTGTTTTTATTATTTTCCCCAAGTACTTAAAAGCCTGATTATGTCAGATCATCACGGAGACTGGCGGTCGACCAGTTTTAAACCTTATTGGTTAAGGCATAAGAGTGAAATGTGATTCATCGCTATTTTCCACGTTTTTACATCTGCTAACAAATCTCGAGTTGGTTGCTGTTTGGCTGAGAAAAATAACACTAACCACTCCCAAAGTCATTTGTTTCCCTGAAAAAAGTATAGTTGGCAGTTTGATATGGCAATACTTACCTTGTTGGAACTGTTGTGCGGAGTTCATGAGACTAGTAACAAGCGCGCTGATGGCGGGGTTCGTTGTCCTCGGCTTACTGATGGTCGCCTTCTGCTGAGTTGTCGTCGTGTTCGTGTACTGGATGTTTTGTACCTGGCAATAGAAAAAGAGACATCAGGTCTTGTGCTGCCAGGGGTGCGGATTGTTCGAAAGAGATACCGTGGCCCCTGGGACACAGGCAACTTATGAAACACGGGTGGGTTTTAGTCAGTAAAAGTCTGACTGGGAGAAGTTATTTGATGATTTCCAACCAAAAAAAAAAAAACAAATATGTTTCGTGGGAACTTACAAGCCGTCTTAGGCCCGCTTACAACACAAATCACTGAACACATTTAGAACAGGAATTTAAAACGTAATTCGGTCTCTGTAATTTTCATATGGTTGACAGGAATAGAATGATGTTTTAAACTCGTTTAACGGTAAATTAAATTTAGGGCGGATTTCACCAATGAAACTGAACGCGATAGGCACATAAAATCTTCGTTCAAGAGCTGACAGTTTCAATGTTCCATAACAACGATGACACTGAACGCAGTTTGGATGTTTGAAATTTGCCAAATTTTTTAAGATGGTGAACTTTGGCACTTAGTGATTTGTGGTGTAAGCTGACCTTAGTATATAAACCTTGTCAAGTGTCAAGTAATTAACACAATTACTTTTCTATTGTTATCAGACTTAATGAGTCTGCCTAACAGTCGAGGGGAGTAATTTGGGGCGAGCACAGTCAACTTTACGATGGACGTAAAGTAGGTAGTAATTTGACATTGACATAGCCTTTATGTCGTAGCTGTAAGAGTGGTTTTTCACTACTGATGTACGGTTGAAAGTCCTTCTTTTTAGATATTACTATGACTGTATCTTGAGTTCAGCTCTTGACTATGAATGAGAAGATAACCTGGACAGGACACAAAAACAGCAGTTTGTTTTAGTAGTACTCCAAATTTAAAACATGAGTCGAAAGAGGAAAAATATGTTAAACAAAAGTTTGCCTTATCGCAATCAGCGACTTCTGCTAGACGTTTTTATCAGTAAAAACACTTATAAAATAAATAATTAATTATTTTTGAAATGATGTTTTTGAGTTTTACTAAGCAACACCTTAAAAATCTCTCTTTAAGCAGTTAGATTAAGGTTTTAATAAAGAAGTAAATGGTATTGTTCCTCTATCTATCTGGATTTCGAACCATCGTGCATCGGTAACTTGGACCGTATTTTACATGTCATAGGGCATAACTTTAATTATATCTTTAAAACAACATACGGTAATTAATTAAATCTATGCCTTACTTGTGACGTCCCAGCAGTGGACATGAGTGGGTGCTGTATGTGAATGATGGCTGACTGCATCTTCTGAGGATTGAGCGGTTGCGGAGGGTTTGTGAGCTGTTGTGCCAACAACTGATTCGTTGACGCCTGCAGTCAAATGTCACATGTATAGATCAATTTAGCAATGGCAGTCGTCGGAAGCGGGTTAACAGAATGAAATAGCGTTATTTAAAAGGTAAGCGTAGAAAGAGAGAAAACAACAGTCACACAACCGTTAATGAAACTAAAAATATATTTAATAGTTAATCTTGGTAAAATGAGATGGAGGTTACCCTTTCTAGAGGTGCATGAAACATCTAATGGTATTATAGCTTTCATCGAAATAATCTCACCAAAACACACGATGCATTCCAGGCTTCATCACATGCTGAAAATGAGCCTTACAAAAAGCTATTCAGACGGACAAAATTCCATATTAGTAGGACTAAGCTCTATGTACGGGTTATGTTTCGCCTTGGTTAGTCTATATTGGCTGTTCTCAAGCGTGGATCAAACTATAATAAATAAACACGAACCTGAGGCGATAGCAGTGGTGCCGCAAGAGTAGGCTGCTCCTTAATCGCGGTGTCACTAGTAGTGATGACGTTCCCCACTACGTTGCCCACGACTGTGCCCACGTTGCCCACTATGTTGCCCACGCTTCCGACCACATTCCCACCACAAATACGCACCTGTGGCGAGAGCCGTGGTGTCGTAGGGGAGGGTTGTTGCTTGAGGGCGGTGTCGCTGGTGGCGGGAACATTGCTCACAACGTTGCCCACGACTGTGCCCACATTCCCCACTACGTTGCCCACGCTGCCGACCACGCTCCCTACGGTGGACACGCTGCTACCCACTTGTTGTAACTGCGCCTGCTGTGAAATATACTTTTCATTATAATATGCACTTATAAGAGTTCCAAAAACGATATCATCCGGCTACTGATTACACGTCTAAATATTGACTAGAATAACTAAATATTCTTTATCGAGAATGTTAAAAGTGTGAGATAGACAATAAGATGAATATCGAAAAAAATATTGATAAATGATCAATTTATTTATACTTACAAGTATGGGTAGCTGACGAGCATTCGTATGAGTATTTGTAGTTGCTTGTATTGCTGTAGTTCTGCAAATTATATTAAATTATTTAGAGTTATACCCATCAAAGGCATCAATCAAAGGTATCTAAACTAACTGTACAGGTAAACTTACTGTACAGATGTATTTATTGTTTGAGTGGACCAATTTCCAACGTAATTTCAATGTAATTTGTAATTCCAAAAAAATTATGACATAACCTATAATTTGACATTATAGAGAAGGTGGTGTGAAAATAATATTAAGTTGAAGTTTGACTGTTGCCAAACCGCACTGCCCCCGCGTGATGGATAACGGCCCACCCTACAGCAGTTGGAACATTATGGTAGTGTTGGGTAACAACTCAGCACATGTGCTAGCACAGTTATAGCTACTCACTTGGATAAAAAGAGTCACTCACTCTTTTTATTTTGAAGTGCTAGCACACACCACAGATTAGCTACACCACAGAACATTTTTGTACGATCAAGTACGTGTTGTGAGTTTTGAACGAAACGAGTCGCTCACTCATGTTATTTTGATGTCCTAGCCCTAGCGGCTAGCGATACATCAATAGTGGAAACAGACTAATATCATGCCTCGCCACGCGACGTCAAAAAAGTGTGCGTATTAGCCACAATTCAACTCGGGAAGCTACGCTTCGTTATTTTGCAAATGGTCGAGTGTTACAAGTGTGCCGGCCGGACTCATAAAGCACGTATTGTGTATTGCACTCGCAAACTTTAGAATACTTTAGTCAGTCTTCGATCTATATTAAAACTGGATTAGTCCTTCACCAAGATATATGATGAAACTTTAAAATAGGCACACATAAAACTTTAAAATTAGGCCGCGCAAGCGTCGTCGATCGCAATGAAGACACACCAAGACATTATAAAATGTAAGTCAAGGTCAAGATCTAATAAATTTCGCTATTACGAAAATAATAATAACAAAAAACCTAAAACTTTAGTCGGTGCAAGTTTGCATGTTACGATTCTAAGCAAATGAGTTAAGGTCTAAACTTAATTTCCGTCTTTTGCTTTCGTTCACGACGTCACACAGTGGAACGAATGTATGGGAGCGGTTGGACGTAGACATGTCCGAAAAATAAGAGTAAAATTATGACAAACTAATGATGCCATCTTATTCGATTACTTAATGCCTTCATAAATTGTGGTGATGAATTTCTTCATAACTCCCATATTTCGGGAGTAATTTGAGAAAATGTGAAATTTTACTATGAAAATGAGTGTATCGAGCTCTCTCCCTCCTGATTCCGGGCTTGTTTCAAGTAGCGGTCTCTAATATCGTAATGCTATTACTAAGAGCTATATTTAATACTAAGACACATAGTGCGCCAAATGTGCACTTTCTGGGATAAAAGGAAATGAAAATTTAAAAAAAAAAACGTTTTTTCCCCATTTGTATTTACTTTAAACCGCAGACAGACTTATTAAGAGGTCTATAAATATATTATATATATATACAGAAATATATATTAACAAAAATATTCACAAGAACTGATGAGAGTATGACTTTTAAGTAAGTTGATAATAAATTACCTAGTTTCATTAAAAGTACAATAAATAATTAAGATGTAAGCTCTAATTTACTAAGTTACACATTTTAAAACAATAACATCATTTAATTATCTTCGTCATCATCATCATCATCAATTAATTCAAATTCAGAATCGATGTCCGCTAAATCATTTATGTTAACAAATTCGATATCACTTTTCTCAGAATCCGTAAGCTCATAAAATTCCTTAAAAGAAGATTTTTTTACAAACTTATTTCCTTTTGGACGGATACTTGTAACAAGTGGATCAGAAGACAGTAAAAGATTGTGCATAATATCTTCATTGCATGAGATACTGCTATGCTTTCGAGAATGCCCCTCTCTATATTTTCTAAAATCTTTATTTCTAGCCTCAGATGCCTCTTCGGATAGAAAACCAATGGGCACAATTGACATGTTCTGAACTATGTCTGGCCCATGCATTAAAATTTTATGAAGTGAAGAAGGCATATAATACCATGGGTATAACTCCACGTAAAGCTTAGCAGTATCAAAGCAGAACTCTCGGAATTTAGTTACGTTGATCTTCTCTCCTGATGAAATACACTGCAAGATCACACAGATTTTTCTTAAAAGCATAGCATCTATTCCGGTCAGTTCAGCAGATTTAGTGTAGTTTTCAAAAAATCTCCTTGCCGAGTTGCCATTGTTGGTGGATCCACTGCCTTGTTTCACAACATCGAGAAGTAAGCCCGTTTCTCTTCTTACAGCCTCTTGAACTCTTTTCTTCCTGTCATCAACTTGCCTTTTTGCTATATCACCCCTTACTTGCCATGATTTTATGTCTAATTTGTAGGAAATGTGTAATAAGCATTCCATTGAGCGAATCCAAGCGTGAAGGGTGCTTAAGCTATATTTATACATGTCCTCGTTTGCGTGTTTATCTTTGATTAACTCTAAATTATTCATTTCTTTAGGACAAGCCTTGCATATGTCACACACTGAAGCTGCTGTATTGGATATAATGGAATGAATTTTACCATCAATCATTGTCAACAGCAGTTGGTGTTTGACACTAATTCCATCAGTGATGGTGGATGGAGTTAAGGCTTCAATCTCTGCTTCGATTTCAGCCATCTCTCTCTGCACATTTTCTTTGGTTTCCTTTATAAACTTAAACAATATTGGCCGGCAAAATGAAGTGGAAGATGGTCGCTCGTTTTCCCAAATTGTTACACCTTTTGAGACGAGCCGCAGTGGTACAAGACTAATCATAAAATTACTAGCAAGATCGATTTGCTCATCTTCACTCGTCCTTTGATGATAAATGCTTTGGCTAGATGATCCGTCAAAACCCCATTTGCTGGTCAATACGAGCTGTTGATTGGGATCAACAGGGGTTTCTAACGACCTAATAAGTCTTCTTGAGGTTAAATCCATCAAGGCTTGTAATTTGATTTTTGCAGAGCTCTCTGTAACTGTGAGATCTTCTTTGGCCGGATAGCACTTAATTTTTTCTTTAACCAACATGTAGTAACTCGGGTATTGAAGAGCTCCTTCTTGAGTGTTGAAATCCCGAAGAGTGTTATAGCGCCATTTCGATAAGTTCATCGATACATAAAGAGCCAATGCCTTCAAAGGGGATATTTCCCGTACCTGAATTGATTTACCTTCAATGAAGGCTTTGATTTTTGAGGCCTCTTCTGGATTCTCCGTCAAGTATTTCATAACATAAGCTGTATCGCTTTGTCCTGCCTTTTGAAGCGCCCTTTCGGCCGAAAACATAATTTCAGCGCTGCTACTGCTGCATGAAAGACTATCTTCAGTGCGTCTTCTTTTTTGCCGGTTACTAAGGTCCTCAAAAGATTTACGAGGACTAGGATGTGTACAAGTTGAAGCATCAGATTTAGCAGGAGAAATTATGGGCTCGATGACGTCACTTATATTTTCTGTAGAAGGTTCCATATTTTCATTCTGTAATTCCGGCCATTGAATTGCAGCCTGTAGCCAAATCTCATGTTTCTTCCGAAACTTATCTGTGCTTCTTCCAGACTGTGTCCATTTTGCATAAATGCGGTAGCAAAATCGACGACACCAGTCTTTTAAACTTGTTTCAGCACTTTCACATAACTGAACACAACTGTTATCTTTTAAAACACTGAACAAATAGTTAAAGTCGCGTAAATCTTTATGTGCGCGTGCGCATAAAGCAACGTGAATATCAAGATTTGTATTAAAATTTGGAAAATACATTGCGAGATTAGCTTGGATACAACGAGGTGTAAATCAACACTGATTTTAAAGTTACTAATAGTGACCTATTTATATAAAATCCAGGTATCCCAGGTATCCTTTGTTAAATATTGCAAGGTAATTAGTTATTGTGATAATTAGTAAATGATGCATGCTAAATTAGTGTATTAAGAGCCATTTAGTAATTAAATAATAGCAATGTTCTTATCAGTAATCATTAGTGCATCAGTTTTATATGTAAACCTTAAGTCCCTAATTATATATCCTAATTAGCTTATATCTTCTCTAATTGGCTGCTCAGAAATGTTATTGTAATAAGGTAAACCTTTAGAAAAACGGTTTTAATCAACAAAATAAACAAAAAATAAAAAAATTGTGTTATAAAATAAACATCACTCTTTATCCCAGAAAGTGCACATTTGGCGCACTATGTGTCTTAGTATTAAATATAGCTCTTAGTATTAGCATTATGATATTAGAGACCGCTACTTGAAACAAGCCCGGAATCAGGAGGGAGAGAGCTCGATACACTCATTTTCATAGTAAAATTTCACATTTTCTCAAATTACTCCCGAAATATGGGAGTTATGAAGAAATTCATCACCACAAGTTATGAAGGCATTAAGTAATCGAATAAGATGGCATCATTAGTTTGGCATAATTTTACTCTTTTTTTTCGGACATGTCTACGTCCAACCGCTCCCATACATTCGTTCCACTGTGCGTCACGTAAACATTCTCATTTCTCTTTCCCCTTATCATCACTCGTGCGAGCTATGTGACGTGCTTAACCGATTAGTCTCCGCGTGTGCGTACTCTATTGCGTATGCGTGCCGTCGTGCTGTGTCGCGTTGTTGTCATCGTCACTACACACCACACTCGCGACTCGCATGGCGAGTCACGCGACTTTTTTTTTTTTTTTTTACTCGAGGCTACGATGGCCTGTGGGCACACTGAGCACGTACGTGCTGTACGTACGTGCTCAGTGTGCCCACAGGCCATCGTAGCCTCGCGGGCTCACCTCATTCGTGGTAGCATAGTGTTCTAGCACACTTGGTACAAAGAGTGCCTCGCACGATCCTCATTTTAAAAGAGTGTGTTACCCATCACTACATTATGGGCTAATGACTTCTGTGGCCCTAAAATAGTGTGAGTTTCTTTTAACCATCTCGATCTAACCCATCGACCGCGTTCGGTGCTCCGATAGGCCCTTCACCAATCCAGGGCCAATAGGAGCGCCGAACACGCTTGATGCATTTGGTCGAGATGGTTAAAAAACACACACTAGGGTCTCTGGTAATAATTAAATGGCTAACTTACACAACAGGCACTGTGGTAGCGTGAGTCTGAACAGTCGCGACACTGGCAGCGGCTGTTCGCTGCTGCAGTAAGAGCTGTTGACCCTGTAAAATAAAATCACATATGAATCTGTACTATTCGGTGTTCAGTTTGTGTAATATCTATATACAACGTGTAATGGAAAGGGTATATACATACCAAGGGCACGGCTTCTTTGTATGATATCAAAAGGTATTGTAATAGTTTTTTAATCCTATCTGTACATGTTCGGAAGTTATGAGAATTTTAATACATTGATATCAGAAACACAACTTTTCAAAATGAAATAAACACATCACTCAGAAGAGATTTATCGTGATATTGGCAAGTAACGTTGAAAGTTATTGATATACGTAGTGCGGTGAAACGTTTGTTATGATTTGAATTTAAGAAACATGAAACCGAAAATTTTGTATCAATTCTTAGAGTATTTTATTTTGTGAAACTATGTATAGTGGTTCTATACCAGCTTTTATTTTTAGTGCTTAAGGATAGCAATAGGGTTTCTGTTACACCCTGTATAACATAACATCACGCCTTGTTTCACAGGGTAGGGCCTACATTTTGCTAGTTATGTTTAAGTCTCATGTAATAGGGGGCGAACCTATTGCCATCAATCGAACAGACTCCGGGTTGCTACTGAGAAATTCCAGAAGAAAACACTTTGCCCAACCTGGGATCCGATCCCAGGACCTCATGCTCAGAAGTAGACCTTGCGTCGCTTTGAATCACATTAACAAATTGTAATTGAAAAATTCGTTCCGTGTGGTGCCGGACGTAAAGAATAACATCATCCCATTTCTTCCCGTGGGTGTCGTAGAAGGCGGCATTTTACCGCCATACTGCCAACCCGCATGCCAAGCGTGGCGATTATGGCAACACCGCCCCCCCCCCCTTTTTTTGGGGGAGGCCTATGTCCAGCAGTGGACGTCTATCGGCTGAAATTATGAATTGAAAAATCATTGACACAGTTCCGGTTATAAAATTAACCTCAATTGCCAAATGAAAAACATTTGTAAGGTGATTTAGCATGAGATTTTTTTGTTTAACGTGATTCTTGATGACATTTTTTCTATACAAACTTCGGGAGTGTATTACTTCACTGTTCGACAATGTACATCAAAAATTAAACATGGTATGGTTTTGTATCATTATTAATATTGTCTGTACGGAAAAAGAACACTAAAATAAAAAGCCATTCTGGCTCAATCTGGCTCTTGGGTCATTTGCCAGATTCGTAACGGGGTTGCTTGTTGACATGTATAACTGTCCATAGAACTTCTCGATCTCTCTTAAACAACAGCTCAGGCTTGGCGGATACGATTTTACCATCATCGGTCTTCAGTTTCGCAAACTGACTCTGTCCAATAGACAGATCTCTTGCAAAGACCTTGGAACCCTTGTTCCGCTCTATCGCGTCCTTGATGCGGGGTCCATATTAAAACGGCGTAGGTCGCTTTTCAAGGACTTAGAGATCCTTCTATTGAGCTGTCGGTACTTTAGCGCGTCGTCTGAAGACTGCAGGACCATTTCACGCCTCTTCTTCATTAGCTGCAGAGTAGGATCAGAGAGTTTATTTTTGCCATTAGTACGACGGGTCTTGAAAACATTAGACCCGACCGTATGGACAGTTTCCACGAACCCATCGTTATAATCGTCCACGGAGCTCTCTAGGCATTCGAAACGACTCTGGAGTTCCAGCTGAAAGCACTCGGGGTTCTGGACTTGGGTCGGGGCTGGACGGAGCGTAGACTTCATCAGCCGACATCTTTCCAGCTTGATGTTGATATTTCAATGTGCCTCTTACCGTGCGGTGATCGCTTCCGGTTTTTAACACGTTGATCACAGAGACATCATTGAATATTTGCTTCTTCGTCGACATAATGAAGTCAATCTCGTTTTTAGTTGAACCATAAGGGCTCTGCCAGGTCCACTTTCTGTGCTCACGTTTTCTGAAGGAGTTCATCATAAAGAGGCCTTCCTTCTCCATAAAAATGACCGGTAAGTGACCCCGGTGGTTCCGACGTCCAACTTCAAATTGCCCCACTCTCAGCTCATCATCGTCCCGTTTGCCCAGTTTCGCGTTGAAGTCCCCCATGACAACGGTGAAATGAGTTTCAGAGCCATGCATGGCTTTGGATATGTCCTCATACATAGATACATGTCTGAATCTAAGTCCAATTAATTAATGGACCAAACGAAGGGTTCCTATTCCTTAATATTCTAATTTCCTGATTGCACTAAAAGTAAACTGTAAAACTGATTCTATAATAAAAAAATATAACAGTAAAGATTTCAATTTCATTTCAATCACCGTCTTTAAAATTATTAAGCATTTGCTGACTAGTCGCCGACTACAAATATGGCCGACTAGTCGGTACATCACTACTATAAATGATCCTGCATCTCACTCAATAACGTTGGGCGTGTAGATAGCGTCTAACTGCTCAACACTGATACTACCTCTGTTGGACACGATGCCTGGTGAGACAGCGTGCTTTTTAGCCAGGCCCGCCAGTGACTTCGAGCCCGAGCCTAGATTCCCCTTAATCATTCAAACTAGTGGTTGCCAGGTGGTGGAAATTCGACCATAATTCATTTAAAACTAATGCATTTATTACACAGAAAATATAAGCTTGCTGCGCTCCTTCTCCTTATAAACTTTAACTGTACCAAATTTCGTACTCCTCCGTCTGCGTAAATTTCCTAAAAAGGGGTACAAAGTTTTTGCTTCACGTAATGTTGTTCGGATAATGTAATCAAAGCTGTCAATTTGTAAATGGCAGTACAAATTAGCATCCACAGGTACGTTTTCTGATCCATTTAGTGATCAGACACTTTTGGGAACGGACCATATTATGTGATTGTGATATTTACTTACCAATTCTCTCATTCCTCCAGTGAAGGACACTCTCGGTAGTTGTCCAGGCACTATGTGTCTTATCCTAACTGACTTGCGACCTTCTTCCGTGAATATCTCCGTGAACTGCTGTATGTATTTATTTGCTTGTACTCTTGACCCTGTAATACACATTAATTATTTACTTAGCTCATTATTTTATCGTAAATCGTGATGTTAATTCATTCGTATTTATGTAATGAGTTCAGTTGTGTAATTAATTATTGGATTATAAAAAACAAATATAAAATAGGCACCCTTTGTATTGTCTTTAATTAAAACGGGAATTCGATTTTTTTTTTTTTATTTTGTAGTATCAATACCGTCTATTGTATTTACTCATGATTAATTTCAGTCTTCTACTACAGTTCGTAGATTCAACAGCAAAACGATAAAGAAAATTGTTCTAACCTAACGTGAACCGACACGCAGCACCATTCTTCTCTCCCTCAACATGATCTCTATCCACATAGAGTTCTCCGAGGAACTCCTGGTCGGACGGCCTCTGTAGTATGGATAGCTTGATGTGGAAGAAGCCAGCGCTGGCGTGAGGCGAGGTCTTTTCAGTCTCCAGGATGTACTCCTCCACCAGCTGCGGCTGGCAGTCGTGCGTGGGCCGCGGGCGCTCGTAGGCGCGCGCCAGGCGCTGCGGCCCGCCCGGCTCCGACGGCACGGCTAGTGATAACACGTCCATTCTTGGTGGCTCGATGGGTGTGAACACCTAAGGAATATGGAACACATTTGAATATGGAATTTCCCTAAAATTCCTGTTTTAAAATACATACTTTCAAATTATGACAGTTGGTACCAGATGTAGGTGTAGTAAAAACCAGGTCACCGGGCTCCACTTGGTAACCTCATTCAAATTGACAATTTAAAAAATACATGTTCCCTACACATGTATTTTTAAATAATTCAAATAAATAAATTAAAACAATTTTTTTTTTTTAATGACTTTTGATTTTGATTTTGAACACAGAAAAAGCAGTAAATTATGAGTATCTGACAATAGGCTTACCTCTGGTGGTTTTTTCGGATACTTAGATGTAAGTCGTGTAAGTGGCACTGATTGTCTACTATTTTTCGCTCTTTGACGATGTATTAAGTCTAATATCTCTAAACCATGATAATGTGTGAACTGATCCAATTTCCTCTTCCGATTCACTGCGACCTTGAAAAACAGTAGTACATTTTGTAGTCCAAATATAAATAAAACTGATAACCAATAAAGTACCCATAAACATGCAGTCACAGTTACCTCTGGGCCGCCACGGACGCCGCATAAATGAGAAGATGTGGCGGGTCAAGAAAATTTTAAATACTGTCGTGCCAGCGGCACGAAGAAGCAGAAGGGCGTACCTCCACTCTACGATGAGCTTTAATCTGCAGTTCAGAATAAGTATGATTCCGAACGTTTTTAACGATTACCTTCGTCCAACAGACTACACTCGTTTATACCTGTGAGAATCTCTTGGCCTGCCTCCTGATGCGGGGTGTGTTGAACAGCCGGGGCGCGGCGTGCAGTCTTGCGGCAAGCAAGCCCACGGCGGGGCGCGGGTCAAGGCACAGAGGGGGCGCGGCTGCATGAACTAGGGCTGCTTCCACTGCCTCGAGTGCGCCTCGCTCCTCGCCCGCCCACCCACACCGACCGCCAATGCACATCGCGTCTGTTATTATGCTCTGATGGACAAGTTTACGTTGTATCATTTGGAGACTTGTGTAATCACCAGTGATCGGATTTCAGAGTGCAATTACTGGCAATCGATTACGTTATCAGAATAAAATTATCAGATCTCGGGATTCGGGGATTTCCGTGGGTTTATCCATAAATATTAATGATATTGTTTGAGGTTGTTGATTCTAAATTACACTACCCAATTCGATCACTGGTAGCACTGAATTACAGTGTATCTATATTAACTTCTTAAAATCGGTCAAAGCAATTGATTCAGATGTGATGACCCAAGCTGCCGTACTGCAGTTTAGGATACTGTTTATAGTCTTCATACAGATTATTCCTGATGTAGACTCCTATTCATTTCAATAAATCGATTCCTACGACTTATTTAATTACTTACGTCTACCAATACAGGATAACCCAATGCTATAAATGCCCTAATGGGGTCTCCCTTGTTTCATGAAAAAAAAATTGACAAATTATCACTTCCCAAACAAATTTCCGCATAATTTCATTTGCCAAATCATTACATAGCAAATAAACTCTTCACAAATAATTGTAACGCAAACCTAATGTTTGGCAAGTGAACGTTTAAATAATAACCTGCTTACTAACTAGTACATTCACCAATTTTAATGTGGATAAAAAAATTAATGTAGAAAGGTAAATATTTCAGTTGGTTTAACATATTTTACGCAAAACAAAATAAGCCAAATATTTTATATCGTCAGTTTTCAATTTACCATTTCTATTCAGTCAACGACGATGTTTACAAGGGTGTTTTTCCACTTGGGACAAATTCTAAACAGGTCATCATCATCTGCCAAGCCTTTTCCCAACTACGTTGGGGTCGGCTTCCAGTCTAACCGGTTGCAGCTGAATACTAGTATTTTACATGGAGCGACTGCCTATCTGACCTCGACAACCCGTTACTGGGTAATACGATACCCCTTGGAAAGACTGGTGGTCAGACTTTCGGAATTCTGTCGACCCGTAACGACTGCCAAAGATGTACAAATGACAGCTGGGACCAACGGCTTAACGTGCTTTCCGAGGCACGGAGAGGTCTTGGTATGTTAAGATGGTCACCCATCCACGGACCAACCGCGGCAAGCGTAGCTTAACCTGATCGATCGATCCGTGCGGCTAATATTACTTAGTAGGTAATAATAATACTAATATTATGGTTCTGGTAGTAGTTTCTGGTTTTACAGTTTATAAAATATGTTTCTGGCACTCGCCGGCCGCTGCCGCGGCACGTCATCATTTGACTAAATGTTAGTTGTCTAAAGATCTTTTGCTGTAATAAATCGTTTGATTAAAGACCAAAATTGAAAATTTGTCAAAATCATTTTGACAAAACGGCGAGATCCCACCCTTATATGTTCAAATTTTAGGAATTGATATTTTCTACAATCACAAAGACCACAGAAACAGGCAGTATAGGTACAGGTGATATTAACCTGACAACCAGGAAGGACTAACTGCGGAAACCAAACCCATAACATAGAACCTGACAACCAATCGAGCCTAAAAGATTTTCTGATTTGAGATAGAAAAATTGCAAATATTTACAAATGCAAATAATGTATAATTTTATCATAAATTAAGACTGGCAATATTAATAACTTGAGTTACTCTTCCATTCAGATCAAACAATGGAGAAAAGTAGATCTAGGTCATGGCTTTCTCGAGTCAAATTAAACATAACAATTATTATTACAACAAAAGTCAGTGCTTCGGGCATTTAATACTGGTGATAGCTTATTTATCAATTATGTCAGTAAGTATATATTGGTTTGACCTATTTTATTGATTAAATGCTATACTTGCCAGGATCTCACATTTAGGGGCTGTGATAGTAATTAGTTCCCAAAAGAAGTAAAAGGGATGTACAAACAGGAAATTATGAGACAAATAATAACTGATTTTATTTCTGTAAGTAGGTTTGTCCAAACAGTTTTAACATAAAAAGAAATATTTTACATTAAGGGGAACCTAGTCGCGGGCTCGAACTCACTGATGGGCCTGGCTAAAAAGCACGCTGTCTCACCAGGCATCGTGTCCGACAGAGGTAACATCAGTGATGGGCAGTTAGACGCTAGTCTACACCCACAACATTATTGTCTGAGATGCAGGATCATTTATAGTACAACAGGCGCGTAATAAATTAAGAACAGTCCTTCGGAAGATCGGGTTTTATGAAAAAACCACTGCATAAATCAATGACCAAAAAAGTTTATTGAACTTTTCGATATTTGAGCTTTGTCGGTACCGACTTGGTTTTTCAAATTTTACACGTCTTTTATTACTTAAACAGGCCTAATGTTTGGTTAAATTTGCAAGAAAAACGAATCTTTGTTGGCTCATAACTTTTTAACGGTTTTTTATTTTAGTATTCTGTTTCCGTACAGACAATATTAATAATGAGACGAAACCATACCATGTTTAATTTTTGATGTACATTGTCCAACAGTGGAGTAATACCCTCCCGAAATTTGTATGGGAAAAATGTGGACTAGGTTCACCTTAAAAGTGTTTTTTAAACATTATTGAGAAAGTTTTAATGAATGTGCTAATTTATGACTGCAAGATACTAACCTGATTGGTGGGCCTTAAGAGTACATGATGAGTATCACAGAGGAAGCTAGGATATGCCTGTCGGTAATCTCTGATTTGTGCTATTATGCATCCAGAGTAGAACAGACATGAGTGTTCCGTCTCCAACAGGTCTAGCAACACTACAGGCAGCTCTTCATTGTCAATATAACTCAATAACTCCTCCTCTTCATATGGCCATCGGGGAGTCTCTATTAATGTCTCCTCTTGATTTGATGATGACTAAAACATAATTATGCAATTCGTTATTTTATCTTCTTTTTCAAGTGTAGTATAAACACACACAGTACTACAGAACTAATGAAAGTTTGGCCTTTTGATCTCCTTTCAATTTGTACAAATTCGATGTTGAAAAAAAAGCTGTTTCTCTCTTATACATATAAAAGATTTAGAACTTTGTATATGTTGAATTTATAACATCAGATTCTGATCTTAATAGATACAATTGGGAAAAAAGCAAGGTATTTGAAAGATGTCCTAAATACTGCACCCACAACATCTTATCAAGTACTTGGTAATTAAGCTATTTCTGCAATATTATTAGGTGATAGATGTTTATTAAACAGATGGTAATAATACATTGTTGGATGAAATACTTTAAAGAATTTTGAAAATAGATTTTACCCAATAAAATGGGAACTACCACAAATATGACCATGTTATGAGATAAGTGAGGGGTTAATAAATATTATTATATAAATTAGTGTCATATTAAACTTACTTCATTTAGTATAATTGCCCAGTAGGCCAGATCTTATTAAATCATAGTAGATACATATTTAATTAGTAGGTCAATAGGAAAATATTTTACAAATACATTTTTGTAGGTAGTTTAAGAGGTTGACTTACATGTCCGTCTGGTGGATGTAGATATTGCGAGTTGCCATTTACTTTTAAAGATAAGGAATATCCTTTATTACCTGGATACAGATTTATTATTAGGGTATTAAGATTATATATTGCTAATAACTTTTCCAATAGATATGATGTGGTCTTCAGGCCTTGCTGCAATATTAAAAATAGAAAAATTACTTTTATTTAACTATTTAGGATAAACACTTTCTTTAATCCTGATATTGTAACTTTTACTCTTCTGACAGGCGTCTCGACTCTTATCATGCATGCATTATTTGGCTATATTAAGCACTACAGTGAATATAAAGATGATTAATTACTGATGTAAACCATAAACACCCTAATTGTGATAACAGATATGACACCGATTTAGATGTACAAGTAAAGCTTTTATATTCTATGCATGTTCATTCATAGCAAAACAATGTTTTTTTTTATTGTCAGCACTATAAACTTTCTAATTTCATTTTTATTGATATTTGTAAATTCCCCCGATTTCCTGGACTATGTCCTATGTTACTTGAGAGTTTCTGTAGTTTGCTCTGTTTATGTAACAGGAGTTGCAGATAAGTAACAATAAAAAATTAATACTACATATTAATATTAAGCTAAACGTACTGGATTGGTACTTACGTAGTTCCCCTGTAACGTCTCATCTCTACTTAACTCGTTGTAAAGTTCATGAAGTTTTTTAAACAAATCAAACTTCTCTGTTGGTTTGGAAGCAGACCCGGACGAATTACGTTGAAATTTCATTCTAGACTCATCCACAGATTCAGCAAGGTGCATCTTATCATGGGTCCAAGTCATTTTGTGGTCTGGGACACCACTATTGAATTGTGATAAGTTTGAGTTCACATGTTTCGCCCGGTTAAGTATTACCTGAAATATTAATTATTGATTATAAATAAAACTATAAATAAGAACGGTTAGCTAAGTAAAGCTCTAATAATAAATAGAAGAAAGCAATGAAATACCTCAGCTTCCAATGCCGCGTGAATTAAACCATCCATAATGTCATTAATTAAAACAAATATGTAAGTGGCAGTTATTTTATTAAATTTATTATTTCATATTAACAGTTTAGGCCTGAGTATTAAGTCATGATTTTTACAAAAACTAATATGCTTTATTTATGTTTCACACTGCATGACAGTAAAATAACATGTCCAATGTCCATCAACAATTTTTGACAGTGCATGTTGTAGATAATGTAGAGATGTCCACGGAGTTTTTTAATCAATGGTATGTTACATGAAATTTAAATACAAAAACAACAATAAACAAATAATAAAGTATATGCAAGATAGACAATTTAAACAAGTGATAATGTTTATGTAATTTGTAAAAGGCTAAATAGCGATATAAAGTTTTTAGGCATTAGAATGTACTCAAAAGGTCTTGTTTCAATTTAAAAAAAAAGCAGGAATATAAAATGTATTCTGCCTATGTAACACCTTTTATTGTAAAAATAAAATAAAATCATGCAACGCATTTCCGTTGCAAGATTTTCTTTTATTTTTCTCGCCTCGTCTCTACAATATTTTTTGCCCGACTCCGCCAGAAGGATGGTTATTTAAAATATATATTCTCGCAGGTCGCAGCGCACCGCTCTCTTAGCGACTGTAGCGAAGGCTAACAGAATAACTTATTGTAGAGGTGTGCGTTATTTAACGCAATCGGTTTTATAAACTGCTTACGAGGCTATTAATCGTTTAGCTAGTTAGTGGACAAAAATGTAACGATTATTTTACGTACGTAGTTCACAGTTGACATGACACGCCACAACGAACGGCGTACGCGTAAGCGTTTCATTCAGTTTCGTTCAACAGATTATTATTAAAATGATTATAGGCACGTTACGTAATAGGTACGACCACGGCACGCAAACTTAGAACAAAAAATGTACACCGTATACTCTATGGTTGGAAGAAACGAACAAGACAGGCCTCCTCACCCCCTTCTATCATTCTTCACCCCTCTTTCGACAGGTGCCAAAACCATAGACCATTTACAAATTTCACTGTCAAATTTAGGCGGTTTTCGAATATGTTTTCAGTTTTCCGCTTCTGCTATTTATTTACCGCCATTACAGTTTTGCTGTTGATCGAGTGAAGTTTGCGTTGATTAATTTCCGTACTGTCTTATCCTCTCAGTAATTAAACTGTAATATTTTGCATTGGTGGCAAATGAGTACATATAACACTGTCCAGCTAAAAATAACATTTCCAAAATAATAAAAAGCCAAATTAAGTCTAAGTACTCATTTGGCTTTCTTTCTTGTGAAACACATAAAAAATAAATTAAAAAAGCCTTCCTTGACCATGTGTTAAAATTAGTAATTTTCGACTGGTGTTGTATAATAAATAAAATAATAAAAGGCACAGATATATCCCGATTAATAGGAAAATCTCTTCCGAGAATGCAACCTAAGGCAAATAATAAATACTAGCTGACCCAGCAAACGTTGTTTTGCCTTATAAATTATTTAGGGGTGGACTACCCCTAACATTTAGGGGGATGAAAAATAGATGTTGGCCGATTCTCATAGATACCGGATAAGCACAAAAAATTTCATCAAAATCGGTCGAGCCGTTTCGGAGGAGTATGGCAACGAAAACTGTGACACGAGAATTTTATATATTAGATAAAACTATATTAAAAAATAAAAATCTTAACAAGTATTTGTTGTTTCATTTACATATTTCTCAGTAGTTCCCTGTAATTTATAAGTTTTACATTATTGGATTTGAGCTACGAACAAAAAAAAAAGATCTGAAAACAGTACCTACAATAGGGTAAATTGAGGCTTTTTGTGTGAGCCTTTGCCTAAAACTCAACAACTAAATTAAAAAAAAAACGAACTGTCATGTTTTAAACTTCCAACTTTTGACAACTCTACTGACCATTTTTTCTCTATGGGAGTGGGTCGTCTGATACGTAGTATCTCTAAGTAGTCTGTGGGTACGACTCGCACAACGAGAGTAAAGAGTCCCTTCGGAATAGGTATGGCTTATACGCAATAACAACATAGACGGCAATATAGTAATCGATGTGCCTTTTTTATAATACCTATATACTGTTACTTAGTCGTAAGTATAGGTAACATAACACAAGTAAAACTAATATTATAATACGTATAACCTGTAACATTTTCGTAATCATAACATAATACAAACGCAAAACCAAGCAACGCCCCACTTTATACAAAAGTAACTAGAAACTATCAGTTACAAAAATAATCGGTTTTGAAACTAGTTACTCATATCCACGAAACTACGTTTAACCGATTACGCTCAAAAGACGTTACGAGCCACGTCTAACTTATTGCTGATCTGCTCCTAGATACACACGCATTGACTTTTTAAAATCTAATGTCCACACACGCGACAAATCAGCTGTTAAAGAATGTGTGCTGTTTTGAAATCACTGGCGAGTCGCCGTCGGTTTAATAAAGTCTTTTGCGGTGTCAAAATTTGAGAGATGTCGTGACTAAAAGTCACGACATCTCTCAAATTTTGACATCGTTTTTACTCAATGCATGGAGTATGAGCAAGTGCCTCAACAAATAAAATCTTGGAATCCCTTTTTGATGTCGTGCAAAAAAAATACCAATCTACTTTCAAGACCAAAACCATTAACATTAATGGCACCTCCGTTGGCTTCAACCAATGGGCTACTCCAGGTATTTACAAAAGTAGAGCGAGACGATACGAGTTATATGGTTTGAAAAAATACAGGTTTGATACTCCTTTTCTAGAGTATGTCCAAATTTATTCAAAATTATTTAAAAAATCTGTGTTTTTGCTAAATCAAATTTTTTAAGCGATATAATAAAACAATCCAATAATAAAGTAAAAACCACTTAGAAAATTATTAATAATGAAACGGATAAGTTGGTTAAACAGGAAAAACAACTAGAGATTATGGTCAACAACGAATAAGTTACTGAAGCTGCTGACGTAGCTGAGGCATTTAATGAGTTTTTTGCCAACATACCTTTAACGAGGCGAGGCGTACCTCGCAACTTAAATTCGTCCCCGTCTAAAGCGGAAAACCTTCTGCATAGTAGTGTGCCCAAATGTATTCGCTTATTTAGTTTCGAACAGGTAACGCCTCGTGATGTAGTTAGTGTTTGGGGTTCGGTCGGGATGGCTCGTAATTCAAAGAAACTGCGTTGGACTATAGTATTTAATTTATTTTATAAGACTTCCAGATTACATGACATAGGTTGACAAGGGAGAGACCGGATACCCTCGTCTCATAGATAATTAATATATTTTATTAATCATAGACTACAACATGCCCCTTTTTAAAAGAAGGCTGTCAGACTGACATTGACATAGACATTGACAACTATTTGACAAGTGACATAATATAAACATAACCCTACTTTGCTAAACAAAGTTACGTTACACAAACAATAACAATTTACATTGAAAAATTATAGTCAATCGTATTAAAATCATTATAAATATAGTTATACAATAATATCTTATTATGAATTAGTGAGTGCATGTCAACATTACAATAATAGTTACAATTTACAATTGAATTACAGTATGTCAATATTTTGTGAAATTATCTTATGTTCTAAACATTAAACATTACAAATTAAGTCTTTGTGTTTTCTTTAACAATCTTCCCCTAGAACTATATTGTCTTTCAGCATTTACAGTTTCATCATTACATGGTAAAGGGGACTGTTCTCCACTACTTGGTATACTTAATACACTTGGACTTTGAAGTAAGTTCTCAAAGTTTCTATATTGAGAAGACATTGGACTTTCGATATCAAATTCGTATAATCATGTAGACTTTCAGGTGAAACTATTGTTTCATCGACATTAACAAATATAGGTGACTTTATTATGTTTTCTGACTGACTAGGTGACTTTATTATTTTATCTGACTGAATTTCAGACTGAGAATAATCATCAACATTTATAGGTTTAAGTGACTTTGATTTTATTATATTTTGAGATTGTTTTTCAGACTGACCAGAGTGATTTGACTCTATTGATAAAAATGAATCTGAATCATAGCTCAGTTCATGACTTTGACTTGACTCTGGACTTGGTTCATGATAAGTGGAGATGAATATATAACTATCATCCTCCTCTTCTAAAACTTTTGACTTATTTAGTTTATTATTTAGTTGACTAGTCTTAGGACTGACCTTAAAATTGACTTTTTTGTTATTATTTTGAGAAATATTTTTCTGACTTGACATTTGACTTTTTGACTTGTAATTAAAACGAATATGTTGACTATTCCTACGGTAAGTAGTATTATTACAATCTTTGACAATAAATGATCTTGGATATTTGGTTTTTGACACTATAGTACCTTCTGTCCATATAATATCTTTAGGATTTTTCTTAAAGTATATTTGGTCATTTATGTGAAAATCTGGATATTTTTTACTGTTTTTATCATAATAAGACTTCGTTTTTTGAATTTTTTCTTGTTTCTTTTTGTTATGTTCTGTATGCTTTACAATCTTGGGTCGTAAGTGACTAATTTTGTTAGGTAGTTGAGATCTTAATGTTCTAGACATTAAAAGCTGTGCTGGAGAGCTAAAATTTCCTCTTGGTGTATTTCTATATTGCAAAAGACCTAAATAAGGATCTGATCTGGACTCATCACTTTTCCTTAGTATATTTTTTATTATTTTTACTGAGACTTCTGCTAAGCCATTGGATCTTGGTAAGTATGGACTTGAGACAATGTGTTCAATGTCCCATTCTTGTAAAAATTTCCTAAACTCACTGGAGTTGTATGGCGGGCCTCCGTCTGAAACTAGTTGCATTGGAATGCCATGACGTGCAAATATAGATTTTGGGTGTGCAACGACATTAGATGTTCGACTGTCTTTATTTAAATTTGCAATTTCAATATAATTAGAATAGTAATCTACTACCAATAAATATTTTTTATCTTTATACTCAAATAAGTCTGTAGCTAATTTCTGCCAAGGAAACAAAGGTTGTTCGTGTGTTAACATTGGTTGTTTTGATTTATTTGCAGAATAAATTGAACATGTTTCGCACTGTCTAACTTTATTTTCAATATCCTGTTTAATATTTGGCCAATAGACTACGCCTCCTGCTAAGTTTTTCGTTTTTTCAATTCCTTGGTGACCTTCATGTAATATATTTAATATTTCTGTACGCATTGACTTAGGTATGATAACAGAATTGTTTTTGAAAATTATATCATTAATTACATGAATTTCCTCTTTTATGTTCCAGTAAGGTAATGTTAAATTATGACAATGTTCTTTACATTTAGGCCATCCATTTTTATAATATTCTATTAATTTTTGAGAAACTAAATCTTGTTTAGTTTGATTTGTAATTTTTTCAAGTTTTTCTGGAGAAATGGCTAAATTAGAGGTTAACAAGTTTATGTGAATATTAATATTTGCGTCTAAGTCTTCTAAACTGACTAATTCTTGGTTAATATTATCATCTTTGACTGGAGCACGAGATAATGTATCAGAAACATACATCTCTGAACCTTTTGTATAATACACACTAAGATCATAAGCTTGTAATGTGATCATCATACGTTGTAATCTTGTTGGTACTTCTGACAAAGGTTTTTTGAATAATGTGACTAGAGGTTGGTGATCTGTTTCAACTTGAATAGGTTTTCCATATAAATATTGGTGGAATTTTTTACAGCCAAATACTATTGCATAAAGTTCTTTTTCAATCTGTGCATAATTAATTTGACTTTTGTTTAATGACTTCGAAGCATAAGCTATCGGATTTTTGTCGTGTAGAATGACTGCACCTACAGCGTGTTGTGATGCATCGACTGACAATCTAATCGGTTTTTTCATGTCGTAATGGACTAAGACTGGAGATTGACATAACATTGACTTTAATTTTTTAAATTGTGTTTCATGTTGCTCTAACCATTGCCACTGATTATGTTTTTTGAGCAATTCTCTTAGCAAAGAAGTTTTTTCTGCGAGATTTGGTATATATGAACCTAAATAATTGACCATTCCTAAAAATCTTTGAAGTTCTTTGACATTATTTGGACTTGGCATTTTTAAAATTGCTTTTACCTTTGACTGATCAGGTGATACACCTTCATTGTTGAAAATATGACCTACATAGCGAATTTCAGACATACCAAATTGACATTTGGATTTATTGAACTTCAAATTGACTTCAGACGCTCGCCTGAATAACGATTCTAGTCTTTCATTATGCTCTTCAATAGTAGAACCATAAACAAGTATATCATCTACAAATATAATTATACCTGGTAAATCTCCAAATAATTGTTGCATAGTCCTATGGAAAATTTCACCACTAGAGTTAATTCCATATGGCAGTCTTAGAAATTTGTATCGACCGTATGGACTGTTGAATGTACAGAGGTCACTACTTTCCTCGTCCAAACATATAGTCCAATAACCTGAGCTTGCATCCAATTTTGAAAAAATTGATGCACCTGCAACTTTAGACCTAAGATCATCGAATGTTGGGTACGGGTAATGAGGACGTTTTATAGCTGCGTTTAAGTTTCTAGGATCAAGACATATTCTCAATTTACCATTAGGTTTTTCAACTAAGACAATTGAGTTTACCCATTTAGTTGGCTTATCAACTTTTTCTATGACCTGTAATTTTTCCATATATTCTAATTCCTCTTTAAGACGTTTTTCTAATGAATAAGGTATTCTCCTGACTGGACAGACTTTAGGTGTAACACTACTATCAATATCTAGATGAGCTTTGTATGGTAGACAACCTAGACCCTCAAATGTTTTAGCGTATTTAGAAACAATTTCTTGTACTGACCTTTGTTGAATTCCATATATTCTTTTCACAATACCCAATTTTTCACATGAATTCCATCCTAATATTGTTTTACATTCACACTCAACAACAACAAAATAAAGTTTTGCGGTTATTTCATTTTCAAATTTACAGTTAAGAATACATGTACCTAAATTTGGCACTAATTGTCCTGAAAAAGAAAAGATTTTATCATTTGTTCTTGAAATATTGATTTTTGAGTGGGAACTGGACATAATTTTATCTAACATTTTCTTACTAATGACATTTGTATCTGCACCTGTATCAATTTGACATGTAAGTTTGAAATCATTACAATAAACATTTATTTGCCAATTTTTTGTGGATTCAGAATTTTGAATTGAATTAATAACAAAATTATTAGAAAAATCTTTTGACATTGACTGTTCATAAGAAATATTACCAACCTTATGGTCTGATTTCCTGAAAAAGCAAAATTTGGCAAAGTGACCTTGTTTTTTACAATTATTGCAAATTATGTCCTGTGCTGGGCATTTATATTTGTGAATTTGTCCACATCTAGTACAGTTCCTGTCTGATGATTTATTTCTGTTGATTGATTGATTTCTTCTCTGACTATTGTTTCTTCCATGACTATTTTTTCTTCCATGACTATTGTTTCTATGTACCATATTACTTCGATGGGTTGATCGACTTCTATTTTTATAGTTTTGTTTTTGCTCTTTGATCCCTTGAACAACTTCCTTTTTAATTTCTTGGTTGTTTAATTTATTTGATCTCTCTTGAGACAATTCTAAACTTTTTGCTATTTTCATCACCTTTACAACTGTAAGATTTTCTTCCTGTAAGAGTCTTTCTTTTATGTGTGTGCTAATCATGCCTATTACGAGCATATCCTTGATCAATTCTTCTTTTAGATTACCAAATTCACATGTGGTAGCTAGGTTATTCAATGTGGTCAAGTATTCATCCAACGATTCATCAGTTTTTTGGTTTCTTGTGAAAAAATTATACCGTTCTACCGTTACATTTATGTGAGGACTGAATTTCTCGTCAAATTTCTTTAGGATGTCGTCTAACTTTGTTGTATTTCTATCTATATTAAAACTATTAAAAATTTCTATTCCGTCATCACCAATTGCATTTAGGAAAATTGCTGTCTTTTTCGAATCCGTTACTTTAATTAAATCATTCGCTTCACTGAAAATTTCAAATCTAAGTCTCCATTTTTTCCATTTTTCTGCCGCATTGTCGCCATTTTGTATGAGAAGCGGTTTCAATTGTACAAGGAACGCTTTGTCCGCCATGTTGATGACTTGGGTGACTTGTAGTAAAAATTTTTACTTACGATTTGCTTGACTTTTACCTTTTCCTTTTAATTTTCTTTAGACACAACTTCTGACACCATGTTTGGGGTTCGGTCGGGATGGCTCGTAATTCAAAGAAACTGCGTTGGACTATAGTATTTAATTTATTTTATAAGACTTCCAGATTACATGACATAGGTTGACAAGGGAGAGACCGGATACCCTCGTCTCATAGATAATTAATATATTTTATTAATCATAGACTACAACAGTTAGTATTTTTAACACACTTAAGTCTAAAAACACTGGTGATAACTGGGGCATTTCTATTAAACTTTTATTAATATAATCGACATTACTTTTTATTAAATGTGTTGACTTAGGAACTTTTCGCGACCTCATGAAGAGTAGTAAAGTCATACCATTATTTAAATCAGGTAATAAAAATAACATTGGAACTTTTAGACCTATTTCTATTTTACCAGCATTCAGTAAAATATTTGAAAAGTTAATACTCAAGCAGTTGCTAAGACATTTAAATTTAAATTGCCTCCTTCATGATGAACAATGTGGCTTTACAGAAGGTCGTTCAACTACAGACGCTGGTGTTGCTCTGCTGAAACACATCTTTAACGCATGGAAGAACTCACAAAATGCTATTGGAGTTTTCTGTGATCTTTCGAAAGCATTTGATTGCGTGCACCATGACACGCTATTGCGTAAACTAAATCATTACCGTGTTCAAAATGAAGCTCTTAGCGTAATAAATTCTTATTTAAATAATAGGCACCAATGTGTAGATATTAATGGTGTGAAATCTTCCAGGCTGCCAGTTAAGTTAGGTGTACCTCTAGGCTCAATACTGGGTCCATTCTTATTCTTAGTGTACATTAATGATTTACCATTCCATTTAAAGGGTATTTGTGATGTTGTACTGTTTGCTAATGATACCTCTCCTATCTTTAAAGTAGACAGGAAGAGACAAGATTTTGACGACGTAAACAGTGCACTCTCAAGGTTTACGCATTGGTTTACCACGAATAATCTAGTTCTCAATGCCAAGAAAACTAAATGTATAAAGTTCGCTTTACCGAATGTAAGAAATCTGGGACCCAACATCGTCTTAGATAATGAGGTGCTTGCAACTGTAGACTCGGTAGTTTTTCTGGGCATAACAGTAGATGCCAAACTTCAGTGAGGATCACATACATCAAGCCTACCGGGAAGGCTCAGTTCGGCCGCCTACGCCGTCATACAAGTAAGACAATACACTGACGTTGATACATACACATAGATATACAAATAGATCTGATGATTCGTTTCCGAGTCAGACAACGGAACTCTTCAAAAAGCATTGTCTTGACCCCAAGGATGATGAAATTTCGAATTAGTGGGGTAGGTACTATAACTAAAAGTGAAAAATAGAATATTTTTCCAAAAAAATAACAACAGACTTCTTTTTTTGGAATAAGTTTTTAAGTACCTATGTGATCTTCCTGTGCGAGTCACAATAAATACTTTTTCTTTCTTTCATTATAAATAGCTTTTATGTCATAGTCATAGTCATAGTAATTTATTCATAAACAAGTAACTTGTATCCTTAGAGCCAGTATAGATTAATGTACTAAATGCTCTAAGCTTGTATCTGAACGTACACACAAAATTAAACAATTAGGTACATTATATACACTAAAATAAATTGCATTTTAATTTCTTAAATTCCATCAACCAAATTAATAATAATAAATTTCCATTTCTTCAAAAGTGTTTCGACACGTAAATTAACTAATATTAGTTAACACCTTAAAATTTAAAATAATAACAATAAAACAATTAAAAATGACAAATTAGCGTAGATTGATAAAATCAATAAAAACAAATCAATTCAAAAATAATAATTTTAAGTTTATGGCTAGATCAATAAGTTAGAATTAACAAAATCAAACAAAATTTAACAACCTATGATTATCTCAAGAAACAGTTACATATTTCAATAAAATTACAGTTCTTCTACAGCGTACCTATAGACACTTATTCAATAGGTAATTTTTTAGTTTTATTTTGAAAGAGCTACCGTAGACGACACTTTTTATGTCTAAAGGCAGCCTGTTGAATAATTTTACAGACTGGTATCGTGGACTGTATTTAACAATTTTAAGTTTATGATTAGTAAAATGTTTATTCTTCAAGTCCAGTCTACGGGTGCCTTCCCATATCTGCTGTTCTTCTACTGTCTAATAATCTTGTATGTATTTGGCCATGTTACATAAAAGTATCAGTACATAAAGACTTGGCACTGTGAGTATGCCTAAATTCATAAAATGTTGTCGGCAACTTTCTCTTTGCGAGATGCGGACCATGGTTCGAATTGCACGTTTTTGTAGTACGAAAGCTCTTCTACTATTATATTCATAGGTAGCTATTTCCCCAAAAAAGTATGCTATATCTAATTTTTGACTCCACTAGCACAAAATGTACCATTTTCAGCTTTCAGCATGCCGATTTCGTTTCTCAGAGCGTAACATGCAGACCATACCGATGCATCAATAGCTTTTAATTCTGGTTTTCAGTTTAACAGCTGGGCATTCTAGATTGATTAGATAGAATTACCTAAGGTGATTAAAAGTCCATTAAGTAGTTTGTTTAATTTGACACAATGTTACTACAGGTTTATAATCCAAATGTGAGACAACGTGTGATCTATATTTTATTTTATTTTTATAAAAACAAAGTTTTAGTTTTTTTTTTATTAGTTAGAGGATTTGAGAAACTGGGTTCAAAAGTGATACTCAGTTAGTGTATTTTATATCTTAACTACATGAATGTTAGGCAGTACATGCGCCCTCACGGCCGTAGCCTTCGCAGGAGACGCCCTGGGCGTCGGGAATCCCAGGCTGATTCCCGGCCACCGTAGGCACGGGCTTGCGGACGGCGAGTAATGGGTAGCTCGCTGTCCGGTAAGGACCAAGCCCGGGTCGACGGCGCCTTGTGTTCCACGCGCGCCTCAAAGAGATGTCAGCACCAAATGGTGGGGCCTGCAAGGGCCCCTGGCACACAGGCAACTGAGGGAACACGGGTGGGTTTTAGTCAGTGAAAGTCTGACACGCCCTCCTGCTCCACCCAGACCGGGAGAAGTTATTTGATGATTTCCCACCCAAAAAAAAACTACATGAATGTTCCATTATGGTATGCTGTTAATTTTTATAGTACTTACAGATTTTCAGAAATTTTAATACTTAGGTACTTTATTTCACACATAAACTTGTCATTACCTTCCATACTAAATCATTACACTCTCATCATATTTCATTACCCTCCAAACTTAATAATTACACTCGCACCGTATTTCATTACCTTCCGCATCCTCATTACACTCCATCGATTTTCGTGTAAAGGAAATCATTTTCATGAACGCCTTGAATGATAACCCACATCTAGAAGGTATACGAATAATTTAATTGATTCATTTTGCGAAACCATACATTAAAAATGCGTTCCACAAAATTACTCAGATTTGGACGAAATAGCGGAATCACTCATCTAATAGAAATAGACACAGAAAGTGTGAGAACCAGGGTTGAAACAGCGAGCGAAGTTTACTCAGTTGAGGAAAGCCGTATAAACTTTGGACGCGGCACACCGCTCTTTCTTTTTTACATTAATCCTGAAATCTTCTCGCCGACTCTTGGCCTAATCGGCCACAGAGGTCTTCCAGAGGTTCTTACTAAGAACTGACTGCACCACTTTGAACCTTAATACTGACATCTCTGCTCCTGAAGATATGATAGGTGCTTTTTCAGCGTTCTTGAATGAAGGAATGTCTTGATGGATATGCATTCGGGCAAGTCCATTCAGACGATTCGATTATGGTGGGGGGGGGGGGTGTTCCCTGGGCCCCTGAATCCGCCCTAGATGGGAGTCATGTAGGCAGTCGCTCCATGTAAAATAACTAGGTACTGGTATTCAGCTGCACCTTATTAGACTGGAAGCCGACTACAGCGTAGTTAGGAAATGGCTAGGCAGAAAGATGGGTTATATGTATGTATGGGAGTACCACCTCTATTTCATCTGTTGGGATCCGTAAGGGCCGATGCCGGGCACGGGTGCGGGTTGTTGGAAAGACATACCGTGGCCCTTGGCACACAGGTAACTGAAGAAACACGGGTGGGTTTTAATCAGTAAAAGTCTGAAACGCCCTACTGCTCCACTCAGAGCGGGAGAAGTTATTCACAGAATACACCTTCTTTCCAATGATGAAAGACGGACATTGTAAAATGATAAGTTTCGTTTTTAACATCGCAATCTCGGTTTCGAAACCTCCAAATCGAGATCTCACCAGATTGCCGGGCGAGTAAGTTTTTAATTGCAAAAAACAATATTTTTATGTGAAAAAACTTTAAATTAAAAACTTTTGCGATATTTTAACCAATTGGTTTTGATGTAATGAAAATATGTGCCATAAATGACCGTATGCATTGTGCTTGCATTGACTTAGAAGCTTGAATTGTTTACCCGTCGCAGGTGTAGTCCCTAGGACAGGTAAACAATTCAAACTTTTCCCGACCTTAGTATCCTACTACTAATATCATAAATGAGAAAGTTTGTGAGGACGGGTGGATGTTTGTTACTCTTTCACACACTACTGAACGGATTTGGATGAAATTTGGCACATAGCTATTATATAACCTGGATTAACACATAGGCTACATTCTTTTTATCCTGGTAATTCCTACAAACACGTGGGCGAAGCCGCTAGCAAAAGCTAGTTTGATATAAATTTCTATCTGATGCTTAACCTGGTCTTAATGAATGGACAACAAAGTGATTATGTAAGAGTTTCTTGTATCCTTTTTGAGAACACAAGGGAAACTCAATCAGTACACAGATGAGTTTTTGAGATGAGATGATAGAAAACACCATTAAATATTAAATGTATTTATTGAACTTAGTATACAATTACCACATCAGTTGTCATTGGATGCCATATGTCTTATTAGATTTGATATAAACTTATCTATTTTTCTAACATCTTGCTGAACTTCAGTTTTGTATTGGAGACACTGTAAGTAAATGAAGAAAAAAAACTATTAGAAACATTTTAATTATTTTGAATCTATTATGCTCAAGTGCCAGTGCCCGAGTGCCAATGTTAAGCACCAGCGGGCTGGCCATGTTTGTCAAAGAACCAATGGCCATTGGAGCATATGACTCCTGGACTAGAGAATACATGTTATTGGCAAGAGAGGGTGCCCTCTGAGGCAAAAACCTTAAAAAGATGGCTGGGACAGACTGTATGCAGAAGGCGGAAGACTTTGTTGTGGTGCAGATTTAGAGAGATTTATGTCCTGTGATAGGCTAATCTGATTGATTTATTTCTTTATTACATTAAATGATGGATAATAAAAAAATAAGTAGTTTCTTTTGACTATTTCTACAGCAAAAAGAAGACAAATTAAGGATGGTTTACAAAGGTCATGTCAGTGTGTTTAATGATCTCTACCTGAATAAAAAATTACGCAGCAATATAATGAATGAATTACCTTTTTGTTATCTGTAATTTTAACAACAAATACACCTTTGGTATGGGAATATTTGATAGTGTATCGAGTGTTCATAGGATCCCTTAGATATAACATCTCTGCAGACTTTTCGAACTCTTCCCAATTAGGTATAAAAGTCATTGTTGTTTATTAACTTTCTTGTGATAATTGATTAATGATTAAATCGCGTGAAACAAATGAATAATTTTATCTTGGTTCTTTTCGGAATGATTTTGAATCAAAATCCTCTATAATGTAGTCTCACTTTGAGTTTGACATGACAGTTCCAGAGACTAGGGCTGTGCTGAGGCTCGGCAATGAACTATCGGTATTATGTATAGTTTTTTATTAAAGATTAAAATTATGTAGACTTAATTTTTAACATTTTAATTACTGTAATAAAACTGTACTTTATTAAGCAATACAAGTGTGTTTGCATGCGAGTATCAGAACTTTGTTCTCCGGGGCCCCGTGACCCTCAACCAGTGTCCTAATAAACCGTGATCGCGTCTTCCCGCAGCAATCCCGGATCCCGGAAAAGCAAACCCTGCTTGCCTGCTTGGGGTTGTGTGTCATCATCATCATCATTTCAGCCCAAAGACGTCCACTGCTGGACATAAGCCTCCCCCAAAAGGAGGGGATTGCTATAATCGCCACGCTTGGCAGGTGCGTTGGCGATCGAAATATGTTAGTCAAATGCATAGAGAACGCTCTGCCCATTCTCTAGTAAGTCCCTTAGTCGCCTATTACGACACCCATGGGATGAAATGGGAGGATGGGGGTTGTGTGTGTACAACTGTATTTTCACCAACGCTATTTGGTATTCACAACTATGGATTCTATAGATTTTTTTTTGACCTAATTAGAACAAGGAACAAATAAAAAAAATCGATAAGGGCAAAACTTGGTCTAACATCCCTAGAACCACATGTCAACAAATGTCACGTCATATGTAATGTCACTGGATTTTTTTAAAGTGATTGATTTGAACTTTGAACATCAGGATTTATGCGTTTGGAAATAGTTGTAGTCGTTGTAGAAAATTATTTGATAATATTTGTTGAACATATAAGCAGGTCACACACATCTCACAACTAGGGTTGCCAACATTTCTGCGGCGAAATATAGTATTTTTTGAAATAAGCTATAAAAATATAGTAAACTTCAAAAAAATATAGTACTTACATATATTATGGAAAACGCAAAAAATAGACAAAGATATATTTGTTACTAAATAATTTTACAAAATCATGTCTTTTTACTTCTTGCATTTTTGGATAATTCTTTGTCTAAAATAAAAGTATTACATTAATTTTTTTTGTACCTCCATAAAAAGCTCAGTTTTTATTATTGAGATACCGACTACTTCTGTTTCTTTTTTCTCGCCATTTCAAATTCCAAAAATATCGTTTCCGTGAATACCGAAGAAGCAAAAATAAAGAGCAGATTGTTATTAAATTTGACATTATTGAAAAGTTCAGAACGTATTATGACAGATGAGTTCTTTGGATAGGCTAAGGCATCAGTCAAAAGTTAATGTAAAGGCACGTTCATATATCTTTATAATGAAGAATTTCCTTTAATAGTTTTTGGTGTTGAAAATATAGTATTTTGCATACTTTATATTTTTTCAACACTATGCAGACCCGAAATATAGTACAGACGCCAGCACATCAAGCTACCCCAAACTGTCAAATTTTCCCAATTGAACATAAACCTTATGCCTATGGAATAAAGATGAAAACCCTATCAAAGAAATTTGACAGATTGGGGTAGCTTGATGTGCTGGCGTCTGTACATTACTATATATTATAGTACGGTTGGCAACCCTACTCGCAACACTCTTAATAAGTCCATGCTCTTAATTGAGAAAACTGGGTGAAAAGGGTGGTAACCATCGATCACTTTTATTAGTGATCGATGTTAGTTTGGTGATCGATGATTACCACTAGAGGTAACAGATAAAATGTATGTTAGCGTTGAGTCGCACTGCATCGTATTCGTTTTTCATATTTTGCATTAGTTTAAAATGTTCAATGTCGGAGATAAAATTATTATGAAATGACTATAGTATTTTCATGAAAGAAAAATCTCAAATATTTAGAGGAGTGTGCCTATTTACTGTACAGTATATGCACCTACATATCTATCGCAAACGGAAATTTTGATATTCTTGAATTAAACTGATGCCAGTCAGATAAATCGTTTAATATCGCACCACAAGTTACAAACGCAGTAACTTTGACTTTGGTCGCCGGAAGCTTTCTGGTGATTTCAAAATCTCACGTCCACAGTTCCACACCCCATACTCCCATAGCCAAACACAGAGTTTAACTGCAGATTTTAAATCTATGTGTGGACACACGTAGGTGACTAAAGTCACGGCATGTAGCTTATAGCAGCTTGCCACTAAAGTGGTTATTACATTATCCAATTTGTTAAAACTCTACCTAGGAACACTCTAATTAGGAAATTGGAAGGTAGTGATCACACTAGACTAAATTAAATTCCAAATCGGACAGACGACTCAGTCATGAGTGTCATGACGTTGAATTACATTGTGTCGCAACAATTTAGGAAGTAGTGCGGTCGAGACCTGCCAATCGCACTAAATCGGATCTAACTGTACTAATTTCGATTACAGCTTTCAATTTCCTAATTTGATTTCCTACAAATTGAATAGTGTAACAGGGCAGGCCATTCATCTACCAGTTGTATAGGTATCCCTCTTGCCTACCGTACGCCTTCAAAGTTCCCAATCTCATAACCCACTTTCATACTCAAAAGTTTCCTCATTTTTAACCGACTTCCAAAAGGAGGAGGTTCTCAATTCGTCGGAACCATTTTTTTTTCTTTATTTTTTTATGTATGTTCTCCGATTACTCGAAGATGTCTGGACCGATTTGGATATTTTTTCTTTGTTTGAAAGGTGGCTTCCCAGGTGGTCCCATGATCATCAAATCAAGATCTGATGATGGGATCCTGGAGAAATAGAGAGAACTCTTCAAATTTTATAAGCACACTTGAAGCAATTTGTGTAGTTTTTGGAAGAGTACTTTCTCGGAGTGGTTCCATTTCATTTTGGTGAAGATCTGATGAAGAACTTCGGAGATAGGCAACGGAACTCCTCAATAAATGATAGCAAATGGACAGGGATTGCTGAAATCTTATGTCTGTCAATTATTTACACCAGTTAATAACATAACATCACGCCGGTACGCTGTGAAGGGGTAAGCACATGTGAACCACTAAAAAGTGAAAAATAAAAAACTTGAAAAAAAAAATAAACAACCGACTTCCAAAAAAACACTAAAAAATGAAAAATAACTTTAATTTCGGAAGGCGGTGACAAAAAATTAAAATACATATCCAAAGTCACCGACTTCCGAAATTAAAGTTATTTTTCACTTTTTAGTGTTTTTTTGGAAGTCGGTTGTTATTAACCATCCCGGTGAAAAATAAATAAAAAGTTATCAAGAATGTTCAGTTTACTATAGTTACTAAAAAATTAATAATACTCAAGATCACAGGTAAGATAGAGATAAAATGGCAACACTTAGGCCACAGACAGCGCAACCAACTACGCAGAAAATCAATACACCGTGATGTATTCGCCTTTTTAAAATGAGAACGTGACAAAACATTAATTTAATTCATCGAAGAAACCACTTTAATTTAAAAAAAATATCTGTTGAGACTTGATGCTCATTTTTTATTTATTTACAAAGTGATGAGTATTCTCATAGTTACGGCGTGGTAGAACTTTCTGCGCGTAGATTATCAGCTTTTCCTTCAAATTATAAACTGTTAAAGGTTAGTAAATCATTTATAATTAAAACGAATTATTAAAATAATTAACCTATGGGGAATTTAAGCCATACTTGGGTAAAAACGTGTTGATACGGATTATCGACCTTCGCCATTGTCTGCATGGTGCATTGCGTTTATTGTGCGATAGGTACGTACATTGGTAGTATTCTATGAAGCCATTTTGACGATATTATTAAAGATTTTTTGCGGTTTTGATGTGATCTAAAAGTGCTGCATTGTTGTCGCTGTAATTTTTTCTTCTCTTGGTAAGTCTGTTCTACATAGTCCGGGATCTTATAAAAAATATTTCCTCGCTTATTATCTGCATACCAACAGTCTACTGTAAAATTCTCTTGCCGAGTAGTCGGCGGCAAATTTATATTTTGCATTTTTGACAATGGATTCTCGTGTTGTGTCGTGTTCGTGTCAAGAAATTTCAGCCCTCTGTCACCATCGATTTTATCCGTATTAACAATAAAAATTCGAGCATCTTAGATGGCTATTATCTTCTATTATGTAGGTATTGGAGACTCAAAAGAATTCAAGCTCAAGATTTATTTTTCAAAAAGTACAATTAAAAATTTATCAATAAGTAATGAATATATATATATATATAGATTATCATTTATAGATTATCAAAATATCACTCTGAATAACTAAGTGTGACCTCAAATATGTGATTTGAATTAGGATTTCAGCTTCATCCAATCTCCACATTGTGCCATAGAGAAAGAAGCATTCAGTGTAGAGGCCTTAAAAGCTCACTCTAAAGTTGTAATTGTAATAGTAATGCTTGATATTTTGCTGACAATAAAATTACCCCAAAGAGACCAACTGACAGTGATTTCATGCCACAATGTTCAGTACTTTACAACATTTGAATGTTGTTCTTTGTCTTTTTATTGATATTGAAAATATTATGAAAAAATGTTGCCATCCAGAATACACCTTGCTTGGTACCTTGGTTAAATAACTGTCAAACATTACTTATATTAATTATAAAAAAATGGATTTAAAAACATGGCAGCCCACCAGTATCAAGAACAGTATAATTATTAGCCCATGTTTTCCCACTACTGTTCAAAGTTTCCCCCACTCTTTCCACTTCTTTATTTAAAGGACTTTTTGGGACTAGGTTTTTATCAAAAGAGTTCAGCTCTTCCGGCTATCTTGACCTGCTGTGATGTTGCTTGTCTGAATAGTATTTTTATGAACCATAGCTTTGTAGCCATGACCATATTAAAGAAGTCATAGAAAAAAAACAACAAAGATTTTTAGCTCAGAATGTTAAAAAAACCTAGTGAAGTAAATCTAGTGAAGTTTTTATTGTCATTTTTTTATTAAAGTCAATAAGGAGTTAATTAGTAAGTAAAATCAGAATTCATGTAAGTACCTAAATCTTTCAGCCAATTCCATCAAAAGAATCAAAACAAAAAAATGACATTCAATTTAATATCTGTAATGCTTTGATCATCTTATGTAATGCTTTGATCTTAAGTAGAGATGAAAAACAAAATGCAGTCTGAGAATGTACACCCTGGGTAAAGTTGAATATTAATGTAGGTCTTGATAAACAAAATAAACATTTTTTTTAGGCATTGTCATTACAAAATTGGTTACAAAATTAAATTATTTTTTTGTGACTTTGTACATTCTCTGAATAATTGAATTCAAAGTATTGATTGAAAATGGATGTTTCAGCCTAAACTTGCTGAAAAAAAAATGAGATTGGAGTCTTCCTATACGAATGGGGTGTATAAGAAGTATAGTATAGACAACCTCGTTGGATTACTTTGCTACACTAAGGTTAAAAGTGACGTACATGTTGCACGTCATAAAACGTCAAGGTCACAGTGCACGGCGACGCCTCGGCAGCCACTGCTAGAGGTAGCATTATCAACACCTTTCATACAAACCAAGCGGTAAATGGTGACATTCTTTACTGGCACTATTACATAAATGGCGGCTTTGAATGGCCGTCAGTGGCAGAAGTAAGCTGTCAACTGACTTTCGCCGCCACGAATTTTAATTGTAATGCGGGTCTCTAGACACTGCCGCTGCGGGCTATTCTGTGCTCTGTGGTCAAGATAGATAGTTTTAACCATAGCTATATGTTTCCATTAACTGGGAATTTTTGCCAAAGAGCTAAAACAAATTACGCGGTCAACTTCAAAGCACAATGAAGCCTGAATAATCCACTTAGTCCTTATGCAAGCTTTTTACATGCCTTCGTTGAGGGGGTTCCATAGTCAAATGGAAATAATTAAAAAAAATACAATACCAGGAACCCCAAACACTAAAAGGTTGAATAAAATAATTAGAAGTCTAAAAGCTTGACTACAACTGCTGGTGACTTTCAAGCAGTTTGACAGTTCAATCTTAGATTTGATGAATTGCATCACTGTTTAGAATTTTTTTTCAACCTTTTACTGTTAAATTTAAAAAATTCAAATCAAAAGTCATTTATGCAAACTAGGCTGACAGTAAGCACTTTTTGAACGTCAAAATTACATAAGACATTCCCCCAACACGTGAGACGTACCCACTTACATATGCAATGCGGCATTATGTTCACACAGCTACAACTAGAACTTTAGCAAATGTTAAATTAGGACCTTCAGAGTAAATATAAACAGTTAATATAACAATAACAAAACCATGGTCAGCAAGACGACCAGTCACCACAAGCAGTACCCGTTTACGAACATAACGCAAAGATCAGCCATTACCCCTTCGCCATATTTGAGGGAAGGAGACAACCCGACCCCCGACGGCGGGCTCGGGTTGCCTCCTCCTCCTCTTGCGGTAGCGTAAGCAGTGACGTCTAAGGGAGCATGACGAATTTGCTGCCGGTTGCTCAGGCAAGAATAATATGATCAATTTTACTGTTGATGTCGCTGGCCGTTACATTGTAATGAGTAGATTATGTCAGCATTTTTAATGGCCTCCTCAACCGCAAATAGTGACAGGACGAAATTTTTTTAATACTGTTTATTTACGTCTAAAATTTGCCGTTATGATTTCATAAAACATTTTTTTTTAATATACTCGTTAGGTCGCGAGACGAGTCGATCGGCACTCAATTTTCGAGGGTATAAAGAATCTCGCATACAAATATTTATATATGCATATTTAGTTATGCGTGAAGAACATAACCTCTTTGTAGTCGCGCAGTTGGGTAAAATTTGAACCTTTATGAATTTCATCATGCCCATACCATATCAATAAATATCAGATAGGTGTATTGGGTATTTCGGTGAACCGCTAAACATTGGTGTAGTGAAATTAAGAAAAAAATTGTTTTTGTGATATAGGATATTTTTGGTAACAATAGCAGAAATAACTTGGAAAATACTATGAAATACAAAGTTATTTTTGCAGTCGCTAAAATCAATACAGTGCATGCTTAAATACTCAACACAAGTACAGAACCTTTCACTGTGTGTGGTTCGATACGCACTTGGCTGGTTTTATATGTATATACTTATAGGAAAAAGAAGCCTGTTCTTCATAAAAATCTCAAATTCACATACTGACACACCGCACATCCTTAACCGCTGGTTCTAGAAGCATGAAATTCTGCACAAGAGTGCCTTTTATAACGAACGTGAGCATGGATTAGAAAGGATTTTTAATGTACCGTCTATTTAATCTACATTACCGGATTTCGTGTACCTCTGTCTTCCATGGTTAGCCAAAACAGTGCCACCAAGACATGACAAATTCTGAGTCTTATAATATTTATTGTTACAGATTCTTGTTGAATAAGGTCAAGGATATATTCATTATACACCAACATAATTGTAAGTTAAAATGGAAGAAATGAATGGGGATCTTTATGGGGGCGGTTTAGTTAGTCTGGGAGATGAGGGTTCTTTGGAGTCTACCGAAAATGGGAAGCAAGAGCAAAATTGTAAAATTTGCGAGTGAGTAACAGTTATTTTTCGCGATTGCTACATTGAGACACGATTGATACATAATGCAAATACAATAATTTTATGAATGTGTTTATTATCTTTTTTCAGCAATAAGCTATGCAGTCCTCGTGTATTGTCTTGCCTTCATGTATTTTGTGAAGCTTGCATTGACAAATTGATGGTTAATGAAGCTGGCGATTCTCTTAAATTTGATTTGGCTGTAGAGTGCCCAATTTGCAAACAAGAAACCAAGGTAGGTCCCCTCAATATTACGAAATTTATCTTTAACCTCGCCTATCGGTTTTAGGTACACATCTAACTTATGTGTACTTTGTTATTAGATACCTGGAGGTGGGGCTGCATCCCTTCCTTCTGATTATGTGCTTACCAACATTTTGGATGTGTCTGCTATGGATCAGTCCGTTGTTTGTACCTGTTGCAAGAGTAAGGAACCTGCTGTTGCTAGGTGCACTGATTGCTCTCATTTCCTATGTTCCAACTGCAATTCTGCTCATGAATTCATGAGATGCTTTGAAAATCACCGAGTAGTACCGTTTGATGCTCTAAGGTCCTCCAAAGAGAAATCTGCTGTGCATAAGCCCATATTTTGCGCTCGGCATGCTGGAGAGAGTCTTAAGTTTTATTGTTGCGAATGTGAAGTTGGTGCTTGCACTGAATGCCTAACTGTGGATCACAAAGTGGGTGAACATCGTTGTGAGAGAATCGTTGATGTCGAGCCCAACTTACGTGCTGAATTGCGAAATTTCATCGCGGAAGCTAATGCTCGTGCTGCCACAGCTGGTAGTGCTTCAGCCAGGCTTGATGATGCTCTTGGAGATCTGCAACGTCAACGAGATGAAGCCGAAGGTGTAATCAACGAAGCTTATCATGCTTATAAAGCTGCCTTGGAGAGATGCCGTGAAAAGGCTCTTGAAGAACTTGAGCGTTTGCATAAGGAAAGAGAACTCAAGGTAATGGATCTGTTTGATCGGGTCGATAAAACTGTTCAGCGCATTGATTGCGCCTGTAAGTTCGCCGCTAGACTCCTCCGCCGCGGTGATGGTACTGAAATTGTGATGTTGAAAAAGACAGTGTCCTCCCAGTTTACCCGTTTGTTGGAAGGAGCACCTGAATTCGATGTTGACTATTCATTGGAGTTTGTTACTAAAATTGATAAGTTTGATGCTATTTCTGAAGAAACTTTTGGAACATTCCGTACTGAATCGACTCGAGCAGAAGAAAGGAAACGTGCAAGCGAATCTTCTGCTATTGTATCAGTGACATCAAATTCTCATTCACCCGCTGTGTCGGTGACTAACGCTCCTGTATTTGATGATTACCCAATGGGAGGTGTCCGCCGAGTTACTGGAGTTGGGGGCATGGTGGGAGTTTCGGGGGTGCCAACTATTGGAGTAGCTGGTGTCACTAACACTGGTGTCATTACTGGCGGCATGAATAGTGTGCAGGGAGTCGGCGGCGGTGTGCCTGCAATGCCGTCAATGGTAGAATACAATTTGCAACAGTTGGCTAGTATTGCTGAAAAAGATGTACCACCGCCTCCCCATGCATCTCCAGCTCCGACTTTTACTCTCGCTGAACTACTTGCTGGTGACCTGAATTCGCCTCAGGCGTACAACAATTTACAAGCTCTTGCTAAACTGGGGTTAAATACTGGTAAGTCCCGAATATAATATGTTATCTGGAATTCCTCGGCTTTGGAAATACATGCGTTCATTCTGATGGCTTTTTTCCAGAAGTAAATGGCTTTGGCGGTGTTGGAATTGGCGGCGTGGGGCCTCGCGGTGTGTCTCCGGGAAGACCTTTGTTAACTGCTGCTGAGGAAGCCGCTCTTGTACCTCCTCCTGCCCCTCTTGTGCGTGCCACTAAAGCTACACCCATGCATATTCGATTCAAGTTTGGCCAACTAGGAAGTGGCAAGGGGCAGTTCAATTCCCCTCATGGGTTCTGTCTCGGAAACGATGAAGATATTATCGTCGCCGATACTAACAACCATCGCATCACGGTATTTTAATTGACATGATATCAATAGTAATAACTTTGGGAACGCTTGCTTTGTAAATTTTTGTGAAATAAAAAACAAAACTTTTATTTTTAGGTGTTTGACAAGTCAGGAACTTACAAGTTTAACTTTGGCATTGCTGGAAAGGAGGAAGGCCAGCTGTGGTACCCGCGTAAAGTGGCAGTAGTTCGAGCCACTGGCAAATTCGTGGTCTGCGATCGTGGCAATGAGAGGTCCCGCATGCAAATTTTCACCAAAAATGGTCATTTCTTGAAGAAAATCGCTGTAAGTATTGTTAATGTAACAATTAATTTTTTGTATTATCTGGTACAATACAATGCCTATGGTGCTATTCATCATGTTTGTTTTAGGTGCGTTTCATCGATATTGTTGCTGGATTAGCAGTTACTGCTGAAGGTCTCATTGTGGCGGTGGATAGTGTAACACCTACAGTATTTATATTGTCTGAAGAAGGCGACCTCATGAGCTGGTTTGATTGCAGTGAGTGCATGAGGGAGCCATCTGATATTGCTATTAGCGGTGAGTGATATAAATTTTAAGGACTTTTTTTATTCAAATTTATTTTATTTCTATCCATGGCACAGTTTTCAAAACTGTTCTGTGAATTTGCCGGACGTTGCCTTAAACGACCGGATAATTTACTTAAAAAAAAAAACATAATTATCATAGCAATTAAATATATTAGGCTTCCCAAAAACAGCAGTAATATGGTATTTTTCCATGTTTTAGGCAAGGAGTTCTACGTCTGCGATTTTAAGGGACACTGCGTAGTTGTGTTCGACGACGAAGGGCGTTTTCTGCGCCGCATCGGATGTGAGAACGTCACAAACTTTCCGAACGGCATTGACGTGTCTGACGCAGGTGACGTACTGATTGGCGACTCGCATGGCAACAAGTTCCATGTCGCCGTTTTCTCACGTGACGGCGTTCTCGTCACTGAATTCGAGTGCCCCTACGTCAAGGTTGGTGTTACACTTAATAAATTATGAATTACTATTAGGAACGTAAATTTATTATTAATCAAGTTTGTTGACTGTTGTGTTCTTTCACCAGAATTAGCTTAACTACTGACAGGTCTTATGAGTTACTTCATATGATTATTTATTTTATTTGACTGTATAAACCATATTTATTTTTTATTTTTTTTATCAATAAAATTTCATTTATTGTTGAATGTACTTAATTTTATTATTGTATAGAATCAAGTTCTTCCAACTTAACAGACAGCTGTGCTGCTGGGGAGTTTGTTGCGCCACTTCTTCTTCCCAGCTAAAGCACTAGGAAGTGGTGACGGGCGGGCGTTTTAGGTTCAAAAAGTGCTGACTCTCAGCCTAGTTTGAATAAATGCCTTTTGATTTTGACTGTTATTTTTGTAATGCTCTAAAATTATTTTTTGTTTCCAGGTGTCTCGCTGCTGCGGATTGAAGATTACATCTGAAGGTTATATTGTCACTCTGGCTAAGAATAATCATCATGTTCTAGTCCTCAACACCCTTTATATTGTCTGAGGAGTAACTCGATGGCTGTAAGTCTGCATACTACAAGATCTCACATTTATTCCCTATATTTTATATTAATTGCTGTTTTTACAAAGCTTAACATTTTTTGCTAAACCAGTATTTGACTACTTATTTCGTTATGTTGTGTTAAATTTCATATTAGTCTGATATTTTAACACTCTGTCCATGAGCAGTGAACTATAGTGATCCTAATTTCGGTATGCTTCGTGATTTTTTTGTTTTATGGCATTCTAGATTTAGAGACACTATATTTTTATTCACTGCTATGGATAGACTTAAGTCATTATTATTTCCAAAGTACTGAATACTTGCGTATTGTTTGGGTTTTGTTCATCTGTCATTATTATTTTATAATTGCATTTAGTTCTAGTAATGGAAAATCCAAAGGTTAGTATATAATATTCAACTTCTATTATTTTCGTTATAGTCCAAATATCAATTTTGTTATATTTGGTCATGGAGTATCAAAAAGTTTCGGATTTATTTTATATCTGACTGTAAACTACGACAACTAATGAAGCGGGTAGAATACGGACAATTTTTATTTGTATGTGTAAAATTAAGCTTCAATTTAGTATAGTCAACCAACTCCACTCAGATACATCCGGAACTTTACAACTTCCTGCAGAAGAATAACCATAACCAAATTTAACTTAACAATTCCCATCGACAGGACTTTTTTTTTGTTTCTAAATTTTAGCAGCTGGTAAGGTTCCTAGTTCGAGTGAAGTTTTAAACATGTCAATTAGGGGACTGCGTGGAGTGTCGCCTCAGAAAAATATTGATTTAAAATGTTAGCCCAATATACGTACGTTTTGTTTTTTTATATTATTGATTTTCTTGGATAATCAGTAATTTGCAGAATTGAGAACAAAATATTAACGCACAATTGAGTTTACTAAAAGTATAAAAATTTAGTCTTGTCATGACCAAAGGAGGCGACACCATAATAACGTGCCATCTAGTTTAGGTTAATCTCGTATACAATATTATATATTGTCCGTTAAAATATATTTACCATTTACAGAATTCTTGTGTCTATACAAAATGTTTTTCGTGTACTCTTGTTTTGAGAGCCTATTACATATTTGAAAGATTTTTCATGAGTAGGCATTACAGTATACATTGTTAAGAATTGGTTTATTAGAAGTAAATATCTTAATGATGAAACATTGTAATGCATGCTGTATTAATAGAAAATCGCTAATTGCAATAATATTGTACAACATTGTAATTTGGATAGTTAAAATTAATGTAGACGATTAGTTTATTTGGCATTTTCTTGTATATAGCGAGCTTCTAAAAATAGTAATGCAAGCTTTTATTCTTTTATAATAGTGCACTTGTATTGTTGTTGAAATAGTCACTCACACATAAAATAATTTATTTGCAGTACCTATGTTCTAATTTGAGTATTTCATTGTTCGTAGGAAAAGTAAGCATTATTGGATAATCCAAAACAGCTATATTACTTGTTATGTACATGAATTTGCCATTATGAAACGTTTCTACACTTATAATATGTTCGATGAGTATACAGTTCGCCAAATTATATATTTTTATAACTATCCACATTTATATTCAAAATTGAGAATTCATAGTTTTAGACAGTAGGTACAAATGCCGTTTACTAAAGCGATACCATATTTAGATATATTCACAATTTACATCAAATTATTGTCCCTTGTTAGGTTTCCTAATATATTAGTATTTAGGAAGTGGGACATTTTACGTCATATAAAATTCCTATTATTAATGTGGTATCTAAATTGTAATACATAAGTAATGGTCAGATACAATTTCACCATATACCATAACTATATAACCAAGGATCCATGGTCTTCCAAATATAATTAGACTATTTGAACGAATTTTCAGACTTAAATAAAGCAGTTGCAGTTTCTTCTATGGATAACGTTTAAATAGCTATATTGTGCGATATTTGTTCTTACTGGTATAAGAAATATGAAGTTTATCATGCCGCAATTATCAAAGAAATTCTACAGTTGGATAAATTGTGTTGTACATGACCATTATTTTGTTTTACATAACACTTTGGAAATAGTACTTAACTAGACCACCTAAAATTAAGTGTGATATTTTACCAATATTGTTAATGTCAGTTTTAAATGCTCTCTAATCTTTCGGTTTCATTTGTTTACATATTTAAATATTTTAATTCCTCAATTTCCAAAAATAAAGTGCATCATCATTGAAAAAAAAATTACACCCTCATGTTACTAAATTGTAATTAAAGTTTAAATATTAATTAGTTGATAGTTAGGCACTCTCTTCGTATTGCTGAGCCATATAATTTATACTGAATAATAAAATCATAATTGAAGAGTAAACATGGATATGTGTACTTAATTAGAAATAGGTATTTATTTTATGTATTTGTTGTGTATTGGAACAGTTTTACAATATTCGATACGCAAAATTAGATGTGATATGAGCAATAATAGAGAGACATAATGAACCAACATTTTAAGACTTACATGACTCAATATTTTGAAAGACACGAGCAAAGATTGAGACGTGGGGCGATTGAGAAACGTCAGATCTTTGGAAGCCAGTGATAAGTTGAATTTTGACATTTGAGTCTGAATCCTCTATTGATTAGTGAGTAACTTTTGGGTTTATTTTTCATATTGTTTTTAAGTTATTTGTTTCAGGATTTTTGTCCCAATAGTATTAGGGAATTTTATTTTCTTTATTTTAATTATTTTAACTAGTTTAAAATGAGTCTACATACCCCTCGCGGAAGAGCAGGTGTGATTAATACTCGGATTTTGTCGTTTTATTGTTTTGTTTAATTATATGTTCCGGGCCTATATTATATAAATAGTATTTTTGGCCAGTGTGTTTAGGCCTTTAGATTTACGAATTTTTACTGCCAAATTATTTTCTTACGATATTTGTGCATGCACATAGTAATTATTTTATTGTATAATATTTGTAAAAATTAGTTATTAGTTGTTGCCAATTTTTTGTTTTATTAATATTCAGGGTTTTAATATTATAATGTTCAATTTTAATTCGTTGTCATTGATCAAAATTATTGTGTGTTAGTGAAGTAAAATTAACCGAAATAGAACTTATTATTGCCCCAAAGGGAGCGTTTGACGCTATTAATAATATTGCTTTAGGGTTGCATAAAATTATTAAAAAGTGGTGTGATAAGTTTTGGATAATTTTACAAATTATACTATTTTATGTGTGGATTCCGATATCTAAAATTCGAAGTCAAATATTTTATTACAACAACCATTTTTATTTTTCATCAATGAACATGTAACTACTATTGTTTTTAATTCGAAAGTATTACCTTGTCAACGACCCCCCGTATAGCGTTAATTTTGGTGATATTGACACTCCTCTATTCTTGCCATGTATTTTATGTAGGGATCAGCGTAGAAATGTTTAGTAGGTACTAGTATTTTTCAATTGATATACACACATACAGTATCACAAGTTTGCCTATATGGTGGTGTTGTTTAGAGATGTTTATTAGTGGTTGGCGCGGGCCGCGGCGGTTATTCGTCGCGTCTGCTTGGCTGTATAATTTGCCGTAGCGAGTAAGCACTATGTCATGGATGAATGGCAGTCAAATGGTATCTATTGTCCATTGACATTACTTGATAATAATTGTATCATTAGAGTACATTACAGTAGCCTTTCTCGGGAATCTTAAAAGTTACCTATATACACTTTAAAGCAATTTTTGGTAAATATATTTCTCTTGAATCTATATTCCCTTATGTATCCAGCAATAAATTACTTCAGTAGTCGTGTAGTATCACTTTATATGGCACTGATAATTGCAGATTTCCTTGTATAATTAAAGTTCGTTATGTGGATCGCCACGCGTTGTTGAGAAGAACATGTCAAGGACTTTTGCATACTTGGTGCCAGGTAATGTGATAGAAGTAGGGTTCGCAGCGCACAAGGTGAGCTCTAATGTTACCCTCCCTATTGGAGGTGGGCGTATTGCCTATTAGTGGCACCAAGCACAGCTCGTCGGTCTCGGTGGGGTGTTGTGGCGTTACAATTCAATTTTGTTCAACTTTGAACCGTGGGTGGGATTAAGATTATTTCTATTATACCTGATTATTTTATTTCGAAATGATTCCAATTAATACTTGAAAGACGGCATGCTCAAACGATAATATATTTTATTTTAACCTTCACCCACTTAACCAATATAATCTCCACTGTTCTAAAAACAACTTAAATTATAATAAGGTTGTGAGCTCTATTCCCATTGGAATTTTAAGCCACATGTGTGCTTGTGCAATAAATATCACAGTTTGGATCTAGGCTTTTAAATTATTATAGATTATATACATTGTTGAGCTGATTATAAAAATTTAATATATTATTATACCTTTTAATATTGTTAAAGAATTCTAATTGCATTCCACATCTTAGAGTGAACGAATTTGAGATGACCGTTTTCAGTCTACATTATACAATTTTTTTTTTACAATTGTAGGATTATTAGCAGTTGCCAATGTTTTCCTTTAGTCAGTAAAAGTACAAATATTTTAATATACAATCTTGGTATTTACGTATTGTAGTGATCTTATTTTTTGATTCTATAACTATAAGCATAATTTTTTTCTCTTAAGCGGCCATTCAGATATTTCTTCATCTCACAAATTATTCAGTAAACAACAAAACATATCATACCGAATCAATTTAGTTTACAGAAATTGTCTGCAACTCCCGTGATTTTATTCTCCTCATTGGTTTAGAAGTTGTTAAAATGGCTATTTCTTTTGTTTTCAATGTAGATTTAAGTATATTCTAAGTTACACTGTCTTATGTTCTTGTCATTTTATGTTGAAATGTGAAATTTATTGTAATAGTTAGTGTGAAAGGTGCAAGTTCCAAATGCATATTTTAATTTTGATCCAAAGATTTCATTATTCCTTATATTTTAATTATTTAATTCTCATTTTGCGGAAATGACATTTGTGGAGTATGCATTGGTATTTGATACTAGGAATAACATGAATTATTCTGTAGAGTTGGTGCAGCCGAGCAAACCTCTACTAATATTCACTTAAGAATATATTGCTCAATAATTTAATTCTGTTAACAAGTATTTTAAACCTAGTTGTAGTCCACCGTGTGTTTAATAAAAATGTGGACTCCAGACACGAAATTATATCTAACAGACAATACCCTCCGTAAACATTTGAAAGAAATTAAATGTTGATGTTTTATTAGATGTAGTTGTTTGCCTTCAAGGCGGCTTGCCGCAGAGTGCAAGCTGCAAGGGGCGCCAGCAGCATCAGCACATGGGATTGCCACTGGCCCTGAAACCATTATACTATACTGCTCGTTTTGTGTAGCACAACACACAAGCTTTGTTTGCATAGGTCCAGTTTTATCCGACATATCTTTCTCATGAAATATGTATGTTCTATGTATAAATGTAAAAGATTTGGCAGTTTATATAATGTCTTCAGTATACCTTGTGTGATGGTGTTGACTGTAATTGTACTATTTAGCCCCACAGTCAACGAAAATTGTTATATAATCCATACAGGAGTCTCTGCTGCATTGTGCCTAGATCTTAGAAGTTAATGGTATCAAGGTAGAGTTAATCTCAAATATTTTGGCTCTTTGAATATTCCATGATATTATTTTTGTTTTTCATGAAAATGTATTTACATTATATACATACACCTAGATTATTGTATACAATATGAATATACATTGCGTGGTTTGTAACTTGATGTTTAATTATTTTATCGTAAAATTAAGATGCCCAACTGGTTCTCTGTCCACACCTACGAAGATGTGGAGGAATTGAGTGTATTCGATATTTAAAACTATATTATTCAATGTAACTGATGAATAGTTGATGTTTACTGTGGACAGAAGTAGAAATTATTTGTTCAACTGGTTGCACATCTTACTTTGACCAAATTCTTTTACCGCTGAAGTTACTTGAGAATTTGAATGATTGCCATTCTTGCACTCTTTCTTTAACTTTTTTTAATGGCGAGTGAAAATTATCACGTGACATTAGCGGTTTTATTAATAATTATAAGTTTTATTAAAGTGAACTGTGGCCAGGATAACAACAGCAGAGCAGTCTAATTCAGAGCCTGCCTAAAATATATTTTTGTCATGATTTTATTTAGGTATATACATGTTATTATTCACATATTACAGTTTTCTCAATATTAGCTTGTATTTTAATTAAGAAATAATCATATTTAACATTGCCAGGTGATCAGCAACCTGCACTTTAATATTTTTGGAAACTATTGAACTTAAATTGTACTGACTTTATAAATATATTTACTTCAATAAAGATTTTCCATGCCACTAAACAAGACTTTATCTAAATTATTAAACTTACCCGTGTGTAAATATCGGGCAACATTATTCTAGAAATCATAATTTAGTCTAACAGTAACAAAATTTTCCTATTTTTATCCAGAATTCTGAGTTTGGTGATAGGCGAGGCGAATAGGTGAGAAATAAAACATGATTATGATCAATAACTTTTAATAGTAGTTTATAATCATCATAATTACATTGTTTGTTATTGATTCGGTAACAATGATTTATTTACAGATACAATAGTAATAAAAAATAATTTTAAATTAACTGGTCAGACCCTAACTCTTATTATCACATTATTCACTGTTTATCACGTTTATAAACACATTCGCCGGCGATCCAAGTAGACTCAATTTTAATTTTTTCCGGATGAAGCATAACAAAGTCTGCATCACATCCGAAGTTTAGGTTTCCTTTTCTATCATCGATGCCCAATGCTTTAGCTGGATGTAGGGAAGCCGCTTCCAAGGCGTATTCCAAAGAGCATTCTGTAAGGATGAGATTGATTAATTAACAAACTGGGGGCCTAAAAACGCATTACGCAGTTTCTCTAAAAGCAATTCACTTCCTGAATTCTCCTATGATTCTGCTATTTGACATTTTACTTTAATAAAGCAATGAATAATTTGGTGACCATTTTACGATTTTAAATATGATTAATAATATTTTCCTATTGTGATTCTGCCAAAGCGGCCTTTCTGACCCCTGAAGGATCGTTAAGAGAATCGGGGCATTCCGTTTATCTACCCTAAAATTCACCCTGAGGTGAATACGTGGAAACGTGTGGATCAGAATGACGGGTGTACTGCTGCAGAAATGAAAGTTTTATATGAAAGGAATGTACCAGCAATAATGCTTGTATTGAGAATATCCTCAAGCAAATAAAACTATCCTCATATTGCTACAAAAAATGGTAGGCGTCATAAGGAGAATGCCCACGACACTATGAATGGACAAATGTACTCACAAAATTTGTGTCTTCATCCAATCATCTTCAAAATACTCGACATGTCTAAATACAGGAAGTATTTGAGCACCGCTGTGTCCTCATGGAGACAATCGGGCAATCGCTCGCGTCCGGCCCTGGTTCAGGCCATGGTATGGTACGGAGCGAGAGTGCATGGGTAGTCGTCGCCTCCTTCTGCGAAACAGTAATGTTCGCGAAAGGGAGGCGGCGCACGTGAGGGAGAGGCAGTATATGCGCCCTCACGGCCCTAGCCTCCACAGGAGACGCCCTGGGCATAGGGAATCCCAGGCTGATTCCCGGCTAACGTAGGCGCGTGCTTGCGGACGGCGAGTAACGGGTAGCTCGCTGTCCGGTAAGGGCCAAGCCCGGGTCGACGGCGCGTTGTATTCCACGCGCGGCTCACAGAGATGTCAGCACCAATTGATGGGGCCCGCAAGGGCCGATGCCTGCCAGGGGTGCGGGTTGTTCGAAAGAGATACCGTGGCCCCCGGCACACAGGTAACTGAGGGATCACGGGTGGGTTTTAGTCAGTAATTTCGTAATATCTTTTGAATGGAATGTCTCATTTCAACAATTCAAAAAATACAAATCTTTATAATATTAGTGTAGATTATATAATAACAGTAATAGTATATTACTGGATAGTCGATTGGCTTGGTGTTATCTAGATCCTACTGAAATCATTGATTGTCAAAGTCTTGTATTTATTAATATACAACACACATACACGGTGCAGCGGCGAAGGAAGTATACTATTTTCAAGGGGGTTAGCAGCAGTAGCCGAGGAACTAAAAGCTCAAATTCGACGCCCAACGTACCAAAACCAGCACAATAAATATTTTTGTTGACCGTTGACATGACATAATATATGTGCATCTGAATTAGGGCCCATTTTTTAAATCCTTTGAAAACGAAGCAAAGGGCCATGAATTTCTTAAACGTGAATTAAAACTGTTATTATTAAATAACTTGGGCCCTCAATCCAGACGCGTGCCTAAAGTTGCACAGCCTAAATCTCAGAAAGTACTATCTCTGGGTTAATAGTTTTTATTTAAGGATTTAGTTAAGATTTTCTTAAATATTTTAAGAAATTCCCAAATCTGTAGAACATGACATTACAGATTTATGGCGGTACCTATATCTAGATCCCTCAATTCATTCATGTCTTTACTGAGGAATCTGCAAAACATTAATTTTCCAACTAGGTGCTAGTTTCTCTGAAAGAATTTTTTAAAGATTTTGGGTTTCTCACGGTGGCATCGCAATTCATCTTCGCCAACATCTTATATATTAGGCAAAATATACACTTGTACACTGAAAACAGTGATATTCATAATATTAATACAAAAAATAAGGGCAAACTACGTGTTTCCTTTCACCGGCTTCATAAGGTTCATAACCACGGAAACGAAAAAACAGGTGGAAGTGCAATGCAACAAAATTTCTATAGGAACCGTTGTCGCCAAACTCACAAATAAACCGATAATCATATAAAGCACTACAAATAAACAATTCGTTTGATTTGTCGTTTTACTTATAGTCAAAACTAGCATAAGCCACAGATCCTACGTCTGGAAATGAATCTGCATGCTCTATAGGTAGGATTTATTTTGCTTTAGCTCAGAAAGTATTTACAACGTTTTGTAATCTAAAGTCAAATTAGATTCGATTGTCGAGTAAATTCCGCTACTCGATCATAGATGGCAGTATTCTCAGTGGTCGCAATTTTAGACTTAATTGTGATAGCGATAAGGTTGACGTTCGTGTCGTAGGTCGATATCTAGTACTACTCGACCAAGGTCACACCAGTGCAGAATATATTGAATTTTGAATTACATTATCGATATCGATAGATGCTTTTTCGAATTAAACCAGAAATCGGGTAAGTCTTGTTAATTATTTTACTTACATCTTAGAGAAAAATTCTCATTAATTTTAAATTAGTAATGAGTAAAAATACATTGCCCACCTCACCTATCGATGTAAACATTAGTGCAATGGACAACAACACAGCGGGGATTTTCCGCTCAAAGACAAAAACATCAAGACAGGACTAAGTTTTAAGTTCATTTAGTGTAACATGTAACAGTTTTACAAAGTGGGTAGTATGTCTGGCAATCAAGTGGGTGACGTGCTGCTCTCCTTGCTAGGCTATGAAATAGCCTGTATTAAGGAGTAACAGTGCCGATCCCCTCCAATTGTATTACTACTATTTTATTTTAATTTTACAAAATACAGTTTTTAAATATTTAAATACAGGTATTAGTGCGCGAGCGCATTTGTGTGTGTGTGCTTGTGTGTATGGGGGTGCGTGTGTGAGTGTGCATGTATGCTGTGTGTACGTGTATGGATCTGCGTGTGTGTGTCTGTGTGTGTAGGTGCGTAAGCGTGCGTAAGTATGGGGATTGGAGGGGTTTTTGGGATTGGGGGTTGTTGGGAATTCAGTAATAAAACTGTAGGAAGAATGACGTAGTATTATTTGAAAATATAATAATTACGTTATTATGTAAAAGTTCGATTAAATTTTTGCTATAAAGCATCTATGCAACCTAATACACTTCTGAAAATTAGTTTCGTGTATGAATGTTAAGCAACCTATATTTGTATTGTAATGTTATTTTGTAATAAATATTAAATTACAATTTTTTTATCGATATTCATCGATAAAACCAACATCCGACCCGACTACATCACTAATTGAGTAGTGAAGTACTTTCCAAAAAAATTGTGAATACAATTAATCCAAAATAAACTTTATTTTAATCGTAAAAGGTTGATTTTAACTAGACGTTATATTAAATTATGAGTAAATTAAAATGAATTAAGATTTTATTAGAAAACAAATAAAACCATACTTATCGATGATATGAAACACCTCCATTTTTAAGATTTATTCTCCTATTATCATTTTTGCGCTCCAAAATGGAACAGTTAATAGCTATGGAAAAATAATTTTGTCGCGAGACTAGCAACTCGCCGCGATGTTAGAACACGACTGGGACCAATTAAGCGTAACAACGCTAATTTGTGGCACGCGTGCCACGCCTACTTTGCACTTCAATGTTTTCTCTGTTACGTGTTCGTAACTCATTTGTTGGTCCTGGTATAACTTTTTATAACAAGCTTCTCTCTTCTTTGCTAGATTTGCATTTTAATTTGCAGTTTAAAGCTAAAGTAAAATCAGGCATACTATTCTACGATCGACTATCTACCGACTATCTACGAACGACTACTTAAACGATAAGAATTTTTGGTCGCTGTGATTAACTCAAGACAATGTTTATGTTCTTTCACCAGAATTAGCTTGGCTACTGTCAGCTTATTACAATGTTTTTTTTAATGAGTTGTATTGCAATATGTAGTTAGCTAGCGACCTCGACAATTCGTATTATTCTTGCCAGTGCAACCAGCAGCAAGTTCGTCATGTTCCCTTAGATGTCACTGCTTGCGGTAGCGTCGGGGGTCGGGTTGCCTCCTTCCCTCAAATATGGGGAGGGGGGTAATGGCTGATCTTTGTATTGTGTGCGTTGTTACGGGTGTTGCTTGTTGGTTTTGTTAATTGTATTAACTTTTTATTAATTTTATTCCAAAGGTCATAGCTCAACTGTTGTTACTTCAAGTAATAGCTATATATAGTAAATAATAGCTATAGCGAATAATAGCGAAGCAAGTAATAGCTATAGCGAACTGTCTCCCTGTATGTGTCAAGGGTACACATAGAAACGACTCCTATAGATATTGTGGGGTTTATCAGACATAAGACTAATCTCGATGTCAAAGTCTACAAGATTAATACAGTGGATAATCAATTTAATGCATTTAAAGTAGTTGTACCGCTGAAAAATATAGATCTATTTTTAAATGATAATGGGGACCGACTATGGCCTGCGGACATAGTGTTCAGAAAGTACTGGGAGCGTAGTCGTACTCAGAACAAGAGAACAGTTGGTAGCAAAGAGATCACAAAATAAAAACTAATGGATACTAAACTTAAACTTGTATCATACAACTGTAGATCACTAAAAAGGTCCATTCAGGAAATATCACATCTCTGTGATGAACATCAGATAATAGCGCTTCAAGAAACTTGGTTGTTCCCTCATGATTTGGACATGTTAAGTACAATAAATAAGCAATTTGGTAGCCACGGCGTATCTGCAATCGACACGCAGCAAGGCGTGGTACGAGGAAGGCCGTATGGCGGTGTTGCGCTCCTGTGGGATAGGCGTGTGTTTACAAACGCGGAAGTAGTGCAGTGTGAGAATGACCGTATGGTCGCAGTGAAACTTAGCCGCGGGGACCGCAGTATACTCGTATTTAGTGTCTACATGCCTACAGATAGTGAAGATAACTTTCCTGTGTTGTCACAGTGTCTTGCTAATATTAGTGCTGTAATCGAAAGTGTGGATATTGAAACTATCTTTGTGATGGGGGACTTTAATGCACACCCGGGTACCAGGTTTGGAAACGAGTTGATGGACTATTGTTCTGAGGAAGCATTATCTTGTATAGATTTTAAGTGGCTCGATGCAAACACGCATACGTATATCAGTGAGGCTAACGGTTCGCGACGGTGGCTCGATCACTGTGTTGTCTCCGTGGCGGCCGAAGCAATAGTGAGTCACGCATGCGTGCTGTATGACGCGTACTTGTCTGACCACTTCCCGCTTGTAATACAGGTAATGTTTGATAATATTATTTGTAAATCAATAACACCAGAGTATGCTACATCGGAACGTTCCCTAAAATGTGTATGGGGTAACAGAAATAATACACAAATAGAAAATTTTTGCACACTATGTAATAAAAGTTTTAGTAAAATTTGGAACAGTAATTATTATAATCTGTGTGGTAATGGTGAACTATGTACGTTCTCGGATCATAATAAATTAATTGATTTATTTTACTCTGATATAGTTCAAACGTTACAAACGTCTGCAGAACGTACATATTATTGCAAAACTCAGAAAAAGCACAATGTTGTAGGTTGGAACTATCATGTGCGACAATATCACGTTCTGGCGAGGCAAACATTTTTACAGTGGGTTCAGTGTGGTAGGCCTTGCTCGGGATATTATCATGAGCAGATGTCTGGCGCGCGAAAGAACTTTAAAGGAGCCCTCAAATATGTACAGAATAATCAAGAAAAAATCAAAATGGATATACTGGCTCGACATGAATCATCAAAAAATTTTGTGAAATTTTGGAAGGAAGTCAAGAAGCTAAATCCTAAGAGTGGCACTCCTGGTAATGTGGAAGGGGAGACTGATACCACGAGTATTGCAAATAAGTTCCGAAAACACTTTGATGTAACGCCGCCCTTCAGGCAGGTGCAGACTGTGATAGCTGAGAAGCAGCAGTATGGCGATGATGCGGAGGCCTTCCATGTCACTGCCGATGACGTTCTTGCCGTGCTCAAAGGTATGAGGCGTGGAAAGTCTCCGGGTCATGACGGCCTTAGTTTAGAGCATTTACTGAATGCGGGCCAGTATATCTGTGGTGTATTGGCACAGTTTTTTAATCTTTGTGCACAGCATTGTTACATGCCAGCGGATCTCATTCGCACAGTGATTGTTCCTATCCCTAAAAACAGGACTGGTGATATCTCGAGCATGGCTAATTACAGACCCATCTCTCTCGCAACAATTGTGGCCAAGGTTCTTGAACGTCTAATACACAGAAAGCTGAGTCCGTCCCTTAAAATTGATGATGGTCAGTTTGGTTTTCGGCCAGGGGTTTCAACTGACATGGCTATATTTTCCCTCAAACAGGTTGTCAAGCATTATGTGGATCAGGGAACCAGTGTGTATGCTTGTTTCCTTGATCTCAGTCGCGCTTTTGACACCATAAATCATGACCTGCTGTGGGGGAAGCTAGAAAGTAGTAATGTGCCAGCTGGGGTTACGGGGCTTATTAGATATTGGTATTGTAACCAGTCCAACTATGTCAGATGGGGATGTTCTATGTCTGAAGACTATAAGCTGTCATGTGGTGTTAGGCAGGGGGGTTTGACCTCTCCCGACTTGTTTAATCTCTACGTAAACGACCTGATTGTGGAGCTGAGCAGGGCACCAGTAGGACTCAGGTTGGGGGATCGTTATGTGAACAACCTGAGTTATGCTGATGATATGGTCCTGCTCAGCCCCTCAATTAAGGGCTTAAGAAAGCTGCTAGTTATTTGTGATCAGTATGCTAAAGACCATGACTTAGTTTATAACGCTAGAAAAACAGAACTTATAATATTCAGGTCGGGAAAGGGGCCTCAAAATGTTCCACCAGTGTGCATTGGGGGGCAGACGGTGAGGGTTGTGGGGAGGTTCAAGTACCTTGGTCACATACTGACATCAGACATGAAAGACGATGCGGATATCGATCGCCAACGTCGTGCTCTATCGGTTGTGGGAAACATGCTTGCCAGAAAATTTGCTAAGGCTAATGTACAAACGAAAGTGCACCTGTTCAAAACGTATTGTCAAAGTTTCTATACGTGCCAGCTCTGGACTGAGTATACAAGGAAGTCTTGGGATGGTATACGTGTTCAGTACAACAACATCTACAGACACCTAATGGGGTTGAAGCGCTATTGTAGTGCCTCTGGAATGTTCGCGGAGGCAAGGCTGAACGCGTTCAATGCCATTCAGAGAAGCAGAATTGCCTCTTTCATGTCCAGGGTTGGTACGTGTAGAAACACCTTAGTTAAGGACATTGCTGACAGAATGTATGCTACCAAGACCTACAAGCGGTGGTTGGAAATAGCCGCGTAAAATGTTTGTGCCTATTTATGTGCAAGAAAGGAGTGAGTTTGTGTGTGTGTGTGTGTGTGTGTGTGAGCGTGTGTGTGTGTATGTATGCTATTTAATTATACATTTTTTTTTCTACTTTACTCTAAATTTTTTAATTGTACTTATTATTTTTTTATATTTTAGTTTTTAATTTTTTGCTTGTGTTTTTTTTTATGGATCATGTGGTCTGCAATAAAGATTTTTATTATTATTATTTATTTATTATTATATATCGTCCCCGTAGAGCGAAAAGTAATTAAGTCGAAAAATCGTGTTTTGAGATATTGATAGTCTTTGCAGGCAGCAAAGACTACCAAAATCTCAAAACACGTTTTTGCGACTTAATTACTTTTCGCTCTACGGGGACGATATACATAATACAGAATTGCATATGTAAGCGGCCACGCCCTTTGTGCCTGGAGGCTTTTATTTAAATTGTAAGTTTTGTTTACGTGTATTTTTAATTTTTGTAAATTATTTATTTATTTCTACTTGAGTACCTATAGTTTTCAATGTTTTGTTGGTATATTGACGTGTGCTAGCTGATATATTGCAAATTTAATGGTTTTTGTGTTTCGTAATGTTAATTACCCACTATTGTATAGAATCAAGTTCTTCTAACTTAACAGTTAGCTGTGCTGCTGGGGAGTTTGTTCCGCCACTTCTTCTTCGCAGCTAAAGCACTAGGAAATGGTGAAAGGCGGGCGTTTTGAGGGGACTGTTTTATGTAATTTTGACGTTCAAAAAGAGCTGACTCTCAGCCTAGTTTGAATAAATGACTTTAGATTTTGAATTAGTTAAAAATAAATAATGACAAAAAAGTTGTTTGGTAAAGATTAAATGAATTGGTAATGACGTTTTGTCCTGGCTGCAGCAACCGACCAAGAATTCCAAGTCGGCCAAGTAGTCGGCTGCAAATTAGCCGACTCATCGGCCAACTAGTCGGTTGCAAAGTATCAGACACGTCGACCGACTAGTCGGCTGCAAAATAGCCGACTGGTCGGCCCAGTAGTCGGCTGCCAAATAGCCGACTAGTCAGCCGAGTAGTCGGCTGCAAAATGGCGGGTAGTCGGTTGCAAAATAGCCAACACGTCGACCGAGTAGTCGGTTGCAAAGTATCAGACACGTCGACCGACTAGTCGGCTGCCAAATAGCCGACTAGTCGGCCGAGTATTCGTCTGCAAAATAGCCGAGTAGTAGGCTAAAATAGCCGACTAGGTGGCTGCAAAATAGCCGACTAGTCGGCCAAGTAGTCGGCTTAAAATCAGATGACTCACCCTACAAAAAACATTAAATCGATTTTCTCTTAAAGTATGGCATTTAGAAGAACGGCTGATATGTTACATTTTAATAAAAAATTGTAAAACTACTCGACTTATTCTAATTTGCGTTAATCTACGAGATTGATCCTAGACAATAAAGCCGAAAATATTGGGCTCTCAGTTTAGACGTTTTAGTAAAATTCGACTTTCATTTACTCGTTACCAATTAACTTTTTGTCATTATTTCTTTTTAACTAATTCACAGAGGTATCTTAGTAAAATATATTAAAGTCGTATATATATGTGTTTTTCGTTAGATAAATTAATGTTTTGCAGATTCCTCAGTAAAGACATGAATGAATTGAGGGACTTAGATATACCGCCATAAATCTGTAATGTCATGTTCTACAGATATGGGAATTTCTTAAAATATTTAAGAACATTTGTTCCCAACGAGTAACACCCTCAAATGTCACACTGTTACTCGATGGGAATGTTTTTAAGAAAAAATTCCCAACCATCCCATCGAGTAACAGTGTGACATTTGAGGGTGTTACTCGTTGGGAACAAATGTTTAAGAATATCTTAACTAAATCCTTAAATAAAAATGATTAACCCAAAGATAGCACTTTCTGAGATTTAGGCTAAGCCACTTTATGCACGCGTCTGGACCTCAGGCCCAAGTTATTTAATCATAACAGTTTTAATTCACGTTTAAGAAATTCATGGCCCATTGCTTTAAGTTTTAACATTTTTTTACTAATTTCCCCTATAAGTCTTATTTCGTTTCGCAAGGATTAAAAAAATAGGTCCTCAATCGAGATGCACTTATATATTATTGCAAAGGTATGACAAAAAATAAATATAATGTTAAATAGGGTTGTACCCGTGTTACTATGGTTTCGTCAGTCACATAATTGAGTGAAAATAAAGTATACCTACTACCTAATATTTAGTTCTGTGGGATATTAGAAACTGATTTATTTATTTTATCTCGCTTATCAATACATAATCGATATAATTTAGGGGCGATATCATATAATCGATATTAAATAGGTAGGCACATTAAACGCAATAGAAAAATGGACATCCGTAATTCCTTAAAATTGACAAATGACAGAGGATTGTAAAAAATTACGTACTTAACAGTCAGAAACATAAAAGTATAGTTTTTGGCGGGATCGCGTTGGAACATGTCGCACGAATTTTCATTTTCATGGAATTTAGTGAAATAGCGAATTCAATTGTATAATTTTGATAGTGAATTATTCAATTTAGTTACGTGTGAGTGCACAAGTGTAGTGAAGGTGAAAATAAGTGACTAACGTGGACTTTTCGTGTTCCCCCCAAAAACTCCTATTAGGTTGTTGTAAAGTTACTACCGCTTTACAATAACTCTGACTTGACTGACTAAAGACGACTATGACTGTTTTGTAACTTCGTGCCCGATATCGGGCCATTTACTTGATCTAAAACAAAAATTACTTGACACTGGCTAAATGCACAAACCGTGTGAAGCCAAAATCAAAAAAAAAAAAAAAAAAAAAACATAAAAGTACTAATTATCGTTCAAAAAACTATCCCAATATAAATATCATTTAAGTCCTATTAAAAAAATATAAATATTTTAGATATTTCATACTGTTCAACTTTTTGAGACACGAGACATTTTTGAAGAGTACTAATCAACCGGCATTCTCCTTTGTTTCCTTGATTTTCTCGTTAACTACTCGTCCTATAATATTTTTATGAGGTACGTTGAAGGTACATTCCTCTGGTAATATTAGGTAACCATGCGTTAACTATTACATTAAATAACAGTATACACCCGTCATTCTGACTGTCAGTCCTGACTTGCATGCACTTTATCTATTACCTTTAAACGAGCAATTCTTGTATATGTGTATATATATAATCTGAATCTCGGAAACGGCTCCAACGATTTTCATGAAATTTTGCATGCAGGGGGTTTCGAGGGCGATAAATCTATCTAGCTAGGGTTCATTTTTAGAAAACGTCAAACCAAAAAAAAAAAAACCGTGCAAAGCCCGGTCATTCATTCATACTTATTATAATTTCAGGGAGGTACATGGAATTTCATTACAATCAAGTACATTGCTGGTACATGCTTTTTATATATAACATATTCATTATTGCAACAGTACACCCCGCCATTCTGACCCACACGTGGAAACGTATGTGAATCCATCCTAAGCCTGGTTGGATAAACTGAATTTATAGGCTTGATTGAATTCTCGAACGTATGTGTCCGCGAATCCACCTTAGGCCGTTTGTCCACTGCCTCGTCAACGGGACGTCAACCAGAACGAGTCAACAGCGCCGAAGTAGCGAAACAAACATTTAATATGGTCGCGTGCCCACTGCACGTCGGTCAACAGGACGCCACGTATGTACCGACAAACAGCGTTTGTCCGTCCGCAGCCACCGGGACATCAAAGCGAGATTTTTCGCCTCGATGTCGACGGCCAAACGCTATTTGAGTGGATTTTTTGGAATTCATATTAACGGAATAACTCAAGAATCGACACTAGTTGGAAAGTTGCAAATCCAAATAGGTACTACGAAACGGCCGATGAATGGTGGCCGGTCCGAATTTTGCGCAATAACAGTTTGTAGGAAACAAATGGTGACATGACGCGAGTGTGAGTGGAGAACATGCGCGAAGCCCATGTTCAGATCGGCCGTGATACATCGGTTTTATTGTACTTAGCAATGGAAGGGCCTGGGAACGTTCGATAGTTGCGATTTTTAACTTACCCAAAGACTGTTTTAAGGTTGCAACACATTCATCTAGGCCAGTAGTGCTGCCACAGAGTACTTTAGTGCCGGTGACATAGGCACGTCCACCCTCTACCGTGACATGCTGCGGCCCTATGCGGTAGTTTCCATCTGCAAGACCCTGAGCAGCCACTGCATCACTAACCAATACTAAACCTGGGGGATAAGAAGATATAAAATGTTGACAAATCAAAGTAGGCAACCGCAACTATTACTATACTATACGAGCGTATATGCGACGAAGCATTTATTTTTTTAATTATTTTAGAGAATGCCTACATAAAAAATTCGGAATAAATAGATGTAAACTAACGAGTGTTCATTGTGTCAAATTCAGTGGCGCGGTCAGGGCGGTATACACCGCTATTTTTTTATCGTTTTAATCCTTTAAAAGGGTCATTGTACTCATAATTATGAATAACTTTTAGTATGGGATCAACCCTGAAATCGTGAAATAAAAATCAGCCGATCCATACATTTATATTCGCTTAACTCTACGCAATCTTAGTAGCAAATGCAAAAGTTGTTCATAATGATGAGCACAATGACCCTTTTAAAAGGATTAAAACGATCAACAAAATAGCGGTGTATATAATATTTTTTTAAATTATCAAAATTTTGTAAAAATTTGTAAAAGTTGATTCCCAAAACCATAAATTTGTCAAAGTTATGGTTAAAAAGTTATAAGGCTTTGAACGTGGCCGCGCCATTGAAACGCGGAGAATCGCGCGGCCACGGAGATCTTTAAAACTAAGCGTTGCAGAGACCTAAAATTTAGATGAATGATAGATTGAATTAGTAAAAATTTAGAAAAAATATCCTATACGTATAGGTTTACGTAGTTAAATAAAGGTAAACAAAAAAAAAACACGTGACTCATAGATGCGAAACCTTTTATTTCAAATGTTAAAATCATGTTAAAGGCTCTATTCCGAATCTGAATCAGACTCTGATGAACTTTCTGTCACATTAATAATAAATCGTTCCGTTGCATCATCAATTATTTTGTCTAATTTAAACATTTTCTGTTCTTCTTTTATTACATGGCCCTAGCAATTTTTCCAATTCTCAGCAGTCACACTAGCTAAAGCTTCTGGCAAAAGAATTTTCAGGTCAGCCATTTTAAAAGTTAGGTTTATATTTCAGGAGCTGTAGTACGGTACTGCGTTGAAATATGTCGTGATTATCTATCAAAGAAAGTAAGTATTAGCGAATTTTTTTAGGTTTTAGTCTTAGAGGCAGAGGTATAGTACCTATAGTACTCCCACATTTCGCCAGTTATGTTTAAGTCTTATGTAATAGGGTGCGAGCCTATTGCCATCAACCGGGCACAACTCCAGACTCCAGGCTGCTACTGAGAAATTCCAGATAGAAAAACCCAATAACACTTTGCCCGACCTGGGAATTTAACCGTGAACCTCATGCTCAGCTGTAGTGCTTGCGAACACCAGACCTACAAGGCTGTCAATGTATAATAGATTAACATTATATGTCAAAGTATATATGAAATGCTCATATTATAACAAAATATGATTATGTTTCAGGTTCATCAGGTGGTTTTGTTGAAGGAGGAGAACTCATATTTCAATTCAATCGGTCAAGGGCGACGGTGATTACCACTCAGAAATGGATGCACAAAATTTTGAGAAATGGATCACCACAGTTCTCAAAAAACTAGACTCTATTTTGGTGATGGATAATGCACCCTATCACAGTAGAAAAAACGACCGACAACCGCATCAGGAAAGGCTGATATCCAGAAATGGTTAAAAGAAAAACTACTGCTTATGAAGAAGCAGAATTATTAATAAAAGTAAAATATGAAAAACACAATTACCAATCACATGCTGTGGAAGAATTAGCCAAGGAAGATGGTGTCACAGTATTGCGGCTGCCACCATACCACTGTGAGCTTAATCAAATTGAGTTAATACGGGCTCAAGATAAGGGCTATGTAGCTGAGATAAATAAAACTTTTAAAATGGCTGACCTGAAAATTCTGTTACCAGAAGCTTTTGCTAGTGTGACTGCTGAGAATTGGAAAAATTGCGAGGGCCATGTAATAAAAGAAGAACAGAAAATGTTTAAATTAGACAAAATAATTGATGATGCAACGGAACGATTTATTTTTAATGTGACAGAAAGTTCATCAGAGTCTGTTTCAGATTCAGAATAGAGCCTTTAACATGATTTTAACATTTGAAATAAAAGGTTTCGCATCTATGAGTCACGTGTTTTTTTTTTTTTTTTTTTTTTTTTTTTTTTTTTTTTTTTTTTGTTTACCTTTATTTAACTACGTAGAGGGAGTTTTTGGCGGGATCGCTTTGGAACATGTCGCACGACTTTTTATTTTCATGAAATTTAGTGAAGTAGCGAATAAAATTGTATAATTTTGGTAGTGAATTATGCAATTTAATTACGTGTGAGTGCACAAGTGTAGTGAAGGTGAAAATAAGTGACTAACGTGGACTTTTCGTGTTCCCCCCAAAAACTCCTAATAGGTTGTTGTAAAGTTACTACCGCTTTACAATAACTTTGGCTTAACTTTGATTTGACTGACTAAAGACGACTATGACTGTTTTGTAAATTCGTGCCCGATATCGGGCCATTTACTTGATCAAAAAGAAAAATTACTTGACACTGGCTAAATGCACAAACCGTGCGAAGCCAAAACCCAAAAAAAAAAAAAAACTACGTAGAGTATAGGATATTTTTTCCAAATTTTTACAAATTCAATCATTTACCTAAATTTCAGGTCTCTGTAACGCTTAGTTTTAAAGATCTCTGGTTGTCCGCGTTTCAATGGCGCGGCCACGTTCAAACCCTTGTAACTTTTTAACCATAACTTTGCCAAATTTATGGTTTTGGGAATCAACTTTTACAATTTTTTTTCAAAATCTTTGTGGATTTTTTTTTAAATATCGCCGTGGCCGCGCCTTCGAAACGGACTCGTTCGATGGTCGAACGGACGGTTCATCGACTTTCGTGATGACCGTACAAAGCATTATTAACCGACTTCAACAAAAGAAGGAAGCTGAGCATTCGATGAGTGTTTTTGTTTACAGTTCTTTAACTTTGTATACTAATTAGGAGGTCGACAGTCAGAAAAACGGACTTTTAATTTAAATTGCTTTTCAACACTTTTAAGGAGGCTGCAATCAGAAATAAGAAACTTCGCAAAAAAATCAACACGGGCTGGGTTGATTTTTGCTCTCTATTCGGGAGACAATATCTCAAAAACGTTAATGAGTATTTTCATCATTTTATTTTTATAGTGGCGATATGTCCCGGGCAAAAGCTAGTTCTCTATAATTTTGGTATCAACGTCGCAGTTTCGTGCCGTATTTTGCCTGAAACCGTATAAACAGTGGGATGTTATAGTCCGGCTGTCGAGAGAATGATTTCCTGGCATCAGTCAGTGCGACAATTCTAGTAACTAATAAAGATCAAATTTGCAAAATACGTATTCGTTCATAAGAAATGCCGGGTGTCAAGAACACATTCTCTGGACGGCCGGACTGTAACGTGTGATCTCAACTTTTAACTGTAATTAAAAACTTTTACAAGTCGCTGCTTTGTGAACTGCCGCTAATAGGACCGTACTCGTACGGACAGCAACGAAAGTTATAACATAGTAGACATGGGCAAAATGTGTCACTAAAAAGAAAAGATTGAAATGTATCTTTCGATCACTGGGATGGGATATGTATCACTCTTTTATATCTTTATATCCTTATGTATCAGTAAATCACGCTCGCGCGCTCGACACGCAGCGCATTGAACTGCCCGATCCCGAACGGTAGCGAACGGAGGTCAAGGTTGAACTAACGACGCAAACTAATATTTTCTTTAATTTGAAATCGCAAATCTACTTTTTTCTGTCCGAAAAAAAAACAACGGAAAGTACAGGTACAGTTAAAACCAGTAAGTATGTACTCGTACGTACTTAAATGTTCACGTTCCGCGTAACGACTTTAAGCCCTACGCACCAGTAATAGAGTTATTATTTTACCTTTCTGTGCCGACGTATGTCAGATTATAATGGTCAAACAACTCACTTTCTCCGTCTTGCGACAGCGCGACTGAACATTCTAAATAGGGAGGTGCGAAAGAGACGTTTGGACTTTCCGAAATTTTGTTTACGAGTGTGGATTACGAGTGGTGTGCGGTTGCGTTGCGATACAGATTGAAGAAAAAGGCCGTGAGTGAATGAGTTGTATAGATAGACTGATACACTTATACATTCGGATGTGAATGAATATACAGAGTGATTGATGGAAACGGATTGATTCAATCTGTTTTATCTATCTCTCCTGAGTTACCCATCTCTAGCAGTGGGAACTTTATAGGGTGATACTATGTTAAACATAGTATCACCGTATAAAGTTATCACTGCTAGGGCACAGGCGTCCTCTCTGTGCGAGGGAGTGGCCCGTAATCCCCCTCGCGGGCCATGTAAGGGTTGGTAGATGTCACATGTCTTAGAATGTTTGATTCCAGGATATGCCCGTTTCCTCACGATGTTTTCCTTCACAGCTTTGAGAGCAGTGGTAATGAAATAATTTACACAAAGTAAAGCGACTGTCAGGGTTCGAACCAAATAGCGCGCGCTTCCCTGGCTTCTTGTTACACACTTCTGTCCCTTTTCACGAAATTACTACCACAAATTGCAGGTAAGTGGAAGGAAAGATTAACACATCAAAAACTCTTCTATTACATAAAATGCCGAAAAGTAGTTTATTAATTAATGGGTCTATTATTTATATCGTATATACTACTTTTTTGATGTGTTAATCTTTAAACGTGAAAGTGTTAATCTATTTCTGATGCTGACCGTACCAGTCGGTTTCTATGTTTGCCACATGTCGCAATTCAGAAACATCCAGCCCAATATAATAACACTCCTAGTGGAACTGACTATCTATGGAAGGCCTGTTTTGTAAATCTAACAGTCTAAACGTTTTGATGATGAAGGAACAGCAGGATGCAGTAGGGATGCTCTCGAAATTGCGAACTTTAAATAAAGTATTTATGGTGTGTACTCACAGATTAGTTTTAGTTACTACTTACCTTCAGGGTTCGTCCTGCTTGCGATTCGTAAAGCAGCTGGGTGGGTATGGATACCGTCCGATATAATGCCGTAGAAAACTTGTTTTTGTGTAGAAGACGCCAGCAACCCAACTAGTCCAGGATCCCGGTGATGGAACTGAAAAAAAAAAATGGTGTTTGTGAGTTATTTTCTAAGAGAGCTTGTCCAAATACACAGACGGGTTTTATTTGCGTAACTGCGCGAAAGTACACATAATAAAGGTGCGCCTATCATGTCCTCTTTGTTGCGATACGCACAGTGCAAGAGCGTAGTTACGTACGGTGCGTATCGATATGCGTACTTAACGCTTTTACTAGACATGCACTTATTTCAGATGGATGTTTTCTTAGCATGGATGCAGACGAATATACATAAGTGCTTATTTTAATAGTATTTAGGATTGTTATATGTAACGTAAATGTGTTCTCTTTTTGGTTGACTATAATAAAATAATTTAAAAGTATTTTGGTTACCTAAAACTTTTGTTTCCAAGAAGATAATAATGAGACTAAAATAGCATATAATTTGCACCTAATACTAAAAACAATTAAAGCTAACATTTATAGCAAGTACAGTCACCATTCAAATACCTACAAAACCTATCGTCATCTTAAGGAATTTATAAATAAATCTGTTTCTTATTACTTACAGGAAGCATGGCATTAAATAAATGTGTGATTAAATTAGCACCACATTCAACAGCTTTTTCTCCCTGAGCCAAACTTGAAGTTGAGTGTCCTAATGCTACTTTGATGCCCACTGCAGCTAGTTCCTTGATGGCCTCAGTGGCACCGGGCAATTCTGGCGCAAGAGTGACTATAACTACATCCTCCAATGTTCCATAAACTTCTTCTACAGTTTTTATACCCTGGAAAATTTTAAAGAAATCATTAAACCATGAAAAAAAAAAGAACTCTTACCTTTTGTGTCTGTTTGATTTGAACTTCCAAAGTATATAGTTGATAATAAAACCAACCAACATAGGGATTGGTGATAACTGGTGGTATTTACTTATCTATTGTGTTAAATATAACTTTTGGTTTGAATTTCCTACACATATTTTATATGATGTTATTGATATTGATGAATGCATTGCCTTTATGGCTTTGTTCGCAGAAAAAGCGTATTTTTTATAAGTACCTATAGAATTGTTTACAAATTCGAAAGTAAATGAAGTTAACAATATAGTTGAGCAATTGATAAAAGTTCAGTAACATATAAAAGGTTCATCTGTGTTGATTATTTACAACTTACAAAAAGTAGGTCAATGATAAATACTAACTGATAATGTCAAGAAGTACTGCAGAATTGTTTCACCACAATAAAATAATTGATGATGAATATTGCATGATGTTTTATTGTTAGCAATGCTTTCGTTTACAGTGTTGAGTGTTTATTGTTTTTTTTCTCATTGATACAGATAAATAAAATTGGAGTGTCTGTTTGTAATATTAAAATAACCGCTTTTTACTAAATGCATATGGATGTATACACGGTACATATACCAATATATATTTTTTTACGATTTTTATCTGTCCGTCTGTTTGTTTCGTTTAATCTCTGGAACGGCAGGACCGATTTTGACGGGACACTGGCAGGGAGCTGCTGTAATAAGGAGTAACTTGCTGACCCGGCGAACTTCGTACCGCCATAAAAATTAACTATATATTTTTTATACATTTTCTTATATACAAACCTTGTCCTGACAATAAGGAACACATAAAAAAAAATAATCATCCAATTTGGTGCAGTCGTTCGGAAGTTATGCGTGTACATGCATTTAGGCGATTCATTTATATATATATATATAGATTATATGTAATATAATATAAATAAATAATAAAACATTACTATTCTGCGTGGACGAAGTCGCAGGCACAGCTAGTGATTAATAAGTTTAGAAAACAATTTGTCAATGTATGAATACAAAAGAAGAATACCTATAGCCTGAAATTATGTGTAATCAGTATTTTAAACTGTTTTTAACCGACTTCCAAAAGGAGGAGGTTCTCAATTCGTCGGAACCTTTTTTTTTTATATTTTTTTTTATGTATGTTCCCCGATTACTCGAAGATGGCTGGACTGATTTGGATAAATTTCTTTTTGTTCGAAAGGGTATACTTCCCAGGTGGTCCCATGATCATCAAGTCAGGATCTGATGATGGGATCCTGGAGAAATAGAGAGAACTCTTCAAATTTTATAGGCACACTTGAAGCAATTTGTGTAGTTTTTGGAAGAGTACTTTCTCGGAGTGATTCCATTTAAATTTGGTGAAGATCTGATGAAGAACTTCGGAGATAGGCAACGGAACTCCTCAATAAATGATAGCAAATGGACAGGGATTGCTGAAATCTCATGTCTGTCAATTGTTTACACCAGTTAATAACATAACATCACGCCGGTACGCTGTGAAGGGGTAAGCACATGTGAACCACTAAAAAGTGAAAAATAAAAAACTTTTTTCAAAAAAATAAACAACCGACTTCCAAAAAAACACTAAAAAGTGAAAAATAACTTTAATTTCGGAAGGCGGTGACAAACAATTTTAATACAAATATCCAAAGTCACCGCCTTCCGAAATTAAAGTTATTTTTCACTTTTTAGTGTTTTTTTGGAAGTCGGTTGTTTATTTTTTTGAAAAAAGTTTTTTATTTGGTGTAAGATAGGTACCTACTAACCTTATCAGGTGTCCTAATATATTCCTCCATATGAGCCCCCTTTTTAGCCATATTAATAAATGGCCCTTCTAAATGTACTCCAAGTACAGTGGCGCCGTGCTGGCCACCATCAGTCTTTTTTATTAAAGGCAGGATTTTGCGGTATTTTTCCACATCAGAAGTCACCATGGTAGGGCAGAATGAGGTCACCCCGTGAGAAAGAAGTTCCTTTGAAACCTTTCTGATGCCTTCTTTAACATTTTCTGAGTCATATGAAAAGTCAACACCCCAACCACCTATTAAAAAAAAAAACGTCTTTGTACGTTGAACTTTAATGAAATATTGTATGCCTCCAGTATACAATATTTTTACTTAATAATTACTATATTGTGTAATTAATTTGCCAATGACTGTCTTTTGTGTTGTAGCAGTATGTTACATTGACTACCTTTCGATTTTGTATCTAGAGACGAGATTTCATTTACAGAAAGCAATGTAAATTAAGCTATAAGTTAGTATCTATCTATAAATATATTTTAAAATGTGGCATATTAATGAAAATAAAGTTGTATTCCAAAACACAGTACAAAATTGGTATTCTGTATGCAGAGAGAGATATTATTTACATAGTATTGAAACTTACCATTGATCTGTATGTCAATGAACCCTGGAGCAATCAGCAGACCTTCGCAGTTTACAGTTACATCTGCATGTAGTTGCTCCACATAAAATACCTGTTCAGGGTTCTCGATTTTGCCGTCTCTTATCCATAAGTCCTCCTTAACTATCTTACTATCACGAAGAATAAAACAGTTGTAAAATCTTGTTAGGCCCGATTTAGGTTTCATTATTAATTTAGTAAAATGAAATTGAAAAGGTGTGCAAGAAAAGTGTTTATCTTTACGAAGAACCGGTAACAAACTGACAATTTGACAAACACAATAGGACAAAGGAAACGTTAATGTCAGTTGTCAATGACATTCGCTGACAGATGACAGTGCGACGTCTGTGACAATTCTGTAAGGCCTTGGCCACTTTCCGAATTAGAAAAATAGCGCTGTGAGCGCTCACATCAATAATTTGCGTTCCGAGTTAGATATCGCGATTATGACAGCTAAGAACTTTTGTCATCAATACGGAACGCTCGTGAACGCGCTAACAGTGCTCACTCAATGTTAAAACCTATTTACACCATATAAAACTTGTATAGACCACAAATTTCATCTTCTTATTTGATTAGGTGGCGATTGTAGCCAGAAGCACTATTTATAAGTTAGCTAAAACTATGATACGAATCAGAACATAACAGCACAAGTGTCATTTTTGACAGCGCTCACAGTGATATTAGTATATCGCATGGTCGGCGTTATCGCAAGATGGCGCATGTCATGACGTCATCTATGACGATTCACGGGACATCGTTATCGCGCTCACGCCAATTCGGACGGGTGTGAGCACGCTCAAATCGATATTATCGTATCTCGGAACGTAGCCCTTGTTATACGATTCTAAAATACAACGAAATAAACTAAACGTCCACAGAGTTGTCGCCAGTCGCACTAACAAACTGCTGACTGGCTACTGCCTGATCATTTTACTACCGAGCTGAGTTACCGATACGTGTGGTCATATACATGATTTTATTTTTCTTTAGAAAATTTATGTTTTTTAAAACGCTTTTATTTATATAAACAGTCCTGGGCAAATGCCTCCCCCGTACTTTTCTGCTGCCTTTAATAAAACATTTTATTATTATTGAATGCTATGTATTGTAACGAGTACAAAGGAGATTTTAGATCTTGCAGCTTTTCTTTCGTAGCTTTTTGTTTATAGTGTTTTTTTTTAACATACTTATAACATTTATACCTAGCGTTGTTATCATACTAGTAGGCGGTATCTCATGGGTCCTTCTCTTTCCTTAAAACCAATAATGATTTGCTTTGTGATGTAAATTTATTAAGGTCGGTAGGTAGGTAGATACATACGCCAGCACATCAAGCTATTCAATTTTAACTGTCAAATTTTCCCATTTGAACATGAACCCTATCCTTTTCTAATATAGTTGAAAAAGTTTCTGGGGAAGCTTGATGTGCTTGCCCTCTGAACATACCGACTTACAGCTACAGGTAAATCGGCAAACACAAAAGGATTTTTTAGGACCTATGGCCTACTTTGGTGTAGTTGCTATCACTTCACAGTGTAGGAGATTAGTCTTCTTGCTGTCTCTTCTTCACTATTAGTGCTAGTCATCCTCCAAAAACGTTTGTTCCGAGCCAATCAGAACAGATCTTCTTGATGACGATCCTCACTCGCATACCAAGCAATTACGTACGCCTGGCTGTTAATCCTCTGTATTAAAACAGTAAGTGGCTTCATACGACACTCTCTGAAAGGGTTGGCTTAGTCTTAGCTGTGGGTCCTATATAACAATATCTGGCAAGCCGGGCTCGACAAACTTGTTCGGCCTTTGAGTAGCGCTTAAGCGGTTTTTGTGGTTAGAGTGTTGGTGGGAAAAAGAGATGACCTTAATACTTGCAGTAGGTAGGCCGCGGGTGGGTTACGTGGTTTTTGGGTAGGTACATATATTGTTTTTTCATACAAGCACACGCATGCATACCTATATTATAATTAGTAAAAACGCTCCAAATACCAACGCCCACTTATCTTAATTTTATTATACCTACTTAATGTTGTAGCTAAATGTCAAGATAGTCAAAAAGTAGGAAAAGGTCAAGATAACGTAAGTTAAATATTATCTTATGTAAGGAAAGTCACCCCCACAGAAAGTCACAAAAACGAAGCGGAAAACTCGTATTTGTTTTCATTATAGGTACCTAAATTGGTATATTTTCTGTTTAATACAGCCATCCCCGAAATAAACTTTTTTTGCATAAAAGGAAACTTTGTGTTGTCTATATTGTGACAATAAAAGTTACCGAGAAACATATCTTCTGGTCTTCCCGTCACCCAATAACCCCCAGATTAGGGTCATAAATGTAAAAATGTGACTATAGGTACGAAAAGCCATTTAAATACCTGATACGTTAATAGTTCACTATTGCCTCGCTGGTCTCGTGGTCGTAAGTGCGACTCCTAGCAAAGCTTCAAAATAACTGCAGATGCAGATGTAGGCAGGCCCGCTAAGGCTATTTAGCTAATATAATAAAAATAATATTCGCCGCTTTTTAAGTCATGAGCTTGCTATTCCAAAGACGGGATGTATAAATGTGATATTGTTTTAATTGTATAATATTCACATACGTTAGTCTACTAATAAATACGACTTTTATTTACTTTTTTGAGGGTGGGAAATCATCAGATATCTTCTCCCGCTCTGGGTGGAGCTGGAGGGCGTATCAGACTTTTACTGACTAAAACCCACCTGTGTTCCTTCAGTTGCCTGTGTGCCAGGGGCCACGGTATCTCTTTCGAACGACCCGGATCCCTAGCAGGCATCGGCCCTAGCGTGTCCCACCAGTTGGGGCTGACATCTCTTTGAGGCGCGCGTGGGACACAACACGCCGTCGACCCGGGCTTGGTCCTTACCGGACGGCGAGCTACCCATTACTCGCCATTCGCAAACCCGCGTCCTCGGTGGCCGGGAATCGGCCTGGGATTCTCGACGCGCAGGGTGTCTCCTGCGGCGACTAGGGCCGTGAGGGCGCATAGACTGCCTCTTCTTGACGTGCACCGCCTCCCTCTTCGCGAGCATTACTGCTTCGCAGACTAAGGTGACGGCTTCCCATGCACTCTCGCTCCGTACCATGGCCTGGACCAGGGCCAGACGGGAGAGATCGCCGCCGCCGATCGCCTCCATGAGCACACGGCGGTGCTCCGCCCAAGCAGGGCAGATCTCCACCGTATGCTCCACCGTGTCTTCCGCGCGATCTACGCAGTGGATTACACCCGGGCGTTTCCTCCCGCCTTACCCGAAATTAATTACGTTACAAAAAGAATCAGTAATTCTTTAAAATAATCAAATTAGGTAAATAAAACATTAAACTCTACCTAGTAATAATTAAAATAGTTTTCTGCGCACTTTTTACCCTGCAAAATCTTTAACATTTTCTGATAAGTTTATATCGTCACAAAATTTATTTTCTATTGAAATCATAACGAAGAAAACTTTAAAAAATACTATTTTGTCGGGCATGATAATTTTTATAAGATTTTTCACTCCTACAGATAAAATTGAGGACTTTTTTGCCGCCCCTCATTTTTGCCGCTCTGGGCATCAGCTTGCCCCCTTAGATTGGGCCCTGGATGTAGGTACTTGTTGTGTGCACTTATTATTTAGCTTTACGTCCAGCACGGCTCTATGGCACTGTTTTGCTGTTTGACTGACTTTAACTTACCCTAACTCTTTTTTTTAAAGCCATTTTTTTGACAAATCCAGTTTGTAGGGAACTTCGAAACTATTCACTATTCATAACGGTAAGTCATCAACTACCCTGATAAATAACCTACATAATTTTAAAGCATATTTTACCGAATGAGCATATTTAATAGCACATAAAAGTGAAAGTTAGACATTATTTTTGTTGATTAGAAAAAGAACAGGAATAACGAACCTGACAACATATTTATTTTCTTCATAACGAATTCCCTTATAAAACATTTGAATCTTTTTATGGAACTTCTCCTCAGTATTGAACAATATTTATAACCGAATTTCTGGAAAGTTCGCAAATACATTGTTACAAATCGTTAATTATTGCAGTCACCTAATTGTTATCTGAATATTTTTCTCAAATGAATAGCAGACGAAGCAATGGTTGCAAGAGTTGCGACTGCGCGAACTGTAGAGGAATGCAGCGCGTAGTCCGTAGCACGTCGCTACGACAGTTGGCTTCCCGCGGCTACGGCGCGTGCTACGACTCAGTCGTCGGCTTGCTCCCGTCGGCTTCAGCTGAGAATCGCGAACGCGTAATGTTCACACGCGCGTGATTGCATGATTATTGCTACTTAACAGTGACAGCCCAAGTGATTAATATTAACATTAAAACAGGTGAACTTTGTTATGTTGAATTACTTCTGTGTATGTTTCGCGTAGCTCGGAAGCCTGCACTTTCTTTAATAGAAATTGTAGTCCCGGTGGAATCGAACTTTTCGTATTTCTATGACTGTTATTTGTCAACTTTTTGAACCTAATGGATGCGATGTTTCTTCCCGATGGATCGGTTTGAGAAAGTACTTGAAGTAAATTTTGTGGATGTGATAAGATTAGTTATTTATTTTGTAGAATAGAGGATTTATTTTAATTTTTAGTGCTTATATAATAATACACTGACCTTACTATATTTCTTACTTTCATTGGTAACATTTATCTAAAATAGCTGCAAATATATAACAATCTTCATTTACAGCTATGTACTTCACAGTAAATACGGGGTCTTAAATCGTTGTGAATAACTTCTCCTGTGTTAGGAAAAATAATACAATTTCCTAAAAATGAATAATGAATTTCGACGAAAACAGAACTTCAAGCATGAATTAAATACCTAAACAAATATCAAAATATATAAGAGTTGATAATTAGGAGGCAAACATCGTCAACGATAACTGTCTCCATCAATTGATCGATCGAAAGATAATATTATAAGTATCCAAAGGGGATAGCCTGTTCTGGCTTATTTTTCATTTTCTACCATAGGATAAGACACATAATGAAGAAAGGAATAAATATTTACCTCGAGGCTTAAGTTATAATATTTTCTTTGTGATTGGCAGACGTACCAGTTAGATTCGTCTTTTGTTGATATTTTCAAATATGAATAGATTGAAGCAATCGGCACACATAAAAGAGACGAACCGCTTTGAGTTAGGTTGATACAACGTACTTGTAACTTTAATCAACGGTCGGTTAGGTTTAGGTTTTTGTTAACGATACAGAAAATATGTAATTGTGATAATTACTACAATTTAACAAAGATTTTGTGTATTACACTTAAATACTTATTCATATCGCTGGTTCTGCTACCAGAACTGTATTTTGACATGTTAATTTAGTAAACTATAACGTCCAAATCCAATATCTAAATACGACCCCTGTCTGCACATAGAATTGGGTTTGGTTTAGATTAACAATCGTAGCATTTGTATTGTTGCCTCTTATCTAGAATCTCTTTTCAAAGAAAAAAGAGAAAGAAAGAAAAAATGCACGACTGCAGACAATTTACACGGATATAAGTTGAAAACCGGTAAAGGCTTGGAAGGTTCTTCAATGCAACGAAATGTGGACCATCTTTCGATATCGGCGCGAAACGGAAGTGTTAGTTCGTACAAATTTTTGGTCTGTAGTAGATGAGTCCTGGAGTGGGGACCACGTCTCGGCAAGCGAAACCTGGGATGCCTCCAGCTAGATGGACCGACGATCTAAAGACAGTGTCTGGGATAGACTGGCTGCGGAAGGCGGTGGACAGAGGTATATAGGTAGCTAGATTTTGTGGCGCAGCCTGGGAGAGGCCTATGTCCAACAGTAGACTGCGAAAGGCTGAGTTGATTGATTGCTGATTGAAGTAGCACCACGACTAATCGAGAAGGATCTGACCGCTAACGAACTGACTGACTACAGTTGCCTGTAGTAAATCCAGAGGGAACATCAGACGCATATACACGTCACGCTATAGATTGGTTTTGAGTTACATATGGCGCTTGTTACGTTGGATTAGGCAAAAATAGGCGGTCCCTTTTCCAATTTGTTAGGTCAAGACGATAAGCTCGAGGTGACCTCCCTTCTATTAATAGGTTATAACCAACTACCATCACAAATTCGCCTGTTCAGAGACCGTAAACGCATGAATTGGTAAAAATGAGACCCGAGATTGTAGCTAACTTTTCTAACCAGTTTTGGAAGGCCAGTGTTTGGCAGTGCTTACCCGGGCGCTAGTGACTCTGCTTTAAGGGACAGGTCCTTTGTTCGGATTCTGGATTTACCTATTTTTTGTGATCTATGGATAATTTTTCCCAGTCCTCAGCTTTACTGTCAGCACGCTGTCGTTGGTACATTCTACTAAAATACATATTGATTTTTCTATTTTATTGCTGAAAGTTTTAATAAGGTCGACTACCACGGTGGTTGGAACTAAAAACATGTGGTAGAACCACCTGTTTTTAGTATAAATTAATTTTTAAAGTTTCAACAAAATTGCGTTAAATTAATTAAATCTAATTCACAGAAACATCCTGAAAGGCTGAATAGGGTTTTAGACAAACGATTCAATAAGTTTAGGAAATAAGACGACACAATTTAATTTAATAGTTTGACAATTAACGCAAACGACCAACAAAAATACTATGACTAACTGACCCATTAGGTACATTCTATACCTAACTGACCAGTTGCTTTTCCATGGTTTCCTTCTTGAGTAAAATAAAAAGAAAACACACACGTCGGTCGTTGACAGTGTATTTTCTTAAATCCCGATACCTCTTTCATTTTCTTATTTCGGTATTTCCCGGTTTCGATACAATTCTTCCACAAGAACCAATTGTTTCTTTACCGCTGTGAATGCTCGCACACAGTTCCGTAAAATTTTATTAGATATAATATCTGAGCGAAAACGTACCGCTATCGACCTTTGAATGGAACCTCTTTTCAGACAGTCAATCGAGTAATAGATTCTTAACTGACTAAATTATTACCGATTGTATAAGAGGTACCAATTCAATTAATTATAGGTCGTTATTACGAATGACTATTTGTTAAGTAGGAACTAATAAAAAACAGATTGTATTTTATGGTAATCTTTCCTGGTTTTAATAGAGGGTAATGGATAATTTCTTGTGGTTCGGTATAGGTACCTACTGTTGTAATTTCTATGTGTATTGAATGACGTGGACATCAGTATCTTCCACAAGTTGCTTATTAAATAGCTATAGAATTTAGGTCTAGTGTTAGGGCCCTGTCTATGAAGAAGTTAAAGGATTTCAGATTTCAAGACAATTTACTCAATCGGCTCTGTTTTAAGTTTTTTGTTGAAAATAAGGACTAATGTATTGTTAAAGCATTAAATGCTTTAGAACTTATATTCAACAGGGTTGCCGAAGTCTAGTAAATAATAAACATAAGTACCTATCTACTCAAGTCGATGCAAAGTGCTTAGGTACCACGAGCTAATAACATATTCAGCCAAGAATATTCCCACTGCTGGAACACAGGCCACCTCTCTTCGAGAGGGAGTGGGCTGTAATCTACCACGGGAGCCCAGTACGGGTTGGTTAGATGTCTCATCTTCGAATTTTTGGTTCGGCCGGTTTCCTCACGATGTTTTTCTTCACTGTTTTGAGAGCAGTGGTGTATAATAATTTACACATATCTGTATAATTATGTTGGTTAACTGCGTGTTTATTGTCTCACCAGTCTTGTTAGTTTTTTATGTAGATTTGTTTGCGCGAGAAATAATTTATCAGCTTCATCGTCTGACGCTTGGTAAAGCGACAAAACTGCCCATTGTCCTTTTGGCGCGCGCATCAATTTATTAAACCGGACAATCTCTACTTAAGTTCTGTCCGGGAGTCCGGATTGCGGGACCTACAACCCTACCTTATTAATGTACCTCATTAAGTTATGTTTGTTTAAGACTCTCGGGTTCATATTTCAGAGCAATTATTTTATAAAATGTAAACTATTTAAAATGGAAAGGGTAATTGTTAAATCTCGTCGTTTGCGAGACTAAGGAAGTTGGAAGCAAGTTCATTTATTTTATTCGGTGGGGTGAATAAGAATGTACCTACCTAAGTCATGCATCACGCATTGCAGGTATTCTTTTCTTTTATTATGTGGAATAAAGGAGAGACTAACGGAATAAACGTTAAATGCGTTATTTTGGCTCAAGTGCCAAAACCCGTTTTTGTATAAGGATCTAGCGGACGAATGAATTACGATGACCGTTGTCGTCCGCACATAATTCCTGAATGTTTTGTGCCGAGGTAAGGTGTTTAACGCATGCGGAAGGTTTAACATTTATTGTTATCTCGTAAATTATGAAAAAAAGGTTAAATAATAGTGTTACTTTTTAATAAATACTTGCATTTAGCAAGTAACGAATTAAACGTGCGTAGAAAGGTTGAAATGAGTCATCTACAACGTGTAACGGAAAGGGTATATACATACCAAGGGCACGGCTTCCTTAGATAATATCAAACGATATTGGAAGGGTTTTTTAATCCTATCTCTACATGTTCGGAAGTTGTGAGAATTTTTAATACATTGATACCAGAAACCGAACTTATCGTGATATTGGCAAGTAACGTGGAAAGTTATTGAACTTCGTAGTGCGGTGACACGTTTGTTATGATTTGAATTTAAGAAACATATGAAACCGAAAATTTGGTATCAATTCTTAGAGTATTTTATTTTGAGCTGAAACTGTGTATAGTGATTCTATACCATCTAGTATCTTTAATGCTTAAGGATATCAATAGGGTTTTTGTTACAACCTGTATATAGACAGAACAACTGTAAAAACGGATTAATCAAAAATCAAATCAAAATTGTTCAAATGAGACTGAAATTCAGCATTTCTGCAGGTTAAAGCCACTTCAGGGAACCCCCAAAACACCTACCATTTCGTAGTGTTTCTTCCAGATAAGTTACGATATTCGTAGGATCATAAACTGTCGGTACATTGTGTTTCCAACTCCAAAGTATATTTCCATCAGCTTCGAAGAAATACGCAAACTCAAAAGTAATTGCTAGTCGAAGTTCAGCAAGAAGTAGGGTTAAAGTTTGGCGCTGCATACTTCACTTCTAACTCTATGTCTTCGGGTTAGCCGCTGGTCATTACGACTCAGAGTGAGTCTTAGTACCTTCTTTAGTACACATATTTAATCATTGTTGCTAGCACAAACCGCGTTGGAGAACAAAAAAGTGTCGGTGGCCGCGGGTTGTGACAGTGACTTATGCGACGTCCACCCTCTCGCCGCCTTCTTGGACTAGTCGCTACTCATTGCCTTAAATTATTAGGAAAATTATTTTTGGCCTTAATCTTTTCATTCTTCAAGTAGCAGCGTAGCCGAGAATTAAATTCACGTTAGTTTTTGCCTCGCCTTAATTAGAATGTAGGCTGCATCAATTTTATGATGAACTGAAATAAAAACTGACGAAGGTATTAAAGTTTAGTAGACTAAGCAAAATGTGGTTACGGCCTCTATACTCCTGTAAGAAGCCACCTCACCGCAAGCGTATTGAAAGAACTATTTTCATTCAGTTAATGATTTAGGTACCTCAGTATACTTTCTTAGAAAATGTTCACTGACATCTAATGTCCTAATTTTTTACTGTTAAGTCAGGCGGTACAGACCTTTAAGAAATATAAAGGCCGGAATTTATTTATTAACCTTTTAAAAAGGTTTCGGAGTCAAGCCGTTACTGGTAAGTCTTTCAAGGTTGCGAACGACGCGCTCACTAGAATTTAAAATATTTCGGAAAATTAATTTGTTCTTTGGAATACAAAGTTTAGTTTTATTGGAATTATTGCGTGATAAGGAAGGAAACGTTTCAAGGACATGAGAATAAAGGAGGTCAAAGGACAGGTACGTTCTAGGTTATTGTTTAAAGGATGTAAGTGTACGTAGGTATAGATATAGCAAAATTCTAAACTAAATCAATAACAAAAATAAAATGTTATTTGTTGGTAAGCGCAACATTTGAGAATCTCTGGATGATATTTTTTGTTTAATGTCGGAATTCGATTTTTATGGAAAGAAAAAAGTCAGAAAAAGATCCCGGATATTTTGAAATTGGGAAAAGCTGACCGTCCGTCCGTTTCTTCTTTGGTATTTTCTTATGAACAATTGTTTGTCAGGTCAGTTAGTTTTATAATATATTCAGGGTACCCAACATAGGACTTTTATAACCCCACGATAGGTAAGTATACCTAGAGTAAAGCTTGGCCAGACAATTTCCGAATACAAAATGTCATTTCGGAGCCCTAGAGATTTTTAAGCGATTGAAAACGCGCTCAAGTTAGGTACGTGATGTCATGCTATGCCATCTAACACAGAAATCCGATAGCCTGTCTGTTTGTTGTTCGAGCTCGCCTCCGCGAAAGTAATGGATCCTAATGGAATTTCACATGCGGCAACATCAAGCCTGGCAAGGCTCTAATATATTTATAAAGTATATAAGCAACCTTTTATTTTATTAAGTCGTGGAGATCCCCTGAGGCTGTATACAAAATCAGGCCAAGCTTCAGGCCGAGGGGAAGTATATCTACGTATCACCAGTTTTCTCGAAAGAAAATGTGCAGGTTTTGCGGCAGATACACAAATGGACATACACGTACAGTGTGCCTGTTGTATAACAATTGTATGAAGACTGGTTTCTGTTGGTAGAAAATCTACCCTTGTACCCTGACTTTAGAGAGTGCGTGCAAACCTAAATTATCTTTTTACCTTCCTGAGAATCCAAACCCGGATACTGCAGCAACACTCTCAGATAGTGTCTCACCTAATTCGCTGACAGACACCAATTAGGCCACGAAAATAACTACAATATTAATTCATGACGGGTGACCATCTTTATATACTGAGCCATCCGTGCTTCGGTAGGTCCCAGTGCCATTCGTGGATCTTTGACAGTCATTACGGGTTATCAAAAGCCCGAAAGGCTGACAACCAGTCTTATCAAGGGGATCGTATTACCAAGTAACTGGGTTTTGGAGGTCAGATAGGCAGTCGCTCCATGTGAAATACTGGTATTTAGCTGCATCTGGTTAGACTGGAAGTCGACCCCAGCATGGTTGGGAAACGGATAGGCAGATGATGATGATTAATGATTAATTTATTAATTGGTTGATGCTTATCAATACTTTCTTTTAGTCGATTAGATTAATACTTAATGTAAACTATAAAATGTTGCCTAGTCTTTTTAACTCAGACAGTACGGGTAAATTCAACCCCAAATGTGAGAGGTACGGGGAAACTGTCCCGGTAACAAAATACAACACTCTGTTTATCAGATCTCTTCTTATCCTGTTAATCTGATATACAAAACGTTTGAGCGGGCCTGGATTTTTCTATTGAATCTGAACCGTCTCCTTTTTTGAAAATAATAATAATAAGGTTATAAAAACTATTAGAGAATGCTTTTATATAAAATATAAAAGACGAAAACAATAACTGTAAAGTGCTTTCGATACATTGACCTTAAAGTTCTTTGTAACTCTGAAACTGTCGTGAAATATGCTTAGTATTAATTTTCACGTTATAACAAAGAGTAGACTAGACAGCCATCTGATTTCTCAATGCTTCATTTAGTTTCTTGAACGAGAAAATTTAAAATGTCTGTCACAATATTCTCGCTGAAATGTTAGAGTTGTACGCTGTACAGTTGTTATCTATGAAATTCCTTGCGCCATTTTTATGTTGGCTTATTTTCACAGAAAAATACTGGCACGATCGCGTGAATTTTTCATTATGATCTTTACAGAATGTTAGTAACACATAACATAACATCACACCTTGATTCCCCGAGGGTTTGGGCAGAGGTGAAACTATAGTGCACCCACATTTTACAGTTATGTTTTAGTCCCATGTAATAGGGGCGAACCCGATTGCCATGAACCGCGCACAAATCCAGACTCCGGGCTGCTACTGCGGCAGGACCTACTACTTAGCAATAGCACTTTCGAACACTAGACCAACTAAAAATACTTGGTTTTTATAGGTAAGAATAGTATAAACGGACTAACCACGTTTATCTGTTACTCACATGGCATTAGCAACGTTAACTTAGAATCAGAGTAAATTACCTGCCGTAAAATATATTATCCGTAAGCAAAGAACCTTCAGTAACAATTTTGCAATTTTACGCGTATTATACTCTGTTATTTAAGCGAATCCCTTGAATAAACATTTTGTAATTTTACTACTTTGTTTATACCAGGCATCTATTAGAGTAAATTGTCATTAAAGCAGGAATCTAATGTCTTGAGTAAACATGTCCCTAATGACGGCCATGTTGTCTGTGATTTAATTAAAATTCTCACGTTCATTAAATATGTCTTTGTACGTCGACATTAGGGGCTTGGAAAGTTTTTGTCAGTGTGACCTTCTTCCTGCCTTTTTTATAACCGTCTGGGATGCTTGTTTCTGACGCACTGCAAAGTGCGAACACATAAAAAGTGAAAAGAGCTTCTTTAGGCCGAGCCTTTTTAATGCAAGTTGGAGTATAATATAAACAAACAAGAGATGGATAAATAGCTAATGAAGCCGCGTTCATATTGTCACGTGGGTACATACATAGTGAGAAGTTTGGCTCATTACCTATGAATGCCACGGCAACCTATTTACTTTAATTGACCTTTACAACATGCGTGGGAAGTGAACTAGCAAACTTCACGTGCTTTCTTTCATTCCGACATCAGTATGGTAGTGATAGGTGTTTAGTGAGTCGTAAAATTCAAAATGATAAAAGTTGAGTTTCGTGAATAGGTTTTGGCTACGGAATATTATTCATGTGCGAGCGGAATGTGGCTGTTTCGTTTTGAAATCCTGAAATATGCACAGAGTACCTAAGTGCCGCTATTTAAAATTTATTACCGTTCAAATATTGGGGGTTTGAGTCTAAGTAATACCAACCGCACGGGTCGATCGATCAGGTTAAGTTACGGTTGCCGCAGTTGGTCTATGGATGTGTGACCATCTTTACGTATCAAGACACCTCCGGGTCCCGGCTGTCATTCGTGGATCTTTGGCAATCTTTGGCAGTCGTCAGCCAAGTCGTCAGGCAAGTCAGGCAAATAGTCTTAGCGAGGGGTATCGTACTACCCAGTAACTGGGTTGTGCAGGTCAGATAGGCAGTCGCTTCATGAAAAATACTGGTATTGCATCCGGTGAAACTGGTGGCCGACCCCAACATATGATGACGGTCCAAATATAGATATAACACAGTATTAGATTTGTAGATCGTGTAGTCGATTCCTATTTTCAGCAGAGCATGTCTCGGCGAGTGACGTTGGCAACATTTTATCGTTTCACATATTCATAAAACGCCCGGAGCCATCATTTATCAGGTGTTGTATTCCGTCGGGGGCAAACATTTTACAAAACATTTATTTGGTGTGCTTGCAGAGATTTACATGTGGGCGACGCACATTAACCGTGTACTGAGCCCCAGGAGGAATATCCACTATTAGTACTCTCATTTTAATAGATGTCTAGCACAAAAACGGTGTTAGAGTTTTTGCACCTCCCTCATTACGCAGGACAGTAAAAAATTTGCTCTTCCGTAATTGTAATTAAATCCAAAAATCCACAGGCTAACCTTTATAGCGCCGGTATAATTTAACCTGGATGTAGTTGTGAATAGAAGCAGCATGGCTTCTTTTATTGCTGGGCCCGGAAAGATAAATACTTTATTTTTATGTAGATCCTGGTCGTGGCAGGCCAGGTTCCATTACCTATTTATATCGTTAAGAGATGCCCCCTAAACTGTTGAAAGTTTAATATTTCGTGCACAGCTTTGTGAAGATAATCCTCACAATCCGTCCAAGCATACCTACTTTCAATTCTACAGCTCCTTTTGAATATCCCTTCGCATACAAAAACTAGTACATTTTATATTTCAGTTATTGCCTTAGCCGTAGCATATGAGATCGAACTCGTTGAGCTTTTTAAACTTCGAATTGAATCTAATTGAATTCAAGAACTTTATATTACATTTGTACCTATTCGTAGGTCTCACAAAATCGATACTTATGGTTGAAGTTTAGGATAGCATGAGTATAGTTAATATAATCTCCCTACTATTGAATAATGTACTTACAGTGGTAAATTACATGTAAAATCAACTTGTTCGAAATTAATCACCTATATAAAATCATCGTAAAACATCCAGCCTTTTTAATTACAATCCTAATTAATCACAATGGTACAACATGTGCCGATAGGTACTCCCGTTGCATTTGGTATGCGGTTACGATGGTAATGAGATTTGAAAGGCCTTCCCCTGTCACCGGACGTGGGGGGGTAGGGGGGGGGGCCGGAGTGTGATCGGTCACTCGTGGATGATCTATGCGATTTTTTTATAGCCATTTTACTATGAGCTTCATATATTCCGTAGACAAAGGTTAAATTGTCGCTCTCGTTTGTTTTTTGTGGTCAAAGGAAATGCTGCAACATATAAAATGTTTCGCTGAATGGGTCTGTGTTTATAGTATACCTTTCATGTTATTGTTGTATCTAACTGTTTCGCTTTGATCCCAGGGAGAGGCATCAGAGGAGTATTAATTGCTTACGCCCACAGAACGCTGATGGCGGTGTAATATCTTTTATTATGTTGCTGGTGTTGGCCTTATTGAGAGTAATATCTGAATGACCGAACTTTACTCAGTTTTTTGTTTTAGGTTTGACGTTTTCTAATAAAGAAACCTAGCTAGATCGATTTATCGCCCCCGAAACCTAATTTCATGAAAATCGTTGGAGCCGTTTCCGAGATTCAGATTTTATAATTATACACCGTGAAATTTTAATGGTTGTTTTCCCGCGGCAGAACAACTTGCCATAAGGAGTACTTTCGAAGCATAGAGTAAAAGTAAAAAAATTAAGAATTTTTTGTTTTCTAATATTTTATTTGTTTATAAAACGATTGTATTACCAAGACAAAACCATTTCGCTGCGGGAAAACAACCATTAAAATTTCACGGTGTATAGATATAATTCAAGAATTTTAAAGGTATTAGATTCTATCGTACTAGATACAATGTATGAATGTAATGTGTAATATCGTACAGGGACAGTGGTGGCCCAGTGGTAACAGCCGCAACTTACTAGTTGTAGGTCGTAGGTTCGAACCCAGATTGGGGCTGTACTTTGTGTATAAACTTTCATGACGACACGAATGTATGTATATAAGTATCTATTATACAGCATATACCTATATGAATATACCTATGTATATAATAGTATAGTGTATCTATTTTTTGCACCAATGACAACCCCATTTTTATGTCCACGCAATCACTGTCCATTCCAAGGTTGCCTGGATGAGATCGCAGAAAGCGATAAGGCCGCCCATTGTATGTTTTTAGTGTTAATTTTTTTTTTTTTGTAATGTATTTTCTGGTGTACAATAAAGCATATATAAATAAATAAATAAGAAAACACATCTACCAACCTGCACCGGGCCCACGTGGTAGATTAAAGCCCTCTCCCTATTTAAGAGAGGAGGCCTGTGTCGCCGCATTGGGACCGTTATAGACTGATTATGTACATACATCGTTGTATGTATGTATCGTACTAGATCAGCCTAAATCCCACCATTAGCTATAATAGTTGAAATAACATTGCTTAATTAAATCTGGATGCTATTATGTTTTGCCTCACCTAGGGAAACTCATCTAAAAAGCAATGCTCTCCTTAAACTACAGATTTGACGTGTGACTACCTACAAATAGCTTACCTATAAATATCTAATATATATTGTAACCGGTAGGTACTGTACACGTCAGAAATACACCTAATTCATTGAAATTGATGTGAACGCGCTTAAAATGTGCGGTTGAAATACCTACATAATGTCGACACACGTACCTACGTAACTATCACATTCGTGGCATAATTTGATTTCAGTTGCCTTAATTAAATGCTGTGCTTTATTCATTAAAAGATGAACACAATACACATATCGCACACCTAAATCTAAAGGGAGCTAAGTCAAAAATTGGGAGTTTTGACTTATGCTTACCATCGAATTCCTTAACTGACTACCTATCGACCAATAAAACAGATTTAAACATATTTTTCCAGTAGAACTTGCAAAGCAAATATGTATACAGATAACTTCTCCAATGCACAGAAACACAGTAAACAGTTTTTGACCTTTTCTGAAAAAGTGCTTTTTCGAGTTAACTCTGTTTAGATCTAGGTGTGCGATATATTTATTCCCAGAAGAATATGTTTTATTTACATTTGCGGATATAGTATCGATACTGTGGTTTGTGGTCAAAATAAATAATGCGCATTGCAAATCTTGGTGCAAAAAATGTAACCCACGATGTGCAATAAATTATTGACACGTAATTCACAAGTTTTCATCTGATAAGGGTTTTATTCCACCTCAGAGGATTCAGATACACGATGAACACACGTACGTAGTAGGTACACAACTTTACGCATACGATTAAAACGTTATTTACATTACTAACAGCTGTGTTCAGAACACGACTATTTCTTACAATGTATTTCTGTTCCGCGGTTTAGGTTAGATTAGCGGAAAAGAACTACAGGTTTCTCTTCTATCTATACTTATATTAAAAAGAGGTAAAATTTCCAAGTTTATATGTAGGGGATAGGTACTCTTTGGAACTACAGTTTGGTTTTTAAACCCAGATAGTAATTTTAAAGGTATAGGTAATATCAAACTTCTATACTAAAAAAAAACCGACCTTCGGAAAAACACTACAAAGTGAAAAATAACTTTAATTACGGAAGTCGGGATTTGTATTTTAATATTTTGTCACCGCCTTCCGAAATTTAAGTTATTTTTTACTTTGTAGTGTTTTTCCGGAAGTCGGTTGTTTTTTTATGGAAAAAGTTTTTATTTTTCAGTTTTTAATTATAGTACTTACTCCACACCAAGTCGAAATTTCATCATGATAAATGATAAATGATTTTATTTCTGTAAGTAGGTTTGTACAAACACTTTTACACGTGAATCATATTTTTTTAAACTAGATGAGGTCGGCGTTTCCTATCTGACTACTCTGAGAAGAAAGGCCGAAACAAACTCAGAGGTCACAGTCTCTTTTAAAGTCCAGACATAATCTTGGTCAGATCACGTGAGGACCATGAGGACTTGTGTCTGAAATGGTCTTTTGAGGAAAGAACCACACAGATTGTGTGGACCTGTTCATTCAGTGCACGCATTTATCAGTAATCATGCAGCTCAACTCAGAACTTGAGGGGCTCAACGATTTGACGATACCAAAGAAAGGACATTTGGGTGGGCCGCATAAACTACTCAAACTGCCAGATTAACATTAAAAGTAACTGAGAAAGAGATGAAACACAAAACAAAAAAGAACAAAAAATAAATAAAAAACATGACCCACATAGTCCCCACATTCATAATAATTAAAACAATAATAATATTATACTTCTCAAAGTAAATATTCATGTCAAAGTATGTATAATAATTATCAAATGTCAAAGAGTATAAGTTTGCAAAAACAGAAAAAAAACAACATTTAGTATGCAAAAATTGGAGCAGGGTCAATCCCAAGCTTTTTGTCCTCAATATAATCTTTAACGGTATAAAAAGCTTTCAGGCACAACTTACGTTTAATGAATGATTTAAATGTATTGCGACTTGGAAGACATGGCTTGGAAGTTTATTATAAAAGTGACAACTGAATGACCCGCCTATTTTCTTGAGCCTTGTTGAAGGTACAACAAATTTGTGTTTGTTCCTAGTATTTATACTTTGGATATCACTGTATTTTTTAAACAATTTAATATTGGAACTATTAATAACAGGAAATGTCAAATCAACACGTGGCTGCGGTAAGGTGTATTAACATGTTATCAATGAATGGTCCGGTGTAGGTACATTGGATGGGGTTTGACACTGCTCACAGTTGTTTGTTTGTGAGTTTACCAGCTCATTCATTGCCAACACATATTCCCTCATGAGATTTTCTGAGATATTATATCTGTTAGTCATCGAACTAAGTTTTTCCTGTAAATGGTTTTTTTGTTTTTGGGTGGGAAATCATCAAATAACTTCTCCCGCTCTGGGTGGAGCGGGAGGGCGTGTCAGACTTTAACTGACTAAAACCCACCCGTGTTCCCTCAGTTGCCTGTGTGCCAGGGGCCGCGGTATCTCTTTCGAACAACCCGCACCCCTGGCAGGCATCGGCCCTTGCGGGTCCTGTCATCCTGTAAATGGTCAAGTTCAGATTGCAAGTACTCTGTGTCAATATTGTACTTCCTAGTACTTCGTTCCAAATTAGATGAATATATATCTAATAGTTTAAGTAAGTTTAGTCGTTCTCTATTGAGTTTAACATTTTTAATGAAGAACTTATTTAATTTACCCAACCTTTTTGTTTTAACAATGTATTTATTAATTATGTATTTTTAAGTTTGTTTCTACTAGTGACTACCCCCCTCACTAAGTGACATGATTTTGAATAATTATCACCTGTCAAATCAATAGTGTAACATGGTTATATGGCGGATACAATCGGGGGAGCAACTGGTATCAGCTCATTGAACAGACTTTGATTCAGCGAGGCGGTGATGTTAAGATTTGTAGTCTGAAGTTCAGTTATTTGACTATGCGCCTCAAGTAGCTGCTGTTGTAGTAAGTGTTTGTAACTAAGAGCTTGTTCATACTCTATGCTACACTGGCTGAATCCGTCCACAATGAGCTGAAGTCTGTCGCGTTCTTCTATGGCATCAGTTATTGAGTATATGTCTGAGCTATTTCACTTTTCAACTTCCTATTCTTTTCATGGGCATCAAAGAGCACCTACTCATTGTCATCTATTTCCTTATTGAGTTGGTCACAGGACTTCTTTGACGCCTGTAATTCGCTCAAAGCCTGATTGAGTTTGGATTCTTCGAGGAGAGCACGGGCGCTGCGAGTCATAATCATGATTATAACTAATAAGGAACCGACAAGAAGGTGAAAGAGAGAAGGTAGGGGTCAAAACAATGCATATTTATGCGACAGCAGCAATTGCAGTTGATTTGCTGTGATTTTTTGAGTTGTTGTTGTCTGTCTCCGAAACCCATCATCAGATCTATATCAAATTTAAATGGGACCATTTCGGAATAAACCCCTTTCGAACAAAAAAAAAAGAATTTAGCAAAATACATTAAAAAAGTAATAATATAAAAACATGTCGAATTGATAACCTCCTCCTTTTTGACGTCGGTTAAAAAAGGAAAAATATTTAATGGCTTGAAATGTTAGATTAGTTTCTGGTTTTAAAAAAACGAACTACTTATTATCTGATCCGATTACAACAAATATTTCACTGATAGAACGCAATAGCCGAGTGTGTATTTTTTTTTAATTCGTCGCCGACGATGTCGCGGGCAGAAGCTTGTGGAAAATAACGTAGTAACGTATAGTAACGTGCCTTTGCCAAAAGTCATATAATGGTGTCATTAATAATAATAATAATAATAATAATAATATATCGTTTATTTATAAAAGGGGCATATTTACAATGTATCTTAACAATTAAAATAGAGCACAGTTGCTTATTGCCTGAACTAGGTTGAACCTGTGCTTCAGGCTATGAAGCGCGTAAATACTTAATGTAATAAATTAACAAAGTGTAGTATATGTTAAACTTAGGAAAGTACAAATAAAATAGCATGTTAGTCGTTCTATTTGCAGACAACAAGTAGATCTTCTGTCTGTGCATATGCAATGGTTAGTAAATATTTAAGTATAATTTTCTTACAGCTAAAGTAATTTAATTTATAGATACTTAGTTTTCTATTTAACCTGTTGTACAGAAATGGGCCTAAAAATGTAAAAAATCTTTCTACAAAGACATGTTTTGAGGTTGCATTCGATGTGCATACTATATCATTTCGTCTTTTGTTAGTGTTGTCAGCAGTGTAGGTAAGCATGGTGTGCTGTTTTAATACTAAGTGCATAATGAAAAGTTGGCGAACAGTCAGCACGTTGCAGGATTTATATAGCAGATCTGTGGGAAAGAAAAAGGGATGGAAGTTTGCTACCTTTAAAATTGCTCTCTGTGCTCTTTCAAGAGGAAGCAAATTCGTTTTTGGTGCGCCACCCCATGATGTGATGCAGTATTGAATTATTGATTGACATAGGGCTAAATAAACTTGAGAGATTAATTCTGAATCTGCAAATGATCGCAATTTTTTAAAAACATATATTAATTTGCGCACTCTTTTAACGAGACTTTCAATATGTTTTTTGAAAGACAGAGTGTCGTCCATTATTACGCCGAGGTATTTTATGTTGCTAGTTTTGAGGATAAAAGGACAATTGCACATGTTGACTGAACGGTTTCCGCATTGATGGACATATAGATGAGGGTTAGTAATATTAAGTTGAGGCTTTCGCATGGAGAACTGAATATATTTTGTCTTATCAGCATTTAATGTTAGTAAGTTTCTTTGAAGCCAATTAGTCACAGTATTAAAACCTAGTTGTGCGATTTCGAACAGTTCGGTACTGGTTCTAGCGGTAAAAATTAGCGCCGTGTCGTCGGCATATGATATAATTTTCCCGTCTTTAATATTAAGGTTACACATGTCGTTAATGTAAATCAAGAAAAGTGTGGGGCCCAGAATACTTCCCTGAGGAACACCAAAACCCGTACTTTTTTGCTCATCGCTTATGGTTTTATCTATTCTAACACATTGGTATCGGTCTTGTAAGTAGTCAGAAAATAGTTTCAGCGGTGTTCCTCTAATTCCTATAGTCTCTAATTTATTTAGAAGGACAGGAACGGACACCGTGTCGAAGGCCTTGGCTAAGTCAAGGAAGACTCCTAGGGTTTGGTTCCCTTTGCCGAGTTCTTCTGAAATATAATTGGTTAGGTTATGCACCGCGTCGGCTGTGGATAATTTGGCTCTAAAACCAAATTGCGCAGGGGATAAAAAGTTATTGTTTTCTAGATAGTTAACTAGTCTACTGTTTATAATTTTCTCTAATATCTTTGATATAGAGGGAAGTAACGATATTGGCCTATAATTATTAACTAGGTCTTTGCTTCCAGATTTAAAAATAGGGATTACAACTGACTTTTTTAGACATCTAGGGAAAATTCCATTGGAAAGACAGATTCGAAATATATGCGTTAAGGGAGGTACCAAAATATGCTTATAGAGTTTAAGGATCTTATTGCTTATGTTATCCCACCCAACTGCACAGTCATCTTTTAGCCCAGAAATAATTCGGGTTATTTCGTCTTCGTCAGTGTCCATCATAGCAAAAGATTTCAGGTTACTGCTATTGCTTGATTTTTGGAAAGATTGTTCACAATAATGTTTCGGAATCTGTTCCGCAAGAGTTTTCCCTACATTGACAAAAAAGTTATTAACATTGTTAGCTGAAAGGAGGGGTGAGGCATTAGTCAGCAGTAAACTCGAATTTGACTCACGCTGTTTAGACATGTTGGTGACGTTTTTAATATGTTTCCAGAGTTGCTTGCTATTGTTACCTGCTCTATTTAATTCGTTTTTATCGTAATTATTTTTTAAATTCTTTAGCAGATTGTTGCAGAAGTTCCTGTATCTTTTATATGTGGTTTCAATTATTAGATTATCAGGGTATCTTTTTGTTCTCTGATGAAGTTTATCTCTGTGTCTTATACATCGAATTAGTCCAGGAGTAACCCATGGTTTAATATTATAACATTTCTTATCCACTGTAGAGACAATCGTGTTACGTAATATTGCTTGTTGGACATATTTTATTAAGTACGATAAAGCCATATTAGCGTCAGCAGTATTGTAAACTAGGCTAAAGTCGAGGTTGCATAAGTCATATTCGAGTTTATTTGTGTTTAATTTGCTTTTGGTCAGGGGACGATTTTGCTTAGGCAGCGTTAAATTTACGGCAAGTAGGACAGCGTGATGGTCAGTAATTGTTGAGTTAGTAACAAGCGTAATGTATGATAAGCTGCTTTTGATCATCATATGATCAAGACAGGAACCGCTTTGATGAGTAGGCAATGTATGAGCGGGGAGAAATCCATGGTATGAGCAGATATTAAGGTAGTTTTCGGTCCCTGCATCGCAGTTTTCGGCGCCAATATTTATATTCAAATCACCTGTTAGTATAACATTCCTAAACGATCTTAGTGTTTGAAAAATCTGATTTAAGGTATTGTGAAAACTATCAAAGTTTCTAGCGGATGGGGACCTATACATAGCGATTATCGCTGTAGTTGCGCCAATTTTGATAACTAAGCAATTACTCATACAGTCTTGTAGAGTAGGTTCCTCGACTGTGACCTTTAAACATTCTTTGGCAAAAACTACCACACCACCATTTTGATTGCTGTTTATTGTGGTATGCAATAAGTTATATTAATGCTTTCACGCTGCACTATGAAGAGCGACCAATAACGCCGACATCCGACGATGAAGCTTCTACACCAAATGATAGGCGCCGAATCCTATCTTACTATAATCCTACTAAATGTGAAAGTTTATATGTTTAGATGTTTGGATGTTTGGAAGTTTGGACGTTTGTTACACAATCACGCAAACATGGATGAACGGATTTGGATGAAATTTGGAACACAGATAACTTATAACCTGGAATAACATATAGGATACTATTTATCCCGGTAATACGTTCCCATGGGATAGTTTTCGAACTCCACGCGGGCGAAGCCACTGGCAAAAGCTAGTCACTACATAGTATGAAACAAAGTCGCTTCCCGCTGTCTGTCTGTCCCTATGTATGCTGATCTTTAAAACTACTCAACGGATTTTGATGCGAGTTTTTTAATAAATAGAATGATTCAAGAGGAAGGTTTTGGTATATAATTTGTCTAGTTTTTGTATACATTAGCTAATATATAGTGATATTTGTTGGAAGTGTCGTCTAGGAGCTTTCAACGAAAACGCTGTCTAAACCCTTTGAGATATATGGGCACGCCGCGATTGCGGCGGTAAGTCCCCTCTTTGAGGAGTGGCTTGAGAGGCGGCATGGCGTCCTCACCTTCCGCCTGACACAGGTCCTCACCGGACATGGCTGTTTCGGGAGGTTCCTGTTTCGGATAGGGCGGGAGGAAACGCCCGGGTGTTTCCATTGCGAAGATCGCCCAGAGGACACGGTGGAGCATACGGTGGAGGTCTGCCCAGCTTGGGCGGAGCAACGCCGTGTCCTCGTGGAGGTGATCGGCGGCGGCGATCTCTCGCGTCCGACCCTGGTCCAGGCCATGGCACGGAGCGAGAGGGCATGGCTGGCAGTCGCCTCCTTCAGCGAAGCAGTTATGCTCGCAAAGAGGGAGGCGGCGCACGTGAGGGAGATGCAGTACATGCGCCCTCACAGCCGTGGCCTTCGCAGGAGACGCCCTGGGCGTCGGGAATCCCAGGCTGATTCCCGGCCACCGTAGGCACGGGCTTGCGGACGGCGAGTAATGGGTAGCTCGCTGTCCGGTAAGGACCAAGCCCGGGTCGACGGCGAGGTGTGTTCCACGCGCGCCTCAAAGAGATGTCAGCAGCAACAGAGGGGCCCGCAAGGGCCGATGCCTGCCGGGGGTGCGGGTTGTTCGAAAGAGATACCGCCGCCCCTGGCACACAGGCAACTGAGGGAACACGGGTGGGTTTTAGTCAGTAAAAGTCTGACACGCCCTCCCGCTCCACCCAGAGCGGGAGAAGTTATTTGATGATTTCCCACCCAGAAAAAAAAAAAAGAACCCTTTGAGATATAACAAAATGATGTAAGGTGGAATTTTGTATCTTATGTAGGTCTACAGAAAAGTCCGCGATGGCATATCTTTATCTCTTAAGGATAACATACAATATCCATTTTAATACTTAAAAAATGGGCAATTATGAAGCGGTAATTGGAAAGCTATTTACACAAATACGGTATTAATCCTTATAATTTTAAATAAGTTAGAGGCTTTAAGCATTTCATGCAAATTATTTTACTCTTTCACACCATATAATTTAAACGAATATCTTAGGAGTAATCGCAAAAAAATACGGACGCGAAAAAAAATTCAAGCGCCTCGCTTCGCTTGATGCAATGGCTGAAATTTGGTAGAGGGATAGATTATAGCCTGTAGCCTGTAATAAGACATAGGCTACTTTTTATCCCTGGAATAGGTTCCCATGCGTTGCGGGAACGGAATAAAAATTTCATGATCAATTTTGGTTGCGATAACCGACATCCATGCGGGCGAAGCCGCGGGCATTAGCTAGTAATATTATAAAAGTGAAAGTTTGTATGTTTAGATGTTTGGATGTTTATTACTCAATCACGCAAAAACGGCTCAACGGATTTGGATAAAACTTGGCACGCAGATAGTTTATAATCTGAGTTAATACATAGGCTACTTTTTATCCAGATAGTAAGTTCCCGTGGGATAATTTCCGAGCTCCACACGGGCGAAGCCGCTGGAAAAATCTAGTACACAATAATAGTGGTCAACTTTAACACGCCAGTAATTGAAACATTCCATACACTTCTGTGCAAACTTGTGCTATGCACACACTTGAGACTGAAGAGCGGCTGCTAATTAAAACAAGCGCTCTAACGCTTTCCTCTAATTCTGGAAGCGTAACTACATATGTGTAATAAACTTATATGTGCTAAAGTAAAGACGCGCGTTTGAACCCAGTAAGGAGTTCTAGTGTTCGTTAAATGTGTTTTATTTTTGCTTAACTTTGACGACCCTAGTCTTCTAATACACACTAAGAATTTCTACTTTTGAAAGCGCGCTCTAACTTAGTGCTCGGAGTATCTAGGTATACAGTATGGAAGCATACCTTTTGTTTCCACACCTATTGTGTATGAAACAAAACGATTTAAGTATTTCTATCCCAAATAGGTATATATTTGCGCTGTTTATCGAAAGAATTCTAATGTATTAGCTTTTTTAGTGTAGGCGATCTTGGCAAAAGCTCTTGAATTTCTATACTATTTACGTTATATTTAATGTGGAGGTTTACAGATACTTACAATAAGCTCTAAAGACACCTTTGTGTCTTTTTATTAGGGTTAGATTAAATAAATAAACATAAGTTATTTATTCTTATGCCAAATATCGATACAAGGTTCGGAAAACTACTTGCTATAATAAAACGAATATGTATAGGTCTCTATGGACTTTTAAATAAGTTCAGACGTCATGTCCTGTCTTGTCCTAATTACTGACTTAGGAAAGGAACTTTATTTTCATTTGATTGTTCAAACTTGTTAGTATAAAATAAATATGATATGAACTGGACCTGCCAAATGTATACGGTGGAGGTCTTCCCGGCTTGGGTGGAGCACCGCCGTGTCCTCGTGGAGGCGATCGGCGGCGGCGATCTCTCGCGTCCGGCCTTGGTCCAGGCCATGGTACGGAGCGAGAGTGCATGGTTAGCCGTCACCTCCTTCAACGAAGCAGTGATGCTCGCAAAGAGGTAGGCGGCGCACGTGAGGGAGAGGCAGAACATGCGCCCTCATGACCCGTAGCCTTCGCAAAAGACACCCTGAGCGTCGGGAATCCCAGACTGATTCCCGGCCACCGTAGGCCCGGGCTTGCGGACGACGAGTAATGGGTAGCTCGCTGTCCGGTAAGAACCAAGCCTGGGTCGACGGTGCGTTGTGTTCCACGTGCGGCTCAAAGAGATGTCAGCACCAACTGGTTCGGTCCGCAAGGGCCGATGCCTGCCAGGGGTGCGGGTTATTCGAAAGAAGTACCATTGCCCCTGGCACTCAGGCAACTGAAGGAAAACGGGTGGGTTTTAGTTAGTAAAAGTCTGACACGCCCTCCTGCTCCACCCAGAGCTGGAGAAGTTATTGGATGATTTCTCACACTCCAAAAAAAAATCTTGCCAAATGTGGCGACTCTTTTTAAAGTATTTACGGTCTTAGATGCCCACCCATAAGATCTCTGTCGTTAGCGTTAAATCGACCAGCCATTATGTCCCATTGCCCAATGCTGGGCAACTGCATCCTACTGTCTTTCCACCTCTCTGCTCAGATCTGCCAAAGACCACATCCTTCATAATCTTCCAATACCATTTAATCAAAAATCATTAATTCATTCACTTATGTAAAGTGTGCACTAGGAAAGGATTTTTGAAAATTTAACTCGCAAATGGAATAAGTAGTATGAAAGTTTGTATGGAATTCAACATTTTTGCTGATGGGAAACCCTATCGAGTACATGGCTTGTCATGTTATAAAGGGACACAATCTTATATGCCCACCTTATTAATTTATAAAATCTTTTTCTTAAAAACACATGATGAAGTCTTGACAACATCTGCAAAAAGTTTGATTTATTGATATAGACCTATCACTAGGAACTGTTTAAATAAACATAGGAATTTATATCGCAGCCTACAACAAAGAACATGTGCGAGATATCAAGAACACACCAGATTAAGCTAGACTTCGGGGAATTGTAGCCGGTCTAGCACTAAATATTACAACAGGAACAGCCATTGTGTTCCCGACGTGTAGGTGTATCTCTGTATATCTCACATTATTTTAATTTACAAGGAAAAAAGGAATATAAAAAGTCTTAGCTAACCCAATTCGTCTTACTCTAATTTGCATTTTTATTTCAGATAGGTGCCTTCTAAACGACTGTTGTATTTGTAGGTGTAGGGTTCCGTAATAAAAAGATACGAAAAATCTCTTGATGGTGAGATTTAAGGGTGTGTTCGTCAGGCTGTGTTTTTGTTGCGAACACATTGCTCAGGAACTTTTTCACCAAGTTTGAAGAGCTTTATCAGTAGATATTTTTGTTCCATTTACAAAGTTTATTAAGAGAAGTACGTATACTTACTCGTACCAATTAGTTGGCCATACTTTATTAGTTGTGAATTCAGGTCAAAAACAAAGCAATCAAGACGTGCAGTTCCTCTCAACTCTTAGTGGATTTAATTAATTTTAATTAAACATGTTTCTAATTGTAGTCTTAATGTTCTATAATATCCTAACATCTTAGTATTCGGAGTGTCAGAAGTTTTTATAATTTCTGTCATATGCAGAAGAGGTTCTAGACTTCTTAGTAACTGTTTGTCTTTCGTGATTGCATTTACAATACATACCAAGTGCTTTTTTTCTATAGAAGGCAATAAGTTTGTGTTATTTGTAAAATTCAAATATATTATACACTGTACTGTAAATATATACATTTTATTGCTCATTTTTTTTCGAGAACGTCCTTTAATTAAAATATAAATGTGCCGACAGAGGAAAGTAATGGCGGCTAATAAGCTTTTGGGTGACAATGGCAACTCTAAACGCGCGAACAATAAAGGGAAGGGAATAGGCAATAACGAATTTTATGATTCTACGTCATAGGTTAAATGCTTGGGGTAAAATGTACAGTACAAATTAAATACCTAACTAAAATTAACGAGCGTGAGGGAATCTCGCCATTCTTGTGGCTCACTTTAAAAACGTTCTTGTATTTTCACCTTGTATTTTTATTCAAAAGAAAGCCTTTTTTCTTACGTATATGTAGCCGACCGACATTCCGTTTTCCGCCACGTATTTTCCTTCAGAATTCAAGATAACTTAGTGTCTTGAAACAACTTGATGCGTCTCCGACGCTACGAGTCTCAACAAGGACGTGGCTTCCGTGCAATAAACCTGATTTCACTCCAACTTCGTTCTAACATCTGATAAATAACTCGTTCCACTGGCAAAAATGGTTCAAAAGTATGTATGAGAGCCTTTACAATTGACAATAGGTACCAGTGTTTTGTTTTCGATAAAGTTCTCCAACTACAGGAAACTGGAATGACGTAAGTTGGGGAAGTCCGCCTTTCAGCAAGTGAACGTGCAAAGCTTTTATTTTGTGCTCGGGTATTGTTACAAGAATGCTGAGCTGTGAGTCGCGAGCTACTCTGAATGTTAATCAAGTGATGAAGAGAGAGGACGACGTCCATCAGTTATTCGTGTCATAACTATGTCCCTGTCGAAACTCTTTTAGCATCCCCATGGTTGCTCCCCACACTGGTTAATATTTAGTTGAAGAGACTATAGGTATACGAATCTGGCTGTCCGTGTCGCCGCAGTCACGTGCCATTTCCAATTTAATTTTGGAGTATTTGTGATGAAATAGACTCGCTACAACTAACCCACTTAAGGACTTAAAACAATAGTTAGTAACAGGAAATCCTACTTTGTGGACTTTGACAACTAAGTTGCTGACCACGCCACTGTACAAACTAGTAACTAGTAACAGTTTGCAATACTCTTTTTTGAGCGTGGTTCTGGCAACACAAATGAAATTAAACTAATAAAAATGGGAAAAGGCTTTGATGGTTGTATGGTTGTACCTAGTTGCTTACGGAATTACAGATTTAGAATTTCTGAACTCCAATAAAATTAAGAATGTTTTAAAAGCTTTCCGGGCTTGAATGATAATGGGGAGCCGGTCGGTTGGCGAGGCGCGAGCCCGAGGTGGGAAACACTACGCCCTGGGGAAGATTTGTGTTGTGTTCGCGACAATACGTCGTAAACCCGCGCCTCCGCCGCGACGCGCCGCTGCCGCACGTCGCTGTTCCTCATACGTAAGTTTCACGCACACACTCACACAAGAATTACGGGCTCGGTATATATAGGGAGGCGTAAAGTGTCAAGTTTCGGGACGTTTTATGAAAAATATTTTTATACAGCCGCAACTTTATTTTTTTTAAGTGCCAATGGAACCTTTACCTTTGTTACATTTTTAAACGAAGTTATTTTATGAAGTGGCAGCTCGTGTAAAGGTATTTGAAATAGTATTTTATTTTAATTTTCCTTGAAGCCTTTATTACAATAAAAAAACCAATCTTTCTGACCTTTTGCCAACATTGTTGGGGTCGGCTTCGCGAGCCTATCTGCCCTTCTCACTCAGTTAGGTGCTGGATAACATTATACCCAGTGTAAGACTGGTTGTCAAACTTTTGGGCTTCTAACTACACGTAATGGCTGTCAAAGATCTACGCAGCTGCAGAAGATCTGCGAAGATCTACAGCTGGGACTAATGGCGTAACGTGCTTTCCGAGGTACGGAAGGGTTTTGATATGTAATGGATGATCACCCATCCACGAACGGCTGCGGCAAGCTTAGCATTAACCTACAATTTTATTACAATACATATAGGTATTTCCGTTATTTTATTGTGAATTATTAATTCTTTCAATCCGTACAATGGACCTACTCGTAAAATGATGTAACCATTTTTAGCTGCTGAATTGTTCATAAATCTTATTTCAGTACATTTATGTTTGAAAAACATTATCTTAGCATTCACTCAATTATCAATACATAATGCTTTTAAGCATTTAAGTATAAGTAGTAGGTATACCTAAGTAGGTATCACACTTGTAAACACGCGCCGAACATTATTTAAACGCACCGCGAAAGTGTGATTTGTTTTATTTATTTTTCGAGTAACGTTTTGGCAAGTTGTGTGACTATGTTGTGTTCGGGAAGGGCAGGGAATTATTAGCCGACACATGTAATCTTATACTCGTCTTGTATAAGATTATATGTGTCAACATGTACCATCTCGTTTATCTCGGGATAATGGAAACATTCCGCGGTTCCCGACACCGGTTAACGAAAACAATTTTACCCAATTTTACCTTTGTTACATTTATTTCAGCGTCATATTGTTTAACGTGTAAATTGTTTCCGTCATACGTTTTAAAGATAATTGCTGCTGTTTTGTAGCTGCTAATTAGTTAGTTAGAACTGATGGAATGTTTATTAATAGGTATAGTATGATGTATCGCGTTGGGGTAAGTTAACTGGAGTGATATATGTAGACACAGAATGGTGGTTGTGATAATTGCTGTCATTCAAGTCAATTCATGTCACTTGGTTTAAATTAGGGATGCATCCGATACCAATATATCGGCGATACTCGAAGTTTGCCGATATATCGGCATCGGCGATATTTTAATGGCCGATTCAACGATACTTTTAAAATTTCGCGCTTTAAAAATGTAATGTAATGTAACGCGGGTGCGTGCGCAACCTATTTCGTTGCAAACAAGGCACGAACTAACTATGCTAATAATACTATTTTTTTTTAAACTAATCTCAACCTGTCTATAGTTATAAAAGGTTTTATTTAGTTTGTCCTATTATTTGTTCTTTTTATATTAATAAAAAAAATAACCTGACTTCTGTTATAATTATTTTACCTTCATTTTTGAAATCAATAAGTATTTCGGTATCGGTATCGTATCGGAAAAAAGGCATATCGAGGCATCCCTAGTTTAAATAGGTTGATTTTACTTATGTAGATTCTTTTACAGATTGTCAATGAGAGAACGTTATAGGCCTTACAGACGTCGTCGTCGATATTCTATTCTTTATTTTCATTCCTCTAAGTACCTGGTACTTATTGACAGGCCTGTACTATCCTCCCATACCTATTATCACTGTAATTTGAAAACATTGTAAAAGCCAATTATTTTTAAAAGAGCAACCGTGGAGTTTCTTGCCTTGCTCTTCTCCATAGAAAGCGACAAATTGGAACCGTGCACCTAGCTTCTGACGTTTCATAAGTGTCCATGCAGGTTATGTGAAATAAAATATTTTGATTTTGGTTGATTTTGATTTTGCTGAGTAGCATTCAACCATTCAAATGGATGAAGATACATTTAAATTAATCATATCCGTAGATACCTAACTACACCAGTTATACAAATCTAGAACATTTTTTATTATTATTAGCCATTAGTGTCCCACTGCTGGGCAAAGATTTACCTTCTCTCTTGCCACCTGTCTCTGTGCAGAGCTGCCCAGGGCCAATCTTTATTAAGAGAGTCCAGCTCATCCCGCCATCACTGTCTGGGCCTGCCGCGATGTCGTTAAGCAGGACCCATTGGGTCGTATGTTTGGCCCATTGATCGTCTGACATACGATAAATGTGTCCAGCCCAATTTCATTTATACTTCTCATAGCAGAATATTAAACTATTCCGAGCACGATGGCGACAGTTTTACTATCGGTACCTAAATAAGTGCAGGTACTTGTGACAGTTCCTAAAAGAAACGAGCTTCTCTGAATTTATCTAATTCATCCAGCCCTGTAGCTGTTTTAAGGTTTTCTAAAAGAACACTATCTGAATACTAACGTCTTCGTATAATCTCGAATACTAGAAGTAACAAAACTTACAACCTCAATCTTCCACGCCATTTCTAAGAATACTCCTAGACCACTGAGGCGATTACAAATTACGAAGCAATTTGAGACACTGTCGTAATACTAAACTCGTAAATTACAAAGTGGGCACACCACGAGCAAAGTTTGTCAAGTTTCCAAATTATGTGTCTGTGTGTAACCCGCCAACCTTTGTATATCTCCCGTGATCTTCACAATATACAAAAGATTTTATGAAGTAAAATCTTCAAAAAAATTTAAGGTGAATTTTGTTACTTTAAATAAATTAACATTAATTCACTTAGACAAAAGATCTTAGTCCTAATGATATAAACCTGCTAATGTAGAAAGTTCTGAATACGCAAATTAGTCTTAGAATTTAATTAACAGTCTCGCATCATTATCAATTTTTTAAAAGGTTATACTTGAATGTTCTTGAAATAATATTCGCAGACTGGAATTTTTCATATGCCACTGTCTACAGTCTACGCTATGAATTAGCTTCATTAAAGTAATAAAGATACAAATGGGAAGCCTTAAATCTTTTTATTTCAAAATATGGAGCGGTTCACGTTTTAAAATTACATCACAGTAAGCTGTTTTGAGATATTGTTGTAGCTCCAGACCAAATGGCTTTCATCGGTTTAGACCGTGATGTTTGCACACTGTGCAAGACGGAGGCAGAAACGCAAAAATGGGTCTAAGATCAGACGATAAAGTGACCTTATTCACAATGTAGAAGATGGAAGTCTATCACATCTTCCGACAGAGAGCTAGTCACATATTGCGCTCTTCGACCTACAGCGGAAAGTCAGACTAAGTTTAATAACTTCGGCAGACATTAATTTCATTTTATATATTTTTATAAATAAGACTAACCCTAATCCTAAGCTTCATTGACAGAAATGAGAGACCGGCATTTGTAAACACTGTGAGGCTAGCGTTTAAGGGGAATCTAGTCCACATTTTTTCGATAGAAATTTCGGGAGTGTATTACTCCACTGTTCGACTATGTAAATCAAAAATTAAACAAGTTATGGTTTTGTCTTATTATTAATATTGTCTGTACGGAACCAGAATACTAAAATAAAAAGCCATTAAAAAGTTAGGAGCCAACAAAGATTCGTTTTTCTTGCTAATTTAATCTAACTTTGGGCGTGTTTAAGTAATAAAAGAAGTGTAAAATCTGAAAAACCAAGTCGGTACCGACAAAGCTCTAATATCGAAAAGTTCAATAAACTTTATTGGTCACTGACTGCAGTGGTTTTTTCATAAAACCCGATCTTCCGAAGGACTGTTCTTAATCTTTGACGCGCCTGTTGTACTATAACTGATCCTGTTTCTCACTCAATAATGTTGTGCGCGTACACTAGATTCTAACTGCTCATCACTGATACTACCTCTGTCGGCTACGATACCTGGTGAGACAGCGTTTTTAGCCAGGCCCATCAGTGAGTTCCAGTCCGCGACTAGGTTCCCCTTAAAAGCATCACATTTTGAATAGATAAATTAAAAGGACTTCTTCTATATTTTATATTTTGAAAATTTTTTTTTTTTACAATATGTAGGTGTAATATGTAATCGCTTTTGTGTCTGTCTGTGTGACCGCTTAGTTCTTTTGTGTATAATAAATCAACATTTAACTTAGGTATCCGACTTAATCCTATCCTACTAATATTATAAATGTGAAAGTTTGTGAAGATGTTTGGATGTTTGTTACACGCAAATACGGCTGAACGGATTTGGATGAAATTTGGCACACAGATAGTTTATAACCTGGATTAACACTAACGATACTTTTTTTCCGGTAATACGTTCCCGTGGGATAATTTTCGACGTCCACGCGGATGAAGCCGCTGACAAAGGCTAGTAGCACATAAATATCAATGTCGGTTTGCCGCCGTGCGTCGCTAGGGCGAGTCACTAGTATAATATAACTCAAACTAACACAAGTTTGGCATTCGAATGTCATGGATACTTCTTCACATTTCAAGTAATTTTTTCTCTTACCCATAAATAAAAATCAATTAGCAATTTTTCAGAACTAACGGGCGTGGTAATCTTTCAAAATCAAAATCAAAATCAAAATATTTTATTTCACATAAACCTGCAAGGGCACTTATGAAACGTCAGAAGCTAGGTGCACGGTTCCAATTTGTCGCTTCCTATGGAGAAGAGCCGGCAAGAAACTCCACGGTTACTCTTTTAAAAATAATTGGGTTTTACAATGTTTTCAAATTACAGTGATAATAGGTATAGGAGGACAGTGCAGGCCTGTCAATAAGTACCAAGTACTTAGAGGAATGAAAATAAAGAATAGAAAATCGTCTATAAATCTAATCTGTAAGGCCTACAATGTTTTCCCATTCACAATATGTAAAAGAATCTACATTAGTAAGATCAACCTATTTAAACAAAGTGACATGATTTCCATGAGAATCACTAATTAATAGGTGTTAATTGAAGCGATGTATAATGTCAAAAATGACGAGAATATGTCAGAAAGTGTAAAAAATAAAATAATTAAAAATTAACATTGTAATTTGGAAGCAGTTAATAGACTCTCACAAAGTTATGCTGTTAATGAGGTACCAGGGAAGCCACATGTGCAGAAGGAATTAATGCCAAACTTCCCTGTCTTCAACGTAGTCTTTTATCTTATAATATGCTTTTTTGATAAGGACACGTTTGATGTGAGTTTTAAACTTTCCATCGCTAAGTTCTGTAACCGACTTTGGCAACTTGTTATAGAAGCGGATACTGTTTACTAGAAATGACTTGCTAGTTTTAGTTAATCTAAATTTTGGAATCACGATTTCATCTTTACTACGTGTATTTAGATTATGGAAGTCGCATCTTTTTTTGAAAAGACCTAAGTTTTTGCGAACATACAAGATATTTTCTAGGATATAAAGAGAAGGCAGAGTTAGTATATCAATTTCATTGAATTTGTTTCTAAGAGACTCGCGAGGCCCCATTTTATAGATAGCGCGGATTGCCCTCTTTTGTAAAATGAAAACTGAATCTACGTCAGCTGCCGATCCCCACAGCAGAACGCCATAAGACATAATACTGTGAAAATAAGCAAAGTATACTAACCTAGCTGTGGCTACATCAGTCAACTGCCTTATTTTTCTTACTGCGTAAGCAGCTGAACTTAATCTACTTGAGAGAGCTCTAATGTGGGCACCCCATTGCAATTTTGAATCTAAAGTAATTCCTAGAAATACAGTTTCCGAAATAGCATCTAGTTTCTTGCCATCAAGTTTTAAATTTAGCCCTACTTGGGGTACATTTGGTAATGAGAACTTAAGACATTTAGTTTTGTTCGCATTGAGTAAAAGATTATTAGCCGCAAACCATTTCGAGAGAACAGCTAGACTATCGTTGACATGTAAGACATCCGTATCTTTTCTATCTATTCTAAAAATAAGAGAGGTGTCATCAGCGAATAAAATTATATCCGAGAAGTTTGCCATTAGGTAAGGAAGGTCGTTAATATAAACTAGAAATAAAAAAGGGCCAAGAATTGAACCTTGAGGCACGCCCATCTTAACTAGAGACCCCGAGGACGTTGCCCCGTTAACATTTACTTTTTGCTGCCTGTTTGATAAATAGGAAAGTACAAGATCAGCAGCTCGTCCACGAATTCCGTAGTGGTGTAATTTACAGATGAGTGTGTTGTGGTCAACGCAGTCAAACGCTTTTGAGAGGTCACAGAAAATGCCAATTGCATCCTGGGACTTCTCCCAGGATTCCAAAATGTGACTGACGAGTTTTACTCCCGCGTCAGTCAAGTTCAAGTCAAGTTCAAAATACAAAAGAGGTATTGTTAACTAACTGTTATTGCTTCGTAGTTGATTACCTTTAAACTTGTTGCTATTCAGATGTCTATTCTTTTGTGCGAAGGAAACTTGGACTGTGAATTCACTTTTGGTTTTTAATTCCTAGGACTCATGTCGACTTGAAATTTAAAGTCAAATCATTTCAAATAGCACATAAAAGGCACTTTTGAGCATAATTTACAGAAAAAATAATAATAATTGATCCCAGTTGCCCTTTCCAAAGGTAGTTTCGTATGGAGAAGAATGGGCAAGAAACTCTCTTACTCTTTAGAATAAAATTACTATCTAAAGAAGTCGAGCGGTTCGAGGGTAGATACATAGACAGTGTTTTTTTTCTCGGATTAACTAGTAGAGTTGGACATTATTAATGTTAATAAAATATTACGAACTCACTTTTGCATAGGTTGTTTGTGTTTATATCGACTTCATTATGCGAATGTTCCCTTTGTTTACAAAGCTGTGACCGTTTCAAAAAGCCTTTAATATGTTTGTATATTTTACATTGTATCCGTTTATATTTTCTTTTATAACATTATAAGTACTTTGAAATCCTGTTTGAGAATGTTTTCTCTTGTCATAAACACAGCTATTTATACCTACAATTAGTTAGGTAGATCAAAGGCCGTTCTTGTGAAGTCAGCGATGAATATTGCCTGATCGTGGATGTATTCATATTTTTATTTTTCGTGGTCTCAAAGCGCTGGGAATATTCATTGGTGAAAATGTTGAGGAATATAGGCTTGGAGCGTTCACATATCATGGCGGGTGCTCCTGGTGCGCCGACATGACCCGCCACTGCTATGATTGATCGTCCGCTGCCGGGAACCAATTAAACTTGTCCACTACACTGGCAGACATAAAATTTAGTAAGATATATCGAGCATCAAACATTTGCCCAACTAAATTTGAAGGCAAATTGTATTCGGGATCCTTCGGACTTGTATGTGACAGGTTGATGGTAACTTTATAACAACATTTCTAACCTGTCTATTGGTAGGTACAAAAGGTTAATTGATGTGTCAATATTTCTAACCGCTCCGGCAGGGTACGTTTCAATCATCCCATCTGCTCTACCTATGGATCAGGGACTATCTTTTGTTATGTATTATCTTCTCTACGACGACGTTCGCGTTCACGTTGTGATGGTTGGTTCATTTAATTCTTAATTATCTATAAGGGGATCAAATGTCAGATTTTTCGCCATGAGAATAGTCTTAATAAAATCAGACATTCAATCGCAAAGTTTATAGAAACTGCACCTGTGAGAATTTCATATTCATGGTTGCTGGAATTGATCTCAAATATGTACCTAACCTCTTTGTGATGGGGTCGTGCGGGCCATGACCCTATACGGGGCAGCGGTGTGGGCGCCTACATTGAGGCGCCAACCAGCATGCCGGTTGAAGGCGGCCTATAGGGTGACGGCCATACGGATGGTACGGGGATACCGCACGATCTTCGGTGAGGCGGCGGGCCTCCTTGCCGGATTGCCACCATGGGATCTGGAGGCAAAGGTCCACGCGCACACTTGGAAGTGGCGCGAGGAGGCCGAACGCCGTGGCGTAACTCCGCTGCCGCGGGAAATCGCGGCACAGCGGACAGAGCTCCGGCGGGATCTCATGGCGACGTGGAGAGTGCGATTGTCGCAACCCAGTTCTGGGCACGCCACAATTGCGGCGGTAAGTCCCCTCTTTGAGGAGTGGCTTGAGAGGCGGCATGGCGTCCTCACCTTCCGCTTGACACAGGTCCTCACCGGACACGGTTGTTTCAGGAGGTTCCTGTTTCGCATAAGGCGGGCGGTTGCATGGTTAGCCGTTACCTCCTTCAGCGAAGCAGTGATGCTCGCAAAGAGGGAGGCGGCGCACGTGAGGGAGAGGCAGTACATGCACCCTCACGGCCGTAGCCTTCGCAGGTGACGCCCTGGGCGTCGGGAATCCCAGGCTGATTCCCGGCCACCGTAGGCGCGGGCTTGCGGACGGCGAGGAATGGGTGGGCGAGAAATGGGCTCGCTGTCCGATAAGGACCAAGCCCGGGTAGACGGCGCGTTGTGTTCCACGCGCGCCTCAAAGAGATGTCAGCACCAACTGATGGGGCCCGCAAGGGCCGATGCCTGCCAGGGGTGCGGGTTGTTCGAAAGAGATACCGCGGCCCCTGTCACACAGGCAACTGAGGGAACACGGGTGGGTTTTAGTCAGTAAAAGTCTGACACGCCCTCTTGCTCCACCCAGAGCGGGAGAAGTTATTTGATGATTTCCCACCCATAAAAAAAACCTCTTAGTGATAATTATCTTATGGCAACTAATCTAAACTAAAACGTTTATAAAAAAAAAAACGATTTCCGATAAATGAAGTCTGTGTCTATGATTTTTCGGTTTTTTTGCCACCAACTTCCGAAAAAATACGTAGGTAATATTGAAGCGAACTTGAAAACCACCTATCAGAAGAATACCACTCTATATGATATGCCATTTCGAACAAAGATTTTGTAATCGGTTTATAAATGAGGGCTAACAAAAAAAAATACATCCGAATTGAGATTCTCCTCCTTTATTATAAGTCGGTGGGTAAAAACGGTGAGATTGATTGATTGATTAACTTTCTAGTTCAGAAACAATTGACAACCATGTCATGAAATAACCCACTGAATCCATTCCAAATATTCATACTATCATCTTCGAAGGAAGGTAACACGTTATGATTGCCTCCCAGGTATTTTATAGACATTTTAAAATCCTTTGAACACGTTATCATGCAATAAACGGGATAAATGCGACTATAAAATAGAAATTTAGTTCGTAAAATACCTTTAACATGGCGAAATTCAACTTACACCTTAATAGCAGTGACTGATAGCAATTTTGAATTCATTGCTAACACATTGATTTTTAACCGACTTCAAAAAGGAGGACGTTATCAATTCGGTCTGTTTATATATTTTTTAATGTATGTTCGGGCATATCTCCGTCATATAGGTATAGACGGATTTGCAAAATAATTTTTTAGTTCGAAAGGGGTTTATTCTGAAAACAAAAGGCGGTGACGAAAAATTAAAATACATATTCAAAGATACAGGACTTCCGAAATTAGAGTTATTTTTCACTTTGTAGCGTTTTTTCGGAAGTCGGTAATTTTTTTTTTAAGTCTTTTTTTGTATACAATTTATTAAAATGGTTATTGATTGCATCTTTTCTTTTTCAAGATTTAGGTAAGCCAGTACGTATAGGTACTACTTACCACTTCAGTTTATGCAGTTTAGGGTGTGTTTTATGATGTTACGGTCTTTGTAACTGAGTCGTGATATACTCGACTCAGTTGCAAAGTGCATAAGATCCATCCACATCTATGAAGCATGTTTCCCGCAATAGAGATAACATTAAAATGGTTAACTTTACTACCTGTGATACCTTCAGTGAAGCACCTAAAGTAGTAAACGATTTATTTAGGAAACACGATTTTGTTAGGACCAACAAGCCGATAAAATGAAAGAAAAAGAAATCATTGTTTTAGTTCTCAGGTGACGGTCAAATAAAAACATGGTCGAGAAGGGATAATGCCGCTCGTGATTTATGTTAATGTTAAACTAGCAATGTCACTTTACCCAAAAAAATGTAGATAAAAACGTTACTTGATAGTTTCAGGGAAGAGGAAATCCCTTGAATATTATTGCTGTAGATATTCGTGCCATGAAAATATTAAACATTATGTTTGTATAGAAAATAATTCAATTTCTCACCCTGGCGTCATTTTTAGCGAAGTCACAAATAACGTTAAGCTCTTTAAAGTAACATATTTTTAAAGTCTTTCCCCATCTATTTTCCTACACATTTTAATATGGCTCTTAATTTATAGGTGCCTACATAACTTTATATTTTATCTCTTAAACTGCTTTCTGCTTCATGATTAGTGGCGGTGGTCTATTCTCCAGTGTATTCTACAAAAAGTATAATTTGTTTTGCGAGCAATTTAAGCGTGGTTTAGTTTAAAAGCGTATGCGTCTTTCTTGGGCCTGGTAATGGTGCTCCGGGGGACTATTCTTTGCAGGAAATCTCCACGCGAAGCACAAAACATATTCGTACAATTTTAAGTTTTTGGCATGCAACATGTACATTATTCAAAGTGTTTTGTATTACAAGGAACCTCTTCAGACGTGTGTCATCACGTGTAAGCCTTTATCGTAGGTCTTTCAATGTTCCCGTCGCTTTATTTTCGACTACACTCTGGAAAGTGGCGCTTTGTATTTTACTCTTGGCAGGGTTTGGTCTTATTTCATTTAGGAGTATTTTGTTACGAGTCTTATGTTTTGTGAACCTTTAGATTCTTTCAGTTTAGTTGCATTTTTAATAAAACCTGAGATTTTTTCTGCAGATTCATATTTAATACAATAGTTTTTGTTATTCGTTTAAATTGTTCCTAGTTTTTGAAGTAAAAATGTGGCAAAAGCTCAACAACGCGTGGCGTGCTGCTTGGCTTTAGTCGAAATTGTAGTCAGAGCAATTTAATACAGTTCGTTATGTTCCTGAAAAACGAAAACATCCATGCAGCCCACCTATATAATATGAACCATGTATTACGGTACTCATCCTCGAATTCAGATACTAATACATTCTATAGTATGATGTACTACCTCGTACCTGTTATGTATTCGCTCGAATATGCGGTTAAATCTAATTTTAGCAAAAGCCACATAGTTGTCGTGCAACCTGTCAAACTAGTATGAGCCACGAGACAGTTATAAGTCAAAAACTTGTCCCAGAAGGTAGCAGGGCCGCGGTGCGACAGCGGCCCCATCATCTCGACATTTTCAATTTCCGTTTAAGTATAATTGAATTTTGAATATGCGCATTTTTCTTTCACTAGGTGAAAGACCGGAAGATATTATATTTCATCAATTTGCATGTGTTTTTATTTGTCATGTCAGTACAGATCCTTACAGATATTGTACCTACTGTTGGTTGTTAAAACATCCATTGAAAATCGAGTGTATATTCTTTCCTCATAAAACACTCGCCAGTTCGTTTCCAAAAGATAACATTTTACCATGTAAATGTACTAAATAAATGAATGAAATAAAAATACAGTCATTAGAGTCTTATTATTTCTCGGAACTTGTAAAAGTAAACTGGGGGAACTGTTTACAAACTGTGCAAAAGAAAGAGTAAACAAGTTGTTACTAATTGTGTACTAAGGCAATATTTAATCCAAGTTGTTATTGCTAAAGCTGTGGTTTTAACTGCAAACAACGGATTTTCTGTTTATGTAGTTAAAAGAGCTGCTCGCCCTTTAGGAAAAATCTATCATAATTCATGATGTGTGCTTGCGGGCTTAAAATGGGACCATCCCATCTCTTTTCGCGGTGTCGTAAGGGGCAACTAAGAGATTATCTCATTCACCATCAGCTTGATGCGCAGCAGTGTCGAGCTGAAGTTAATATATGATTTTCTAGAAGGAAAACAGGCAGTTATTTTTCCCAGAATGAATTTTAAAACCAGCAACAGACAGATCATGAAACACAGTTCCAATACAAATTCCATTTTCGCTTCAAATCATTTCGTTTTCAAATTCCCTGAATAGCAAGCCCACGTGGGATCGCATGAGATTAATTTGCGGACGAAGTAATGCGATTAGTGCGTTCACGGAAGTATATGAAGTAACTGTTTAATTATTTGTTGACAGGCATTTGTAGTGTGATGGCGGGGCTCCGGTGAGGGCGCGCGGCGGGCGGGGCGCTCCGCCTGCGTCCGCCCATGGCCCCGGCTCTCCGACTCAGGTAAACAATCACATTCCCTATTTAAATGCTTTTGTACAAACTATGATGGTTTAGTAATAAGGAATGTTTGGATAAAACAAAAAGCCCAGCCTGTACATTTTTAAAAGCCTTTTACTTGAAAGGTTTAAGGGATCACCTGTAATATTTTAAAAGGCGGCCATTATTCTCTCCAAATATTTTAGGTAGTCTTGAAACCCTAATAGGTTAGGTAGACATTAGAATGTTAAATCGACAGATGTTTCAAGCTATTACAAATGTTATAGGTAGTTAGCTAATTATTCCCTATTGTCTCCAAACGTCCAATTATCTTAATAATACGTTTGTAGATAACGTCTATCGTTAATTAGTAATCGATTTACGGATTGTGTCACTTGATCTTAATGGAAGTCAATGTTTTTATACAAGTATCTATCTTCAGAGTAGTCGCTTGCTTTGTGTCATCAAAACTGTAGACCTTTGAGCTCGATACCAATCCCACGTTGTTTTCATTCAATTAAAATTTACGAATAAAGGTAGGCTATTGTAACAATAACACCTGGGAATGTTTGATGTTTATTTATTCTGTTATTTCGAAATGACTACCCGTTCGCATTGCGCACGAAATTTTTTGGTATTTCATATTTATACAAACATGTTGGAGCTTTTTACTGGAAGTCCCATTTTATAAAAACTTTGCAAATATGGGTGCAGTATTTGAGTTGGAGAAATGTTGGATACAAAAACCTGCTGAGTGTATATAAGTTGGATATAAATTTCTACATATGTATTAGTTACATGTACTTGGTCTGCATCTCATAGCCCACTAATTTCTACAGATTACGTCAACCGGTAAATATCCAACCGTTGAACATAAGCCTCCCGATACCCTGGCTCAGCGGGCGACTCTAAATGGGAATTACCATAATTATCCATCGCGCTTCAACGATGGATTGGTGATTGAATTCCTATACTACGTCAATTCCACTATTATTTTCAGATCTCTTCAGTAATTAAACAGGTAACTAGCCCTAACGCTTTAAAATAATACCGTTTTGGAAACTAGATCTCAAACTTCGGACCTCCTAATTGTAAAGTTTGGCAAACTGTTGCGTTCAGATTCATTATCGATAGCCAAATACATTGAACTGGCAGCAAGCTTGTAAAGTTCGTATTTCATAGCTTGTTAGCACAACAAAGTGCTAATTCTTGAAACTTTCGAAGTATTACGTACCTACTATAATAGATGTCGGATAATTTGGTACAAACATAAATAGACGAAAATTGCCTGTAGTGTTTCACTTTGAAAATAATTTTATATTAGATGCAACGAATATCTTTGAACAGGAGTGATTTTAATGAAATATTGTAAGAATTAAATATAAGCATGGTAGTTACCTATCAAAGTAGTTACATTACTTCTGTAGGTACGTAATTCTATTAATTGGCTTAAGAAATTAGTTTGTTATGAGTAAAAGTGTTGGCTCACGAAATCGATGAGTGCTAGATGTAGATCTTTGTTATAAGACCTACATCTAGCATTCATAGATCTCTAAAAAGCTTTCGACAGAGTTCCACGTTAGTTAGTATGGCAATTCGTGCCAAAAATGTACCAGAATATTACGTTGAGTTTAATATAGAAATGAAGATCTCGAAGCCTAGCAGGCGTAAGTAAAGTATTCAAGGTTAAAGTGGATTTCCATCAGGGATCTGCTCTCGACCCCCTATTATTCAATATAGTGTTGGATTACCTCAAGGACACATACTTTTTCCTTTGCTGTGGACTCTGCTATATGCTGACGACATTGTTCTGGCTGCTGATACCGCAAGACACTTGCAGGAACTTCTAAATGCGTGGACCTAGGCACTTAAAAAGTAGGAGCAAGACTGATTATTTGAAATGCCCTTGTGGTGGTAATGCAACACCTAAAACCACCTGTACTAGAAGGAGTACCGTGTGATCCACATATTCCCGTTAAAACAAATGGTACAGTCAGTTCTTCCGCTGTTATTGTATTGATCCGAATGTTGGACAACAAAGAAGACGCATAAACAAACGGAACATACCAATGTAATGAAGATGCTTAAATGGGCGGCAGGTGTGCCCAGACTTCACAAAGTTTGCAATGAAAACATACTATACTGCTTTAAACCCGCACCAATCAAGAATAAAATTACTGAAACGTGCCCAAGATGGTAAGCTGCATTAAAAGATGCAAGAAGAAGATCACTAAATCTGCCAGAACAAAAGAGAGGCATAGGCCGCCCGCCATTTATCTGTTGGCCAAATATAAAACGAGATCTCAGGAAAGCCCAGTTGCCAGAACCGACAAGTCAAAACAGAATAACTTGGCATAGAAAATCGAGGAGACCCGACCCCAAATAACGTGACCAGGGACGGATGAAGACCAGATTTTAGAAATCAGTTTACTTTCGAGTGTTATTCCTATAAATAAAAGATTTTTTATCATCAGTCATCATCATCTGCATAAATCTCATCAATCATCATAATCATCATCTGATTTTTTATCATCAGTCCCTTTCCCAACTAAGTTGGGGTTGGCTATCAGTCTAACCGAATGCAGCTGAATACCAGTATTTTACATGCGCAACTGCCTATCTGACCTCCAAAACCTAGGTACTGGGTAATACGATACCCCTTGGTAAGACTGGTTGTCAGACTTTCGGGCTTCTGACGACCCGTAACGACTATCAAAGATCCACGAATGACAGCCGGGACCAACAGCTTAACGTGGTTTCCGAGGCACGGAGCATCAAAGCACGGCATCGGTCTTGAAATCTAAAGCTAGTCACCCATCCATGAACCAACCGCGGCAAGCGTAGCTTAACCTGATCGATCGACCCGATTACTTAGCCACAAGCCCCTCGTATTAAAACTAAATAAAAAAGGCAAAAAGATCAAAGAACTCCCCGACATAAGCCGCTTTCGATCCCATTACTTCTGCTTTATTTAGTATTATAACCTTGTGATTAACCTTGTTATTGAATATTGTTCGTCAAACTACTCGAAATAATTCGTGTAATTTACACGAATATCGGAATAGAATAATACCTTAGTTTAAAACTACTACCGAGGTTATTTTCTATGTTAAATTAAATCCCAACTTGACTAACTATAGGTACCTACCAGTCGGTGTATTTGTTTTATGGAACAATGACATTCCCAAATAATGTTGTCAGTTAAATTTCTTCGATTTTTTGTCTTAGGTATATTTCTAAATGAAATAAGCTAACCAAGATACTATAATACTAAATCGACTTACAAGGTTAACTTGCACTGGTATATTTTAGAAACACTAGTTTGCGACTTCAAATCTTGCTACTCCACATTTTGCACTCACGCTGTTGACATACGAAGGCGCATTGATCATGTTCGGTGGCGATAGGCTACCGACCTGTCATAACTTATACAGCTAACCTCTGACCCGTCACGAACCGCTACGTGGCTTTAAACCCGCAAACACTTTCCAATCTACCGTCACCAATCGTCACTTCAATTACTATGCCTGTGTGAGACGAGTTCGTGTGCATATGTACGTATCTATCCAATTTGGATTGGCGGATCATCCCGCGATATCGTTGACGAGAAAATAAGGATGTGTTGCGACCTTAAAAGGTGTTGCGAACTTATCTGCATAAATTGCAGTGCCGATAAACCTTAAGGGAGATAGAAGCTCATACAAAAAGGTGGGCTACTTGGCAATGTACGTTCATTTTGTGGGGAAACAGTTCCCTGCTGAATAACTACGGTCTCGTTTTCAGCAGTAGACTGTTTTCACAAATGAGCTGGATATTAGGATAATATTTCTGACATTTATGCGGAGTCTAATAATCACACGCCCCCAACGTGTATGTAATGTTAGTAAAATGAAGGTACATTTACTCTACGAGTTTCAGCTGCGGTGTCCACATACAACGGTGACACCTGAAAGGTGTACAACTGTCGGGAATGTGAATATTGTGAGTATCGGTAATCGGGTTATTCAGTGTGAAGCGCTGAGCGTTATTAGGGAAATTATGCATTTAGGCCTAGGAGAACAGGCACTGTGCATACAAGTTAGTAAAAGTATAGTGAGTAGGTACATACCTTCCAATTAAAGAACCCACAACAATGTCTCAGTATCCCAGCATTTTTTCGTGCCCTTACCAACTTTCTATTAAGTAAATAATAACATTAAAATACCTCTTTATTTTCTTCTCATTATGTAATTTGTCTGCAGATGGGTGTTGCGGTGGTTGTTGACGGCGACGGCGTGGGGCGCGCTGTGCGGTGGCGGGCGTGCGCACACGCCATCGCTCACTCCTGCGCTCACGCCGCCGTGCCCGACGCACTGCATCTGTTTGTCACAGTCTCAGGTGATTAAAATTTGTTGATATTGTTACACTTAGCCGGGATCGGTCATAGACTCTCTGTGCGTTGACAGTGATATCTACTGAAACGCGGTGTAGCATGATTTTAATGACGATGAAGTACCGAAAAGACGAGAAACTCGAGAACGCTTGAATTCCCAATCCAAACCGTTGGGTAGGTACATAATATTTGTGAAAGCAGTTGATATGATTATAAATCGTAAACAATTTATGCAATAAATAGGACTTAAATTAGCCCAAACTTACACAGTAAGGTGTTCCAAAATGATTTACTCTCAACGCTATACCCTATGCTTGTCCACCATCTGCTACTCGCAGTCGTTTATGATAATCCACGAAAATGTACATTTGCATATTTCGGTGGACCACTCCGTTAACTCGAAAAAGTTTCCAAGCAAAATGAAAATATAAAATGTTCTCTAATTGCAGCCTATTTCAAATCAACCATCATGAAATGTCATCCACGAGTTTTTGAAATGAAAACTTCTTTAAGCGCGTTGGCCATTTTTCCGTGATTTTTGAGATGCGAAAAACAATTGAACTCGCGACACCGTTACCGACACCTCTGTATATTAAGTTAGTTTTAGTTGAGCTTGATCAGTATAAATTAAATGTAATAAAAGGTTTTACCTATTTGGTAAAATTGCCAATGCCGCAGTTGCCAATTTTTTTCTTTTTCTTTTACAATATTAATATTACAATTTTCATATAATGCGCTATTAAATGAAAATTGTAATATAATTTTTGTAATAGTACTTTATAATAATGAATAAAAAAACACTTCATTCAAAAGTATTTCTTGCACAATAAAATATTTCCTGACGATTCAAAAACTATTTTCTGACGATTAAAAAAATACACAGATAATTGTTCAAGTTTTCACTTCTGTCGGCGCTCCCGGAGTGCCACTGTTTTTTTTAATATAACATTACTAGCTTACTGCCCACGACTTCGCCTGCTTCAAATATGTTATTTTAACAAGAAATATATCATATATTATAGTATCGCATCGCCCACCCGCCATAATACTTCGTTCTTTCTGACTTTTTTCTTTTTACTTGGCTGCTTAAGGTCCTAGCACGATGTTAAATAACCTTCTCCAAGAAATGGGATTTCAAATGTAAAAATATTTTTTTTCAAAACTGACTGGTAGTTTCAGAGATTACACCCTACGGACAATCTTACAAACAAACATACGAGACGGGCAAATCTGGGCCTAAACGGTACAGTAATGAAATATTATATATTTTTTTAAACCTTTTTTTGTAGTAAATCACAAAATATTCGGTACTTAGTTTTATCATGGCATAAGAAATTAAATATTTAATCAAAAGAATACAGACTTCCCTCACTTTGAGATATCGAAATCTTTTTGTTACGGTAGATTATGATTTCTTTTTCTTTGTAAATTCTTTATTTAAATATATAGATATACGGTCTTATTCATAAAAAGTTATCGAACATCTAAACAGTTGCTAAAGTCTGGTTTACAAAAAGTGCTATTCATAAACGCATTTTAGCACTAGAGTGTTCTTTAAACCTATTATAAAGTTATAAACGCCAGAACCCTACTTTAGCAGTGTTTTAAGGAAAAAATGGCCGACTATACAGCAGCTGATTGATTACAAAGAAAATGACAATTGACTATTTGACGTACAAGTATTGTGTGTCAACAAATGTCAGTTTTCAAGCAATCAGTTGACAGTTACAATTTCAAATTATTTGTCAAATTCAGATAACAATGACGTCACCGCGTCAGAAGTATCGAAACTGTAGACAATTAAGTAGTTGCCAGTACGTAATAATGTCCATGGTCACAATTATTCGGTGTGTATGCAGATATTCTCGTTAGACGATTCGATGTGTTGGTCATTTTGTTGGGTAATTTCATTAAAAAGGCAACATTTTGATTTATAAACGACATTTTAGTTATAGAACGTTTTATGAATACAAAACTTTTTCAAAGGTTTTATAAGCTTATCGAGCAGTTTAACTAATGAATGTCTTAAACCTTCGATAAGATTTTTTTATGAATAAGACCGATAGAATATAAAACAATAAAACAGTTTAATTGTTTTTCCATATAAAAAAGGCTTTCAGTCCTAGCTTACGCTCATTCAGATTTCTGATTTAGTCAATTTTAACGGATTTAAAATACTTTTTCTCGGAAAATTGTGATTGAAAAAATGCCAAGAGGATTATCAGAAGTTTTACGAGCAAGAATAGTAACTTTGAGGGAAGAAGGATACACCACGAGAGAAATAGCACGCAGAGTTGCTATGTCCCATTCCATGTCGTGACCACGTTGCAGAGGTACCACGGGATGGGTAATGTACTACTCGTTACTGTAACGTCAGGCCCAACTTTCTATGAACTTTCGCCCGTCTCCCGATCTCTATAATATTAGTATAGATTTAATATGTTTTCATAAAAAATAAACATCTCTTGTTTCCGTAGCTATTTTTGTTACCTGTAAACGAAAACAGATCTCTGTGCTTATTATTATTATTTATTCTATAGCAATTTCCAATCACATTATAAACTAATTTCTCAGTTGCGCAGTTCACCGAATTTAATACTATTTTACGGTACACAGCTAAAGACAAAGGAATCTTAAATTATTGGATTAAATTGAAATTAGAGACTGTAATCTTCACGATTGAAGTCCGCCCTTGTCCCAGCTTTTCTGAAGTATAAATTGGTAGGTTTCTTCCCAGAAAAGATAATTTTCAGTGCTTTTATTAATTCCTATTTGTTTAGAATTCTGTCACTTTCATTTTATATGTATACGGTATACGTAAACCTAACTATTTTCAATAGTTTGTGTAGATTTGTTTTATTCGGACTCATGTAGTCAGTCTCCTCTATTCAAAACTCCTGAAAGTTTTCAAAAAGTAAAACCGGGGTTCGGTTCTCGGCAAGTTTGTTAATGTGTTTTCACTTTTTCTGTTGCACAGTATAGTTGTAATAATAACTAGATACGCCCCGCGGTTTCACCCGGATCTTGAGAGTCTTGATCCTGTGGGAATATCGGAATGAAAAGTATTATATGTCCTAATCCATGAATTAAAGTTCAGCCACGCGTAAAAGCGTAACAAATAAACATACAAAAATCTAATCTTTTATCTTTGTAATATTAACATTAGATTCAGTGTGTCACGAGACGTGTCTCGTATTTATATCAATCGATTGGATGGACAAACAGTCCACTAATACACGTAAATTGAATTGGTACGCACCTACTAAATTGAATTGAAGCTTCGACATCGACGCTTTATATGGTTGTACCTACAGGGATGGATCAAATTGATATTTGTTTTGGTCGATTATGTGCGAAGCTCAAGTTTGGAACAATTCAATCAAAATATTATGGACTTCGGCCTGTGAACGCCGATGACAATATTGCGGGAAGGATTAACCTTATTGACCAAGCAAACAGTGGAAATAATGCTTAGGTCGTGACACGGCGAAACTGATAATTCAATCATTTTTGTAGGATTGTTGTTTGTCATTGACTCAGCGCTGGAAAATATTGGAATAGGGTTCAGCGTTGATTACAATGTGAAATATTTATTTTACTGGTGTTGTTTGGTCGCAGGTGGTGTGCAACAGCGCGACGCTGCGCGGCGTGCCGTCGGCGCTGAGCGCGAGCGTGACGCAGCTGTCACTGTCGCGCGCCGACCTGCGCGTGCTGCGCTCAGACGCGTTCGCGCATCTGCGAGCGCTGCGCCGCCTCGCGCTCGACGCCTGCAACCTCACGCGCATCCGCCCCTTTGCCTTCCGGGGCCTGCCGCGACTCCGCGAGCTCTACATCCAGCACACGCCGCTTGCTACAGTCGATGCATTCGCGTTCGCTGCTCTACAAAACATTACTTCAATCGTCCTGACACACAACAGGATCGCTCAAATCGAGGGATACGCTTTTGCAGGAACCAATTTTATAAAGCTCATCTCCCTACGGAATAATCCAATTAAACGTATATTAGCGCATGCCTTTTCGGGGCTTAATGATGTAGCGCAGATTGAACTCCCATCTGGAATAAGATCTATCGAGCCTCAAGCTTTTGCTGGGCTAGAAGGGGTCGGCGTGCTCGAACTGGCGTACATGGATCTACCGGCGGTGCTGCCTGATACATTTCGAGGTCTGGTGCGGGTAGGCCGGCTGGCTCTTCGGGAATCTGATCTAGGGATAGTGCGGGTCGGTGCGTTTGACGGTCTACAGCGTATTGATATACTAGAAATTTGCAACAATAAGATCGACGGCATTGAAGAACTTTCCCTAGTACAAAACAACAGCGTCACCACATTTAAACTAACCGGCAACCACATGTTGGAGACGCCAGAGGCGGTCATTTTAGAAGTTGAGAATATAGTGATTCGTGGGAATCACGTGCCGTGTGAGTGTGGTCGGGACCCTCTCGCTAACCCGTTGGCCCTGACGCAAGATTTCCCGGAAGAGAATTTTTGTATATCGCCATTAAAAGTGCGCGGTCGTAGCCTGGGCAGCGTGGGCGCGGGCACCGCGGGGTGCCGCGGCGAGGCGGGGGGCAGCGCCCGCGCTCGGGCGGCAGGTGCTGGCGCACGACCGCGCGACGCGCTCTCCTCGCCGCGCCTCGCACTCACGGCAGCCACGCTCGTCTTTCTCGCGAGTAGTTAACCGCCCTCGGTGTTCAATTAAGTGAGTTGTATCCATTTGTAAATATTGTAATATATGTGAGTGAACATAATAATGCGAAATTTTACATTGAAAGGGTCCGTTCATTGTGTATACGTTGGACCATGAATAAAATTTGCCTTTCGAAACGCCTGCTTTTATTTTTTTCCTTAAACGCAGGACCATGATATATCTACTCATTTATAACGAAATCTTGAGAATGATCGATCCGTAAATCACAAAGGTATTTGAAGATTTATGGCGGAGTAAAAATAGCGTTTATCTGTATTTCTAGTCAATTAGCAGACGACATCAGATAGCGGCTGAGTAATGTTCCGCCGGGCGGTGCGCGCGGCGCCGACCGCTGTCCGCCTCACAGACACAAATATCGTTTGTTCTTAACTACTGGAATGTGAACTATACATGCCTGTAGGGAAACTTAAAATATTCAGTTTTCCTTTAGGAAATCAATCTAAACGTTATTGTTTTTCATATAATATTAGAATATTAAGAGTAGGTGCTAATTAAGATAATGGTAATCTATACTTACTTATAAAACCGAATATTTTTGTATGACACCAAAGCCATAAACTTGTTTAGGCTCGAACATGGAACGTAAACCAGTTAGACCTGCATCAAAATCGCTACGGTTGTGGTTTAATTTTTGCGCGAGAGAGCTAATTGGTATTCGAGAGAGTATTTGGTGCTGAAAGCCGCGGTGGTGGGAATGCACAGAGCGCACGTGCCACGGCGCGCACCGGCACACAGTGGAACGAATGTATGGGAGCGGTTGGACGTAGACATGTCCGAAAAATAAGAGTAAAATTATGACAAACTAATGATGCCATCTTATTCGATTACTTAATGCCTTCATAAATTGTGGTGATGAATTTCTTCATAACTCCCATATTTCGGGAGTAATTTGAGAAAATGTGAAATTTTACTATGAAAATGAGTGTATCGAGCTCTCTCCCTCCTGATTCCGGGCTTGTTTCAAGTAGCGGTCTCTAATATCGTAATGCTATTACTAAGAGCTATATTTAATACTAAGACACATAGTGCGCCAAATGTGCACTTTCTGGGATAAAAGGAAATGAAAATTTAAAAAAAAAAAGTTTTTTCCCCATTTGTATTTACTTTAAACCGCAGACAGACTTATTAAGAGGTCTATAAATATATTATATATATATACAGAAATATATATTAACAAAAATATTCACAAGAACTGATGAGAGTATGACTTTTAAGTAAGTTGATAATAAATTACCTAGTTTCATTAAAAGTACAATAAATAATTAAGATGTAAGCTCTAATTTACTAAGTTACACATTTTAAAACAATAACATCATTTAATTATCTTCGTCATCATCATCATCATCAATTAATTCAAATTCAGAATCGATGTCCGCTAAATCATTTATGTTAACAAATTCGATATCACTTTTCTCAGAATCCGTAAGCTCATAAAATTCCTTAAAAGAAGATTTTTTTACAAACTTATTTCCTTTTGGACGGATACTTGTAACAAGTGGATCAGAAGACAGTAAAAGATTGTGCATAATATCTTCATTGCATGAGATACTGCTATGCTTTCGAGAATGCCCCTCTCTATATTTTCTAAAATCTTTATTTCTAGCCTCAGATGCCTCTTCGGATAGAAAACCAATGGGCACAATTGACATGTTCTGAACTATGTCTGGCCCATGCATTAAAATTTTATGAAGTGAAGAAGGCATATAATACCATGGGTATAACTCCACGTAAAGCTTAGCAGTATCAAAGCAGAACTCTCGGAATTTAGTTACGTTGATCTTCTCTCCTGATGAAATACACTGCAAGATCACACAGATTTTTCTTAAAAGCATAGCATCTATTCCGGTCAGTTCAGCAGATTTAGTGTAGTTTTCAAAAAATCTCCTTGCCGAGTTGCCATTGTTGGTGGATCCACTGCCTTGTTTCACAACATCGAGAAGTAAGCCCGTTTCTCTTCTTACAGCCTCTTGAACTCTTTTCTTCCTGTCATCAACTTGCCTTTTTGCTATATCACCCCTTACTTGCCATGATTTTATGTCTAATTTGTAGGAAATGTGTAATAAGCATTCCATTGAGCGAATCCAAGCGTGAAGGGTGCTTAAGCTATATTTATACATGTCCTCGTTTGCGTGTTTATCTTTGATTAACTCTAAATTATTCATTTCTTTAGGACAAGCCTTGCATATGTCACACACTGAAGCTGCTGTATTGGATATAATGGAATGAATTTTACCATCAATCATTGTCAACAGCAGTTGGTGTTTGACACTAATTCCATCAGTGATGGTGGATGGAGTTAAGGCTTCAATCTCTGCTTCGATTTCAGCCATCTCTCTCTGCACATTTTCTTTGGTTTCCTTTATAAACTTAAACAATATTGGCCGGCAAAATGAAGTGGAAGATGGTCGCTCGTTTTCCCAAATTGTTACACCTTTTGAGACGAGCCGCAGTGGTACAAGACTAATCATAAAATTACTAGCAAGATCGATTTGCTCATCTTCACTCGTCCTTTGATGATAAATGCTTTGGCTAGATGATCCGTCAAAACCCCATTTGCTGGTCAATACGAGCTGTTGATTGGGATCAACAGGGGTTTCTAACGACCTAATAAGTCTTCTTGAGGTTAAATCCATCAAGGCTTGTAATTTGATTTTTGCAGAGCTCTCTGTAACTGTGAGATCTTCTTTGGCCGGATAGCACTTAATTTTTTCTTTAACCAACATGTAGTAACTCGGGTATTGAAGAGCTCCTTCTTGAGTGTTGAAATCCCGAAGAGTGTTATAGCGCCATTTCGATAAGTTCATCGATACATAAAGAGCCAATGCCTTCAAAGGGGATATTTCCCGTACCTGAATTGATTTACCTTCAATGAAGGCTTTGATTTTTGAGGCCTCTTCTGGATTCTCCGTCAAGTATTTCATAACATAAGCTGTATCGCTTTGTCCTGCCTTTTGAAGCGCCCTTTCGGCCGAAAACATAATTTCAGCGCTGCTACTGCTGCATGAAAGACTATCTTCAGTGCGTCTTCTTTTTTGCCGGTTACTAAGGTCCTCAAAAGATTTACGAGGACTAGGATGTGTACAAGTTGAAGCATCAGATTTAGCAGGAGAAATTATGGGCTCGATGACGTCACTTATATTTTCTGTAGAAGGTTCCATATTTTCATTCTGTAATTCCGGCCATTGAATTGCAGCCTGTAGCCAAATCTCATGTTTCTTCCGAAACTTATCTGTGCTTCTTCCAGACTGTGTCCATTTTGCATAAATGCGGTAGCAAAATCGACGACACCAGTCTTTTAAACTTGTTTCAGCACTTTCACATAACTGAACACAACTGTTATCTTTTAAAACACTGAACAAATAGTTAAAGTCGCGTAAATCTTTATGTGCGCGTGCGCATAAAGCAACGTGAATATCAAGATTTGTATTAAAATTTGGAAAATACATTGCGAGATTAGCTTGGATACAACGAGGTGTAAATCAACACTGATTTTAAAGTTACTAATAGTGACCTATTTATATAAAATCCAGGTATCCCAGGTATCCTTTGTTAAATATTGCAAGGTAATTAGTTATTGTGATAATTAGTAAATGATGCATGCTAAATTAGTGTATTAAGAGCCATTTAGTAATTAAATAATAGCAATGTTCTTATCAGTAATCATTAGTGCATCAGTTTTATATGTAAACCTTAAGTCCCTAATTATATATCCTAATTAGCTTATATCTTCTCTAATTGGCTGCTCAGAAATGTTATTGTAATAAGGTAAACCTTTAGAAAAACGGTTTTAATCAACAAAATAAACAAAAAATAAAAAAATTGTGTTATAAAATAAACATCACTCTTTATCCCAGAAAGTGCACATTTGGCGCACTATGTGTCTTAGTATTAAATATAGCTCTTAGTATTAGCATTATGATATTAGAGACCGCTACTTGAAACAAGCCCGGAATCAGGAGGGAGAGAGCTCGATACACTCATTTTCATAGTAAAATTTCACATTTTCTCAAATTACTCCCGAAATATGGGAGTTATGAAGAAATTCATCACCACAAGTTATGAAGGCATTAAGTAATCGAATAAGATGGCATCATTAGTTTGGCATAATTTTACTCTTTTTTTTCGGACATGTCTACGTCCAACCGCTCCCATACATTCGTTCCACTGTGCGGCACACGGACCGGCGGCGGCACGACGGGACGCGCCCGGACAGTGCCAGGATCGACAGATTCGATACACACATGTCGACTGTCGACAGCATGTCACGGCTCATTAGTGCGCTATCGATCGCACGCCCACTACATAAGAGCGCACTCCCGACTCCCGACGCCATAATTTACAGCTTTCACTAGTGTCCAAAATTCGAAACTTCAAACGTCCGATACAGTCCTAAGGCTTTGGGCATATTCCAGACCAACAATCGGTTTTCCCCAATTTTACATCTAACTTTCAATTATTTACGCATCAAAGCGATTTTCCGTCCCATTTCGTTGAATCCTGCCTGTAATACCATTGTGAATGCCGAAAAGAGGAGCAAAGTTTGTCCAAGATCTTTTGTTGGCGATACACGGTATTTTGTAGATTTCACGCAATTTTACGTTTTACGAGTAGTTGAATTTTCTGGAATAGGTAATGCGAGGAGCAATAAAAGTTTAGACTCCTTAATCATCATTTATATTCAACTCATGCCTTCTTTATAAATATATTTTCACTTTTCTCCTAACTATACAAGCCCTGACATTGGTGTTGATTGAGGGTCGGTGTGATTTGAGTTCGTGCTACGGCGTAGCTCCGTAGTGGCGCTACGAGTCCGTCCTAATGACCCGCGGTTCTACCTGCACCTGACGGCAACAAACATAAAAAGGGACTGAATAAAAGAAAATATTACTGTGATGATTTTATATCTGCGAAGAAAAGTACCTCGATATTTCTTTTACGTATTTTCCGAAAAAGTGTCAGAGCAAGATGACCTCATCAGAAAAATATGAAAATTAATAACTAAGATACTTAGGTAAACGAAAATGAACGGTAAGATTATTTAGTGAATTGAATACGACACAACAAAGGAGATAAACATAGTAAATAGGCCATGCCTCGGAGCGGTTACATCTTTTGAAGCAAATGAGTTTAGGTTCATGAATTTTGACGAAGCGTAGAAATAATTATGAAAGGTTAAATAACAAGCAACTGAGTTTGAAATAATCTGCCCTATGAAACTAAACATTTTACGAACAACAGTGGATTTAGTTTCATATCACGGGGCTTATAAGTTTGTACTTTAATATAAATTAACAAACTGATTGGTATTTAGACCTTTAGCGTATTTTCAACATGGTTGGTTGTACAAATCGCACGTTTCATGTTAAACATATATGAATGTATGTCTGTTTCATAACTCAGTGCATTTTCCTATAAAGTAACGATTGACGGCAGCATACCTGTGAGATAAGGGGAGAATTTACGCCTTTACATTGTGACATAACCTTATTTTATATCTTTCGTCATCGTTCTGAGAGAAGATCCTCGATTTATTGCCACTCAGATATGGAACCTCTCAACTAAAAACTTCAAGGTATTTTATACCTAGAAAGCTTACTAGGAAGACGCTTTTATCATTCTGTACTTTGAAGCTTCTTCAGTTGTGATGTTGTCGAAAAAAATTCAGATAAGTAGGTATATCATAAGTTTCGAACTTGAAGCACTGAGTCATATTTTTCTTCAAATATTTATTATACAAATCAGACATACTGTCACATACTTAGTTCATCCAATCGAAACCCTCGGACTAAATGTTGGCCGGAGGTGGCAGCGATTTAGAATATACTTTATTTGATCTTCTATGGGATCGTTCTCGCACAGGATTTTTCTCGGGGCGTTATCTCGTCTCATTTCATAAGAAATCGGACGATACAAAAACTACGCTTCCCTGGGCGATCCGGACCACCTATTGTCTGACGGACGCTTTTACGTCAACGTGCTTTTTAAAATAAAAGAATCGAGTAATGTGTTGCATTTTTATGGTAGAGTATCTCTTTTATAAACTTATAGAATGCAGTTTTGTAGTGAGTTAGCTTTTGTATTGGATACCTTAAAGCTATTATTATCTATGACTATAGCTTCTGCTCGCAAATTCGATCGCTTGATTATTTATTTTTGTCGCGCAAGCAATATATTGACATAGTTTTATCGCAATGGGATTAACGATATGGCAGCGCATAAAATACGAACAAACAAACATAGATATTCATACATTAGAAAAAGATAAAGCAAAGAAAACACTTGAAAACATTAAGCAAAACTGATCAATCAGTCTTGCTTAATGTTTTCAAGTGTTGTTTTCTCAAGAATGAAGAAAAATGTTTCTATTTACTTAAATGATTTGAAAAAATCAATAGAATACGGTAAATATATTATTTTATAAAGCAAATACGTCTAGACTACTTACATCGTAATCAAAATATATGTTTGCGGGGTTAACAGAAACGTAAGTGGTAAAATCCAGCGGAATCGATTACAAGACAAGATAAGGATCAAACTGACCTTCAAACAATAAATCCATGTTGAGAAGGGTAAAACGAAAGGGAGGAAGTTTTTACTTCGGCCAAAGTTGCTAATGATAAGTATAGTAAACGTCTATTTTTACAAATGTATAACGAGCGAAGAGTTTCGTGAGTAGAGGGCAAAACGACTTCCGATTCTGTTTCTATTCAGGGAGAGAGAACTGGGAAGTTTCAAAGATATCTTAGTTAAACGGAGCTAGTCTGCGATCTTGCATCTCCGTTCTGAAATAGATAGCTGTAATAAAACTAACTTATTTCTATTTTATATCATGTTTTTTTTGTTCTGAATAGCTCTTCGTTTGGCTGAGTTGACTTATGACTAAGATATTGGAAAAGTAATAAAAACGCAGGAATATTTTGGGTTTGTTATCGCGTCACCGTGCATCTTGTATTTCGGCCATTAAATGCAATGTGGAGTACAAACATTCATCACTGACACTCTGTAGAGTATCTTTGTTATCTCACTAGAGAGAGCACACTGGGTTTCATGGCACCGAAGTTCACAGAATATTTGTGTATCTGTAGATGAGTTTGCATTCTTTAACCGTCAGAAATAAAGACAGTTTATTTATATTATCTTCAAGAGAAAACAGAGCAACATTTTCTTTTCTGGAAGCCAAAATAAATAATATGCCTCCATAATTCAGCTTCATTCGGAGTAATTCGTAAAAGTCGATTGAATGAAAGAAAGGCCTTTTTTATGTTAGTACCTAAGAAGCCTAATTCAGTGCCCTACACCTGGCTAGTTCTTGATTATTAATCAGGCTGTCGGATCTTCAATGGTTTTTTCGCAGCTAGTAATAATTTTGCTTTACAACTCAGCGTTCTTTATTTTATTAAATATGATATATGGAACAATAAATCTTGTTTAAAATAAAGCCAAACTGACGGATGCTTTCCTGGCTCCTGTTCAAATTTTTAATTATGTGAATATTGAGCCGTCGTGGTTACCAGCGGTCGCCTCATTCGTGGTCGCGGGTTGTCCACCCGGAGCCGAGAGCGAGTAAAGTGCTCCAAATGTCAGGAAAATTTAAATTTAAACAATACACTTGATCAATAGGGCGAAAACCTTCGCTTCTATAAATTAAATTATTCCAAACCACGGTGTTTTAATTAATGATTGAAAATATTTACAATGAGCTAATGATGTATTCAAACGTAATGTAGTTACGAGCGGTGTATTTTCTTGCGTTTTTCACTGAACACCGAATTTCCTAAAAGATACGAAGGTGCCTTGTGTTATAGGTATTCACTAATTGTCGGTATTTAATTCGTTTAATAGAATATTAAGTAAGAGAACTCGGTTCATAAAGACGGAATAGGTGAACTCATTTCACATTTTGTGTTTGATTGATACCCGACAAAATCCAATATAATGTAAGGAAACTTTGCTTAAACATCAGAAAACGTAATCAGACTCCATGTTATACCTCAAATACTTACGGAAAGAATAAAACGAGAAACCCGAATGAAATTACAGTAAATTAGAACTGAGTAGCCTTTAAAATGAGTTGGTGCTGATATTATAATTGGGTGAGTCACCCCAGCAAATTGAATTATCTGTAGGGAGCGTGTACGGTAAGGTCCGATGGCTCTTCATTTCAAGAATCTGCAGTCGACAAGTGGAATCCACCGAATTAATTATGGTACTAGGTACGTTTTGCTGATTTATTGACCAATTTTTTTTAATATGACAATCATGTTGACAATTATGCAGCTTCATGCCCATAGTAGTATACATATAACTACTAGCTTATGCCAGCGGCTTTCTACGTCCGGAGGTGGAAAATTATGTCACAGGAACGTATTACGGAATAAAATGTATTTTAAGTGTTAATCTAGGTTATAATGTATCTGTGTGCTAAATTGCATCCAAATTCGTTCAGCCGTTTTTGCGTGATTGAGTAACAAACATCCAAACATACAAACTTACACATTTATTACTAAATATTGTTTTATTTAGTACATACAGTACTAAATAGAACAGCAATTCAATTCAAGATATTTTTTGCAACCTGAACAGCTATCGACTATCCAGTTTCAGGTATGCCCATAAATTGTCTACCGGAGTCTCAATATCGTATTTTAATTCTAATACTTCACAGCTATTTCTGTTTGCGATTCCAAATCTCGAGAAGTACAATTTTAGATCAGATACGAAATTGGATAAGGTAATATAAAAAGTACTTCATTAAAATATAAGGTGTATAATAACGATATATATATTTGGGTGACAGGCATTTGGCATTTATTGAAATAAAAAGTGAGCGTCCCGGGTGGCAATGAGGGTGACAAAATTGTGAACATTACTCATGGCATTTCGGGTGCTTCACATTGATTGCTGTACGTCCTCGTTTGACGAAATTATATAGTTCACTATACACTGGTTTAGAAAGAATATGGTGCTCTGTATAGAAAACTTGAATAGAGTGTCTTGAGTGGAAAAAAAATGGAGCTGTAGCCTTGAATATTAACAGCAGAAATACCTAAAACTGCCTATTGACCTCTAGTGCACCTATACATAGATTTATACTCTTCCGACATTATGACTACGAACTTAGTGGAAAGGTTTACCGGATTTGCACCAGCGTGATAACACTACCGAAACTCCTCACTATAACATTTCCTAGATCTATAACTAGATGTTATTTTACTAAACGGGTCTGGTTCAACGCTGTTCTTTGTTGAGTTCGATCAATACGGAAATATCTGGATGAGTTATTTGTCAGCGCATGTACCTAATTATGTGGGTAATGCATTACCAATTAATTTCGAAAACATAATTGGTGTGATATTATTGTGAAACACAAAGTGGTGCCGCATCAATTATGTTAATGGAATTGAGCAAAACCTATTTTTCATTAAATTTAATACGACGCAGAGCTTTAAAATATTCTTTGTATTCAATATCCAAATGCACGATTCATGAAACGTTTCAATACGAGCATGAAAAGATTAACTGATGAAGACGTATTGTAAAATAGAATTTTCAGTGAATGCTTGCAAAGTATTTAGTGAAAAATTTATAAGGATTTTTTATGAACGTATAGTGTTCTTGTATGGGCCCACTTTATTGCGACATTGGTTCTACTACGTGTCATAAAACTTTTATAACATGTGCAAAATAAGATACGGGTGTAGGTACAACAAAGACTATACTGTTTTAATACTTTTATTGCATTCTACTTTAGGTTAGTCTCTTGTAAGTTGTAACCATGTTTGTGGTTGAATAAAATAGAGTTGGTTTAGATTTAATTTAGTCAATGGAGAGTTGATGGTGCTTGACGATGATTATTTGCTACCTACTAGACCCTAACTGAGCAAAAAAACTCTAAGCAGCATACCTTTGTAGAGCATTTTTCCAGTATTTTCAATTTGTGAACAGAAATAGGAAAAACCGGAGCTCTCGCTTTGGTATTCCTAGTTTCCACAGCCAAAATACAGACTGTACAGCTTGCTACGACGGGCACGATCACATGAAATCGCAATAATGTCTGCATAGAAATGAGAATAATCAACATCAGTCTCCGTTGCTTCCATTTTACTTGTTCAGGTAACAAGAATCAAGGTTTTTATTTCAATACTAGCTGTGACCCGCCACTTCATTCGCATACAGACTTCACCAAAAGAAAAATTCGTTTGAAAAAAAAAAACTTTAGAAAAATCTTTGTTTTTCTTCCCAAAATATTTAAATTTGATCTTTTATGATTTAGGCTGTACGTTGTCAGTTAGTCAGTCAATCTTCTTGTCTCGGCGTTTGATGTCAAGACAACTAAATTAGTACAAAAGGATTAGACCTTACATTTTTTAAGTTTTTCTTAAAGAAAAAACAATGTGCTTTTAGTAAGTATTATTTCGATACTAAGAAGCCCGATTCAATTTACTTTTTACAGCCATGAGACAAATATTGCTTACAAAAGATTTAAGAACAAATTGCTCCTACATAAGTAATAACATTGAAGAGGTTTACTTTTAATAAGCCAGTTAGGAATCACGCTCGTCACGTTCATATGTTAACAATCATTTTTACTTTAATCGACTCTTATATAAAATGTTTGATAGGCTAGATAAATAATTGGAAGCAGTGATCGTCAATTATTTTACACGAACCATAAAAATCAATGATTCCAATTAGGAGGAAAGTGAGCTGTCTTTGTAATAAGACTTTTATTCGGTGTTAAATGTGATGTTTATTGAGAAGATACCTAAGAATAAATACAGGGAAGCATTTAAACGTGAAAATTACACAAAAATCAATAATATTCTTAGATTAAAACCAAACAACTGCGTTTCAATTTTCATCAAAGAAATAATAAATCTTTTATACATACATAACGTACCTATCTAAAAGTAGAAAAAAAGCAAGTTAATTAATAGACATGGCGGCAGGCGAGCATGGGATTACCGCCGCTCCACCTGTTCATACAAGAGGAAGCAACGATGGCGGCGGCGCGTCTTAAGGCAATTCATCTCTGGAGTAAGAGAGACACTCAACACACGGCGCTGCTTGTTTCGGATAAGGCAGAAGGAAACGCCCGGGTGTTTCCATTGCGAAGATAGCCCTGAGGACACGGCGGAGGTCTGCCCGGTTTGGGTGGAGCACCGCCGTGTCCTCGTAGAGGCGGTCGGCGGCGGCGGAGGGACTCAACAGTGAGATCCCCATCACGAGTACAAACAATTAATCTTTGATAAAAAATACAAAGTCCAACTTCATGAGGATCGACGATGCGAAAGCTTGCGCCCCGCAGAGCTGCGGATCTTCACGCATATATCTAAAACAGGTAGTGGCACAGGTGCTGGAGTTTTCTCGGAGGACCTCAACATACACATAGACACACCATTGGGGGTCCATAACTCAGTGTTCCAGGCCGAATGCATGGGCATCTCCCTTGTCACGTCTGCTATCATGGCCAAGGAAGTTAAAGACCACTCGATCCGCATACTCTCAGACAGCATGGCTGTTCTGCAGGCGCTGAACAGTCACACAGTGGACTCTGGGCTAATATACGAGTGCCACCAGTGCCTAAATCAGGTAATTAGCCTCAATAACATTACCGTTCAATGGATCAAAGGACACAGCGGTTCCGCTAGGTAACGATGCAGCCGATGAACTTGCCAGGAGGGGGTTTGGCACCAGTGAGACCAGAACCCATGGCACCTCTTCCCTTCGCGTATCTACGCACTCTGGTACGGAAACGAACCAGAGACCAATTTCACAAGTTATGGCTGGACCTAGGTGAGTGGAGGCAGGCTAAGGAAGCACTTCCTACGATCGATGCCCGCCTCACAAAACAGATTCTCCGTCTAACTAAACCACAGCTGCGTACACTTACAACAGCTGTAACTGGCCATGGGTCATTTAACAAACATCTCTTTGTCATAGGAGTAACAGACAGTACGCTGTGCAGGGCCTGCATGGAGGACGACGAGATGGCAGCGCACGTGCTGTCAAACTGCCCGGTGGTCGCCAATTACAGGGCTAAATACTTCGGTAACCCAGGCACCCTATGTGAGATTGTCAGCAACACCTAGGTGTTGCTGGCCTTTCTAGAGGAGCTGGGGTGGATCGAATGAGCGATTCTCCCACCCGTACGCAAAATACGCGCTTTGACGTGGAGTTGCGGACAACAGACCGCATTACCTAGACATGGCGGCTGTGCTCGACAGAACGGTCGCAGTCTCATATTTCGAAAACAAGCGAAGCGAAAAGCGTAGAACTGAGAAGTGTCATTTGATATCCGATATTCAGAAGATCGATAGTTGTTAGAATAAAAGAACGAAACGGAAAAAAGCAAACAAAAAACTAACTGGCACGAAACAATAGCCGTTACGAGCGGCGCACTGAAAGCCCCATGAGCTTGGTGATTCGTTAGCAAAGAGACAAAAAATGGCCAGCCGCGAATTTGTTCTACCGAGGAGGTTTCGCACCTGACATTTAAGTATGATCCTATTCAGGATTACATATTCCCTTGCGGCAGGTGGGACGCTGACAGAGCTGTCGTCGGGTGCCGGAATGAAATGCGATGACGTGAGTTCTAATCCGGTAATAATAAAAATGTATACTCCCTTTGTCTTTTGTAAAATTTGTTTTGATGAAAAACATGCAAATTGAAGAATATACATAAGTATAACTGAGTACATTCTTCAGCTTTTTTTTATTAAAAAGATCATACATGTTAGTTACGTTGTTACATAAGATTATGCGTATTTAGACTAGGCATATTAAAGTTTTCATTTTAGAACTAAAGAGACGCGTCGAAACATCATCAGCAGTTTTATGTTCGTTATTTTACTGAAGGGAATCCTGATAAAACGATAAATTCATTCGTATCGCCGTGTTCGTGACTGTTCTCTGTCTTTCGACATTCGTCTCTGTAACACTCTCGCCATTTACAGAACAGTACAGTACAGTCATACACGTTCCATGTTAATTTGAATATCGTCACTCTGGCAGCTTCTATTATTATTTTCATTTCGTCGACAAAAGGTCTAGAGCGAAATGTACTTTGGACGTTCGCAACTCGACGGCCTCAATAACTGTAGTTTGTATCTAGAATTCAACACTCGATACAGGACGATTCATGAATCGGAAATTGTCTAGTTTCGTATTCTTATCGGGAGCAAATCACCATAAAGTATCGAATTGCGACACTTGCGTATTTATTTAATAACCTAACCAAATAATAATGAAGTAATATTAGGTACCTATATTTATTTATGTTTACGTAAGTTTTAGTTGTACGACAGTAAAATTTTAACACGAAAATGTAATATTCTTCAGCTACCTACTGAGTTGAGTGTGACTTGGAAACTTTTTGAATGTAACCAAATGACGTGTTACAGTCGTGCTTATATTTATCACCGCACATAAAAAACTTAAATTTCAAATAATTTTCTGCTACATTCCAAACTTTTATTTGGTAATACCCCAGAGCAATTCCTACTTTGTTTACAAATAAACTTGCCGTTGAAATTGGGAAGGAAAAAGCTTTTCGAAAGAGGATAGGTAAATCGATTTATGCAAAACAGATAGCGCTTTTTGTATGCAAATTTTTGTTGATTTCCCAAAGATTGAAATCGTGGTATTGTGAAATGGAAAATATTGATTATCTACCGACAATAAACAACGTGCCCAGTGGCTTGTTTGGAATAACCATCAATTTATTATTTCATGTTTATTTTATTGGGAAATCGTAAAAATAACGTAAATTGTAATGATTTTTTACTGAACTCTTTGGAAAGGCATTTTCGCACAGAGATTTGATGTGGGAAATGAAACTTCGTAGAGACTGCAATGAAAATAAAAGCAAATAAGTATGTGGAGGGTTATTAATCAATCTGGTAGAATAAACAATCAAATTAATTGCAGTAATTAAGGACTGAAATATCAGAATTTCTTATTTCAATTTTATTATGAAGTGCTGCCGTGAGGGTACATTAAGTAGAAAATATGTGGCCTTAGGAGACTAACTTAGTATAATAAAAAGAAAATGTATGAAAATGAATTATCGTCCTTCAGCCGTCTCCCCGGTAGGTAAATTAGGAACCGCTAAAACCTCGCGAAGGTGATAAATCTCTGTCGAATTCGTCAGCCAACAGTTTTATTTCTTTTCCCTTTTCCTCTGGTTTTCTTTTCAACAAAGTTACTCAGCCACTGGATGGACGTACGCTTATGAGTACTTATACATGTACCTACTGCGAACAAACAATATGAAAAATTCTTGGTCCTAACTTATATTGTTTGTCCTAAGTATCTACATTGATGAAGAGTTTAATAGTTACGATATTCGTAAGTCACAAAAGAATATAGGTAGCTAATTTTATGGCTCTAGATATCGATGAAATTTAATTTTTTCGGCCAGAGTTTTTAGGACAATACAAAGTACATAAACATTGAACAGAAATTTGAGTTTCTCTACGAAGAGTGCAATTTATTTTCAAGTTGATCGATTGATATGTTGCTATTAACCCACATAATTAATCGATATTTTTTTGAGAGCAAAAAGTTAATACCGACCCTTTTAGACTACATAACTTGAAGACATAAACGCTGAAAAAGCATAGTGAGGTAAGTATGAATGGAAACACATTTATAAACTTACTTATAGAGGTTTAGCGGTTTATATCATCGCATATTCGATTCATAGCTCACTAGACTGATATTAGTTAGCTGTCACTCGAAGAACGGGAACAGAGGACGTGTAGGCAGTCGTTGGCAATGCGGCGTCAGGGCGACTTGGAGCCGACGACAGGGCGACTTGGAGCCGACGACAGGCGACTTCGAGCCGACATCGAGACGACTCCGGGCCGGCGACGGAACGGTGGCGAGATTTCGCGGCGCGCTGCCGCCGCGTCCCCGACGCGATTTGTTCGAGAATTGCATTGTTTCGCCGACATCTGGAATCTGGATTCGGTTAGTAGAACCTTTTCCAGCGAAGAAGATTTGTTGCCACGTATTTTCTTCGGTGGAATTGTTGTTAGCTACGGATCAATTTAACAACCATTCTGCGAGAAATAGTCTGATGCCAGAATAACTAACTCGGTGCAGGTAACAACTCCCATGTTCATGGTAATGCTATTCGTACAAACTGTGATATAAGCTTGCTATGTATCTTCATAGAATATACGTTCACAGAGAAATTTCTCAGAGGTTGCTGGGTGATGTCAGACTGATTCTTTGGTAAGGTTCACTAGAATTCTTGTTTATTCGTCGCCGTTTGTTGTTTATTGTTGCTAGGACTTAATTCTATTCAGAAATTAAAGTTGGTTCAGTGAACTAAACCTACTTTTAAAGACTTAAATAAAGTAGAACTATTTTTAAAGAATTTGCACAATTCGCTACATCTTAGGCAAGTTGTATAAAATTTAGAGCGACACTGTCGGGGATTAGGGGTGGAAGGCTGAAAACTTCGACAATTTTGTGAACTTTCTATGGCTTATCTATTCGCAAAGGATATTCAGCTTTTCCCGATTTTAAACAAATCAGTTATTAATTTGATTTGAGATACGGACTTACTGTGTAAGATAATTAAATAATAATTTGGATGTGGTTACGGAATACGGATCATCGAAAACTTTTTCAATTTACTTAATGGAGTGGAAGCGTTTTATTGGAGATTTATAGGTACATACATATTAAATACGAAGTGATGTACTGTTTTACTTGTCTTGGCGTATTGTACGGAAGTTAAGGTTCTGTGTTTGACTTTATTCTTGTACTTTACTGACATAAAATGTAAATGAGGGGCCTATTGGATCCTTGTTTGTGTTTAAAAATGTGTAGGTTTACGTACTACATAGTAGTAGCTATTAGCATTTCTAAATATCTACAAGAGTCGTCATGACATAATAACAAGCTTTTTATAATGTTTGCATATGTAGATAAGCTATTATATTATTATTGAATGTGGGTATAAGGCTCATGAACTATCGTATCAAGATTGAGTTTCAGGAATAGGATAAAACATAAAACCTGTATTGTACAGAAAATGCTGTCACGCACCTCTCAGGAATTAAGAAATAATATGCCAGAACTGCCATTTTACATTTAAAGTGGGTTACTAAGGCAACTCAACAAGATACTTACATATAGAATCTTTGATGTAAAATATAGCCACGAAAACGCATGAGTCGTTTCAGGAAACTGCCCAAAATTGCGAGTATTTGTTACTTTGACGATTAACATCATCTGCCTATTCTTTTTCCACCAATGTTAGAGAAGGTTACCACTCTAACTGGATGCAGCTGATTACGAGTATTTTACATTGTGTGAGTGCCTATCTGACCTAGTTATTGGTTTTTTTTTGAGGGTGGGAAATTATCAAATAACTTCTTTCGCTCTAGGTGGAGCAGGAGGGCGTGTCAGACTACTTTTACTTTTACTGACTAAAACCCACCCGTGTTCTTTCAGTTGCCTGTGTGCTGGGGGCCACGGTATCTCTTTCGAACCACCCGCACCCCTGGCAGGCATCGGCCCTTGCGGACCCCACCAGTTGGTGCTGCAACTCTTTGAGGCGCGTGTGGAACACAATGCGCCGTCGACCCGGGCTTGGTCCTTACCGGACAACGAGCTACCCATTACTCGTCGTCCGCAAGCCCGCGCCTACGGTGGCCGGGAATCAGCCTGGGCCAGGACGCACAGGGCGTCTCCTGCGGTGACTAAGGCCGTGAGGGCGCATATACTGCCTCTCCATCACGTGTGCCGCCTCCCTCTTCGCGAGCATTACTGCTTCGCAGAAGTAGGTGACGGCTACCCATGCACTCTTGCTCCATACTATGACCTGGACCAGGGCCGGACGCGAGAGATCACCGCCGCCAATCGCCTCCACGAGGACACGGTGGTACTCCGTCCAAGCCGGGCAGGCCTCCACCGTGTCCTCAGGGTGATCTTCGCAGTGGAAACACCCGGGCGTTTCCTCCCGCCTTATCCGAAACAGGAACCTCCCGAAACAGCCGTGTCCGGTGAGGACCTGCGGCAGGCGGAAGGTGAGGACGCCGTGCCGCCTCTCAAGCCACTCCTCAAAGAGGAGACTTACCGCTGCTATCGTGGCGTGCCCAACCTCCTTATTGGGTTGCACGGATACCTTGGTAAGACTACTTGTCAGACTCTTCTGATTGTGGGCAGGGCTTCTGATTGTGACTACCCGAAACGAATGTTCTACGAATGACAGCCCAGACTTTTCGAGGCTCAGAGCGGTTTCGGTTTGTAATGAATGGTCACTCATCCACGACCTCAACTCGTAGCGTAGCTTTACTTTCGATTAACCCGTACGGCTGTTATTATTTAGCCAAGAGCCACTGTAATTTTCATAAAGTGATAAACAAAACATCAATTTCGCATTCGAGATCATGAAAAATTCATAGCTAATGAGCGGAAAACATGAGGAACACGTAAGAATTCCTTTTTATCTATACTGTTTTCTTAATCGAATAATTTAAATTGAGTCTTTTGTTGGGATATAGGTAAATGAGAAATTGCTGTTTCATCATATAAAGTTGTACCAATCTGCGGAATTGGAGTGAGACATTTATTTAGTAACGTGAGGGGGGGGGGGGGGTGTAGGGGCGCGAGGCAAGGTGTGCAGGGGGATGGCTAACGAGTTTCTGTCTGATGTTTGTGAAGTTGGCTCCGGGTCGCGTCGCTACGTCCGCCGGCTACACACCGCGCCGCTAGCTAATGAAATATCCGTCTGGACTCAACAACCATACAATACCATTTTATACAGGATATGGGTCAACTTGCAAGTATCGAATGATTGCTTGATCAGCGTTTACTTGTCAGAAAGGAGAATTTATTTTATCCTCAATAAAATACGAGTTGAACAAGTTCTCAAACTATGTTGTTTCTTACCTCAAGCAACTTCGGTATAGACACGGCGAATTCCCTCGACACTCATAATTCAAAAGATCTTACCGCTGTGCGAGTATAAAAGACGATCTCCTACCGACTCATTATCGAGGAGAAGCTTTCACTGAGCACAATTATCGAGATTTACCTACAAACCATTGAGATGTTTGAACATTTTGTGTAACTCGTAACAGTCAGAATTTCTGGCAAGTTATATGAATTAAACGTCACTGGTTTAACAAGCTTATCTATTATGTATAGTGTAGACGCGCAATTAGTTTGAGGGATCGCGGTTGAAGTAGATATCTAATTATTTGTGGTCACAAAATTGGTTTGTCTGTGTCCCACATTGGTAATTTCGCGTTAATAATTATGACGTATGGCGATACAAGGTACGGGAGACAGAGAGCCATTTTAATGTCAATAAAGTGGGAACAGATTGATGCTGTATTTTTCATTATATTACGAGCGTAATTACTAATTAACCGACTTCCAAAAGGAGGAGGTACGCAATTTGTCGGGACCTTTTTTTTTATGCATGTTCCCCGATTAATCGAATATGGCTGGACCGATTTGGATTTTTGTTTGTTTGAAAGGGTATAGGGAAAAGGGGGGGTAAAGGGTAAGGCTTCCCAGGTGATCCCATGATCATCAAGTCAGGATCTGATGATGGGATCCTGGAGAAATAGAGAGAACTCTTCAAATTTTATAGGCACACTTGAAGCGATTTGAATAGTTTTTGAAAGAGTACTATCTCGGAGTGGTCCCATTTCAATTTGGTGAAGATCTGATGAATAACTTCGGAGATAGGCAACGGAACTCCTCAATAAATGATAGCGAATGTACTGGAATTGCAGAAATCTCATGTCTGTCTATTGTTTACACCAGTTCATAACATAACATCACGCATAGCATCACGATTTTTAATGAATCATATGACGTGACATACAGACACTCAAATGTTCTTTACATTTGAGTCAGTTTTGTCAAATGGGTGCGTCCTTCATCACGTTAAAAGGATCACGACTGACATGAAACCTGTACTGTTTGACTATCTAAACCGACCACTATACAATCCTGAATTAGGTTCTCAATAAATAAATATACCTACTGGAATATCCCCAGCTGAAATCTTAAAACAAAAATACCTACTCTTATTTCAGAGGTCGCGAGTTATATGGAAAAAGTATGATCTTAGGGTAGATACCTAAATCTCTTGTGACATTCCAAATCATAGAAAGTGTTATTCTCAACCAACATGGGTATAAAAGATGCGTGGTCTCGGAATAGGAATGATGGACCTACATAATACCTAAAATAATCAATTTTCGGAGGTGTTGTATTCTCTTTACAACAAAATTTTTATATTTCTTTATTTATTTGTGAAGAAATAAAGCAACGGTTCGCTTTGAATAAGTTGTTTTCGAATGTTCAACATAGAATCACGTTTAGGAAGACCGGGTTGGTTTTGTAGACTCCGCTTTGCACGTTTGTCGTGTATTCAACTGGGCAATGCGATGTATGCGCCGCGTAGGCAATGTGGTGCGCTATTCCCTATTGTCCTTGTAGTATCCGGTGATACCTAATAATACTAAAACGAATCGTTTTATAGTTCACAACAGATGTTTAATTTAAGTCGCAAGAACGTCTTCTTCATTCCTGTCAGTATATTTTCCTAATATGCCCTGTCATATTTTGCCTTAACCACGTACGAAAAGGAAAACAGTACGTATGAATAGGTAAACATTTATTGTTCCGTGTGGTGCCGGACGTAAGGAATACCACCATCCCATCTCTTCTCGTGGGTGTCGTAGGAGGTGACTAGAGAATGGGCAGCAGCGTTCTCTATGCATTTTACCATCATACAAGCCCCCCCAAAATGGGGGAGGCCTATGTCCAGCAGTGGATGTCTTCCGGCTGAAATGATAAAATGAATGAAATATTTATTATACATTTATTCATTATTCAAAGGAATCAACATTACTTTCAGAACATAAAACTCTAAATATAGCATAGTGTCATCAACTCATTATAGAAACAATAATAGAAATAGGAATAAAATATCTTCACCCAAGTCAGAATATTATATCAGTCATAAATTCGTCAGCATTGTAATAGACTTCCTCAAACAAAAGGCATTTTTACCTACTTATGGTTTGCGGCGGTAAGTCCCCTCTTTGAGGAGTGGCTATAGTGGCGGTACGGCGTCCTTACCTTCCGCCTGACGCAGGTCGTCACCGGACACGGTTGTTTCGGGAGATTCCTGTCCGGCCCTGGTCCAGGCCATGGTACGGAGCGAGAGTGCATGGGTAGCCGTCACCTCCTTCAGCGAAGCAGTAATGCTGTCGAAGAGGGAGGCGGCGCACGTGAGGGAGAGGCAGTAAATGCGCAATCACGGCCTTAGTTGCTGCAGGAGACGCCCTGGGCGTCGGGAATCCCCGGCTGATTCCCGGCCACCGTAGGTGCGGGCTTGCGGACGGCGAGTAATGGGTAGGTCGCTGTCCGGCAAGGACCAAGCCCGGGTCGACCGCACGTTGTGTTCCACGCGCGCCTTAAATAGATGTCAGCACCAACTGGTGGGGTCTGCAAGGGCCGATGCCTGCCAGGGGTACGGGTTGTTCGAAAGAGATACCTGGCACACAGGCAACTGAGGAAACACGGGTGGGTTTTAGTCAGTAAAAGTCTGACACGCCTTCCTGCTCCACCCAGAGCGGGAGAAGTTATTTGATGATTTACCACCCAAAAAAAAAACCTACTTATGTTATATTCCGTCCAATGTTTTGGTAACGTATTATAAAAGAAAATAGAATATACTTTAACGCGGATGTCCTGGATCCAGCAATGCTAAGTTTGCTACTATCGCTTTTTTCAAACTAACTACTTTGTCTGACAATAGGGGAATAGGTGTCGGTTCGATTTAAATGCTTTGACTTTGAGTTTTATATTTCAATTTTTTTCTCGCACCGTTTGACTGAAGACTTTAATTACCACTTTCTTACACGACCATTGTGACTGTTGTCTTAGTACTTCAAATCGGGATGTTATAGTAAAATTAATACCCATCGCCCATAGTTCTTATAAATATCAATGGTCGCTTTCATGGGAATGTTGCTAGATAGGCAGAGATACTTAATCGAGCATCTAATGATGATGAATGGTTACATAGGAGTGTTATGGCGTCGTTTATGGCAGTATGAGGCCATATATATGGACACGTTACACTTTATTATGAAAGGGTGGCTCTTACGATGTTCCACTTGCTTTTACATCTTGAATACCTGTGGGTAAAAAAGTGAAAGAAAAACTTTCTGAGCTGTGGTCAGAATATGAACGTTAGCAAAGGTAAATCTCACTGGACCTCCATCAGTTCAGCCGACTACTCGTTTTTAGATTGTCACTCTAGGAACTCAACTTACATACAGTTTCATTGTCGTTTCCATAACTTCTCTTTATGAAATACTGGTACGAATGAACAAATATTTCGTCATTGGAACCACAATGTACTTAAATCGAATCGTACAGTCACCAAAAGTGGTAAGTAACCAGGGTCGTCGGAAATGGTTTAAGTTGGATATTTTCGAATGAAATTTAGTTTTATAGATGATCTAACGAGCCTGGTTATATAATTCTTTTGGTGACCGTACTTACTGCTAATTACTAAAGCTAATTTAAGCACACAGCAACATAAGCTTTAGTTTATATTCACCAACGTACTATATGCACAACCCGTATATAATGTACGGAATATAAACTGTACAGCTAAAACAACTTCTGAAGCGAAATTAAAACTGTTCCAGAGTTTTGTCTGTTTCCGCAATGATAAACAATATTTCGATTGCAACGTTCCGCGTCAGAATAACGTCAAATAATCACAATATTGTGAACTCCAGCGCCATATTTTCATTAGCAGCACCATGTTAAAAGACTTTTAAATAGGCACAAAATTTTGCGATGAAATATTTTGTTTATTATCGAAATTTCTCTAAGTACATCCTGCCTACCTACCGATTCAGCAAATGTTTTAAAAACCTCTAAAGCCTTGTGAATTGCTTTTTTAATCTGATGCCAAATTTGTAAGTAATAAAAGCCAACATTAATGTAAATGGTTCAGGTTAACAGCAACAACGGCGACCTGCTAAGCGTCACAGAATAAAAACGAAAATAAATACATTGAACAAATCGCTGTGAAAACCGTGAAGCATGTTCCAGTAGTAGAAAGTATTGAGGAAATTCGTTGGGGTTTTATTTTATTTCGACTAAGGATTTTCCGCTAGAGAGGTTCCAGGTTCGTCGGTCAGATAAAGTGCGCTCAAATATAAAGTTTCAATTTCCCCACAGTCCGCGAGACGTGCGATGCCTCCCGAAATGAATGCCCTTTCTGATCTGTCTCTCTCACACTCCATTATACACTGATCAGTTCATTAACGTGTATTCAATATTTAGTTCACAGAAGTGACACAATTTTTTTTCGAGTGAAATATTCTGTACGGCCTATTCAACACCAGACAGCGCATATTTCCATTTCAGAGTTTTCAAACTCCACTCGCCTGGTTCATTTTTGCACCGCACTTGATTTTCACAAAGAAAAAAAAAAGAATCTTTTTGCGATGAAAAGCTTACAAAATATAAATGTATAGCAGAGATGTGTGCTTTTTATAAGGTCCATTAAGATGTACAACACGCGAAACGCGAAGAAGCGTACGGATACAACATTGCGATAAGGCGCAGTGTTGTTTCCGTACGCTTGTTACAGTAATTATAACGATGTAAAACGATAGTCTCGCGGTTTACAACTACATATATTTTATCTGTAACAAGATTGCCGTGAAAAATCATAACAATCGCAACCTATCTGTCATGAATAATTCTTAAGCATGATAACCCGAAAATTCAATCTCCGAACAATGGGATCGTATTAGCATACAAAAGGTTTCACATATTTTACGCAAATCCGTTATATTTTGAGTTATCTTCTCCCGAAAAGGCAATGTTTTTCCCCTGACCTGTGAAATAAATTTTGTTCGAGACACAGGTTGTTAGCATGTACAGGGTTGGATTGTTTGAATTATTAATTTGTAATTGACCGAAAATAATTATACTTTAAGCTAAGATTTAATTAATTACAAGAAGCGGTAATTGGTTAGGAGGCACTCTTTGTTGTATCACGTTAATTATTTACGTAGAACCTACGCCAAACGTTGACGTGAGTAATATACCCGTCAGTACAGTCCAGTATGCGAAATCAGGTGTTTATTCTGAAGCATGGAGTGGTTCTGCATAGCTCTAGCAATCACGTTTGTCTGCAGCTGGGCCTCGACGCACCTCGTTCCGTCTCGCTGTCAGATTGTCCATGTTTTACACGTTGTTTGTCTGTTACTGCGACCAAACTGTGGTTTGAATAATTTTACCGCTGTAAGCGCGCATGATGAGGTCAAACACATCCGTATGTTTACGAATTCACTGATTCAAAACTGTTGCGTCCTTCATTTTTTCATTCGTCATATATTCATCCTTAAAATGACTGATATTTTGGTGCAAAATAAATATAGAAAGTTTTTACTTACATACATTGATTCAAACCATTGTGCACTTTGCATATGTGTTTTTTACCGCTGTATACGAAATTATTGAAAAACGCGAAACGCGAAATAGCGGCTGAAATCTGTTTGTAATAAAAAAGATAAGCTCCAAATACGAGACATGTTCGGTAAATGTTTTCAGCAGTTATTTAATTTCACGTTTGGCAGAATCTCAATCAGCTTCGCATTCGGACCAATCATTCAATCAACATGTCCATAATTGATGGTTATCGCATTACGCGACTCGTTAGCGATTGCCGTTGATTTTTGTTATCATTCGACCTTTTTATGTGGATAATGACGACCTGATGGGAGTTTAAACAGATTTTGCAACATACCACTTTGTCGGAGTAGCGAGAGTCCGCAATTTGCTGATGGACATAAATAAAGTACTTACCTACTGTTTGTATTCAGGGTTATTGATGTATCGACGTTCAATAAATTAAAGTTAATGCAGCTAAATTCTCGCAAGTAGAAGGTTCACGTAAGTGTGACACGAGGCAGGTTCACCTCCAAGAGAGTTGCTAACTTAATTCATTATAGTGCGCCGTGTTTGAGTTCGTTGAGCACTCTCCGGTTTCGGCCTTGTTTCGGCAAACGAATACCTCCATACCCGCCCCGCGCCCCGCACACGATCCGTTTCACCCTCACCTCCGAATAAACAACCACCTGATTGACACCTATACCATGCAAATTACTTGCGAGAACTTTTAAGGGTAGCATAACATCGTCCTAGGTGCTGCAATGCAAACATATAGTTCAGCAAGTCTATTATCTCTACGTGGGCTACAGCGCTAACATTGTTCGCAGCCATTTGAATATTTCGGGGAACTCAGTCCAAGACATGTCGTTTTATTTTTAATAAGCCAGCAAAAAGCAACATGTTTATCCTTCTTTGTTATTTATTAAATAGAAAAGAATTCTGAAAATACATTTTTTTGCGTATATTTGAAAAACAACCGGATTTCCCGAACAATGTCCTTACTTGTTTATTTTTATTTTCGACGTAATATAATCTCAATTAATTTAATTTCCATTGTCTATTTACTTATTTACCAAATACACGTGGACTTAAATACCCCATCGAAAGGTCTCGGGTTCAAAATTGTTTAAAAGCTATTTCGTAAACTCGATTACTTTAAGAAAATGAAGAAGGATTAGAAGGCAACTTACTGTTTAATTAAATTAGCCCGTTAAGTTATTTATAAAAAAAATGGAGCTAGAGAGCGAACAGAATCATGTCGGGCTTAGTTAAACTGTCACCAACAACGACTGTAAACAAATCTTAACTTAAATTGTATCTGAAATCAACGAACTTGCTCACAAATGGTTAATTTTATTATTATGAAACTGACTTCGTTATGTTCGATAGAAAGTCACAGTAGTGTGAAGAATGAACGTTCAGCATCATTAGCACATGAACGGATAAATTCTGGACACGCTTTTTATTTCTGTGAAATACTTTCATTCTTCGGAAAATCCTAGTAGCTGTTGATGTAATTAAAGCTGTATATTTGAATTGCTCACGTAATATTTACTAACGATCCTCGCAGAGCGTAGTTCGTTAGTCGTATCACAAAAGCAGGATTAGCTAGCAATCCGAGTGGCACGACAAAACAGTATCAATAAAACGATCGCGTTGTGAAATGAGCACAGACTCATCGCTCGCATAATGGAAAACGGATGTGGTATGTTTCTGTATCCAAGAAACATACCACATGTGAAGATACAATTATCTTCACTGTTATTTACATTACCTAATTGATCTCGAGGCTTTTAGGCTTCGTGTTAATTATTTTGTCTTGAGCTATATCAATACCTTTGTCATATTCTGAAGGGTGTTGAATGTTTTGATCATTTACGAAGAGATACTTATCACGTAGGTATATTTGTAGACAATTACAAGTGCCTACCTATCTGCGGCATAATATGTGAGGTTCACTAAGTAGGTACGTTTGTTATCTTTGTGTTGGGAAATTAATAATCAAACTAAGTATATTATGGGTACTGGGTAGGTACATAAAAGGATCAGATTACCTTTAAATTCACTTGATTCCACTCCGTTGCAGTTTTGCGCTACTCTTGGAGTTTGCTAATGATTTAAAGTTCGTCGCCAGGGAACGGCAACCACAGCTTTATCCCATCACGTTTATAACTATAAAGATAATATTTCTCCAAACATATAAGTACTTAGCTAATGGCTAGGATTTCAAGCAACGTATACTTGCTAACTTTTAATGGTCTAATAATGAGGACGTGGAACAAGTGACACACCGCAATAACTTTTGTTATGTGACTGCAAAATGGTTCGGAACGAAGCTGTTGTTTGCGCGTACAAATAATTGGCGTTTAAATGCTACGAAAATCATTTTCTTTGACATCTATTTAGTAGAAAAGTTGCAATATTCTGTTGTAACGTGACGTTTCCGCCGGTGCACCGCTTAGCGTTTAGTGAAAAAGTTGTTCTTAAACGTACGTTATTCAAAATATTTTCAGTGTCATGAGATAAGAGTTTACCCTCACGGGAAATTACTGCCGAAATCTCGGCGCCCGCCTATAGACAGTTCGCTCGCCTCCTTTGTGCCTTGAATCAATTCCCGTAACTTATCTGCATATTTTATAATGCGAGACGAAGTGACGCTGCAGCGTTCGGTAGGTACCCCCTTTAGGGATTCTATCGTGTTTTGGAACGCGGAGTGGGGAATTACTAATAAAAGATATCGGAAGCAAACTAATTTCTGATAAGCGAAGTTAATAGGATCGGCGCGACCTTCCCGATTTAGGCAGAGTTTCGCGCTTCTTTAAACCGAAAACGGATATTTTTTATAGCTTAATCTCGGTTGGATAAATTACGTTCATGATAACGTGACGAAGGTAATGAATAGTTGAAACATGTAAATTGAGTTCTTTTTTTAAGAATAAAGGCGTGTTTTTTTCGGAATAAAACTGAGCCGTCACTAAGTAGGTTCCACATGTGTAAAAGTACACTTCCCGCAGCCAGTCTCAATCTCCCGAGGCGTTAGCAGCGTTTTGTTGGTAACGCGCACCCAACTTTTAGGAGCAACTGGCGCGAGTCCGCACCGCAAATAGGATTACCGACAGACCTAGAAAGCCTGCGCGTGTCGGCTAATTCAATTTTACTGTCAATATAAAACGAAATAAACTTTTTGTTCAACTTTGCTTTCAGTTTTGAAACTGTTATATTCTGTTAAAATTTCAGCAACGAATCGTCGCTTTAGACAGGCCCGGTATTGCCGAAATTGCTCTATTTTAGGTACAATGAAACACGAAAGAATGGAGCTCTCTTGAATGTCCAATTTTAACCGTAGCTAGGACGAGCCTTTGAAGTCGGTGCGGTGTAGCCGATTTATTCCCGTTCTGACGGAAGCCAATCAAAGCTTTTGCAGATTTAGATCGCCGTCAGTCGAAAAGTGAAACAACGGAGCCAATGAATGGTTCGAGCCTAGCACACAGTCGTCTGCGGCCGGCGACGTGACGTCCCCAACAAGCTCACTGAATGCTCCCAGCCTACCAGTTCCAGTAAGTACGTACCAGCCAACGTACGCCAGATGAGAATAAAAAATGATCCTGCATGAATTTATTCCACGCGGTTGCTTTGTTATAAATTTTGTCGCTTTTTTGTTCGATGCTCTATGGATTTAAACATTTATGAAGACACGGTTTTAGTATCATATTATAGGAGTAATGCTCAAAATTACTGTACTTAATATTATTTTAGTTCCTCCTACCTACAAACGTCCTACTAAAGTTTCAAAGAAAACAATCAATTTGGGTTTTTTAATAAAACGAAGGCATTATTTAAATTCTTTGCTTCTCGAGGTGTTCAAAAATAAAGTTACAACTTCTATTTCGGCAAGCTGATGGTCTAAAACGATAATTAGAATTAAGCGCTCCCCAGTGATTTAAAACATTAGCAAAAACTTACCCTAATTAATTTGGAGAAAATGTATAACAAAAGTGTAACAAGTTAATTTCTACAAGAAGTGTTACAATAGATAAGTAGGTATACCGTGTTCTTACCTTTTTTAGTTCCTGAATTTTGGACAAAACAAATAAAAAAAATAAAAAAAATTTGATATTTCTGTCATCGACACGATCGCTAAGAAGAATGTATATATGTAATTAAAAAGAGAGTAGAACAATCTACCATTCCTACGGGTAAATATTATGTGTATCATTAAATTTATTTGAAAAGACATCACATTTTATATAAGTACTGGTGATGTCGAGCTTCCGCCAACTTTACAAACATTTTTTTAAAGATAGCCGTTTTTTTCATTTATTTGTGTTACGTTTGTTTACAACCTTCCCACTGTAAACATAAATACATTGAGTTATAATATAATTAAAAAGTTATAAGAGATCTTGATATTCTTAACTTTAGAAGCTGCACGCACATCTGTCTTTGATCATAGTCATCCTTTTTTATTAAGAAAAGCAATACCTAATAATAATTAGACGTTATTTCAACGACGTAAAGACCAAACATCACTATCGGTGAAAGTTATTGATAGGTGTTTTAACGATTTCCGTGATTTTAATAAAGAATCACGGTCAAACGTTACGATTCAAATTTAACTTTATTTTATGGTTGTTTTAACGACTTCGAGATTGTTGATAAAACTCCACCGCATTGTCTTATCGTAATACTGCAGTTAGACTTAGAAAATATTACAATATTGGCGTTTATTGGTCATTATTTCAACTGCTTTCGCAAGCTTTCAATGTAAAACGGTTTTATTTAGATCCCGAAGAGATAAAAGATAAAACGTTAAAGGAGAATTTTCATCGTCGCTTGAACATAATTCTATTGGGTGACTGGCCTCGACTGGGAATAGATCGTAACTATCTGCGGGTGTCTTAACAAATGATTAAAAATATAACGAAGGGAGTGACAGCATTGTTTTGTTTACCATGAAATGTTCTAGCCTTTTCCCAACTATTTTGGGGTCGGCTGTCAGTCTTACCAAATCCACTAAAACCAGTATTTTACATGGGGTGACTACCTATCTGACTTCCACAACCCAGTTAACCCAGTAACTGGGTTGTGGAATACACACGATACCTTAATAAGACTGTTTACTTAACTTGTTAAGACTGACCATGCAATATGCTGCTTTAGGGTGATACAAAAAGATTCCCTCTAGGCCACTATTTCTGCGGTTTATGTGGTAGAAATACATATGTAGCAGTGGAAGTTTAAGGTACGATTTGATGAAGGCTTTTAGTAAGTAGCGTGAACTACACATGTAACAGCAAAAAGCCATAAAGTGCGAGCCTCTATCTGTCCCTTAAGGTTAAGGCCAGGCCATTCCTAATGTTGACATTTGTTTCAAGAACAAACTTGTTGACATTGGAAACTTACTTCAAAGTGGCTATTCAGAGGCCCGAATCGTTGAAGTGGGAAAATGGGCGGGACACCTAAGTCCACTTATAAGTGTGACTTAAATAGTTAGGGCGGAGTGGGCCAAGGGCTACAAATTCAACCCTCCTCTCGCAGAATCTCGCAGTTCAACTTATGAGGTTGTCTTCTGCTTAACCGGACTTGCCTGTGATATCAATATCTATATATAAAAATGAATCGCCGAAATGTATGTACGCGCATAACTTCCGAATTACTGCACCAAATTGGATGATTCTTTTTTTATGTGTTCCTTATTGCTAGGATAAGGTTTGTATATAAGAAAACTTAAAAAATATATACATTTGATCAGGATTAATTTTTACAATCTAATACAAAAAGTGATTGACAGTATGACAAAAGACTTTGACAGATCTTTGTCGAAACAATCGACCAACTGATTTGATTTTACCAGTCGCGACTGGAGAAATAAAATATGGCGGTAAGAAGTTCGCCGGGTCAGCTAGTTCTTAATAAATTAAGATTACCAGCCAGGGCTTAAAAACTTTAAACTAAAGCGACTGCTTGCTAAGGGCACCCCCTGTGGGGTACGGACCTCGGCTTAGGGCTTCGCTGGTAGAGGGTAGCAAGGGACGAACTGAATCGGACCCATCCATTCTTACATGGAACCTACGAGGTATAGTCGGGACACATCACCCCCGGAAAATTATTTAATGTGCCTATAATTTTACATTAACTCATACTTTTTGAGTTGAAAACACTGATACCGTCGTGAAAACCGTTAAAGGTTTCGCTTTGAAATGGACGAACAAACGAGTGCTGGTTTAATTCAATAAGATACTCTTAAAAACCAAATTCTTATCAAACAGGAATATTTAAAATCGTGATAAAGAAATGCTCTATACATATATCTATGAGTGCTTTGAAGGAGTCAGAGAGAAGCGCCGTCGGCCTTTCTAATCAGGGGATTATCTCGTTGAGTCCCGTTAGTCGGCAGTCATTCGGTGATCCCGGCCAGCCGGCCACATTGCTGTGTCACTCCAACATTTTTTGCTCACACTCACTAACGCAGATTTGTAGCTTTTAAGGATTATATTGTCTATGTTTTGAATAAATGTCGGTTCGTTTCTTTGTCGACCCTTGTAACTTTATAGTGCTATAAAAAACTTTATGACAATCTAGAAATTGTATCCTCTCGGTTAGTTTGGAATTGACAATGGTTTTTGCGACGAAATAGGCAAGCTTACCACATTACTTAGTTGGAAAATACATCATTTGGATTCCATTCCTGATTACTCAACAGTTTTCAGTAATTCAGTGCGAGCTGTTTCAAGAAATGCTTTAACATTTATTGGAAAGGGAAGCAGCTTTCTAAGTATAGTATCTTCTCAAAAATACAAAGCGGAAATGACAGACAGAACTTAAAAGCCAAGTTAGGAAACTATTTCAACTAAAATTTAGGAGACTGCCGGTGTTACTCAATTAGACGCAGCCAGTTCCGTTTATTTTGGATCATCTTTTGCCCAGAACTAGACTTGTTTGAATATTGCATTGTTTGAAAATCCGTAAAGCTTCTCGAGACGGAAGTATTTAATATTTATATGGCTCGTAAGAATAGGATTATAATGGACTGACTTATATTTTGGTATATTTTCCCCATGGAAATGATGCATGAATGTATCTACATACAGCAATATACATATTTCCGTTGTAAATACTTCACATGAAGTGGATGTGTATGTAGAAAAGTAGGTATTCCCTGTAGGGTAGTTCGTAAGTAACAGTTATTTGTTGTATATAAAGTTTTGCCGGAACAGTTGTCGGTTACATACGTGATAGACAAACTTAACGCCTTCCCGCTCGCGAGTACTTGAACATAATAAAGTGACAAGTGGGGAGCGGCTCCAAATCTCGGCAAAATATATCCCCAAATGTTTGTGTTCACTAGGAGTTTGCAAGTAATCCATTTAAAAGTGTCAGATTAGAGGGGGTCGGGTGAATTTGCTTAGGCGGGTCCGGTCAGCAATTTATGTCCGCGTGCCGCCGCAGATGTGGTCGGTGGCCTAGCGCCTCGGCGGCTTGTGGCACTGTTTATAACAACAAAGGCGGAGTAATTAAACACTTAGACACGACACTAGGGCCCTCCCGGATAATACCACGCTTTACACAAGTGTCTGGGGAACTTTTGCGTACCTACTTCGATAATAATTTGCCCGAGCACAGTGTAGTTTAAGTTTTAGTATTTTAAGAACGGGCGCCTTGGTAACTATTCATTTTTAATTAGCTCTGAGCATCTTAAAGAATCTTGTACTTGTCTTTCTCATTTTCTCTCAGAGATGGGGCAAGGCTGCGGCCAACACTTGTGTACTTTGAACTTACCACTACTCAATTGGAAGGTTTTCTTTGGCTTCAGTCGTTCTTTGTGAAAAAGTAGAACAAAGAATATGAAGAAGAGCGAAACGCAAGTAATAGGTTCTATGAAGACATTAGTTTCAAAACATGTGTTGTAGCGAAGGCAGAACAAGTCCAATAATAAGGCGCGTCGTTACCCCGCACTCACGGCGCGTGATCCTATTCTACACAATGAGTTTATCCTGTGCTCACACACTACTTACGTGTAATGCTCTGCACCCACTGTATACCGGCCGGGGAACTGTGAGTCCGTACAGATCGAATCATGTGTTCTATATGGTAAGTTAGATGCACGACACAGTTTCAGTTGTGGACCTAAATTTTTCCGACTACATATCGTCACGCCTGTATTTGCTGAAGGGTTAGGCAGAGGTACACCTATAGTATCCACCTTTCGCCCGTTATGTTTAAGTCCCACGTAATAGGGGGCGAGCCTATTTTCATAAGCCGGACATAAATGCATACTCAAGGCTTCTATTGAGAAATTCTAGATGGAAAACCGCAATTTCGCTTTGCCAGACCCTAGAACTTCATGCTAAACATTTGCGCTTGCGACCACTAGACCAACGAGGCAGGAGGTCCACTAATATAAGATTATTTCACTGTATTTTTGTACAGAGGCCAGCACATCAAGCTACTCCAATCCGTCAAGTTAATTTTATTGTTTTTCAACGTTATTTCAAAAGGATAAGGTTAATATTCAATTGTGAAATCTTGACAGTTTGGGATAGCTTGATGTGCTGGCCTCTGTACAACCATTCGTGTCTTTTTGGAAAATCTAAAAGAGGAAGACAATACAATTCTCCACAAGGACGAAAGAGTCTTGTTGCATTGTCGCAATTTGCATTTCATAACTAACTGGCATTTTTATCATTTCAAAATTGAGGATTCATATTATATTCATATTTCATAATCTCAGTATTTCATTACGGTTATCACCTACTAGTATAATTTCGTATCCTGGGTAACGAATAGCCAGTTAAGAATCTAATATAAGCCAAGTTAGATTTATATGGGAATTACGTAATTTTCTACCACGGTTATCCTTGTTGGTACCACTTATTATGTTACTTCCGCATAGTATTATTTTAGTTTTTAATGTGACTCTTTTTTATTAAAAAAGAGAGTAGTTCTACCGTATCTACTGTTATTAAAATCGTGGTTGCAATATTTGCAAATATGTGAGAATTAACATATCAATAATTGCTTAATGTCTTTGTTCTCACATGACTGCAATGTAAATTTAAAAAATCATAAGGAACTTCTGAATTTGTAACAATCTTGCGCTAGCAGAATCCTTGTGTACTATTTGGGCGACCAAGATACAGGCTGTGCCTAGTTTGGGACCCGCTGCTTAATCTGTGTAAGACTTCTGTTAGGGAAAATTTCATACCATGTAAAACCACTTTGTATATTTAAGAACCTTGTGTAAGCTAAATAAATGAATTTGAATTTGAATTAATTTTTAATACTTAGTATCTATTTTAGTCATTTTATTCTGGGTACGTACATCGTCTTCACATATAACAATTAACGTTTACAAAATATTGAAAAACATGTAAAAATAGTAAGCCCATTCTTTTCGTTGGAAAGGGCACTGACAATCAATTCTGTTTTCTTGTAAATGTTGACTTTCAAAAGTACCTAACTCATTTACTTAAAATATTTTTGATATTCGTATCAACATTTAGGTACATTTAGTTATTTTTGTCCGCTTAGTTTATTGACCAGGCTCTCGGTATTTAGCGAAATGTCACATCTGTTTCAATACTATGCCTTTAATTGATTGGCAGTTTACTGGAATAGTACCGCAGTCCTCATCGGATATCTGTTCTAGCCATAAAGGGAGTGGTGATAACGGTACTTATTTTTTTATTAGTATGAATGTTTTTCTGAGCGAATGTTAGGGTTCCTAGTTGCCGAAAACATAAACAGTCACCATAGCCGAAGTCAGCATGGGATTCATTCATTCATTCATAGGGTATTTGTTTGTGGTACTTAATTAAAATTATTTGCATTATTACTTACTAAGTAAATTCTGAGTTTTATTTTCAAGAATTAATCATAAATCTTTATTTGTCTCAACATCATATTATTATTATCACAGGCGTTCCCAATCTTTAATAGAGAAAGGTGTCTGAAGATTTTAAAGATGAAGAAAATGTTCCGTCTCTTGAATTTTGCAAATATTTATGGGCCTCAGTTTTCATTACTTTTATACCAAACGTCTAGATCTTTTCTGAGTTGAAACCGCAAGAGTTATTGCAATAAAAGCCTTTTCATAATTGCGTCGGAATTAATATTGTTTATGAGTGAGCTTTTCTCGGCACAGTTCAGAAATCAAACGACGCGTGCGCAAATGATGCACCTTTATTTGGAGCTTCATTCATCATTTGAATTTTTTATTCGCATTCACATTGACAATTGCAAATGATTGTATCGGCGACGCTCAAACGTCGTATTTTCATAAACACAAACAGAACACGGAGGTACATTCGGATTATAGCAGACATATTAATTGTAACACAATTATCCAACGATGCATTTAACATAAATTCAATTTCCTAATTAATCATACATTACGCAACCAATTCTGAACACGTAGGTGTAAGTCTAATAATGCTGATTGCTTTGAATACTTGCGGTTATGTTGTGGGTACAAATTATGGTTACTTATAGATTATGAGTAGGTAATCAATCATAAAGGACTGAGGAAGGTGTTTTCTGTCTTAAAAATACACACCACTTGTGTTGTTGTATTTGTGCGAAGTTGTACATAAGAATAAAGTTTTTGTAAGCTTAACGATCAAACAATGACGCGGTAACACGCCAGTACGAAGACGGCTTTATACAACGCAAAATGGAACTGGAATCGGTTGCAAAATTCGTATGGATATCGGTGTTCTCGTGTGGCCCAGTTGGATAAAACTTTAATAATGGAAGATCCCGATAGCTAAAGTTTTCCCGGGTAACGACGTTTACCCGCGAACTTGGCCGGTGGCAAAATAAAATCAACTGACTTGACGACCAACTACTGTCCGGGTCGACTTTCTGCCGACGTTCTGTGTCAATAATGTTTTTACCTGATTTTGTAGCTGTTTTCTAGAAGAATTATACACGTAAGTGTTTTGAGTTTTGAAAGGTTTCTTTATTCTTTCAAAGTCGAAGGAGCTAGCTGCTGTCTCTAGAATCTTCTAATAAGATTGAAATCTTATTTAATGTTAAAATGTTCGGTCGTTAGCTTGTTCAGCAACTTTTCAGTAGGTACATAATTGACTATAATTCTGAAGTCAGAATTAATTATATTCATTAGTATTAATTATATTCATTAGTATTAAGTTCCTTGACACGTGTACGGGCATTAAAAGCTAGATAGGTCATGAGTTACCTATAAGATGTCGTTAATTATCGGTACCTCCGTCGGTAATTGCTACTCAAGAAAAGCCATTTAATATCAAAGTTAAAAGGCGAAATATTTTTAGAGATCAAATGTGTTTCCATTGCTATTACAATTATTTTTGGGATGTCAATATTACTTTATGCAATCAGCCTCGCTTGCTAACATCAACATTTACGGCTACATAAGTTGGACCACATCATGCGGCTGGTCTATAACTGCCAACACGAGGAAACATTTTCATCTTAGATGAGAATGGGAAGTGTTTCTTACTTCCTTGCAACCAATTATGGGAGGGTATTATTGCTATACCTCTCCCGTTTACCAAACCATACACATATAATAAATAGATTTAAACCTTCGAGTATCTACGTCTGTTTACGAATCTTCCCTTATATCTTAATTTCCGCACACGAAATTTAATTGATACCGATTTATAATCTCCGAACGTTCCTTTGTTGTTTATAAATCAATTAGAAAACAGCAGCACACAGTTAAAGAAAACCAATAATTAAAATTTCCTCAACGTACGACTTGGAGAATTAAATAGAGCTGAATATAGACTCCGAAGTAATAATTAGGCAAAAAGATCGGGCAGGTACGTAGGAAATTGTCGATTCGTAACACGCGCAGGGCGCACGGGCGCGCCTGAATCGGCTCGCCGGCCACCAAATAAGATCACTTAAATTCCACACCCGTAGCCTTACACCCAGATAGCACTACCAGTTACTTCTGTTACGTATATGAACCCCGCACACACAGTAATTACACAAAAGAAACGGAACTAAGGAGGGCGTTTAAACATTGCCTTCGGTCGCTATTAGATCCTGCAGAGTAAACCCGGAATTACTAAAATATACTCTTTCTGCTCGCTATGTTATTAAGTTTAGTAGCCGTTTGGGCAGCGGGGCAGAGTTGGGTCTCCGAGGAGGAAGTTCGTACGCACCTTCACTGTTCTTTCTCGCACTAGTGATAAGAATAATGGAAACGGAAAAGCTACTGCTAACTTCATGTTTTATTTCCAGAAAGTTTAATACAATTTGTACATGATGGTGTCGAACAGACTATTTTTACTCCTTTATGTAGGTAACAGTATCAGGCGCGAACGATCAGTTAAGACGGGAACTTCGCCCATTGGCTTTTACTGCTGTCAAAGTTTGGCACTAAATCAGACTACGACTAACTAATCCGTATTTTTGTAATCGGCCACTAAGTCTAGTTACTGATTATATCAGCCAATTCTTTGAAATAGAAAAGCCTACTTAAACTGCAGTGTTGAATGACTGGTAATTCCTATTTAAATATTCCCATAAAAAAACTATTTGGTTCCCTTAAAAAACATTTCTGAGAAACAATTTTCATTAAAAGCACTGTTTCGTTGTTTATCATCCAATAGGTAAACAATTTCATGAACGAATTTAACTTAGTTGTAGTTGATTTAAAGCCGATTTTTTGGAAATGGGCCTAATCTGAAATCGGCCCTTAAACGTATTCGCGTATTGTTTTGGATGATATTTTCCCAAAAACCTAACAATTCCCTCCATTATGTGCACATGCCGAAAACAATAACAAGGAACATATTAAATTTTCGACGAACGCAATTATTATGAAATTGCAGTAGTTTTTAAATAATGTTTTGAAGAGCGGCGTGCAGCACTGATTCCGACCAAGCTACGGCCAACTTCGTAGGTTTATTGTCTTCGCTTGAATTAAAAAAGTTTTACTCAAGTTCTCTTTTAATACTTTGAGCACATATTTACTTACCTATGAGCGGATGTAATAAAACATTATTTTCTCTGGCTTTTGCACAATCTTACCCGTGAAAGTAAAGATACCTTACTCACCATATTGAAGCCCATCAATGTAAAACACTGTTATGTGGCTGTTATTCCTGAAAGTAGGTTATTTCCCATTGAAAATATCAATGGGGTAATTCAAACGTTATAGCACGTACCCGATCCTCTTTTGGCATTACGAATTATTGAGGAAACTCATCGCTTTTCTCAAAGAGTTTTTTAAACAGGTAGAAAGGCTTTCATAAAGCTATCGTGTAGAGTTGTTTTAGTTTCTGAAAGTGAAACGATAAAGCCTAAATTACCTTTTGATTAACTTGTGAAAATTGCTTTTACTCTGAGTATGTTGACCTAGTGGAATAATCAAATTGGTAACCGTGAAATAATAAATTAGTTTCGAAGCATACAAGAATATTCTGTACCTACTGCTGTAGGTATCGTATTTCTTTTATAGATTCCCTTGCGGCTATCGGTTGGAAGGCTTCTCGGCGACCATATAAGTTACGACTAATGAACGAAAGTAGGTTAATTTCAGCTATCCGGAAGTCGTACTACTACAGTCATAAATAATTCAATCTAAATTCTAAGGTGTCCTTTGGCCTGAAAAGGTATCTCAATCGCCTCTCTACTATCTGCTCTCCGCGAATTCATGAAATATTCCACCCAATCAATCTGCAATTCCATTAGATCTCCAATTTGTGTAAATGTTTACAGATTCAAAAAGGCGTTTTAGTAAATACAATTCTGTTCATACGGAGATTAGATTACTTGTTTAAAAGCTCTCTTTTTATTTAGATTTATTTCCAAAGAAGTATTTTAGAGGTCAGTCGGGATCAAAATGTTAAAAATTCCAGGAAATTCAGTTAACGTGTCTGGCCGGCCAGCCTGAAAGAATTTGATAGTGCAAGTTCCTAAATTCCAAATTGTTGTGTTCTTCTATCGGAATAACTATGTGTGTTTACAGTAGTAGGTAACTGGATAAGTTTAACCCCAAAATACCTACGCGAACCAAAATATGCCTTTAGTTGCGAATTTTAAAATAATTTCGCTTTTCCAATCGTAATTTGGGATGGTGTAATGCATGGATATTATGTACAAGCCGTGCCCAAGGGACAAGAGACATCAAGTAGGTATAACAAAAAATCTACAACAGCAACAACTAAAGTAGGTAGGTAAACCTAAATAAGATTCCTGAAGTGGATAGAACTTAGTATAATACAATAATAAATACAACATCGTATAATCTAGGTACGACATAAAAATCTTGCAGGTGACGTCTGTCTGGTACGGTCGAAACAAAAATAAACGTGGCAATAAAGGGTTCTTTACATTAAGTGGCGTTTGTGGCGAGCGCGTGAGTGTCGCGGCCGACAATGCGACATGGCGACAAAACAATGCTTTGTTTTGTCGGGCACAGCAGACCACAACGACCGCTTATTGCAGATTGTTTTAGCAGCATCCATTCAAAATGTCACTTGTAGCTTTTTAAGCAACGCACGCCTGCAATTTGCTCTTTCCGCGGAAAAGTTTGTAAAAACTGTAACCACCTGTACATTTTTCTGTGTCCCTTTTAAAGACTTAATTTTGAAATGCACATGCGTAATTTCACGTGGCTTAATATTTTTTTTAATGTTCTATTTCTGGTTTTTTTATTTTTTGTCGTAAATAAGTTTTTGAAATTCAGATATTTTATTTCTAATACAATCAATGTGATTATCTATAAATGTTGCGAACATACATTTCTAACCTAAATATTTGCTAAACATAATATTGAGTGCATTACCAGCGGACCGAAAGTGCTAAGCAAACCATTTTGCCAAATATAGGTTTTACCGAAACATTTTAATATAATTGAGGCCGACTACACAAGTTCAAAATGGCATACAGGTACATTTATTCGTGGAACTGTACGTAGTTACTGTAATGAATCTGCCTAGCCTTTTCCCAACTGTGTTGGGGATAGCTTTCAGTCTGACCTGATGCAGTTGACTACCAGTATTTTACATTGAGTGATAACCTATCTGACCTCCACAATCCAGGTTCTAAGGGTCCGGAGATCTACGCATGACAGCCGGAACCAAAAGCTTAACGGGCTCACCGAGGCACAGAGGGGTCTCGGTGTGAAATGGATGGTCACCCATCGACGAACCGACCGCGGCAAGCGCAGCTTAGTCGTCGATCGACCCGTGTGGCTTCTATCATTTAACCACGTGCCCCTCTGGTACGTATTTACTGTAAATACGACACCAAATTGCTGAAAGTGTCCCGAAGTCAGAAATTGCAAATAACGTGTTTGCAGTTCAGACCACTGCAGATCAAATAAGTTTAGTAAACTCTCTGGTTGCTTTTACAATAATCTCAAAAGCGAAACTAGCTCAGGTTTATTTATTAGTTTTGTGTTCCTTGGATCGCACGTAACTACGTATTTTGTTAGAATGGTATGCACATCCAGCTCAGTGTTATTTCTTTGGAGAATTAAAGAAGCAGTATTTTAGTTATATTCAGGTTGTAAAATAGTTATGTTGGTAGGTTATGACTGCTTGGAAGAACTATCGCTTTGGTTAAGCAACAGATTAGCTTTGTTGATATCAACTAAGGTGTGACGTTAAGTATACTTCAGTCATTCTCCTTAAATTAGGGGCAATCAGAAGATATCGAACAATAATTGATTATCTCAATTTATTCAGAACAAAATCACGATCAGTAACTGGGAACCACTTGTTGTGTAGCACCCTCCTAATAATGGACGCGCGCCCTTCACAATCAAATAAAAATTTAGATTTCCAGCGAAATATGTTTTCATTAGAAAAGGCTATCTGGATTGAAATCAAGGCCGCAGGCTGGGGAGGTTTTGGTTCAACACATCAAACCCCCCGAAATGATAGAATCCAGAAACTCAATCCAAAAATCATAGTCAGGTGATTTATTTCTGATCATCAATAATGATCATCCACGTTGGTTGCGTTTTAATTTTATTTTCACACCACCTGCTCGACAATGTTAAATTATATGTCATGCAAACCTGACGTAAAGTAAGTGATTTAAGACCTGAGGTCTAACAGGGCATTAATATTGTACTGAATTTCATTATGCTCCGCTGGTCATTAATGTGATTTGAATTTGGAACATAAAGTAGAAATCGCATACAAACATTTACGATAGGTAGTAGGTACATACTAATTCCATGCATTCACCATTAAGATTTGCACTAAAAAATAAATTGTTGTAAAATCGAACTGGCCACCACGAGTACCTAGGTTATAAATAAAAGAAAAATAGGACACAAATTAAAAAGTGGCTCGAATACTGAAAATTGCTTTGCTTTGAACACAACAAATTACCTAGAGTTTTTGGCGGGATCACGTTGGAACATGTCGAGCGAATTTTCATTTTCATAAAATTTAGTGAAATAGCGAATTAAGTTGCTTAATTTTGGTAGTGAATTATTCAATTTAGTTACGTCTGAGTGCACAAGTGTAGTGAAGGTGAAAATAAGTGACTAACGTGGACTCTTCGTGTTCCCCCCAAAAACTCCTATTAGGTTGTTGTAAATTTACTACCGCTTTACAATAACTTCGACTTGACTGACTAAAGATGACTATGACTGTTTTGTATCTTCGTGTCCGATATCGGAACATTTACGATCGAAAAGAAAAATTACTTGACACTGGCTAAATGCACAAACCGTGCGAAGCCAAAACGCACAAAAAAAAAACTAGTTACCTACTTAACTACAAATTCTCACAAAAATGTCGAGTGACGATAGTGATTTGATTCCGGAGTACATTAAATCCGAAGCCATTGGCATTGCCAACAATCTACTCCCAGAAAAGTCCAAGGAATCGTAAGCCTCCTTCTACACAATGGGCCAACGTAAGCCAATGTACGCCACAGTATACTTAAACTATTATCAGAACATTGAACTACCGTCGTTTGCGTAAACTTATCGTTGGAATATAGACACTCTGTGGCTTATATTGGCCTATGTTGTGTAGAGGGAGCATTACACGAAAGCCTACGACGACTTTTACAAATGGAAAATTACAAAGGGCGTCAAGTCTGTATTTAAATTAGTGCTTTTAGTTTACTTCCAGCATTTTTCATGTACAAAGAAGCCAAGTAGCCTATGGTGCATCTACTTGATGTTCAGGTCAACCATAAGCATCAAAAATAATATACTAATTAGTGGCCAAATTACTGGCATTTTAAAAAAGGAAATCAGAAGGACATCGTCCGAAGAAATCAAAAGTTTTCACAGCTCAAAATGTGGAAACGTTTCTAAATGAAGCCCCTGACCACACCTTTCTTGCCACAAAAGTATGTACCTACCTATTGATTACCTTTTTAGTAACTAAAATAGCTACATACTTACGATATAAGTAGGTATAAGTACTATCTACCCGCTCATGAATCGATCGCTTGTGTGCGATCTACTGATGTGATGTTTCGACTCTAAATTGTATAATAATTACTATTGTAGACCTTCGTAAGGTTTATGTGTTATTATTAAAAATAATAAACTTTCATAGATTTCACTGACACACACATGAGTGTGTCAGTCAAATCTAAGAAACTTTATAACGTGTAATAATTAAAAAAATATATAAATTACGTAAGTTATCTTCCTAAATAAATACTAACCTACCTGCCTATTTTTGTTACAGGTGGCATTGATTTTTGGAGTGAATGGCGCTTGTCGTGAAAATGAGCTCATAAACATTAAAATCGAAGATATCGAACAACATTCACATTTGTGGCTGATAAATTTGCCAGATACAAAATAAAAAAAGAACGGTCATTCGTAGTCCGTGGAGAATACGTAAGAATTATCGAAATGTACCAAGCTCTTCGCCCCTCTAATATAAACAATAACAGATTTTTCGTAGCTTATAATAATGGCAAGTGCACCAAGCAAGTTATTGGAAAAAATAAGATCAGCAGCATGCCGAAAGAATTTGCGAAATACCTGAAATTGACAAATGCCGAGCTCTGCACGGGCCATTGTTTCAGGAGAACATCGGCTACTCTATTGGCGTATTCAGGGGCAGACATAACCCAGATTAAAAGTCACGGTGGCTGGAAATCTGATGTAGGAGCAGAGGGCTACATTGAAAACTCTATACAAAATAAGGATAAAATAAGCTTCCGCATTGGTGACAATATCGAACTAAAAACACCGTTGATAACTGATCCTTGGACACCTTTGTCACCACAACCTTCCACATCAAAACACTATTCATCTAGCCCGCTGCTTCAAGCACCACCTTCACCAACTTACACGATCCAAAATGGTCCTCAGCAAACCCAAGTTACTGAAACTTTCCTTAATAAATAAACTCTACCTCGACTTCAATAAATGTACCGAATAAAAACATAACTTTGTCATTCCACAACTGGTGTAGTGTATCAAACATTACCTTTAATATTTAATTGTTTTAAATAGGTCTACTAACTGTAATTTTAATAAATGCTTTAATTCTAGTAATATTGCTTTTTATTGTCTTGTAGGTGGTGTGACAAGTAGAGTATTCTTCTCGGGGATAAAGGTGCTTTCGTCTTGGGCGACCATGAATCAGGATTCTTGTATTAACGCCCTCGCTTTGCTCGGGAGTTAACTCTAAACTCCCTTGCTCCGCTCGGGAGTTAACGATAGAATCCTTCGTTTTGCTCGGGATTCAATACGGCGCCCGCTACATAAGACACTACTTTATCCCCATATTGCATAATCTACTATTGTATTTATTAATATTCTTTTGAATTCAAACGCTTATTTAAAAAAAAAACTTAAATTCACTGTGAAACATCGTACAAACGTGCTTAAACCGCTGGTTCTAGAAGCAATAAATTTTGCGCAGACTTAAAGGTATAGGTATAGGAGAGTCTCTCGGTTCTTCAGATTTTTTTAAGTTTTAGGATTTTGACAGTTTTGGCGATGAGAAAACCCACCGGGCTGGGGCACGGCTTTCTTACTTAATGTCAGAGCTGGATTCCCCCCGAAGTGATTTCCAGGCTATGGCTTTGATTAATATGTGATACAAAATACAGTTTAAATAATTTTGCTTCCACATCTTGACGTTATCTATCCAATGTTTCTTACTTAATACTTATCTAAAAATAGTCGGAGCTGTTCTTTGCGGATCATGCATTAGTCGGGGTTCAAGCGTGGGCTATTATTGGCTTATCAAAATAAATGGGTAGGATCCCATTTCCATTGTTATATTTTAGGAAGAAATAAAGCTATATAAGTGAAAAACCTAATCTATATTTATGAAAATGACAGTTATTTTTGATAGGATTGAAATAGCTGATATTTAAATATTAGCATTCTTCTATAACGATGAACATATTGTAACTAGGTTTCAGCAATACAACTGTTACCAAAAGCGAAAGCCTTCTATAACGCAAACAGGTAATACACCTACCCAGTTTTGAGTTATTTGCAAAAATACCCTTCCATACACGCTAATTAAACCGTAAATTACCATTACCATCAAGTATTAAAGTGAAGTGGCGTTTACAAGTGAACATCTAAATTGAAAGCTAACCCAGGGCATTGGATAGGAGCTGTAAAGCGCTCCCAATTAAGCAGGCGGGCTAGGAACAGCAGAATAGCGCAGCTCAGCGGAATAGCCCGCCACACCGACAGCCGAGCTTCGGCGCGCGGGCGGCGTGAACAATGTAATGAATTGTGAACATGCTTAGACTTATGGCGATATTACGCTCGGGATAAAATTCACGGTGAAGCAACTGGTTAATGAGTCTTTGGAAATTTTAACAGAACATTGTTCAGTGAATTGTTTCGTGGAAGAAAAGGTATGGATGGCTAAGTGGGAAGCTAAGCTTTCTGCGTCCCACTCGTAGTCAGATAGAGTGCGGGCGTATAAAAACAAAAATATCATAAGTGATAACGTAACTTTTTAATGTTACTCGCATTTTCTATGACGGTTAAAAATAAAAATGCAAAAATGGTAGTGTTAAGAAACTTATGTGGCACTCGATACAAACACATGAGACTCTTAGGTCTACATATAGTTGGAATATTTTAGATGATAAGGCAGAACATAGTAGATAGCGATAGGCTTAGTTTAGCTGAGAGACAGACAAATATAAGTAAGTAAGCGGGTTAGATAATAATCTCACTTATAGGTATTAAGTACGGCAATTACTCCAGCTTCGGTTCCCTTTAGGGTTTGATAAATAAATGAAGGAGCGTTAGGGTAAAATCAATTATAATTCCTTTGTTAAGGATTTTGATAGCACAATATTCAACGAAATATTATCTTATATTTGTTGTTATTTTAAACTGTGTAACCTCCCTGACTGCCTCGTTGGTTTAGTGGTCGCTACCTGATGAGCATGAGGTTCTGGATACGATTCCCGGGTCGCTCAAAGTGTTATTGGGTTTTTTATATTTGAAAATTCTCAGTAGCAACTCGGAGTCTGGCTTTGTGCTCTGTTGATGGCAATAGGCTCGACCCTAAACATAACTAGCGGTATTTGGGTGCACTTCTGCCTCACCCTCCAGGAATTTCTTGCCGGCTCTTCTCCATAGGAAGCGACAAATTGGAACCGTGCACCTAGCTTCTGACGTTTCATAAGTGCCCTTGCAGGTTTATGTGAAATATAATATTTTGATTTGATTTGATTTGAATGCAGGCGTGGCCATTTGTGTATGTTTGAATGTTAGTAATTTCTATGAAGTAGCTACAGGCCTACAGGTACCTCATCATCATCTGCCAAGCCTTTTCTCAGCTATGCTGGGGTCGGCATCCAGTCTAACCGGATGCAGCTGAATACCAGTATTTTACATGGAGCGACTGCCTATCTGACCTCTACAACCCAGTAACAGGGTAATATGATACCCCTTGGTAAGACTGGTTGTCAGACTTCCGGGCTTCTGACAACGCGTAAAGACTGTCAAAATTCCACAAATGACAACCGGGACCAACGGCTTAACGTGCTTTCCGAGGCACGGAGGGGTCTTGGTATGTAAAGATGGTCACCCATCCACGGGCCAACCGCGTCAAGCGTAGCTTAACCTGATCGATCGAATCGTGCGGCAGTTTATTACTTAGCCACGTGTGGAGGGCCATACCTACGGGTACCTACTAAATTCAACACAGGTATTCAGTCAAGTATCGTAATAAAATATTAGTTCAGTTAGCGATCATTTCAGAAAGTTGAAAGGTAACATAATATTTAGATCCCTTAATAGGTAAGGGAGCAGGTAAATAAAATCGCTTTATATTAGGTAATCTGCTCTCGGTTTAGATACCTACATATGTAGCGAAATTTTGTTTCTTTTTATTTATATTATTTATCGTATGATAGTAGAAAATAGTGTTGGTACTAGTATACTACTAGTACCAACACTATTTACTTTACTAGCTTTTTCCAGCGGTATCGCCCGCGTTACCTAATTTACACGAAACCTTAAAAAATTGTACACCTATACCTTCCCCATGAATCCCAAAAAGCCCCATGAAAATCTGTTCAGTAGTTTCTGAGTTTATCGCGAACAGACAGACAGACAGACGTGGCGGGAGACTTCGTTTTATAATATTTAGTGATAAGCATAACAAATTATGATTATTTTTAAAAGTACCTAAGTACTTTAACTAATAGTATCTACCAACCAACTTAATATGTACCTATCCAAACACATATCTTTACACGAGTGTATGTGCAATAGGTAGCTTCAATGCGAGGAAACGGTGCAATAGCTAATGAGCGCACAAAGTTTTAAAACAGAGAGAAAAAAACCTTGGCAATAGTCCGAGGAAGCATCGGGACGAGGAAGAAAAAACGTAAGTACGTGTAGGCATATAATTATATCGAGGACAATGTAATGAATGTGTACTTAACGTAAGAACGTTAAGTCAGTATTGTGAATACATAACATTTTTCTTGGGCAGAGATGTACCTTTAGCACAACCATATTTCACCAGCAATATTTAAGTCCCATGTAACAGAGGCGAGCCCATAGCTGCCGCTACTGAGAAATTCCTGACGGTAAACTTTGCCCAACCTGGGAATGGCTCCCAGGTTGGGCAAAGTTTACCAACAACGCCCAGGACCTGGTGCTCAACAGTGCTTACGACCACTAGATCAATGAGGGAGCTATGTATTGCAATTGCGAATAGTGATACTTATACCTCTTTTTGAAAGGATTATTCATGCGATTTTTAGACGCACTGTTTGCACCTTCTTCATATGAATATCGAGTCGGAAGATATTTATCGCTGTACGAACAATGCCTTAGATACGGTATTGCTTCGAGGTCCTTGTTAGATTTTGAGAATGCTCCAGAAGTTTATTGTCCAGTTTTCCACAGAAATATCCAGCTGACATTTAAATATTATATTCCATTTAGTTTGGAAGCTTTTAAGTACTGCAGCAATTAAAGTCTTATTAAAATTCGTCCTATAGCTCTTGAGCGAGGCTTGGACAAAAAGATAGCAGGAAAATTGTCAAGGAATTGAATTTTACCAAAGCATTGTTTTTATCGTAATAGTTTTGGGATCAGTTTACGACACAAATTGTAACGAGTAATTAATTAGGTTAGATAATTATAACGAGGCACGTCACACTTGGTATTCGTAGGTACTTGGTACTAAAGGTACCGTAGCACCATGTCGTGTTAGTGCACTATAAGTAAGCTCAGTTCACTTTTACGTGTTAAACATAATTTCCACAAGTCCAACCTTTGTCATGAAACTTTTTGACATTTATGAAAACCTTGTTTGATATCCTAGCTGGCCAGTCTGATGGCTTCCCGCATTCGTTTTCTCAAGCCCAGGCTCGCCACCGCTTTCCCTCCTCCCACCAATAATCATTAATTTTCATAGAGGTCTGTTCCAGACTTCTGTTCCTCTGACGAAATCTAATTTCTTTTCGCCATCCAGGTTCCTTTCACTAACCAGTTTATAATTACAACAGGAAAAATCACCTAAAGGCTACGTAATCTTATAATGAGGAGCATTTTTGGTAACGTGAATTATGGATAACGAACACAAAAGATTTTCGTGAAACTAATGATTCGCATCGTTGTATTATTAGTGTTAACAATGTAGCAATTAGTTACCTTTACCTTAAGTTATTAGGAAAATATTTTATGATATAAAAAGGCTTTGTATTAGATAGGTTAGACCGTGGGTGGGCTTGTTAGGTTTCTAGCTTAAGGTAGTTTTTCAAAGAGTTTTGTATTCTTTGAGTTGTTCATTGTTAACGAGATGATCGTTGACTCACTTTAGATACTCGTACTGCTATAAAAATAAATTTGTATTTCTACCTGGTTCTTTAATGTTAAATTTAAAGATTACCTATGAAATTTCAAGCTATATTTTATTGATATAAAATATAACATTAGCTGGTGCCCGTGTCTTCGTCTGCGCGGGATTAGTACTTCGAGTAGCTTAATTTCTTCTCCAAGGTCCTATCTATCGTATATCTATAATTTGAAATAAATGATCAATTTATGGTTCACTATTTTGGCGATAATGGCTTACATATAAAAGATAGATATATGCTATCCCAGGCTTTTTTGTAGGAATATTTAAGATAAACATTTCCATAATACATTATATACGTGTAACTATTACGACTTTTGCAGCGCACGGCATATAGCTCGTAGATGGCAGAATTTTTTCCTACTTGCTTAACACTTATTGTTATATTTTGGACAATTCATACAACATCTTTATAAATTATAGCCTATATATTATACTGATGCATAAGCTATATTATTGTAAAGTTTCATAAAAATCCATTCAGTAGTTTTTGCGTGAAAGAGTAACAAACATCCATACATCCATACTCACAAACTAACACATTTATAATATTAGTAGGATTATCATAATCACTACCAGTCGGAAAACAGAACTACTGGACATAATATACCTTTCCCGTTTGTACTAAGATCGGTCAAAGGGGAAATTGCTATAATGACAATGCTTGGCAGACGGTCCGGCCGCGACGATCATAGTTACTTAGATGTTATCACTCGACTTTCATCTCCCTGGCGAAATTTGTTTTTAGTCGACTTTTACAGTATACATTTTTGGAAAACGTATATACTATGCATAGTGCATGCATTTCAATGCAGTTTACATCATAATAGTAACTCACGGTAACTGCGACACTATTATATTAAGCGGAGAAATGTATGTTTATGCTACTGTGCTACTTTAAAGCGCACTACGGATTCAAAAGAATTTAAATTCTCACGGTTCCGTACACAGTTGCCGATATTCGTCGCCTGTTGATGGAATATTAATTACTATGGATGGATCGTGATGAAGAATATCTAACGAAGTGTTGTGTACAGAGGCTGTACGCTATCATACCTAAATCAATCATAGACTCGACATCAAGTTCATGAAGCCCAACGCAAAAAGGGAAACATTTTTCCCCATTTCACGAGGGTTCGTTAGCAAAGTCCGGGCAAGCAAAGTAATTATTAAGTAACATTTAGAGCAACATTTCAGGTCTCACTAACTATGTACAAGTCCACATTTAGTATGCTGACACGCAGAATTTGTGCGCAAGTCTCATTATTAATTTGTTAATAACATTCTTGTTTGGAGTTGGCTGCGAGTGCATTCCCGTCTGCAGTTTTAGCTTTCAGCATTAAGTTTTGCTTTAGTTCCCGAGACGGGAAATCTCGCTCGCCTGCTTACTTATTCCATTTACTATCGGAAAGACGTGTTAGCGCGTGGTCGAGTTTCTCGAGACAATATTGATCTATAACAACATTTAGACATCGATAGTGGCTGCACGGCTGCAAGGAGCAGCACTGAAAGCCAGCATGAAAAGCATTTATCGATTCGCGTAATACGATTTCATAAATTCTAAATTGAACGTTGTGTTTTGAAAGGTTTAACAAATTGTGTCCAGTATAATTCGAGCGAAACAGTCGTAAAACCTAAATATTGGCCAATTTGTTGTGATTTAAACGACTGTGTGGTTGTTCTTATTAAGTTGGTAATGATAACTTTTGTACTGAGTTATGTTAGACCATTATTCGTCTGAATTGTTAGCACAACAAGGCAATAAACGATACATATACAGCCTATAATATTCCCACTGCAGGGACACAGGCCTCCTCTCTTTGAGAGGGAGTGGGCTGTAATCTACAGCGCGGGCCCAGTGCAGGTTGGCTGTCGCATGTTTTCGAATTGTTTGTTTTAGGACAGGGATGGCGAATCTCTTAACGTCTACGAGCCATTATTTCCAAAAAAAATAATTAATGTGGCATTGACGTGCCAACAAGCAATCTTGAGTTATTGACTACTAGAAAAAAACTAAATACTTTGACAATCAGTTAGTCTTTATATGAATTGAAAAAAAAAATGAAAACAGTTCGTAATAATAATTTCGAGACTTTATTTTATAAAAATTCTTTATTGAAAACTTCAGACAAAATTAAAGAAAAAATCGAATAAAAAAGTTAAAATATCGATAATAATTATTACGATTTTTTAAAGATTTTTTTTCTAATTTTTCGTCGATTAATTACGGTCTAGTTTCACTCATTTTCGTTTGTGCTCTTTATCCAGGAACACACTGTATAATAATCAACATCACACCACCTTATTTAAAGCATAAATTAGTGCAACTTCTAGTATCCGGTATTAAGGTCATATGACATAGAATAGAATCATGTGAAGGTACGGTTTCTGAAGCTCAGCTTTAAGAAGATGAACTTACCATACTCCTATCATACTGAACCTACCATACTGTTACTTGGGCTGTCGTGTCCAAATTATTTTGTTACGTGCCAACAAAGGCACGCGAGCCACTGTTGCATTGGTTCGCCGTCCCTGTTCTGGGACATGTCGGTTTCCTTGTTCCTTCGACGTTTTGAGAGCAGTGGTGACGAAATAATTAACACAAAGTAAAAAAGTGCCAGTCTCGGCTCGAACCTACGACCTCCACCTCATAAGTCGCGGCCATTACTGCTCCAAACAATACTTAATATTATTAATGTTGAATATGTATCAAGCTTTGAACTGAGTCGTAACTTAAAACATGTTTTTGTAACATTACAAAATTACCTGTATCAGGAAATGATGTTACAATTCATTATGATGTGACTTATATATGTAACCTAAATTGGTGGCTCACCATGCGGCTTAGCTAAGATCATGTGAGTAATTTCGTCTCCGTCGTCATCCGTAGGTGCCGTAGGATGCGATTAAAGGGATAATTTTAAGTAGTTGAACTGCACACGAATGGCGATAGCATTTTAACTTTTATTCTGGGTTACCTTAGAACCATACATTTGTGTTAAAAGCACAAATTGTACGCATGTAGTAAAAAAAATAATTAGACTATCAACATTTCCACTTTATAAATGTTTGTACATTGGACGAACGTAATTTGTACATGTAAAAAATACTACACTAACACAAAATATCAAAGAAATAGAATAAAAATAAACGTGTTGGGTCAGGGGACCCCTGATGGAACGAAGCTCTTCACACTTTTTCTTCAACTCCGAATGTAACATCGTTTACTATGTTTTTAAATTACTCAAAATTCATTTTGACCTCACTCGGCTGTAGAACGCTCGAAAACGATGACGAAAAATATGAAAATGTTCACAGCAGCCATCTTAGATGTTCATGTATACCTCACTATCCGTTTCCGCACCTTTGAAAACATTGTAAAGGACATCTATGATGAAATAAATAAAAAAAAATCGCACCCACAGTCTAAGTTATTCATTTTGACCTCACTATCGCTTTCAGCACCTTCGAAAACCGATTTGATCGATTCGATCGATTGAAACCTTTGATGGAAAATTTGAACATTTTCCTCGTATTTTAATTTTGACTTCAGCACCCTCGAAAACCATGAAAACTATCTCAGTTTCTCCCTAACTCTTTCTATTATATATGTTTAAAATGCAATGCAAATGCGCTTTTTTGTTACGTAGCGCTTTTTCGCTACGTGACGATTTCTTAAATTTTGTTCCTACTTGACTTTTGTTCTTTGTTCCAATGCATTACAAAACAAGACATTTTGATGAGTCACTGTACTCGTATTAACATTACACGTAATAAGAAACCATAATATTTACGACATCCATCTCAAATGAGCGACAAAGCAACGTCCGCCAATTAGGCATTACGTTTGTTTCTGTTGTAGTGACAATAATCAATAGCACGTGCTTGAAATCATAGCGGCCCGGAGCGGCTCAGCCGGTCCGGCCGCAATCGCATTACGTTAATCACGGCATTGCCCCGCCGAGGGCAGTTTGTATGCTGCCTTAATGGACCTGCACCATGTATCCCTCCTGCACCCCTCCCTCACATGCTCTGCTCATACGTGATTGAAAATTTTATGTGTGATCTTGTTCAGGCATAAAAGATGGATTAAATGGGCACAGTGGTGGATCACCAGAGAGGTTGTTACAATTATAAACCTGTATGAAACAGCTTTATTCATGCTGTGGAAAGTTTATCCGTACGAGAAAGGTAAAAACTCTGTTCAATGTTAAGCTGATGCCGATTCTTTCTATCCGTGCACTCCAGCAATACATAAATCCAATACCTTATTGCTATGCATCGTTGAGATGCTGACGTATCTAGAGCTCGTGGAATGTGGAAAACTACTTTCTAACCTACTCCGCTTTTCTTTTGATTAAATTCGTAGCGAATATCAAAGTCAGTTTAACGTTTTTGGGGCACGTCATTTGTGTCTTTGGGCGAGTCCTGAAGTTCTACAAATCTAATTTAAAAGAGATTTTACGTAAGAAAAATGTAGAACACGTTAAATCAAAAGCAGACGCATTTCTATTAAAGTAAATGTTTGAACATTGAAGATGTTTACGAACAAATCATTTCAGAGTTATAACAACGAGTGGATAGCGTTGCAGAACAAAAGAATGGAAACATTTTAATAGGAGTTCACTCGTTGCCATGTGATCAGAAAAAGTAGGACTGTTGAGACAAAAAGACAGTCGTTATTGTGTACCTTGTGTATTGTTTTCACATATTGTTGAACTCAAATCAATCGTATATCTCCGTTTTAGAATCGAATCCAATTTTATTTGTTTTGTTGTTATAGTTCTTTTGTACGGTATTTACTATACACTGCTGTAATTAGTAACCTTTTTCTTCAATAATGAATGGTCCCCAAATGGTTTAATCTTAATTCTTGTACTACTACGTAAGAACTAATAGGAATGTAATATTATTATTCTACTTCTATTCGTTCAAACATAAAATTTCATAAGACCATTTTTCACGACTAGGTAAGTAGTTTTCAGAATTCAGCTCCAACATAATCTGTAGCTCGTATTATAAAGGCAAAACTAAGAATGCGGTTTATATGAGTAACTTAAACTGACGTAGTTGCAAAAGTTATAATGTAAGAGGAATCAGTTTATTCCGCGAGCAACAGGAAGTACACAATGCTCCTTGATTTTTTGTGAAAAAAAGATAAAAAATAGCATTCTTTATGATAATATTATGTACGAACTGGTTTGTGTTTTAAAACTAGGACAAAGTTAACTCTAATTAAAGAGAGGGTGAAAGTTATGAAGGGAAAGAGTCGGTAATTTCATCGAGAAAACTGGAATCGTATTGTTTAATGAAAACAATGTTTGTTCATTGTTGTTTTGCTATACGATCAGACTAAATATTAAAACTCGAAGCGTTACTGGAATAATGGGTTTTGCTCCGGCGCCAACATTACATGCACAATTACTAAGTCAGTTCTTGTTTAATAAAGAGAGCTTTATATTTTAGAGTGAACGTGAAGTTGAAATATAACACGTTAAATGTAATTAAAATTACCAAAAGTATTTTATCACGTTGATAGTACCAAGACTGTTTTTGTATTAATCACATCATAATGATTGTATTGTTGTACTTGAAAGAGTGATCTTGTAAACATATAAAACGATAGACATTGCTTGTTTTGTTCAAATGACCTTGTTATTTCTGTCATCATGAAATTTACTTAAAACGAAGTTCCAGCCACAATAATTGCGTTTAATAATTCATAAGTTGAGATAGTAAAGCCCCAAGTGACGGCAAATTTATTCGCTGTTTTGAATATAATTTGAATCGTTTGATAAGGAATTTGAAATAGCAATTGAGGTCCGTCCGCAATTAGCAGGAAATTTCTTAAAGCTCTTGCGGCAACTTTGTTCCGGCTGGCGTCCAAACTGATCAAGTCGGCGGTAGCACGTCGCGAGTTCCTAACACTCATTAATTTCTTTGAAGTCTCGCCGCCAGCCCACAACTTCCTCGGCTCTTTCTCACCAACAATTATTAAGAAATTACTTCTGCTTCATTATTGTAGGAGTACGCACGCGTTCCACACTCGTTAGCCGAGCCCTTCCGAATGAACACATCGCAGCGCGCCCTGATTGAATGTTTTTGTTTTGTTATGCCTACGTGCGGCTCTGTTTCTGACTGCAACATCCAACCTGATCCTATCTTACTTCCTAGTAATATTATAAATGTGAAAGTTTGTATGTTTAGATATTTAGATGTATGGATGTTTCTTACTAAATCACGCAAAAACGGCAAAATGGATTTGGATGAAATTTGGAACACATATACTTTGTAACCTGGAATAACACATAGGATACTTTTCCCGATAGTAAGTTCCCGTGGAATAATTTTCGACCTCCACTCGGGCGAAGCTACTGGCAAAAGCTAATTATGGAATAAAAATAGCAGCTGTATATTATGCATAGTTTCGTTTCCAAACAGCTACACCCCTAGTTAAAACTTCTGGTATTCTATAACCAACGCAGAAATAGTTTGTTCTTTCACAAGAATGTTAACGGCTACCATTACTCAGTAATTGATATAAGGTCAAACTGCAAGTCCAAGTTCCAGCGAAACCGCGGCGTTGCAGCTGCTGGAAACGTTGTTAGCTACGTTATTCAATAAACTTTTAATCGCATCAACTCGACTTTCCAATCAGGCTAAACATGCCCCGGACTAAGTTGAGCTGAAAGTTATAGTAACAACATAACTTACGCTTTGATTCGTTGATTCTGTTAGCTTCGTGTAAAATTCATGTAATTCACGTTGACGAAAAAACACTGAAAAGATCCATCAAATATAACTTCTGGCAGTTCTGCTACTATCATTGTGTGATGCTCAATTCAAATTATTATGGCTGACTTTTGGTAGCGCTAAAAAACTTTCAACATTTGTTTTATAAAATAATAATTAAATGCTATATTTGTTTTCTCAAGAGCGACCTGAAAATAATTATTTGTTCGTATTATTTAACGTTGCTTCCGTTTCCGTCCTCCACCGTAGTTTCACGGAAGCAGCACTAATCTTAATATATTTGTCGGAACCGTTCTAATTGAACAATGTTTAGATTACAGAAGAACAAAATTGCGTTGTGTCGAGCGGCGGAATTACAGCCATTGGGGAAACCAAATTAATTACACAAACAGACTCGTACACAACACATACACTTCGTGACAAGTTAGAGCTTATGCTCATGACGGAATCTGAGCAATGAAGTTAAAGATAATTGAGACGTCGCAATGCCCCGCGGGCGCACATCCCGGTAACGAGTCTCGCACCTCGCATACGAAACACCGCCTCGGCTCACCGCCGCCGACCTCCGCCGCCATCACACCGTGTTTACACAACAACAAATTTGTGTTCTCCAACATGGCCCATCCTACATTAAGCTATTCCATGAACACACAAACTCACGCTATACTGTTTAAAGATAATGTTCCGCGACTCTCACACGGCTCACTGTAACGCATGTTGTCATTAGCAAGATGATTCTTATTACTCCATTTCGCAAATTTATCACTGCGGCAGACGCATTTGGTGGCGAACAAAGAGATTTATGGGAGATGTCGACGTCAAATGGCAGAAAGCGATTGAAATAGTTCAATGGTAGAAGTAGAGTAGAAGTGAAAATCTGGGAAAATTTACAGCCAGTTATTTAAATTAAAATAATCACAGTGTAATGTACTGTTCTCCCACCACATAAAGCATTGTAATTAAACGTTGGTTTTGAAATAATTGTGCTACCAAAATAAACTAACCGCGAACATGGAGCACTCAACTCAGTTAGTGGGCTCACAAGGGTTACATATCACATATCTTAACGCTACATTAATTAGCAATGAAAGTGGGAAATCGTATATATCATGCATTACTGCGTAAAATCGTCCATGTTGATCGTAGTTAGATTGCAAGTAGGAGGCTGTGGACGTGCGCCAATCTGTGCTGTTTGCTCCCATTCGTCCCTATGAGATTATAACTCGAGCCACCGATCTCACCAACGCGCCACGCCGCATTTCAACCCATTAGACTGAGGTCAATATTATATTTCATTGTAGAGTTTCAGTTTCTTGTTGGGATTTGCGATGCCTTGCTTATATGTATAGAGAAAAACTGAACCATCTTGACGATTTATTTAAATGTGTGAATAAATCCTCGAGATGATTTAGCTTTTGTGTTGAAAAGGTTGTCGTTTTCTAAATAAAAAGTATATTTTAGACTAATTCGAGCCCCAACAGTTAATATCTTTAGAATTCTCTTATGATTTAAGAGTGTGACGGTGTGGCGATAAATTATGCAGAAGATCTATTTCATGTGTTTGAGCCGAAAAATAGTCAGTTAAGAGGAATTTATGTTTCGCATATTTATGTGTTAATGTAGATTCTACAAATCTAATTTAATTAATTAATTCTTTCTTAATATTTTTAGACAATGATAAGGGAAATATTAAACCTAGCATGCCTCATGGATGGTATTGGTTTTTCCTTTTATTATTAAAATCTAACGCCGTCTGTCACGTTCGAGTAAAATAATAGACGATACGATACGCATTCACGACAATGACTGACACTCGATTCCGTAGGTTTGTTTATCCCGGACTGGTACCGTACTATCATTATTAATGGTTTGTTATTAAGATAGATTGATGCCACGTTTTGATATATCGTCATCAACGCTGTGTAACTCCCTAACTACGTTAACTATAATGTAAAGTAAGTTTTGTTCTCATTAACTATTGTTACTCTTTATTTAAAAACAGCCAGGCAATAAGTTTAAATATAAGACTAGAAAATAGATGGTACCTACTAATCTAAAATCCTCATTAAAGCAGCTTTCTTTTGAATTCCTTCTTAAGCCTCTATTTTGTTTCCAGAGCGATACATTTTATTAAAAACAATATTTGCCAGGTTTATTAATTTACTTTATCTTTGTTATGTTATATTTTCTTCAGGAACTATCTTGTGAAATACTTTTGTTTGCCTAAAGACTTTATACACTTATTTAATGTATGTATATAGTGCCGACCTAATATATGGTAAATACGTATTCAAGTTATATTAAACAAACATACACATGTTTTAATAGATAATATAAATTCTCAATTTATGATAAAACAGAAGTAGAAATATAAATGTTAAACAGCGGAGTTTACTGCTCTGACTTATTTCGTAGAAAGTTTCGCGAGGATCATATCTCAAGTCCTTGGCTGATTACAGTCAGTTTTGTTATACAATTTAGCATTTGCTCCCAAACATATACTTGGATTCAATCGATAATCTCCATTTTATCCGTCGAACTTTATAGCAGATGGAAAAACAATGATTGGAAAGTTCGAATGTTCAATTATATTAAAGAGATGTGCCCTTCCACATAAATGATAATAATACCAAAACTTTTAAATTAATCTGTCTACATAATACATCAAATCAAATTTCATGGCTTCACTCTGGATAAACTTCGCGCTCCGTTAAATTAATACATCGTAACGCCAACGACCTTGTCTGAGGATTTTACCCAAACATTCAAATTAATATTAGAACCATCCGCCACTGTTGGATTTAATCCACTAGAACAATAACATTGTTAACATTTCATCGTCGTCGGTTAGCTGTGCGTCTACAATATTTAGTACTGCTTAATTAATTAAATTAAGCCGCCCGTTGAGGAGTAGGTGCCATTATTATGATTAATAATGTACACACGGTGTAAGGGCCGGGCTCGACACTCGACACTCGAGCCTTCGACGCACGGAGTCGAGCGGCTCTTTGTCGACGCGCTCGACCTGTCGCGCGCGCTCGTTGACACCTCGCCTACTTTAACTGCAATCACCTATTGATTACCAATATTAAACAGGTAAGTGGTAATTTCGTACGCTACAACGGTCACAGCCTGTCGAGCTCATTAGCTGTTTTATGATGGTCAGAATAGCACAAGCTACGTGTTAAACAGTGACACACAGTATTACAAAGTCTCACCGTGTGATACTGAATACATACACAGAATGATTCAAACGCGAAACTTTTTCGTTTTTTATCCGCCTTTGTTCTCGATCTACTGTTTGATTTGTGTTTTGTATTCTTGTATAAGTTATGAATGACTTTATTATTAGTCCGTGAACTGAATTTGAAAAGAATACAAAAGATTGATGTACCTTGAAAGTTTGTTATTGAACTGTTCTTATGTTCTTTGCCATTATCTAATAAATAAAACATTCGATAACCCCAGAGTGATGGCTAAGGTCGAAGTTGAAATCCAATGCTATTAAAGTAAAGTATCAAATAGTAACCTACTCTAAACATAAGGAGCACACTTAGTGTAATTGGCGAAGTTAATTGGAATATTAGCAATCGGCCTCACATGTTGTTGTTCAGCTTTATTTTAACATGCAATCTGTTATTAGTTGCACTCATAACTTTTATGGTAACACATTTTATGATGTATTTTAGTTTGTGATTGTGTTAGAATGTTTTCAAAAGTATTTATGTGAGCGCGTCACACGGGAGCCAGTGCTCGATTTTATCTGTGTTTTCATTTGCTCGATGTCCTCGCCCGCTACGTCGCTACGATGCTACGATGCTACGACATCGTTGTAGCCGTTTGTAGCAAACATTCCTAGGGTTGAAAGCTTTGACACTCACTAAAAGGTATTATCTACCCACAAGGACTTTACGTGGACATTTAATCTTCTTCTCATGCAAGTCCTGTTCAAATTTTAAAGCCTGTGGCAATGAGCGCGGTTACTCAAGATGAAAGTTTCGAAATATTTCATATTCATGTTTTAATTAAGCTTATTGTAGTAATATAAACATCTAAAATTTACTATATTTTCCGTAACTGGTTTTGTGATAAGATCTACAAAATACCTATGTATTAAAAACTACGAAGAAAACCTACCTTTACGTTTGAAAATGTATTGTGTTTCACGCAGAATTTTGTGTTATCTCATTATAAAATGTTTATATTTCGGCTTATTCGTTGCGGTTTGCACTGTTGTTATTTTGTTGAAATGTAATGAATTGCGGACAGCCCTGTGAATTCAATTTAAGAATGCGACTCGATAATGATAGTTTTAGTCCATGTTTGTACAATCAATTGGAGCTAGATTTATTGTTAGAACCGTTTACTGTTTTACATAACAAGATTTATTTTGATACTACAAATGTATTATTTCATACTGCCCGAGGGAAATAAAACAGACTATGAAAACAATTCGATTTGACATATCTTTATTACATGGTATTTTTTTAGTTATGAACATAGATAGGTACATAACATATTTTACGAAGTTAAAGAAAGTAGGTATGTAAGCATCAATTGCAGTAGGGTATTATACTATATACGAGAAAAAATCTAGAAATATATTATTGAGATAGCTTAGGCAAAAAGCAGTCGGAAAATGTTATTTTTAATTCATGAAATAACACAATAAATTTTAAAATTCAATTCAAAGATCTCAGTTTTTTAAATCCGTTTTTGGATGCCATGAAACAGTAGCCGCCATGTTATTACGTCATACCGCGAGATAAACTAATCAACTGAACGACTTTGTACTTTTATTATTTTTGTAACCAAAGTAATTTTTATTGAAATAATAAGTAACATTCAGAACAGTAAACCAAAGCAAAGTAGAATATTTAAAAAAAAAATTATAACATACAAAATAACAACGCATTTGTTTACGCAGAAAACTGACGTCATACCCACAGAGCAATATGGCGTCCACCGCGTCCAGCGTTTTCGTCAAATTACGCGTGAAAAATGCATTTAAATGTAAAATTTAAATGCATTTTTATGGCACCAATCGATTCAATGAAAATGTTTTTTTTTTTGTGGTTTCTTAGCATTTTAGAATCTAATTAAGACACTTTTCAAAAATGAGTGTAATACTCTATTGGTGAATTATAGTCTCAGCCTACCCTCATGGAAAGAAGGTGTAAGTTTATGTACCTATATATGTGAAACAAACAAAGAAAAAAACAGCTTGAACTAAGTTTAAAAAACCAGCCAAGTGCGTGTCGAACCACGTACTATGGACGGCTCCGTAGTTGGGATGAATTTATGAGCATTAAAATATGTCGCATATATGACCGTACTTATAATTGCGTTGACTTAGAAGTTGAATTTTTTACAGCTCTAAGGACTGTAGACACCTCACCTTCAAGTTGATACCTTCAGCGTTCCTGCGAAAAAGGGTCTTGACAGACTGACAGACGGATGGACGAACAACGAAGTGATCCTATAAGACGTATGTTTTAAGGGTTCCGTACCCAAAGGGTAAAAACGGAACCCTATTGCTGTGATTGTGCTGTCTGTCTGGCCGTCTCTCAGTATGTTACCGATTTATCACTAATGACTCATAGACCTGGAATTTGGATTTAGGTATTGTGCAAAATGTTTATGAGGGGTCCCATACAAAAAAGAGCAAAAGTATTGTTTTCTTACCCCAGCATGTGGGGTGTCACCGGGTGTCATTGGTTAGAACTTATCAAGTACAGTGCAAATATTAATTTAACATTTTTTTTTTACCTTAAAAAATGAATAGAGGACTGCCAAAGTTGGACCATTTTTGTTATGGTGTTTCTCTCAGAAACAAAACTAGTTAGGAATTTGTAATTTTTGTATACATGGTGTAACAGAAACCCTATTGCTATCCTTAAGCACTAAAGATAACAACTGGTATAGAATCACTATACATAGTTTCTGCTCAAAATAAAATACTCTAAGAATTGATACCAAATTTTCGTTTCATATGTTTCTTAAGTACATATTATAACAAACGTGTCACCGCACTACGTAGGTCAATAACTTTCCACGTTACTTGCCAATATCACGATAAATCTCATCACAAGTTATTGGGTACACTTTCCTGAACAATGTATTAAAATGGTGAGGCGCAATTCGCCTTAATTTTCGAAAACACAGCGATTTAATTTAAGTTTTGATAGAAGATTTTGTAATGAAAAAAAAAAGTCGTTTTTTCACTACGAGTTGTTCAGATGTGGTGTAGATGTGTTGCTCGCTTACTAAGCTCGTCGTAGATTATTCGAGTCCGCCCGGTTAACCTTTTTTTTCTATAAATCAATCAATTAATGTATTTGTTTTCAACTATGGTTACAGTTTAGTACCAGCTAAGAAGAAAAAAGCATAATCTAATTCAATATCAAGTACCTACCTACAGAAGTTATTTGGTCACATGTCCGGAACCTAAATAAAGCCAGGCCCGACTTGTGCTTCACTGGATTTTTCCTTTGGAGATACGAAACCTTAAAAACAATGACTTATAAGGAGAGTCCTTAAAAGTCCAGCAGAAGTACAATGCGGCCACTTTAGGAGATCAGTCTATTCCAGACATTTTTCGACGCCGACGAGACGCAGGAAATTGTTTGATTCATTGAGGTAAGGTGTACGTCAAGTGGAACACCGGTTTTTATTATAATTCCGACTTGCTTACTATTAAAGACAATTCTGTTATGGGTACTGCTGTCTTTTACTAAGTGGGTATAACAATATTTTATGCAAGTTGAGTATAAAACTAGCTTAAAGGTAGTACTAAATATTGTTGGCGGCCTATTGCCAGGTTTAGTGTGGCAGATCTTTGCTAGAACCTTGTTCTCTGCGTAAAGTATGTTAATTGAAAGTAGTATTTCTGATGTTTGATGAGAATTGTTTAATGATAGAAGATTTTTTATTTAAAAAAATAACAAACTTAATGGCGAAAAATTCTTTATGATGATAAACCAAGGAACACAAATGTCTTAATCACTATGCACAGGATTAAAAAATAATGCTTGCGGCTTTTCTAGGTCACTCCAGGTCTTCCTAGGGCGTGTCCTCCCGGCGTTTCCATTCTCATCTACCTTGTAAATATCTTTTGTCATCTCTACACCTTTATTCATCATCTTAAGATAACTGAACCATCTAAGCATACTCTTTTCAATTATTGTTTTAACCTAAGGGTATTCTTTTTAGTTGTTACTGCGCGAGGCCCCTGCAAGTGCGAGGTTGCTGTGACTGAAATCGATTCAGGAGTCGATTACGAACACACTACTTTCAGGTCTTGCGTTTATTCTGTTACACCTTGTATATTTACTGCTGTTAGGAGAAAAAAAAATGATAGTATAGCGCCAGTATCTTCTGTCTTCAATTTCAGTTGCACAATTGACTAATTGACTTACTAACAAACAGTCAAGTCCAACCTGAAACCACTGAAAATAGTAACAAGTAAATAGAAGACAAATTATGTTCCTCAGAGACTAGAGGTGCACTAAGAAAGGATTTTTCTAAACTTCAACACTCAGCGAGTCAGCGGGGGGTTGAAGTTCGAACGAAGTCGTGGGTAACAGCTTGTTTAAGTATGTAGGACCAAGCTAGTCTTACTTGAATTTATTTAAACAACCCCGTTGACTTAACTAAGGTTATATTTACTTTACTACGATAATCACATACACACAAACACACAACACACTATTTACAATTTTACTCTTTGTATACTTTACAGTAGAATGACACACTCCACTTGAGATAAGTTTTTTGCTGATCATTGTAACCTTGACCGTAAACTACCTCTTAATAAACGTATACCCCAGCTTAAGAGGTAGAGTATTTTTCTTGTACAGGCTTTGCAACATAAACATATAAATATTTTTGAAACCAAAAATCAAAATGTATTTCAAACTCTGTATGTTTTTGGAAAAATAAAGATGATATTATTATAATAAGTTAAAACTAAATGTTGAGCAGGAGGACCAATTCTATATATATCGTTTCAACATAAACCATATGGAACAATAAATATTTGATTAACAATTCGTGAGTCGGACGGAACTAACACTGGTGAGAAATGGGGCGACGTCAAATAACTAGTACACAAAGGAATTGGTTGGTACCTCGCGCTTGACAACTGAACAACCGGTAAGCGCATCTCCACCATGCGACGAGGTGAACTGCTAAAGGTCGTCTTGTTCCTTAACTTGGATAAAGTGTGATATGTATGAGCAGAAATAACCAGTAGGACAATTGTTTTTTGATGGCAGTGAAGCTCAAAGAAATTAACGAAAAACTTTCTGAACGCTGACAATTTTTTTTTTACAATCGGTAGTTATAGTAGGCAAACGCTCAGCCACTCCAACACCAACAAACCAACACCAACCAAACAACTCATCAATCAACCAATAACCCACCAACCAACTCATCAATCAACCAACAACCACTCAATTTATTAGCTAAATTATAACTCAAAGGAGAAAATAATGAAACACGAACAAAGTTATTAAATGAAACGTACATGCATTACGTTATGTAAGTACATAATGTACTAGTTTACTCCACCGGCAAGTGTGGCGAGGGAACACAGATGGAGAGCAAACACGGGCTTAACTGCACTAGACGAGTAGATTCCCTTTTAATTAAACGAGTTCTAGACGTGCTCACCGAGGCCAACTACTAAACACACACAAATTGATATAAAACAACCCCACCGACGTCATATGACAATCATAACTACATTTACAGAACGTTCTAAAGATGTTTTACGAAAAGTCGTTTCAAAAACATTTTTATTTCACGTTTGAAGATAAAATTATCTCACGTACAACGTGTTCCGTGAAGCTGTTTTTGTAAACGAACACTTCTTGCCCTCATTAGACTCTTTCAGGATCTAAAACTAAAAAGATTTCACCCGAAAACGTAACTGTCTTAGCTCAAAATAAATTACTTGGACTAATATTAAAATCCATAAACAAGGATATGTGACTTTTCTGTCATGTTATTTATCACAGGTTACCTAAATAAGAGTCCCATCTGATCCACTACCTCATAGCACAAACATTCAAAATAAAACACAGGGACACTTTCAATGTGAAAAGGGTCGAGCGGGTAATTGGAAAACATAAAACACAAAAACTCAATTTATATCCGTGCAACGCGTGTAAATAATATAAATTGATTTGGATCAATTTTAGGGGGGGAGAATAATCACCGAGTTTTATTGGCAGTGCCTCGATCACAAGTGTTTTGTGAGTTCATAAGAGCCGCTATAAATTGTATGATAAAACGGTCGTTTTTGTTTTAGTGGCCCCGTGACGGCCGCGCGGGCGTCGCTGCCTCATAAAGCGTCGTGTATCAAATGTCCTGTTATCCTGTAGGACGAATCATTTACAGGTGTTGTTCGGTGTGATTTCCAATTACACTCGTACACTTTATGACTGCAGTTAGGTACTTGATTTATTGATTTATCCTGAATTCTGTGTACCCATCCCATGTTTTTATATTCCGGTATTTTATAAATGGGTCCAAATTATACTTAAATGTGTAGGTGGTACCTACGCTTTACAACCTATGACAGGGTATCCAGCACAATACTACCACTAATTGTGCTTTACTAATTTGTACGCTCGGGTAGTTTTTAAATGCCATAGGTGAACGGTTGAAGCCGTTCAATTTACGGTAATGCCTTACCTTGAACTACGAACATCGACTAAAGACGGGCTCAAAGAGCAACACATAGATATATAATAACAAAACAGTATGTACCATAACACATATGAAACGCGGCATCAATTTTCTGATATAAATACGAGCATACATACATAAGCCGTAGTTAATACATCGAATTGTTAACGCACGCCTGCACTCAGCGTTAATAAACGGCTTAAGCTTTTCAGCGCAGAATACCATTAGACATCACGGACTAAAAGGACCTGTTTGCAATACGTATTACCCGAAGCATTGAACTGAACAAGGCAATTTGAACTAATCTACAAGCAAACGAAGATCTCGTCTAGCTACACGCTGTATATAACAGTGGCCCGGAGTGGGGTGGCTGCCGTGGCTGCTCGACCAGCTAACTTAAGCTGAACAGCAAACTTAATGTAACTTCGTCCAGAGTCAAGACTAGGCCTAATAATAGCGTCATTATATCACTCGCTTTAATATTCTCATAATGGTGACTGATTGTAATTATTATTAATTTCGCTAAACGCTGATTGGTGCTCAGGGATCGAATGATAAGAACAGTTTTAGTGTAATAGTGATAGGTATTCTGTAGTATTTATTGCTCGTAAAGGTTCGGTTTGGGTATTAAGCTCACTTGTCAGAACCTTTTGGATTATCGGGGCAATACAAATAGCAACGAGCTACTATTGATTGTTATTACGTTAGCTTTTACTTGACAGCCATCGATAAGATGCTCATTCCGACTTTTAAATTATCTACGAGATTTTCAATTAGTTAATTGCGTGGTGGAGGTTTAAGTCCCACCCACATAACAAACAATAAAAATAGGAAGTTCATAAGTCTTATTAATTTAACAATAATTATAATGTTTGCTGAATAATTTCTCCTATTTTTTCTGGGAAGCTTTAACTTTTCATAATTATTTATTAGAACTAGTAAAGTTGTTCCTAATTTTGATTATTTAATGTAGGTAATCATTGAATAAGGAAATATGTACCTTATCATATTTCAGGCATTTCAGTAACGATTTCCCGAATATTCTGATAAACCGTATGTATGAGTACGCATTCCATTGAAGTTAGATCTTTTTTTGTTGTTGTAACCATTGAACTATTGAAACAAGGTTTTTGGGGTAGGTAGATAGGCTAGTAGCACCAACGTAGTAGGCTAGGCTGCTGATCGTCAATAACATACCTTCAACTTAAAGTATACATTACCTAACCCGTCTATAATGGCACAAAGGATGACCAAAATAACTACTTTAACCCTAGGAGGTTCTACATATTTTATTAGAATTCAAAAGCTCGGCTAAAGTTAAACTAAGCTTATCCCGGATATAGAAATATAACTAATACTACAGAAATTAAGTATTTATTCTCTTGAAATAAAAGAGAATAAGATAAATTAGGTGTGCAGTGTGTGTACAAATGGTTCTATTTGTATTGTCGGTGCACGCGCGGTGCAACGTTGGCGCGGCGTGCGGCGTGCGCGGCTTGGCTGACGTCACAGCGGACATGTTGCATTGCTCACGGCTCGATCACTAACATACTAATGTGGGGAAACTAATGTACTGCTTTATTCTGAAACATCTATGTGAAACACATAAATATATCACCTACACACAATAAGGTAACAAATTGCCTTTTAGATTAATTTTTCAACCATTTATGAGAACTTCTATGATGCCTACGGCTAATCAAAGTAACTAATAAGAAAAATTTATATTTAATAAACACGAGACGGGAAAGTCGAGTAACTGACAAACATTCCTCAAAAGACGGAATTATTGATTTGATTTAATTATAACGGCGGGTTCATTGAATCTTATTACTAAGCCGTGATTTTCTTATAAAAACATTCTGGCATTTAAGTTATAAAAGTTAAAATGAGTTATAAAATGAATAAATTAACCTACCTAGGTGAAATGTATTGGTATACAAAGGTATTTTGTGTCAATAAACTTATTTTATTTTATTAATAAACGTAATGAAAGCAAATTAGAGCAAACAGTTCTGTGTCTAATAACTACAACTAATCAACCCAATATATCGTATGTGACCCATGTTTCGGCACAGAATAAGGGATTCCGAATACAAAAAGCGTTCGGGCGGGCGTGGGATCTGTGGGCCGCAGCTGCAATTACCTAATGATGCGCAGCGGTTACCCAATTACAGCAACTACCGCTGCATTTACGTTTTTAGTTCCGCTGATTCAGCCGCTTTGCTCGATAATTTACTGAGCAAGAGTGCTCGAAATTCCCGGATGACAAATAAAATCTTGAATTTCGCGTGGCGTGTGATGAAATATACTCGTATGTGGGTACATCAGATGTTAAGCGTTGAAGTTTGTTAGAAAGAGAAGCTGAATATTATATCGATTCCTGAAACTCCATCGTATTGATGGCCCTTTGAGTTTCCATAACTATAATATGCAGCGACACGTAGAGGCTAGTGCGAGCTTTTTATCATCGCAAATTAGGTTCCGTCGGTGTGGCCTTCGCAAACAAAGTGAGAGAGATGTTAATTTAATGTACGTCGGTGTCACTCGAAGCGGACCCGCAGCTCCGACTTTCAAAGGACTAGGGGCAGCCACGGATTCTCTATTATGTAAATTTTCGCGTAATTTTCTCGGTGGGAGTGCGCCGGCCAGACTTTGTAACACGAGTGGCCTCTCATTAATACTTACCTGAGCTCTTACATTTTTGAAGGACAACGTAAATTTACAAATGCTGATTCATTTTAAACGGTCACAATTTAAAAAGCCAATCAACCTACTCTGGTACAATTAACCTGAAACCTTTGTAAACGGTGAGTCGTTAATTGTAGTCTGAAAGAAATGTCTTTTCAAACAAGTCTGAAGTACCTACTCGTGTTGAATAATACAGGAATAATAACGATACTTAAATGATAGCCGTCCGAATGTTACCGAGAGCTTCCATTTGTAATGTAGGGCACATAATACGAAAACCTAACGGGTACTAATCCGTAGATGAGCCGTCGGTTTCGTAGGAACATCTGCGGCCGCGACAACAACGACGCGGAGCGAAACAAAAACGAAATGAGAAAGGTTTGGAAAGTCGTATTGTGGCAAGTTGCGATGAAGCAGGAGCTTGCAGCCCACATGTATTGTGTGCCCGGCCCATACGCCCGCTCCCCGCCCAGCGACGCTCAGCCAGCGCGAGTACAACTTCACCTGACCTCGCCTTTTTGCCAAAATACTTCTTGATTCCCAAACCGACATTACACTACTAATGACTATGACAAAAGTTGGTTTTCCTTACATTTTCAAGTAAAGTTTTGTTTTAGTTCTAACACGTAGTACAACTATTTTAAACATACAGTGGAACATGATTTCGTATTAAATCTTAGGTGTTTCTTAGTAGTGAAAACGTGATAAATTTAAAAATTAATTAGCCTGTAAAGTGTCTCTACGAACGAGATAAACCTACTTACGTGTCAGTTTATGTTCTGAATGGGGTATTAAACAGAGTCTTTAATTTTAGTAACTCGTATTTTATGTAAGCGAATAAACGTTTTACGAGGAGCACTAGACGTGAGATGCTTAAATATCAATACGGTCCGTTCATTAACTATTTCTTGCGAAAACTGCGATTCTCGTCTCCCACGAACACGAATTGCTTGATATCACACAAATAAAAGTAGTTTACGAGCACTATCAGCAGCAAACAATACATAATTATTAATTATACCTAATATATAATAGTTCCCACAATTTACGTGTTCGTGTTTCCAGATTAATTTCCCAACCGTTTATCAAAGTTCGATCGATTGGGTACGAACAAAATAGAATTCGATAATAATAGGCTTTTATTTTGTTCCAAAGTTTTGAATATACCTAATAACAGAATAAATTCTAGGATCGTGTCCAACAAAACACGCTGAAAAGTTTAACTTTTTGCCCCATCTACTTTGGCCAGTGATAAAAATGTTGAAGAGTTTTCTCGCCTTTCGTCCTGTATCTATGTAGCACCTTTGTGACAGTTAACATCTCTGGTATGGGTGATAATACTTTGATAATCTACCTCGGGAGGCACATTAACATGATGCGGCGGCTGCGAGTAGCGATCTGTGAACGAGCCGCCGCGCCGTGACCGGACTGAATACAATTACTGGAATAGTGTAATTAAATTGCAAAGTTAGAGCTTCATAGCTGCATATTAAGAGGTATAAAAAGCATCGCGCTATGAAGTTTTAATGATATTACTTTTGCATACATGGGTTGAGTGTTTATTTTAATTCTAAATCCAAATTGTAAAGCCCGTCGCGTTTAATTATCAAAAGTTGTTTTCAACTTCAAATTATTACAAACGCGAAGTTTTAAAAGCCGTTTATCATTGTCAATCATGCACCTGTCTATCTCTCAGATGTAACGTTCGTTGTCATAAATTATTGGAGGACTCTCTGGAGAGCTTTTACATTTATTAGATCATCAAACAATTTATCCGTGACAACTGTGCAGAAGTTGCGGACGCGGGAAGCTACCTACTGCCATAAATAACCCAAAATAGCGAGTAGTCAAAGAGCCGAAGTTTGTTTTACACATGTGTATGTAATATCGGTTTAGTTGGAACATCAGCAAATAGGATAAACAAAGCCCAAGTACCTAGCTATCGTAGGTTGTTTTATATATGTGCGAAAGACGGTAACGTAAAATAGGGATATTGAATTCTGAGCGCGTCTCCGACGAGCGAGCGTACGTGCCGCGCGACCAACTGTTCCACAGCCTCGACAAAAAGTCCAAATAGATGTGTCCTGCAAAGAAGATAAGAAAGGGGCTATTGTGCCCGGTGCACTAGCGAGCTCCTGCAAATCTCAAAATATCTCCAAAGGACATAACGAGAAAAGTTGTGTGCGTTCGCACCGTCGTCGTCGCCGCCGCCGACCGGTCCGACTCTCAGATTCTATTATTATTTATTGCTCAATAACCATCCAACAATTTTTATTGCTTGTAAACATCTGTCTCTCAGCAGGAATATCCTTTGCTACCGTTTCTTTGCATTTTATTATGAAGTGGTTCAAGTTGGAGCAATAAATCTGATTGTTAGCACAATATTATAAATGTGAAAGTTTATGAGGATGGATGTATGTATGGATGTTTGTTACTCTTTCACGCAAAAACGGCTGAACGGATTTGAATGAAATTTGGCAAACAGGTAGTTTGTAACCTGGAATAACACATAGCATACTTTATATCCCGGTGTGTGTCTTTTTTCGAGCACAGCTAGATTTAGGAATATGAATGAACATATTTTTAGGGTTATAATATGTGGTATTTCCATCACATAATCATTGTAATACATTTTAGAAGTGGGTAAACAGAATACCTGTAGAGAGAAACGCAAATAGTAGAGTAGGGAAAGCTAGAGGGTTCTCGGGCTGCGCTGTTTGCTTGCACGCGGTCGGCGGCCTCGCCCGGCTGCCTCCACACAGTCCACATTGTGTACTGCACTCCCTTCTGCCAGCAAATGTATGGCATGTGGCTACATTTCCACAAATTAATTTGTAAAACACATTATTGTAATTATTGGACGATTTTATTTGAAGCGAATCTGAATTCGTTGCACGGAAAATAGGAATACTAGTAAACGTACCTATTAATAGTCGTAGTAAAACAACCGACTTCCAAAAAAGTGAAAAACACCGTTAATTTCAGAAGTCGTTGTCTTTGATTTTGTATTTTCGTTTCTTGCTACCGACTTCCGAAATTAAAGCTATTTTACACTTCTTAGTGCGTCTTTTGATATTCGTTTGTTTTTTTTTTCAAGTAAACATTTATTTTTCTTTGTTTGTTCGTGGAACCTACCCCATACAAATTCATATACCTCTACTTGCTAAATAAATACCTGTAACTGTACAGGAAATTATTACGACGTCATCAACATAAACTAAGTGAATACAATACGAATTATTGCTAGCAGGTAACTTAAAACCACGAATCAGAATTTAACCCTCTAGATGACCGAACGACCAAGACCAAAAACAGTCCAAAAGTGAAAAATAAACACAGCCCCCCAAAATAGATCTTTAGGTGATCTCGTTAATAACCAAGGTTTTGTTCTTGCAGCTGATATGGGACCACTCGGTAAAACCAAAGATTTTTTTTTTCTAATCGCTTATAAATGACACAGTTCTGCAATTAAAAAAAAATCCTTTTTTGAAGTCGTTTAAAAAGTACTGTTTCAAACATGATATTCTCACTAAAAGTGTAAATACGATAAGCCATAGGGTCCCCACCTCCTGATCCAGTAGTTTTTGTTGCGACCCCGTAAAAAGCAAGACTAATAAAGACATTACCCCCTAATAAATTTAACAATTAAGGTAACATTTATTTTCAGACAATTTCGCAAGGAATATTTGGGATAGTCACGTAAATTGTTACATCAGTTAACATGCGTATTACTACCTCTACATTGTAAGCATATATCTTTACATTACAGCACTTAAGCTAATCAAATCATCCATTAGATACTCGGCTGTACTCTCGAAGCGGCGCCGTGTAATTAAGATAGTGTGAACGTATAAAATATAGTTTTATCAGTGGTTATTATTCTATCGACGTTGTACAGTTCAGTGGTTGTACTTCATAAAACAGTGTCAGTTACTAGCTACTCTAGCTGAATTTATAAATTGAAAAGCACTCTAATAGTTTTCTATTTCTAAATCGAAGTGAATTTTCTAAATTCCTCAGGGTTAGCCAGGAACAAAAGCGGAGGCCATCAATTCCACTTATCTATACAATTATTCAACTACCATCATAATGTGGGTTTCCTTCGAACCTTTGTCTGTAATCGAAACACTAAGCCGAAGTGATTTAAGATTATGGTGTGGGATAATGGCGTTCATTTTCGTTTCTACGTGGCACAGGTGCGATACCAAATTTTTCTTAAAATCGTGAAATTTATGTTCGCTGTAATTTCGTTTAGCGAAATTACTCTTGTTTAAGTAGCTACGGCTCTGTTGACTTAGCTATACTCTTCATCTAGAAGTAGGCACCGTTTTTAGTTGAAGTGTTTATTCACCCCAAGAAATGCCAGGGGTGTTTTAGGGATAATGATAAAGCCACACACAAAAGTTTCTCGTTTACATAGAGGTAATTTCCTGTTGTGTACATCTCAAAATTATTCCATACATACGCAGGAGGTATATTCATGTTGCCAAGCTCTCAAGAAGCCCCCTGACCCAGTAAAGCAAAACTTTGCGCGTTATTGTGGGTATATTCAACAACACAAGTGAGCTCTGTAAAATTTCACACTTTCACATAAAATAAAGTTTGCAGGAAATATTGCACGTGACGTTACTATATTTATGCTGCATGTGAATATGCGTTTGATATTGCCGCAGTAAAGTTGGTAGTTGTATTTATTTAAGTTTTGTTGTAGACTGTACTCATCTGTTGGGTACTCAACAAACATAAGGCTGTCACCCGAACCGTACCGTTATTAAGTTCGGGTTTCACTATCCTGTATCCCAATGAAATCATCAGAACGAAAATTTTCATCCTTATGGTCCTACGTACCCTGGTTGTAAGTCAAAACTGTTGTTCAAACTAACATTAATGGGAGAGTAAATATTCATACAAAGTTTGATACTATGTTTGCTTATAATATCTATCAAGGACGCTCTCAATCTCATTGAAACTTTAGAATATCAATGTTAAACTTAGGAACAATAGATTTGTTAACATACTTAATTATAGAATATGGATCGCCTGGAAAGCTTACATCGGATTTCACCATAACATGTTATAAGGCTAACAACCAGTTCTATTTAACTTCCAAGAGAAGCTATATTTTGAAGTAGGTACGAGCTAAGAAAAAACGTATATCTAGGAGATAATACGAAAGATAAAATTGAGGAAACGGACCACCTGCCCACACATTTCTCATCGGGATTCCTATATCCACGGATTCGAATAAGCCGTGAATGACAAGTGAGTGATCATCGAGGCAGTCCCGCGGGCACAGATTATCGTCATCGCTCGTCCGGCACCGGACGTCGGACGCCGGACGTCATCCGTGAGGGTTCGGCACGCATCATTGCCGTATCGTTGCACCGTCAGTGAACGCTCATGTTAAGGCAAATCTCTTTTATAATGCAATGTTTTTTTTGTGACAGATAATTAAAATATGCATGATGTTGGTTTAATTTTTGAATGTCTGCGTATTTCGTTAAATTAGGTTATTCCTTGTGTGGTTTGTTACGTTATCATTTGGCTGAAGAGTTAATTATGGAATTAAAATAAAATTATGAAAGTTGCCAAAAACACGACATTTCTATTCATACTGTCCATTGAGTTACCAAACTTTTGCCGTTTATGAATGAAAATCCTCGTTATAATAATAAATTAAGTACTAAATGAACTTTTAAATATTTTTATCAAATACATAACAGTATACTTAGCTTACCCTTGGGATAAATAGTGTATTTTGCAACGACAACTCTAGGACGCAACAAATTAATTTCGTGGCTCACTGCATATCCATCCATACGACCTTTTAAACTGATTGTTATTCATTTGCAAGTTGAAAAAATAAATCCAATTATATTGGAGTGTTGTGCCAAAAATAAAACGAGACATCCTTTTATACAGACTCTTTTTTGTTTTATACAAAGTGATGTTTTAAAGCTAAATATCTGCTGGCGAGGACATCGTCAGCAGGGGTCTAGGAACGATGGTCCTTCTGGGAATTTTAGGCTTTTACTAAATATTACACAAAAACTTTGCAGAGAACTTTGCGCCTTTCAAGTTGGAAGTCGTTGTACGGTCTCCCTATAAACTAAAGCTGTATGCGCCCTTGGCCACTACCATCTTAATTCGGAAACTTTAGAAGTTTGTGACTATAAGACCTTATACTATTCGTGATAGGCATCTTCCAAAACTAGTTTCATATAATTAACAAAATAGGAACCATAGGTACTATTCAGATTGCCCTCAAGATAAAATTTCTGAAGGCTTTATCTTGAGGGCTTCTCTTTTGAAGAGAAATTGCCGCAAACATTGTCAAACAAACCTAATTAGATTCACATTATCTACTCAATAACTGTGTAGAGCAGACAGTCCTTATTTTAGCGAAATTAGTTAATATTTAAAGTTTCTCGCTGTGACGTGTTTACACGCTCTAATCTGACATAATAATTATCACAAAGACAAAGGATTTCGACGAAGTAGATACTGTTCACAGTCATAAGTGACGTAAACACTCGGCTTAACAACAAACTTTCTTGAATACCGTGTCAAAACGGACAGGTTGTGCGGAACTTACACTATACATCCAAAATGTATTGAACAGAAACGTAGGTAGGTTACATTTGTATAGGTGCATGTAAGTGTGGTCGCTGGGCACTATCGGATCGGCACTGAATTGCATGAGCAATATGTTCCTTTGGCGAGCTATCTCTGCGGCTCACTGTACCTTATCGCTTCCTCATTGACGCATGACCAGACGGCCGATGAAACATGAATGATCATCGGTCAACAGATGAACTCAATCACCATGTGTCGCTCCGACGATCTCACACCCAGCCACGACTATTTATGCCTATGGAGCTGGATTTAAATGTATGCTGTTTACTCCTGCGTAAAAGTCAAATGAGTGAGATTGATAGCCTAGTAGTGATGGGTCGCCAACGCAATAGTTTTAGGATTACAATGTAATGTTGGCGCATCAGTTGCTATATTTATTCGTTGCTATGCAGCAGTTTTCGTCAACCTTAATTGTGCAATTTGGAGCTTATCCCCATCACGAATAAAAGCATGAGTGACTCTGAATGCCACCCACTTTCTGAAGACGAGAACTCGGAAAGGTTGTGAAGTAATGTGAAGGGATGCGAATAAAATATTAAAATATATGAGTACGACATTTTTATCGTGTAATTGAGACACTGACGTGGGCCGCAAGCGAGAATTATTTGTTTTTTGAGAGAAAAGTAAGCACTCGTTATGAAACAGAATATTGCAAATGGAGCATAAACTAATTAGATACCTTTAAGAGTAAAGAACAAGCTCAATATAATTTACTAAAGATTTTCTTAGTTATGAATTGTGACATGACTCTTTATTCTAACTAAACTTAATTAAAATCCTACCAAAGTTTGTGCTAATCTCTGTTCTTCCTAAATAAAGCACCCTAGTTTGACTTTCGTGGAAAGTTCTAAAGACCAGTTTTGGACTTTGCCTACATCTAAAATTCATGAAGTTATCTATTTAGTGAAAATATAATAAAAGATGAAAGTAATGACATAAAAGATATTGTGGCGTAATTTTTACTGTTCTCGAAATTGGCGTGGTGTGTAGTCGAGTTCATGCGTTTATGTGGCCATGAATAATACGGCATAATACATAAAGATGTGTAATATAAAGCATATTATATGATGGCACTTTGGGTGCAGTAGTCGGAAGCTGTAAAGTATAAACTCTATATTAGTGCTGTTTATGAAAAAGACAAAGGAAATAACTTTCACAGCTGTAACAAATAAATTAGGAAATAATTTAACTACTTTTTAATTGATATTAAACATGGACGGTACTCGTAATATTTTGTTATGATTACGTTTGTTCCTGCTATTTGTTTTGGTACCATCCACTGTGGCATCTATAATTTCTAAGAGCAAATTTCCCCATGAGTACTGTACCTACTTAAATATCTCCCGATTACTAAATATCTGTTACAAATAGACGATTTTTATACTTTTGTATCCCTTTGATATTAAATGGCGGCAACAGATTTTTAATTATTTATAATCATGGGTAAAGTTGCTATGGAAATTAAAGATGCCACAGTTGACCGGTATACAATTTTATTTATTGTTACAAAATTTGTATCTTACACTGTTTTTTGTTTACTAGAATTCTTTGAGCATTAGAACATTAACAAATGGCGATTTATATTTTCCGAAATGTTTGGTAATTTTTAGTCAGGTATATCAGGCCGGCTCACAATGAATTAGATATGTGTACTCGCTTCGTTTGAACGAATGCCACCAATAAAGCCTCATCATTTAAAATTTAAATAATTTATTTCCTGGACTAAGGTCGGATAAATTTGAAATGTGACGTGTTTCGTGTGGTGCCGGACGTAAAGAATAGGACCATCCCATTTCATCCCGTGGGTCTCGGAAAAGGCGACTAAGGGACTCACTAGAGAATGGGCAGCAGCGTTCTCTATGCGTTTTACCGCCATACTGTGATCGCCAATCCGCCTACCAAGCGTGGCGATTATGGCAAAACCCCCCAAAATGCTTGGGGAGGCCTATATCCAGCAGTGGATGTCTTCGGCTGAAATGATGATGATGTGTTTTAAATATGTTTTTCGTGTGTTAAAAATGGTAAGCGCAATGCCACTTCCTATTCTACTAATATTATAAATGTGAAAGTTTGGATGTTTGGATGTTTGTTACTAAATCACGCAAAACTGGCTAAACTGATTTGGCACACAAAGAGTTTATAACCTTGATACATGTTACATACATGTGATACTTTTTAACCCTTATAGTACGTTCCCGTGGGATAATTTTCGATTTCAATAATACAATAATATAATTTAATAATTAGAAGTTTATAAGTTATAAGTTCTGAGTAATTTAAATTAATTAACTGTTAGATACTGTTCATCATCATCATCATTTCAGCCGAAAGACGTCCACTGCTCGACATAGGCCTCCTCCAAGCTCCGCCACATCGACCGGTTCTGTGCTTCCCGCATCCAGCGGACTCCTGCGGCCCTCGCAATATCATCGGTCCACCTTGTGGGAGGCCTTCCAACTTTACGTCTTCCGGTACGCGGTCGCCACTCCAGAACCTTTCGGCCCCATCGGCCATCTGTTCTGCAAGCAATGCGCCCTGGTCACTGCCACTTAAGTTTGGCAATTTTTAGGGCTATGTTGCTTACTTTGGTTCTAAAAATTATGCGCTGGGGGTCTAGAATGATATGCTGAATTCATGGTTACAGTTTGGATAAAAACTTACCCTATATAGTATACATGTATGTATGTATGTATGCATGTATGTATGGATGTATGTGTTTATATTGATGAGGTTGGAGAGTGAATGTGTGAATGTCAGTGGCCGTTCACTACACTGGATCGATCTAAACGGTCCAAAGATCGATGACTTTTAACTGTAATCAAGTTGCAAATTGATACCTTGCACAATCAGCCTATAACATTTCCTGTGCTGGGGCACAGGCCACCTATCTTCGAGAGAGAGTTGGCCGTAATTCACCACGTAGCTCCAGTGCGGGTTGGTATATGTCACATTCCTTAGATATTTTGGTTCTAGCATTATGACATTCTACTTACCTTAGCTTGACAAAATTAGGTCAGTGCCAATTACCATCTAACTTACCTCTGTTTCGACTGATAACAATATAACTGCATCTGTACTAATTGGAGGTTGAAGGCATACTTGGCTACAACGTGTCACGTTAGTGGCGACGGGTTATCATGTATGAGCGTCGACGTAGTTATCCTAATTAAATCAGTTACCTCGGCTACCTCCAATTCTAAGCACACGTCTGGTAGTAGGAGAAGAGATTTCTTTGGAGAAAAAATGCAAGAAAAATTGAGAAAGTAAACGGGAGAAAAAAGAGATGTTTCATACCTTTGTAGCCTGTATATATAAATATGACATTTTTATGAATATATTAGTATGAATTTTGTACAAGACAAATACATTCATTTGTATAGTGGATTATTTCCCTGTAGGTATTGTAAGTTTGATTTACGTGATTTATGATATTGAAAATATGAATCTAAGGGTGTTGAAATGGCGCTATTTATTTCAACATTTTCTTTCATTAAAAGAGGTTGAATATATTGATATTGATTTTGGAAATATAGGTAGGTACCTAATACATAAAGGGACGTACTCATGAAATTTCAACCTTACTTAACCATTCGGCATGAAAACATTTACATTATCGCATTTCGTTATTATTTATTAGTTGTTTAGTATGGTTTTCCTTATTTTTCAATAGTATCTAATAAGAGTTAATCGATAGAAATAAAGCGACTCACCTCAAAACTCTCGTCCATTCGTAATCATATCTTCCGAAATCTGACTAATCGCAGTTATCACATTATCGCTAAATTATTCTCGCATTTCGTAGTCGTCCCAACAAACATCTCTAAAGATATTATAATATTATTAATTATTATTCTTGTTGCTACTGGCGACCGAGGCAGATTTCTTCCTTCTCCTATACATAGTATACAGTGGTGTTTGAAATTGTATATTTTTCTGTTTTGTGGCAAACACAATCTGTTTCTAATTATTCAACAATATCGACTGATTACTTATTTCTGTTACACGGAACCAAAGTTTACTCACATTTCCTTTTAATTAAAATGGGAATGTTTACATTATTTAACAAGGTAGGGAAACTTTCTGGAACATCGTAATCATTTGTCGATGAACTTCTCTCCTATAATGAGGTACTCACTTACAAGTAGCTTACTTTCTGTGAGTAACTTTAATATTCATTTTGAGTGATTAAACGTAAGGTTAGGGCCTATTCGGAAGTGACGCCTTTGTTGAAGAAGAAATTAATGTGATAGAGGATACGAGAAAATCAAGGATGTGAATTTAGATAGTAATGTAATGTACAAAAATTATAGTTGCGCCCAACAGTTTTACCCATAACTCACGATTCCGTGGAAATAAAAATATCTTATGTCCTAATCCAGGTCATGGTCTACCTATGTACCAATTACATCCAAAAATCTAATATTTTCTTCGTGGATCTTTGACAGAAGCCCGAAAGTTTGACAACCAGACTTACCAAGGGGTATTGTCTAACCCAGTAACTAGTCATGTGGAGTCACATAGGCAGTCGGTCCATGTAAATTATTGGTAACCAGCTGAATCCGGTTAGACTGGAAGCCGAGCTCAAAATAGTTAGGAAAAGGCTGTGGAGATGATGATGATGCTAATGATGATTCAAGACATTCTTTTATTACATACTTATGTATGTTTTTAAATACATAAGTATGTAATAAAAGAATGTCTTGTATAAATATCATGGCCCATCAACAAAGTCATGGATTTTGATTTCCTTATAGTTTTCTTCTTACTTAAAATCCTTTTTTATTTCGCTCTATCTTGAACATCTCTCAGTCTCACACTTAACACTTCAAAGAATCAATCGAGAATAATATTTGACCACACACACGTCTTGGCCAGCACTAAGGAATTACACCGACAAATATAGGCATTGTGGTGTTGTGTTGTGTGGTGTTGTGGTGGCCACCGGTGTTGGTATGCGACGGCATGGCAATGTGTTATGATGGCTGGTACTTTGTGCATATATATTTATGTATTTTTTGGTAGATTACCTTATGTATATGGTACAGTAAAGTCGTGTCGGGCAGTCTGAGAACGCAAATAAATAGCTACCAGTACATACCTATGCTTACTAGGGAAAGATAAATCAAGTATACAATTTTCAGTTGCTAGGTTGATTTTGTTAAGATAATATTCTAATAAATGAATAGATTATTCTGTGAATATCAATAAACCACATGATATTTTTTGGGTGGGAAATCATCAAATAACTTCTCCCGCTGTGGGTTGAGCAGGAGGGCGTGTCAGACTTTTACTGACTAAAACCCACCCGTGTTCCCTCAGTTGCCTCTGTGCCAGGGGCGGCGGTATCTCTTTCGAACAACCCGCACCCCTGGCAGGCATCGGCCCTTGCGGGCCCCATCAGTTGCTGATGACATCTCTTTGAGGCGCGCGTGGAACACAACGCGCCGTCGACCCGGGCCACCAGTTGATGCTGACATCTCTTTGAGGTGCGCGTCCACCGGGGCTTGGTCTTTACCAGACAGCGAGCTACCTATTACTCGCCATCCGCAAGCCCGCGCCTGCGATGGCCGAGAATCAGCCTAGGATTCCCGACGGCCAGAGCGGTGACTGGGGCCGTGAAGACGCATTTACTGCCTCTCCCTCACGTGCGCCGCTTCCCTCTTCGCGAGCATTACTGCTGCGCAGAAGGAAGAAATCCTAGTAAAAGTGAATGTAAATGTTGACTTAATTAACTTGACAAAACTAAATATTTAACAGCCATCGATTCGGCTGACCTGTTTCTAGTTTTGACGTAACGCGCCTATGTAAACTAATATAAAACAAGACGTAGGTATCGCACGGTTGAAAAGTCAACGCAATCTTGGCAAAGGGTCCCGTGTGACTCTCACCAAAGAAATTACCCGAGATTTGCATAAAGGAGACTCAAGGGATCGTCTTTGAAACTCGCCCTAAGTTTGTGGACATCCCAACATGCTTTATATTAAGTTACGCTTTGCTTTGTTCTAAGTAGTGTACTTTGGCACTAAATAACGGGGATACGTGTGAAGATAACAGGTTGTATCTATATCTTACGCCTCCTTGCCGGGAGATAATCGCCCTTAGTCGCAAACCATAAGGAATACGAGGGAGACGTGAGAGCTCGCCTAGTTAACAATTATATCGCGAGTGTTCGCCCGCCCCTCCGCACTTAATTACGGTCGCGTTAGTTTGTTATCAATCAAGATTGACACTCCGGTAATTGTAATAAGTTACATTATGCTCTAATTAATGATGTACCTATTCGTAAATGTCAATTACTGCTCACGCACGGTATCGGCACGCTGTTATTTAACGCAAATATTCCAGTACAGTGCACATTTGGGCGTGACGCAACAATTGAGTGTGCGGATAGTAATTTAAGATTATCTCTCGGGCTAATGGCGGCAGTTAGACTGACTATCTGGCACACGTTGGACAGCACATTTGTCCACGCGACAGGTACAATTACCGGGAACCGGTCTCATTCGTTCAAATACCTAACCGATTTACCTTTATCTGGTGCTCGCACACAATTATTGTGTTTTGTTGCGTCACTTGATGTTATATGCGGTCATATCATAGTCTAGCGAATCTTGTGAATACTTTTACAGACAGTTGCCTATACTAATGAAATTCTTGATCATCAAAACTCTAAACAAAGACGTCCTAAAAGTTTTGCGAGTACATACGCACAAAGCTCGTAATTTCCCCGGAGATGTCTAAGGCCCCTAGTTAAATTAGCTTGGCTAAACATTCCTTAATGAGCTATATTTTTCAAACTGTAGACGCTTCTTGAATGTTTTCGTCTCCATATTTTTTTCGTCTATAGACTTCATTTCGTGGGATGTTTATTTATACAGTTATTAAAATTTAAATAATATAGGCTATTCACATTGTAACTTCAAAAAAGTAGCTATAGTGGAGTAAACAGAATTACTGAGTTACGTAGAATAAATCAACGACACAAAAGGGAAAAGCTTACAGCATTGTACGGGTTTAGGTATTGGACTTTTTTTGTTCTCTCATATTTTTTGTAAATGAAAAGCATTTATACTGAATAAATAGTGAGTTCTGAAAGCCAGATCATGTTCAAAACACGATTCACAAATCTGTGGTTAGGTATATTTTGATACATGTTACATAACCGTTGTGTGTGACAAGTTTACTAAAACAACAACCACCAATAATATCCTATTAGTTGACATGAGGTTTGACAATATATTAAATCGAATAAGCTTCCTGAATACCGAGAAGTATCATAAGCTAAACCTTTGACAATATCATCGACTTTCATTAAAGCATTGCTGCCCTTGCAATATTAGCAGCAAATAATGCTCGCGTATACAAACATGAGAGTGTAACGTGTAAATGGCGTATGTGGGGCATGTTAACCGTGGGGTGATGTGATGTGGGCACATTAACGTGCCCAGCGATCGAATACGCGGGGGCGTGTCACCGTTGGCAGCGACATGGATGCACGAACGTAATTTCTTCAAAGATGAGGGTCGCGATAACAAGAAACCTGACAGATGTCCAACGTCGCATCGACGAAGCAGATTGACATGTGTCGCGGTCCAGCTATTACTCACATAGCTTTTAGCTGATTGTAAAGCCATTTTTGTAACAATCTAATAGGATTTCATATTATGTTTTTCTTCTGCTATTGATAAATGAATCGATGTAAACCAAATTAGCACCGCAGAATTAAAAATAAGCTTCATGTTGCTGAACTGAAGTAATTAATTTCGCAGTAGTTTAGACTCGGAAGTAATTAATTGCAATCGTATTTATGTGTCAGTGTTACTAATATAAATTTAATATAATCGTATTAAGCTCCTCTAATGTACTTAATGCGTGTTTAAGGAACTCATTTAGGTACTCTTATCTATATATTTTACTAAGGCTTATAAAAGAACGTAATATTTATTCTAAAAGCCGAATGCTCCAATAAGAACGTATCACACCGTCAAAGAAACTGTGGCTACATGAAATCTTACAAAGATGTGGTGGTAGTAGCAGTTTTCTCATATCAACAAATATGATTTTCTTTATGTATTATCATAGAAATGTGTAATAAGATCACGCATAAGTAAAAATATTCCAAATAATAAGAAAAATAACCTGGTGCTGGAGTTGTGTCACGCATCACATCAGTGCTAGAGGGAAATAAAGCGCGTCTGTATATTTCTTTGTGAACACTTTTCCTCTAAAACTTTTTACCTACTATTTCAACTTTTTTATTCAACAACTGTCAAAATGTCTATGGAGTGCGCACACTATTTTGTGTCACAATAGGGTATTCCGGGAGCGTAGGGCCGCACTTGTGGAATTTAGTTAGTAACTTAAGGAATTTACTTTTTCGATCATTCCAAGGTGAAATAGTGTTGTAAAATATTATTACAAGGCTTGTTTTTTTAGGAATGTTTTGTTATTTATCAAGTGGTAAGATATTAATCGAATAAAAAAGCGAGACATGCGTCAAAATATTGTATTGTTTAAATATGAAATAGTAGTACTACAACAACATATCTCTCTCAGGTACTCAAAGGTCATTAATAGTACAGTGTAATATAGCTCTGTGAGCAGGTAGTTCGGAAATGTTTCGCCAGTATCACAACCAGACATAGACTATTGATTGAAGAGAAATCTTTATCAGAATAATTTATCATTTTCAGAGAGAAATACCTCCAGCTTTTACTCAATATCCGAGCAATTCTTTCGTCCAGATGAACATCTAATTTTATTTCAGCACTAACGTACCTGTCCATTTTAGATTTTTACCGCTTAGGTACATAAATCACTCGTCATTGACATTTAAATATCACGTCCTAATGAATCATCCTGATGAATATTATCAGATACGGTGTCTGTAATAATTTAAGCCGACCAATTTATTCCCCGCAGTATGTAATTACAAAGTAAATATACAAAATACTTGAAGCTTATCAGAAAGGCCTCATCTACATTTCATCGTTGGTCGCTCGCGAGATAAATGAATGGAGGATGGTGGTTTGATTACTATTCATAAAGTGGCGAGTTGTGCGCAAACAAAATTGTTACGTCGCCTAACATCGGCGCGACGCTCCGGGTCCCAACACCCGACCCTGCCTCCATGCTGGCCGACTGTTGCTGCAAATCAAAAGGGCACAACACCGAACTTATTTTCCGGTTCCACGGTCTCATATTTACATAACAGATTTCGACGCCTCGCTAAAATGAAGCGCGGCTTTTTAAGTACAAATTCTGAAAAATGTTCCAATCCGCCACGTTCTTTGTACGTTATTACAGATTTTTGTGAACGCCTCGGCTGATTTTAATAATCTACATTAAACGGTCTGATTAGGCAGATGTCTTGAAGTTGCCGATGGTATTAAATTATCCAATCCTTTTGTTGAAAGTTATGCCTAAGTTTTATTATTAAGTTAAGATAAAAATATCTTATTTTAGTGTTGAGGCTATCTTTTTCAATCCGTATCAATTAATGTTCCAAGTTGTCACTGGAGTGTTATTCTGCAGTCTATACACAACTTGTCTGTGCTTTGCGCTGCTAATTTAATGAAGGAATGCATTGCTCATTTGCAGTTGCGTCGAATTAGTGCTTCAAAGAGCCTAGAGTACCTGTATGCATCTCGTTATGCAAATTGCTGTGTGATTTCCCTGAGTTGCTTGGGTGTCAGTTGCTCTAAACAAATTTTGGAGAGTGTGACACGAATTACTGTTAAGTTCAGGCAAGTCAGCGCATTCTGCTCATTACTTCCACCCATTTCTGGCAATTAACTTGACATAAAAATTGGAACTCTTTTTCCCCTACATTGGTTCCGTGCTTGACTTTAGCTTTGAACAAAACCATTGACTTTCATTGCTAAATTTGTTCTTTCTTATTTTGTGCCATTTCTTTCTAGATTGTGAGAAATCCTCCATTACCATGAAGCTCATTGCTGCTGAACTCTGTTTGATACGATTACTAGGTTAGCGCTTCGTGACATACCCATTACACGCATGAATCAGTAACGTTAGGATCTTGTTTTGGTATGTTATGGCTAACTGTGAAATTCATACAGGATAAGATTTGTTGCAGAATGATATGCTGAATTTATGGTTACAGTTTGCGCAAAAACTTACCCTGTAAATATTAATTACCTAACAGAATTTCTATTTCTACAAATCTGCATGTGTTCCAAATTCCGTCTAATTCTCTAAAGCCCTGGTGGTGTTTAAGATAAAATGTGAGACGTTGAATCTTTTTCAGAAAAAAAATGAGATTAAATCGTTTAATACTAGACTATCGGCCTTATATTATGATACATAATATGGCTTTCTTTTGTTTTAGGTACTTTTTACCTCCTTCCTATTAAAATCGTATAATTATGTTGAAACGTAACAAGTTGTTAAGTAAGTGGATATATATTTTTAGTGTTGTCGAGAAAATACTTTATGTCACGCACTTCACACGCTGTAAGATATGTTAGTGCAATGCACCGATGTGTTGTGTACTACGTGGCAATTTTTCAAGCCACCGCCATCTTCTATTTTTCTCATTTAGGACATCTACATGATCTTCACATGATCTGACGATGATTATGTCTGGACTTTATTAGAGACTCACCTCTAAGTTTGTTTGTCGGAATTTCTTTTCAGCGTAGTCAGATTCGAAACGCCGACCTCATCTAGTTTTTTAAAATATAATTGACGTGTAAAAGTATTTGTACAAACATACCGATAGAAATAAAATCAAATATTAGTTGTACTATTAATATTAAAATAGATAATCGACTTGACGCAAATGTATTTAAAGTTAGTGCATGCCAGGTGCACTTACTTTTATTACTTGAGAGCTACCACGGTATAATATCAACTCGCGTATAAGCACTTTTGGATTAAGTCTACTTTCATTTAACTCTATAAATAAGGAAGTCTCGAGAACCTGCCTAATAAGTACGACTTCGTTATTTCCTATAATAAGTTGTGTTCATTCCGAACACGTTTTTAATAATTTAACAAGGACTCGAGAAAAGATTTATATATTGCAGAATTACTTTAACCTAATTGTTGGAGAGAGTTCGGAATGTTCAATTTGTAGTACAACCTACTTATGTTTTACTATTTGTACTTACTATATATTATACTTTACTTGATAGGTACTTTGATGGTTCCCGTGGTCGTAAAGAATAGCACCATCCCATTTCTTTCCATGGCTGTCGTAGGAGGCGACTAAGGGACTTCTAGAGAATGGGCAGCAGCGTTCTCTATGCATTTTACCATCATACTGCGATCGCCAATCCGCCTGCCAAGAGTGGCGATTATGGCAAATCCCCCCAATCGGGGGAGGCCTATGTCCAGCAGTGGACGTCTTTCGGCTGAAATGATGATGATGATGATGACGATGATGATGATGATAGGTACTTTTATCGATATTTACATCCTTTATAATTCGAATATTTTTTTCGTCATCCTTACCTACTGTTTTCATACTTGTTACCACAGATGAAAATAAATTATGTTTACGTACCTAAATCTAGAAGTAGAATTTAAATTTAATCCATATTTTTTTTAAGAAACAATAATCTTAAACATCATGTACCTAAGCCTAACTACGATTCTATTTTGCTCAATGATGAATTGACTTGAAAGTATAATCTGAAGCAGAAGTTTTTAACATAAACAACGAAACTGGCAATTTGGCAATGAAAGAAAAACAAAGTTTATCAGGTGCCCCTGATCCCACGCAAATTGTAAGTCAACGAGGGGAATGGGTGTAAAGACACCCGCGGGCAGGAAGCCAGCAATCTTAATATATTGTGTACATTATGTGTATAATTGAGCGATGAATGTCAAGGATCCATGATTATGTGTGTACAGGACCCATGTTTGCTGACAAAACATTCAACTACCTTTTCCAACATTCTTGCCTTGCAGTTTAACTGAATCTAAAAATGTTATGCAAACCGATTGCTTTCTGACTTTCGCTATCCCTAGAGATTGCCGATACCGTAAGCTTAGCCCCTGTCCCAAGCGATATTAACTTAGAGGTTCTTAGCCTTTACTTGAAAAAAAAGTCTACAGATAAACAAACGCCTCAGAAAGCCTTCTTTCGTGAGACACGAGCGCTGAGCAATGCGAGAATAGCTCATGACATGTCGTGTTCATGTCATGATTAAGTGGCCTGATGCAAGGATAGTATAGTGAAGGCTTCTTCAAACAGGCGCGACGCGACATTTGTAGAACAATTGCCATTAAGTTTTCATAGAAATTGTTCTACGAGTGGCGCGACGCGACCGTCGCGTCGCGCTAGTCTGCACGAGCCTTGAGGCTAACTGTTCAAGATGCTAGACGTCAGTACCTGCTTTTTCTTTAGGTTCTTCTATATATAGAAATAGTATGAAACAATGTTGTTTTTCGTGTCAACCTGTGTGACAACTTAATTCTTAACTACCCAACTGATTTTGATTCAGTTTTCACCATCATTTAAGGTGGATCTTGTCGACATTTTTTCAAACAAACGTCGGGAGTGTATCACTCCACTGTTCGACAATGTACATCAAAAATTAAACATGGTATAGTTTTGTGTCATTATTAATATTGTCTGTATGGAAATAGAATATTAAAATAAAAAGCCATTAAAAAGTTATGACTTATGAGCCAACAACGGTTCGTTTTTCTAGCTAATTTAACCTAACTTTGGGCATGTTTAAGTAGTAAAAGAAGTATGAAATCTCCAAAATTAAGTCGGTACCGACAAAGATCAAATATCTAAAAGTTTACCGCGCCTGTTTTACTATAAGTGATCCTGCATCTCACTCAATAACGTTGTGCGTGTAGACTAACGTCTAACTGCTCATCACGGGTACTACCTCTGTCGAACACGAAGCCTGGTGATACAGCGTGCTTGTAAGCCAGACCCACCAGTGAGTTCGAGCCCGCGACTAGATTCCCCTTAAAGAATTTATTTTGTAAGTTTTATACATTGTTAACTTACATACACCGTGACATTTTAGTCGTCTTGCAACGGCAGCCTACTTCATGTATCCAATGACTACTAATAATTTATAAATAATAAAAAAAATGATATTTTTGGACATAAAATAGGAATAATAATAATAATAATAAAATATCTCATATAGTAGTTTATAGTCTTACGCATGATGGAGTTTTGAACACCCTGTTATGGAGATGGAATGAATGATGAAATGTAATGGTATTATGGTAGGTAGGTAAAAATCTTCTACCGTTTGATACGTAAACATTATTAACAGGGAGGGTGTTTCATAATTCTAAATAATTATATATTTTGCTTAGTACCTGTTATCATAATTAATGTTAACAATTTTTTAATCGCTCCTGTAGGTATTTTATGTCGGATACATTGAGTGGACCACCTTTGTAAGACGACTAAAATGTCACGGTGTATATATATTAAATATATCTTGATTTATGTAGATTATGTAGCAGATGTAGCAGAAGCGGGTCGCTAGTATATTATAAAAAAGATTAGAAACATATATATCACAAGGGTTTTAATTTTTTTTTCTCTTCTTTTGTAAACATACTTTGTCTGCTTTTTTAGTCTGGATTTTGGAGCCCGATTGATGCCAATAGACTAGCCTTCTATTAAATGGGACTAAAACATAAACGGTGAAATGTCGCTCAGCGTGATGATATGTTTTAAACATACATCATTAAAAAAATAGTTAAGATACACATTGAGTCAAGTATTACATTGAGCAATAATTTGCTTTCATAGTTAAAGTAGGAAGTTAAGCCGATCTTTTAGAGTGCATCTCTCAAGCTGAGCAAACATTTATGAATATCAAAGGTTAGCTGAAACTAGAGTCAGTCAAGATAAAATTCATGATATAATTCTTCTTGTACGAGTTGACTATGTGCTCAGCAGATGTAATGTAAGTTCAGACTGCTTAGTGAAATATTTATCATTTACGCCTTTAGAGTAAATCTTACTTGATTTAGATACAGTTTTGGTTTTTCTGTTTTCATGTCTATAAAGTTACTATCTTGAAGGACATTCATTACCTCTTAATCATTAGTATATCCAACAGGTTTGGAAAATTAAATGGAATTGCAATTCTGCAAAGGGGCCATGATTGTAATGATTTAATAACAAATAGAGAAGAAGCTACGTTACACATCTGGTAAAATTCTTCAATGTTCTTAACCGCTGCTACGCGAAAAATTGAGACACCTACGAGTTGTGTGCTACGCCGCGCGCCGTAGCACTATTACGGCGTAGACCTCTTGACGTGAGCAATGATTAATTACTTGCATCTGTTACAAAGAGGAGTAACGTTCTACACTTTATTTGCTCCTAAAATAAACTAAAGCAACTTCAATATCATACAGTATTTGTAACCTGAGCATTAGAAGTACGAAACTGTGATCAAATCAGCTTAACTAGTGTTTGCACCCCTGCTGGAACTAAAGTTAGCCTAGCTAACACACAAGGTACTAACTTAGTTCTCCCTACTAGGTTTGTGGAAGGGCAACTTAGACTCACAATAGACGACAAAGTACTTGATTTGATCCAAAGTCTTGAACTAAAAATATTGGTTTTAAAGTGTAGTTTGATTCTTGTTTTAGTTGAGTTACTGAGTTGGGCTCGCTTTTATTAATATTCCTTCAATATAATATTTTAGATGAAATATGCAGTATAAAATCTACGCATAAATATTTATGTTATCAACATGTATCTCGCGAATACCCTCACAATGGGTATATTTATCAGGCGTGTGAACACGCGCGAAAATTGATAGCTTTTCTTTCTTTTCATAGTAAAAGAATTGTGTGAGTGCCGCATCGGGCGCGATAACGAGGTTTCCGCACAAATAGCAACACGTGTGTAGTGGCTAATGGAGCGACCGCCGCGCCTGTCGGTCCCAGCCGACCGACGCCGACCGACGCCCGACCGTTGCCCGACGCCCGACGTTACGCTCAACCGCATGTCGGCTCATAACAAATATTACGAACAATTCACCCGATATTTGATTTATAATTTGCTAAATTGTTGCTGTTTTGGCATTACATTTTGTGTTGGAAAATATGGTGTCAACTGTGTGTTAATCAGAATTACGCTACAGCGCGGCAGCGCATACAAATGTCGGCACCTTTGATATGGTCCCTCCTAAATAGTAATATGGTAGGTAAATGGCGAACCCTAGAAGCAAGATATTCAAGACCCGTCTTGTTCGCAAAATACTTGCTAAGTAGCTAATATATCAGAAAAACGATACAACAGCTTACTTATCATCGTTAACAAGTTATAAAATTCGAACGTAAACCGAGATTGCAAGCGATCGTTCAAAAATTATATTTTTCATTTATCCATAAAATTTTCACCAAATTAATAGCCGTTCTCATTTCATCGTCATTTTATGATTATGGAAAACCGATAGGCGCACGATTGATCGAAACGGGATAAAAATCTGTTTAATATGTTTTACAGACAAGTTAATGCGATGTGGGGATCATGGCTCGTTGTCTGTGCCAAACGGGAAGGTGCTGCCTTCCCCTCGCCCCCTCGCTTTCCGTTTTGAGAAAAGCCTAATTTCCTGTGGTTGCTCATTACGCTTCCTACTGTACTTTTAACAGTTATTTATGTATAGGTTATCATGTTTACTCATCGGGTGATATGAATCCTAAACTTTTTGAATAGGTGTTTAATGTTTTATATGCATTATTTAGTAATATAACTACTTTAAGATCCCATTAGGGATGTCTAAGCAGAGTTCTAACTGTCACTCCGACTTGAAATGTAGATCGTTTTTTTGTGTAAGCGAGTGAATAAAATCTGGAAAAACGTTCCTAAAACACTCACTGTAGGTAAGTGTAGGTGATGGAATAAACTTGTCATAAACTTTTTTTTATTTTGACACTTATTACGAATTACGACTCCCTAAAGTGGTTCGTAATGTTTCCCCCTTCTCTCATGTAATTTTCCATCCAGAAAACTGAAAATAAAAGTATAGGAATAAAATTTAGTTGGACGTGAATTACGAGCTCTTGAAGTTGTTCGAGTTTGGATCATAATGAGCAATTCTAGTTTACGAGGAAAAATATTATATTTTCTGACTAGAGATTTGTCACAGTCAGGCGAAAAGTACTTAAGTACACAAGATAATGAGGCAAGAGAGACGTGCGTAACAGTAACACTCGTTCAGTATCCGTTCATGTTCGCGGTTAATTATAAACGCAGACCATAACAATTTGGCACTGAGCGTACTGTTGAATTACGTAGCAACTACTCGTACGTGGTACATAGTTGTTTGCGTGTGTTATATGGTGCTGTAGTGTGCGGGAACAGGGCGCGTGCGACCGCACGACAGCCGCAAACATGTCGCATGTCGCGTGTCGCGGTCCTGTCCTGCCCTGTCGACCACTTAGCATACCCGACCCCTTTTACGTAAAATATCGTATATCGAAAACTGTTACAGGACGGGCTTAACCTTCGAACATTGAACTGTTGAGCACTCTCTTCATTTACGTGTTAAAACTGCATTTATATTTCACGATAACTAAGTTTGTATGTTAACCTTTGTATCGTGTCTTTCTGAACAGTAATTAAGATTTAAGGAGATACTTAATGAGTTTAGTGTTTTGGTATTTTCATTTCATTTCATTACAGATTTTCTAGTACTTTGTTGAAATAATAGAACATCAACAGAGTCCATTTTAAATCTATATTCTGTTCAAAATAAATGTGAATACGTAGATACAGCTACTAGAACTACCGACCAAAATTATAGTACCCATGATGTTTGACAAAGGCGCAGGAACGTGATATTATAACTATGCCCACTCCCGTTGTAAACAGATAAATAGTATTCGTATTGTCATACAAATTCACACCATAGCTTTGTCCTCGTGTTTTTCGGAATAAAAGCCTGGGAATACACGTATTAAGCTGGTCATGAACTATGTCTATTGCCTATATCAGATTCAATACAAGTTATGAAGCTATTTGGATGCAACAAACAATCCAGCTTTATTTTGATACTATTTGTGGTTTATCAATACTATTCATATTAAATATTTCATTCATGGATTTACTGCTAACTATCTACTGTTTCATTGCACATTTATCCATTCGGCAATCTTTATGTTATCGCCCTGTAGGTAATTATTACACAGGGTGTATATTACAAGCAAACATTCACGGTTCCACCTGGATCTCAGTAATCGTGGTAGGATTTATGTAGGTTTGACGACGCGTAGCGCCCGCGGCGAGCTGCCGGCCACCACAGCATCGCCGGCGCCGCCTTTGATTAACGGAGCCATTGGTCGTACTCCGCCGCCAATAAACATTACTATAATACGTCTGCACGATCGCTACTACCGTTTGTATAGCCGTTGGGATCCAAGTAACAGCTACACCGCCACTACCGCCAACCGACCGGCAAAGGACAATAAATTTGTCTTAATAGCCAGGGTGTGGCTTTTAGCGGTCGACAGCCCGGAACGATCACTACACGGTACTTTCGCACTGATGCAATTCAACAGCTCATCATAACGATACAGATGAATAATGTTTATTTGAAACATGAAGAAAATAATAAACTATTGAAAACGAGTGTGTGTTTTAGATAGTATCAAACGAGTGTTTTTAAACCTAGTTATGTGCAGTTTCATACACTACCGTACAGTTTTATCTTCTCTCCTACATTGGAACTGAACCTAGTAAATAAACGATCAAAGTTAAAATAGTTTCGTAATGCTATAAAAATGACGCGCCCCGCATATGCGTTCCATTCATCATAATCATCATCATCATCATCATTTCAGCGGAAAGACGTCCACTGCTGGATATAGGCCTACCCCAAGCTCCGCCACTTCGACCGGTTCTGTGCTTCTCGCATCCAGCGGATTCCTGCAGCCACGAGTCACGTTCCATTAGACAAAAATAATTAATGGAGATTAATTCCTGATATGATTTTTTTTTATTTACCCTGGATAAAAAAGAAATATAACTTTATTTTGTTTGAAAAACATATTAAATAATATGATTCTATTTTTAAATTTCGGTATTGGATTTGTAAGGCAGGTCTGTATGCCAGTAAAACTTGTTTTGAAGTTTATAATTCGAATGTTACGATAGGAGAGTAGATAAACATATTTTCAGAATGTGATAACTTGGAAAATGAGAAAGATTTCCTTGTAAACTAATTCCACACACAAATAAATTATTTGTAAAAAGAAGTTCAAAGTGAGGAACTGATAATAAAATAAATTATGCGTAGTTCCCGTTCGATTTCATAAGGATCCAGTAAGAACTACGAAGGCTAATTAAATTGGAAGCTAGTTGAGAACAAAGTGACTCGTTAATGTGATAGTGTCGCTGATGCCGTACCTGACCCAAAACTTTGTCTTACACCTCAAAGGAAACACTCGCCGAACCCACATTATGAGAATTGTTTTACAAGTTTTTTTACATTTACTAAATTGCTTCTCTAAATACAAAGCTAATTACTTAGACTTATTTTCGACATCGTTTTGAACTTTTTAGTGACTGTTGTTTTTTATTAGCCTGTTGTTGTTTTTAACTTTAATGTTTATATTTTTAGGTCAGAACTAGGTTTGAACCCAAACAGGCGTTTTACTTGGAGTAAATTATTTCATCACCACTGCTCTCAAATTGGGGAAGGGAAACATCGTGAGGAAACCGACATTGGGCCCGCGGCCGTGTGATAGATTACGGCCGACTCCCTCTCACAGAGAGGAGGCTTGTGTCCCAGCAGTGGGAACATTATAGGCTGATTATGCTTTTTAGATGGTATACCTACGTCAGATATGTACACGCTTTTTAGCTAGTATACCTACGTCACATATGTACACGCTTTTTAGCTAGTATACCTACGTCAGATATGTACACGCTTTTTAGCTAGTATACCTACGTCAGATATGTTCACGCTTTTTAGCTAGTATACCTACGTCAGATATGTACACGCTTTTTAGCTAGTATACCTACGTCAGATATGTACACGCTTTTTAGCTAGTGTACCTACGTCAGATATGTACACGCTTTTTAGCTGGTATACCTACGTCAGATATGTACACGCTTTTTAGCTGGTATACCTACGTCAGATATGTACACGCTTTTTAGCTAGTGTACCTACGTCAGATATGTACACGATTTTTAGCTGGTATACCTACGTCAGATATGTACACGCTTTTTAGCTGGTATACCTACGTCAGATATGTACACGCTTTTTAGCTGGTATACCTACGTCAGATATGTACACGATTTTTAGCTGGTATACCTACGTCAGATATGTACACGCTTTTTAGCTAGTATACCTACGTCAGATATGTACACGATTTTTAGCTGGTATACCTACGTCAGATATGTACACGCTTTTTTTTATCTGTAGGTATATTTATCTTTTTCATGTATTATATGAATGGGCATAAATTAATAACCTTTTGACCGCCACGTCGAAAAAGCAAAAACGTGCCCACGGCGCCAAGTGACTTTATCCCTACTTCCCTACTCATATAATAAATGCGAAAGTAACTCTGTCTGTCTGTCTGTTATGCTTTCACGTCTAAACCGCTGAACCGATCGTCACGAAATTTGGCAGAGAAACAGCCGGGGATATGGAGAAATAGAATAGGCTACGTTTTTACGCGAGAACTGATATCCACGCGGGCGGAGCCGCAGGCGAAAGCTAGTTTACGTATACATATGTCATGTAGTCGTGACCGTGGCGTGCTGGTCACATTTTGGTTTGTCATCTATAAATGGCTGTGGCAGTCAAAAGGTTAACTGGTATTGTTTTAATCATAAATCATCGTCGTTATACAATTGAAAGTGTAACAATAATACGTACGATTACTGTTGATATATTACATTGATTTATAACGATAAATGATAAAACAATTCATATCTATACCTACTTTGCTTTTTACAAGTGTTCTACAAATGAAAAAAAAAATGAAAACGGTGGTATGGAAACGAAGTGGATTAAAAAACTACTGTTACGGGTACTTTCAGTATCAACGCTGTTGTCGTCGGGCAGTATTAATATGAACACATCCACTTATTAGCGCCGCACACAAAACATCCACTACTAATTGACTATACATTAACTTAATGAGATTTTAATATAAATCTGTTAGTTTTATTTCCATCATTTTCGCTTCCATGTTTAACTTTTTATCGGATGATCTTGCGTAATAAGTTTCATAATTTATTATTATTTCGGCATTAAAGGATATCTCACTTTTCGTTCCCTACCACTAATAAATTCGACTATTATAATATAATAATAAAATTATAAATGTACATACACCCCATACCCTCTATTACATAGGACTTAAAGATAACAGGCGAAATGTGGATGTACTATTAGGTACACCACTGCCTAACCTTTCGGAGTTTAAAGGCGTGATGTTATCATTCTAATTACAAATGTGAAAGTTTGTATGTTTAGATGTTTGTTACTCAATCCTGTAAAAATGGCTGAATGGATTTGGATGAAATTTGCCAAAGACTCACACAGATTGTTCATTATTACACATATGACTTTTTGTCCCTAGAGTAAGATCCCGTGGGATAACTTCCGACCTCTACATAGGCGACGCTGAGGGTAAAAACTAGTATTATTGCACGTAGCACTTATTGCGTGTAGCACTTATTAGGCGTAGCACTTTTTAGGTGTAGCGCTTATTAGGCATAGCACTTATTAGGCGCAACACTTATAAGGCATAGCACTTATTGCACATAACATTTATAGTTTCAGTATAATATTTAAATCTAGAATCATCATCATCGTTAGTTATATTACTATAATTTTATGATACGTGGGTATCAAGTAACTGAAATCTTTTACGAATTGTTTTCTCAACTCTTGTACCTAAAACTTTCTAGTTTAATGTTCAGTATCAGCCAATATCCGTAGAATTTTCAATTATTTTCTTATTAGCTAATTGGTTTGCACAGTCAGAATCGCGTTGTGCCGTAAGCGCGTACTAATAGAAAATAGTAGCTATTGCTTCAACGGGATTACTTTGTATTACAACATTGAACGTTATTATACAATGCATGTTTCTTTTCTGATGCTTTAACCTTAGCTGGAAATCAATCTGGCATTTCAATTTGAAACATGTTTTTATAGGACACATGTTTAAAAATAATACTCTTTATTATATACACCATGAAAATTACAGATTATAGAAATTTTACATAGGGTGTTACAGTGGGCGGTATTATTGCTTAAAGCGATATTTTACAGACCCTGTTACAGAGAGAGTACCCTGAAGCTACTTCTAAATAGAAATTAAAACAACCTTGATGTATTTGAGACAACACAATCTGTAATCAGAAAGTTTATGTTCGAAAACAAAAGTAAATACTTAATAGAGTCGTAATAAATAGCCCGAAGTAACATGTTTTGTCCTTTGAAGTAAATCCAAGACGAGACAAAATAAAATACAATAAGGTATGTGATTGAACACCGGGCGTCGGTTACCTACACGAGAAAGACTTTTATGCTTTCCGACTTTCGTAGTTTAGTTTTAGTTCGTAGTAGACCAATTTAGTTGAGGAAAATAATAATTTTAATCGATTTTCAAGGACGAAGAAATGTTATTAGGAGATTAAAATAATTAAGTTTTCGACGAAATTAAATTAATAGGTAGGTACGTAGTCCCTCTTTTTTAACAGTAATTAGTCCTTTAAATATTGGGACTACTTTCGGTAAGTAAGTTTAATGAATTTATACTAATCTAAGATGGAGAAATACTAGTTATATTATCACTACTAAATATTCCTTTAGAATTGACTAAATAACTCTTGATCTTGAAGTGGGTCCACACTCCGCCTCAATAGAGCACAGTATAAATTGGCCCAGGTAGACTGATACTTGACCTGCACTTAGATGTCGCATTCTACTTATATAACGTATCATATTTATGATGTTCACACAATTTTTTTATGTCTACGAGTACATGGAAAAACAAACGCGTGACTCAATTAAGTAAAATTTCCCTTTGTTCGCCTGAGCTCGAACAAAAAAATAGCAATATTAAATTAGTTCAAAAACCTGTGCGAGTATTGCTGTTGCAGTGACCATTCCATTGCGTCCCATGGGAGCGAATTTCCGCTCTTTTTTGTTTTTACACTTGCAATCCAACGCAGACTGTATGAGTCGACCAGGGAGAACGGGAAAACTGGTCATTTTGGAATTCGTGTGGACTAATAATGTACAACCTGTAACCTACAGAGGTTACAGGTTGTACATTATTAGTCCACACGAATTCCAAAATGACCAGTTTTCCCGACAAAACTACAGAGTTTTTGTATTTTATCTGTGTAGCAATCATCGATCTATTTAACAAGCTTTTAAATCTGACACCTCAAAAAATAGAAGTATATGTGCTGTAGAGTTTTAAGAATATCGTAAAGAATAGGAAAAGATAGGAGGGAAATTATTTGTCCATCCACTGTAGAAAATCCATATATAAGACAAAAGTATTTTGTTGTTTTTTCTTAAGGAGTCCGTATTTAATTTACAAATTATGCCTAGTAACATCAGAGGGGATCATTCCGGTAATTTTAAGAATGTTCACAGTCTGATCTGTCTCAATCTGTAAAAAATACCTCGAGTTACTCAACATTTTTAACAAGTTTTTGACATTTGATTGTCGCTGAAATGAGACTGCGACTAGATTTTGAACGCTTTGATCACGAGATTTGGCCTTTAACACGATCATAATACCCGTGTAGGAGCTATGGCTTTCAAAGAAATTACTAAATGTTGTTTATTTATAATAAATCTAAAAATACATTTCCAGTAGTAATTACACAGTTCGTAGAAACACGGTAATAGATGTTTTGAGGAAATGTTTTTTTATAAGACCAAACATTTTGCTACAATTCGTTTTCCCGAGAACAGCCGACTGTATATTTTTTTATACAGAACATGTGAATAGGTTTTATACGATATTATTTTAATCTATACTCATAATGACCTTGACGATGTGTAAGTATATAAAATGGCCATAATGATAAGTAGACACTTGATTTTTAGTGAAAAAGAAGTACTAAAATCACAAATTATGATTAGTTTTACAGAGTTGAGTAATCGATAAGTTTCTTTATAGACATTCAACGGAATATTATACCTAGTTTCTTCTCTTTTCGTTTGGTATCGGAAAGAACTTATCAAGTACGTAAAATTTATTAGCTAATCAATAAAGCGGCAGCGATTGCTAACTGTTTAAATTAAGCTGAACGTAGATTCACTAGTCCTGAAGGCTATTTCAACGCATGTATGTATGTCTGGCACATGTTTAGGTATGCTGTGATAAAAATAAAAATAGGATCGATCTTGTGTCACAACGTGACGTTTTAGCTACTTCGGTGATGTCGGGTTGGGCCAGATTTTATTTACGTGCTGACTCATTCAAGTGAAGTCCCAGTAGCCGTATTCTTACATTTCTTTTTATTTCGAATACTTAGTAGGACTACATAATATGTTATGCCTGTCTTAAAAGTGTGTAGCTTATTTTGGAACAAAACCATTTAAACGACATTTCACCTGTCTCGTTGGTTTAGTGATCAGGCAAAGTCTTACTGAGTTTTTATATCTGAAATTTCTCAGTAACAGCCCGGAGTCTGGATTTGTGGACACGCCCCAAGAACGAACGACATCGTTATCTACTTGCAGTTATCTACTTCTTCTACTTTTTAAGCCTAAACTAGCTTTATAGCCACTGTAAAGTATCTTAAATATCTTTGTATTGGATTAACGCAGAATAATAATTTAAAAAAAATTACGCCTTTTTCCAATTAAATTAGGCGTAAACTACAAAATGCGTGCTACGAAACTTATATACTCTTTTTCTTCGTCTATGATATATTTGGCTAAAAACTACGCAGCATTTAGAAGTAAATATAGTAAATAAAGTAGCATAATGTAAATGTCTTCCTGCGGCCACCTGGAGTCAGGCGGGCGGCACTGCCTCAGCGGTTGTGGACCCGCAGTCCCGCACCCAACTCTTAATTCTTATTGCCCACAATATGATCCGTGCTCTTCATTTTTATTGTTTCTATCATTAACTTCTTTGTCATCGAAACTTTATATTGGTTTTTGGGACTTGAAATTAAATCTAAAATGAAATGATATTGTTCTATAGGTAAGCAAATAGACGTTTCGTAACTCAATCAGAGCCTTTATTATATTATTCCATAAAGTAAAGTGACGTTTCTTACCTAATCACCCTTCAGAAGAAGAGGGAAACCAACATTCTCAAGGTTTTTAAAAGGCAAAGGAACAGAGAGATCATCGATCGGTTGCCTACAAGTAAAATTCTCAGTAACCGACACGAATTTAATATTGAAATGAAAGCGAGCTGTAAAACATTTACTGAAACAATATGAGCGTTAACGAAAGAAAAAAGTTGAATTGAAATTAAGTTAATAGTCAGCAGCAGCAGGCGGAAGCAGAAACCGCAGCACTGTAGGGATTGGCTATGAAATAAGCGAACAAACGGACACCTGGATCAAGCAGGTTTTAGCCCAGGATTTAACAGCTGGACATAGACACAGAACATATGAGACCACTGCAAACTACTCGCCGTGTTTTATGCAATGATTATTCGAGTTGTACCAGGTTTGGCTTTTCACTGACTTTTGGAACGGCTTCGTTTGACAAATCACAGTCACTAGATTTCTTTAAAATCCCACATGGGTAAATAAGTAAGATCTTCTTTAATTACCTAGGTATGCAGGGTTTCCAAATAAAACTAGTAAATCAAATTAACTGTCAAGTGGAGTTTAATTTTGCTAAGCAAAATAAACGAAATTGTTTGGCTTATTATTAAATTTGAAAGCAACAGTTATATAATTCCTATTTCTCTGTTATACCTTACCATAAAAAGAAGTAATAACAAAGTTTCACTTAAAAATAAAAATAAATAGCAATATTACTGTTTTGCCTGTTAATCGTATCATTATTGATGCGTGAAGAAAATAACTCTCTCATTGACACCTTAATGATTTGCGTGGGAAGTTGCCTTGGCAGTTGACACAATATTTATTTGCTTACTTAAGAATCCCACAGCCTCACACACCGATTGAATTTACTGGTTGAGTGCAAGGTAATTCAATTTCTATGTTCAGTGAGCTAAGAATATTATTGAATATACAAGAGAGCTGCGTTAATCAGAATACTGCCAATCTGATAATCGCCTTCGCAGCTATCTGAACCATCGAAAGCCACTGATTTCCCTTTGTTAGTTATTTGGTAAAAAAGTGATTTAAAATGAAATTAATCAATCCGTTTCATTTAATAGAAAAATATTATTATACTTAGAAGCTACTGGAGAGTGAGGTTTATTAAGCTTGAGTTTCCGCTTTCTCTGAAAAATATAGATATGAAACTGGATAAAACCATATTTTGCTTATACAAACGCAAGACTTACAAAACATACCTCCCATTCCCCGAAATTGATTCAGCCACTCACAGAAAAATCGTAACCAATAAACCTAAACAGCTTCATCTCGCGACACATCCCTTGAATCGTGAATAAAACCAAAGAACCCAATTCATTCTCACAATTTCTCGGTCCCCGTCCCGCCTATTTCATGGCTCATAACAAAGAATTAAATGTAGCGTCGGTCGGATCCGGGATCGCTGAGTTAGTGCCCCGTCGGTGGCCGGAAACAGGTGCTGCCGCCCCACCCGCTCTTACAACTCACTAATTTTATATAAATGTACGTACATATGTACGGCCCGACGCGTATATGGTCGAGTGATTTGTCATGGAAAATTTAAGCACCTGAAAATGAGCCATTTTCTGATCCATATTCGATGCATTTGCAGCTGAATTTCAGTTCGTAATCGGAAGGATTCATGGCTCATATTGTTTGTTATATAAACGTAACCTTTCAGTTTAGAATGCTTCACTAACATCGCTCTATTTACATGAATAATGAAGTATCACGTAAGACATCAGTCACAAACAAAGTATAATATGGATGTCAAAAACGAAGAAAATATGAACAAATGTTCATGATATGCTCTTAATTAAATTACACGGCATTTTTGTAGACAAAAGCTTTCAAGACGCTCTTTGGCCTCGCATACATATAACGGTACATACATAAATTATCACCTGTCACCGCTCAAGGCATTATTCGCAAGTGCTGACGCGACAGGCGCAGCGACCTCGTTTGATTTGTGTCCTGTCTGCTGACCCGTTTGATGAACACAAGACACACAATACCAGCAAACGGAGAAGTCACACCCAGAAACAATTGAAACAAATTAACCCTTGAAAGAAAACAATTAATCACAATAAAGTAGAGAGGAGTGGCCCTCCCTATTTTATCGTGCACCTCACTCTGCCAAAACGCAGTAAAACCAGCGAGTTTTGCAGCTGAAACACGTTTTCAAATTGAATTTGACTTGTTACACGGCTACTCCTCTACACCTGTAATCGCACCTATTGAAATTAAATTTTAAAAGATGCAAATACATACGTATAAAATGTGAACTATTACCAAAACAATTGCTCCAGCCATCAACATAGAATACAGCGTATTTCGGTGCTAAATCGCATATATTTAAAGCTTGACACATTTTATATTTACAGAACTATTTTCTACCATATGTTAACACTTTAATAATGATTATTTAAAATATTGACACGGACACAAGTAAAATTTTTGATATCATGAATTGAAAACGCGTTATTTTATATTTACTGTGGTGTATACAAACGCGTGCACTGGCGGATATTGATTTTTTATTTGTTTGAAGCTGTGGATAATGGACGCTTTTATGCAAATGCAGCATCCGCACTGCATCATATACCGAGCGAGGTGAGCAAGAAAAACAAACAGGATAAGCCCGTTGTCCATTATACCCTCATACATACAGTGATGTGGCATAGTGATCACTAACTTTATTATGTGCAAAGAGGATGAGGTAACGTTTAGTACAAACAAGATAACGTTAATTTATTAGTAGATACGTTTCAGCAGGTTCTTTAATAATAAAACTGAACCGAATCAATGGGCCGTATGACGTGGATGTGTAGTGTTTGATTCTCGCTTTGCACAAATATTTTATGAGCTACAGATATTTGTTTCGAGTCTGTTTGTGCGTGTGATTTGTGAATGTAATAGAAACCAAAATATAGGCAATGCAGTGCAATGGCGGGCTGCGTGTGTGGCTTTTATTTATTCAATTATATTTTCAGTTACTTACAGTTAGTAGTTGTAGTGATTGAGCCTGACCTTTTAGATAAAGTCAAAGCATTTATTTCAAAAAGGCACATAAAAAGCGCTTTTGACTGTCAAAATTTACATTAAAATAGAATTGATTCTAGTCGCCCAATTCAAAAGGTAGTTTCATGTGGAGAAGAATAGGCAATAAACTACCGTTACTCTTTTAAACTGTTTTTTTTAAATATTTTATAAACACAAACTATATAATTATTTGTGAAGACGATGCGATGCACCTTGAATAAAACTACCATACAGATAAAAAATAAATAAATATGAAGCAATGACAAATTAATTATTTGATGGCTGATAGACAAGTTGCTCGCATAATTAATGAAACAAACATTGTAAAAGTATGTAAAAGATTTTCCTAAAATTTTAACAAGCAGAATGTAAACCAATGTCATAAAAAAATAAAATTAGACACTTAAATTAGCAACCAGTTTTATTTTGTCAAGACGAAGAACATACGGAGCATATGGAGCAGGATTAGCATGTTTCCAAGCATTTCTAACTTGGATATAATCCTTTAATTTATAATATTCTTATTTACAAAGTGTATACGGAGAACCGTAAACGTCACCAGTAGCTCTCTCAGTAGCAAAGTAGCTGTCATTGCTAGAGATAGCCACATAAGCTGCCTGGAAAGATGCTCCCAATCTCTAAGCTCTGCAAGCTAACTTGTGACAACGGCTATTTACTATTACAACACGGCTAATAAATATTGCCAATCCATTTGCTGTGACATTATACATTTGAAATCAACGTCAAACAACAACCAACCCTCTTCTTCTTAGCAATCTAAATGTAGTTGGTCCAGAATTTAGCTACAAGCTTGGCACTTTCAGTAGCGTCCATCAACTCCTGTGGCGTTCAGACAACAGGACACGCTGAACAAGATATTAAGTGCCCTATTCACAATTACACTCCAGGGCGGAGTCATCTGTGAATATTTAACTGAGAAGGTTTTCTTAACCCGCCGTTATCAATGTATAATAATCATCACTTCAACCGAAAGACATCCACTGCTGGATATAGGTCTCCCTCAAAAGGGGGGTTTTGCCCTAATCGCCACGCTTGGCAAGTGGGTTGGCGATCGCAGTATGGTGGTAAAATGCATAGAGAACGCTGCTGCCCATTCTCTAGTAAGTCCCTTAGTCGCCTTCTACGACACCCACGGGAAGAAATCGGATGGTGCTATTCTTTTACGTCTGGCACCACACGGAACGTATGTATAATAATGAGTAATCACAATCTAAAGACCAACAATAAAACACTCTTCACGAAGTCTGGAGAAAATTATAATCTTTAAAGACTACTTCTAAAATTTCAACCGCCGCTGAAACGTCTGCAGGGTGAAATTAATTTAAAGGTACTGAGCGATTAGAACAGTTTCAAAGTTGCAGATAACATTTGGGTTGGGACAAAAGATGTCTGTAAATATTCACCCCAAAATCGCCTCTTTGATCTCAGCGACTTTGACGTGACTTCAAATAAATAGCGACTTATATTGATCATTAGATAAATACGGCACATCAATATTAAATAATGGAAAAATATGTAACAGCGTGTAAGAAACATTTTTCTTTTTTCTTTTTTTTATATTAGGGGAGATGTACACAAAGGAGAGAGCGACAAACCTAAATGAGATTACGTTCCTACATTCGTTATTTTGGGCACATAGCTCTTTAGAAAAAGTATTTAAGACATTATCTGTAATGAATACATTTTCATTAATATTGGGGGCTTAGTAAATTACAGAACTGTGTCCGTTTGGCAAATAAAACAAAATACGATACATTGACTCAATAAACGCGCCGTAACGAATTTGTGGTAAGGTTGTACCTACATAGGTAGCACAAAAAAATCTTCGTGAAGGTATCCATTAGACACAGAGGGGCTACTTTGGGGTCCCTTAAACTTGATATAATGAAAACTGAGTACATTTATTTGATCTTTAAGGGCGAATTTCACCAATTTTTATACCTAGACTTATGTCTAGATATGTTAAGACTTATGTCTTTATCCTAAGAATAAATTTTCAATTTTTGACAAATTTTCCAAAGTAGAATTGTCAGACATAAATTTTATTCAACGAATAAAAGACTTTGATAAAATCAGCTCTTAGTACATTAAATAACAATATCTGGATGACCGAGCCTTGATCGTATTTTTTGGTTTGATCTTTTCTAAAAATGAAACAGCTAAATCGATTTATTGTCCCCGAAACCCCCTGCATACTAAATTTCATAAAAATTGTTAGGGCCGTTTCTGAGATTCAGATTATACATACAAGAATTGCTCGTTGAAAGGTATTATATACTGAGTGATTTTTTAGTCATCGTCCAAATTTTTCAGGGTGATAGTACCCGTGAAATTAAACAACTTTCTCCAAGGAACATGGGTCACTATCACCCTGAAAAATTTGGACGATGACTAAAAAATCACCCACACAAATTATTTCATGTAGGTACGACTCTATCGGTTGGCCATAGACTGCGTAGAACGAACTACATAGTAATTATTTCGAGTGGCCTGGCTCACTATGATTTGAATTGGTGATTGCAGTAATTTCTACAGTACGCTCGGGTAGGTTTGGACCTAAAGAGATCACGAATTAAACCATCAGACCTCGAGTAATTAAATTAGACTCATTTTAAACAGAATTTACGAGTTCAGCGACTGAGCAATAAACACAGTCGTCGGGTAGAATGATAAGCTTTGTTCAGTTAGTATTTTTCCGTTGTTTCAGCATTAAATGACAAATGTTACCTTGTTTTGTAGTCACAATCTTTAAAGCTAGTTGTTTTCTACAGTTACATTGTGCAGATATCGTAACGGTTCGATTTATCAACTTGAATGCAGTAGGAATGGGTTAAACATAAAACCGATTATATCTACTCTATACGTGGTAGGTAGGTATGCAAAGCCATTTAGAAACTTCATAACTCTTCTTGTGAACCAGTCGGCTAAAAACATAGTAATGGCACTTATACACAAAGAAAACTTGAAATAAGCAAGGCCACCTGTTACCTCAGTAAAGACAACAGACTCACAATCAACCGTCAAGCAATCACCGCGCATTGTTAGAAGCTCCCTGAACTACCTTACTCAGTCTACAAAGAAAATGAAAAGGTTTTCTATTCCTCTGATGTTTTATTTCATTATACTTGTTTAAGTTCAACTTATTGTCAGCATCAGACACATTAAATAATTCCCAGTAAATGATATTTGAAAGGAGAATAAATTCGGTTACCTACAACGGGACCGACATGGTTTTAATGAAAAAAGAGTAAAAATGTGTACGTGTATGCTTTGATATGTTTGTTATGATATGTTTGATATTAAAATATATTTTATTTTTATGAATAGTTTATTTAGAAGTTTACGACTGAAATGTGTGTGTGTTTGACAAAATCTTTTATCTTCTCGTAAAATACGAATTATAAACTTCAAAACCAGTTTGTGTTTACATATTTTATAAGCACGATACCGAAGTTTAAAAATAGAATCATATTAAAACACTATTTCTCTAACAAAATAATGTTAAAAACTATTATTTACCAATAGATACGATACGGGGAAAATCCAAGAAGTTAATATCATTATGGCGTTTCCATCAATTAGTTTTTTGTAATGGGACGCGTATGGGGCGTGCGCCATTTTTATAGCACTACGAAACCTTATCTTACTGTTGTAACTTTGATCTTTTATTAAGTAGGTTCAATCCCAATGTATGAAAGTAGATTCAGTAGTTTATGAAACTGCACATAACTAGGTACTAAAACGCTCGTGTGATACTATTTAAAAGCCTCGCCTACGGATCGGGTTTTAAACACACACACGGTTTTAAATATCCCTCATTATGCACCAGTTTCATAAACTACTACTATGGGTTTGGTGTTTTCCTGTAAGTAGCAATTTCACGTAATCAACACATCTAAACACTGCCAGGGGTGCGGGTTGTCCGAAAAAGATACCGTGGCCCCCTGACGCCCTCTGACGCGGACTCCCGGCCACCATAGGCGCGGGCTTGCAGACGGCGAGCAATGGGCAACTCGCTTTCCAGTAAGGGCCAGGCCCGGGTCGACGGCGCTTTATGTTCCACGCGCGCCTCAAAGAGATGTCAGCCACAATTTAAGGGGTCCGCTAGGGCAGATGCCTACCAGGGTCGCGGATTTGTTCGAAAGAGTTACCATGGACGTGGCACAGGCAACTGAAGGAACACGGGTGGGTTTTAGTCAGTAAAAGTCTGACACACCCTCCCGCTCCGCCGAGAGCGGGAGAAGTTATTTAATGATTTGCCACCCTGAAAAACCACATCTAAACATGTGCTGTCAGTTCAGGTACTGTCAGTGTCATCTTTGTTGTGGTTGTCCCTGTCGGTGTCATCAATATTGACACTGACAGCTCTTGAACCCAGTTTAGATATGCTGATCTCGTTAAGAGCATTCTCCCCACGCGGGCTGGCAACGGCGCATTTATGGCGGTTTTTCGTGATTATTTCATAAAATACAAACAAAAGTAAACATTTTTTTCAGCCATGCACTGGATCGTTGGTATTTTCAAGTTTGTATGCTATTTTTTTAGTTATTTTGGTATTTGGTTATAAAAATCGACATACCGTCAATCATTTTCTATTTGCATTACTAAATACGATTAAATGTTTTTATGAATGAGTAAATATTTAAAATAATTATAAATACCAGCGATCTAGTGCTTGGCTGAAACAAAAATGTACTTTTGTTTGTATTTAATTAAATAATCACAAAAATCTACTATAAATGCGTTGTTGCCAGCCCACGTGGAATGAATGCTCTTAAGTTTCATTGTTGAAATCCCCTCTTAGTTATGAATATTGAATGTTAACTATTTCACATCGATTTGCGTCCTTGACTTAACTGAAAAGCAGTCTATTAAACATTACGAAGAAAAGCAGGAATACATTTTAAATATATTGTACATTATTGCCTATGAAAAGCCTTTGCACGAGCCACTAGCGGCTAATAGCTTTTTCCGTTAAACTTATCTATCGAATATAATCACTAGACTACGCCAAAGCAACGGTATTCTCACACGATAGCGCGAGCTAGCTAACATAATTTCAGTTCACTTTAGAATCAAAGCCAAAACTATACATCCTGATAACTACGTACCCAAACAAGTAACGACTATCGATTTGTGGAATACCGTTTCTAGAATTGGGTAAGAACAATTTATTTATACAGCATTAAGGCGGCCGCAAGCAGGTACAGCGCCCAAGTAGATCAACTGCCAAAACCAGAGTCAGGCCCGCGGATATTACGCGAGACATTTAATTTTCTACGTGAAAGGATAAGGCAAGTAGAATTTCCTGGAGCATCCTGGGCTGTTCAAACTGAGTTACTGAGTTTACGGCGACCTTAAATAGGCGCGGGCCATAGGGTAAGCATGACAAGCATTTGTTGTACTCACTTGTATTCGATTCAATTTGGAGCGTTCTTTAGAAAATCTATAAAAGTAGAAGTATCGATTTCGAGGTCCGATTGTTGTGCGAATAACAAATGTTAGTATGTTGTTCCACGTGTAGATTTATAAATAAACTAGCTTCTGCCCGGGACTTCGTTCGCGTGGAAGTCGTACGATACGCAATATACTAAAAATCAGCCATATTTTTATAAAACGGCGTCGCGTTGCATCGCATCCAGGCGATACGATGCGACGTGATGCCGTTTTATAACCCTGCTATTATCTCGTTTTCGAGTAGCGTTCTTTCTGACTTTTAATTTCATGTCTCCTATGGGTCCGTGATGGTTTACGAATAGGGCTATCAAATGTAAAAAGATTTTGTCAAATACGACTGGTTCCAGAGATAAGCACGATCAAACAAACGCACTAGCTCATCGGCTTTATTATTATTAATATATATAGGTATATAGATAGGTAAAATAAAGAGAGTACAAAAAATAATCATGATACTGTGACATAAATAAGAAATAGTCCCAAACATACCTGGGGTCACAAACAGAGACTGCTCACAGCAAAACTGTACATAGAACGGCCCCAGACACTAGGACAGCGGCCTATGAAGACAGTTTTAGGTACGCAGCATCCGAACTCTGGAACATTATTCACGGACACAAGGTTCACATAAACTCACGCTACTTTCCATTGGGGCACGCAGAAACTACAGAACGCCGCCTGCTACAATCCTTATCTTTTTGCATAGGTTTGTTTGTCATACACGCACGCCGGTTGCGAGTACTACGCACCTGGGGGCCTACGTTTCTGAAGACCATCACCGATAAGGTCATTAAATGTCCTCTTACGGAATCCTCTCCCGGCGTTTCCACTCACATTTGCCTTTTAACCACCCTTAGTTAGTCTACTTTCATTCAATCTCACAACATGACCAAACAGATGGTTTGCATAAGCATAATCTTTTAAAATTTTGTCACTCCATGTTCTTTCAAACCGCACCTTACCACATCGTTCCTCAGCCTATCATTCATAATCACACCACACATGCTGTGCAAAGTACGTATTGCCACAGCATTTATACACACAACACACATAAACAAGATACACAACACATTTTATATAAAAAAAAAGGATTAATTATTCATTCCATACCTACTAATCGTAGTTTTTATTTTTATTTTATCGAAGCTATTTCAAATAGCTAAAATTAAACCAAATCAAATTTGCAAATATTTACATTATCGATAATCTAAATGTATAATTATTAAAATAACATTACAAAATTATTATAATCAAATTTAAAAAAAATATATCAGAGTAAGTACCTACTGCAAATGTCAAATTGTCAAATGAAATAGAATTCATGTCATAAAAAAAATACATAAATGTCAAATACAATTATTACTGCATGTCACACTATTTTTATTGTTATATTATTACATGTCAATTTTCTCTTACTATAGGTATTCATTTATATTTTTATCTTTTATGTACTCCTTGACATTATAATAACATTTATTTACTAGTAATTTGTGCAGCTTCGACTTGAACAGGTAACGTTTTCGCATCATCAGGCAGCTTGTTGTAAATCAATGATGCCATACAAAGAATACTTTTATTGATTAGTGCTGTTTTCCCATAATACCCTATGGATACCCTATCAATTTAAAATCTTTTTTTATCACGTAATTGTCTATAGTAGCTTTTAAAAGCAGTGTTATAATAATTAGGATTTAATTTCACAAAAACATTAAGTTCATATATGTATAGCGAAGGCAGTGTCAGAGTTTTAAGCTTTAAAAGTAGGGTTGACAGCTGGTAGTGTTGTCGACAATACATATTGCTCTGATGCATTTCTTTTGAGCTTTAATGCATATTCCTTATCGACTGAGTTGCCCCAAGATATAATACCATATCTTAGGACAGGTGCAACAAGTGCGTGATAAGCAGCTAATACGGCTTCTTTATTGACAGTGAAGGGTGGGCGTTCTGAGGGGACTGTCTTATGTGATTTTGACGTTCAAAAAGAGCTGACTCTCAGCCTAGTCTGAATAAATGACTTTTGATTTTGAACATTTTTGAGAGTTTGTACAAAAAAGTGTGGTCAAATTTAAGGGTGGGGTAGAGATCATCGAACTGAAACAACTGTCTCAGTGAGACCCACAACTTTATAAAGTAACAATAGTAGTAAGTCGCTAAAAAATAATCAACACAAAACTTCAATACCTACTCGACCCAAATGTATGGGACGGATTATTATTTCTCAAGTGTTGGTCCCATGGAAAAAGTTGTTTAGATTCATCTATTTTCTGAAGTAACTTTAAAAATATTTATTAAAAAAAATATTGAGACCTTCTAAACAAGCTCATTCAATTGATATGTCACATTCTTTTCTAATTTTCACGCCAAAAGTGACTTCTATATTCAAAATACATTTACTTACGTTACACTTCAATATTTGGGTCACAGAAATACGTGAACACACTAAATTTCTACTCAATCGATCCAGATCAGTAAATTAAAAAAAAATCTCTAAATGGTCAACCTTCCATCCTTGAATTTGATGATTCTTCGTCAAATTCAAGGATCATTCATCCTTATGACTGCGTCAGTGAGCAGAGTTCGCGCAGTTGAATTCTGGGCCAAAGATGATTGAACTTGTTTGCCATCGATACGCTAAAAAGAAGGAGCAAATGGGCTGTGATAGACAGACAGACAGACAGACAAATGAGCGATCCTATAAGGGGGCCATTTTTTCATTAGGGTTCCGTAACCCTGAAAACGAATCATCATCATCATCTGCCTAGCTTTTTCCCAATTATGTTGGGGTCGGCTTCCAGTCTATCCGGATGCTGCTGAATACCAGTATTTTACATGGAGCGACTGCCTATCTGACCTCGACAACCCAGTTACTGGGTAATACGATAAACCCTGAAAAACGAATATGTTGTGTATTAAATTTTTGTAGGTTCATATTAATTTACGTTTGCATTAATTTACGTGTAACTATTAGGTTGCATTTTAATTATTTGGTTGGATTGGTTTTGGGAACAGTCCATTAGTAATTAAAATGAATACCTACTGTAATAAATGTATATTTGAGTGCCTACTTTGTGTAAATTATTTGTTTGTATATTTGATTCATAGTCTAATTTAAATTTTTTCTCACAGGCTTGTAACGAAGAGTTTCCATATAGGACAAATTGACTTCTAAAGAACATGGCACAAACAGTCGTCTTTGGTAATGAGTACACTGATATCTTTAATATCTGCATGTATTGGTGTATGTGTTAAAAGAGTGTCCGTGGAGTTTCTTGCCCGTTCTTCTCCATAGAGATCTACGTTTTGGAATGGGCAACTAGCTTCAACTTTCCAACTGATCGACTTTTTGACAATTCAAAAGTGCCTGTAAATGGTTTAATTGAAATAAATGCTTTGAGTTTGAGTTTGAGTTTGATCTCATGGAAAAAGTTGTTTCAATTTGTTGGTCTTTACCACAGCCTTAAATTTGACCACACTTTTCTGATACAGGCTGCGTAGCATTCTGAAATAGCTTCGACAAAAAAACTGTATTGAAATAATAATTAGTCTGTTAACTGTAATAATTAGTCCTTTTTATATTCTCATAGGAATAGATTTAGAAACAAGGTAATTCCCGTGTAAGTATGAGCAAGCTTACCTTGCGCTCCCTTTCTGAATCCGGATGCGAGTCGAGCAGGGCGTGCCGGAATACACCCACCACATTTCCGTATTTAAATTGCGTGGATCTTCGCAAACATGTTTTAGTTAAGTGAGAAAGCCTCCGTGACTTCTGACTTTACCTTCAACATCATAAACAATACGCAAATTACTTATGTGGAAGTGACATCACATTAGATGTTCCTGAAACAAAACACTTTTTTATTTTAATAAGTATAAAGCTTTCATTGGAAAGCTTAAAACAGTAGAAAAAGACCAGCGAATGGCAGTTAAACCCACCACTTTTCTATAAAAATTCCAACCGGTAACCTTTCTAAATAGACTCTTATCGTCTTAATGTTGAAAGTATAACCAACCACTTATCAGGTTTTCAGTAACCGCTGAAGGGGTACAATAAAATTCAATATCGTAGTTCAACTTTGACTCGACGGAACTTGAACTGAAAAAAAAACGTTAAAAGCCATTTCGCTGCAGTTTTTCACCGAAACGGTTGATAATTCTATTTCCCCGCTTTCCGAGAGTGCTGTGAGGTGAAATTATGAAGTACTATCTTTTGATAAAAAGTGAGTATTTGATGTTGTTTGTCAGTTTACTTTCGAAACCAAATTCAGTGGATGTAAAAATACCTGAACATCCTGGGAACGTAGGAACGTCTGGGCATACGTACTTACTGTGTGCAGGTCATTAGAAAGGCGATGTGGGGCGATGGACTTGGGCGACGAAATTCAACAAATGTCATTGTCATTCACATGCTACCGAATAAATCTCATTTAAACTGGTAAATAGGAGTTAAAAATAACTGCAGTTGAATTCGTAGTAGGTATTTAAGATATTTAAAACAAAGCGTAGTCAAAAGCATCAAAAACAGGCTAAAATAAATCAAAATTGATATCCAGCTAAACATGTTTTTTTAGCATGCATTCATTACTTAACGTTATTAACAAAATATTGGTGTGCTTACTTGCATTAGAGAGATTGGCTGGATTAACCCGAATAAAGCATACAAGAATGTTTATACGTACCAGTTAGCATACATATCCTATGTACATACTACCTAAAACAAGTTTACAAATTGTTTTTTTTTTGTCTTTTCTTTGGCTTTCACCGCACAAGCACTTATATGTTGTTTACTTTTTATTCAAATGTGCGGTAAGTATAGTCGTATTTAGAATGAAAGAAAGAGGTTATGATTCATACATACATGAACTAACGCCCCTCTTCCCTTGGGGGTAGGTAGAATTTAAAGAACGCCATCTGCTACGATCTTTACATACTTCTTTTGCCTCGTATAAGTTCATACGCTGCTAAGACGAGGACGCTGCGGGACATCGAGAACAAAAATAGAAGTTCTGGAAACGTGGTGCTGGAGAAAAATGCTTGGGGTATCGTAAATCGAGGTTCCCACCAACACCTCTATTCGCCAACAAAAAGTGTCAACATCAAAAAGTGTCTATCTGTTCCGGTCCAAACGCGGATCCTCAAATACTTCGGAAACGTTTCAATGTGTGACGGTGACTCTATAGAGCGCCTTGTCGTGCAGGATAGAGTCGAGGGCACTAGACCACGCCGATGCTCACCCGTGAGATGGTCTGCCCAAATTAAATCCGCAGTGGGTGATCCACTGTGCATATTAAATTCCAAAAATCGGAATAGATGGCGAGAAATCGTGAGGGAAATCGTGAATCGTCACATCATCCCCTAGACAAGAATCTTCATGAGAACCACGATGGTTCTGATCAGAGTTTTACGAAGAAGAAGACATTCATACGTGAGAAAACCGTTCAAAACCTAGTCGCGGTCTCATCTCGGCGACAATCAAATGTCAAAGACTTGTCAAAATGGATGGAAACTCGAGGTATTTTTGACAGATTGACACTGAGATCAGACTGTGTGAAGTTCTTAAAATTACGAGAATTTTATTGTCCCTCTGCAGGCTTAGCATGACGTTTTCTATTTTTACGAAGAATAGAAAGTGCTTTTTCAATACACATTTCGTTTCTCTTTTTTTGACATCGCACCGTAGATACTTATCGACTTCTACAATCTGTCATTTTGTCTTTCGTTTCTAACGACCTTAGTCTAGGTCCATAGAAATGTAGACTATTTCAGAAGAATATTTCTTCACAAACTGTCAAAATCACACTGACAACAAACTTTCTACTCGACGGCCACAAAGTATTATACGATTATCTACAAAATTACGATTCGTTTAGAACGCATAACTGTGATAATTAATAGAAAAACATAGCTATATTCTCCTATTATACATCATTTAGTTAATAGTCATGTCTATTCTTCCGTTTACAAATCGGTGCTCGTGCTAAGCTTGCTGGTCATACACGTACGCCGGTTGCGAGTACTACGCACCTGAACAAGCATGGTTAGTTGAACCATCAACAACTTAAATGAAATCAATATAACTGATACGTAATCTAAAAAGTTTCTAGCAAACACACGAAACTAGAGAACCAAATGCATTAAGTCCGGGGTCGACGACAAATTCACTCTAGTTCACACCCCTGACATCCGAACTACCTGAGCCACTTGCTCCTCAAACTATGTTACATAGTTAGTAACACAGCACTAGCTATCGGGATACTTTGTTCTCTGTATATCCACGTCCTAAGGATTGCTTTTGTCCAACGTGTCAAGAGCACTCTCTACCTACGACATTCGTTACACTTTATTATTCAATGAAATGGCGTTTTCCTTATGTCAACCTTTAGTGGGAGAGAATAAACAGCTAATTTGTAATTGAAATACTCGTTGGTACTCGTGAATTAGATGCTTAATTGTAAGAAAAATACAGACAAAGTTCCGTCAGTTCTACAGATATAACTAACCTTGTAGATGTCGAAGAAACTCTTTGTGAAAAAAGAGTAATTATGTAACGTATTTACGGGGAAAAAACCTTATTTTAAGCGTTAAACTCTCAATTTCGTCCGCTAAAAGGGACTTAGCTGGTGTAGAATAGCGTAGGTAGAGATTTCAATGGACATACCCACATAATGTATTTGTATGTTGTGAAGTGCCGTCAATTCAGGCTAAAAAAGGTCAATGGCTACTTGAGTACATACTCAGTTCGAGAGCTGAACCGTTTCCGTTTATCGATTAAATTTTACACAAACCCTTTAAAGTCACTCATTTATCTGGAGCGAGATGTTGTAAATAGGTTCGTTTGTAACTTGTATTTTATGGAAGCGGTTGTGAAAATGCAATGTGTATTTAGTGTGAAAACAAAAGTAATAACTAGAACGACTGCATATTAAAGGTTTACATGAGTAGGTATCTAGTGTTAGAAGTTATATTGTTTTACGTGATTTATTCCTGCTTTCTAACGTTGCAAGTGTTTACAATTATAAATGTTGGATGAAAATACATCTCCTTTTGGATTTCAAGTTTCTGAATCCATTTAATGCTATTAACACTTAGTATGTAGATTCACACTGTTTTTCTGAGCCGGCTATCAGCCCGATCTTAATACTTCGTCGAGCAACTCGACAAACCTGTCTCCAACTAATTATTTGACGACGATTCGCTTTTAAGCGGCCATTTATCCAGTTACTACTACATACCCTACCTCACCGTAGTTGTATAATAGTTAACAAGCTTAGCTCTCCTGTTGCATAAACAGAAACAAGCTACGTTATTTCATACACGCCTACATCAATTCCTGGAACTGAACGAGCTTAATCAGGTGGATTATTGCGTGTATGGAAAGGTACTCATACATATTGTGATTTGTTTTAGAAACATGTTTCGTTTTTGAGAAAAGACAATAATATAGGATATGGAAATATGTTCATATTACAACATTCATGAGCAAGACTAGCAATCAATCTTCCGTCCCTGAAGAAAAAAATCCTTGTATAGGTACACATTTTACAGGGAGGCGCATTTATTCATGTGTATTAAATTAAAAATACACGCACATGTTATTAAAAAGGAGGGCAAAGTTCGACATTACACAACATATAACATCACAATAACATCACGCCTGTTTTCCCTCAAAAGTTAGGCAGTGGTGTACGTGTACAGTACCCCTACATGTCGCTGGTTATTTTTCAAGTCTCATGTAATAGGGGTGAGCTTATTGCCATCAAGCGGGCACGGAGCCAGGCTCCGGGCTGCTACTGAGTAATAGATAATTACACGACGGTTATTATTCATTCGACATTACGTCAATGTTGAAAGGTCTAAGGTATCAAATTAAAGTAAAACCCTTATAATTTTCCTGAAGTGGGCGTCAAATCCAAAACCTTTTACTACACTGATAAGGCGCTCTCAATGACAATTTTCCTTAATATTTACCAAGAACTCGTAAAACATTCGTTGCATAACTAAAATCTGCTGAAAGCACAATTCGGCTCTTTCCTCATTTAGGAAGTCAATCACAATTTGCAATAGTAATTGTGTTCCTATGTGTCGCCATTTATTTAGAATGTAAGCAAACGCGAAGCAAATGTTTTGAATCATGTATGTACAGCCTGCAGCGAAAAGGTAGCTGGTGAAGTTTTTACTTGTACAGACAACATTCTCGTAACGACGAGGTGGAACGCACAATGTTCTTTTGTGTTGACGGTACCTGCATTTTGTATGCTTGCATCTGCCATTTCATTCGTTATAATATTACACGTTAAAAACACAATAATACCTCCCTGTTGTGTTTTTAATGGACGTTTACTGTCAGTTAGTAAATATTTTGTGGAGCATTTATGCTGGGTTTCTCCAATAAAAGGCCAAATTCGTGAAGCTCACCAAAATATATAAACACAATCTCAACAAATTTCTGCTCTTCTTCTTCGTACCGTACCGACGATGGCACAAAAATTCAAACATCTTTTGCCCAAAATTCAGCTGCGCGAACTCCGCTCACTGACGCAGTCATAAGAAACGCAGGATGGAAAGTGTGCCATTTTCTGTGAGGAGGTGCATACGCATTTGAGATCTGAGCCGTCCGTGAACCCCCATCTGTGGGTATTGTCTTTGCTCCGGCTGACTTGTATTCGAAGTCTATTTACAGATTTCCAAGTCGGTCGCGGTAACGTGTGTCCAGGCTGAAGGTAAGTTGTCTGCCCTGACTGATGAGGATACAATTTAAGGTTTTCCTGCAATGAGGCCGGACGAGCAGCTAAATACCACGATTAGTGAAAACTTTCTTTTCAAACAAACACCTGACTCCTGCCATGTTGGCATATAGTGCAGTGAAATGTATAACAGCAATTCACAGCGTTCCCCGTTATTCGTATAAATTTCCAACTTTTAGCTTTATTTTTTATACTCGATAGGTTAATATTAATTGGGCCCTGGTCAGCTATTTCCTGATACTCGGTTTAATAACGTTCTATTGATTTATTACACTGTGATTGAGAAAGGAATAACACCGAATTTCTGTGATCGTGTGGTGGTAACAGGTTTGTCCAAGATCCTCTTATAGTGCAGTAGACAGTTCAGTGCAATATTGTAGTATGTTCACGGTGCAATATTTTAGTATTTCTTACATTATCGATACAATACTCTCTTACTAATAAACACAGAATAAAGTTATGCCAATTTTAAACCTATGAAAATGTATGATTATTCCTGGTATAACTTTATTCCGTGTTTATTAGTAAGAGGTTAGTTAGTTTTATCACTACATAGTATAAAACAAAGTCGCTTTCTCTGTCCCTATATCCCTATGTATGCTTAAATCTTTAAAAGTACGCAACGGATTTTGATGCGGGTTTTTTTAATAGATAGAGTGATTCAAGAGGAAGGTTTATATGTATAATACACCGACCTCCACCCGGGAGAAGCCGCTGGCAAAAGCTAGTTATATATAAAACGTGAACCAAAAACTTTGTACCCTTGAAAAGTACGAGGATGGAGGAATGCACAGTTAAAGTTTATATGGACAAAGAGAGCAGAAACCTAATATTTGTAAAATGCATTAAAAATACTTAAAGTTTTAAAATGAATTATGGTCGAATTTCGTTCTCTGGGCGACTACTAGTTCACTAGCAATACCTAAACGGATTACTCCTAGATCCTGTGCAGAGATAAGTGGCAAAAGGATGGCTTTTTACTCTGAAGTGGGGGAACTACAGGTTAATGAAAATTATACCCGTTTGAAATCAAATTAGGTCACGCTCGATAAATACATTATTATATACCACGGACGCCCCGTTAATGCAACTGATGAAGATAAGTAATATGTTGATCATCACGGCTTGAAGAAAACCTCATATTAGGAATGGTTAACAAATAAACTTCAACACCAGTTAGCCCTAAGTCTTGAACTATTTACAACATACTGAATATTCATGAGAGCAAAATTTAAAGTGGCCTCCATGCAAGGCGATGCCATGAAAATTTTTAAAACATGTAACGTAGATATTATCTACATTTAAGTATAATGGGTTTCGGTTGTCAACGAAATGTATATAAGCTTATGTGGACTGGTCTTAGAGTACAGTTGTAAGCGATTATGACTCCAGTGCACATTAAACTGTTTATAGCGTTGGTGTTTCTTGTGGGGGTGGGTTTCTGCCAGAATGCCACTAACACCACTATTGCTGCCGCGCCCCCTACTGTGGCAGCGACGACGTCCGTGTCTGCTTCTACGACCACCTCAACTTCTACCCCAACCGTCGCAAATTCTGTAAGTTACAAACTCACCTTATGATTTATTTTTCTGGAACTGCAATAGGTACCTAACGAACTTTTGTTAAATAGGTTAAATGTATGTTTTGTTTTGTACGTTACTTAAAAATAACATTTTTATAAGTCATTTCTAATTAAAACTAAATGAGGTCGATGGGTAAGAAACACCGCAAAAAACTCAGAAGTCATTAAATTGAGTTTTATCGCCTTAAGAGTGATTAATTTAAATGTTGTCATTTCTGTTGTGTAAGTTTTGATTACAAATTAAACGATAGTATCATAAAAGTCGCTACCTAACATAACCAGGGTTGACGAAGCAGGCTTATGCTAATGGAAATAATTAAAATAATAACTGAACACTTTATTTTCCGATCCACGTATCCGAACTGGGCCCGCGTGATTACGACCCTCTCCCTCTCACAGAGAGGAGGCCTGTGTCCCAGCAGTGTAAACATAATAGGCTGCTTATATTTGCATCCTTTATTTTCTGAGATTTAACGCAGTCATTTACTGGCATAATTTTAATTGTCTAGCTTACTTGCTCCTTGATCATTAATAATGACTCAACCTCACGCCTTGTTTCCCCGAGGGATTCGGCAAAGGTGTTCCAATAGTACAACCTTATTTCGCCAGTTGTGTTTGTGTCCCATGTAATGGTGGGTGAGGCGAGCCTTTTGCCGACAACCGGGCACAAATCCAAAGTCCGGGCTCTGCTGTTGTCAAATTCCAGATAGAAAAACGTAATAACACTTTGCCTGGCCTGGGAGCTGAATCCTGATAGGCAGTATATGCGCTCTCACGGCCTTAGTCGCCGCAAGGGACGCCCTGGGCGTCGAGAACCCCAGGCTGATTCCCGGCCACCGTAGGCGCGAGCTTGCGGACGGCGAGTATTGGGTAGCTCGCCGTCCGGTTAGGACCAAGCCCGGGTCGACGGCGCGTTGTATTCCACGCGCACCTCAAAGAGATGTCAGCCCCAACTGGTGGGTTCCGCCAGGGCCGATGATTGCCAGGGGTGCGGGTTGTTCGAAAGAGATACCTTCGCCCCTGGCACACAGGCAACTGAGGGAACACGCGTGGGTTTTCAGTCAGTAAAAGTCTGACACGCCCACCTGCTTCACCCAGAGCGGGAGAAGTTATTTGATGACTTTCCACCCTCAAAAAATAAAAACCCAGGTCTCAATGCTCAGCTTTATCGCTTGCAACCACTAGACCAACGAGGCAATCCAGACACATAATTATGTATATCAAAACCAAAATGACGTTCGTTTCTTTAAATCAATTGGTTTATCTTATCTTCTTTTTCAGTTATTCAACATGGCAGCAGCACTTCCTATGGGACTCATACAAGCCTGTAAATTTGTGAGTATAATGTATTGCTAAAATATCCATATCACTTATAAATATAATATTACCAGCTTTGCCAACGTTTTCGCCCACGTGGGTTCGAAAATTAGCCTACGGGCACGTACTACCAAGATAAAAGTATTTTCTGTGTTAATTCATTACAATAAACCATCTGTGTGCCAAATTTCGTCCAAATCCGTTCAGCCGTTTTGGCGTGATTGAGTAACAAACATCCAAATATACAAACTTACATATTTATAATATTAGTAGGATAAAGATCCTCCTTACCTAATTTCGGTCACGGCGATCGTGACCGCCGTTCTATAAAGGAGATAATGCAAAAGTGTGTGTGCAGACACAGGTGCACTCACAGTTCTTCTCTCATGGTCCGATAGCAAGGCATTAAGAAACCACTAATAAATATAATTTATTATTTACACTCACACTATTACACTTTCTAGTAGATTAGTAGAAATTAAGAAATTTATTGTAACGTAGTATTACATGTATAATAAATGTATGTAAATAAATTATGTGCAATAAATGTAAACGGAACGAAGGAGCCTGGATCTCACGACACAGGGAATCCTAGTGTGAGTTCTAGGAAGCAACGCATTTGAATGTAAATTTTAAAACAATAAATTATTCTTATTCTTATTCACGTGATTAACCATAGGGCAATGGCCTTCTAGTCTCACAGGCACATAATATATTGGTTCACCCTCAGTTACTAAAAAACTGGCCAAAAGAAATACGAGTTACTTGACTTGAGACTTACGAGATGTAGGTCGTGGATTCGAACCCAGGCAGGCACTTTTCATTGTTTGAACTAATTCGTGGCCACTGCTTTCAAAACGGTGGAAGAAAACATCGTGAGGGAACCGGCATGTCCTAGAGCCAAAAATTCGAAGACATGTGACCCCTACCAAACCGTATAGGGCCCGCGTGGTGGTTTACGGCCCAAGCCGTCTCAGCAAGAGGAGGCCTGTGTCTCGGCAGTGAGAATATAAGAGGCTGATTGATTCATAAACGTGCATAAGTTTTTCAATAACTCCCATCAGCATAATATGTATGTATCTACTAAAGGGTACTCTCCATTAATCCAATTTGCACTAGAAGTTCAAAATCCAGACTATTCCTAATATCCATGCCGTATCTAATTTTTGTTAACAACTCAACATTAATTATATCTTATGTTCTTACAGGGTCTGATTGCAGTAAGCAGTTTCATCAAACAAATTGCTGATCATAAGAAATTTTAATAAAGTGTGACATTATAATCAAAATATTGTTTTAGTTTAATTATACTCGTATATTGCTTGTTGAACTCCGTGCCCTATAGAAGAGACATTTCTACAAAGTAAGATTCAAAGTCATGGTCATTTGTAGTAAATGCGATAAAAAAAGGTGGAATGTTTAGAAATTGTACAATGACATATTTTGCCATGAATTGGCATGAAAATATTAATATAACAAAGAGCAATTACTCTGTTTAAAATTAAGGGTAATTTTTTGAGGTGAAGGTACCCAAGTGTCTCAACAAAATTAAAACAGATTTTTTAGCTTTATGAAGAACCACTTGGTTTAGCTAGAAATCTAATTCGTTCCCGTTCCGTTTCGTTCAGAAATCGTACACTGTATTATTCGACTAACCTCCATGTTCTTAAGTTTTTTTTTAAAACAATCTTAACTTGACGCATTTCTTATTCAAACAAAATCGTCTATTGTGTTGAGGACATTTATAAAAAACAGCAGATATAGAAAGAACAGGAGAAAAAGCAGCAGATATTGAATCGGAAGAATCAATGTTTTGTTGTAGGTACTTAAATCAACAAAAAAAAGCGCATAGCACGTTTTTTTTTTTTATTTTTTTTTTTTTTTTTGGCTTCACACGGTTTGTGCATTTAGCCAGTGTCAAGTAATTACGTAGCACGTTGAATCTAGCCTCTACTTCAAACTTACAAGAGAAGCTTAAAGGCTACCGCAGACAGGCGTGACGCGACACTAGTGGAACAATTTCTATGAATACTTTGTGGAATTTGTTTTACCAGAATCGCGTCGCATCGTCGTGTAGAGCCTGTCTGAGGGAGCCCTAAAACATTTATTTTACAACAATAATAAAACTAACTGCTCTTATTCAGTTAACCTTTAAAGTTACAAAGCTACGAGGCAAAATTTAATTAAAATTTAAATATAATAATTTATGCTCGCACTAACAACACATTCCCCTGAAACGACACTCATTTACAACTAAATTAAAAAGGACGTAATACCAATTAAAAAATATGTAAATGTTGGTGTGAAAACAAGTTATGTGCCGTGTGATGTAGCGCAGCTTGCGCTGTAACCCATCCCGTGACGAAACAATATGTAATACGTAGGTACAAAAGTAGAGTTAGGAATAATCTATCAAAAATTGAGTAATATATAAAACTGTCCGTATATTAAAAAAAAACACAGAAGCTGCAAGACGCACCGAAAATGCCTGGAAGAGCTATAGAGTCATGAAAGTTCTAATGAAGGCCAATCTTCCTCTATCCCACAAGAGAAGACTCCTCGACTTTTGTATTCTTCCCATCCTCACGTATGGTTTTCAAACATGGTTTTTGACAATTCAGCAGAGGTCCACGCTCTAGTTTTGCCAGAGAGCTATGGAATTGAATAAAAAAAATTTGGGTATGAAATTTGTAGACCGGGTAAAGAATGCAACAATTCGTTCCATTAAAAAAATAATTGATGTCACTCGGAAAGCTACCACGTTTAGTTAGAATTTGGCTGGACACATATGCTGCATGTAAGACGGCTAATGGGCAAACCTTACAACTCAGTGCAAACGACATCACTGCAGGCCCAGACGGGGATGGCGACATTTTTATTTTATTTTTTATTTCATTTATTTGGAAGAACAATCAATTGCACATTATATTTTACAAATTAATATTACTTAAGGTGTTATATAAATGTGCAACCAATAAAGTTCTCCACAGATACACAAAAAGACAAAGACAGTGTTGACTAAGTAAAAATCAGGTAGAATAGTTAAGAACATGAAATAAAATACACATAGATTACAGCTACTACATACAATAAGGAACACTTCTAGAGACTTTAATACAATGTTGTTATTCTTTCGATATTTTTATTCTGTCAAGCAATATGTTTCTAAATTTTCCAACGGATACAGCGAATATATCCAAGTTAGAGAAAAACTTATTAAAATTGCCTGTGAGGCGACGTAGAGGTGCCCGCAAGCTTGCATTCGTACGACTAGGAGTGACAGCGAAAATAGGTCGTGCGTGCACCCCACGCGTCTGAATGGTTCTAGGAACAACATAGCACAACCTGTTATATATATCCACACAATCATACGAGTTGTTACAGAGATCGTATAGAAGCATAGTTTTCAAGAACTTACGTTGTACATGCTCGATACAGTCAGTATATTTATTATTATAGGGACTCCACGCCGGCACTGCATATTCTAGTTGTGACCGGATTAAAGATCGATACAAATGTAAATATTTGGTTGGGTGAACGAATTCCGTGGCTGATCTTATCACTAATCCATACATACGGTAAGCCTGAGTCAAGATTTTATCAATATGTGCGTCCAGGTGCAGTTTATCATCGAGCAGTATTCCCAGAGGTATATGGGTGTTTAAATGGTTTTTTCTTTAGTAAAGCTGATACAGCAACATTTGGGAATACTAAGTTGGAGTTTTAGTTTAATACAATACTCTACTAAGCGATTAAGATCTTCTTGGAGTAAGTGACAGTCTAGTATTGATCTAATGGGTCTAAAAATGTTCAGATCATCTGCGTAGATTAGGAACAGTTAAGAAAACATATCGTTGTCGTTAATAAAAATGACAAACAACAGAGGTCCGAGAATTGAGCCTTGAGGCACCCCTGACGTTGCGATTATGGTGATGGAATAGAACCCATTGACGGTTACTTTTTGTGTTCTATTTGACAACTATGAGACGAACTAACGCAACAAATCCCCGCGGATACCGTTAAAAGCCAGCTTCTTCAAAAGCAATTCATGATCAACCTTGTCAAAGGCTTTTCAAAGTCCGTGTATACAGCGTCCACTTTCACACGAGAGTCCATACTATTCAACAAATAGTCAGTGAAAGCTATCATATTAGTTGTGGTAGACCTTCTTTTTACGAACCCGTGCTGTTGCTGTATTATTTTGTCATGAACAATCGTATACAACTGATTGTGAACGAGCCTCTCGAAAAGCTTTGAAAAGGCTGACAATATAGAAATGGGCCGATAATTTTCAACGTCCTGCTTTGGCCCACTCTTATGAACGGGGGTAATATTTGCCCGCTTCAAGACTTCCGGAAAAGTTCCCTGATTTAAACATTTATTATAAATAATACGCAATGGTTTACATAACGCATGAACCGTCTTATTTAGGAAAACAGGTGGAATACCGTCTGAACCTGCTCCTTTCGTACAATCTAAAGATTTGAGGGAATGCCCTCAAATCTACGCAAGTACTCAATGGAGTACTTGGGTACTTGGAGGGCTTGGGGACTGAGCACCAAACTATTAACCGAAGAACAATTCTTAGAACATTCAGTGTCCTGGGTTTGAATATTTGCGAGAGTGGAGGGTTCGTACACCGAGTGGAAGAAATTTGCAAAGAGATTACAAATTTCCTCCGGATCGGTTGACGATTGATTTTTATAGTGCATGATTGATGGAATAGAAACTTTAGATTGCCGATTAGAAACATATGTCCAGAAATATTTGGTGTTAACTTTTACAATGTCTTCCACTGAGGTTAGGTATCGACGGTAACAATTCCTGGAATCAGTTTGGAATCTGGACCTATATAGGGAAAACTGTTCATAGTTGGATATGTTTTGATAAGTCTTCCATTTATTCCAAGCCTTTGATTTATTTTTAAATATGTGTATTAAAGAGGGAGAAAACCACAATGGAAATTTCGTAGACCTAATTGTCTTTCGAGGCACATGAGGATTTAATTATTTGGTAAACAATTTCATAAAAGATATTCAGTGCGTCTTCTGCAGACTGCCCGTGAAGTTCATCATCCCAGTTAATTTTAAGTTGATCGCTATTAATGTGTTCATAATTGGCCTTAAAGCAATTGTGCTTTTGAACCGCCTTACGCATCATTGCATTGCCGTGCAGTTTACAGGAGGCTAGTATATACAACGGTGGGTGATAGAGATCTGGTTTTAACAATACGTCCGTAGGAGTCAAAACAGAACAGTCGTTATTACTTATCAAGAAATCTAAAATCTTCCCACTCGAGTTCTTAATATTATTATACTGATAGGCATTGAGCACAGACATAAAAAAATTCAAGTGCATACAAACAGGAGAGCCAATGCACATATGCTACGTGGCAGCCGTGTTTTTGGTACCTGCGAGGCAACCAATATCAGGAAGATATTGGTTGGCTCGATAGTCTCCAAGTAGGTAAAGTTTCGAACGATACCGTCTTCCATTAATATTTATGTTTGCAGGGACTCTATGTATGCAACATAAATACATTCGGGTGTTTTGGGTGGGATATATGCTGAACATCATATTTTTCTCTTGTTGCGCTAGGCAGGCGTAAGATGTTAAGCTCAATGTTTTTATTAAAGGTAATACGGGGTTCAATAATACTGGATCTCAGTCCCTTCAAAACTGCAACAAGGGTCCCACCACCATCCATTTTTTTTTAATGTTATGGAGGCGAGGCAGGTCTCGGTGATTATAATAATGTCATAACAGTTAGATAAAATGTTCTTATGTAGAATATGCAGTTTAGTGCGGGGCCCTTACAATTTTTATAATATATGGTTAATTTGTCATCAGCCTTTTTCGTTGGACAGCAATCCAATAAGTATTATAGTAATCTGGCCAACTAGCACAGCATCACTTTAAAAAAACTCTTTGAAATCAAAATATCTTAATAAAACCCAATTAACCAATATGATATTGAAACTATTGGAGTACGACATGCATAGGTGCAACAAAAACAAACATAAAATATTAAAAAGACACACAGCAAACAAAATCTCCAGACAACAGAAATACATGCATACTCCGATCGCACCGCACAACGAGCGTCCCCGTGATGAAGTTTATCCACGCCACAGGAACAGAGGCTAAACAATACGACCAGGGTGCATCCGCTCGACGCAACGAAAAAACAATGAGCAAAAACAAACTCCTAACATACGTAATGGAAAAAAATCCGCTAATTATCCTTCGCGGCAGCAATACCAGATTTGATTTTTACGATATCCTGGTGTGATCGAATGGCAAACGATTTAACAAATGTTTTCTCCTTAACGTGAGATGCTCATGGATGTAAATTCGTGAAGGTGTGCCAGAAATGCTCAGTTGGTTGGAGGTCAGCCCTTTGGCTAGTCGAAAGGCGCTGAGGACATTGTCGCGAAGTATACGTGAGGCCAATTTTACGACAATGTTTTTTGGTTTGTCATTCTGTTGGTGTGCATAAGGAACACGGTGGATTGCGACAATATCCCTAGTGCTTATAGCGCAATTAACTTTTGAACCTATGTTCTCCATTAATGTAATAAGGTTTTCTTTACGTCTTTCGGGCACATTACACAGCTCCAGGTTGCATTGTCTGGCATTTTGATCCAGATAGTCAATTTTCGTTAAAAAATTAGCTCGACTCCTTTAATAAAGATTGGTCCTTGGCAACTCTAGACAAGGAGAGGTGGAACGAGATTAGGGAACCATTTGCCCAGCAGTGGGGCATTAATGACTAATAAAAACTAAAATAAAAACTTAACAACACAATCGATCATATAAATGTCACTAGGCTGTAGTTGATGTCTGTGACTTCGTTTGCATTATCTGTTCAACCGTCAGCTGAGGTAATTATTTTAGACTGTTAGTTGTCTGTCATTCACTCAGTCACGGAACTGTTTGATATGACATGTAGGTATGTACAGAAGACAGCTGTTCAGTGCTGGACATAGACAACACAGCCAAACGGCGACGGCGCTTGGCAGGCGAAGTAATTGGTGCAATCCCTAACTCACTTAATGCGGCAAAGCTGTTATTTGTGACACATAGACCAAAGGAAATGTTATTCTAGTTATCAATACAGTAAAACTGACATAGTAAAAAAACCGGCCAAGTGTGTGTCAAATATTAACATAATGAAGGGTCCCGTAGTTTGGATGAATACATCCCAAAACTAAAATTAACATTGTAGTAAACTCACATAAAACTGTTTTTTACATAATATATATAGGTTTACAGGCATAAAATAAAATTAATAATATGTACATGTATGTATACAGAAATAGAGAGAAAAGAATCACAGGGCATCAAAAAATTCGACCGCATCGCTGTCGATAGGAAAATTGCACAAAAGCTGGCAGCATTGCCACGTATGGAGATGCTGATTCTTTGACCAAAAAAAAGCCAGCCCTTTATTTACGTGAAGAGTCGACCAACCGCTTGGCGATGTCTCGAAAAACCAAGTGGGCACTCGGACTCCATGACCCTAGAGTGTTTCAAACCCAAACGGCTTGAATATATAACTCCCAATAAGATTGGAATATTTTCGTCGTTTGAGGTTTGTAGTTTTCACATTGTAATTGAAAAACATGAAAAACACACATCGATATATGTCACGGTCAATTCTCCAACTGCAAATATAAATGAAATCACAAAAAAAATAATTGTGATAAAACCACAAATGCACGATTTGCTTCTTGTCAAATTTCATGATTCTAGATTAACGGGAAGTACCCTATAGGTACAGATTTGATATATGTATTTGGGAGTATCAACATACGTCGCATAAATGGCCATGTTTTTTATTGCGTCGACTTACGAATTTAATTTTTTTTAGGCCCACGGGACCGCAGATTAATAAATATTAAATACGTAATTTCTTTAATTTCAACTTAATAACTCCGCTATATCTGAGAAAAAGAGTCTTGACAGACTGACAGACGGATGGAGGTACGAACGACGAAGTTAGTTAAACGGAACCCTAAAACTGAAAAGTAATGGTATGGTGGTTGCGTTTTTGTGCAAGAAATGAAAAGTGATTTCGTACTAAATAGCTCTTCATCAGCGTAGCATTTCCCAATGATATATTAGTAGGAACTATACTTATTTTGGTCGCATAGCATAGTGCATTAGTATACCTACTGATTCTACAAGTACGTGTATTCATCACTTATACGATAAAAATTAGTACTTCGAGTGCACAAGCCATTGTTTGTTTACTCGGATTAACTTTAGTTAGAAAATCGCCGATGTTGAATACTAACTTTACACAGAATGTTCGGATTGAAATTGCATCGATTTTCAGCTTAGAGCACTTTACTGTGTGTAAGTACGTAGAGACGGGTCAGTGGTGTTGGTTTATCCGATACCGAGAGATACGAAGTTACATAAGTAATTTTTATTTAACTAAGGAACTGAATTAATTTGGGTGCTTATGTGTGTGCTGTGCATGTGTCTTAACGACCTCTCCTCACGGTAAGATAGAACTTATTCTCTAGAATCATAACTTCTCAAAGTCAGATATCTTGCACATGCACACTTGAAACCGTGACATAGGTGAATGGTATTCTATCTGTCTCTTATGCGTATTGGAGGTGAAGTTGTGATCGAAGAGCGGAAGTGAGACTCTAACTTGTAGATAATAATAATAATATAATGACTAAACACGTAATATAGTTTACAACTAGGTACACTATTCAGCACAGTTATATAAATAATTAAACTAGTAGGGACAAAATAAACGAATGACTCAAAATCTAGTCCGTGTCCCGTGACGGTTGACAAGCAAGAGAGAGGGACGACGTACTCTGTGCTTACTTATGGAACGCTATGAGTTACGATATACGCTACGTAGCTTAGTGTTGCCACTTTAAAAGGTTGCCTTCCTGACAAACTTACAAAAACGTATTTATACTAACATGATACAGACGTCGCAACACCACGTAATCTAAATTGCATTCACAAATGCGCGAGACGTGACGCCACAAACTTATAGCATAGAATCAACTACAAACCACCCGATACTACAGATGACCATCACCATGTTTTTTTGACATAGTTGCTCTGTATAACTTTGACGTTGTACAAGCTAAATGTTACATCTCCTCTTTCAGCAGCGGTACCAAGTCATTGTCTAAAATCTGAATAGGTGAACATAATCAGGGCCACTTAGTCCACGTCTCGAGGCACAGTTCTCCGTTCACAGTATTCAGAAGTTTCTTGGAACTTGATTAATATAGATGCTGAAACGTTTAGACATCCGAGACGTTTCCAAATGATTTTGTCATGTGTCTGTGTACAATTATTATGCCCCTATGCTAATTAGATTAAATGTAGATCTTGCCTAAACATATACAATGCATATGACCTTTAATGCTTAAAACATATTACCATCTCATTTGTTTCTCTTTGGATATTTCGTTTGCGTTTGTGAAACATGTCAATGCTTAAATAACGTAGAAAACAATACGTTAGTTAAACACGTATTAGTGTTAAATTGGCGTGACGAGCGTGAATTGAAAAGGATTAGCTCTAGCTTTGACGTTTATGTTGCTTCACACACGGAGCACGGTGGACGGTGAGGCTCGGTACGGTACAATACAATATGATGCGGGATGGTGCGGTCGGTTTGCTTTAGTTGTTGTTTTATTTTCTATAGTGAACCGACACTCACAAAACTTACCGACATTACTTCGCCATGCAAAAGCCAGCAAAAGTACCGAAATTACGTCGCGTTTAACGCAAGCGTAAAAATTGAGTCCTAGCGGTCTATTTACGCGATCGAGAGTGCAAAATCGAGAGTGTATTGGAAAATCTTGCCGCATTGCTCAACGGAAGGGATCAATTGTTGGAGTGGGTCGTAAAATTTCTATAGGTACTACACAATCATTTGAATTATCAGTATGAAGTTTGAAGATTTGTTGATTGGCTGTAGAATATCATTATCAAACATTATTGTAAGTGACTAACTGGCACTTACATGGTTAGTGGCAATGGTTTTAAGGCAGGTAGTATTCAGCACCTACCACAATGTGTTGAGCTCCTAATAATTTGTTAAAATAGGTACTTACCGGTTGTATGGGGTCATTGAGAGACTGGCTGTACATCAACCTTCAGCAGATGCCAATGTCGCCTATATGTGAGATGAAACCACCTGGTGTGAGTAATTTGTAAAATGTATGCGATGCGATGAATTGGCAATAAGTAGGTAGGTAAGTGTGAAATTGTTGCCTCCGCTACGGAAAATCGTGTTTTTTTTTAACAAAAAGAAGGCTGGGTATTATAAGGTTTGTTATATATACCAGACGACTAAAAATAATGATGTTTTCAAATTATCGTCCCTTCGTTTGGTGTTTTGTTTTCGTGGCTTAGGTGGGAAAAAAATTAGTTTTATTTTTCTAATGCCTGATTTTTCAATAGACAGATAACTTTTATCTGAGGAATAAATATTACGGTTTGACAGCTTTTGTCAAACTGTCATATTTATTCTTCAGATATAACTTATCTGACTATTGAAAAATCAGCCCTAAAATAATGTAATTCGACAGAAAAACCTCATTTTTATTCAAAAGCCTTTTAAAATCTATTTTCAGGGCTTAGTGTTCAGTAAAAAGGGTTCGTTGTTAAAAGTGCCGTAAATTGTAATATTAGTACTTACCCTACTTACCGAATAATGGCTTTCTGGGTCTGAATTGTTCTGGGTCTAATTCTATTTTTATATCTATATACTTTATGTATGGATATTTTGCTTTTACTAGTTTCCAAGCAATTATTTCTACGTGCCACCATTAAGGTCCGAATAACTGAAGCTATTTTCCTGTATTGATTTCTAACAGCGGGAAAGTAAGCAACCGATACATTGAACACACGATATTTTCCTTAATTTTCGGCACACTAAAAAATCAAGCTGTAGTACCTACTATAGAAATAGATTTTCTGAGTGCATTGTGGAGTAGAGAATAGAAAAATACATTCAGAAAGTATAGAACTTCTACTCGCTATAGGCGGCTAGCATGTTGTAGAAATATGTTACTCGAATTTTCCACTTTATGGGGTGAATGAATATTACTTTTTTACACGAACCATCCAATATTCAATCACTCTCTATACAAAAAGCCTGGAATAAAAATAACAAATATTTATATTGATAATTTTCCTGTTTTTTTTCAAAAATATTCCTAGTGACAAAAAAATCCGGGTTTCTCAACAAAAAAAAAACAGATCTAACAGATGTAGATAGATACGAAGGTTTAATTATGTATGTTGAAAATAACATGCCGAAACTGAAAAACAATACAAACTGAAATACCTGCATCGCAAAATCTGCGTCGAACTTCTCACATTGCATACAGCGTCCGTACAATAGGGCACGTAGCATTGTATGCTCACAATTAAGGTGAATATTATTAAAGTTCCTCTCTCTATAAAGTTTTATACATATTTTTCCAGACATCCATTTTCTGTAGGGATCTGAGAACTCTCTGCATTGTTGTGATGAGTGCTGAGGAAGAACATCGGCAACCACAACCAACGATCTGTTCCGTTTCAGGACAATAATAATAATCATTCTGCCTAGCCTTTTCCCAACTATATTGGGGTCTAACTGGATGCAGCTGAATGCCAGTATCATATTGAGCGACTGCCTACATGACCTCCACCCGGGAGTGATATGAAGATTCGAATGACGTTATTGCGACGCACGCTATTTCGAAAACTTTACGAACGGTATCGCTAGCGATCGAAAACACACCGAGTCGAAAACCGCGATAAATACTAGTCTATATTGAGTTGAATCTACCATTTTGTCATCAATATGACAGTCTTATTACTTTTGGTAACGAGTACCAGCAATCATTTTGATTTGTTGATTTCTTTGTTGGGAAATTAAAAAGTTAACTTAAAATAATACTTCTAATTGCTCCTGTTTCCCAAACCCAATACAAAGATACGGCTTTATCGGGGTCGCGAGTTCGATCCCCAGTCAAATTCAGATTTGAATATGCTATTCACAACAATGGATTTCGATACCGAAACTTTCGTACTAGCGTACCATTCAAACAGTTTTTCGAATCAGCGTGTTCGCGACGTCATTCGATATAGCGGTTTTCGACTCACTGTGTTTTCGAACTGGCGTACCACTCCTAAAGTTTCTCGAAATAGCATGCGTCGCAATAACGTCATTCGGATCTTCATATCACTCCCCCACAACCCAGTTACTGGGTAACACGACACCCCTTGGTAAGAGTGATGTTGGACTTTTCGACTTTTGACAACCCATAACGCAAGAAGGTTTCGATATTGGATGGTCAACCATCTACGAACGATCGACCCGTGAGGCTGTTATTATTTAGCCACATATATAAATAATAATAACAACGATGGGTCACTAATTTACTATATACCACCGAGATTATCTGACGGTACCGGTCTAAAGTTTCCAAAACCAATAATAATTATCCACTTGTAAGCTTCGCTGTTGTTGGTTCACGGTACCCTTATTAGGCATTTGGGTTACCTACGTAGGTAAAATAATTTCTGCTGAAGTACATGCGAGCAATTCTTGGTAAACACATAACAGCTCCCTCTCACCGAGAGGAGGCCTGTCCCAGCAGTGGGAACATTAACGGTTAATTATGACATAACAGCGACTATGTTCTTAGTTCCGGGAACATTGTCACCGCGGCTGGTTATGACATGACAGCTACTATATTTTCTGTTCCGGGAACATTGTCACCGCAGCTGATTATGACATAACAGCTACTATGTTTTCAGTTCCGGGAACATTGTTACCGCGGCTGATTTTGACAGTTATGTCAGTAGCTGTTAAGCTACTATGTTTTCAGTTCCGGGAACATTGTCACCGTTCATAAGAAACCAATGAAGATTGGTTCGCATAATCACATGGTCAGCGACGAATGTCAGGTAGCACTACTACTTTTCCGCATAATCTATCAGCTAAATTGACACAAAACCAAACGATACTTACTATGAAGAAAAAATTAAAGAGCTCTTAGCTATTATGAAGCGCTGAAATACAATTATTTGAGCATGTCCTAATAGCTAAGAGCTACTTTAGCTCTTAGTTTCGCGGAGGCGATCGGTGGCGGCGATCTCTCGCGTCCGGCCCTGGTCCAGGCCATGGTACGGAGCGAGAGTGCATGGGTAGCCGTCACCTCCTGCGAAGCAGTAATGCTCGCAAAGACGGAGACGGCGCACGTGAGGGAGAGGCAGTATATGCGCCCTCACGGTCCTAGTCACCGCAGGAGACGCCCTGGGCGTCGGGAATCCCAGGCCGATTTCCCGCCACCGTAGGCACGGGCTTGCGGATGGCGAGTAATGAGTAGCTCGCTGTCCGGTAAGGACCAAGCCCGGGTCGACGGCGCATTGTGTTCCATGCGCGCCTCAAAGAGATGTCAGCACCAACTGGTGGGGTCCACAAGGGCCGATGCCTGCCAGGGGGCGGGTTGTTCGAAAGAGATACCGTGGCCCCTGGCACACGGGCAACTGAAGGAACACGGGTGGGTTTTAGTCATTAAAAGTCTGACACGCCCTCCTGCTCCACCCAGAGCGGGAGAAGCTATTTGATGATTTCCCACCCTCAAAAAAAAACCTATAATGTTCTAACTGTTGGGACATAGGTCTCCTGTCTGTGAGAGGGAGTTGGCTTTAACCCACCGCCTTGTGCGGGTTGGTAGATGTCACATGTCTTCGAATTTTTGGTTCTACGACATGCTGGTTTCCTCAAGGCTTTTTCCCTTACCGTTTTGAGAACAGTTGTAATCAATAGCATTGTCATTACATAGAAGACCATGGACGTCTTCAAGGTTGTTTCATGGAGAAAAAGGAGAAATTAAAACACGATAGAAGAACTTTGGCAAGAGTAAAGACAAAATAAATAAAATGATCGTAATAAAATTATTTTAATATCACATTGATATATTTTCGTTTTTATTTTATTGTGTTCTCTATTATATGGCATCTACATAATTTGTACAACAAAAATATACTTTGATCAAAAACAACAGATTCTTACATGCATCCTACTTATTTTTTTATTGGTTTACACAAGGTACCTACAATTTGGAAGTCAGTAGCATTCAATATTATGAGTTCACTAGCAATGATCTTAAAATATAACAGTCAAAGTATTTTTGGTAATATAGTCGATTTGTGCATTTCCGAAATATAGATTTAGGGTTTTTATTCAAAACTTAAGGTTAATTCTATCATAAAAATATAATTTTTACTATAATTTTATGAAATAAGTATATGTACTTAGCAATTTCCCTCGAAAGTCTTAGAAAACATCGACTATTTTTCAAGTTTATTAATATTTTATAACTTTATTTATTATGCAAATATACACAATAGGCGAAGTACCTATTACTTGCATAGAATTCTTACAGTAGTCTACCCACGTATTGAATGAAAAAAAAGTAAAATATGTGAACTTGAATACCCAGTCAATCAATATTACCGTCACTAAGCACTTTGTTTCACACTGAATATATAAAATTTGGTGGAAGTTTCCAATCAATACCACTTTAACACACATAAAAATAATAAAACAGTAACAAATTTAATGCAAATTAATTCATAAGACTGCGTCTAAGTATTCGAAAATAAAATACGATAGGAATGTTTTCGGTAGAAATACAAATATTTAAAACATATTCACATCTATTTTACTGGTGGGCTTCGCAGAACGTAAATACTGACTACATTCATACTATCGAGTCCAATTACAATGTCCTAATAACAAAATATCACATCATACATACATATGCTTCCACACTTACACACGGCATGTGCACGGTATGCCAGGTCCGTGCTTTACTATAATATAGGTAAATGCTACGTCAGTAGGTACTACTTCTATATCCGTACATCAACCATCACTCATACACCACTTGTACGCTCCCGGCAACCCATGACATGGCGAGGTGACCATTCCACGTCTACTCGTGAGCCACCTTCACCATTCAGTCTACACAAAAGTAAACGTTTCTGTACATACAATACACCTAGGATACAAACCTATTAACATGAATGAATAAACAACAAATAAGCTCACTAAATGAAAAAAACAATAGAGACATACAACAACTATTTACGTAAGACAAGGAAAATAAGACACTCACATTAAAGAAAGTTTAGAAAAAAAATATAGCATTTTCATCAAGAATAGGTACAGAGATCAAAATTAACAGTTATCAAAGACATTCATGCAGATTATGAGAATAATATACATACAAGTAGATACTATATTAGTTAATGAGATTAGCTTATTCTGTTACACAAAATGAAATTATTTGACTAGACCGTTCGGTATGTTAATATACGAATGAATAATATCTTTCGGCTTCTTCTCGATGTCGACGTCTAACGTGATGTACGTGGGATTAGTGACCGTGTTGAGGGCGTTCTTTGCATTGTTTTGGTTTGTTGCGAATACATCATCTGTTTCTTCTTCTATTCGGGGGCACATGTTGAGATAAGGTGACTGGTTGCCTTCATGGTCGGATTCTGAGCCACTCCTAGCTGGTAAGTTGTTCAAAGTTAGCATCGGTGTCAACTCTGAACCACAGCTACTTGCTTCAGAGACCCTCGGATTGAATTTGCGAGCATCGAAGTCAAACTTGGTGTCCTGAGTTCGTGGACTGAAGATGGTTTGTCTTGACGCCGGACTCATCTGCAGATAGCCTTCATCGTCTGAAATTGTGAAACCGAGCTAAGTAGGTGTACCTACAGGTGTTGAGGGCAGAGAGAGCACAGCAAACCACACCAACAAGTCTATATATACTAACTACTAAGTAAGTTAACCAAATCAACCAGGCGAGTTTTTATTGTTTTAGTTTAGAGGTGTAGTATGTAAAGTGCAGTGATCAGTACCAACACGATCCATTGTTAGTTACAACAAAGACATGCCTTGAATTACCATATTTTGTAGTATTTTTGTGTAGGTAATCAGAATGTAGTGTTATCCGTTCCGTCTGACAAAAGGAAATATTATTAAATTGACGAAAATTACAAGAGTTGCCTTATTGTTATTGATCTAGGCAGGAAGATGGTCCAAATAACTAAGTGGTTGAGTGCTCGCAGATTAAGTTTGGTCAAAATATTTTGATGTTCGATAGAGTTTTATGAATCAATCAATAAGTTTACCTTTCTTAGTAACTTCGGCAGCTTAAAAAATATAAAGAAATGATTTAAAATATAATTATGAAACTAGAATTAAAAACAATATGAGAAATTACTCCTCGTTTCGACTTTTCTGGTCCCTATTTGTATCACCAATACCTTGTATTTAAACAAACTTGTTCACATATGGATTGTAGTATTATTTACCTCAACTAGGTATTGGACCTCACATTCAGTACTTCCAGCAGTACCTACCTACTCAGTCTTATGTTCTTTTAGTTACCTAATAGGTATTAGTTCTGCAGCTTCTGCTTCACAACGTGCCGATTAACCAATTCTTACCTATTTGCGTGGGTGTGGTGGGGAAGAAGCTCCTGTCGTTGACGTAGTGGTGGGGGCTGGGCGTCACCAGGTTGTTGTAGTCAGGTGCACACACCATAGCCAGGTAGTCTTCTCCGCCAGGTGGCACATTCGTGTCCATGTATGCTGTGTTCAGGTCCACGTAGTGCTGGAAGTCAGAATTAGGAGTATTAGAAAAAATTGGGATTGTGGAACCGATCATTCTACGATTAGGTTCTATTCTCTATGGCGTAGTAATTTTTTCGGTCTTTAGGGTTGGTGAACACTAAAACGCTATCTTACTTTTTGTTGTGAATGTGAGGAAAGCCATTAGAATATTTATTTTGTTGATATGCCTAAACTCCTATAGTGAAAGTAAAAGAGGTGTTCTCTAAAAACTAATAGTTACAGAAAGGCCTTTGTCGGTGCACAAGGTGCGCTGCGCCATCTCTTACATGAGACCAAAACTACGAACGGGCTAGTGTAAAAACCGTGGCTCATTTGTTTCATTGCGTCACGACTCTCGAACCGCAGCGTAGAGGGAGACAGTGTACAGTGTTTTTTTTGTATTACAACCAGATGAAATTTGATCAGAACCATGTGATGGTTCGATAATAAAATTTACGAAACCCAAAATGCGCTCATAAATATTAAATAATAACTATACCCGTTGAACTAACCTTGTTTTTTTACATGGTTCCTACGAACACTTAAGTATTTTTCACAAATTCGTTTTTTTCTCGTCTCATTATTTAGTTAATTTAAATATACTTACATTCCGCACATTATCCTCTAGGAAGCCGCCGAGTAACTCTTGCAGGTGGCTGAAGGTGGGCCTGCTCGTGGGCTTTTGGTCCCAACACTTCATCATCACGTCATACAGCCGATCGTCCGCGTACGTCGGCTTGGCTAGGCGCTTCCTGTAATATTAATTAGAGGAGTCGTTAAAGCAATCTATGGAATTTGATGTGCGGCTGTTATTACTGAACCAAAAACTCCTGGGTGACTAGTATGGCTGTTCATTATTTTGTAACAGACCGAATTTCGGCCATGGCGGCCAATCTCAACGGAGACTAGCCTACGGCGTGGAAAATATTATAGTGCACAAGTGTGTGCGCAACACAGGAGCACTCATTCTTCCCTCATTGAGTTTTTTGTATTACGAACCCATTACGAATTTCTTAGTAACAGCCCGGAGTTTGGAAGTTGGCGGTGGTGATAACCCCGTGCCTCGAAAAGCACGTTAAACCGTTGGTCCTGCGCCTGATCTCTCTCCAGTCGCGTTTCAATTGTGGATAACTAATGCAGTTGCTTTGGGCAAAATAGTGTTTAAACAGAAACTGCTACTGCAAATAAAATTGTTTTTTTACCCCCTTTACTGCCTAAGCTGGGAAACAGGCAGTACATATGTTGAATATCAAAAGAATGCTCTATTTACCCTTCAGACAGCCACTGCAACAGCGCTGCTGGGCTGATGTTCGGGTAAGGCGTCTTGGCGAGGGAGAACAGCTCCCACAGCACGATGCCAAACGACCACACGTCCGACTGTGTTGAGAATATGCGATCCGTCATACACTCGATCGCTAGCCATTTGACTGGTAGAAGACACTGAAAATACAAATAAAAATGATCATTAACACTAAACTAAAAATTTAGTTATAGCGCTACTGCTGATGTTCTGGGTTCGATCGGGGTCGAGGTCGGGCAAAGTGTTATTGGGTCTTTCTATCTGGAATTTCGCAGATCGGAGCCTGGATTTGAGCCCGGTGGATGACAATAGGCTCGCCCCCTATTACATGGGACTAAAACATAACTGGCGAAATTTAGATGTAACTCAAGTACACCTCTGCCCAAGTCCTCGGGGAAACAAGGCGTGATGTTATGTTATCTAAAATTATAGTTTGCAAAAAAGTAGAAACTCGTGACCATTTCGAGTCAGGTTGAGAATATCTCCTACAAAATGGCATAAAAGACAGATGAGTCGATAACGTAACCAAGCCACAGAGCTCGTGAAAATCAGGAAAAGAAGAAGTCTTAGAATTAGGAGCTTAGAAATGCTTTGGATGATTAAAAGACCCACAAAAGGAAAACAGAAAATTATACGCTTTAACGTCATAAGATCATTAAACTAGAGCAATATATATTGGGGTGTAACAGCCCCGGAGAGATTTGGGTCAAGCGGTTGTCCTGCAATTCAATTGGAAACCGTTTCTAACTCCCCATGGAATATGCAAACGTATTAACGTCCCGGTATACACGTAGGCCCAATTTACCGGTAACGTCGTTAAATCCGAGTCTATGATTTGAGTTATACTATCACCAAAAACTAACTGAGCTCGATTTCAACTTGACCATACATAATGTTTGGGCACGCCACGATTGCGGCGGTAAGTCCCCTCTTTGAGGAGTGGCTAGAGAGGCGGCATGGCGTCCTCACCTTCCGCCTGACACAGGTCCTCACCGGACATGGCTGTTTCGAGAGGTTCCTGTTTCGGATAGGGCGGGAGGAAACGCCCGGGTGTTTCCATTGCGAAGATCGCCCTGAGGACACGGTGGAGCATAATGTGGAGGTCTACCCGGCTTGGGCGGAGCACCGCCGTGTCCTCGTGGAGGTGATCGGCGGCGGCGATCTCTCGCGTCCGACCCTGGTCCAGGCCATGGTACGGAGCGAGAGTGCATGGCTAGCAGTCGCCTCCTTCAGCGAAGCAGTTATGCTCGCAAAGAGGGAGGCGGCGCACGTGAGCGAGATGCAGTACATGCGCCCTCACAGCCGTGGCCTTCGCAGGAGACGCCCTGGGCATCGGGAATCCCAGGCTGATTCCCGGCCACCGTAGGCGCGGGCTTGCGGACGGCGAGTAATGGGTAGCTCGCTGTCCGGTAAGGACCAAGCCCGGGTTGACGGCGCGTTGTGTTCCACGCGCGCCTCAAAGAGATGTCAGCAGCAACAGATGGGGCCCGCAAAGGCCGATGCCGCCAGGGGTGCGGGTTGTTCGAAAGAGATACCGCGGCCCCTGGCACACAGGCAACAGAGGGAACACGGGTAGGATTTAGTCAGTAAAAGTCTGACACGCCCTCCCGCTCCACCCAGAGCGGGAGAAGTTATTTGATGATTTCCCATCCAAAAAAAAAAAAACCATACATAATGTTACTAATGTTATTTCTTGCATGGTGATGACTGCTCGAGGAAGATGAATGTTATTTTACTTGTATTTGTAACAATGGATTGCAAATAACAATTTTATTTTTAAATAGTGGAAGCGAAAACATTGTTTAAAATGTTTATCTCAATTCTATTCTATTGTGTTTTCAAAATATCTACCGTCAGTATTTTCGAATCATTCTGAAAATAATCTTTAATTTGCGCAGTTTCTTCTGTTTGTCTTTGAAACTGAACACAATAAGTTTTTACTTTCAAAGCGACCTTCATGGATGGTAAGGTTATTGAAGATAAATATCCGAATACTCACGTTTTCTTTCTTTTGATATTCATCGTTTTTGTAGATGCTCCTTGCGAGACCGAAGTCGCAAATCTTTACAATGTTGTCTTCGGCTAACAACACGTTTCTCGCTGCTAAATCTCCGTGGAGAACCTGAAATGTACAAGCTTTTTATTTAGTTTTTTGTTTGCCTGCTGCTTTTGTGTTCGGACAATATCTAATATTAAACAGCAGCCGTTCTTAGTTCAAAAGTATTCAGAATTCAGTATGCAACTTTAAAATCTTATTTTGGGACTAAAAGCAATTCTGCCTACTTATAACTGACGTATCTATACGACAAAATGGTAATCAGCGCTACCTTATTATCACAATGTTTATTTCCATACCTGCAATATTCGTTTTCAATAAATCTTGTTATTTTTGCTGATAGGATATCTATATCTTTAAAACTAACCTTCCTACTAGCAAGATACTCCATGCCCCTTGCGATTTGGAAGGCCCACACGAGTAGGTCGCGAGAGGTCAGCGGCCGCGGGTTGCGTCCGTCGAAACTATAGTCGCTCTCGTAGTTTGTACGCCACTCCGGTTGCACGTATCCTTCCGATACTAAAAGCAATTCCGTAAAAGAATCAATTAATTTATTATAATCTTTATTGCAAATCTAAAAAACATTAATTGACTACATAGGGCAGCACACTATCTACAAAGGGCGGCCATTTCTTAAGTTGAAGGATTGTTCCAAAATAATCTCCCAGTTCTCTGGAATATTTATCAAAGCTGTTCAGTAAATCTGTTGAAAAATCTCTCTTGAGCGCTCTTAAGCTATTGTGATTGATTAATAGGAACAGCAACCGCCAACTAAAGAGATTTACATAAGATTTCTTTACTAATTAGGCTTTCAAACCAGAGTCTATAGAAGTAAGCCAAAATAAATAAATAAAAGTGTGCTACGCAACGCCTAGTGTTTTATAAACATACTTTAAACGTACCTACCTTATTAATTAAAACTTATACGAGAAAACCGACATACGTCAACAACGTTCGATTTCAATCGGGTTCAGAATAGAAACCAGGAAAACCAGTGAGACAGATCGGGTTTATCAAAGTATTGCCTTTATAGGCTACACACTATACAATAAGCATACCTATGATTTATATACTTCCATACGGTTATATCACGCATACAATTCTAATTATAAGTAAGCATGCATATGAATGTACAAGTTTATTATCCTACTAAGCCATTCAGTAAAGAGGTACCTATGTGTTTATATAACTGCAGTAAGTATTGCAATTATATACCGATTTATATATGTACATGCTGACTGTATCCAGGTCGTTTTTTATACTTGGCTATCACTGGCCAAGTGATTCATACTGGTTACTGGTACATCTACTAAATGTTGTATTTGTCCCTACGAACTTGATTTATTTACATAAGATATAAAGGCAGAAATACGACAACGCACGTGCAGCCAACATCGTGAACATTATCCTCATGAGCCACCGATTAAGTACAATATTTGTTTAGCAATCATACACTAAGTAAACCTGCAAATATTAACGCTAGCATTAAATGAAGTGAACGAAATCACCAAGCAACTTTTAATCCTACGCAAGTCAACTTTCTCAAGTTGCATCTGTAGAGTATCGACCAAGAAGAGGGGTTACTGCACCTACTCTTTAAATAATCAAATCAGTTCCATTCGTTAGTCTAAATATTGGCAATTTGCCATCACAAGGAACAGTTTACCGAGTGCCAAATACTCTAAACAAAGCTGTAAATATCAGTGGGACGTAAGCGTAATTTTATAAAAAAGATCCAATGCGGCATTTTGTGCACAAAAATGGACATCAAACAAAGTTGTGTAAAAGATAAGGTAAATGCAATTACTCACTATCACGTTGATAAATCAGACACCGATATAAAACTGTGCTTACATAGTAATTACGACAAAGCGACTAAAACACAGTGCTGGTGCAAAATTGGTGCATGTTACCCGAAAAGTTACCTTTTACGAATTCCACTTGGTGATTTTGGTTTGGGTTGTCTGGCGAAAAAGGATAAATACATTGTGAACGACTATGGGTACGTCATACGGGTTGAACATGGCTCGATTAAATACGATAATTATATTAAATCAGAATCAGCCAATAATGTTCCCACTGCAAATATTAAACACCTTTTCCAAATTGCTCGAGTACGTACGTACCATGCACGAAAAATATAACTACAACTGCTAAGGATTCATGCCAATGAAGGATTGCAAAAAAAATCGTGATAATTGTATTGCTGAACGGTTGTGATAGTCAACAATAATAAAGACGGCAAGAGAAAGGATTTCTACTTGTTTCAATACCCGACTATTAATCATTGTTAGCTTCTTGGTTACCTAAGAAGCCAAAATAGTACCAGCTCAATAGCTTCGAACAAATGCTTTTTGCTCCACCTAAAATTCTATCTCAATCAACAGCAACACACCTACGTGTTTCTCCAGTTTTTATCCCATCATTATTGTATTATCAAAAAATATGATCGATCAATTTTTTACCGAGGATTGTACTTATATAAGGTGTAGTCGTATGTCCTTGACATTTCATAAAATAAAACGTAATTACCTTTTCTTGTGGACCTGTTGGTGTTGGCACTGTTGACAAATGTGTGGTCGGTATCTTGTGTGCTGGAGGCGAAATAATCTGAGTGTGCACTGAAAACAGTAATATGTCTAAGTCAGAGGATGTTTTTGTGTCTCGAAGATAAGTAGATAAAGCTTGGAAAAGCTGAAAGTACGTCCGTTTTGCGGCACTACGGTTTCTCGGTCATCAACATTTTAATTACAACATTCGACTGCATATTTTTTTTGAAAAGTCTTCTTACCCAGTACTGCCACTGCTGCAGGAGAATCCTCTGTTGACTCTGCCTAGATTCTTCTCCTTATTATCGGTCAGTTGATCTATGAATACTTCGCGGTGCCTCTGCACATAGTTGTGTATGTTGCCGAATTTGCAATATTCTACAATCACTATCAACTCGCCTGTAATCACAAAACAACCTTCAATTAGGAAAATTAGCACATCATTGGTTGCGAATTCATATCGATCGACGTTAACAACAGTCCTTTAAAAGCTTAACTGTAAGAAAAAATACAATTACCTTGATGGAACCAACAAAAAGTGACTAAGCAAAAGGCATTCAGAAGACCTTTACGTAAGCATGGATAAGATTATTTATTCTTCCTAATGATGATGTTATAAACGCCTAGTCAAGTATAAGTTATTTGCAAGATTATAAAAGAACATAAAATCTATAGTCCTGCAAATATACGCGTCGTCTTGAGAGCTTCCTCTGTTTTTTCATCGGTTAAAAGGAACAAATTTTTTTTCTTATTAATTATGAAGATACTGCTGTTTCATCAATTAAAATTATTATTGGTGCTAATGGACTTCAATTTCGAGTTACACAACTCGTTAACATGTAGGTTAAACAAACGTACAGAGGAGACAACATTGCAAACAATGAATGTTGTCTAAAAATCTAGTAATATCATCTTCTTACGTTTCCCAACATTTTTCGTGCACGCTCCGAGCAGGTTCACGATGTTTATATGTTTCCCCAAGTGTACCATTATTTTTAGTTCTGAGGCCAATGCTTTGATATACATATTGTCTGCTGTTTTCTTCACCATTTTCACGGCCACCTCGGTTGTTTCTTCGGCGTTTATGATTCCACGTGCATCCGCCTTATATACGACACCGAATGCACCAGCACCTAGCTGTTTACCTATAACACACATATTTATTATTTTACTTATATTACATTACAATTAAACAAGTTAAAATATACGCAACACATTGTAGCATTAAAGCTCCCGCAGACAGCGCGACGTGACTCTAGCAGAATAATTTATATGAAAACTGTTCCCCCAAAATCGTGTCGCACCATCGCGTCGCGTCTGTCTGCGAGAGCTTTAGGTTTTCTTTCCTGTAAAACAACAGAGGTACTGATAGGCATCTGATTACATCCATCTTTTGTCGTGCCCTTATTCTAGCAGTCCGTTACGAACGTTAGAATGGCTGTATGATAAGCACCTATGATTTTCTATATATGTACTGGAAAATAAACGTTTATTTTAGTTCACAAACCTATGTTAATTTACTGAACTTAAATTATACAGTGCTGAGAACACATACCTACTTACCTTAATTTGCTACCGTATTATAACATTGGAATTTTATTCTCTGTACGTAACCTCATCTACAGGAAAAAACACGTTTACCGGTACAATAATCTTACCTAGAATTAATTTGTCGGCAGGAAATTCAAACTTTTCATCGTATGGCAACAGTTCAGCTTGCTCATCGATTCCGAGTTCAGGATTTAGAGATTTAGTAACGCCTTCTTTGAAATACAGGAGACCAGCAGCCGCGAGTTCTTTTTTGAATCTCTCCCCTTTGCGAACCTTCCACGTCAGATATAGTACCACGAGTATCAAAATGAAGATAACCGCAAGAATTGGGATTAAATACTTTGTGTATGACGCTTCTACTGAAAAGAATAGAGGTTTTAAAATTGTGCATAATCCCACTAACAAAGTTTTAAATACAACAAATGCATGTCGATGAGATTGGCCGAATTCCCGAATAGACACTATTGGGATCATTATATCATAATATTATGATTTAGGTAAGCGTCAGTTATAAATGTTATAATATTGATAATTTACATAATATTAACAACATTAAAATCGAGGCAACACAGGTTTTTTTTTTAATATTTAAAATCGCCTTAATTTCAGTAAACACATACATACCTACAAGGTGTAATTTTAATCACCGTTGACCTCATAAGGGATCATTGTACTCATAATTATGAACAACTTTTACTATAGAACCAAACCCGAAATCGCGAAAATAAAATCAGCTGTTCCCTACATTCATGTTCGCATAACTCATCAAAATGTAAGGAGCAGCTGATTTAATTTTCGCGATTTCGGGTTTGCGCCGTTTGATTAAAATGACACCTTGTATAAATCATATTTTAAATAGAATTGTATAAACGCATTAAAAAAAAATATAAATATAATAAGTGTTTAAAATAGTTGCATAATGTAGTGTTCGGCGCTATGGTGACCCATAGCGCCGAACACTCACTACACTTTTCTCGTATTTTAGGATGGTTTATATGGTATAAGTTAAAGTCTCGAATTACAAGGGAAATAGCTATATTGAATCACTTAGATACAAGAAATAGTATAAATGGTAAAACTATATAATTAACTTATTGGTAAAAATGTATGGTAAAATGGTAATGATAATGGTATGAGTACGAGATGTCTCTAATGAGATCCAAACGCGAACTGGTCCACAATGTGGTGGCAGAGCGAATGTGCATTCTTGCGTTCGATGCAATTATGCATTTTCGCTGAGGCTGAGCGTTTGATTAACACCCGAACAATAAGTAATTGTCACTTATTTTTTTATAATAAGTGAAAAAAAATATTTTAAATATAAAACTTCTACCAGTCAATATTAGAGTAGAATCAATACCTTTCCGTAAAAGTGTAAAAACCCGTCTCGCCGTCAGGCCATCGCTGGTGGCTAAGCATTCATAGACTCCCTTGTTTTCGTCCACCATTTGCGTTATTACTATCGTTGAGTTGATAACAGTGCGATTTATAGTATCCGTATAAATTTTAGCGTTCGTCTCATTTCCCATTAAAACGTCGTCCTGATTGCAAAGTAAAAAATAAACATTAAAAAACTCACAATTTATTTACACGACATTTTTTTATTGGCAAATCTGCATATCCCTTTGTGTGATGACTTTAATGACAATGCATGAGGTCCTGGGCTCGATTCCTAGGTCGAGCAAAGTGCTATTGGGTTTTTCTTTCTGGAATTTCTCAGTAGCAGCCCTGAGTCTAGATTTTTGCCCGGTTGATGGCAATAGGGTCGCCCCTATTACATGGGGCTTAAACATAACTTGCGAAATGTGGGTGTACTATAGTACACCTGCTCAACCCTTCGGGAAACAAGGCGTGATGTTATGTTCGATGACTAGTGGTAAGACTAGTTCCGTATCCCAAAGCACGGTGATTAAATCCTACAATATTACTTCAAACTTTACCTTGTGCCACTCTAGAGTGGGCGGCGGCACTGCCTCCGCTTGACAAGTGAACTGCACCGGTTGGAACAGAAGCACCTCTAGGGTCTCGTCTACAATAGGTTCGTTTATCACGGGCGCTTGAAGAGCTGAAATTAAATAGAATCTATAGAATTCAATCTTATACCCAGTATTTATGATACAGAGGTACATATATATACGAATGCACACTTACGAGTAACTGAAATACTGATAGTTTGAGTTTCATAGGAGCCGTTCAACCTTCTCCCACGACAAATATACGGGCCACTTTGATGCAACGAAATGTTTGGAAACTTCAATTTGGCAATATGCGAATACGCAATTTTCGTATATTCCACTGCAGCTGTTGACAATAAGGAAACTCGTTAATACTATTAATTAAATGTGAACTCAGACGTAAATCGTGAGTATTCGTGACGTCTCATAAATAATAATTATTGTTGTATTTCTGGGAACTTACCAGTTCCATTCAGGTCTTCGCCGTCTGATCCCATCCAAGTTACACTATGGAAATCATATTTGGAAGCAATACATGTGATAGTTACATCCTGGTTTTCCGAGTACCATGTCTCTTCCGCATTTCTAATGCCGAAACCGTTGTCTATCTCGTACACGAGAAGTTTCCTCGCCTCGGTAATTTCACCTTCTTTGTTGGATGCCTTACATGAAACGTTACCAGACGCGCGGACTGGTATTTTCATGAAAGCCGTCTCTTTATACACTGATTCAACTTCTATAGATGAGCTGGGCTGAAAGACACGAGTTTAATAAAGAATACGCAGGAACTATGATACCAAATAATAGTATACCACGAGGTTTATTTAGTTGCAGCATATTTTAAAAAAAGTCTTATACATGGTTTGTGTTATTTTATGTTACATTAAGATTTAATTATTACCATTGATTGTGATTCTTTGCCATCAGAAAAAATCCAAGTGATGTCTGGCAGGGGATACCCTGTCACCACACATTTGAGTGTTACCGTTGTATGCTCCATGCATTTCTTATCGTCTTTGGGTCCAAAATCAATTCTTGGGCTTGCTGTGGAACAAAGTCAGATTATAAATGTTATATTTCGTAATTTATTGTAAAATAAATGTCTCTATATTATTAGACTATTCAAAATGTGTATTTATTATTTATATGGAAGAATCCTTCTTTAAACTATACATAAGTGGCCGTGGGTTACAGCACCGAAAATTTACAGATTTTGCTGAAATACTTGGTTTTTGTTACTGCTTTTACAGTTAAAATACTGAATTTCAATTGGTTTTAATACACAACTTGAAATAACGGTTCAATTATCATTGGGAAATGGGTTGATTTTGAAATGATGTTTCTTTCTGTTGTTTTAATTTTATGAACAAGAGTTTTAAGTAACAGAAATCAAACGCAATTCTTTGCGACTAAGTTAAATATTTTCTACCTTTCTTTTATTGTGAAAGTAGTAAAAATTTATGAATACATTGTATAGATGACTTTCACAGCAATAGCTTGTATTTTTTTATAGCATGCAGACGTCAAAACGTTTCGCAAATATGTGATATTCATCTGATAGCAATATTCACAAAACAGTTTGAAATCGATTAATGAAAATTAAATAATAAAAAAGTCTTATAGCAATATTCACAAAACAGTTTGAAATCGATTAATGAAAATTAAATAATAAAAAAAGTAGCTCATTCATTAGATCAACAATGAAATGGTATTTCATATTGTGCATTCAAACTTATAGGAATACAGCCTCTTAAGCCTTACAGATGAGACGTGGCTCATAATAATCAGTAAAGTAGGTATTAGTAGACTAATATGGAAACGAATAGTCGAAGATTTAAACCTACTAAACAAATAACAAAACATATCTATATCTTACCTTTGACTCGCAGATCGTAATTATAACTTTTATTCAAGTATCCGTTGGTTGCGACTATCGTATAGTTCCCGGTGTCTGTTACATTTGAGTCGTTAATTGTCAATATAGCGTCACCGGTAGCGGGATGTCGAAATACATTGTATTTAGATTCGTTTTTAGGTAAAGGCAAATTGTTGCGTAAACTGAAATATAATTAGTTTTGTTAATTGTCGATGAAGGAACATTCATAAACTCACGCCTTCCTCCATGAGGATAGACAGAAACTACAGAACACCACCAGCTTCGATCCTTACATATTCCTTTCGCTTCGATTACGTTGATACACGCACGCTAATCAAATCAGGAATGAAGATATCCGCAGGAGAACCAAGGTACCCGACATAGCCCGAAGAATTGCCAAACTTAAGTGGCAGTGGGCACATTGTTCGCAGAACAGATGACCGATGGGGCCGAAAATTTCTAGAGTGGCGACCGCGTACCGGAAGACGTAAAGTTGGAAGGCCTCCCACAAGGCGGACCGATGACCTTGTGAAGGCCGCAGGAGTCCGCTGGATGCGGGAAGCACAGAACCGGTCGAAGTGGCGGAGCTTAGGGGAGGCCTATGTCCAACAGTGGACGTCTTTCGGCTGAAATGATGATGATGATGATGACGCTCGCCAGTTGCGAGGACTACGCTCCTGACCTCTCTGAAGAAAACCACCAATAGGGTCACTAAATTATTATGTTTTCTAGGGCGTCTCATCTCGGCGTGTTCATTCACATCTGCCTTGTAAATACGTTTTGTTAGAGGCCCTTCATTCATCATCTCAACAGTCCCAACGTCACCAAACCATCTAAACATACTGTTTAAATTTTTGACAGTACATCTTCTTTTACACTGCACCGTGTCGCACATCATTCCTCAGCCTGTCACTCATAGTTAGGTACACTACAAACGCCTCGCAAGGAACGCATTTATTCTACTTTCGTTCCGCTTTTGCCAGACCTAACATTCACTTCCATACATGAGCGTGGACACTGGTTGGCACCAGCGCACCATTGTGAACAGCCAGTCGAGCCTTTCTGGAAATCTACTGGTTGGTGTCAATCTCATTTATATCACTTTATTTCCCACATTCACTCTCTTCTCCGTATCTTTCCATCTCTCAACATACTCGCCAAATATACAAACTCATTCACTGGCCCCACAGTTTAACACTCTTATAATTTATTTTGACATCACATCCTAACACATACCTACTCTTCTCTTTGTCTCATTTATTTTCATCCTTTTCACCTCATATGCTTCATCCATCACAATAACCATGTCTAAGTATCAACTTCTACAAATAGGTACCTACACTCACTTAATTCAATTACATGATGAGTATAGATGGCTCCACACCTTTTTATTTATGTCTAGCTTTTGCCAGCGGCTTCACCCGCGTAGAGGTTGCAAACTATCCCTCGGGAACGTAGTACTGGGATAAAAAGTATCCTATGTGTTATTCCAGGTTACAAACTACTTGTGTGCCAAATTTCATTCAAATCTGTTCAGCCGTTTTTGCGTGAAAGAGTAACAAACATCCATACGTCCATACTCACAAGCTTTCACATTTATAATATTAGTAGGATTTCTTCTGGTAACGCGGGAATAACAAATATTAATCTCAAAATCTAACATTGCTCTCATACAAACATTTCTTCTGTGCGGGAATCGAACCCTCGACCCGTATGGTCGTGCCGTTATCTTCCATAAATATCTAAATAAATGGAACGTCAACGCAGGTAACTTCTACACGTTACACATAAGCACATAAAAGGGAATAAAAATGATTTAGCCAACGTACACGTGGGCGTAAAAATATCGCGGTGGGATTTTATCGCGAACTGGATTTTCAACTCTCGGTGTTGAAAATCCAGTCTCAAGCATTGAGAATCCAACAGAGAGCATCTCAGCACGCCAAAAAACATTGTTCGAATTTCAACTCTCGGCGCTCAAGCATTTCGTTGAAGTTCCACTGCCGGGAAATTTTCTATAAAAAGCAATTTCTTTTTTTTCTAAATTAATTGATAATACTTACAATTTAAATGTAGCAGTCGGGTAATCATTTATCTCGATTGACAACTTCACCGTTTTCATTTTAACCTCCAAGGGATTTTTGGTGCCTGTCGATCTTAGAACGAGCCGAGCGTTTTCTAAAAAAATAAACAAAAAAAACTCGAGAGGTTATATGGTGTGAATATTAAGCCATAAAGTCAGGGTACCCTAGCTTAGTCCCAGCGACCAACTTTGGGAAAATGCTAGAAAGTTCAAAAGAAACAAATTCAATGAAAAAAAATGGTACATCCATTAGAAGCACAAAAAGTTTTTAAAGGCACATATAGTAAAAAAGCTTACATCATTAGACAGAGACTAAGTTTTCAGAGCGTCAATTAAATATTTTCCTATGCCTATACCTAAACTATTTCAGGACAATTCGTCCAAGACTATGTCTCAAGCCTGCAATTTAACGTATTCGTAAGTAAGAGACTTAGGTAGCTATAACTCCATAATAAACTCTATATATAATGGATCAACGCAAAAAATAAGCCTTGTCCATTTGTGTTTAAAATTCTAAAGACAATAAGATACCTAAACATTCCTTTTTAAAGGTCTGTGCCTTTTCACCACAATTATTACGGGCTATACACGTATAGTTTCCACCATGTGCCTTTGATGCATTTCTCACAGTAAGATTTTTGTATAACATTCCACCAGTTACTTCATATTCGTTCGATGTTTCTTCTATTGTTACCTAGAAATAAACAAAATGTTAAGATCCCAATGGATTTTAGCCAAGCTATTGAAGCCAAATGAAATATAGCTCGGGAAAAAGAAAGGTCAGATGATCTTTAAAAGGAAAATTTTAATTGATTTTTATTTGTCCAATAAACAATCAAGTGAATTGAAAGAGGTTTAAGGGGAGTTGAAAGAGGATCATTTGCCTCGGTATAGGCATGAGATGAGGAGGAATTAAATGCATGTAACTAAAAGAGTGTTTAAAATAAATTTTGACGGATGGAGAAGGAAAGAAAGACTAAAGAAAATATGGATATATTGTGTGAGAGAATTATATGAAAAAGAGGAGTGGTGATAAAGTGACGGCTGACAGGAGAGGATGGAAGAGAGAACATGTTCCGCTGACCCCAAGTAAGTAACTTGGGACAACGGCAGGAAAAAAGAAAGAAAAAGTATTTATTGTGTCTCTTACAGGAAGAGGAAAATACAAAAAAAATGCAAATAGTAATCTTACGTTCGTCACATTCGGAGGAAAATTCCATATTATGTTGACTACAGAATCAGATTGATAATCTACAGTACAATTTATTGAAAACGTTTCTCCTTCCAAGAACTCTCTAGAACCCCCTATTATTTTTGGGAGTGGTGGTACCCTAACGTCTGAAAAAGATAAAAAATGTTCATTATACGAACATTCGATGTGCCATAAAACATTGTCTGTGAGATTAACCTGCTAAAATAAACGATTTTTTTTAACGGAGCGTTTTATTCGTTGAGTCATTTCTTAGTCTTAATTAGTAACTTTATCGTATCATACTTGCAAGATCCTCTCACAGACTAATTTATAAAATTATGTAAGTACGTAAATAACGAAAATTGTATCAAACAGTTTATATATACTTTCGATAATAGCTACAATGCTGCTTAAATAAAAAAAAACTTGAATTAACAGTACTGCAAAATAAAATCAAGCGACTCAACCTTAACTAGCTAATAAGTACCTTTTTGTAATTGTTAAATTAATATTTGTATCGTTAATTTAATTAATTCATATCATAGGTCACTCACTAAAAATAAAGCAGCATCCATTTACTAACGCATACTAAATGATTTTTTATATAAAAAATAAAGTGATTTTCCATACGTCATGGCAGGCAAATGATGATTCACAGCAAAACAGTGAAAATTTATGATATTTAATCTACCCTCCGTGAAAACATTAGAATATAAGTACCACATAACATCAACTACCTAAATTATAATAAATTAAAACAAAACAGTGTTAGTAGATTTTATCAAACGTGTAACATGCATAGATACAGGAGTTACGCAGAGCAACACACCAAAGAAGTAGAAATGATAGAAAGAGTAGTAAGCTTCAAGCTAGTAACACAAAACATCACGTAATATTAAAGATCATCTAGTGGAACACTGAGTATTAAAGTTGTTGGTCCAGTGAATGAAACCATCACACCACGCTACCTTGTTAGGTGACATCAAGAGTGTAGCACTACTTACTACGTATACGCTTCCATTCGGTTTCATTTCCGCGTTGTCCATGGCATTTGTACGCAGACCTACTACACGTTCTCATTAAAAACCCAATCTTTGAAGAATAGTTTATTTGTTCTGGTATCCTGTTACTCTGCGACTATTGTAGTATTGCCAAATAAATTCTGGTTAGTAAGTACGGATAAATAGTTATGTTTTTCAATTTAAAATGTATTATGATATTTTATTTTAATGCATTAAGTACTAGTTAATCTAATGAAATTGAAAAACACAACAAGCCACATTCAGAAAAAGTAATTAATTTCGACTGTTGTCGTGTCAGTTGAAGTTATTCTCGCAATGAGCAAGGCAACGACACACCCTTTCTCGTGAATGTGGTATAGTATAATTATAAAATACAATAAAAATGTTAAAACGCACACATCTGCTATTCACCTACGTTGGAAAACAACTGGTTTTTCTATCCGATTGTCTTGTCCCTGAGCAAACTCACAGATGATAGTGCGATACATCGATATCGATCCGAGAGGATCGGAGAGCATGTCGCTATCGATGACGAACCCGATTTTGGGACTATATTGCTGATATATTGGGTCTGCAATGTCCTGAATCTGAATATTAAGAATGTTATTACGAAATCATTTTATTTCAATCTATCATGCTTTAGTATCGGCTGTCATTAGCAATAAGCATTAGTTATTTAAGCTTTAAGTGTGAAAACGTTGATATTTGTGAATTTTAATTAACACTAACAGTAAAATTAATTACCTGCAACAGTCGATGTTATGTATAAAGTAGCCAAAATAATTAAGTTTGCTTTATAAGGCCACAATGGCAGAATATTGTGTTATTTAATTTTGTAAATTATTATCATGCAGATGCAATAAGCGGTTGATGTAGCTCTAGCGCATGTTTTTGACAAAATTACGACAAATTTTATTTGATTCATTAATAAATTTTATTCGGATACCTAAAGTATTCAATCTTTTTATGTTTTACTGGTATATACGTAAATATGATATCGTTTACATTCAATTTATATATAATACGTACCGACATCAGGACAACTTCAATATCTGGTGTCGTTGGTCTACATTCAATTACAACCTTACATTGTTTTCTTGGAACAATGACTTCCCTCATGGGTGCAAACAAGCTATCCGAGCCTAAAAGTTTTATTAATCATGAGACACAGACACAGGCGTTGAAAAAATTATTGAATGTCAGTACAAAACCAATCTCACCAGCGACGTAAATATAAATAAAAGCTATATGCTCCGTGTTATTTGGTTCATCAGTGAGGTTATTTAGTATCTCGCTACCGTTCACCGTGTCGTCGAAACAAGCGTAATAGCCAATCGCGAATTGGTCGACGTTGTACAGCTCGAGGACTGTCTCGAACCAGTACTCGCCTACCAGCCGAACAGACGTGTTTCTCGATTCTATTTCAAATGGTCCGATTACTTCTTCGGGTACTTCTTGTTGCTTAATCTGTACTGCTGTTTTTCCTTTGCACTTAAGCGTAAAGTTTTGCCCCTTCTGCAATATTATTTCGCTTTTACATGGACTAATAATCGGGCCATTCGTTCGTAGATCATCTGAAAGCGACAACAGGAGCAAACGTTTAACAATTTCTTCTTATATTATTGATCGAGGCTTCTTATCTACGTATATAATGCTAACAAATGTTTGATATTTGATTTAAGTATGATCAAAATAATTAATTTTTTATGCGTTCCTAGTGTGACCCAGCGAATAATTATACACATATTTTATTCTTAACCGCTAAAATCAAAAATCCTATTCAAATATTTCTATTTCTTTTTTTTTTCTATTGACAAAGATACTTCTCATTAATTGAATCAATTTCGAATAAATTGTTCTAATAAAATTAAAGTCAATTTATCATCGTAATGGAGGTATTTTAACTCATCAATTTAGATGCATAAGCAAATATCGATGGCCTTACAAGGGTGAGTGAGTTTAGAATTACAACTTGCTAATCGAAGGGTAATATATCATCAAGTAGGTAATTGAGTGACGGCAGTAGAGCTGTAGGAACTTGACGAGCTTATCATCATACTAATGGCGTTTGTAACGTGAGCCGCAGTGCGGGGCGGCGGCGGGGCGTCAGCCTTCTACTGCACACCTATCGAAAACACTATTAATTAGCAGTGTTCGCGTCCAGGGCGTGACACAGGTGCGGTCAACATTCGGAAAATTAATCCTACCAGTAGGATAGCAAATGAACCACAACGTCATGTCCCTCGCTGATAACAATTGATCGTATTAAACCCTGGAAACAGCTACCAATTAAGTGATTAGGACCCCGCAGCTCTACTTATCAACAAATTAATGGTCATCTCATCACTCTAAGTGCAAGCGGTGACGACTTTTTCAGTTAATATGATATATCTACTAGCTGTTCGTGGGAAAACGTGCCTACGTAAGTATGTTTTAGCGTTCCGTTAACTCCCGCGTGGGCAAGGCAGCCAGTAGACTAAAATCAAATTAGTGTTGTTTTCATTGAATTCATGCCTACTGATTGTTACTCCCGAGGCACGAAGTTAGACACATTCATTTTATATTTGATGCTACTAACAAATGTTTTCACATTTTTGATAAAACCAACCTCAACTGGTCGGTTCAGTTCAGATAGTGGTCTTAAGATATTATCATCTTAGAACTTTAAACGTTTGTAGTTCAATTAGTACCAAAATAATAAAAACGCAACCGTGCAACGAGAGTACCTTATCATGAACTAAAAATAAGTATGTAAGTATAAACTGAAAACAAGCTAATTTTTTTGCGACTTCACCTTATACCGAATTAATTTTCTTAGACTTTAGAAAGCGTTCGACACTTTCAACAAACATCTTTATGAAATAACTTTCCGCAGAAATAGAGTACGTAGTAGTAGTTACGAGTGTAACTCTTTAACTCCTTATACTTTTACAGCCAAGTAATTTACTACAAAAATAAAAATACACGCAACACGTATAGAGTGCACCACTTAAATGGATTACTACCGAACGATATCAGAATTCCGCAGGGTAGTACACTTGGTCCAATTATATTTGCCTTTAATACGAGACTCAACGATGAACTCTACCAAATATAAGAGATATGTGTATTGTATGCTTAAATGTAATCCTAACAATACGTGTTTTGCATTCATCCGTGCTATTTGGAGTTTGAATAACTTCACTGCCCTCAGACTGCATTGGTAGAGTTTACTTTGAACACCTCAGAGCCAACGTGTAAGCTAATAATTTGACGTATGTTATTATAATATCAATTTGAAAATAGTGTTTATCGATTTTGTGGTTTTGTTTACGTGATATTTTATCGATAAGATTACTTTAGGACTGAAAACACAACAAACTGACGACTCAATTTGGCTAGAACCAAATTTCTTCCGTTGGCAACAGTTTTATGGAATTTAAATATCAAAACTTGTACGGAAATTATATTCATGAGACTCATTTATCAACTTTTAAATAGATATGTATACACAATTTTACGTTAAAAATAGCTTCCGGTTTTGCATTTTTTTATAAATTTTAAGGCGCTATCTAAACGTAGGACACCGTAAACCGCTTAGTTTTTTTTATTATTTTATTTATTACAAGCCAACATTTGATAGTATTGGTCAAATGTTCAAAGAAAAGACGTATTCAAAAATATAAATTCATAAAATTAGCATAGCATAAGCATAATCAGCCTTTAACGTTTCCACTGCTGGGACACAGGCCTCCTCTCTATGAGAGGGAGTGGGTCATAATCCACCATGCGGGCCCAGTGCGGGTTGCTGGATTTCAGGACATGCCGGTTTCCTCACGATGTTTTCCTTCACCGTTTTGAGAGCATTGGTAATGAAATTATTTACACAAAGTAAAGCACCTGCCTCTGTTCGAACCCACGACCTACAACTCGTCAGTCGGAGCCATTACCACTGCGCCACCACTGCTCGACTATCATAATAACACCATCGTAAAACAGAGATCAAAAACAATATTTTTCGTTGCATGAATGTCACAATTTTGAGCGTCAATTACTATCATATTTTTATGTAGGTAATGATAATAAAGGGAAATCAATCAACTAAAGAAATACCTAAAATTATTCCACTTTTCTTATTTTAACTATAGCTGTAAAATTACTCTTATTTTGGTGGTCATGGTCATTCGTTTCAACTAACATCAAAAGCATCGGTTATTTTGAACCTTAATATTTGTTGACGCAATACGCTATTGTCAATTAAAAATTTGCTTCTTACTGCGCCTTAAGTACTTAAGGCGCAGTAAGAAGCAAATTTTTATTGCGGCAACGCACCTGTTTGGTCGAATGGCAATACTGCCATTCGACCAAACAGGTGCGTTGATACGCATTTTTGATAACATGGGATGGCATTTCATATTTTGTTGCATCATAGGTATACGTAATGAATAAAGAAAAGAAATTACACGCACATTTAAACCTTTAAAGAAAAAAAATCCATGGAAATAATATTGATACCGAGTTGATAGGTAATCAGTATGCGTTTATTAATAAACACAATCAATGGCGACTACAACGCAGTTCTAATAATGTTTATTTATTAATTAAATTAAATAACAAACGAACTACTGTGGACACATCCGGTAAAACGAACAGTCGGTAAAACAGTATCTACAGAACTTACAAAGGAAGTCTGTGTTAAGATATGAGAATGTGCATCCTGTCGCTAAAATTATTGTAAAACAAGATACTTCCTTCTGCTCTACAATGAGAAAAGTGTGTGGATCATTGTACGTAAGGTATAAAACTACAAATAGGTCAAATAAATGGGTTAACGTTAAAGCATTGATTACATTTCCCAAATTGGTTCACCCTGTATGTTTGTTTACTAATAATTTACATCGATAGTTTCTAGTCACGCGATGCGATTCAGAATTAGGTAAAGCAAATCAACTCGCAGAGTTACGATGATTGTCAAAATATCGCTACTATTATGATTATTACTCAAAATGAAAAAGTAATTCGAAGAAAAACCATCTAGTATCAGAATGGAACATAAGAAAAAATGTTATACCATTCAACAAAAAGGCTCTCAAGCACACCTTTTCAAGTAGATATTATAATATTCATATACTGCTAAAATTAGTGTAAAAATTTTGTTTTTACTATATTTAATGAGTACAGTTTCAAAAACCTGGCACTTCGATCGCAGACGCAGGCATGACTGCACTAAAATCGGACATCTCGTCTCTCATCGGAAAAATTATAATAAATCTCTTGAAGTTCCCATCTGTACAAGGCCAGTGGATCATGACTTCTTACTTCCGATAGACGCTGTTTATCATAAAATCAAAGGATAGGTATCTTCTTCAAAATCGGGAATATAAAATATTGATAAAATGATTCATCTTGAAATGTTATAAGCAACTCCACTTTATTTACACCAAGTGGTGAAATAGGGATCTGAATCGGATATGAATCATTTTCTTGTTTTTCAAATTTTAAGGCAGTGCCACCATGATTTTCGGGGATTTCCCATTCAGCCATAAAGATACGCAATACTCCATTAATTTTTATTAGCATTTGTCCGCCCGGGCATAGACTGCGTATTTGACACTCAATTTATTATGCGAATTGAATTACGCACAACAAAGCCATTAATGTAAATATTTTAATTTATGTTCGGACCGATCAGACTATCAAATTTTAATGATACTTTGGCTCCAGGGTTATATTAAAGTGGGTATATTATGTTTTATTCAAATATACCATTACAAACAGTTTTGTATCGAGCATACTAAATATGTTGAGTTGGTAGGATTGCACAACACAGCTATAATGTTCTACTAAACTGTGCAGCCAGACTATGACTGAAGGTGCTTTATATTCTTCTGAGAAAATTCTTTTACATCATATTAAAACGATAAAATCGAATCAATATTCATTACGTTTTAAACGAATCTATACCCAGTTTCTTACTTAGTAAGACATATCTTGAAACTCCTAGTGTTCAGAATACTTATGGAGCACCACTACCTACTGTCTACTAGTGTACCTAGACGCTGGAAGGCAATTCTCGCGCATCTCGCACTCGTGATTGTAGTGATTGTAGTTCGATTTGTAAAAATCACGTTCAACTAGTCTCGTCACGTCGATTCGAGTATTTCTAGCAGGAAAGACACGCGACATGCCTTAGTTTACATACGATATACAAAGAGTGGTTGGGACCAGTCGACACGTACATGACGTCATGTCGACCGTCGGACCAATACAGTGAAAAACTTTACATAGTGATGTAAAGTATACTTGATTTTAGTAAAAAACCAACAATCCTGCTGAAGTCACTTACAAATTTTATGGTTCCACAGCATTAGTGTGATCCCTATTATCTGTATATCCCATTGATGGATGGAGGCAATACTATAGATAAATAAATACTTACAATGTATATCTATAGTTAAATCATGTGTAAATACCGTACCTAATGTTTTACATGCTAGAGTGGTTACACGTCATTCGATATATTACCAGATATCTATGCCACAAATGTTACCATTAAATGAAACCATGTGTGATACATATGTGCCTATCCTGTTAGGATAAGTTTTTTTATGATTGTACGGTACGTCCTTTGTAGGGCTTGCAAATATTCGGATATTTTTATATTCAAATATTTGTTTTTTTTTAATCGGGTAATATTCGAATTATTTCAATATTATTCGAATACTTAAAAAAATTAGCAGTTTTAATAATCTTGTGTTTATTTACAAAAGTCGTATTTGACAATTTACCTCTGTCGAAGTTGGACCTACCTAACTGGACAGTTTGTCCTAGGTAAACGTACTCGTCCAAACTTCGAGTGTAGCATACAGCTATATATAGCATATAGCTACGATTTTCATGAGAGTGGGTGTTCCATGGGCATTTGACATTACCTTTGTCTTGTCCATATTCATTTTAAGACCCACTCTTTCGGAAGCGCTTCTGAGGTCGTCGAGCATTGTACTAAGGTCCTCCATATTCTCAGCTATTACAACTACATCATCGGCAAACCCAAGGTGAGTGATGCACTCACCATAGATGTTGATGGCCCCTTTCCAGTCCAGAACCTTGACGACATCCTCCAGTGCAGCGGTGAACAGTTTCGGAGAGATAATGTCTCCCTGTCTCACACCTCGCTGCAGAAGGATAGGTTTGGAGGTCTGGTCCTGGAGCCAGCCTGACATAATGGTGTTTTCGTACAGATACTTCAACACTTCGATGTACCGATAGTCGATCGGCACCGTTGAAAGGACTGCAGTACAGCCCATGACTCGATCGAATGGAAGGCGTTTTCTTTATCCACAAAAGCTAAGCAGAGAGGCAGGTTTTACTCTTTGGTCTTCTGTATAACCTGCAGCAGAGTGTGTGCATGTGGTCTACGATACTAAAGCCTTTACGGAATCCGGCTTGTTTGGGAGGTTGGAAGTCGTCAAACCTGCACTCGACACGGTTTGTGATAACTCTCAAAAATAGCTTGTAAACATAGATTAGAAGTGAGATGGGCTTATAATTCTTAAGAAGGGTATTGTTACCCTTTCCTGATAAACTACCACCACACCTCTGTTATATGCCTGTGGTGTTTTGCCCTCGAGTACGACGGAATCAAACAGCTTCTGGAGGGCACTAACACCGGGTTTTTCGCCGGGCCTCAGGAGTTCAGCCGTATTCCCGTCATCACCCGGTGCCTTGCTGTTATTAAGCTGCTTCAGAGCCATCTTAATCTGGTACAAGCTGACGTCCGGCATGTCTTCGGTAAAGTGTTGGGTAAATCTAGCTTTTGGTTAATTTGCCAGATTCGTAGCGGGGTTACTTGTTGACGTGTATGTCCGTAGAACCTCTCGATCTCTCTAAACAGCTCAAGTGAAGCATCATTCTATCCGGTCTCTTCTGTGTTCCCTGCAGGCTCCTCCCATTATTCTTCAAAATAATTTCGTTTCTTTTGCATATATACATCAGACAGTCACATTGTTCAGCACATGGTAGCTGAACATAGTTGATGGTACGAAGGTACTTATCGACCACACATAGCACACATCACGCTTGCTCCGTCAGTCACTATGCATAAACTTTAAAATTGTATTTTGTGCACAATAGGGTTCGCAGTCCGGTGTTATGAAAATTGGCCGAATATTCGAATATCGAAATTTTTGCATTCGGATATTCGAAATATTTTATAATTCGAATATTCGAATGCATGCAAGCCCTAGTCCTATGGTATTCTTTTCAGTAAGGCTGCTCTTAACTGAGACTAAACGAATAACACATTACTAAACTATGAGTATTATTTTGCGACATGTTTCCTATTTTATTTTTAGAGCAGTGAACAGTAGTTTTGTGCTGTAAAATAATAGTAACAAAGAATATTATGACGTAAACTATAATAATATAAATGGATCCATAAGCATTCGTTGATAATAATAAGCTTGTTAAGTGTCAATTTACGACATCTGCAGAATTCGTCCATTGATTTGTGTAATAAAAGTGTCGACGATCAATTTTATTAGCCATTAGTGAACGCAATTTTATCCACAGCCTACGATGTTTATTTTACCGCCCTGAGGTAGTTTTATTTAGAATTCTTATTGAACTGAGTAATTAATCAAAATTAATGTTAATTAATCGTATTTACCTTGTACCTGTATGCGTGAACAATACGCATTAATTTAGACAGGAGACTATTAAGTCACATACATGCCTTAAAAATCATATATTTTTAGAGAGGATTTTTATAAAAATATTTAGTTTTCATGTAGGAACCTATAGATTTTTGTACAACTAATAATTGTTATCACAAGCTTCCTGTTTAGCATTGGTAGGCACGTGAACTTACTACTTATCATTGCTATGTTAAAATTTTACATGCCTTAAAATCATATACGTATTTTTAGATAGAAGTTTTATAAAACATATAAATTTTTCCCTGTAGGTACCTAAATATTTTTGTATAACAAATAATTGTTATCACAAGTTTCCTGTTTAGCATTTGTAGGCACGTGAACACTAGATACCTACCCTACTTATCATTTTTAAGTTAAAATCTTACATGCCCTTTTCTTTTAAACATATTTAATTTTTCCTATAGGCACCTAGATATTTTATTAAATTATTGTCTTCACGAGCTTACTGTTTAGCACGGCATTTGTAGGCACGCGAACACTAAGTACTATAATTTGTATCAAGTTACCGAATCGTGGATGTCGTCTGTTTCGTATAGGTACCTAGGGTCGTAGCATTATGCTAAGCGATAACCGTTATGCGTGCATGTGACGCATATTTTTCTCCCAAGTTGTTCTTTTTGTGTTTGTTCTTTCTCTGCGTCATGTTTCCCGCAAATAAAGGATTTTTTCTCTTTACATAAAAGATAACAAGCAAAAATTGAATTTTAATTACTTCCGTACCTACCTAATTAACAGAATCAAATGGACTTATCCAAATTCATGCTACCAAGCTAAAGATGGTACCAAAATCTAGAAAAATCTGTGTTAGCTAAACTCTTATCATTTTTCCAGCTACTGCTAATTGTAATTACATCAAGTAGTGGCTTCCATCGTCACACATTTATTGGGTTATCTACTCCCTACCCACACTGCCCTAATAATGTCATCTAGCACACCATTTTATTAATATAAATTGTTGCTCCTACGCTAAGTCTGCAATGACGCAAAGGTTCCCATTAGTCCTGAAATCTATGAACTGTTTAAACACTACTTATATTTCACGCGGAATGCATGTACCTACGAGAAAAGGTACACATCCAGTAGGTACTTTGTGTGAGTCAACCTTGGCTGAAATAATGCAGTTAGCTACGTCGCGTCGTCGCCTAAATTAGGTAATACTTACTTTAAACAATGAAACCGTGCAAAAATAACAGTGAGCGATTTACGACGACGCGCCACATTCAACTACTTTGTAGAAGAATTTCCTTTTTCCTTTAATTTAATTAATGACGATATGGCTTAGTGGGCTAGACCCTAGTAAATGGAGATTCATTATTCACAAAGTAATTAGAAGGAAAGTCGTCAACTTTACACCTTCGCTCCTTATTACTAAACGTGGAATAAAGTTTACAACCTTCAGATGTTTTTCGAGTACTTATTAAGTTAGGCATTACTTTCCGCACCTAGCGTCTGAGTGCGGATTTCACCAATACAACTGATCGTGATCAGCACTTCTAAACCGCGTTCAAGAGCTGTCACTGTTAATATTCCATAACAATTTTGACACTGACAGCTCATGAACTAGGTTTAGACGTGTTGAACGTGTTCAGTTTCACTGGTGAAGTTCGCTCTCGAGGAGGCAGGAAAAGGCGTTTAATAAAATACCTACATAAATAAATCGAACACAACTTTTAGCCTAGAAACTTGCAGTAGACACACTTTTATAAGTAAATATAAAAAATATAATGGAGGGCAGCAGTTATTCAGTAAAATTGATATTTCCGGCACTGCATCGGGAATAGTAAAGTGACAGTAGGTCGGAATAGGGGCCCTTATTAATTCACTGTTGAATTCACAATGGAATGGACAGGTCCACTCAATCTGTGTGGTTCTTTCCTTAAAAGACCATTTCAGACACCAATCCACATGGTCTTCACATGATCTGACCAAGATTATGTCTGACTTTAAAAGAGACTGACCTTTGAGTTTGTATCGGCCTTTCTTCTAAGAGTAGTCCGATAGGAAACGCTGACCTCATCTAGTTTAATAAAATATGATTGACGTGTAAAAGTGTTTATACAAACCTACTTACAGAAATAAAATCATTTATCATTTATCACTGCCAGAGATACAAAAATAGTAATACCGAAACTGACACAAAACGAAAACAGTGGTGAAGAATAAAATTGTGTTGCTCATTGATATTTATGTTACGTACCATTCTACTATGTTTTTAACATAAGCTTGTTTATAAAAGTTACAAACCTAAGATCTAGGTTATGAAAAAGCGAGACGGTCTTTCAACCGCAGAAAAGAATTGAGGTGACATGTTTATTTCTATAATTGAAGTGGTGAGAATGACGAAGGGGAAAGTATGATGCAGTTCGTACCGCAATCATAAAAAACCTTTCATTTAGCAAGGAATGCTTCAGTACTACCTTCTAGTAGAATGCTGAAGAATCTGGAGATATCGATTAAATTAATAAGTAACACCAAGGTTAATTAACCAAGAGTAAGTAAACAAGAAACAGAAATGGGAGATGATTCAGAGCTTGTAGCTCACCACTTAATGCGTCATATTAGTTTACTATTTAATTAAACAAAATGCTAAACCGTTACACATTCATTTGTTTGTAATGGCGCTAAACACTGCATTTAAGCAAATAAACTTGACTCAAGAGGTGAGACAGTTCTGCTTTTGACATCTCCCAAGCAAATGCTTAGTGGATGTGAGTCAGACTTTTGCTTGCGAATTATTCGACAGTCTAAAAGGATTCATCATTATCATCATCATCATCATTTCAGCTGAAAGACGTCCACTGCTGGACATAGGCCTCACCCGATTTGGGGGGATTTGCAATAATCGCCACTTTTGGCAGGCGGGTTGGTGATCGCAGTATGGTGGTAAAATGCATAGAGAACGCTGCTGCCCATTCTCTAGTAAGTCCCTTAGTAGCCTCCTACGACACCCACGGGAAGGGATGGGATGGCGCTATTCTTTACGTCCGGCACCACATGGAACAAAAGCGGCTAAAAGGATTAACGAAAAAAATAATAGTTAAAAAAAACACGCTTTAAAACCAAACTAAAAGAGCAGAAAATCATTTAAAAAAAGCGTGGGGTGCTGTTTGAGGTATTTTTATAATCAATTAATATTAAGCACCCCACGCTTTTTTGAAATTATTTTCTGCTTTTTCAGTTTGGTTTTAAAGCGTATTTTTTAGTTTTTCTAAACTGTTATTTATTTTCTATTTTTTAGATTTGCTATCTACAAAAGCGTGATTTTTCAGATTGTTTTTTATTATTATTGAATTGTCATCGGTCCTCGATAAGTCTACAAAGTTTAAATTAAATCTGACTGTTTAAAGTGGGTCAAAAGCAAGTCCAAAGGAGTCGGTTACAAACAAACATACAAACATACAGGTGAAGCTAAAAAAAAGCGTGTAAAAAGAAAACGCTTTAAGAAAAGATCCTCCAAAAATGCCTAAGTTTCCATTAGCAGTTCAGTTTCCTAATCTGTTCATACATAATCTGCATATAATGTCCCCACTGTTGGGGCACAGGCTCCTCTCGTTCAGAGGTAGGCCGTAATCCACCACGCGGGCCCAGAACACAGGTCTTGGAATTTTTTGTTCTAGAACATGCTGGTTTCCTCACGATGTTTTCTTTCACCGTTTTGAGAGTAGTGGTGATGTAATAATTTACACAAAGAAAAGGGCCTGTCTGGATTCGAACGTACGAGGTACAACTCGTTTTTTTTTTGGGTCATCAAATGACTTCTCCCGCTCTGGGTGGAGCAGGAGGGCGTGTCTAACTTTTACTGACTAAAACCCACCCGTGTTCCCTCAGTTGCCTATGTACCAGGGGCCGCGGTATCTCTTTCGAACAAACCGCACCCCTGGCAGAGGTACAAGTCGTAAGGCCGTTACCACTGACCTGTTCTTAAGACCTGTAGTAAGCATATCTACATAAATAAGAAGAATAACCATTATACGAACAATAAAAAAATCTGCAATGCTATTTTTCAATTCTTCTAAAATATATGATTTTTTGTAAATTTTTAGTAACTATTCATTTCATTCCATAGGTAATTGTATAATTGTCATATCTTGGAGATTGGAAGCTGTAAAGTATTTCGATAGAGAGACATTATGTTATAGAAACTAACAACAATCTCAAGTAGATGTATGATAAGCAAGAACATACGGTACACTGTAAAGATACCGGTTTTATTCGGTAATAGCCCAAAGAAGGCAAGTATTCAGTTGTCCCGCTACGAAGAAAAATACCATCAGTGTCGATTTCAATCGACGAAAGCCTATATTCTTCTCAATTCTAACTATATAATATTAGAAATACATATATGTAGTTTACTAGATTATTTATAGTATATACACATATGTAGTTTACTAGATTATTTATGTAATATAGAATTTAGTGCAGAAGACGGATAAGTTGAGTTTTCAAAACTTCCTCTACTCTACTACATATTTTTCTGTGTGCAACAGGGTTCATAATGATCATATAACATTTAAAATTACCACCTAAGTACACATTGTGGAATACAATAAACTATTGAGTACAAATGTCTGGTAAGTTTAGACAGAACCGAAAATACTCGCGCAGGCTCGAGCCTTCACTAGCTGCTGTTCAAACTGACAGTAACCGAGTCACGATCATGCGCAAACCAACTGTGTCGATATTCATTCAATCTTTTACTTTAGGCTATGGTTATATATGGTCGTAATTTGAATTTAATTGTGGTGATTGTTTACCTATGTGTCTCCATCACGGACAGTGACTGTCGTGATATCATTCATCAACGGTTGGGCTTAGTTGTTAAGATTAGGCGCAACATAAAAGAACTACCAAAAGTTTACACTTGTCCATTTTCATCAACTTTACTACTAAAACAAACTATATAATTAAGAGGCTGATCTTGGTTATACGTAATCAAAAATGTTCCCTGGAAACTGTAAATAAAGTAATTAACGACCACCCAGAATGTGTCATCGAATTAAAACTACATACCTATAGGTATCACTTCCACGAGGTCGTTTGAACGATGCTAGATAAAGCATAGATTTAAACAAATAGATGAAATGAGAGCGTAGGTAATTAATGTCGAGAGAACTGCAAGTAATAGCTTAATACTTCAAAACACAATCGTTTGTAAGGACAAGTGAATGAAGATATCAAAAAAGGGGACAGTGACAAATGACAGCCTATACAACACCTAACAAATTACCTTCGCCTACGACTCGACAGATAATAGAAAATCTACTTCTCACGTATCTACTACAATACTTAGCAGAGTCTACAAAAGATTTAGGCGTACTTACAGGCAAAAATAATAACAACGCTTTTTATTATTCAGTGTTATTGTGCGCGTAAAAAGCTTAAAATTTAAAATACTACATGGATCAGTTATAGCTAAATAGTTGACTATATCATTGCTTATGCCGACTGCACATCAATTAAAATTCAATTTTCTAATGTCACAAGTTTGTGTTTGACAGCCTATAAAGGTGTCGCGTATAAGCAAAGTATACAATTAACATAATATTGTATGATTAACAAATTAAGTTGCCAAATTGGTTAGTCCGAATAATAAACAATTCGGATCTCGTCCACGCGCAAACCATAATTCACATTCAATGTTATGTTTAACCATAAGAGTGCTAACAACACCGTTTAAAGAGATTGGTAGCTATTCATAATTACTAAGGCAATCTTACATCCCATGCCTAATAAGGTACAATATATATCTATCTATAAGCTCCTTTTGTCTGTTTGGAATTCGAAGTAGGTCTACGCATTAAACAAAACCTCATTATTATCAATGAGTGTAATTATAAGAAAGCATTAGGAGTAATCTCCTAATGCTTTCTAACAATTACAGTCATTGATAATAATTATCAAAAAATATATAGACTGTAACTGGGCCATGACGTCACACAGCTATCGGCCCTTTGCCATTACGCAGTAGACAAATTGTAACGACCTTATCAAAATAGTGTAAGAATAGAGGTCCCATTTTGTAATAACTAGTACTATGCATCATTAGACTGTTTCTATTATAGCTAAATATACTCGAGACGACCTTGATGAATGTTTGGGGCCATACAGCAAAAATTACCGGCGCGGCGTATTGAAGGAAGGTAGTTAATTCAATCGCTCAGTATTCTCACGTAGCATTCTTGTGTTATCTTCATACTAGCGATGCACCACTGCTTTGTACGGTTTTTAAGACTTGATAAAACTTTGATATTTCTTTATTATACCAAGGTAAATATAAACTTTCTATACATGTAAACCTTTTGGAATAAATTGCGAAACGATAATGAAAATCGCATCTAAATCCATTAGTATAGACTTGTACTATTATGTACTATATGGTGTAGTTTAGAAGAACAACGTAGCCACACAAATAGACACGAAAAGTGCTTTGATATGTATAAATATAGATTCTTCTTATATATAGCAATTCGTTAGCTTTTTACTATGTTGATAACTCATTACGATGAATAAAAGGCAGTTTTTGTCACATTCTAGTGTGTAAACCACAACCTACGCTTAATAACGATTACCTTGAGGTGAACCGGTTTACCCAAACTTTGGACTGTCTTTAACACAGGGCGTCGGCCTGTCCAACAAGTAGAAAATCAAGTAAGTATAGCTGCATAAAAACAATGGTACTATTTAAGAATGATCTGCTAAAACTAGATCATTATGGGATTAGGAATACAGCTCTTGATTAACTAAGATTATAGCTGAAAGGTTAAAGTTCAAGTAAACGGCATAAACTCTGAAATGACAATGAGCGTTCCTCAGGGTTCGATATTGGGTCCACTCCTCTTTTTAGTGTACATTCATGATTTACCCCAATTACTGCAAAATCAACCGAAGATGGTGTTATTTACAGATCATTTATGATGATTTCGGAGACACTTGAAATTTTTCATTCACATTTAACCAGCAGATCAAGTAAAACATGTAATTAAAAATGATTTAAAATAATTATTCAAGTCTGAAAGTCTCTTCCTGTAAATGAAACAAATGCCCATTTAAGTGTGATTATTTTGTCACGTCTTTATTTAGACAAACATATGTTTGGACATTATCTTATCAAAGACAATGTGAAGATTGTGATATGTTTATCACTGTCTTTGCATATGTACATCTTGCAGTGTTTAATAAATAAAATGTAAGTAAATTAGGTAATTTTCTTTAAAACAAATGGTAATTAAGAACTCTGACTCTGCATTAACCAACTCAGACTCAACAATCGCAGTACCTACCTAGCTATTGCTGGATTTCGGCCTATCCGATGACAAGTGTCATTGTTATCATTGTTTTTGTTTTTAAGAGAAACATTTACACTTTTGATAGTGTAATTATGTAATTAAATTAAAGTAATTAATAAATTATTTTTTGCCGAAATTGTTTATTTATGTTTTAAAAGTGGAATGATATCGTAAAGATTTCAAATCGAGAAATGAGTCGATCTTGTAAGAAGTTTCTTCAGAAAACTATATTCGAAACGAGTGACCTCTAATCGGACATCTGTGATACCTTTATTACTTTTTTATTACAATAATCGTCAAGTAATGAACAACTTCCCACGCAGACTTGAGACAAACAAAACGATTGTTTGCGAAGTAAAAAACGCTAGCAACGAGGACCTGGTACTTTTTTTATACTCCTAAGTATAGTCTAGACTACTAGACTAGACTACAAATTATTAATAATTATAAAACCATGCATGCTGGAAGAGATGTCTTAAGAAATAAGCATCACATCTGGTTATTTTTCTGTTGCTTCCTTCTTGTAGGTTTATATTTGGGTACATAAACTGCAAAATAAATAAAAACAGAAATGGTCCTGTAATGATCTTTTACTACCTAAGTTTTTATAAATATCTTGTAGATAAGTAAGTAAAAATGACGATGACGATGAATGACGATTTATGTAATACTCTCCATTTTTATAAAATACCGTGAGATCATGAATTATAAAACAAAACCTCAAGACGAAATATCAATGGAATGATTAACGTCTGTAGGTACAGACAGAGAATGACTCACAACACACGTTTCTCTTAAAATGTTGTGAATTCAACCGAGACTCCATTGATGACTTCGGTGCCCACTGAGTCATGCATGAACAGTAAGCAAGGTTGCCCCTTATAGGACAAGATAATTGTAGCAGTGCCCGTATCAAGATACTATGGTATGATAATTGCAATCGATTGATAAAGTTTTTCCTTCCCGTTAGCTAAAACGGTTTGCCTCAATAGAAAAACAGACAATTCTTTAAACATTTTCGACTTTACAATATATCAACTTTATGGAAAGGTACGATATTTATTACGTATACACACAGTAATTTGTGTATTATAAAATAATCTTCTATCTATAAATATAAAAATGAATCCCGATTTCCCTTGGTCACGGCATCATGCGTGAACGGCTTGACCAATTTTGCTAATTCTTTTTTTGTTGTGTTTGTTACTGTCAGGAGAAGGTTCTTATGAAAGAAAAAATTAAGAAAGTTGCGCATTAATTATAAAAATGCGAATTCAATATGCATAGTTAAGATAGGACAACGTCTGTCAGGTCAGCTAGTACATAATATTTTTAGAAATTAAATTCATTGAATTGGTACCCTCTATACCTTCACGACGCAGTATGGTCAATTGGTAACATGATTATGGTTCCTATATGTTGAAAACGATGAGCTTCAGAGAAATTTTAATAATTCAATCAACATTGAAAGCATCATTTCGTTAACTATCAATAAAATAATTGAATTTCCTCCTATTTCCTGGGATATAGTGGGAACCCTAGTCTGGCTCCCCTCTCAGACAAAGTCAAACGATTATTTGCTTACAAATAAATACGGAACTGCGTCTGAGTCTGACTCAGCTTCATTATTTTCTCTGTTTTTCTTATACCTTGGCCGTAAGTAAAAGTTAAAAGAACAAGTCTCAACAAGCATCTTTGGTCCAACCTAAATTTTGATAATCTGCAGCCACACTGAATCACAATACACACAGGATATTTTACTGTAGATGAGAAAAAATCTAAAAAAATATGTTACTGAGATAGCTTAGGCAAAATGCAGTCGGAAAATGTTAGTTTTAGGTCATGAAATAACAAAAAAATAACAGAACACAATTGAAAGATTTCAGTTATTTTTATCTGTTTTTGAACACAATGAAATAGTAGCCGCCATGTTATTACGTCACACGGTATGTTAACTGAGCAACTTTGTACTTTTATTATTTTCGTAACCAAAGTAATTTATATTTAAATAATATTTTGCATTCAGGAACAGCAAACTAACGATAAGTAGAAAAATAACTATTTTTATTTATTATAAACAATTATCTTATAAAATATCAGCGCATTTGTTTATGTAGCAAACTGACGTCATACCCACAGAGCAATATGGCGTCCACTGCGTCCAGCGTTTTCGTCAAATTACGCGCGAAATTTGAAAATGTAAAATTTAAATGCATTTTTATGGCACTAATCGATTAAATCAAATTGTTGCGTTTTTTTAGTGGTTTATTAGCAATCTAGAATCTAATAAAGACACTTTTAGAAAATGGGTGTGATACCGTATTGAAAAGCATGAATCAAATGTTCTATGAATGGGTGCAGATAGTGTATGAAAAATAATCGATTTCTTGCAAAATATACCTACCTAAGTAAAATCTCCAAGAAAGATCTATGCCTTATAAAAGTTGTAAATGATAGCTACAAGTGAAACATCTGCAAACTTTGTTCTACGGATATCTAATAAAATAAATTGGCAAATACAATATTAGCTTAGGTTATGTTTCTGAGGATTTATCCTTTTAGGTAAATGATAAAACAGCTATATTTCTGGTAAGCTTTTAAATATAGTATTCCTAAATTTATGAATCGATACAAAAACCTACGTTAACGTAGTCACGTCGATATAATTGTATAAAATGAAACTAATATTTTTTTTAGGATTTTCCGTTTTGCAATATTGGCGGATGTTGATATCATCGGCTGATATGCACTATAATAACCTCCTCAAGGTGCAGATCAATTAGGTTATTTATAACTCTAAGCAAACAGAGAACGATTCCACAAGCCAGATTTTCATATGAAAGAGATAACGTCCGCATATAAAATTCAAACGTATGCAATGCTTAGGTATGAAGGTATCACGGTTTCGTTCAACACCCTTTTTTCCTGATAAGTCGAATATCAAGCAGAAACATAAAAATCATGAATAATTTATGAACTGCTTAGGTTCTTTGGAGGACATACATTTTGATGATCCTACCTCCCAAAGCTTGCGTTCTTGTTTTTTGGAGGAAAAACTGGCTAAATCTATTTCAAACTAGGCTACCTAGTAATTTCAAGTTTTAGGAATTATATGCAGATCTAAGAGTTAATTCCTTAATTTATTTTCCTAAAATGCATTGCGATACACATCTTCGAAACGGTACAGGAATCACAGTATAAAACAGTTATGATACTATTATTATTTCAATTAGAGCAGATACAGCTCGATACTTGGCACAGTGCCAAACTGTCTACAATATCAATAGCTGCGTAGGCGTCGGTTATAACAGCCAAATGTATCAATACATTTTCTGCCGTGCAGTATCCCAAAGTGCAGTGATAGGAATTTTATTGAACCTTAGCAATTACGTTTTAAGGTTCAAAATAAAAGTTGTTACTGTACTATAAGGCAGTATAAAGGTTATGACAGGTCACAGCCTCGTGTGTTTTCATTCCGTATATCAACATGAACTTCAACCACTAATGATAAACACTATTATGATGTTGATTCATTCGATTGAACCAAATATTTCGTTTGACAATATTGTCGTTTCGCTGCCCGTGAACTAGTTTCTTTTGTGCCGTTATAAATTAACCTCGGGTTTGAAAACCAGTTCAATTTATGAAGCTATTTAAGAACCTATTTAAGACGTACAAAAATTTTGCGGTCTCTTGTCCAATCGTTTTCATTTGTATGGCTAAAGCGATGCTGTCCAACATACTCAAAACGTGTTACTACTTTAGATTAGCGTTAAACAGAAATTAAATATACGACATTCCTAAATTCAAAGCCACCGACAAAGTACCTAGTTTTTGCCAAAAATAACATCGTACGTCTGACATCCCTTGCATTTTAATAAGTAGATAGGTTAAATATGTATACTATTATTATGAACATCTTTAATAATACTTGAATGAATTTTAATACGTTTTCATCGTGGGTGTTTCTTTAACATTCAACAGTCTTGAATAACAAAACAATAACTAATTCTGTGATCAAATCAAGTTATTTTTTCATTTTTATTTCTGTTATTTCTAATTTAGTTATTATTAGTGTTACGTCTACGCCATCCAAATTAGTCTTTATTAAATTCAGAGCTATCAAACAAGTAGAGTTTAATAGCAGTCAACGCATGTACCTAGTGTATATTATGTAGTCAAACCAAACATTCTTTGGCGGTCGAAGATTTTAAGCAAAGTAACCTTTTCAGTACTGCAGTATTATGATTAACGCCTTTGTTAAACGAATAAAAGGATCCGATTTTTATAGCCTCTGGTGTATGGTTTCAGTATTAGTGACTTGTATTATATTACTAACATCTGGTTTAATAACTGTGCGCGTTTTGTTAGCACTGCCGGTATCCACCTGGCATCCATGAAGCGTCATACTTTATCCCTTATTTCTATACATACCCTTGCAAAGCTATTTCTATATACATCCAGCAGTCCTCAATTGGAGCTTCTAAGTCAGTAGCAAGCTTAAGTTACAAATTAGTGACCATAATTAAACAAATTCAAAATGCCAGTATTAGGTACGCAGAAAAATGACAAAGTCAAAATGACACAATGCTGTTAGAATATTCGTACATTAATTAGCTTTTTATTTAGTACCTGATGTCAGTGAAGTTGGTACCTCGTAGTCTGCTTCAACTTGTGGTTAACAATCAAATATTATTCCTTTGTTTTCATTCATTTTTTTAGTAGGTAGGTACCATCGATTACTTGAAATCATTGTAGGCTTATTTATTAAAAATATAAGAAGCCTTATTCTATTGTGAGGAATTTGAATGAGATTTAAAAATGTATGTAGGTACCTACAGGTTTGTGATTTTACTAGATAAAACTTCGAGACTCACAAGTTGGAGCAGACTCTGATCACTGAGCTAAGGAAACAGTGCAAAAGAGTTTTATGTTTGTGAATTAAAAGGTATTTCTTCATTCGTAGAATGTCATGCGTTACAATCTCCAATTCGATTAAGTATGAAATGAGTTAACTCAATACGTTGTAAACGTGTCCAGAAGGCTACTGTTAATTGTGCATACCTATTTGTCATAGCCTGGTATCAATCATTCAACGCCATTAACAGCTGGCAGTTTGTCAGAAAGAAGATTCACTTGGTGTCAAAAGATAAAAATGATCTAACCTGGATCTGAACAGTACTCTGCAGTCATGCCTGAGATCATGTACATTATGAGCACGGCAGTGTACCGGCGACGACGTCCCCAGCTGTTCGTCATATTGCTCACGATTCAATACACTGTAACTTATAACAAACAGACGCAATCAGTGTCTCCCATAATAGAGAACTATCTGATCCACAATATGGATAATAGAATAAAATTGTTCTATTTTTATGCTCTCGTATCTGGTTTTAGCAGAACTAAGAGCGCACATTCCACCATTTAAGTCTGGAACACTATAGCTGCAAACACTTCAATTTTTAAAAACACTGAGTCATTTAGATTCTTAGCATAAGTATACGCGTAGTAATTATGTACGGGATTGGATATATTCCATCTTTATCACATGTTGAAACTAAGTGATCACTCTTGTTATGCAAACTTTCTTCGTAGACGAGGGCAGTGCATCGGAGGCACGGTTAGGTTAGAACGAAAGTTAACAAACTATTTTACGTGAAACGTTATAAAGTGCGGTGTATGACGCGGCCGTTTCGCGCCATCTACTCCGACGGAATGTCTTTTGTATGTCAGGCGCGTAGCTAGCGCGCTCGCGTGTTCTCTCGACCTCGCGCCGACGAAAAGATAAAACACACCATGAGCGAAGGAGACCCACATAGCCCGTGTGTAGCGTCTCCGTATTAAACAAGTACACCATAGAACGCAAACACAATTGATTAAGAATTCGCAGAGTATCGTTTGAGGCGTACAAACATAGATCAAGTACTTATAGGCTAGTTTCTGGAATTCCAAATGAAAAGTGACAAGAATACAAACGATCGTTTGTATTCTTGTTTGTAAATGATCAACTGGCTCTGTTAATAACAAAACTGTTTGTAGGAGTTAACACTGCCTACCACAAAGTGGCTGTTTGTTATAACGCCGCCTGCTAGCATGGCAATAACACATTTCTTTTAGTAGATTGTAACTCAAGCTGGCTGGATATAGTCTGCACACACAATATTTTTCCTTTTTAGAACGGTATGTAGCCGTACCTACATTATCATATAGACTTGAAGAAGGTACAGAGAGTCAATATGTAAATCAATCGTTGAATTATATTTAATGTACCTATTCAACGCAATGCTCACCATACTAAAAATAAATACACAAAAATATGTACTATTTAGGAAACTTACATCTGACCAATTTGAAAACAAAATCCCGTGCACACAATGACCACATCTGTTAGCAAGCGTTACTATAGCGGCTGAGCGCTGCAAGGAATAATAGTCCTTACGGTGTATAAATGTTAGTTTCCTCGATGGTACGTACGTAAAATAAAAATTAACATTGAATGTTGATTAAAAGTTTTTGTTAAAATAATATGTAAAGTGGTTACGTTCGAAGTACTCAAGTATTCATGCAATTTCATGACAATATAGCACTTTATTCATAAACACTCAACACAATTTGAAATTTAAATACGCTGTGCCGTAAACTTCCAGGCGACTCACCCCTTTAGTCGGTTAGAACTACGTACTGTCGTAACAATATTAATTATTCATAGCCCTTTTATTTAATAGCTGAAGCAATAATAGGCTCGTCAGAATAGTACCTATGCATAAACAATGCATTCACGAAGTGCTTCCATCGAATCCAGTTGTCAGCAACATTTTAAAAGGATTAGTAAGATTATAAAAGCAGTAAGTGCGATTGGGAAAACACTGACAAATACTATCCTTATCCTATAACTTACCTAAATCAGGTAATTAAATAATTACAGGCAAAATAGAATGTATTCCAATTTCCTGTCAGCCAAACCAACGCACACGCTAACTTTCAAACAGTCTAAAGATTACAAATTAACAACATTGAAAAGCAGGAAAATTTTGAACGTAACTAAAATATCTATTATAGCTTGTCTATAACAACAACGGGAAAATATTTTTTAATTTATTAAACTACTGTACTGTTGCAACCTAATTAATTTACGAGTTCCCGAGAGAATGGTGAAACCCCACGTGCGTGTGAATTATAGACACAACACAGGTGGTCCTTACATTCACGTAAATACTATTAAATGCATAAACTGTAAACATGCAGAATACAGAAAATACATATTGTCTAGACGAGGTAGATATGTCACGCTCCCTTCCCTAAAGGAATTGTATTTCCAATTCGATAGAATGCCCTTCCCAAACTACGCACGTGGACGATATGCTCGTACAGTCAACAGCACGTCATTGGTAACGCTTTGACTTTTACAGTGTTTTTATTGTGTAGCTGGAGGAGCATAAGGAAGAAGTTATTTTTATGTTTGTTACCTAAGAACTCCGTCATTTATAAACCGATTTGTTTTTTTTTTATTTTGTATGAAAGGGTATACCAATCGAGTGGTCCCTCATCAATTTGGTCATGTTCTGATGAGTGGTTTTTGAGTTAACTTAAACAACACGTATTTTATCCACTAAGTATAAATTGTGTTATGGTCTAATAATATCATTTCCTATCACTAACATTTGGCAGGCGAAATTACCTTAAGGCTTGTAGTTCAAGTGTTCAAGCTACTGACAAGCATTTGACCTTTCCAAACAGCAAATTGAATCATTACTATTCAAAGCAACAATAAGAGTCATTGTTAGCTAGTGGCTATGATGCCGCTAGCACCTAACATATTGTTCCCAAGCTTAAGGGACCCGGCCTTTGAAACAGTATTGTAGTCATTTATTTTTCTGGACATAAAGTGGATTCGTTAAACCTTTTTCAGTTAATATTGAGATCAAATATCTCATTAGATAAAATATACATAGGTAACATTATTTTAGATAAATCCACTAGTTATAAAGTATACAGATAAGTTACTTTAGGTAGTATTCCTGTGTTCAAAAAATTTGGAAGACGGTCAATCAACGTCACAGGTACTGAGAATTAGTGACCTAATTTTATTTTATTTTCTGTTGTACCACAAAATTGTTTTATGCTTTTGTATGTGTTTTATTCATGTTTCCTTTCAATATTGACTTATTTATGTGTAAACAAGCTAAAATGAAATTGTATAGACCCAATAATTAACATCATTTTTACATGTCAGATTCAAAACATAGATTCCAGTACATAGGTACAGTATTTTGTAGTCTCCGCAGTCTACTGATTATTTCTTATTTTAAGTGAAAGTTACAGCAAATGAGTCACAGTTGACCCGGTCTCACTAATGAGTAGTTGGAACATTCGTGACGTCGAACTTACGAGAACTGTGACGTAGTTGTTTTATGATGTAAAACGATGACGTCAAAATCGTAAATTATTTTTGAAAAACCATGTCCACCTTGTTTGTTTAGTTTGATAGGAATATAGCTCAGGTAACTAAGATAATTAACTTCGAATAAAAAAACCTATTTATACAAACTATGTGTAAAATCCAGTGTGCAAAAAAAAATTATAACAATGGTCCCGAAAATGAGTTTATTGCAAAAATCTAAAAGGATTCGTTTTATTTTAATAAAAAATTTCGCATATTTCTAACACCTGAATAAAGAAAATACCGGTTCATCACTCGGATTTTTTCCCGGATTTGCTTTTTATTTATTTTATTTCCCTGCGCTGTTATGTTGATTTATTAATTGACACAACCTAAGTGAAGCTTGCACGGCAGCACCTATGTCAGAATAATTTTCAACATAACCGTATGAGTATTTATGTGTGTAGGTATTGAAATTTGTTTTCCTCTTAAACTGGTAATTATATTTTTTCCAATGAAATAAACTGAGTAAGTGAATTCAATTCCTGGGATTGTCTGTGTCAAAAATGTACATAACTAGATCACAAGCTCGAATTGTTTTTAATTAATACTTTCCTTCTGTCTATAGGTAAATACGTTATGTTATTAAATTATGTTATTTTGGGAAATCCCTAAATAACATAATTTAATAATAGATTATACGGCTCTTATCTTTAACTATATTCTCCCACTATTCAACGTTTTGTTACACTTTACCTGATACTTAAAACTGCAATATGTTTTGATACGGATGCATTTATCACGATTCATTGAATATATATATTTATCTCGTCCTGAATCACCATTTGTTGGAAATTACGTTATCAGTTTTAATGTAGGTGCATACGTAAACGAAGTAAAATTGAAGATAAATTATAAACACTATGTTTGAAGTTCTTTGCAAGAATAATAAAATTGACAAATATACATAGCTGGTTGTACTGTTCGGAAGAACAGGTCTCATACCAGGAAAATTATACTAATAATAAAAGCATATACATAAACAGAATAAATCTATCGACAATCTAGCGAGGTATTTTAAAATATAACATTTAGTAGCTGTGAGTTCACTGAGCGTAAAACAACTAAAGGAAAGGAATTGCGAAGATCGCCCAGAGGACACGGTGGAGCATACGGTGGAGGTCTGCCCAGCTTGGGCGGAGCAACGCCGTGTCCTCGTGGAGGTGATCGGCGGCGGCGATCTCTCGCGTCCGACCCTGGTCCAGGCCATGGTACGGAGCGAGAGGGCATGGCTGGCAGTCGCCTCCTTCAGCGAAGCAGTTATGCTCGCAAAGAGGGAGGCGGCGCACGTGAGGGAGATGCAGTACATGCGCCCTCACAGCCGTGGCCTTCGCAGGAGACGCCCTGGGCGTCGGGAATCCCAGGCTGATTCCCGGCCACCGTAGGCACGGGCTTACGGACGGCGAGTAATGGGTAGCTCGCTGTCCGGTAAGGACCAAGCCCGGGTCGACGGCGCGTTGTGTTCCACGCGCGCCTCAAAGAGATGTCAGCAGCAACAGATGGGGCCCGCAAGGGCCGAAGTCTGCCGGGGGTGCGGGTTGTTCGAAAGAGATACCGCCGCCCCTGGCACACAGGCAACTGAGGGAACACGGGTGGGTTTTAGTCAGTAAAAGTCTGACACGCCCTCCCGCTCCACCCAGAGCGGGAGAAGTTATTTGATGATTTCCCATCCAGTAAAAAAAAAAAAAAACTAAAGGAAAGGAAAGGAATATATCATCATCACCATACACAGCCCGACTACGCCCAATGCTGGGCATAGGCCTCTTTTTTATTGTACCAATCCCCACATTCCTCTGCCAGCTTCATCCAGATTTTGCCCGTGATAGCAACAATGTCGTCCACCCATCTCGTTGTTGGATGATCGACATCTCGTCTTCCAGTCCTTGGATGCCACTCTGTCAAAGCCTTACTCCACCTGTCATCAATGCGCCTTGCCAGGTGTCCTGCCCAACTCCATTTGAGCTCCACGATACGATTTCCGATATCGAAGACCTTCATACGTCTTCGAATCTCGACATTTGGAACTCGTTCTATTACCCTGATTAAAATAATGGAACGCTTCACGGCTCTCTGTGCAACTATCAGCCTGTGTGTCCTGCATGAGCGTCCACGTCTCAGCACCAAATGTCATGGTGGACAGAACACACTGGTTATAGTGGCGAGACTTCATACATGGCTGATCTCAAAATATCGTACAGTTTTCTAAATGCGGCATTTCGTAGCATAAGGAAATGTTGAAACACACTTTACTGCCACTTGAATTCGTTTAACTTTGTAAAAATAAAAAGAAACACCAAAGATACAAAAATACAAAAAAAAAATTGTAAAAAAATGGGGAATAAACTGCAGATTTGAATTTGAATTATGGTTAATAGAACTAGTCAAACATAGTGGTTAATTAGGTCATGTACCAAAATATACGTAGGAAAAGGAATACGTAATTAAGCATATTTATGCTTAACTACGTATTAGGATAGACACGGTATATTTATACCGTGTCTATCATTCAGCCGATTACACAACTATCAAAACTATCAATCAACGTGCCCTCACTATACGGCTGTTACTCCTTATCAATAATTAATTTAGGAAAACACTTACCGATTCAAAGATATAATCTGTATTCTACCACCTACAAGTTATTTTCGATTATGGATAAGTAGTTTGTATTCTTCACGAGTACACGAACATAAATTATTTGCAATTCAATCCAATGTGTGAGATTATTTGCAGTACTCCACCTTAATTTACGGCGAAGTGCCCCGGCACGCACAAACACTAGCCACGCCAGTGTCGCATAGTAAAAACCTGCTTTTGGAGGTCACCAAACGAAAATTAGCTAGAAAACTAATAAAATATCAAGGATAAAGTCTAGTATAGGCACAATTACTTAGACTTATTGCTTCATTGTTTTAGGTTTAAACTAATATAAACTTGAATTTAGTTTTTAATGTTCGATTGAAATCTAGGTGGAGGTACAGTTCATTTAATTACGGCTTCACTACGCTCGCTACATGTATAAAAAGTTTTATTTATTTATTTATAGTGAATTAAATGGCTCAGTCTGAGTAAAACTTCAGGTGGCATACTTCTGCGGGATCTAATAAATAATTAGATAATTATCATTATTATCTGCCCTTATACCATTTTATTTGGGGTCGGCACAACATGGCTTTGTCTGCCATACTTCCAATGCATAATTTTATTAGACCATCCTCATCATAATCAATTCATCATTCACATCCCCATACTTTAATACCAATTTATTTGGGGTCGGCGCAGCATGTCTTTTCTTCCAAACTTCCCTATTAGTCGTCATTTCCTTTCTAATCATATCATCATTCCAACAGTCCATCCATCATTTCTTCGGTCTTCCCCTACTCTTATAGCCACCAACATTCATACTAATAGATAACGCCATAGATATCTTCCTAAAACGAAAACCAAGCTATATCAGCTACTATCTCCCTACGCAATTTGTAGAAGGCAATCAGGGGAAATAAGTTACCCCAATGCACGTAACCGACCAACTAACCAGCTGCCCATCGTTTAGGCAAAACTACTGCCTATCTGTGAACCGAATGCATGCAAAAAAAAACTATACATACCTAATCATGTTACCTAAAAAAGCATAATGTAGATGTAGTTGTTCAGTTATCGTTGTGTGATAGTGCAATCAGAAATAAATATACTTTGTGTAGTCCACATGATATGGCATCTCGCAAAATGCTGCTATCTCCTCATTTGTGTTTACGCTCCGATAGCGATACCTAACTGATAAAATCGTTGGGATTTGTAATTATTTTTACTGTACGCTCGTTACATGGTTATTGCACTCCTCGCTCGTATAGAATATAAAGTACTTTTACCTTAATTTTTTTCTTATTTTGCAGTAAAAAGTTTCACTGCAAAAAACGATAAACTTCTCGACAATTCAGTTAAATGTATCGGTCATCAGCATCACCATCATCTGTGGCAATAACATTTGCGGGGTAATTGCGTAACACACTAACAGTAGGAATGGCTTTCATTTTGACAGTTCAACAACATTCATTGCGTTATTTAAGTTGTTGAGTAGACCATTTTTTCGAACATAATTATGAAGCAATGGATTACCAATAAACTTCAAAATGATTCAAATTCTGATTAAAATAGTATGTCACGCAATTAGGGTGCTGGACATTGCAAACCACTGAGCTCGATAATGTACCTATCGATATAAAACTGTAATATACCATTCTTTTTCCATTATTAGATTGGGTTTGGGCTACGTATGGAATAACACGACGCTTTTAAGTAATTCTTCCTTTGGGACCAATAAAATTAATTGCTATTGGTGGCAATGATAATAAATATAATTGATAATCTCACTGATTAGGGCTAACATCTGTGTTTTCCCCGATTAGTCCTTGTTTGAAAATTGGTTTACAATACAATCTGGGTCAACAGCCCGACATCATCACCTTCACCTACACCTTCTGGGTCCCTATTTTTTTCTCAATCCCTACCCTCCTGTGCCAGCCTCATCCAGGTTCTATCCACAAAGGTTACGATGTCGCGCTAAGCAATTCTTCTATTTTGTAATAAGCAATAACCGATCGCAGTTTTGTTTTAAGCCTTCAAATACTACAGTATTCAATTAGCAATATTTGCTACGCGTCAAAATATTTTAATACTACGCTGTCCGCCGTGGCTCTGGTTCGTAGAACGTTAAATTTTACGTGAAAATATTACTTACGAAACATCACACTAATTAAATCATATATGTACAACGGTGGCACCATCGGACATTAATTCCACAAATTGGTCTAAATGACAATTGCTGTGCGCGGGGACCTCCACGCCGGTCGCCGCCGCGCCGGTCTGGTCGGTCGCGACGGTCGCCGGCTTCGGCCGCTGTTAACTTAGGGCCTACCAGACATGCTACTTTTTGGCAATTTTACGACTTCATCAATAATGCTTTGCGTTTTGGTGACTCTGCGTACGGTTGCTATAGAAAAATAGCGAATTTTAGCGACTGCTTCAATTCTGCGATCGTGATTGTATTTGTGTGGAGCAAAAAGCAGATGCTACAGCTTTACAAAAACACTGTGATTGGCACCTGTGCGTAGTATAGCGCTCAGTGACTTTATAATGTTAAGCTTCGGAAAAGCGGCTACATCGCCGATCGCTGAGACTAAAAGGCATATCTGCTAAAGCCCTTATTTAAGCCGTAACCTTGACCTGTCGCGTGCTAACTCAAATGCCGCCTGGAAACTTGCCGCTAACGTTTTTCAGTTAAATCCACACGTCACCGAAATGTACAAATATTATAATATTAATTGAACGCAACAGTACAAGGTGTTAACCTTGTATTATTCAACAAGAACTCTTGAATTCGTCCGCACAGTCACGTATGTTTTGACTTTTGCTAAAAGTTGCATTACATTATCAAACATGAAATGAGTAGGTACATCCGAACGGTTTCTTGTGTTTACCCACATAGTTTGTTCCTTGAAATCCAGCTTATCTAGAGTTATACTAATTAACAAATTTGGTCCATTTTATTGATTAGTTAAATGTCCTGTCAATGCTAAATCCATGTTAATATGTTACCTAGCTAGGTAGGTTCATTATCGTTTGTTGTTGTAAAAGTAGGTAAAACATAAGGTGTATTATACACCGCATGTATTTGATGTAAGTAGTTATTTAATAGCAGTAGTTAAACCCACTGCTGACGCAGTAAAATAATTACGATAAATTGGATGGATACTAGATCATAGAGTATTTGCATACACGCGTACTACGGTAATCATAGGTAAGTGCGATGTGATGTTAATATTTAACAATTACACAACCGTGTCGAATTAAGTCATTTGTTGTCTTTATGGAGCAGTGGGTAAACAACGCATTATAATAGTCCATTAGAAAACCCAATTTATCTAGTGTAAACGAAATGTCCCGAGATAAGGCAAATATTCGGTAGGTAGTGTGAGTTTGTTAAATATTTGTATTATACATAGCTACTTATCAAGGGTCATATACAATTAGAGGTCACTATTTTGTGGGGGGGCGAAGATCATAACGTAACTACGCTGTGCCTCAGAGAGTACGTTAAACTGTCGGCCGTAGTTGTCTGGAATTGATGTGATTTTCAATTACAGGTAGGTACGAAGGGATAAGTCTGGTCAAAGGGTGAAAATGATAGGCATAAAATCAAACTACCACAAGATGAATTATCTCAGCGGTGAGGTTATACGTTCACAATTTTTGTGTTCTTTTTAATTCTATTTATTTTAAGACAAGATTTGAATCTGTAGAGTTTCTTCGCGCTGGCTGTTAGTTTGGAAGTCGAGTAGGTACATAATATTCTAGAAGCAGATATTGTAGCTTTTCACCAGATTTCATGCGACATGTCTAGACATATACTGCTGCTGAACTCGTATATACTGCCTAGGCAGTATATACGAGACGCCTTCGAGACGTCTACAAGATGCCTACGAAATCTTACCATGGCATACGAGGTTCTACGAGATGTCTCGTAAGCGTCTCGTAGATGACTCATAGACGTCTCGTAGCCGTCTCGTAGGCGTCTCGTAGGCGATTCGTAGACGCCTCGTAGGCGTCTCATAGGGGAAGCGTAGGTCCGCCTAGGCGACTCGTAGACGTCTGGTAGGGCCCTGAAGGAACACGGGTGGGTTTTAGTCAGTAAAAGTCTGACACGCCCTCCTGATCCACCCAGAGCGGGAGAAGTCACTTGATGATTTCCCACCAAAAAAAAGCATAATATGTTCCTATTTGACTTCCTAACTCCAATAGCATTCATTTAAATATTTGTGCTTTTATTATGGTAGCAAAAAATAAATGCACGACTAAGATTTTGCGATAAGCTTGATAGTGTGCGGTGTCGAACCTACACATGCTTATCGGGGACAAACATTAATTTGGTTTATTGTGGGGTGGCAGGCAGTAGGGGCGCGGGGTGCGGGGCGCGGGCGCGGGGTGCGTTGGTGCTATTACGTCAATCAGCCGGCTGTGTCGCGTGATTGTACCTACTTCATTAGCCCCGCACTTACTGGCTGTCCTGCAAACAGTGCATTAGAATTTTCTTCGCTTTCCACTGTAACGGGAAAATAAAATAGCAATTTGAGAAATAAATAGAATTGGAGAATACCTTCATTCCTTAGTACTTACATTGAAATGATTGAATGTTTTTTTAGTATACGTACATAGTTACATAGCTAGTCGCGTAGCACATGCACGGGTCGACAAGCTTATAAAATGGCTACAGAAAATCATAAATCAGATTTAAACAAAAGTAAAACTGTCCCATTCGGTCATTCGCTCATTATTCGTTTTTCGATTTTTTTTTGTGCTGACCCCTTCGCTGAGGACTGCTTTTTCATTTTTAAGGTTCTTCAAACCACACTAGGCTATAAGAAGGTCTGTATTAAATGCCATGCATATAGATCTCGTGCTTTGTATGTGGAAGGACTCGTGGTTTTTTTTTTTGTTGGGTGGTATAACTTCTCCCGCTCTGGGTGGAGCAGGAGGGCGTGTCAGACGTTTACTGACTAAAACCAACCCGTGTTCCCTCAGTTGTCTGTGTGCCAGGAGCCGCGGTATCTCTTTCGAACAACCCGCACCCCTGGCAGGCATTGGTCCTTGCCGGCCCCATCAGTTGGCGCTGACATCTCTTGAGGCGCGCGTGGAACACAACGCGCCGTCGACCCGGGTTTGGTCCTTACCGCCTTACCGGACAGCGAGCTATCCATTACTCACCGTCCGCAAGCCCAGGCTGATTCCCGGAGTGGCCGGGAATCAGCCTGGGATTCCCGACGTCCAGGGCGTCTCCTAAGGACTCATGGCTAAGTTATTGCCTATTAGACGCACGGGTCGATCGAACAAGTTTAGTTACGCTTTCCGCAGCCGGCCCGTGGATGGGTGACCATCGTTACATACCGATACCTCGCCGTGCCTCGAAAAGCATGTTAAGCCGTCTGTCCTGGCTGTTATTCTTGGATCTTTGTGAGTCGTCAGAAGCCGGTCAGTCTGACAACTAGTCTCACCAAGGGGTATCGTGGTACTCAGGAACTGGATTGTGGAGGTCAGATAGGCAGTCGTTCCATGTGAAATACTGGTATTTAGCTGCATCCAGTTAGACTGGAAGCTTACCCCAACATAGTTGGGAAAAGATTAGGCAGATAGGTATATTGCTTTTTATGTAACGAACAGTTATTGGCCCATACTAGAGGTTATCTTGCCTACTTAAAGTTACGAGTACCGTGGACGCCCGGTAATCCGACAAACGTTTTGCAGGGCAGTGTCGAACTATCAAATTTGTCGGATTATAGAGTACTGCCGAAGAACCCCTATAGTCCGGATTTTTTAACAAAAGAGTACCTTGTAATCCGTGAAATTACAGATCCAATGATAAGATTCTATATGTATACAAATCATACCTACTTCATTATGTACGTCAAATTTAGTCAATTTAAGAACACAATAGAGAGCTATAGAACTTACAAAAAATAATAACTTTACATTAGAAAATAATTGTGTACAAACAAATGTACATATGTAGTAGTGGTGGCGCGTGCAAGTTGTAACCTGGTCAATCTTGCATTGTCTACATTAACGAAGATTGTCAAAACATTTTTCAATAAAAATAGACATGTCGGATTACAAGGGGTGCCAGATTATCGGGGGTCCACTGTATTTGTAAGTGACCCAGTATTACTACATAGTATGTACCTACGCATTCATTCATTAGCTCAACGGAAATAAAGCTTATCAGAGTACTATATTACTTCTGTATTTTCCCTTGCAGCTTATTTAGAGACGAAATGTCCTACAGACGCCCACTGACTTGTTTTCTGTTTTTTCCTCAAAGGAAACTTACTTAGCGATCCATTTTATTAGGTACCTATTCCAATTAAAAATCGAACCACCCACACTCAAATTGCGAGTGTTTCCTGTTTTTTTAAGATTTGAAATATGGATATGAGCCGTGGCCATTGTTTTCGATAAAATGAGGCAAAAAAAAACGAGCTGATATAAAGTATAGCTACAGTAGGTAGGTCCATCTGTTCTGTGGTTAGTCCTATAGCTATAATTTTTATCAGCTCCTCTTTTACACCTAAACCTATAGTATAAAAATTAGTTTATTATTTTAAATATCTTCCTGAAAAAAAAAACGAATCGGTGTGCATGCATCTGATTGTGTATCTGTTGTAGGCGTTACGAAATTTAGTTGTTTGGCATCCTACTATCGTACTTCCTACTAATATTTTAAATGTAAAAGTTTGTGTGTTTAGATATTTGGGTGTTTGTTACTCAATCACGCAAAAACGGCTGAACGGATTTGGATAAAATTTGGCACACATATAGATTATAATCTGGATTAACATGTACGATATTTTTTATCATGTTTGTACGTTTCTGTGGGATAATTTTCGACCACCACGCGGGCGAAGCCGCTGGCAAAAGTTAAATTTCAATAAGTTAACCTGAATAGATTTCTTCGATTTAGTCAATTACTCGTTTCTGACGTCTGTGTAGGAAAAGCTATTTAAAATAAATAATCTTCATATGGCTACTAACTAACTATGCTTCTTCACAGTTATTTTTGGTAATCCATCCATTTTTCTTATGTCAATTAAAAAAAACTACTGAAAAATTACGCTGTAAAGGTATGAAACAAGAAAATTTTCTCATATGAAAGCCGTTGACGTATGTCACTTTGCCCTAAAGTGCTAATTAATCCCTTTCATTTGAGACCCAACACGGCATCATACAAAAAAAAGTTTTTTACTTCCTCACGTTATGACCGCCATATTTATTCATTTTTATTCATTATCACACCAAACCAGCGGACGCACAAGAAGCTTCCAGCGATACCTCATTTGTCAAATTATGATAAGTGGTTTAGAATATAATACATACCCAAATACCGGTCATAATCAAACCCTCGTTTGCTTCGCCGTAGTCGGGTTATTTCTAAACGTTTTTCATATCTCTGAATTTTCCTAAAATACCTACTAGTCTTTTAAATTGAATAGGTATTACTTGCTCAATCTACACGCCTGTTATTCATAAAATATATTATCAATTGACACATTATCAAAGTATTACAAACAAGACGTACAATGAATAGGAAGATAAAAGTAGCATAAACTAATAATGGACAATAACAACTCGAGACCTCAATAAAATTCGACAACATACCTACCTATTCTACTAAAATATTTAGGTGATGGAAATATCCAAACCCATTTATTTATTGAACCAAACCACTTAAATTATTTCTACACACACCTATGACTACAGTTAAAATCATTATTTACAGTTCGAACTCCTGTTTAAGTTACGTCAGTGTTGAAAATTGTATTACTATTTTTTTGGGGTGTTAAAAGAGTGACGGTAATCGATAAATGTAATTACGTCACTGCTACAATTCCTTTTGTGACGTCAAAGGGGTGGTTTGTAAATAGGATTTTGTAAAAAAATTATCGAAGTCGAGGTAACGAAGAATTGAGCTATTTCCTGCTAAAGCCAAAGTAATGAAGGTGTATTGTAGTGTAGTAGTGGTACGAGTGACATTAAATAGGCACTTGACTTTCTCTCTTCACAATCAGGCTTTATGTTTCCACTGCTAGGAGACAGCGTCTTGTCTTTGATAGAAACTGGGCTATTATCTATCACGCACGCTCAGTGCGGTTTGATGGATGTCACGTGTCTTCGAATTTTTGCCTGGGTTCGAACTCAAGTCAGGCCCGATACCACTGCAGCATCACTGCTCTATCCATCCCTCTTACCTTTATACAGTTATCTCTCTTTTCTTTTAACTCTCTAATATTGTAACAATTATCTGATACATTGATTACTATCATACGAATATTTTGCTAATTAACAATCTTGATTAATACTTTTAATGTTTAGTAAAGTTCTGTGTTATGTAAATTGGGAACTACAAGAAAATAGTCCAATTGTTTGAACCAAACCCAGTGATTATAGCTATACGCCATTCATTTTAGCAGTTTGGGAAGCCCACGTTCTATGGTAGACGTTTACTCAAACGATTTGTTTATGGCCACGTCCAAACATGTTAAAATATGTGTTACATACAATGTTTGCTTTCTCAAACCTGTATATTTAACGCTGCTCTTTCCACGATGCGTCAATGGAAGAAACAATAGATGTGTACGTCAATGCACGCTGATACATTATGGATTTATGGTTAAATTTAACAAAAAGCGCTGTTAGAAGAATCCCGTTTGTTTAAAATTTATACATCTATGTATTTATGTATGAATAGATCAATGGACCCTCGACTTTGTCCCTCTCATCTTATATTATTTGCGCATATCATTGACATTTCGAAATCGGGCCCACCTACGCTCTCTTAAATTTTTAGATGAAAAAGAAAAAACTAAAAACAGGTCTTTGCCCTGCTATGGGACGACATTAAATAAAGTAAATTAATTCAATAATATAAGTTTTACAAAACTACCTCAATTCTTGCGGTCGACGACAGTAAAATTTTCATGCACGGATTTTCCCTTTTACACGGATTTTCCTACTTAAAACACGCTCATTCAGATAGGCGTGATTAGTATTTCAGCAGATGTGTTACAATTTCTGATAATCGTAGATAGGAGGATTCGCTTCCAACATCCTGTGGGTTTTTTCAAGCCATGGCTTTGACGTAGGTAGATTTTATATGGTAATTCACGAATTGCACTCCAAAACATAGATATTTACTTTACTTCAAAAACGTAATGGAGTTTTAAAAAAATCTAGTTGTTTCTTTAGAATAAGAAAAAGACTTAGTTCTGGATAGTTAGATTTCAATTTGATACACTACTTTCTGATTGAAACAAGTGTTTTTTTAAAGCTTAAACAATTCTTCGTAATGCGAGTTTTACGCAGGTGACTGTCGCGTCTAAATAGCAATTCGTTTTTTTTTTTGTTTTTGGGAATTACATCTCGCAGGTCCTATGAGTTGTCGGCAGCTTAACCGGACTTGCCTGTGGCTACCTTAATAAATTAATGCCTCCGCAACCAGGGCTTAAAAACATAAAACTTGAGCGACTACTCGCTAAGGGTACTCCCTGTGGGGCACAGCCCTCGGCTTAGAGCATCGCTAGAAGAGAGCAGCAAGGTTCGGGCTGGATTGGAATGAGGCAATTATTCAACTAGTCCGTTTCGACTTTAAAGTGCGGCGACAGGTCACATGCGGTGGGTGCGGTGACTAAAATCGACCATAAAAAGCTCAGTCGCAGGCAATCAGCCGCCTTATGAAGCTCGATATTTTGATGCAAAATGAACTAGTCACCTGCGATTTATCAACCTGTGTAAATGGGGTGGTGATTCGGCTTGTGAGGCAATATAGTAAGCGACCAGCCGCACGGCGAAAATCGACCTAGTGTAAATCCCTCACAACATTTATGCACTGGTTGTGCGACACAAGGACAAAAAACACTTGGCTGAGGCAGCGGGCCTAAAAAATAAGGTTGATAGCAAAAGGTCAAGGAAGGTTGTTACATGTTTTTTATTAACTTAATCGCTCTAAATGCGATTCAAAATGTTCAACCTTGAAAAGTTGAAGGTCGGACAAATGAGATCGTAGAAAATAAGTGAGGGACGTTTAGGTTTTACAAATATCTTCAAATCCTACTATCCTATCCTACCATAATATTTTAAATGTGAATGTTTGTATGTTTGGATGTTTGCTACTCAATCATTCAAAAAAGGCTGAACGGATTCGCATAAAATTTGGCAGATGGATAGTTTATAACCTGGATTAATACATAGCATAATTTTCATACCGGTAGGATGTTCTCTTGGGATAATTTTGAAGCTCTACGCGGGCGAAGTTGCTGGAAAAAGCTATTATTTTATTAATCAACAACATATCATAACATCAAGCCTGTATTCACAGAAGGGTTAGGCAGACTTCACCAGTATGTTTAAGTCCCATGAAATAGGGGGCGAACCTGAGAGCCATCAACCGACTCAAATCCAGATTCCGGGCTGCTGCTGAAAAATTCCGGATGGAAAACCCGGGAATTGAACCCAGGACCTCGTGCTCAGCAGTAGCGTTTGCGACTACTAGACCGACGAGGCAGTTCAAAAAACAAAGTTAGTTTATTTATAAACTAATTTACTTACATGAGATTATAAGAGAAACCACAACTGTTTTTTTGTGGGTGGGAAATTATCAAATAACTTGTCCCGCTCTGGATGGAGCAGGAGGGCGTGTCAGACTTTTACTGACTAAAACCAACACTTTTCCTACAGTTGCCTGTGTGCCTGGGCCACGGTGTCGCTTTTGAACAACCCCGCATCGGCCCTTGCGGACCCCATCAATTGATGCTGACATCTCTTAGAGGCGCGCGTCGAACACAACTTGCCGTCGAGCCGGGCTTGGTCCTTACCGGGCAGCGAGCTACCCATTACTCGCCATCCGCAAGCCCGCGCCTACGGTGGCCAGGAATCAGCCTGGTATTACCGACGCCCAGGGCGTCTCCTGCAGCGACTAGGGCCGTGAGGGCGCATATCTGCGTCTCCCTCACGTGCGCCGCCTCCCTCTTTGCGAGCATTACTGCTTCGCAGAAGGAGGTGACGGCTACCCATGCACTCTCGCTCCGAACCATGGCCTGGACCAGGGCTGGACGCGAGAGATTGCCGCCGCCGATCGCTTCCACAAAGTTAAGGCGGTATTCCGCCCAATCCGAGCAGACCTCCATCATATGCTTCACCGTTTCCTCAGGGTGGTCTACGCAGTGGAAACACCCGGGCGTTTCCTCCGCCTTATCCGAAACAGGAACCTGCCGAAACAAACCACTATGAGTCCTCGGGCTTAGATAATACCTACCTAATAGCAAAATCATCCTAAAATGTTCCCACTGCTGGGACAGACGCCTCCTCTCTTCGTGAGGGAGTGGACTATAACATATATACCACGCGGGCTCAGTGCGGTTTGGTAGATGTCACATATCTTCGAATTTTTGGGTCCACGACATGCCGGTTTCCTCACGATGTTTTCCTTCACCGTTTTGAGAGCTGTGGTGATGAAATATTTACACAAAGTAAAATGCCTGTTTGGATTCGAACCTTTGACCTACATCTCGTAAGTCGGGGCTGTAACCACTTAGCCACCACTGCTCTCCTAATACTTAGTTTTAATTGCTACACCACTGGTTCACAAGTCACTAGTTGTACTATTGTGTTCACCCAATAACTAATTATATGTTTTTTCTACTATAAGTAAGTTATTAGCTAATATTCAGAAACAGTAGGTACCTATATAGACGCCCGTTTTGATTACCTCTTCTCCGAGGTATACGTGAGAAGTATCAAATTAATCCAGGCATCAATGTGTATCAAGTACGGCCATAATCATGAATAATAAATAATCTTAGCTTCAAAAGACCTAGTTCTATTGGTGTAGACGTGGCCTCGAAATCTTCCATTTAGATGATTTTTTTTAAGAGTGTCTTCTAAGAACTGCTGCTGGTTCAGTTTGATTTTATGTCCCATATAAATAACATCTATCCCTATTAGCCGTTTAGGTCTAGTTCGTAAGTCTTTTAACTGAAATTTGGTATAAGTATACCTTTTATTTCTTGTAGCTTTCTAGCTTCATAGGCAGGCAATTAACAAATCATCGACACAGATCATTATTATTTTATCTAATAAGTATAGACACACTAGACACAGCTCAGCTTAACTCTGTGTCGAGTTTCTTGTAGCGTAAATTCCTGCCGGTTTTAAATCCATATAAAGGTTTTCCATAATCTTCTTCGGGTATATGGCCTCGGCAAGCCTTTGTGGTAATGAGTAAGCCTTCTTTGGCATCCTGAGTCAGTTTGGCTCATTTGTTCTTTTTCAAAATAAAGTCTTTCTGCCATACACGTAAAGATGATGCATATGGTATTCGGCCTAGCGATTTCTTGAACGGTGTTGCCATTCAGTGCTTTGAAGTGCTTTGTGAAGGACTTTTAACTATGCTAGAACGGATAGCCGTCAGCTTATGATTGCTGGACGTCGAAGAATCAAAAGACTATAGCGCTATCAACTGCAAAAGCGGAATTTGTCACCTTGACTAAAGTTGCAAAAGAGGCCATTCATCAAAAAAGTTCATTAAAAGATCTTTGGGCCAATTTTGAAAGAATAGTCATCAAACGACGGCCTCAAGTTAAATCAGAACGCAATGGTTAGTTCTAAGTCCAAACACATTGACTTAAAAATGACACCATACAGGACAGGTATCTGTCACTGCTTGCGGTCAAAATCAAAATCAAAAAGTCATTTATTCAAACTAGGCTGAGAGTCAGCTCTTTTTGAACGTCAAAATTACATAAGACAGTCCCCCCAAAACGCCCACCCTTCACCACTTCCTAGTGCTTTAGCTGGGAAGAAGAAGTGGCGCAACAAACTCCCCAGCAGCACAGCTGTCTGTTAAGTTAGAAGAACTTGATTCTATACAATAGTGGGTAATAAACATTACGAAACACAAAAACATTGAAAACATAGTACAGGCAAATAAAATAAACCAACACATGAACTAATATAATTATATAACCTGTCAGTAGTCAAGCTAATACTGGTGAAAGAACATGAACATTGTCTTGAGTTAATCACAGCGACCAACAATTATTATCGTTTAAGTAGTCGTTGACAGAATAGTAAGCCTTTGAACAGAGGGTGGATTTAACTTTAGCTTTAAACGCATTAAAATGCAAATCTAGCAAAGAAGAGAGCTTGGTATAAAAAGTTATACCAACAAAAGAGTTATGAACCTTATGAAGCCGGTGAAAGGGAACACGTAGTTTGTCCTTATTTCTAGTATTAATATTATGAATATCACTGTTTTTAGTATACAAGTGTATATTTTGCCTAATATATAAGTAGCGTTGGGATCGGGTTACCTCTTTCCCTCAAATATGGCGAGGGGGGTAATGGCTGATCTTTGCGTTATGCTCGTGAACGGGTGCTGCTTGTGGTGACTGGTCGTCTTGCTGACCATGATTTTGTTATTGTTGCTAATAATTACCTACCTGTTTATTTATTTTACGTCGATGGTCCTAGGTTATCATTTGTAAACATAATCCAGCATTGCATATGTAAGCTATCACGCCATTTATACCAGGAGGCTTTTATTTTGGTAGTATGCTTTGTTTACTTTTTATTTTTTGTGCTTGAGTTAAGTTTTCATTTTCTTTTTTGGTATATTGGCATGACTAGCTGACATTATGACAAATTTTTAAGTTCTGTGTCTCGTAATGTTGATTACTTTGCCTACCTATGTATAGAATCAAGTCTATCTAACTAAACAGACAGCTGTGCTGCTGGGCAGTTTGTTGCGCCACTTCTTCTTCACAGCTAAAACACTAGGAAGTGGTGAAGGGCGGGCGTTTTGGGGGACTCTCTTATGTAATTTTGACATTCGAAAAGTGCTGATTCTCAGCCTAATTTGAATTTGATTTTGTGAACCAAAGATCTTAGGGGTACTAGAACTCCTGATGACCACGCTGATGCTGTGAAGAGGAGTGTGAGTACTGGCCATCCCGTACCAATTATTGACACTGCATGTCGTTTGTTTTCTTTTTACTTTTTATACATATAACAGTCTTGTCAAATAATAAAAGCGATATCTTTGACCATGCATGTATTTTTCAAAGTTATAGTTAGAAAGTTAAGAATGCCAACGGTTCTTTCAAGAATTTCTGGAAACCACTTTGGTTTTTGTTAATCTTTCCAGCCTTGGCAAGAGTACCAAAAAACAGAGAGTTTCGACGTTAATGGGACCTAATTATCAGTTAAACTGTCCATTTTTTGTTATATTTTAATTTTAAGCTTAGCCAGATATGTATTTACCTACTTAGTTACTAAGAATGTCATATTAATTTCATCAGAAACATAAGATATTTAGTGGAAAAGTACCTAACTCTAGATGAGTAAATGTTATTATCATTCCTTATTAATGTTTGGTGGGTTTTTTCTACAAGCATTATCTAACAGTCTCGTTTGAATATATTTTTTATTCCAGTTGACATGTCACGTTTATCTAGGCGTCATTGTGTCGCCATTGTCAGTTGTCACTATTGTTGCTGGGAGCTGCGTGGGCGCATAGTTCGGTTCACTGCCCAGTTATCCAGTACTACATTCATAAAGCTTCCGTTTCGAAGCGAGTACGACCGTGGCCACACATCCGCCATGATTACGTGTGAGTCAGATAAAAAAAAACTTTATACAATGTAAATATTTCTGAGCGATAAACGTAAAAAAATATCAACATTGTTTTCCGCTTGTTTCGTCAGTTATTCTCAGAAACATTGTAGCAAAATTTTGTGCGATTGCAATTTTATTTTAATTATGTAGGTACTCACATACCAACATGCAAAGATAGTAGTACCTAACGGTAGTATCCTGTCTTATCGTTTTTAGGTAGTTCATGTAATTTCTGACAGAGTTTTCTTAAACTTTTTGCAACTAGTGATTTAAACTATTGTAAACAAGTATATTTCAGTCAAATTGTCCCGTCTCACAAACACTGTACCTACTTGGAACAATGGAATTACGTTTTGGACCTATAAATGGAAACTAAAATTAAATACGTCATAAGTAATAAAAACTTTATTAATAAAATTTTCATAGTATAACAATATTAGTTCTTAAGTTAATTGTCAAAAAACATTTTTCTTATAATCGAGTTTCAATAGCGTTATAAAGAAACGAGTAAAATAATTGTAAATCAAGAGATATCGTTCTTCTATCATATACATAGAATGACGAATCAGAAACATTGTAGGTATAAATTAATAAATAGCTTGCATTAGAGTAGAATAAAGCTTTCGTAATTGTAAAAAGATTGTCTTACAAAGGTTAATCATTCAAAAATTATGTAAATTATTTAATAGGTTATGTTGGTAGGATCATTACTACAGCTAAACGGGCATCTGGTTCAAGTTACTTGACGCCAACGTCGCGTGATGTCACCACAGTGGCGGTGCGGGTCACTGCAGTGGATTCGTTAGCAGTTCTTGCCGCGGTCCCCACCTTCCTAATAGTAGTTGTGGTCGTTGTCTTAGAAACACCACCATTGGCAAGTTTTTGGACATCAGTGTTGGATCGTACTTCTTCAGTAGCCGCCTGTTTATTCTCATGAGCAGTCGCATTCTTGACATTCCTTTCAACATTCTGTTCGAATCCTTCCCTCCTAATCACTTCGTTACTCCTTTCCTCAGTGCACTTACCTCCTCTTTCTCCCTGTTCTGCGGTCCTTATGACTCCATTCTCAACAGGAATGACCTCACTGTTCTGGTAGTGCTCAGAATATCCGTTTCCGTCGGCAGTATCGATAGTGTAAGATCCGCGACGGATCGGCTTCTCAGGAACCCACACGATGTCTTGTGTCAAAGATTCTCGATGCTGAACTGGTTCTGGCGATACTGTCGTGCTTCTGACCTCACTGTCGTGTCTCACTTGAGTCACATGCGCACGAGTGTTATAGATTTCATTCGTCTCGTTTGATTCTACAATATTTTGCTGATGAACATTCCTGTTATCGTCAATTTGGTCCCTATTCTGTTGGATAACAGTCCTTTGGACTTGAGTCACTTCCCTGGTATTATCGGTGGACTTTGGAGTTATTCTCTCAGCCGGGCGCTGGGACGCTAATGGTTTCAGCTGTCCTAAAAGAGGCGAGTGCTTGATACCGAAGGTTATTTGCGGCGTTTTGTTCATCTGCACCTGTAACCACAATGTTTAATTTAAAAAATAACTGTATTTATGATTATTGAAAAGTCCTTGTTTTTAGTCTATGAAAATATTTTTTTATCATATTTTTTTTTCTTTCCATAAATCTCAAAACTAGGACTGCGTTCGTTAATTGAGTGGTCGCAAGCACTACAGCCGAGCATGAGGTCTTGAGTTCAATTTTCAGGTCGGGTGGTACATATTATTTTTTAATTCTGGAATTTATATGGGCTTGTGGCTGGTTAATGGCAATAGAATCGCACGCAAAACTTTATTTAATCGATTAGTGCGACAAAAACGCTGGACGCAGTGGACGCCATACTGGTCTGTGGGTATGACGTCAGATTGCTGTGTTAACAAATGCGCTGATATTTTGTATGATAATCTACTTATCGTTGGTTTGCTGTTCCTGAATGTAAGATATTATTTCAATAAAAAAATACTTTGGTTACGAAAATAATAAAAGTACAAAGTGGTTCAGTTGATTCATTTATACAGCGGTATGACGTAATAACATGGCGGCTACTATTTCATGGTGTTCAAAACCATATACAAAAAGAACGTAATTCTTTTTATTGTATTTTTTTTTTTGTTATTTCATGAACTAAAACTAACATTTAACCGACTGCTTTTTGCCTAAGCTATCTCAATAATCTACTTTTAGATGTTTTCTCATATAGAGTAAAATACCCTATATTTGCTTGCAGTACAAGCCAGACTTGTAAAAGTATTTATCCCAATAATTGGTAGTTAATTTACCTTTTCGGGGGAGTAGGTGCCAGGCGCAGGCACTCGCGTGCGGTCGTCCACAGGCACCTTGTGACGTCCCGACATTGTGTACACCGGGGTGTCCAACACGGACGGGATGCGGTACGTATTCGGAGCTGAAAACAGTAGCAAAAGCATTAAAATATTGAATGACTAAACTGTTGTATTGTCAGCATTCCAAGTCCTCTTGTTATGATTAATCTCTTGACCTATTCTTCTATTCCTATAGTATTATGTGTTACACCCACTGTAAAAAGTTGTTAATTTTTAGTTGAAATCCAATAATGTATTAGTTCGTAATCCGCCATGCGTTGTTACTGTGATTAGTAACACCACTACTGCCTGCAAAACTAAAACTCACCAGGGGTTTCAGCGAATTTATTTGTATGTATTTTGATACCAAAAGTATGCTGTGGAGAGTAAGACAACATGAACTTGTAGCCCTTCTCAGGGTTGTAAGTTCCTGGTGCTGGTACCTTCAACCGCTCGTCTGTTGGTTCCTTATGTCTACCCGAAATCGTATACAACGGAGTTACGACGGGCGTTGGAATATTGTAGGAATTCGGAGCTAGAATATATTTATGAAGAAATATAGTAATCCTGAATTTAGAAACAATGACAGTGTCAATGCAAAGAATGTGTATTTACCTGGAGTGTCAGCGGGTATCACGCTGTTGTTTTTGATCCTGAACGTGTATTGAGGAGCAGAATGCAGCAACACTTTATCAGCTTTCTCAGGATTGTACACATTAGGACCAGGTGTATCGTTTATTTTATCTTCCTTGCCTCTTGGGATAAGGGAGTGGGAAGGATAGTGATGATGAGTAAAGTTATCGGCTTTTTCGGGATTATAAGCGTTCGGACTTGGAGTGTTAAATATTTTAGCAGCATCTATTTTTGGTCGGAACGAATAAGACGGCGCATGTTCATGTGTCATTCCATCACCCTTTTCCGGATTGTAAGCGTTACAAGCCGGATAGTCGTTAATTTTAACGTCTTTGCCTCTTGGGGAAAAGGAGTGGGAAGGATAGTGGTGATGAGTAACGTTATCGGCTTTCTCAGGATGATAAGCACTCGGACCAGGTGTATTAAATATTTTAGCGGCATCTATTTTTGGTCGGAACGAATAAGATGGCGCATGTTCATGTGTTATTCCATCACCTTTTTCCGGATTGTAAGAGTTACAAGCCGGATAGTCGTTGATTTTAACGTCTTTGCCTCTTGGAGCTAAGGAGTGAGCAGGAGAATGGTGATGAGTAACGTCATCGCCTCTTTCAGGATTATAAGCATTCGGACCAGGTGTATTAAATATTTTAGCCGCATCTATTTTCGGTCGGAACGAATAAGACGGCGCATGTTCATGTGTCATTCCGTCGCCCTTTTCTGGACTGTAAGCATTAGGAGCGGGATAGTTTGATGGTTTATCAGCTGGACCTTTTGACCCAAAACTGTATTTAGGCGTACCATCTAGCATGTAGTCATACTTGCTGGGGTCGTACGAGTTAGGGCCGGGTGTTTCTTCTGGTTTATGAAATGGATGTTTCATTCTAAATGAATATGCTGGGGAACTCTCCAGCAAAACTTTATCACCTTTCTCTGGGTGGTATGCGTTTGGACCTGGATAGTTATCAATCTTTCCGGGTTGCCCTTTACCACCCATCGTAAATTGTGGCGTGCTATTAAAAATATGGGGATCGTATTTATTAGGTGCAGGAGAATCAGAAATCTTAGCATCTGGCCCTTTGCCTGACATAGTATATTTAGGGGTATTGGAGGGCAAGTGTGGATCATAAACATTTGGACCAGGCGTATCAGAAGGCTTGCCATCATGTCCTTTCCCAGAAATCGTATACCGCGGAGAGTTATCAGGTAAATGAGGGTCATAGCAATTCGGCCCAGGTGTATCAGATGGCTTCGCATCATGTCCTCTACCAGCTAAAGTGAATTTTGGAGTACCATTGGGCATGTGAGGGTCGTATGCGTTAGGAGCTGGCACTTCAGACGGTTTCATTGCTGGATGTCTTCCAGAAAAAGTATATTTAGGTGTTCCATCGATATAATGTGGATCATAAACGCCGGGCCCAGGTGTATCTGAAGGTTTGGCATCGTGGCCTCTGCCGTACATACTAAATTTAGGCGTGCCATCTAATAAGTGTGGGTTGTAATTATTCGGCGCTGGTGTATCACTTAGCTTATCCGTAGCAGTCTTCGGTCTGAAAGTGTACGAGGGTGATGACTCGTGAAGAAGTTTATCAGCCTTGTCTAGACTGTACGCATTGGGTGCTGGGACATAATCTGTTTTTGGTGTATAACCTTTTCCACCCATGCTAAATTGCGGTGAACTATGATACATTTGCACAGAATTCTCTGGCGCATACACGTTAGGTGCTGGTGTATAGTCAGTTTTCATAACGTGATCTTTTACTCTGAATGAATAAGCAGGTGACGACTCGTGCATTATTTTGTCAGCTTTATCCGGACAATAAGCATTAGGAGCTGGAGTATTGTCAATTTTATCACAGTGGCCTTTACCGCTCATAGTATATTTAGGGGTTCCGTCCAACATATGCATCGATTTTTCCGGAGCGTAAACATTAGGTGCTGGTGACTCACTCCTCAGAACAGTTTGATCCTTAATCCTAAATGTATAAGCTGGTGAGCTCTCATGAAGGACTTTGTCAGCCTTCTCAGGGCTGTAGCTATTTGGAGCTGGAGTTTCTGCTAGCTTAGAACACACTCCTTTGCCTGAGATAGTATACTTAGGTCCACCATTCAACATATGCATAGACTTTTCTGGAGCATAGACGTTCGGACCTGGTGTTTGTTCAAATTTCTCGACTATTTCTTTAGAACGCATCGTATATGAGGGGGAACTTTCGTGTAATATTTTATCAGCCTTTTGGGGGCTATAGTAGTTTGGACCGGGAGTTACGTCATGCTTTTCAGCTACACCTTTACCAGCCAAAGTATACTTTGGCCCATGTTTAAGAGAATTTAAAGATTTTTCTGGAGAATAAATGTTTGGAGCAGGGGCATTGTGTTTTTTAATGATTTCGGATTTTGTTCCGAAAGAGAATGCGGGTGACTTTTCTCTAAGCATTCTATCTGCCTTTTCGGGGCTGTAAGCGTTAGGAGCAGGAGCTTGTTCAGACTTTTCTAACTTCATTTTTCTTGAAAAGGTGTTTCTTACGATTTTGTCGCGCACAGTTTTACCCTGAAATTACAGAAATCATTATTAGTAATATTTATGTTCAGAAACTACTTACAACTTAATAATACACATCTACAATTCTATTTATCTACACAGTATTAAAATAAACAAGTACCTGGTTAATAGCTGGTCAGTAGAAGCAGCGACAACATGCAAACAATATGTTAATAATGATGTCTAAACTCTGGCAATCATGCCTATGCGTTTTGTCATCAGACAACACATGTCATAGCAGCTTGAAGTAGGTTATGTGAAAAGTATGATTTTCTGATAATATAATTTTATTGTTAAAACGATTTCTAGAAGAATATTTAATAAACAATTTTATATACATCACAAAATAAATAATAAGTACTACAACGATGGAAAGTTTTCACCTCCCACAAAGCATGGCGGTGAATGATATGGATGCGTAAATCTTGTTACAGACAGATGTCGGTTAGATGGCGGCGATCTCTTCTGGAGCGGGATGGAGGATAGCTTGCCCCGCGTACTGCGAGTGCCGGATGCCGAACGTGTGCGCCGGCGCCCACGGCAGGTTCACGCACACCTGCACCCACCCCAATGTTAGTACATGTCATGATGTAAGTAGGGACAGACAGTTTCAGAGCATTTGAACTGGACCCGGAAGGCACCAGAAATACACTTTTAATGAAATTGTCGAAAGGTGAACACAAGCTGCCAATTTGTCTCCAGTTCAAATGTTCTTATGTATAATAATTGTATCGCTTGTTAAAAGCATTAGTCAAAGTCGATATTAGTAAGCGGAAGGTTGATGTTGTCGAATTTTATTGTTAGTTGCGAATGCGCGCCCACTATCAATTCAACCCCTCCGTGCGGGCGTTATTACTGGCACTGAAGTAAACTTCCGCGTGGAGAGAATTTAGGAAGCATTCAATTCTGACATTAATTTATGCACAAAATTCACGAGCGCGCTGACATCATCCGCCTCGCCTCGACTCGGACTATTTCACAGAGGCACAGACAATGATTAATGTAAGCAATATAATAAAGACGGGACAACATCAAATACCTACTCGCTGGTCAGTCGGTCATTTTTATGATAAGTATAAGTCATCCTTTAAAGCAGTTTAATACTAATATCCAAGGATAATAATTATGAGTTCATAGAATGACATCATCATCGATTTGTTATTTTACCATGGATTACTAACAATTGAATTTTTTTATTACCTTTTCGGGGCAATATACTCCGGGTCCGGGCACGATGGCTGTCGGTGGCTTCCTCTCTCGCCTTGGCGCGATGGTGTACGCCGGAGGCCGTTTGGTGAGTACTGCGGCAGCTTTGTCGGTGGTGTAGGTGCCGGGTCCTGGCAGCGGGATCTTGCACTCCAACGTCTTGCCACGGCCCGTAATGCTGAATGCTGGCGCTGCGCGTTTACCACCCTCCTTTGCTTCTCCAAGCACAGGGGGCATGGAATATGTATTCGGCGCTGAAAATGATACGATCAAACGTTTATTATATACCCAAGTAAGTGGCCTTATCAAAAATGTAGGTTTAAACGGGTGTCATAAATACCCTCTATATAAAATGTACTTTACCACATATCGCGTGAATAATGCTAACATTACAAAGCAGAGTAAAAAATTAACGTAACAAAACAATGTGTCACAAAAACAACAAATGAACAAAAAATTAAAATGACATCAGGGAACAAACGATGATACGACGCAGCTACATACATACTTAAATGCACCTCGGGAAAGCTAGATGATGACCTTGATGAGTAACTGCCTCTTATCATTACAATGACGTAACAAAAACAAAGGACCGAAAGGTCTAAAACAAAGAACTACAAACTAAACAATTTAGAACTTAAGTGCAATTGATGCATGTGACTTTATAAGCGATGAAAAAAAGGAGAAGGAGGTTCACAAGTCGCAAATACGACATATGTTCTGACACATTAAGTCTTTAGAATCAGACAACGAAACATGGAACAAAAATTAAAGCTGAAAAAGTATATAAGCGCAGAACATACTATGTAAGACTTGTATTGTAATGAAATAAAATATTTGAACATCTAAAAATGTGGCCAACTGTAATTCTATAAGAGATTTATAAATCATGCTATTTTGAGCTACAGCTACGCAGCACAGTATGACCAAAGCTACATGAAATTACATCAATGTGTCTTTGGCACTTTTAAGTTGTACTACTAGATCACAGGTAGAAAGCACTCAGCAAAAACATAAGTACGCGTAGAACATAAATAGGTACTAGAAAATGTATGTATAGTGTGTTCGAAAAGTACCCGAGGAAAGTGTAAACAAACCCTGTTCAGATTAAATTCTTACGGATTCTTCTTCTAAAGGAAATTAGTAACACAGTCATCAGTATCTAGAAGTTTTAAACTACATATTTCACCACTTTTTCCAACAATTATTGTTTTAATAAACTTATTAAACTGTCATAAAAAAATAATCGTTGTAAATTGAAATGCCAAATGTACAGTAAAAACAACTTTATGAGGATTTTAAATTAGAATATAAGGATTAAGTGATAAAAAATCAAATCAAAGCACTCAATCTATAAATGAGGAAACTGGCATGTCCTAGAACCAATAATTCGAAGACATGTGATATCTATTAACCCTCACCGGGCCCGCGTGGTAGATTATGGCCCACTCCCTCCCACAGAGAGTAGGCCTGTGTCCCTGCAGTCGGAACATTATTATTCGGCTAATTATGATTCGTAGGTTTGTTTCCTGATCCATTTGTATACATTTTCATCAAATACTTTTAGGACAGATCATGCAGACCATACATTGTTAACAGCAGCAGAAACTCTACAAGTGACTTGTGTGCTAATACTAACAAACAGCTACGAATACCGTTGTACAGCAAGATTCAAGATTGATTTCAAATTGAACTACATGACCAAAGGCACATGCTCCGAGAAGGTTGTGAAGAAACCTGGCGTTTTGCCGCTGGGCTGTGGGGGGTTCACTCGCAGGCCGATGGAGAAAGCCGGAGCATGGTCGTACACAGCCCGGACTGCTTTGATGGGCTCATAGTCGCACGGCGCAGGAGTCGCAGCTACTCGCGGCGGCGGCCAGCGACCGTGAAGAGATGCCGCGGGCGCACCAGACCGTCCTGCTTGTTCGATCAAGCGGGACATATTGTACGCCCAACCGCATGTTAGTATTAACACTTGCAAATACGAAAACCGCCTTTACTGCTACGAAGCAAGAGCTTTCGAATTGTTACCAAGGACGTGCGGTTGACTGTACGTGAGTATCATTTATAAAATTGATGTCTCTGTTTGTAATGTCAAAATCACAGCTTTTTACTGTATGCATTGAACATACATATGAAAGTATATACGGTACTTTTAACGAAAAAATATTATTTAAAATTTTTGTGTGTGTGTCTGTCTGTATGTTCCGGTAGCAGCTAGTTATGATACTTATGATATATAAGATAGGATCAATGTCTGCGAATACGTATTGCCTCCTATATTATTTTATTCTGTCAACAGCACTGGTGCGTAGTGCTTTAATGATATTTGTCTTTCAGATGACTTTCAGAGGCGCCAGACAATTAGCAACTATTCCGCTATATGAAATGGTTTTCATTTTCTTTAGTTATGTATCTACTGCCAGCCTTAAATATTGATTTGATCTTCCTGTGACAAAATACTTTTATTCCAACGTAGAAAAATCTAGCAGTTCTATTTTAAAGGTACGCGAGTCATGAAATCCCTATGCAGAATTTAATGAACTTTTACTGTTTAATATTTACAGCTTCAGTAAAGTAATAAAAGCCGCATAATAAGGTCTTTGTATAAGTTATGCGAACGCAACACGAAGTTAACTTGTATTAACCCTGTATTTGAACATATTCAGGCCGTAACTATTCCGTTGCATGTCATTATTTGCAGGACTAACTTAAACTTCGAGAATAAAAACGACATTGCAATCATTTTCATTGTCAAACCCTAAAAGCAATCCAATGTTACTCAATATTCATATAGGTAGAGGTACGTACAAGTGTACCAACTAAGGTCTTATTTGAGTATGTTAAGCACACATAAAAGATAATAAATCATGCTTGCCGTACAGCAAAAGCAACTTAATTCATTGCTCTAAAGATTAGCTCGACATTTCTCATGTTAATGTTCAACCATTCAAATGAAAATTAACTTTGGCCTTTACCTATTAAACCTAATAGGAAATATTATACATCTATGGCTCTCAATCGAGTACATACACAATATTAAAAGTCAAATAAAATTATTTACCAAAGAAATCCTCCCGTTCAAGTCGTAACTGAAACACTGCACTCGAGATCCTTCTAGCACTGATAGCCTAAACACAACTTGTTTGAACAAGCCCTAGGTACGGTGTAGTGGCGAGTGAAGCGAGTTGGATGCGCGACTGAGCCTGTATGGGGTGACACTGTCGGGGTCCGACCGGCACCTACACGGCTCTGAGCCTCTGACTCACCGAGAGCCGATCACCTTCGCACATACGGACTTATTTGGAGACATCGACCAAATGCAGCAGCCGGAGAAACTTAGCAACTGTTCGATCATCCAATGCCACAGTAATTGTCCAATTAAGAACATAAACATTAACGACTATGATATATCTACATACGGCATATTCATTCTTGATTCGATAAATGCTGTTTTTATTTTCTCTACTTTTGTCGTTCATTTTGCTGCCAATTAGTCTTGATGTTTGCGAAATTAACTATCAACAAGTTTATTGGTACCTACTAATTGAAGGAAAAAGATTGTGCGCAATACTCACATGACTAGATAGGAACAGGAATATCAGTCTATTGAATTTACTTGCCGCCTACACGTCGTATTTTTTGTCAGTGACAGTGTAAATAGCAAGTTTAATTCAATGACAATGAATATGTCGAATCAGATCGACAATTCGGCACCCAAATGGCTGCGCCTAATGGAAAAATACTTGTGCCCCTAGTATAACTTTGGATGAGGTTTGGGATAACTTTGAATGAGGTTTAAACATTGCGACAGTTTTTTAATTAACATACCAACCTACTCTTCATTGTTCAGCTCAAAATGCCACAGTGGATAAATACAATAAAATGATTAGCAGTAGATACCAGCACAATGAGGAAAATGAAAATAATCACGTACCTAACAACTTTAAACATTTTAAGTGCTTAAGTAAATAAGTATAAAATACCACTGCAGACGACATCGCGCCATGTAAATCAGATTGCAGTCATGACCCACTTACAGATTATTTGTCGCAGCATGAATCACGATACTATAAATCCTAAAGGTATTCTGGAAGAAATATTTATTTCAGTCAATCTGCAAGGCAATCTTAAAGAGCTGATTCTGTTTTCAGACCTGCTCAATATTCATTTTATGCGCCTTACTAACATCTTGTACTTACACGTGGAACAAACAAACAAGATTGTTAATGATCGAGTTAAGACAAACAGACTAAATACTGCGTATAATTCGTGGGCGGCAGACTGTATAATTGCCGATAGAAAGATAAACGGTTTTGCTCGAGCATAGGCAACCCAAGCAATTATCCAGTAAACGACAATTGCAGACGGCTACCCACGATTCTATTTTACGAGCCAAGAACAAGTAAATTTGATTGTTCCATACTCTGCCGTCGTCGGCGGGATGTGCTCTACTAGCTACATGGCATGTGCCAAGAGTGGGCGAGGCCAGCAATTGAAAAATCAATATTATTCACAATCAAGCGGTCAACCTTTGACCTAGACCTGCCTGTTATGATAGGTACAAAACTAACAAACTAAAGTTATATAAGACGGGCTGATAGTTCCCTTAAGTTATAACAGCTATACCAAACAATATCGCCAGCTTTTATAGGCACCTAAAACGACCGCATTGACGCCCAAATCATGTGACTGTCGTAGGCAGGCAATTTGGGAAGTAGTTTCGGAAAAATGTCCTCAGAACACGCAGCTTATGTATGGGTTTGATGCCATCGATTCACTTAAACTGGCACAATCGTGACGACAGATTTCTCTTTTGTGCTTTTGTGGAGAATGAGCTTGCCTTATGAATAAGGCAAGTGTTGTCACCCGGATGAAAATTCTCACAGGAAATGTGTATTTTTCCCGGAAAAAAGTATGCCTATGTCATTGTCCGGCCCGTAAACCTCTATGCAAAAAATTCAGTCGATCTGTTGTTGCTGCGTGAAACTGCAAACACATTTTTATTATGACATTTGTAGGTAACTCACCTTTAGCTGTCATTCCTTCTGTGTTGTATGTAGCGGGTCCAGGGCCAGCCCTAGAGGTGCTGGAGCCAGGTGGATCAAGCTTGTGCCCGAAGGTGAAGGCTGGGGCTCGAGGTCTGCGAGATTCTTGCGGTGGTTTTCCTGTGTTTAACACCAGAATTTAGAAACCACCTAAAATTATAGATTCAACTCGCCAGAGTTTTTTTATGGACATGATTTAATACAACTTTCTATTTGAATCGAATTAGTTGGATTGTGTACAAAAATAATCATCTAACTTCTACGCCAACGCGTTTCCATTTTACTAAGTCCTGGGTCCACTTTGGTAACAGCAGCTCCCTGCTGTTACCAAAGTGGAGCCGGAATGGAATTCTTCCGGGCTAAGAAAAGATGACCAAATTGATCACAAGGGTAGCTTGTAGCATTTGGGGCTAACACAGCTATCAGACCTTGGCAACTCAGAAAACTGATAAACTATACCTTCAGAATAGTTATATACAGTCCAGAGAAGAGGAGAAGAAGCGCATCATTAAATCCGTAATTATTGAGGATGTTCACACCTGCCTTTTGAGTCTCAAATGTTTGTTTTTTAAAACAATATTTAAAGGAGGCTTCTTCTGTTGAATCCATTTTGGAAGACAGGTTTGGTGTATGCGCAAACGCGTGTGTAACCGGTGTTGAACTTTTCAAATACCCGTTACAGGAGATTTCTACATAAACATTTCGACTTATTCAAAAAGGTACTTTCGTTATTCAGTGAATTTTTGGTAAAGTTAGTTATAGACTGTGGACTGACTTTGGTTTTGATAACTTGAATGACATTGATAAAGCGTCTCAAAACTGATAAGTAGGTACCTACACTCTCTCTTATCCATATTTTATGTTTTGTAAACATAAAGATAGATTTATAGAAACATAGACAATTTTGCAGAATAGGTACGTGATGTATAACATAATAGGTATTAACGAGTGGCTTGGTCAATGTCACACCATATTGTGTAGCACACGCACTGATGGAGCTCACCTTGGACGGGGTCGACGTTTTCGTCCACAACCCACGCTTTTACCATTCCATTTATTTACTTATGTGACGATGAGATTTCATAGAAATGCTTTTAATACAATTTCTAAGAAGCAATTGCTTAATATAACAATAAGTGAATGTCGACACGTCTTATTGTTATGTTGTGAAGGTGCGAATGTAATATATATATATGTGCTGTGATTATTAACCTTAAAGTACCTACTTACTTTTATAAAGAATCCAAGTGTTAACACAATTTCAACAATTCAACTAGTTAACTTACTAATAAAACTAAAAATAAATGTGCGAAGTTATTTGGCGAATAACATTATAAGTATGATCTCACTTTGTATATCAACAGCGCGGACGAGCAAGGCCGGTGTTGCGGTGCGCAGGCAATAATCTCACAACTCAAAACACAACCTCTATTGGAGTGGGATGGGTGACGTAAGCGCGGGCGCACGAGACGCGAACAATACCGGTCGAAAGAACGCGCCGAAAGATATGACCATACCGACACTGTGCTATGTACACAGTCACGCAAACACGCCACATATTATTAAGTATGTATTTGAATGAAATTATGGAATGTCACGTCAGATTTTAAGCAATCCCTGTTTTACATAAGAAAATATTGGAATTTCCACCACTTTATTATTTTGGACACATATTTGAACATAACTGCGGTGTTCTTGAAGAATAGTTTGCCTCATTATCATGTCATGTTTGTAGTTCATCGTGTATTTATTCATTCACGTAGTATCTTCCATTATCTATCAATAATAAATATTTTTAACTGCCGTCATTTGTTATAATTAAGAAATGCGAAGTAGCAACTATTTTATAAAACGTGTTTTGCGGAACTACATTACAATTCTAACTAAAACGTGATTTACGAGCAAAAGGCGTTTCCGTGCACAAAAACTACGCTACAGGTATACAAGTAGGTACAATACTATGAAAAAAGCCATGCGTATTCTTTACCTATAAGAGTGGGGAGGGATACGACTGCAGGGCCAGGACTGGACGCCTCTGCAGCGATGGGTCCTCGGCGGGTAGTGGGAGTCCACGGGTTCTGCCGAACGCCCATTGGACCCTCGCACGGGTAGATAAACTTCGAGACCGATGACGCAGTGCGTTCAGGTCGTGGAGTTCTACTATACCCCTAAAATATCGTTTATTATTACGGCGGGAAAACGAATGGCATCATCATCAATTATGGTATAGTTTCATGCCTCAAGGCATAAGCTTTTATATACTTTTTGCTGTCGAATTTTAATTGATCACCTCGTTTTATTTCTGTTGTTCAATCACTATTTTATAAATAGCTCTGATAGCAGTGATTTCATTCAGAAACTTGATCAAGTTTCGGAATAACCAGGTGTGTAGGTACCTCTACTAATACAGAGATGAATCTAACGAAAGATTAAGCTCAGACATCCAAAGATGAAGGTAATTTAGGTACCTAACTATTACATAAACCTTTGGATGTACAGATACCAGTTACAAGTACTATGTTACTGATTTAAGATTTTCCTAAAATGTCCCACGCCCTCTCTGAGATGGGCAAAGGAGTCTTTCAGACCATTAAAAGCAGTCGGTGTTCCGCCAACAGAACTACCAAAAGTACCTTTGGCCTGGTAGTAAGAATGAACCTTAATGCCTCATGAATATTTGATGAATTCAACTGAATACATAAGTAAATGCTGATTACCGGGATTATAGAGTTCGGCCGAGGCGTTTGACTCATTATTTTACTCATTTCTTAACACTTCAAAATAATTATTGAAAATCTTAAATACGTGTAAGAAAGTATGATTTTTATTTATATAATACGACATAAATAAGTATCTAAATGATTACTCAATTCCCAGTAAAATTAAATTACAAATAGATAGGTATGTCAAACTCTGACACATTCCTTATTATTTTTCTTTTCCATTTAGGTACACTAATGAGGTTGACATAATATATTAACTTCACAAATTAAACTTTTTTTTTACTAACGCCCAATTTTGTTGATTTATTAGTTAACACCTAGGTGTCTCACGAGACAAGATGGCGTCATGCTTCTAATACCGTCTTTTAGGCAACAATTTTATCAGCAAACTTCACGTTATGTAGATTACCACATAAGGTCCTTCATAATCTAGAAAGGAACAGACGGATATTTGGGTCTTCAAGAGGCTTTGGCGACAAGAGACTAAAAATATTTCTGAATATTTTCATATCTGGACAAATCTGGCGGATGGTACCTAACCCTAAACAAAGGTACTTTCTTTTTTAAAACTTGAAAATGAACAAATCAAAAAAAAAAAAAAATTTAAACTGACTCATAATAAATATTATTGCTCATGTCTTAGGGCAAAATTGAAAAAATGTTCGGCTTGTAATTTTATATTCCTTTTTTGCCATTATTTCTAAATTGTCAAGCCTTTAGTTTTCTTATTAACTAGCTTTAGCTAGCAGCTTCGCCTGCTTGGAAGTCGAAAATTATCCCATGGGAACGTTCTACCGGTATAAAAAGTATCCTATGTGTTAATCCAGAGGGGTAATTGCGTAATACACTATCCGTAGGAATCGCTTTCATTTTGACAGCTCCACGACAATCATTGCGTGGTTTACGTCGTTGAGCAGACGAATTATACAAACATATGAAGCAGTGGATTAACAATAGGCTTCAAAATGATTCAGATTCTGATTAATACTGTGTTACGCAATTAGGGTGCAGGTTATAATCTATCTGTATGCCATATTTTATCCAAATCTGTTCAGCCATGTATGCGTGATTGAGTAACAAATCCAAACATCTAAACAAACAAATTTTGTCATTTATAATATTACTAGATTTTGCCAGCGGCTTCGCCCGCGGAGGTCGGTGTATTGTACATATAAACCTTCCTCTTGAATCACTCTTATCTATTAACAAAACCCGCATCAAAATCCGCTGCGTAGTTTTAAAGATTTAATCATACATAGGGATATAGGGACAGAGAAAGCGACTTTGTTTTTCACTATGTACGTAGGATTCGTGTTAATACCTATTTCTGAAATATTGTACACAGAAACTGTTGGTGTACCTTTCCAATAAATATTAACTGATGTAACATCATACGCCCATTTTCCCTAAAGGGTTAGGCAGAAGTGTATATATATACTCGTGTATAGGATAATATAAAGTCCTCTGCTTAACTTGGAATCTTTTATACACGGAGTAAGTAAGAATGAGTAGACGTTATTCATCGTCATCATCATCATTTCCGCCGAAAGACGTCCACTGCTGGACATAGGCTTCCCCCAGGCTCCTTGACTTCGACTGGTCTTGTGCTTCCCACATCCAGCGGATTCCCGCGGCCTTCGTAAGGTCATCGGTCCACCTTGTGGGAGGCCTTCCCACTCTACGTCTTCCGGTACGCGGTCGCCACTCCAGAACTTTTCGGCCCCATGTGCAATCTGTTCTGCGAGCAATGTGCGCTGCCCACTGCCACTTAAATTTGACAATTCTTCGGGCTAAGCCGGTTGCCTTGGTTCTCCCGCGGATTTCTTCATTCCTGATTCGATCACGTAGGGAAACTCCGAGCACAGCCCTCTCCGTTGCCCTTTGGCTGACTTTTAGCCTTCTGATAAGGCCCACTGTGAGCGACCACGTTTCTGTGCCATAAGTCATCACCGGCAACACAAACTGGTCAAAGACCTTAGTCTTGAGACACTGTGGTGTTTGGGACGAGAAGATATTGCGAATCCTCCTGAACGCTGCCCAGCCAAGTCGGATTCGACGATTGACCTCTTACTCAAAGTTAGACCTACCTAACTGGATAGTTTGTCCTAGGTAAACGTACTCGTCCCCAACTTCGAGTGTAGCGCCTCCGATCGTCATGAGAATGGGTGTTACTTGGGCATTTGACATGATCTTTGTCTTGTCCATGTTTATTATAAGACTCTTTTCGTCCTGCATGGTCTCAGCTATGACAACTATATCATCGGCAAAGCGAAGGTGAGTGATGTACTCGCGATTGATGACGACGTCCTCCAGTGCAGCGGTGAACAGTTTCGGAGAGATAAAGTCTCCCTGTCTCACACCTCGCTGCAGAAGGATAGGTTTCGAAGTCTGGTCCAGCTCATGTCTCGATCGAATCGAAAACTTTTTCGTAATCCACAAACGCTAAGCAGACAGACAGGTTATACACTTCGGTCTTCTGTATTATAGTACATCTTATATTCGGCCTGCCGCAGCGTATATATGTGGTCTACGATGTTGAAGCCTTTACGAAATCCTGCTTTTTTGGGAGGCTGGAAGTCGTCAAATTTGCGCGCGGGACGGTTCGTGATGACTCTCGAAAACAGCTTGTAGACATGGCTCAGAAGTGAGACGGGTATTGTCACCCTTCTTAAAGAAAAGTACCACCACACCTCTGTTCCATGCCTGTGGCGTTGTGCCCTCGAGTATGACGAAATCAAACAGCTTCTGGAGGGCCTTAAGAACGGGTTTTTCCACCGGCCCTCAGGAGTGCGGCCGTAATTCCGTCATCACCCATCCCCATGTCGTTGTCCCATGTTGTTTTTAAGCTGTTTCAGAGCCATCCTGTTCTCGTACAAGCTAATGTTCGGGATGGCTTCGATATAGTGTGGGGTCAATATAGCTCTTGGGTCGTTTGTCGTAACGAGGTTGCTTGTTGACCTTTGTAACTGTCCATAGAATATCTCGATCTCTCTGAACAGCTCAGGCATAGCGGATACGATCCTGCCATCATCGGTCTTTTTCGCAAGCTGACTCTGCCCAATAGACAGATCTCTTACAAAGACCTTGGAGCCCTTGTTTCGCTCTATCGCGTCCATGATGAGGTCCGTATTAAAACGGTAAAGGTCGCTTTTCAAGGACTTAGAGATCCGTCTATTAAGCTGTCAGTACATTAGCACATCGACTGAAGCCTGCAGGATCATTTCACGCCTCTCCTCTAGAGAGCTGCAGTAGCTATAATAGCAGAGTCACTGCAGAGTAAGATCAGAGAGTTTATTTTTGCCATATGTACGATGGCTCTTGAAGATCTTAGACCCGACCGTATGGACAGTTTGAACGAACCCACCGTTTTAATCGTCCACGGAGCTCCCTAGGCAGTCGAAACGATTCTGGAGTTCGGGCTGAAGCTCTCAGGGTTTTGGACTTGGATCAGTGTTGGACAGAGTGTAGACTTCAGTAACCGACATCTTTCCAGCTTGATGTTGATATTCAATGTGCCTCTTACCATGCAGTGATCGCTTCCGGTTTTCACCGCGTTGATCACAGGGACATCATTGAAAATTTGCTTCTTCGTCGACATAATGAAGTCAATCTCGTTTTCATTTGAACCATCAGGGGTCTGCCAGGTCCACTTTCTGTGCTCACTTTTCTGAAGAAGGAGTTCATCATAAAGAGGCCTTCCTTCTCCATAAAACTGGCCAGTAATTGACCCCGGTGGTTCCGACGTACAACTCCAAATTGCCCCACTCTCAGCTCATCATCGTCCCGTTTGCCCAGTTTCACGTTGAAGTCCGTCATAATAACGGTGAAATGAGTTTTAGAGCCAATATATCCAAAGCCATGCATGGCTATACATGGCTTTGGATATATTGTCATACATGGTATCCACCTCATCGTCGGGGTGTGACGAGGTCGGGGGTAGACCTGTATGACCTGTATACGGAAGATATGCGCTGAACGCATATCTTCCGTATATTCTGAGTATAAGGTACCCCACCCTGGTCAACACACTCTCGATCTTCACCACGTTGCTCACAAGGGACTTAAGGACAATAAACCCGACATTACCTTGGGACTGCTGGTCGCCCTCCCAGAAATAGAGCAAGTTACCGGATTTGAGGATTATCGAGGATCTCCCTCTCTTCGGAGTTCAGATAACCCTACTATACCCCATCGTAACCTGCTCAATTCTTCCTCGAGTTCGATAATCTTCTCGTCGGTCCGGAGTGTACGTGTGCTGTACGTTGCCAGGTCCAGTTTTCGTTTGTTGTGGTAGCCAGATCTCTTCCGGAGATTCTTAGCACCCTTTGCCTCACCGTAACCTAGACCGCTACCGTAGCCAAGGGTAGGCGGGCCGCCGGGTACTAGGGGCCGTTTTGCAGGACTGCTTGTCAATTTTGGGGAGTTTGCCATAATCGCCACGCTTAGCAGGCGGGTTGTCGGTCGCAGTATGGTAGTAAAATGCATAGAGAATGCTGCTGCCCATTCTCTGGTAAGTCCCTTAGTCGCCTTCTACGACACCCACGGGAATAAATGGAATGCTGCTATTCTTTTACGTCCGGCATCACAAGAAACGACGTTACTAACCTATCTAATTAAGAGAAAAGAAGGAAATTGCCATGGTTAATCACGAAGTTTAGCAAATCAATTGCTGAAACAAACGTCAACACACGCGACAGTTAACAACTATGAAACACCTAAAATTATAGTTTGAAAGTCACAATACTTTAAACACACCAACCCTGAAATGTCAGAGCAATTAAAGACTCGTTATGAATCCTGACGAAAATTATGTTCTATCATCACCATACCAAAATACTGATGACAACAACACAGGACCAATTTGAACGAGAAATTAAAACAAATGTAGACTAAAGTTCGTCCCACATTACATGTAGCTTCATATGGATGGATTCTGTCGTTTCGCAAAAATCTAGGTAGCGTAGAAAGTTGTAACTCCATTTACAGCTTACGTGACATAAGTTAGAATGCGTGTCAGGCCCATATCGTGTTGGGGCTACATATTTAACGACCGGATCTTCCACTGTAGGAACCTAATATACAAGTTGCCTTTAGTATAATGATCCTTAAGGTAATGTATTATGGCAATTAATCCTTTATTAATTATCTTAGTACTATTCCATGCGTTTTTTTTTTGATGGTGGGAAATCATCAAATAACTTCTCCCGCTCTGGGTGGGGCAGGAGGGTATCAGACTTTTACTGACTAAAACCCACCCGTGTTCAGTTGCCTGTGTGCCCTGGCACACAGGCAACTGAAGGAGGCCCCTGAAGTGGCCCCTGGGCCACGGTATCTCTTTCGAACAACCCGCACCCCTAGCAGGCATCGGTCCTTGCGGACCTCACCAGTTGATGCTGACATCTCTTTGAGGCGCGAGTAGAACAAAACGCGCCGTCGACCCGAGCTTAGTCCTTACCGGACAGCGAGCTACCCATTACTCGCCATCAGCAAGCCGGCGCTGCTCTTACGGGGTTAGCGTGATGTTAAATAGCCTATTAGCCTTCCTCATTAATGTGGCTTACATATACGGAAAATAATTATTTCAAATCCGACTGGTACTTCCAGAGATTAGCTCGTTCAAACAAACATACAAACTCTTCAGCTTTATAATATTAGTATTGATTACCAAATATTTCTTAGATCCTTCGTTTATCTAATCAAAATGCATAAGGAACAGAAGAACTAGCTCACAAACTCGTTTTAATAAGAACAGCAGGCTTAGCATGAGCGCCGATTTGTCGAAGGAAGAATAGACCATGGCTATTAACTAAATGATCTACAATAGAAGATAGCTTTTTTCTTCTATTAATTAACACAGTAAAACGTTCTAAACGAATCATGATTTTGTAGATAATCGTATATACTTTGTGTCCGTTTTTAATGTTCTTAATGTCTCGTAATGTTTCGGAATGCTTAAAATTAATGTTCTGGATGTCTCGTAATGTTTATTACTTTGCCTATGTATGTATAGAATCAAGTCTGTCCGACTAAACAGACAGCTGTGCTGCTGGGGAGTTTGTTGCGCCACTTCTTCTTCCCGGCTAACACTAGGAAGTGGTGAATGGTGGGCGTTGTGGGAGACTGTCTTATGTATTTTGACGTTCGAAAAGTGCTGATTCTCAGCCTAATTTGAATAAATGACTTTTGATTTTGGTTTTAATTTTATTTAAAGTTTAATTAGGGCTTTATAAGTCAAAAGTATTTAAGTAATTCTATACTACTCTTTATTGTTCACCATAGGCTGGCTTGTAAAGGTCAGATAGGCAGTCGCTCCAAGTAAAATACTGGTATTAAGCTGCATCCGGTTAGACTGGATGCCAACCTCAACATAGTTCTGAAAATGCTAAACAGATGATCATGATTGCTCACCATAACAAATTAAAAATAAGAACCACTCGGTCTACGCCAACTATCTTCTTGATCTTTAGACCGTGGGTTGTCCTACGTCATTTACCGATTCATCACAGCACCAGTACCTTTATTATTATTCGTAAATACAGTTATCTACTAGTTGACGTAATATTATATTTTTAGTAGATAGTATTTTATTGTTATAAGATTAAAATTGCTGGACACACTGCCACTGTATACAATATTAAAAATCATGTGCATTTACCTAATGTTAAAATTTCCGAAAGCGTAGTAAATCCAAAAACAGAAGTTAGAAAGTTGTAATAGAAACTCTGAAAGGCATAAGATACCTATCCTCAATGTCGCTTTATTGTTTACAGATGATTATGTATACAAATGAGGCAATAAATAATATTGTAGAATGTGTGATCTTTGAAGTTTCATTTAACAAACAATGGGGATCGTATTCATGATATCGCTAAATCAATTGCCATCATACAGTATGTATAAGGTAAAACTAGTTGGGTTAGTCATTGAAACGCCTTCGTTCATCGCCCACAACCCTAAAGCCTGAGTGACAGGTTTGTTAAGTACTGATTTATTTTGTTCCTACGTATCACACAGTTGGAAACAATATCATCATACGTGTCCGTATATAACCGAGTTTAGTTGGTACTTACTCTTCATTATACATTCATACCTGACTATTCTCATGTAGGAACCTACTCTCTAATTAATACTTCAAATGACCCAGCTAACGGTAAAGTCAAGCTAAATATCTGAAGTGTATTTCAAGAAAATAGATTTAGAAAAGTGACTGTTTTAGTTTTTTCCGGGTAGGATAATTTCCCAAGTTTACGTATGAAGGAAGCTAATAAGTATATATTTTCTTGGACCACTTAATTGTCCATCCATCTAGCTATCTGTCAAGGCGCTTTTTCTTAAAAACGCATAGAGTAATCAAATTAAAATTAATATCGAATACGTTGGCCTAAAGTCCCTTGGAACTCTAATCAAGGCTCTATCTAAGCCGACGCAAGAAAAAAATACGGGTATTTATGCGATATATATTTTAATAGTCTCAAATAAATCACTCGGGTACTTCCCGTTGACCTAGAATCATGAAATTGGGCAAGAAGCAAGGTATCGCAGCACAAGTAAAGGAAAAATAAATAATAATCGATCATTTGTAGCTTCGTCACATAAAACGATAATGTTTTTTGCACTTAAAAACTTACATTTTCAGTTGGAGAATTGACAGTCACAAATATCGATATATGGGAGAACAATTTATTTATATACAAAGTTAGGTTTGTTATTTAGACGAATTCATACCAACTACGGAACCTTTCATTGTGTCTGGTCTGTCACGCTCTTGGCTGGTTTTTTCAGATAGGTACAACCACTTATGTAAACATTGAGCAACTTTTAAATATGATATTCTCCTACAGACTGTATTCATTGTAATTTTACGTTGATATGTACCTACTTGTACAAAGAAATTTAAAGCCTATAGGTACTATTATGAAATATAATAAGTCTTATCTCAAAGTGGCAATCCGTATTCCACGTGAAAATCGATTTTGAATTTTGTTAAGTATATAATTAGGGCGCTAATTTAGGGCTGGCTATACGTAGTCTCTTGTAGGTAGGTATGTACTCTATATTTTGATATTGTTGTTAATTTATTTTACAAAAAAATTACAGAAACCACATACCTAATAATGTTTCTGTAATTTTCTACCTAAGTTATAATACAAATCTATCGAAGGAAATGGAATACTTAATGGTACAGGTAGTCGATAAGCCGATGGGCTGTGGTTGTAATCAGATCAGCTACATTATTAATTTAATTTACTTTCCTATTGACCATTTCGATCAACTTTCTTACTCCTTCCACAACTCGCTACACTACCTACTTCTAAGTATATAAATAAAAATCAATTGCCGCATGTATGAAAGGTCATCACTTGAGAACAGCCGGACCGGTTTGGCAGATTTTTTGGATTCCGTAGGTAAAGAGTACCAACAGGAGGGTCCCGTGGGCACCCTTTGGCCGTTCCTAAGTGTCCGTCCATCCTTCCTTCTGTCTGCCAGCGGGCCTTATCTTATGAACCGTAATAGGTAGACCAAAAATTTTCTCAGAGTGTTTATTTCTACTGCCGCTATTACAACCAGGGTCTCCCACTCCATACAAGAATCGTGTTTTATTTTTCGGAATTTTTGCCTTTTTGTACGGAACCCTTCGTGGGAGAGTCCTAAACGCACTTAGTCGGTCTTTTTTGTTGTTTTTATTAATTCTCAAGACATGGTTTATATGAAATTGTGTGGAAAATCCACCGGAAAAGCTCAAAATTTTATTTTTATTAGTATTATTTCAATCTCAGTTAAATTTGTGACGATCGGTTTGAGTTATGCTGTTGAATGAATCCATTTTCGACAACTAATTGACTGACGGACAGACAACGCACTACCCAAACTTCTGGACATAGAGACAGAAAAGTCACCCGGGCGACGCGCCACGCCGCCTTCGAGCGCGAACAGCTAGTTGAAAATAAAATTGTGAATATTTCAGCTTTTAATTAATAAATCTTTTATTTAAAAAGGTAGGTATCGTTTACATATTTTTTCATACGGAAGTAATTACCTAACCCGTCCCATCTGTGTTTTTTGGCAATTCTAAATGTAAAAATAATGTAGACATGATAACATATTCTCAGTATACATGCAACAATAACAAGTATATACCTATAGGTACCTAAACACATAGGTATACAAAACATGTCACGGACTGAAAGAAACGCTAATTCAGTGCCAGCTCGTGCGAGTCACTGTCGTCGTGAAAAATGAATAAAATCGTATTTGGGCCATCCGCTGCGTCCTGAATGAAGCCTTCGCGAATATTCAAACTTTTACATGAACGCTTTTTCTTTCATACATAGCTTTACCTTTATTTTTGTGCCTTTTTTTCAGCCCTTGCGTGACTGGTAGGTACCTAGCTGTTTACTTTTTTTAAATAAAATATAATGGCAAACGCTTCAAGGCTGGCCTTGTACATCAAACCACAGCTAGTTATTTATTTCCATAATAACAATTTTATTATTCATGTTATTGCCTACCTATACTTTGTTGTTATTCATATTGCCAATCAGTAACTTAGTATTAATGAATTTGACATTGAATGTATGCCGTACGGTTGTCTAGCTTCAGTTATCCATTAACAGCCTTTTATCAGAACAAGTGTTGTCTCAATTGAGCTCATTTGCCGATAACCTGTCCGGTAGTGGCTGGGGCCGAGCATGCCGTCATCGACCATTTCGTTCGCGACGAGCGCATGCATTTCATTACAACATCATCAGGAAACATTTTGCTGTGAGGTCGAAATGTTAAGGTCGTTATTACCATCAAGCCTAAGACGGTAAACACGATTCCTTTGATACCATCGATATGAATATTAGGTCATTTCGCGTGTCAAAGCCGAGAACAACAAAGTTTCTCAGGAATCAATATACTATTAAGTTATTGCCTATTATTTGAATGACACACGAAGGAGTTGCTGTCATGTTACGTTCTCAGATCTCCCATAAAGGCTTTTTCAAACAGACGCGACGCGACACTTGTAGATAGAACAATTTCCATGAAGTTTTCATAGAAATTGATCTACGAGAGCCGCGTCGCGCCTGTTGGTTCCAGCCTTAATACGTGGTAAATTATTGACAAACAAATAAGTAAGTCCACGTTCGGACGGACGTGAAAATATCACGACGGGATTTTTTCATGCACTGCGATTTTCAACGCACTGGTTAGGACCGAGAGTTCAGAATCCAGTGCGCCAGAAAATCTCGTGAACTGATTGACACGGGTAGGCAAATACTTAGGAGTGTTCACCATCGGAACGACGAGTAGCAATAATGTTAATGTGTGTAACATAAGAACTACAAAAGTACAAATTCTTGCTACCTACATGTAGGCTGTAATGCTAGAATGTAACACATTACCATATCGGTAATATACGAGTATAAAAATTACGTAGGTAATTCTATCGTCACAGCTCTCGCGTAAACCAGTATAATTTAGCTACTATCGCTATATAATATGCCTATTTAATCAACACAACAAGTCACAGGGTTTCTCGTACAAAAATTTAGCTCCTTACAAAATCCTTGGTATAATTTTTCCACTAGAAAAATAAAACCTAAACGCACGCGTGACACACACTATAAACATGTAAAATAAATATTACTTCAGCAATTTGTGTACATATTTACTAAAGAAGGCTCTAACATGTTTTGCACACTGTACAGCCTTGTATCACAATAGGAAGATTATTCCATTAGAACGACTGACTGCCAATTGAGTTAAGTGTGTAGAGATTGAGTTAACGTCAGCTATATTGTAAACATTTTGAGGAAAAACTTGTTTGTGTTAAAGAATTGACGAAATCTACAAAAAAATATTATTTTTAAACAGAATACCTGTATATATGCTCTACTGATACATTCCACTAGCTTATGCTTTTCACATAAAATATAGGTACAAGTGTATATTTTAGCAATACTGTGGCTTCCCATTGGTAAAAGATTTATCGGAATCGGATCAGTAGTTTCGAAAATTACCCCCTTCTTTCAAACTCAAAATGGTAACCTCTTATAATATTACGTAAAGATTTTCTTAAATTACTATTAGATTAATTACCACTTTCACCTTACCTATTTATACCTGGATGTATCATTAATCTTAATTCGCATCTAGGTAGTATGGGCCTCTCTTAAGTCATGTATACATATAGGTAGCCTTTTGGATATCGCTAAAGGGTTTTCCCAATACACCTATGTACCTATCCAGGTTTTAGGTAAGTGCATAAAAAGGCATCAATACGTACAATGTCCTCGAAAAGCAGTAGGAAATCCTTAGCTATCTACCACTTCTTTTTGGGACTTAAAAGGCGTCCAAATAACAGTGTGTTATTTTTATTATAACTTTTATGTAATGATAAATGAAATACGCAATAGGTCAAATTAATTTAAAGAAAACTGCCGTAGTAAATAAATGTGTATGATTTTACTAAACGAAGGCCAAAAAAATTCAAGGTTCGGGTTAAAATACCCACCTTTTAGTCCCAACCAACAATTTAATTAGGTAATTGAACTAGAGCAATAATGTATGCAACTTATTATACCACGGACATATTTATAAGTATCCCTTGATCAACACCAACACCTATGGCCTCTATGAGTACTTACAAATTAAATTAATAAAATAGGCGTTGACTCACCTGTTCACTGCTCTGATTTCAACAAATACTCGTACAATAAGAATCTAATCAGGCGGCACTACTGGGATATGACTCTAATCTAATCGTTTTGTTCGTGGTAGGTACCTAAGTTCTAAGCTAGTTTATTTATTTACGTTAGACATCTGTTAACAGTCGCGATTTTTCGATCAGCCGGGGCTGTCGTCGGATAGCGCGGCGGTCGCTCGTCGCGGTGCACTGCGGTCGAATGTGACTGTTTAGTTATCGCCGTAAGCCGTTTGATGAATGTCTCCGCTGGATTAGCAGTCGCGAGCGTAGGCGCTTCCCGCCAAAACCGGTTGCCTTGGTTACAAGACGCCATCATGGCGTCCCAATGTACGCATGCGCATTATCGCCAGGAAGGATTGAGGTTTCTTGAGGTTATGAAAATCAACCCCAATAAAGTACAGCAATAAACTATTCTTAGATTACCAAAACATGACTACAGTATTAGTACCTATAGGTACAGACCTGTTTTTATCGTAGATACTTAGGCACCCATTTTTAACCCCCGACGCAAAAACGACGGGGTGCTATAAGTTTTAAGTATCTGTGTGTGTGTCTGTCTGTGGCATCGTAGCTCCCGAACGGATGAACCGATTTTGATTTTCTTTTTTTTTTGTTTGAAAGGTGAATTAGTCGGGAGTGTTCTTAGCTATGTTTGATAAAAATCGGTTTAGCCGTTTGAAGATTATCAGCTCTTTTCTGATTGATGAAGGGATTTGAACATCTTCCACGGGTCTGATTAAGTCGAAGTTTGGTATTCTATTACTTCAATGATATTAGACGAACAAAGCAACCTAGACCTGATGCTGGAGCATCACCTGGAATTTCCAGGATACCCAACTTCGTCACCAACAATCAGCAGAAGTACCGCATTTGGCCTCATTAAAAAGGTTTCAATGAATAGGTATAGATAAATGATGATCAGGGTCTGATGATGGAGTAGTAACGAGGAATGAGGATAAATTATTAACGAATTTCACTGTGGGAAACACATGGACATCTCTCGATCGGAACGTGTTTACTATTACTATATTAAGTCCGAAAAGCAGGAAATAAAAGTTAATAGAAAGAAAATTGACTAAAATTTCCAAACCGATTGGATATTCGGCAACTCATATTGGCGACATTGAGAAATGTGAAATATATGGAGCAATCTGAAGCAATATTCCCGAAACATATCCGCAAGATATTGTTGTTGCTCCAGATTGCTCCACTTAATTGATCCAGATAGAGCCTAAAAATTGCCCGTGTAAGAGCACCTTTAGGGTTTAAATAGAATTACCTAGACCTTGTAAGTATCAGACTGTCAGGCCTTGAATGAGTTGTCCGAGTTCTCCATACTATTCGAAACCGCTGTGGTTCGGTGCGCTACTTAGTTCTAGCGTCCATTGTAAACTTTAAAGATAGATAATAATTGTCCTTTCCTGGGAACTGGAACTCAAAGCCATGAGCTAACCTATCCAGTACCTAAGTATTTTGTGGAAAAAAGAACTCAATTCTATCTGCACCATTTCCTATCAGTACCTACTTTCATTTATGGACATGGATACATCAAATGCCACGTGAATCAACGGGGCCTCCGCCCCCGTAATCCAAATATGGGCTTACCTACAGTAAAGTAGCAACGAAAATCTTCTTAGTTTTTATCGCACAATCGTAATTTTATAGTGACTAGGTAGGTAAACACTATTTTAGATTAGTAAAAATGCAAAACTTCGTTCCACATAAGTCCTGGTAAAGAATAGTCCGAACCCTTCACAACCCTGGCGTTATAAGTAGGTAAATACAAACTACAATTAGCACAATATGGTCAATTCTAAAACGATTTCAAGTGCAACAATTTATTTTATAGAATAACAGAGGTTCAAAACACGTTATTAAACAATTCAAATGTCTGTCATCTCTTCCATGCGTATGGAATAGGGCACATCGTGCAAGGAAGTCCAATTGACGGTGTTGGACCGCGCGACCACGTCACCCACGAGCTGGTCACGGAAGCCCTGCCAGCGACGTGCGGAGACGTAATCTTGGAATAACTGCTTCTTTGTTGGTATCTAAAACAATAATCGGCATAAATTAAATTAAATTCTTAAACGCATTAATTGACGGATAACGCACAGCTTAGACCACTGTGTTTAGAATTAGAAGCATACAATTTTGACGTGCATGTGGATCGAGTGATCCTTTCTTCAATCTTAACAAAAATCGAGGAAGATTTAGTAAAAAATAGTTAAGACATTATGGCGATGTAAAAAATTTGTTAAACCTGAGATAAAAATTTCAATAAAGTGGATCACTCAGACCGCGCGCTTTACGTAAACGTCATAATGTATACCTCAGACTGTATAGCCTTTGCACTTCTTATTTCAATATCGAAAAAATGTTAAAAATAGTTAAAAACTAATAGCAATTTGAGAATTCACTTGCACGCCTCGTTACAAATTTATTAGGATTCATTCGGATCACTCATTCCGCACACGGGCCGTATGAGTGCTCTTTAAAATCTTTACTATCTATATCCTCAATAAATACGTATTATTTTTGTTGTGTAATATGACTAAACTTAAGAGTCAATTTGTTAAAGAATGAGTGTGACAAAACTTATAAGCTGTTTTGATAAATTACCATCATAAATTCTTATTTTTAACGTTTATTTATTGGTCGGATTCGACAGACACGACTTCCCCCTCAACCCTTGCTCGGCGAAGTGCCAGCCCGCGACCGTAATGATAATCATCCATATCAGATCCAGCCTTTTTTTATTACGGGGGGAAATCCTCATGGAAGTCCTCTGCCCTGGGGAGAGGTCTGTCAGACTCTTGCTGAAACCACCCCGGTGTTCCGTCTCACACTTGCACCGGGGATCACGGGATCTAATGCGACTTCCGCGATTATGCGTGCAATCGCTTAGTAATTAATATTGTACCTACATAAGTAATATTGCAGCTTTGTTGTGGTGCAATAATTTATTTTATAATCATGTTTGGTGGATTTCCGTTTACTGTTGAAGTATAAAATCGTGAGTAATGTGCAAAATCGAATTAAATAAGTAATATGATTTGAAAAATATCTTTTTGAATTCATATTACATAATTAATTCAATTTTAATCACAAATTATTCAAGCTATCGTAAACACTTGTCTAGGTCAGTGGAGCTATGATGATAAATTGGCTGAATTGGATGATACTGTTGACTTCATGATTGGCTGATTTTCCTCTTCCAAAATGTCTTCTTCGACGTCATCTGTATTTAAACTGAAGTCAACAGTAACATCTAAAAACTTATCAAGTCTTTTTTGGCCTCAATTTATACTAAATTCAGCCAATTTATCATTATAGCTCCACTGACCTAGACAAGTTTTTACGATTTCTTGAATAATTTGTAATCAAAATCGAATTAAATAAATAATATGAATTGAAAAACATATTTTTCAATTCATATTACGTACGTTAATCACGGTCTTATACGTAAACGTATAACAGTAATCGGAAATCCACCACACATGATTGTACAATAAATTATTGCACCACAAAGCTGCAATATTACTTTGTACAATATGAATTACTAAGCGATTGCACGCTAAGGGCACCCCCTGTGGGGAACGAGCTTTGGCTTAGGGCGTCGCTGGGGGGAGGATAGCAAGAAGTTGGGACAGGCTGGATCTGATCATATGGATGATTATTATTACGGGCGCGGGTTGACACTTCGCCGAGCAAGGGTCGGGGGGGGGGAAGTCGTGCAATATATAAACGTTAAAAATAAGAATTTATGACGGTAGTTGATCAAAACAGTCTCACAAAATAAAAAAATCACATCTACCCTATACAGTCTTTTCCTATAGGAATGAACGAACCATGATATTTCATAAAGTGTGACCCTTTTAAAAGCAGAAGATATGCAAAGATATAGTAAAAAAGAATTAACAATTTTGGATACAATCTCAGTCTGCCTACGAAGTAGATATACGTAGATAGAGGTCGAAGTATGGAACACTCAGACGGCATATTGGAGGAAAAAATAAAGATAAATTTCTTCCATCAGCTTAAAAGTTTTGTCACACTCATTCTTTAACAAATTGACTCTTAAGTTTAGTCATATTAGACAACAAAAAATACGTATTTAATGAGTATATAGTAATGATTTTATAGAGCACTCATACGGCCCGTGTGCGGAATGAGTGATCCGATTTAATCGTAATAAATTTGTAATGAGACGTGCAAGTGAATTCTCAAATTGTTAATAGTTTTTAACTATTTTTAACATTTCTTCGATATTGAAATAAGAAGTGCAAAGGCTATACAGTCTGAGGTATACATTATGACGTTTTCGTAAAGCGCGCGGTCTGAGTGATCCACTTTATTGAAATTTTTACCTCAGGTTTAACAAATTTTTTACATCGCCATAATGTCTTAACTATTTTTTACTAAATCTTCCTCGATTTTTGTTAAGATTGAAGAAAGGATCACTCATTCCACATGCACATTAAATTTTGCACAAGAGCACAAGGAATGATTTTTGTTAATTCGTCCCCTATAGCGGGTAAATAGGGGATGAAAGTTTGTATGGGAGATCGTCAATTATGTCGGTGGAAAAACCCTTTTGGCACACGGCTTATCTACCTATAAGTTAAGCACAAGCAAGCAACCCATCTGGGTTGCCAGTGGTCACCGCCTATGAACTTTTGCTGTATCTACCAGAGCCATCATAAGTGCAAAGTCTACCGTAGAGACAAAGTTAATTAAGCCACCAAGCCGGAACACAGCAAAGCTGTGTAGTGGCAGAGCAAGCTCTTGCATTTGAGCTCTTCTCCACTAGGATAAGTAGTTAGGGCAAAAATAAACATAGTCATATGCGGGGAACTGTGAGTGCACTAAAGGCCTGTCCGTCTAGAGAGTGCTGTCACACGTAGGTAGGTAGGTCTATTCTATAGGTATTCCCCAAGGTGAACACATCGGTAGGTGCACTCATTGTTTGCAGTTAAGTCCGATAACAGTGTATTAGATGTGTGTGGGTCCAATTTTATAGAGTGCGACCACAATTTCCATTTACCGGGCAATCTAAAATACAGGAATTCAGCCTAACATCTATAATTTTACGAACCATTTTCGGCAATCACTGCATATCCTGCGTCGGATTTTGATAGAACATTTATTTTAACTCTAGATCCTATAGGAGTTACCTTTTTTTCCAGGAAGTGTTGTATACGTGACCAGATATTGGCGGTGTTTCGTTGCAGCAACCACATTTTGGGCATCAGCATACAGTCGACCGGAGTCAACGCGACAATCCGACGGTCTCGCATATTCTCACCGAAACCAAACGTTGAGCCAGGATTGTATCGCACCACCTATTCATATAAAAACATCCAAAATTTCATTAATTGCCAATAAATTTATAATAAACTCATAAGCGTTCTTATTAGAGTATTACTGATCCACTTCATAAAAGTCATAAGAAAAGGACGAAACTGAAGACTCAAACTAATCAAGAGTTACTTGAAGGAAATATAATATCAGACAGATAGGTGCAAGGTGCAAATCTCTTCCTTCATTTTGTTTTGCAAGTTAATAATATTTAAATTTAAAACATGTATTAGAAATGATTAAGAAAAATTTTAACCTGCATAAAGTAAGTCCGAAATTCAGGTAGTTTCAGTGGTGGCTGAAAGATACTTTGCCTGTAATACAAAAAAAAAATTAACACTAGGTTTCTTATATATTCTTCTTATCTTATATATATATATAAACACAAACAAGTCGCAGAAAATTACGCAAGTACCTCATAGAATCTCTCTGTTCAGTAGGATGCAACAACACTTGAGATCTCACAGACGCTTGTTCAACCGACTCCGATGCTGCTTCGAGTTCACCTTCAGGGACTTCAGTTATGGTTCCAGGTACTGATGTGGCCGTGCCTGCAGATCCCACCGAAGCAATCACGTCAGAAACCATCGCTTCTGGCACTAATTGAACACTTTCTCGTTTAGTGCTAGAAGTAGATTTGCGTTTAGTGTCTGAATATCTCAATATACTTTCCATGCGTTTAGAACCGGATCGGCTCGCTGATATATCAGCGTTCTCGATTGATGATTGTTCGAGTTCTTTAGCTTTATCTTTATAGGCACCAAAATATTTCGTATCGAGATCCTGTTCACTTTCTTCTTTAGGCACCTTAAATAAATTTAATGGTTTAGTAATTGGTCTACTTAATAATAGATAGGTACCTACTTTACACTTTTTTTCCTAATAAACAGGAAGGGGTTCAAGTACATTTTTAGGAGAAATGAAAAAAACTGCCTCGTTAGTGTATTGGTCACAAGCGTACTGCTGAGTTGAGGACCAGCGTTAGTTTCGCGGGCCGACCAGAGTGCTATTGGATTTACCCATTTAAAATTTCTCAGTAGCAGAACGGAGTTTGGATTTGCGCCCGGTTGATGGATAGGCTCGCCCTATGGGACTTAAACATTTAATTTGCGAAATATGTGAGTAATATAGGTCCACCTCCGTCGAACCCGTAGTGGAATACAGCCGTGTTATGAAAAAAAAAATTGTTTTAAATAAACCGTATTAAGTACATAAGGATCAAATAGTGAGTAAGTAGTATGTCCGCAGTGACGTTTGACGCAGACTTGAAGGGTCTCTATCATCTGGCATTGACCTGACAGGATGAAGTAAACATAATTAGCTATGCCACAACCATCTCCCAAAATTGTGTCATTTGTTTGGTATGATTTCATTTTAGCCACTATACATCCCTCTCGTTGAGCCACCTGTAGAAGAAAGAAAACTGCATGTAATCAAATCTTTGAAAGCTAAAACTTTATACCCCTTTTGACGAAAATAACGCGGACGTATAAGTTTAAAATTTGGCACAGTTAAAGCTAAGGGTACCTACGCAATATGCGTTTTGCTATTACAGCCGTCCGGCTGATCGTAATCAAAAATATGTACGAGAAAGTAGTTTTTATCCGCACTGCGATGCGGCTGCCAGCCGACCGCTCCGGTCGTTCTAAACGCTGCGGCCTGACTGACGGCCAGCCGGACGGTTGCTATACACACTACGCGGATAGTGCTAGTTTACGGTTGCCCGCCATTGACGGAGTACGTGTTCACCGACGCTCGCGCATTTTATTGATGACAACAGATCATTAACTATGGATTTCGATACAGAAAAAAATATAATTGAGATACAAAATAGGCCTTAGGTTTATATAACGCGAGTAAATATAATAAATAGCTGCGACTTCTTCGACGTCCATCTTGGAAATGAGTCGATCCAAGCGCAATCCACGACGGTTTCATTCCGGTTGCGGTTGCGGCTACCCGCCACCCGGCTAACCGCATAGTGTGTAGGTACCCTTAGGGTGTGTACAGATCTGGCAAATGCACCGCTCGCGTGCCGCCCGCGAAGCGCACGCGTGCTGCGCACGTGTATTTCATGATCGCGCGCCGCTCCTGCGCCGTCCGTGCGCCACACAGTGGATCGTCCCCATAGAAGAGGTTGGACATAGGCAGCTTGTGATATCAAAATGGTCAAAAAAAAAATGTTATCGTATTCCTTTATCAAATATCTACAAATATTAATGTGAGACTTTTCTAATTGGACCCATATTTCAGGAGAAAATCGATAAAAAGTGTTTTCTTTGTATGGAAATGAACATTAAAACTCCCCCACTGCCTGAGTTTCGCCTTGTTTTGGGTAGACATTTCTACAATTTATATCTATCTACTTAGCGCCACGTTTTATCCAGACACATGGTGCCCCAAAGGTGTTTCTGAGATTTAATCGATTTTCGTTTTATGTTTAAAAAAATACAATAGCATGACAAAAAAAAAACAACCGACTTCCGAAAAAACACTACAAAGTGAAAAATAACTTTAATTTCGGAAGGCGGTGACGTTGGATATGTATTTAATTTTTTTGTCACCGCCTGATTAAACCTGATTAAATAATATGTGTATGTGTGCCTAGCCACACATACAGATATTATTTTGGTTTTGGTTTGGTTTTGGGTACATTTACTTCCAAAATAGTTCACGTTATTTTAATTTAATTTTATTTAATACTTAATGTAACATAAACTTTCCCGTGTAATAAAAAGGTGGTTTGAACAATATTAATAAAAATGTATTGCTACCAAGAAGCGAGAAACGATCATATTTTTTTTTTAATTATACTTATTAAAAAAAATACAAATAAAATAGAAAAAATAACTTTTCAACTAAATTAGTCCTATAAACTAAAATAAACATGTAATGTTATGAAATTAGCTTAATTGCTTATATTACATACTATCTTTTCAACAATGATTTTTTTTTTTGCTTAAACTAAAAATACAAACTACTCATGAAAATTCTTGAAACTTATTCAAAGACATCATCAGCACCCTCGTCGTCATCATCATCCTTGTCGTCATCATCATCACTACATTCAATGTCGGAATCAGGTACTGTGGTGACGTCAATGAAGTCAGTTTCATTTTCGTCAAGCATTAATAAGTCATCAAGGTCCTTAAAAATAGCCTTTTTAACTTTGGAGTCATCTTTAGCCGAATAATCGTCAGCAAAGGATCCGAAGATAATAGAAGATTGTGCAAAATGTCTCCAGTAGTTGCCAAAGTACTGCATTTTCGGGAATGGCTTTCCCTATACTTCCGGAAGTCTCTTCGGAGGCTTCTGTCGACAGGAAACACTATAGATAAATTAATGGTCTACTATCTGCGGACCATGAATCAAAAGCTTGTGCAGACTAGATGGCATATGGGTACAATTGCACAAAAAGTTCTGCAGTTTCGCAGCAGTACTCTCCGAATGTTATTAAATATATTTTTTTTTTTAATTAATTCATTTCCTGATTAAATTAATATCTAACCCTGTAATTTGGCTCAGGGTTGCAAAAAAACGGCCTTGCTGCATTGCCACAATGGGTATTGCCACTCCCGTTCGAATTTTTTTTGGGATTGTATGTTCGGATGTTTAACTACATCCATTAGCAAACCGGTTTCTCTTCTGACGGTTTCTTGAATGATTTATTTTCGTTCTTTCACCTTTCTCTTAATTTCTTCCCCTTTAGCCTGCCATGATTTTATCTCAATTTTAAGAGATATGCAGTAAGCACTCTATAGACCTTATCCACGCATGCAGTGGACTAAGACCGTGCTTATTTAATTCTTCATTCACTGGCTTCTTCCTCACATCCACTAAATTGTTCATTTCTGTAGGACGCGCTTTACATATGTCACATACAGCTGATGATGTTTCTGATAAATACGAGTGTATCTTGCCATCGATCATAGTCAATATGAAATTATGGCTAACTTTGAACCCCCACAGTCAGTTGGGGATACGTTAGCCATCTCGGACTCTATTTCAACCATCTCGCGCTTGACATTAAATTCAGTCACTTTCATAAATTTCAAAGAAATTGGGCGGCCGTATCCTGTTGAAGATGGCCGCTCATTCACCCATAAGATGTATCCATCTGCAGCGACAAGCCTAAGAGTTGATGTCGAAGCATTTCATTTTAAAGGGGTTCTGGCTGGCTCTTCAGTCAAATTAAGATTAGGCTCTCCAGGCAAATCAACATTAGGCTCTATGAGTATGTTTTCCTTGAAAGAATCTGGCCATTTAATGTCAGATTCTAGCCATTTAGTATTTTTGCTCATGAACTTGTTGACAGTTCTTTTAGCTTGGGACCATTTTGCGTAAATGTGGAAACAAAACTGACGACACCAGGCTTGTAAGTCTTTTTCAACACTCTCTGTTAATGGGACTTTACAACTTCATTTTAATGTATTAAGCAATCGGCTATGGTCCCTAATATCATCTTGATTGCGCAAAGCAACATAGAGATCAAGGTTCGTAGTAAAACCGCGGAATAACACAGGAACAACAACGCTTGGAAGAAATTGTTAAAAATGTAATTTGATAATTATGCGTTGTCACTATTCTACAAATATTTATAAGGGTTGCAAGTAGCGGGTGGCTCAACAAGCTGGTGCTATTAGAACAGCCAATCAGAAAGCAGATACGTAATGTTGTTAGTCACGCTAATTGTTTCATCGTAATTTGCAATTAGCCAATTACGATGAAACAATTAGCGTGACAATGACCAATTATCTACTTTTCTACCAAATTGTATTATTTAGTAGATAATTAGCTAAATAAAACAATTAGGTATTTACGCCAACTGTGTCATCGTAATTGGCTAATTGCCAATTACGATGAAACAATGTCTATTTTTTTACAAATCGTATTATTTGGTAAATAATTAGCTAATTAATACAATTAGCATAAATAGCGTATACAAATATATTAAATTGCATTAATCCCAAGCTAGAGGCAAGTTTTTACTTGCTAATATTTCATAACATAATATGTTTATTTAATCTATCTGACAAATTTTATATTATAATAATGCGCTGTATTTTGAAAGTAAATGTACCTAGGTACACATACACCCGTTATTTTGGTTCAAGCCACATGAAAATTCATGGTTACAATGGAATTTTTATCATGCTATTGTATTTTTTTGTTATGAGAAAACGAAATCGATTATATCTCTGAAAGTGCACCTTTGGGGCACCATGTATCTTTGGATGAAATGTGGTACTTAGTAGATAGATACCTAGGTAGAGAAACTCAGGCGGTGGGGGAGCTTATTATGTCCATTTCCACACAAAGCAAACACTTTTTATCGATTTTCTCACGAAATAAGAATCCAACTAGAAAAAGTCTCAGATTCGTATGTGATAAAGGAATACGATAACACTTTTTTTATTATACACCTTGATTTCACAAGCTGCCTATGTCCAACCCACGGAGTAAGTCCAACCTCTTCTATGGGGACGATCCACTGTGCGCCGTTCGCGCGCATGTTATGCACCGCGCGTGAACAGCGCAAGAGCCGCGAGCGTGCAAAATTAATTAAAATTAAAAAAAAACACTAATTTGTTGGCTTTTCAATTCTGATACTATACTCGGTCTTCGTCTGTAAAATGCAATTGGCAACCAACATCGCTATCTTTTCTTCTAAACACTTCACTAATAAAATAGCTGATGCTGCAGTAATGATGTTGGCAATCATGTTATCGTCCGCCATCGTCAAAAGCAAGTAACAAAGTGAGGGTTGAAAATAGTAGCGGGCTGACGTGCATGTACGCAAACTGCATGCAGCTCCCGTGCACCATGCGAGCGTTGTGTATGTTGCACGCGAGAGGCGCTACAAACAGTTGCAGCGAGCGGAGTTGTTGAGCGAACAGTTGCGAGCGGCGCATTCGCCAGATCTGTACATACACATCCTTGTATGGAAAAGGAGTGCAGAAAGATATTTTTTCACTGGGTGACCACAAATTAAAATAATTTTGTGAACTTCACGTACCTCGTCGAGTGCATCAAAGTAGGTAAATGCAGACATTGCGCGTCGCACTTCATCCCATTGCTTCTGCACAGATGCTTGAAGAACATTTTTGAAGTCTTCCTTCATCAATGCCAGCAATTCGCAGTGACCTAGTGGCAATATGCAATTACTTGCACGACCTGTCTCAGACACAACACACAACGCGAACGCAGACTGAGGTATGGTAACGTCGAAAACGAAGTTTTGTTAGTTACCAAGTTACAGTTTGTTCGATAGCATAAGTACACTCGTTTCAACGTCCCTTCATACAAAGGATTTAAAAATCGATGGATTTTGAACGCAAATTATTATTACTGTTAGATACGACTTTGTCCAGCTTATCCAGTAAGCTCACAGAAGTTCACAGGTTAACACCAAGTTGAGACAACTTGAGACGTTTGAAATATTACCTACAGCTAAGTATGTGAGCCCCAAACTAGACGGGTAGTCTGTATCTTGGGGCTCGGGGTACAAATTTCAGCGTGCGAACTAGAGAGGTAATTTGTGTGGTATGGTATGTTGGGTATGGTCAGTGTAAGTGCGCGTGTTTGTTCTTATTGTACTTCGTTGGATTCGGTAATCAGTGGCAGTTCGGGGTCTTCATTTATTAAATTTTCTTTACAATTTTTTTGCACTTCAATGAGGTAGTATTTTTAATTTCCCAGTTTGCAGACTTTATTGTACGTATTAATGAGAGAGTAGGCCGGGTAGCGGCTAGCTAGCAATAAGGTGGTGTCAGATGCTGTACTGGTGGTTTCAGATGGTGTACTCTCTGTGCTGTTTCAACTTCTATCAAGTAGGTCTTTCCAACAATATCCCAAACGCAGAAGCATTAGGTACTGAATTATAGATTGGCATAACGCCGGTTACACTTCTGGTAGTGTGGCTGTGGGTAGACAGTCTCATAGTCTGCATATGGTGTGGATAAGTATTCTTATTCTACCAGAAAGGTTAGAAAAACCTATGTTGTTTAAATGTCAGGTAGGTACCTAGTCGTCAATAAGAATACAGAGGTAGGTACCTCCTCATTTAATTAAAGTATTACGTTCACGAGGGAGACAGTCAAAGCCAATTTTAGGTCGTCTAAAGGGGACGTCTAAGTAAGAAATTTTCTAACCAACTGTAGTGCAAGTAGCAGTCCTAGGGATGTTATGCAACAAGGACACTTCACCGAACATATCGCCCGAGTGCATCACTCCGATGTCCACAGACACGTACTGCTGCAGCAGCTCGTCGAAGATCATCTGGCTGACGGTGACGTCACCCGTCACTATGAAGTATAGCGCATGCGCTTCATGGTGTTGGCGTACTATCACACTATTTGGACAGTAATACTTGAAGTACGTTACCGCTGCCAACTTCTTTTTTACATGCTGAAGAATAGATTGGATTTTTTAAATTATTATTCTGCTCTTTTCAGAAGCTTTATTTAAAATAGGTAGTTCCGATTGTTTTGGACGTCGCGTCGGTTAAAAAGAGGTAAAGGACAATGAAATCAGTGTTTAGCTATTTCAGCTATTTCCATTAGAAGCCTTTTTAAAAGGACGTTAACGACAAAGCCTGATAGTTCTTACATTAGGGTATCTCTTGAAACATTTAAGTCCGCCAATGATACGGAAAATATATTTTTTCTCTTGGTCAGTCCTTTCAGAATTGGGTTTATTCAGCAGTGCTTTATCCTGAAATTAAATTATTATTTCATTAATCACGGCGTATATTAGAACTAATTTAATACTGAGTACCTACATAGGTACTTATAAAATGTATGTTTCCTTCCTTATAAAAATCCAATAAGAACATACCTACCTTTTGATTAAAAAAATTATTAATAATACCGAATTTATTAACATGTCCTATTTAAGAGAACCGGGTGATCTGTAACTTAGGACCGTCCTATCTAAGTCACCTTCCTTTATTATCTAAGATTTTTATTTTATCAGCACTGGCTGATAAAATAAAGAATCATCTAAGATCTAAGTATCTACAGGCACTGGCCTGTTTTCAGGGGCGTACGAATCAGCGGCGAGGGATAGAATTATGATCAGAGAAAGCCGTTTAAAAAAAAATCCCTCACCGCATGATGCAAGTTTAGTTTCTTCAGAAGATAAGGTCCTTTTACACCTGAGTTGGAATCAGAGAATTTTTGTACGGAAGATTTGCTTTTCTTTGCGCGCATGCGTTTTTTCAGTAATACATAAAAGCACAAAAATTAAATTGCATGGTGGACCGGTGGGAGGTGGGATTTCTCAAAGGTAAGCCAAAGGGAATCGGCTTATATTGACCCGTCGCCACTGGTACTAATAGAAAATGGCGCCTTGGGCACGCATCACATTTGCACCCCATCGTAAATTATCTTTTCGGTCTACACTCAGCAAAGCTAGTTCGCATAACCTTTCTTGACCAATTATAGCCTTCAATAACGAAGGTATTATTTCAACTTGCTAAAAAATCGCTTGCTATGCTGCAGATTAGGAAATACTTACGTTTTTATCCCCATACTGCACAATATATTCAAGTAGCTCTTCAGATTTCTTAGATATAGGTAACAGTATGAAATGTTTTATTGATGTTTTAATTTTATAATTGGCGACTTTTTGCGCCCCCCTTCGATAGGCGCCCAGGGCTCGTACCCTGCCTACCCAACCTTAGTTACGCCTCTGCCTGTAGTATGTTGAGATTAAGATAATTAGGACCATCAAGTCACACTCATTCGTAAATCTTGTCATATAATGAACATTTTTTACCTAATTAAAACAAGTACATAAGCATTTTTAGCAGAGATGGGATAGTGATCATAGTGCTTTGCTTTTCTATAACTTAGATAGGTACATGCGAGATCTGGATATGATTATGTCTAAGATTTTGGACTCCCACAAACAGGCGCGACGCGACTCTCGTAGATATTTTTTTATGAAAACTTTAAGGAAATTATTTTAAGTGCCGCGACGAACCCAGGTAGACGCTTTACTTTGTGTATATTATGACATCACCACTGCTCTCAAAACGGTAAAGGAAAACATCTTGAGGAATCGGAATGTCCTAGAACCAAAAATTCGAAGACATGTGACATCTACCATCCGAACCGTTAGCCTGTCCCAGCAATGGGAACATTATAGGCTTATTATGGTGTGTGTATTTAGTTGGTAGGTAAGCCTATAAATAAATAGGTAAATAAATGTATCATCTAACAGTGATGGTAAGTAGGCGTTTCTTCTTCGCCTTCCCGCGCACAGCCTGAGCAACTCGTCTCTTGACGTCTTCCACCCCCTCGTACTGTTCAGCGGCCTCTATCATCCAGTAAGTGTTGGCCATCACCATGCGACCAATTGCTCGGAACCGGCATTTGGCGCGGAACTTACGAAGCATTATCTCTTCAGGATCCTAAAATATCAAAGGTTAAACGAGCTTGGGCTTAAAGGAGGACATGGGCATGATTGTGTTACAGTAGGGTCCTACTATTCAGTAGACACGGGCGAAATAGCTCACTGAAAAGAAAACGAGCGATAAGCTCTGCGACTCTAAAGAGCTATATCACTCCGCTAGCTCACTAGCTTTTCTATAGCTCAGTGACTCAGACGCCGACTCACGCGCTAGCTTATTTGACTCACGCCGCACGCGCGTCGAAGGAGACAGCTCGGCTCGCTCAAAAGTGAATAGCTCTTTGGAAGTTTGGACTCTTTGTTACTCACTAGAGCCCATTTTATTTTTGTTAAAAATTGGGGTTCCTTTTTATAATGTGCCAAAGAATTTTGTACTTTAAATCAATAATCATAAAAATAAATTTACAGTGATTTATGTCATATGATAAGTTTGCAATGACGTATTTACGCCGGAGAGCTATTGTTGGAAGAACGAATGATGTGATATGAAGTATTACGAAGGGAGCCAAATGAGCCATTCGGCCGGTGAATTAGGTCGGTCGTTCGTGTCTCGCCGAAGTACTGAGCTAGTGTCTGAGTGAGCTAACTGAACTAGTGAGCTATTTAGCGAGCGAGTGTGTGAGCGAAAGCAACGTCAATCGAAAAGAGCTATCTCTTTTCTATCATTCCTCACGAGCTACCCAGGCCCTACATACAGGATAAGTTTTTATCCAGTACGCAAATTGTAACCATGAATTCAGCATATCATTCTAGACAGCCCAGAAATTTTTCGTCGGTAATACAAAAAAAATCAGCTGTTCCATACATTTTGACAGCGTAGGTTTTGCATTTATCTATGAAACAGCTGATTTTATTTTTTTGCAAAACCGACGTAATTTTCTGCGCTGTGGATTCTAGAATGATATGCTGAATTCATGGTTACAGTTTGCGCACTGGATAAAACTATAGTCCTCCAGACTGTATTCCGGCCATGGCGGCAATCTCAACGAAGACTAGCCTTCGGCACGGGAGATATCATAGTGTACAAGTGTGTGCGTAGACACAGGTGCACTTTATCTTCCTTCACTTTCATAGTCCGATGGGACAGCCCGCAATCCGACACGACCGGAGTGAGATCAGGAGCAGAGCCAACGGCTTAACGTGATCTCAGAGGCACGGGGCTATTACACCGCCAACTAAACTCCGAGCTGTTACTAAAAAAACTTCCTAATGGAAAAGCCCAATAACACTTTGCCCGACCTGGGAATTGAACCCAGGTCCCCACGCTCCGCAGCCGCGCTTACAACCACGAGACCGGCGGGGCAGCGTGCCACTTTGCATCAAATACACAAATAAATTCGGTCAACCTCGCGTCCGGTGTCGCGTTCAACTTTGAAAACTATCAAAATAATTACCAGTTCTTTCTTGGACTTTTCTCTTATCACTCGCCCGGAAGACGCCATGATTTCTAAGTAGTTTACAAATAAATTTACGAAAACCACTGTAAACAAACTTAAACAATGTTAATAAAGTTTATAAATAAGATTAATGTTATGTCTGTTGTCAATGTCACCAAGACTTTTTTTTGGCCTGACAAGACTTTTTTTTCTAAAAACCATCGCCGTCCAAGCAGGTTTTAGAGTCCTCCCGGATTTTCTCAAATCTTATGTGCGGTCAGCAACACAAGTGTTACTTTTGGGTATATACCTATCATGTTACGTAGTCACTTTTTTTTTAATTGTAAGCACTAACGAAATTATGACATTTGAGATAAATCATCATACCTAATCATCATCATCATTTCAGCCGAAAGACGACCACTGCTGGACATAGGCCTCCCCCAAGCATCGTCATTATGACCAGCAGGCTTGATAATGATAATGATAATGTTTATTTACCAAAAAACAGTGCTTTACAATTCCTTAAAGTCTACATTAGTACCTACGTTACCAAGGAAAAAAAAAAACAAGAATAAGACGCAAAGGAAACATTTTGCTTATGAACTCCGCACTAGGTCAAGCCTGTCTCGTGGAGTTCATGGGTGGTATTACAAGATGGTGAAAAGCGTATTACATTAATACTCATGGATTGCTATTGTCGAGAGGCACATAAAAATGCATTATTATTTTAAAGTAAGTAATAAAATTAGGTAATTAATTAAACAATATCTAGGCTTAAAACAATAAAGGATGAAGGAATATTTTGAGCGCCATTGTGCACTATGTGTAAGTGTGTATGTGTGTGTGAGAGAGTGTGGGCGTGTGTGTGTGTGTGTGTGTGTTGTTATGTTACGAAATTACCTTTAAAAGAGATTCGGATTCAGTGTATGATTGGGCTAGCAGCCATTTGCGAACAATCTTTTTGACTTGGTTTATCCTAGAGTTGCCGATGTCACACATTCTCACCGCTTTGTTATACACGTTTATTTTTACATCGTTCTGGAGCCGAAACACAGTAACTCCAGACGAGTAACAGTCACTATTGGCATTGTTATTTTTGTTTTAAGACATCTAATAAAGAAGTTAGAAATTTATCACTTTTTGTCTGTCATTCGAGTTAAATTTTAGTAGCGCTTCCACTATTTCATTCATAAACGCAAGATCGTACGCGATCTGCTCGGTGATGACGTAGCGCGGCACAGCTGTGCGTGTGCGTCAGTTCAGCGCGCCCGCGGTGGGTCAACGGACGTCGGACGAATAATCGGCTGCAAGTAAGTAGGTACGCACGGCTACACATCAAGCTATACATTTCCAGTTTACGCTGATCTTGCACTGTACGGAAATCCTATTCAATGTGAGATCTGCTTACGAGTATACTGGAAATTTATAACTTGAGGTGTAGCCATGTAACAAGTAGGTATTTCATTTCAGGTACGATTTAGGTTGGTGTAAGTTCATTTACCTCCATCATCTCGTATCGAAAGCACGGCACGGTGTTTACCACTATCACATCTCGTAAACGTGAGAAATTAATTGACATTTAATTCACCACTCTCGCATCACGAATCACCTAGTAGGTACTCGTACCTATTCAACTAGTCACGACGAGTAGGCTTGGGAGTTGTATTTTACCGCTATCGTCCGGCTGCTACGATATCGTACCAGTAAGTCGAGCACCCTTCAAGCCCGGCTGGTACGATATCGTACCACCCAGAAGCAAGCGGTTTTTATCTTAATACTCCATATAAATAAGGTTTAATTTCGTCTGCGATGATTTAACTCTATCGCCAGTCTTTCGTAAACTACATCATTCAAACGCGTAAAAGTTCTGTGGCAAAATTTATAAAAATAGTTGACAGTGACGCTTCGAACGCGCGCGTCGACAGAGCGATAACTTGTTAGGCTCTCTAGTTATTTAGTGTTTTTTCTTATTTTTTGTGCATATTCGACGTAAAGTGGATAAATATTCATTTATAAGTAGTTATTACATCGTTTTAGATAATATTTGCATCAAATAGCATCATAAAAACTGTTTTTTCGATAAAAAGTGTTACGTAAACAAACCGGTGCTCAGTGACGTCATTGTTATGTGAAGTTTGATTGTGTTGAGTGTTTCACAGTGAATTAAGTGTATCCTGGTGTATTTAATGGTATGTACATAAATCGTACTCATAATTAAAGAAAATTCTAGGTATATTTCATAACAAAACTATTTTTAAAAGATCTTTGAATGTTCGATTGCACAAAACGGCCTTTGACCTCCGCGCGATAGGAAGTTTGAGTTTAAATATTATGCAAATGTTCAGTAGGATTCCCAAAAAAATACTGCTGTTAGATTAAGTACTTGTCTATTCAGCAAGAAACAAGCAAAATATCGTGCAAATTAACATCGTAATTTTATCAGAAATCATCATAACACGGGAACCTTCCGCCTGACACAGGTCCTCACCGGACACGGCTGTTTCGGGAGGTTCCTGTTTCGCATAAGGCGGGAGGAAACGCCCGGGTGTTTCCATTGCGAAGATGGCCCTGAGGACACGGTGGAGCATACGATCGAGGTCTGCCCGGCTTGGGCGGAGCACCGCCTTGTCCTCGTGGAGGCGATCGGCGGCGGCGATCTCTCGCGTCCGGCCCTGTCCAGGCCATGGTACGGAGCGAGAGTACATGGTTAGCCGTCACCTCCTTCAGCGAAGCAGTGATGCTCGCAAAGAGGGAGGCGGCGCACGTGAGGGAGAGGCAGTACATGTGCCCTCGTGGCTGCAGCCTTCGCAGGAGACGCCCTGGGTGTCGGGAATCCCAGGCTGATTCCCGGCTACCGTAGGCGCGGGCTTGCGGACGGCGAGTAATGGGTAGCTCGCTGTCCGGTAAGGACCAAGCCAGGGTCGACGGCGCGTTGTGTTCCACGCGCGCCTCAAAGAGATGTCAAAACCAACTGGTGGGGCCCGCAAGGTCCGATGCCTGCCTGGGGTGCGGGTTGTTCGAAAGAGATACCGCGGCCCCTGGCACACAGACAACTGAGGGAACATGGGTGGGGTTTAGTCAGTAAAAGTCTGACACGCCCTACCGCTCCACCCAGAGCGGGAGAAGTCATTTGATGATTTCCCAACCCGAAAAAAAAAAACAACCATTATGATAAATACTAAATGTGCCTAAAATATTTTTTATGCGACAATGCTTGCGGCGGCTTCACAAAGGCAGGCAATTCAAACAGAAAAATGAATCGTTAAATCTGTGACATAGAGTTCATTATTAGTTGGAGGTGCCCTTTTCTATGAAAATATTGAACCGAATTAAGATCTTATTGTTACAAGTTTAACCGCGAAATTCGGTTGTGCATTCTTGTAAAGGCCGGTCGAACACGAGACAATAGGTTTCTAAGAATAATTTTAGAAAACTGCGGACCTACTTACCTAGTTTGGTGTAATTTATATTTTTACCCTTTACTGTTAAGAAATAAAGTCTGAATTCACTTTTCATATTTTTACACACATAACACGCATAAATTCATTGATGGCAAGGAAGCGTTACTTTGAGTTCTCATTATTTCACAAAAAAATCAATAAATTTAAGTTTTCTTGATTTTTTTTATTGTTATTTATTGAAAACATTAGTCCCAATCGATTCGAGTTCGATGATTGAGTTCATGGCTTTCGGTTCCAGAACGACCTAAAATTAACCGTGTATATGTGACTGAACAAGAATTCTTGCATGTGCCGTGCGAAAGTTGTACGCGTCCTTATAGAGACACATTTAAAAACTCGACGTTTGAGGAGCTGTGAGTATTCCGGGGTCTGGGTTGGCTCCGCGGCAGAGCATGACACGATTTTATGCTGTTTCAGTATGATTTTAAAGATGTACAACTGTCGGACAGTGAGTACTGCGGCTTCTTTGTATAAAAGGGCTGTCGGGTATCTGAAAGGCTTTTTGAGCATGACTTTCAAAACTGATCGTTGGGCTCGTTCACTTTGGATCATGGTGGTGATTCCAACTCCACCCCATACTGTTATACAGTAACATAGAATTGATTCACATAGTGACACATAAACCATGTTTAGAGTTTTTTTATTGGCAGAGTTACGCAGGAGTTTCATTATGTGAATCAACTTTCTGGTGCGTCTGGCCACCAGGTCAATATGCGGTTTGAAAGAGAGTCGCTGGTCTATTAAAACTCCCAGACACTTTATCCCTTCTACCCTTTTTATTTCATGGCAGGTGCACAGGAGAGGGTTACAGGTTTCACTGTGGATTTTAATGTCAAGTGGTAGTTTAATTAGCATGACGCTTTCTATTTCTACGAAGAATAGACAGTGCTTTTTTCTATACAAATTCACATTTTGTTTCTCCATTTTTGACATCGCACCGTAGATATCCTTCTACAATCTGTCATTTTGTCTTTCGTTTCTAACGATCTTTGTCTAGGTCCTTAAAAATGTAGACTATTTCAGAAGAATATTTCTTCCCAAACTGCCAAAATCACAATGACAACAAACTTTAAACTCGACGGCCACAAAGTATATACGATTATCTACAAAATCATGATTTGTTTAAAACCCATAACTGTGACAATTAATAGAAAAACATAGCTATCTTCTCCTATTGTACATCATTTAGTTAATAGTCATGTCTATTCTTCCGTCGACAAATCGGTGCCTCGTGCGAAGCCTCTATGCGTACTATGCCAAGTCGAATACCAAATAATCCAATATCAATTGATCGACCACTATAAATCGAACGTCTAAATACTCGAACGTTCTTAATATCGAATGGTTAATAAATCGAACATTCAATAAATGGTACACTCAAGGGAGGGGGTATAATGACTTACCTAATTGTTGCATTCAGAAATATACTTGTTTTTAATTAAAGTTTATGTACCTAGTTATGTTAATAAAATGATACATTTAATTTATCTGTGATTAATTTTCATCAATCAATATAAATATTATAAAGAGGAAAGATTTGTATTTTTGTATGTAACTAATAAACTTAAAAACTACTGGACCGATTTCAAAAATTCTTTTTCCGTTAAAAAGCTACATTATCACTGAGTAACATAGGCTATATTTTATCCCCGTATTCCTACGGGAACGGGAACTACGCGGGTGAAACTGCGGAGCGTTGCTAGTTTTTAATATAATCATAAGTCTTAAAAAAATAGAGGAGGTATTATAAAAAGGTACCTATTTAAAATGTAATCAAAACAAAATGGATTTATTAGTTTCGCCGAGGAATCGGAATATACACAACATACTAAAATGTACATTTAAAAATAAAATGTGATTTATTTAGTAAATTTTGTGTTTTTCTCGATTCTATACAGAATACACGAAAAACAATGTAACCAATATAAGCCAAATGTAACATAGTGTGTCAAATGTATAGGGAGCTTGTCCAATGTAATGTAAAAAGTGTAAAGATTGTGTGTTTTCCTATTTAAAAAAATACTAATAAAACAATAAAAGAATTTCGGGCGCCTTGAAGATGCACACTGCATATTTTAAATAAACAAAACTTGCCAGATAGAACACTTCGGAGAGTTGAACTTTTAATCTGCCGGAGGTGGCTGAAAACTAAGATAACAAAACAATGGAAATACCCTTGCTAATAACTCGTTTATTGCGTACGTTTCAATGGCGCGGCCACGGCGTATTTTCAAAAAAATAATTTTACCAAGATTTTGTAAAAAAAGAAAAAAAAGTTGTTTCCCAAAACCATAAATTTGTCAGTATGGTAAAATAAGTTATAAGGGTTTGAACGTGGCCGCGCCATTGAAACGCGGAGAACCGCGCGGCCACGGAGATCTTTAAAAGTAAGCGTTTCGTTTAGAGACCTGAAATTTAAAATTGAATTTGTAAAAAAAATGTAAAATATAGAAAAAAATCCTAGGTCTATATTTTAGGAGCTGCATGACTATAACCCCATGGCCGCGCCATTGAAACGATGAAAAACACGATATCGCCGATATCTCGCTGAAAAAACATCGTAGACGACTGAAGTTTTTTTGTAAAACCTAGATTTGAATTCGTCGAAATTAGTAAAAATACAACAAAACATCCTAGGTTTATATTTCAGGAGCTGTAGTACGGTATTGCGTTGCAATAAGTCGTGATTATCTATCGAAGAAAGTAAGTAGTAGCGAGATTTTTTTGTAAACAATTTTTATAATGTAGAACTACTGATACTAGGTAAAAAAAAACAATTATTTGTTTTATAAAGCCTTAAAATTCGTTTTGAATTTTTCGTTCGCGGCCATGGGGGTAGTCTTGCAGCTCCTAAAATATAGACCTAGGATTTTTTTCTATATTTTTACAATTTTTTTACAAATTCAATCTATCATTTACCTAAATTTCAGGTCCCTGCAACGCTTAGTTTTAAAGATCTCCGTGGCCGCACGGTTCTCCGCGTTTCAATTGCGCGGCCACGTTCAAACCCTTATATCTTTTTAACCATAACTTAGACAAATTTATAGTTTTGGGAATCAACTTTTAATTTTTTTTACAAAATCTTGGTAATTTTATTTTTTTTAATTACGCCGTGGCCGCGCCATTGAAACGGACACCGTTTATTAGCTGTCGTATATGTAGGTAGGTTGCCATGGTAACAATAAAAACTAGTCTTGGTCAACTCGTCTTTCATTTACAACATGGTGGCAGCGGTGGGATAGATTAATTAAATTACCATCCAACAATCCAGGTTTTTGTTAAAATAGACAGTTAATATATTAGTTAGTATCGTAAAAAATAAAACAAACAATGGAACACGCGCGGCCTCCGGCGGAACTGTGTCTGGAAGGAGGGCCGGCTAGCCGGGCTGAAGCATGGCAACCTACCTACATATACGACATTAGCCAGTAGCTTAAGATTAATAATTGTAAACTATTTTATGGACTATCGTTACTATTAATATTAAAACAGTTAAATTATTATTATTAAGTTAAATGATTATTATTGCACCTTTGGTTTTATAGTAAAGAGAAAAAAATTGGTTAAATAAAACCTAAATATAAATATACTGTATAGGTACTATTTATATAAAAACGTACCTATACAGTATATTTATATTTCGATAGAATGAATATGCGATGCGTTGAACGCTCGATCAAACATTCGAAATTTTGAACTCAATGTATTGATTATACGATATAATCAATGTTCGATTTATTAACCATTCGATATTATGAACGTTCGAGTATTTAGACGTTCGATTTATAGTGGTCGATCAATTGATATTCGATTATTTGACATTCGATTTGGCATAGTACACCCATTTCGACCGGTTCTATGCTTCTCGAATTCCTGCGGCCTTCACTAGGTGATCTGTTCAATTGTGACAGAGGCCTTCCAACGCTAAATTTTCCAGTACGCGGTACATTCCAATAAGTTAAATAATCTATGAAGGAAATACTAAAGGATAATAAGAAGAAAATGCTGTTTCAGAATAAAATGATTTAATGTTGACAACACACAACCAACAATAGGTAAGAATTATTTACAAAATTTTATATTTTTCAGATTTAATGTCAAATCCAAGTGTGCGTGATAACATGAACAAATTGATATTACTAAAAATTCCTTCCCCTTTCGGCTTTAGTCGTTCTGCACTCCATTTAAGTTAACTTTTCATTTTTTTCTAAATCTTCGGCAGTCAGTTTGCAGTGAAATCAACAGCTCGTCGCAAAATAAGCACCAGCAGAGACGGACCACCGCCGTTTTGTTCAGGATGCACCCAGACGTCGACGATCGACGTCGAGCGTCGCTCAAAATATATCAACACAATCCATATAATTTGGTTCGTCTCCAAACGTGCCTGGTTGGATCGTACCTTCATCCAAATCAATATAAAGACCAGGTTGAATATCACGTTGTTTTCTTATAAGTCTTTTTATAGTCTTGGCGGAAGGTAAGGTAAAAACTTTTGAAAGGAGATCATAACATTGTGGATTACTTTTATAAATGGAGAGACACAATTCTTGTCCTTCCAATGTAAATCGTCGTCCCTTATTCCTTTTTTGTGTTTGAGTGTACTGCATGTGGGTAAAGGTTTTAGCAGCGGCTGTCATATTTTGTGTAATTTTTTGCAAGCAATTATGTTTACTGTTCTTTTTAGCATTGATCAGTCTTGTTTTGAAGACTTTGTTCCTTTTGCGTAACCTGATAACTTCAGATTGCAATTGCTTCACCTTTTTTCTTGCAATTTGTAACTGATTCACAATAAGGGATGGTGAAGGTGTAGTAGGTTGGTGATATTTTGATTCTGGAACAAAATAAAAATAATTTATTGCTGCAGTTGCTTATCCAAGTTTGATGAAAAAATATCTACTTGCACTAACATTTTAACAAAAGTCTTTTTTGAACAAAAATATTCGACCAAAATCATATGGGCCCGCTTGTACACACGGTTGCACATCAAGCTGTACATTTCCAGTATAAGCTGAGCTTGCACTGTATAGGATTTCCGTACAGTGCGAGATCAACTTGATGTGTAGCCGTGTGTACGTTTAAGGGTTTTCGTAAATAACTCGGAGGAAACAGCTAATTTAAACATTAATCAAAGAAATCATCTTGCGCCACCAAGAATTAGAATTAGAAATAAACCTAGGCTTAACCTTCTAAATATTAAACCCACCGTTACCTACGTATTATGTCGCTAAACTCAGGGTTAGTGTAAGTAATGTCAAAGTAAATTGACGTTATGAGGTACCAGTGATACTTATTTTGTACTTTATATTGTTCACCGTTATAGTAAGTGAAAGAACAATGGCAACTCTCCTAACATGCTTGGACTAGTAAAATTTTACAAAACGTCCCTTGATGAAACATACGTTGTTTCATTAGGCTATATAAATGTAACTAAATATGGCCTTCAATATATTTTTAAAAGATGGGAGATGACTCTCCCATCCCAAGTAATTAAGAAATATCTTTTTTGAGGTTACGTGGCATATTATTAACATGTGGCTTTTTGAATTGAGAGGTTTTTCGCCTGTTTTATTCATACGTTACAAGTATGTCGAGTCCAAGCCAGATAAGTCTGTGCGTGTCCAAGATCGGGCCTAATCGTGGTCAATCATGCTCGAAGCAGCACCCTCAGTCGTGTGCAGCTGCAGACTCATCTGGCGCGCACTCTACATATCTGTTAAGATTGAGCTATTTTCATCATCATAAGTACAATCCTCCAGACTGTATTTCAGCCATGGCGGCCAATTTCTACGGAGACTAGCCTTCGGCGCGGGAGATATTATTGTGCACAAGTGTGTGCGCCGATAGGTGCACTCGCTCTTCGCTCATAATCCGATGGGGCGGCAATCCGACACGACCGGAGAGTGATCAAGCGCAGGACCAACGGCTTATCGTGCTTTCCGAGGCGCGGGGGTATTACACCGCCAACTTCCAAACATCGGGCTAAAATTCCCGATGGAAAATCTCAATATCACTTTGCCCGACCTGGGAATCGAACCCAAGACCCTACCGTTGCTCAACTGTTGCACTTGCGGCCACTAGACCAAGTATTTAGGTATCAAAATAGGCATGAACACAAAAATTATATTAATGAATTTGTCCGAAAGTCAGGAAGTAGTTGAAGTTTGTTTTTCGTCAAGAAAAATAAAATTTGTCATGAAATCTTGAAATTGCTTGATTTGCGGATTGCGACGTCTCCCGCAAATATATGATTTTAAAACGTTTTACAGAATTCCTTGAAGATAAATGTTATTATTCTGTGGAGGATTTTTTAAATGATGATTTTTTGTAATATCTGTAGCCTCTACGTTGTATTAAATTTGCATGCTATATTAAGGCAGAATGTACATGGATCCTATTAATTACAAACTAATTTAACAACTTATTTTTTATGTACCTACATTCTAAGCAAATAAAGAGCTATTCTATTCTATTCTATTCAGTCCAAAAAAGTAACAAAATCATATCCGCCCTACAAAATTTTCTCGTATAAAAAATTGGAAATAAATTTTCTCTTAAAGTATGACATTTAGAAGAATGGACGATATGTTACATTTTAGTAAAGAAATAGTAAAAAAAGGTATTCTAATTTGCGTTAATCTATGAGGTTGAGCCTAGACAATAAAGCCGAAAATATGGGCTCTCAGTTCAGACGTTTTAGTAAAATTCGACGTTCAATTACTTTTTAACAAATAGCCTTTGGGTCATTATTTCTTTTTAACTAATTCACAGAGGTATCTTAGTAAAATATATTAAAGTCGTATGTATGTATTTCTTCAGATAAATTCATGTTTTGCAGATTCCTCAGTAAAGACATGAATGAATTGAGGGCCCTAGATATACCGCCATAAATCTGTAATGTCATATTCTACAGACTTAAGATTTTCTTAAATATATTTAAGAAAATCTTAACTAAATTCTTAAATAAAAATGATTAACCCAGACATATAGTACTTTCTGAGATTTAGGCTATGTCACTTTATGCACGCATCTGGATTGAGGGCCCAAGTTATTTAATCATAAAAGTTTTATTTCACGTTTAAGAAATTTATGGCCCTTTGCTTTAAGTTTTTACTATTTTTTACTAATTTCCCTATAAGTCTTATTCAGTTTCACAAGGAAAAAAAATAGGCCCTCAATCCAGATGCACATGGATTTTAGGCGCCAAATACAAATGTTTGGCACGCTGTGCAGCCTGAACGGCTCGATGGGTTTTAGTTTGCGAGGTGTCGTTAGATTCGTAATTACTGTGAAAGTGATATCGTAATAAAAAAAAGATCATTTAAAAAATAACAAACCCGACTGCTTTTCTGAGTATTCGTGGAAAAGCCCTAAAACAAGAAAGTCGTTGTACCCGATTGCACTTAACTTAAGAATCGCCAGTTGCTAAGGCGATGCTTATAAGCAGATAAATTGTAGCAATCGGGATATTTCCCATTCTATATTCTATAGAATGGGTATATATATAATGGAATACATACATACATACACATCTAAGGAAAGTAACGTCAATAATCACACATGCGTTCAAAATCAATATTTTATACTGTGTTCTGTTATAGTAAAGTTATATTAATGAAGTCTATACTTTCCCAGCTTTTAAAAATGTACTACATTTTGGTGACAGTCTCATCTTGGGACGAATTTCTGTTTTTTTTAGTCCAGTATGACCATGATTCTTTCAGCAGTCAATATATTCATGAACTCGTATAAAATAAAACTATAAAAAACTTAAAACATATTTTCCTTTTTTTTTATTTTTTGGGTGGGAAATCATCAAATAACTTCTCCCGCTCTGGGTGGAGCAGGAGGGCGTGTCAGACTTTTACTGACTAAAACCCACCCAAGTTCCCTCAGTTGCCTGTGTGCCAGGGGCCGCGGTATCTCTTTCGAACAACCCGCACCCCTGGCAGGCATCGGCCCTTGCAGGCCTCATCAGTTGGTGCTGACATCTCTTTGAGGAAACACAACGCGCCGTCGACCCGGGCTTGGTCCTTACCGGACAGCGAGCTACCCATTACTCGCCGTCCGCAAGCACGCGCCTACGGTGGCCGGGATCAGCCTGGGATTCCCGACGCCCAGGGCGTCTCCTGCGAAGGCTGCGGCCGTGAGAGCGCATATACTGCCTCTCCCTCACGTGCGCCGCCTCCCTTTTGCGAGCATCACTGCTTTGCTGAAGGAGGTGACGGCTAACCATGCACTCTCGCTCCGTACCATGGCCTGGACCAGGGCCGGACGCGAGAGATCGCCGCCGCCGATCGCGTCCACGAGGACACGGCGGTGCTCCGCCCAAGCCGGGCAGACCTCCACCGTGTCCTCAGGGCGATCTTCGCAATAACATATTTTTCATAACTGACTCTTTCGTCAATCATTAAAGCAAATCTCCATGGAACCATATCAAATGTCATGTCATAAAAATCAAAGATGTATTGTATTTGTTTTACCTCTGATTTGGAAACACTGTCAAAGTCACAGTGGTCTTTATCGTCGTTGTTATTGGGTGGTTATTGGTTGCTATTGGGTTGCTGCCATTGACAAGTCTGTCAAATCACAGTGATTTTTAATTCAGATGCAATAAGGATGCTATTGAGTTGCTGCTGTCAGAGCTGAATCTTCGAATCACTTCGTTGTCCGTTCCTCCGCCTGACTGCCTGTGTCGGTGATGTGATGTGTAAAGACACTTTTTCTCAGGAACGCGCGGAGGAGGTATCAGGTTGAAATTAACATTTTGATTAAGATGTAGAGTTTGTAGTTAGTTAGGGGCTTGCCCCTACATTCGATCCTATATTATTTCATAACAGTGTAAGCTTAAGTCCTAGCTATGCCAATGGCAATATGTATCAGGGCACAGACATCGCAATTCTATTTTATGTTTCTTCGATTGAACTGCATTGTTCCCAACTCAAAAAACATAAATGTCAGGTTAACTAACCCAGTGGTACTTTTTAGTGGCGCAACGCGTAATAACAGTTAAAATGATAATTACTTAGCCTCCGAGTTTAGAAACTACATTTATTTAACTAACACGACCAAACATTCAAGTGTGCCTTAGCAGCCAAAAGTACATCACGTTGACATGAGTGATATTTCCAACAACATTGAAACAAGACACAAATTATGAGTTGCATTTTTAGTGGATTTACAAATAAAATTATGAAACTCACCTCCGACTTTTGCAATATCTGTTTTGTCTTTTGCAAAGTAACTGTGTTCTTTCAAAGTATTTTCAGGATTCCGATCAGGACGCTTAACTGTAAAATAAACGATACATTAGAATCAATTTATATGATTAATTATAATTGATGATTTAATAGATGTCAATTTATTAAAACACATATTTTTGTAAACACTATATGTACCTGTATTTGTTTGTCTTGATTCAGGTGGATCATTACGAAAAGGTTTATTTTTAGATTTAAGCAGAGGTGAGGTCTTCGCTGAAGTGATATCCAAAGCCCCTGGAACTAGTAAAACATATCAATATGAGTATACGGCAGCGGCAAGTAAGTACACTTCCGCACTCTTAAATCGAGCCAACCTGCACGTTTTGTATAGAAATTTGTATCTTTTCTAATGGCCGTGACTTCAAATTCGGAACAATGACAACACTGAGTCTGCGTTAAACTGCATAAGTGGGTTTCTTTTAAGTGATCTTTATTATACAGAGGCCTAAAACGTCGAAATATAAATGAGTAAAAAAAAAAACGTTTTTATGCAGTTTTCGTGCAATTCCATGTAAAATAGAGATATTTCACATGGAATTGCACACGATGGCTCGATTAAGGAGTCTGGGAGTGTATAATAAATTTACTTTGCATGGTTTAGTAGGCTTCGTAACTGCTTTACCAGATTAGGTTAAAGGAAGTGGAAGTTCAGGTAAGGTTGAATGTCACAAAAAACGACTAGGTCTATTTGTGCTTTCAAGACAATGATTTTGAAAATATATTTTTTATTAAATTCTTTTTTTGGTAAAATTGCTATAATTTTAACCCGATAACCTCGAAGATCAGGGGGACGCCAATTTCTATGTATTCCATTCTGTTCCTTTTGAGCTACGAAACCCTCAAGACGTGCGAGACCTGATCTGACTGAATACAGATTTCCCACCTTGAGGGGTAATTTTCCCGTAAAAAACTGACAACATCGTTGTAATTTTTGTTTAGAATTTATATCAACATAAAAATAAAAACATAATTATGAAAAAATATCACGAATCATCATTATCGCGTAGGTTCCTTGGTGCTTTTTACACGATTTCACTGCATAAAAAGACGGTCCGTCGTCGTCGACATCCCTTTTTTTTTAAGGTCCGTGGCCCAAATAACAATATTTCTTAGAATAATAGTGGTGATGTACTTACCCATAACGACTTCGTATGATGTAGATTGAAGCTCCAAATTAGGTTCCAACTCAAAGATTTGTGTTGACGTTTCGGGGTCCGACAAACCTAGAAATAGCAAATAAAATTTGTGGCTTATACAACATGTAGGTAATATGCTTTTAACTCAATACTTTAATTGGGGTGTATGAGGTCTTGTGTTAATTATGTTTAACACAAGACCTCATACACCCCAATTAAAGTATTGAGTTAAAAGCATATTACCTACAATGACCAAAACGATTGATTAAAACTAACTATAATTATTAAGACTACGTTGTTCCGGCCCGAGGGCCTTTGAAACGCTACCTCCGCCTCCCCCAAACGCAGCGCGACGTATTTATTTACGGTGAACTGTCAACCACTTAGCGGAAAATCCATGCCATAGTTTATCATATTGCAGTTGATCAACTGAATTATTTTTGCTTAGGTTCGATATTTTTTTTCCTTAGTTTTACATACATTTCATGGCAGAAATAAAATTATTACTTAAAATGCCCTGTGTAGGGTACGTGTCCTGTAAGTTACCTATTGAGCGTTTTCAAATTATCAGATACCGACGCCAACCCGATACCGATATGTTAGCAGCTATACACAAACCGATATAATTATTATAGGCCCGATGATATTGGTGAATTTCTATGACCATCGCGAGTCACCAAACGACTACAATACGTAAGTATCGACGTCACAAAGTCGGTAGTGTGAATAAACGTGTTTTTTTCTTTTTGTGGAGCAGGAGGGCGTGTCAGACTTTTACTGACTAAAACCCACCCGTGTTCCCTCAGTTGTCTGTATGCCAGGGGCCGCGATATCTCTTTCGAACAACCCGCACCCCTGGCAGGCATCGGCCCTTGCGGGCCCCATCAGTTGCTGCTGACATCTCTTTGAGGCGCGCGTGGAACACAACGCGCCGTCGACCCGGGCTTGGTCCTTACCGGACAGCGAGCTACCCATTACTCGCCGTCCGCAAGCCCGTGCCTACGGTGGCCAGGAAATAGCCTGGGATTCCCGACGCCCAGGGCGTCTCCTGCGAAGGCCACGGCAGTGAGGGCACATGTACTGCATCTCCCTCACGTGCGCCGCCTCCCTCTTTGCGAGCATAACTGCTTCGCTGAAGGAGGCCACTGCTAGCCATACACTCTTGTTCCGTACCATGGCCTGGACCAGGGCCGGACGCGAGAGATCGCCGCCGCCGATCACCTCCAAGAGGACACAGCGGTGCTCCGCCCAAGCCGGGCAGACCTCCACCGTGTGCTCCCCCGTGTCCTCAGGGCGATCTTCGCAATGGAAACACCCGGGCGCTTCCTCCCGCCTTATGCGAAACAGGAACCTCCTGAAACAGCCGTGTCCGGTGAGGACCTGTGTCAGGCGGAAGGTGAGGACGCCATGCCGCCTCTCAATCCACTCCTCAAAGAGGGGACTTACCGCCGCAATCGAAACGTGCCCATGAATAAGCGTGTTCAAGTGAAAGAATGGCTGGTTCTCTCACCCCGCTTTGCTTCTTCGCCGGTAGAAATTGTGCTGATATCGGTGTCAGTCACTGTCTGCGACGACATAGGTGACAATAACAACTAAGAATGTAAAAGCGTTTAGTAGGTACTAAACGAATGCGAAAATCTGACCGCCGATATTGTGGCGGTGTCGGAATCGGCTAATGTGCTGTGTTGTAATTTAATGTAATTGTTAGTGTGATGTATTCAACTAATTTTATTAATGAAACAAAAGCAAATATGTATTTTCATTCAAAACTAGCTTTGCCTGAGGCTGGTAGTTCCAGAGATCGCTTTATTATTAGTTAGCTTTATTATTATTATGTCTGCTACGGGTTTCGACCTCAGGACTAGCTGCTTTAATTAACGTAATTTATTGTCTAGTGACGTACCTACTGCTCCAGCTATAATTTATCGAATCTATTACTTTAGGACATCAAAATTAATTTTGTATATATTTTTTACACGTCCCCGGACTTGTTGGATTACCGACCCATAGGACCATTTACAACATGAATACCGAGTTATACTGTTAGCGCTTAACCACTGCGTTCACACGGCGTTATTTTTGAAGCATGTTATGATATTTTATCGTATAGTGACAGTGACTTTTGGTATTCAAAACTGAAAGTTGTTCACTCAGAGCCAATATGATAAAATCACACATGATCTGAGAAAAAATCTTGTGTTGCTACACACTGCGGACAAATTGTTTACCATGTGATATTAATGTAGGATATGATAGTAGCGAAGACAGTTCGGTGGAGATTAAATATCATAGTTGATATGGATGAGTCTGATTTAAAGTCTTAGAAAAATGTGTTTTGTACAAACTTCTTCATAAACGACGATAAAAAGTCATATACTACTCTCACTTGACTATTATTTTAACGATAATAATTTGTAACGTGTCTAACACTATTTTAAGATGACAATTAAACGTCACCAAAATGCCTACAAATAATCACATTTTCGAAAACAATTTTATGAATTAAAATTATAATATAATTACAAGAGTTATCCTGATTTCATAATTTAATTTGTTATTATTTTATTAGATTTTTTTGTACAGGGGCAGGGTGAGCGAGTTTTTGGAAATTTTGACACATGTCCACCCTCGATGACGTCCCGCAGGCCACTGAGCGCGAGCCAATTTAGCCAGATTTACTATTCATGAGTTTATATAAAAAAAATCGATTAAACTAAACATTTTAAATTCCCTCTTAAATACGATTCCCTCACCGTACATACAATTTTCACATTATTTTGTGCTGTTATTAGGAAATGACACGGAAAATGGTTTCGAAATCGACCCTATTTCGGATTTTTTTTTTCATCGAGCAAATTGCAATTTATCATGTTTTGAACCTTTAATTACCCGCAAACAAGGATCTATCTATAACATTTTTTTTTCAGGGCCTAAATACACGAATTTGATCATTTAATCTTGATTCTGAAACAGGCAATTTCGGATAACCCCCGTTAAGAAAATCGTGTTGAACCTAGCTTTGCTTTAAATTTCATTTAAAATTGTGTCTTATTGCCATGATTTAAGATTTAATTTTCTTTGCCGCAATGGGCGGTGGGTGTGGCAATATGGGTGGGTGGGTATATTTAAAATTACTGAAATCGATTCAGTATTCAATTATGAAAAACTATACAGGCCTCTCTGTGAGAGGGCGGCTAAAATACACCACGCGGGCCCAGTGCGTGTTGGTCCCAGTGCTATGAACAAATAAAGAAGATGTAGGTACCTGTAAAATATTGATTAGATTCAGATGGAAAATCCAAAATAGATTCTGACTCAAACACTTGTGCTGAGATTTCGCTGTCCGACAAACCTAGAAATAGCAGAATAACATTTTGTGGTTTATATAAGTTGAACAATGCCAAAATTAAAATATTTTTGAGAATCTCGTAAACAAGGAAGATGTACCTGTAAGATATTGACTAGATTCAGATGGAAGATCCAAAATAGGTTCTGACTCAAATACTTGTGTTGAGGTTTCGTGGTCCGACAAACCTAGAAATAACAAAAAAAAATTGTGGTTTAATAAATTGATGACAGCACATTGACATTACCTCATCAGCTCATTATCTACCGACTGATTCAAGGAGAGTTGCTACCTTGTAAGAAACCGAACGGTATCCCCTTATCACCCTAACAGACATCGCTCTCTGCGGCACTAGATCATACCTAGAAACTTTCAACATTTTTCGTCTTTTATTCCGAAAAAGTTTAATGTTAATTTACTTTAAATACCCGCCAAAAATAAAAGCCGCTTTCAAGCAAGAATTTTTGTCCAATGTTACTTAGATTGATATACAAAACATTTTAGACCATTCATTCATGACATACCGAGACTCCTCCGTGCCTCAGAATGCATGTTAAACCACCTATGTTCTATGTTATTCTATGTTATTGGGTTTGGTTTCCGTACTTAGTCCTTCATGAGGACCGTTGTACGTGAGCCATGGCGGCCGTCGGTTGTAATTCCAGCCAGTCCACCTCCCTCCATAAGTTGACTATAACTCCTGGTCTGTTGAGTACATCCGTGTTGATCCAGATTTGCGTACCACGAGGGTTTCTGTTCTAATCTGGGCTACGCCTGTGCATCATTCGAAAAGCACATGCGCAACGGTTTCCTCAGCCTCCATGCAAGCCCTGCACAGGGGGCTGTCCGTTATGCCTATTGGGTAGAAGTGTTTGTTTATCGGGCAGTGTCCCGTGATGGTCCCAGTCACCAGACGCATACCCTTTCTTTCTGTCCAGGCGTAACAGACGTCTGGTCAGCCTGCTATCCAAAGATGGCATTGCTTCCCTAGACTGCCTGCAACCAGATGTCGAAGTGTATTCCTGAGGCCACCTGCGTAGTTGATTGATGGGGATGGGCACGATGGGCTCGGGACCACAGACTGATGCGCTGGATGCCCTTCTGGCCAGTTCATCAGCAGCATCGTTGCCTAGTGATCCACTGTGTCCTTTTATCCATTGCAGTGTCACAGTGTTGCGATTAGAAACTTACTCGTTCTAGTGTATTGTGACATTCTAGTGTTAAACTCGTAATGTATTTTTTCCCTAGTGATTGGAGAGCTGAAGCACTGTGAGAGTATACGTATGTGGGTGTCCGTGACTCTCCTGGCTTCTATGGCGTACGCCGCTTGTATTATGCCCACACATTCCGCCCGGTAGGCGGTGTTAAATATGCCCCGAGTTTCTTCAAGGTACATGTTTAACCTTGGTCAAATCAATTTATTTTCTTTCGTTTCTTTTAAATATTCTAACTTTATTTATCAACCTACAATCAATGTGTTTAAGTACCTGTCTCATGCCTTAACATAGAACCGCTGCCTTCCTTAATCACAGACTCAGATGGAAGTACTCCTTTATCTGAAGAATCAACTCCATCATATTTGCCTGAAAAAAAAATGATACTTTTTAATATGCAATATTTCATTAACCTCTGTAATACAGTAAATAATTGGAATCAATGGTTATGACGTGTTTATTAAGTACCTCTCACTGTTGGTTTTAGATTGCTTTTATTGAAAAGGCTCTTTATAATATTAGTTTTGATTGCAATAATAATATTATTTAAATGGGGTATAAAATGGGACATGGTGAGAAACAATTGCTGAAAAACTAAAGGTCTCTGATAAATATAGGACAGTAGGTACCTCGATGTATGAAAGAACTTCAGTTCAAAATGCAAATATTCATCATTCTTGAAAAATGCAAATTTTATACAATTATATCTGGTCATACACGCAGTCCGGTTGCGAGTACTACGCGCTTGACCTCTCAGAAGAACATCAGCAATACGGTCGCTACATGCCCTGACCGAGGCAAAAGGAGTACCTATGTAAGGATCTTAGCAGGCAGCGTTCTGTAGTTTCTGCCTGCCCCATGTGAAAAAAGCGTGAGTTTATGTGTGTATGCATGTATATTTGCTATAGAGCAGTGGAGGCCCGGCGTTTAAGGCCGCGGCTTACAAGTTGTAGGTTGTAGATTCAAACATAAACCGTTACTTTCGCATGTTGGATTACAGCCCACTCCGTCTCTCCGAGAGGTGGCATGTTTCCCAGTAGTGGATACATTATGGGCTGATAATGGTCCCACATGAATATTATGGGCTTATGCTATATCTGCACGAGTACCAACATCACCATAGTAACAGGTTTTGTCAACGGAAGAATAGACAAAATGATAAGACTGTAGAACGGTTTCTAACGTCTGTGCTGAACGTCTGAACTGTTTCTAAGTCGATAAAAGTCTGCAATGTCAAGCACGACAACTAATGTTTCTCTACTTTTGACACTAGGGGTAGAAGCATTTTTTCACAAAAAGTATGAAATGGTCTATATCAAACCAATGTGAAGTAAGTAGATTCAATCTAGTCTTCATACTAAAAAAAGAAACTTGGAGTCTACGAGTCTCCTGCTCGAGCACGGCGGCTATCGAATTGTATAGAAAGAACTTTGTCTATTCTTGGCGGAATAGAGATAGAAATAGTCACGGTTATTATTATTTGGTTAGACATACTAGCAGCTAATTAGCTGATGCGTATGTATCAAAAAGCTTGGAGATATTTAATCTGTCTAACCTATTCTTGAAGTAGTTCAGTGTGAGAGCCATCACATTTTCTGGGAGTTCATTCCATGCTATTACAACTCTGTTAGACAAGAAGCGCTTTAAAGGCTTTACCTTAGGAGGCGATCGACAGTAATGCTCGCGAAGAAGGAGGCGGCGCACATGAGGGAGAGGCAGTAGAGGTAGTACATTATCAAGTAGTGTGATGTCTTTTTTTTAAACATGAGTTCCAGATGACATTAGCATATTCCAAGAGAGGTCTTATGTAGGTCTTGTACAACTTGACAAATGTCTTGGGCGTATGGCACTTGAATGCCTTGCGGATGATGTAGAACAACACTAGATATGTGTGCTTCCCATTTTTGATCGTTGGACATAATAACACCTAGGTCTATCTGTGACTGAACAGCTGAGAGTTTTTGGAGTCCGAGACAATGTTGTTCGAGGATTGTTTTTGCCTAAGTGTAAAATGGTACATTCATTTATGCCTGCTGTTGTTGAAAAGCTTCAAAACAACCCTACTTATGAGTAAAAATCTTACCATCTAGGTGAAGTGTTGGCACTGCTAGACGATTCAACCGGTTGTTACGGTTTTTATCCTTGTCTGTAAAATGAACTTCACAGACAACTTTCTTCCTAAAATGGTCAATTTCATCTTGACTATCCAACTTCCCACCAAATAAGCCCACCCATTCTTTAAAACGATCTGGATTCCTCACTGGGTGTGGAAACTGGTGGTAATGTCTGCCTGAAACTAAAAATTCAATTTTAATTTTTATCTGGAGAAGTTGGCAATCTAAATATTGACATGTAAATATTAGATTATATCTTTATATAGATATATACAGTTGTGGTTACATAATTAAGAATCTTACGTTTTTGAATTTTTTATCTAAATCATGTCATGTGTAGTTATGTGTTCCTTCTTAGAAGTAACGAGTTATGAAATAGCTACATGAATAAAGCAAACGAGATTAGGAATATAGAATAAAATCGCTAACAATTTTTTACAAATTTTATTTATTATAATAAAATTTATTCATAGTTTCTTTCATAGCTTCATTAGAAGCTGGACAAAATTAAGAACGATTTATTAAAATGCTCGAGAGCTGTTTTATATGAAACCGATTAAATAAATCACATGAATGTGAAGTGCGAAGAAAAAAAGAGCAATTTACGGTAGGGTTGGCGCAGTGGTTAAGCGTGCCGAGGGTTCGATTCCCGCACGGAACAAATATTTGTATGGACCCCACAATACAGGAGAAATTCCTAGTGTGGGGCAATGTTTTAAAAAAGGAACATTTTTGTACTAAAATTAATAGTTAGTAGTATGTCCGTGGCTTCTAATTTCTGCTTTACACCAGCAAGGCATTGACTCTTATAAATTTTTGACAGTTTGCAAGAGAGATAGAGTTCCATTCTTCTAAGAAAACGTCGTACAGCTCTCTTAAATTGCCACACTGTCGATTTGAAACCTTTTTCTTAATTTCGCGCCGAAGATCTACTGGATTTAAATCGGTTTATTAATGTTTGCCATAATTTAAAATGCAATACTTTTATATATCATACTTGTAATTGCCATAATTTCATTAGGAATAACGTTTCAGTTGCCATTATCGTGAAATGACATAAAATAATATTCACTAATTTCCTTGGCCTTAAAGAGTCATAATTCGATCAAGTATCATATTAATTTTAATCCATAAATTTATTTGCTATATTTTTCATTTTGAATAATGTCGTTTTCCATAACATTTTTTATTCACCATAATATTCATTTGCCCACTCTAGCACAACAATACTAGTTCAGTACAAGCGCCTGCAATTTTGATGTTATGATCATGTTGCATGCTTGCTTTGCAAAAAAAAATAAATCTAGCGCTTGGCACCCGCTGCCGTGGCACGCTCGCTTCGCTCGCTTGCCTTCTCGAGTTGTGTGGTCACAGTTTTAACCTGACCTCACCTAGCTGTTTCGAATTTGACGAAATATTTATTGTATAAAGATTGTTTACCGTACCTAATAGATCATTTGATTACAGGCCAAATGTCTTACCTAATGACAAAGATTTTGTACTAAAACTTTAACATTTCTAAATTAAATTCAATGTTGCTTATGTCAAGTATCGATTATGTAATGTGTTACATAGAGAAACTAATGCTTATAACACATGTTATTTTATATTTGGGAAGGGTTATCAAATCAAATCAAATCATTATTTTGGGATAATACAGGTTCAAAGGATGTTACAAAAGGTTGTGCGTTTGCAAATTTATGTTTTGGCTTCCAACAACATGCTTCGCTTGCTTACTTGCTTGGCTTGGTTTTGTAGACGCAAACCTACCTTGCCCCCTCCATCAGAGGCAGCAAGGTGGCGTGGTCTTGAGGGAGAACGCAACGGTAGTGTAGATCCTCAAGGCAATTCTAGTGATGTTCCTTCTCGAGGTTTCAGTTATGTCTAATTCCACATGAATTAGACATGACTGAAATCACCGGGCGATCTACCTCAGGGGTGGCGAGGTCATGCCCCTGGGTATCCACCATTGAACAAGAGCAGATGATGGACAGCAATGACCTCCCACATGTTTGTGCCGTGCTCAGGAATACGTAAGGAGCCTAGATTGCAACATTTACATGTCCAGGCTACAAATATTATAAATACATAATCAAAGTTTATAATTATGACAATGAATTTGAGATGTTTGAAACTGCATTATGGCTTTGGATTGATTTGGCTTAGGAATCAGATCTTATTTTTCTTCGATTATCCCTTTTGATAACCCAAAAATCAATTCACAATTGCTCAACTCACCACAACAATATCTTATTGCCAGTGAGTGCCAGACCAGGGTCAACCCTAACCAGACTTCTATTTTCGTAAAGCTGAAGCGATTATGTTCAAACCTTCGAACAATGACTTCTGTTACATTATTACAAATGTATAACTACAGTGGACCATTCATAGTGTAAGTTTATCCTGTTAGCCTGCTAAAACGATGTGTAAGTTCGCATTCATTCAAGAAATGAATGTCCAACTGGACATAAAGAAAAGTTACAAATAAGTACTTACTAAATGGACATCCCAGTGCACACCGTTTAGGCATAATGCTAGTTAAAATAACAACAAGCTACAAGCATTATAGGCTAAGTAAAACTTTTTGAGAAAAAATGTCTTTAACGTAATAGGACTCAAATCAACGCAAATTATTTTCACGAAGCAAGGAACAATGAAATCACAGAGCATAATAATTTATTACTGGTACCTAAACATAATCAAATCAATGAATTGAATTGAATACTTCAATAGGAATATGACATTGACAGTTGGTTTTTTTTTTGGGTTTTGGCTTCGGAGTTTCGGACGTTTTGTGCACACCAACGGTCAACGTCAATGCCCATTAGTGGTGAGCGTTGAATGAACGAACTGGTTTTTTAGACTGTTTATTCGACCTGAACTGTTCGACTAGTTTACTGTCCACAGATAAACCAGTTTATTCGTGAACGACATTTTACGCATGCGACCGGCGGCGGCGACAACTTGATTTCGCCGTACAAGTAGTCGACGCTCGACGGAACGGAACGAGTGAACACGAACACTGCCGAAGGCCGTTTGTTATTGATTCTCTCTCTCTCATGCAGAAACGAACGTTCATCTCACTGAGCGAACGCTGTTAAATGAAAATAGACTCTATAACAAAACGATAGATACCGATCTCTATTTATTTCGTTGAATTAGTTTATCATACATACAAGTTTATTAGTCAGCCTGCCAGTCCTAACCCTGGAAAAAGTATGAAGAGAAGTTCATTTCGATTCCCAAGTACAGTTCATCTATCCGTCGATTAGTAAACTAGTTTCAACTAAACGACCTAATCTGATCGTACAATAAACGGTGGATAAACTCGGTGAACATAAATTCGTTTATATGCTGTTCAGTCTATTATGAAAACTAGTCGAAAATTAAACTGTTTTATCAACTAGTTTATTGTATGCGGTAAACCAGTTTCGTTTCGTCTACGGTAAATACGTGAACGACCCACTCCTAATGCCCATCATCGCCATATTCAACGCGGCAAAGATTCCGATAATTAAAGCGATAAATAGCGTCAATGCTCATCATTGGCGATAAAATTGGGGCTAAGTTGTACTTTATCTGAAGTGAGTTCATATCTTTTTCACAGACAGGTTGTATTATTAGAAAGCTGCACACAACATTTTAAGTTGCGAAAACAAACAGTTATTGAGAAAAACGTAGTGTAAATTGAAATATTTTTGTAGTATTTTACAGAAAGTACCTATATCGAATTAACGAATAACTCCTTAAAACGTTCCGTGCTACGTTCTGTAAGACTTGCGATTGTTTGCATTTTGTTTAAAATATCATAATAACCACAATTAACTACTATTAATACTGTTATTTTAAACTAAATTAGCAATATTCAAAGCAGTTATTTTTTGCTTTTATTTTTATAGATTAGGTCCGACATGAGTAGCAGAGACGAGTGTGGCTAACTAATCCGACTCGGACCGGTTAGGTTAAAAGGCTAAGGCGGAAGCGAAGATATTTTCTTCTCCTAGGTAGTTCCGTTTTACGTTCAGACAAAGTGACAGCGGATTTCACCTCGCCACAAGACCAACAATGTGATTTGTGCTTTTTTTTAGCTACCCATAAAACTACACACTGAACATTGACCAAACCATATACAACCATAGACAATATTGTCCAAAGTTACACATCCAAGCGTGGTAAGAGGACTACGAGAACATGGATGCAAGAGGAAGCTTTGGACTTGGGGCACCCCGATTCGGGCAGATTAGGTTGGAAGAGGATGGCGGGGTCTAGTGAGCGAGCGAAGCGAGCGAACAAAGTCCGCGCTATTCTCTTCGTGGTTATATTTTTTTAAACCACGCAGAAGTAGGAGCCCCGCGAAGCGAAGCTCCGGCGACTTTACCTAACCCCATAGGTATATTGTTTTTAGTAAGAACAATAACCTGACCTCCGAGTGTACGTTTACGAAAATAGAAGTCTGGTTACGGTTGACCCTGGTCTGGCACTCACTGTCAATAAGATATTGTTGTAGTGAGTTTAGCAATTGTGAATTGATTTTTGGGTTATCAAAATGGATAATCGAAGAAAAATAAAATCTGAATCCTAAGACAAATTAATCCAAAGCCATAATGTAGTTTGAAACATCTCAAATTCGTTGTTATAATTATAATCTTTGATTATGTGTTTATAATAATTGTAGCCTAGACATGTAAATATTGCAATCTAGGCTCCCTACGCGTTCCTGCGCACGGCACAAACACGTGGGAGGTCATTGCTGTCCATCATCTGCTCTTGTTCGATGATGGATACCCAGGGGCATGACCTCGCCACCCCTGAAGTAGACCGCCCGGTGATTTCAGTTATGTCTAATTCATGTGGAATTAGACGCAACTGAAAACTCTAGAAGGAACATCACTAGACTTGCCTTGAGGATCTACACTACCGTTGCGCTCTCCCTCAAGACCACGCCACCTTGCTGCCTCTGATGGAGGAGGCAAGGTAGGTTTGCGTCTACAAAACCAAGCCAAGCAAGTAAGCAAGCGAAGCATGTTGTTGGAAGCCAAAACATAAATTTGCAAACGCACAACCTTTTGTAACATCCTTTGAACCTGTATTATGCCAAAATAATGATTTGATTTGATTTGATAACCCTTCCCAAATATAAAATAACATGTGTTATAAGCATTAGTTTCTCTATGTAACACATTACATAATCGATACTTGACATAAGCAACATTGAATTTAATTTAGAAATGTTAAAGTTTTAGTACAAAATCTTTGTCATTAGGTAAGACATTTGGCCTGTAATCAAATGATCTATTAGGTACAGCAAACAATCTTTATACAATAAATACTTCGTCAAATTCGAAACGGCTAGGTTAGGTTAGGTTAAAACTGTGACCACACAACTCGCGAAGGCAAGCGAGCGAAGCGAGCGTGCCGCGGCAGCGGGTGCCAAGCGCTAGCGCTATCATAACATCAAAATTGCAGGCGCTTGTACTGAATTAGCATTGTTGTGCTAGAGTGGGCAAATGAATATTATGGTGATAAAAAAATGTTATGGAAAACGACATTATTCAAAATGAAAAATATAGCAAATAAATTTATGGATTAAAATTAATATGATACTTGATCGATTATGACTCTTTATGGCCAAAGAAATTAGTGAATATTATTTTATGTAATTTCGGGATAATGGCAACTGAAGCGTTATTTCTAATGAAATTATGGCAAATTACAAGTACGGTACATACAAGTATTGCATTTTAAATTATGGCAAAAATTAATAAACCGATTTAAATCCAATAGATATTCGGCGCGAAATCAAGAAAAAGGTTTCAAATCGACAGTGTGGCAATTTAAGAGAGCTGTACGACGTTTTCTTAGAAGAATGGAACTCTATCTCTCTTGCAAACTGTCAAAAATTTATAAGAGTCAATGCCTTGCCGGTGTAAAGCAGAAATTAGAAGCCGCGGACCTATTAATTTTAATTCCGTGCGGGAATCGAACCCGCAGCACGCTTAACCACTGCGCCAACCCTACCGTAAATTGCTCTTTTTTAACCGACTTCCGAAAGGAGGAGGTTCTCAATTCGTCGGAACCTTTTTAACCGACTTCCAAAAGGAGGAGGTTCTCAATTCGTCGGAACCTTTTTTTTTTTTTATTATGTATGTTCCCCGATTACTCGAAGATGGCTGGACCGATTTGGATAATTATTTTTTTTGTTTGAAAGGGTATACTTCCCAGGTGGTCCCATGATCATCAAGTTAGGATCTGATGATGGGATCCTGGAGAAATAGAGAGAACTCTTCAAATTTTATAGGCACACTTGAAGCAATTTGTGTAGTTTTTGGAAGAGTACTTTCTCGGAGTGGTTCCATTTCAATTTGGTGAAGATCTGATGAAGAACTTCGGAGATAGGCAACGGAACTCCTCAATAAATGATAGCAAATGGACAGGGATTGCTGAAATCTCATGTCTGTCAATTGTTTACACCAGTTAATAACATAACATCACGCCGGTACGCTGTGAAGGGGTAAGCACATGTGAACCACTAAAAAGTGAAAAATAAAAAACTTTTTTCAAAAAAATAAACAACCGACTTCCAAAAAAACACTAAAAAGTGAAAAATAACTTTAATTTCGGAAGGCGGTGACAAAAATTAAAATACATATCCAAAGTCACCGACTTCCGAAATTAAAGTTATTTTTCACTTTTTAGTGTTTTTTTGGAAGTCGGTTGTTCATTTTTTTGAAAAAAGTTTTTTCTTTACGCACTTCACATTCATGTGATTTATTTAATCTAAGTTTCATATAAAACAGCTCTCGAGCATTTTAATAAATCGTTCTAATTTTGTCCAGCTACTAAAGAAGCTATGAAACTTACTATGAATAAATTTTATTATAATAAATAATATTTTATAATAAATAAAATTTGTAAAAAATTGTTAGCGATTTTATTCTATATTCCTAATCTCGTTTGCTCTATTCATGTGGCTATTTCATAACTCGTTACTTCTAAGAAGGAACACAAACTACACATGACATGATTTAGATAAAAAATTCAAAACGTAACGTTCTTAATTATATAACCACAACTGTATATATCTATATAAAGATATAATCTAATATTTACATGTCAATATTTAGATTGCTCACTTCTCCAGACAAAAATTACAATTGAATTTTTAGTTTCAGGCAGACATTACCACCAGTTTCCACACCCAGTGAGGAAACCAGATCGTTTTAAAGAATGGGTGACCTTAGTTGGTGGGAAGTTGGATAGTCAAGATGAAATTGATCATTTTAGGAAGACAGTTGTCTGTGAAGTTCATTTGACAGACAAGGATAAAAACCGTAACAACCGGTTGAATTGTCTAGCAGTGCCAACACTTCACCTAGATGGTAAGATTGTTACTCATAAGTAGAGTTGTTTTGAAGCTTTTCAACAACAGCAGGCATAAATGAATGTACCGTTTAACACTTAGGCAAAAACAATCCTCGAAAAACTTATTGTCTCGGACTCCAAAACCTCTCAGCTGTTCAGTCACAGAAAGACCTAGTTGTTATTATGTCCAACGACCTAAAATGGGAAGCACACATATCTAGTGTTGTTCTACATCATCCGCAAGGCATTCAACTTTAGCCTTACACCCAAAACATTTGTCAAGTTGTACAAGACCTCCATAATACCTCTCTTGGAAAAAAACTTGAGAGGTGTCAAGGGACACCCGGATGGAACGAAGTTCCTTTCGATTAATTAGTGAAAGAATTGTAATAAAATTTAAAAAAATCTAGTACATATACACACACACACACATAAGTGCCTGTGTGCCAGGGGCCGCGGTATCTCTTTCGAACAACCCGCACCCCTGGCAGACATCGGCCCTTGCGGTCGCCATCAGTTGGTGCTGACATCTCTTTGAGGCGCGCGTGGAACACAACGCGCCGTCATATATGCACTCTGTCTGCAGAGAAACACGCACACGCCGCACGGCTTACAACAATGTAGCAAAAAGTGTCGTTACAACGTTTGGTCTTAATTTTTTCTTTCTAGCCCCCTTTCGCAACGCGCGATAAGGAACTTCGTTCCAAAAAGACATCACACTACTTGATAATGTACGAAGTAGGGCAACCGAGATGGTTCACACCATGCGTAATCTCTACCTTACGAACAGCGCCTGAAAGAACTTGGCCTTATCACACTGGAACAGCGTAGACAAAGGGGTAGGCTCATTGAAACATGAAATACTTTCAGAATACTACGAAGTGCCCAGCCTTCAAGACCTTTACACCCTGAATGCCAACAAACATTTGCTTGGGCATTCCCTTAAGTTATGGGAAAATTCATCCAAGCTAAAGCCAAGCTAAAGCTTTTTTTTTTGGTAGGAAATCATCAAATAGCTTCTCCCGCTCTGGGTGGAACAGGAGGGCGTGTCAGACTTTTACTGACTAAAACCCACCCGTGTTCCTTCAGTTGCCTGTGTGCCAGGGCCCACGGTATCTCTTTCGAGCAACCCGCACCTCTGGCAGGCTTCGGTCATTGCGGACCCCACCAGTTGGTGCTGACATCTCTTTGAGGAGCGTGTGGAACACAACGCGCCGTCAACGCGGGCTTGGTCCATACCGGACAGCGAGCTACCCATTACTCGCCGTCCGCAAGCCCGCGCCTACGGTGGCCGGGAATCAGCCTGGGATTCCCGACGCCCAGGGCGTCTCCTGCGAAGGCTACGGCCGTGAGGGCGCATGTACTGCCTCTCCCTCACGTGTGCCGCCTCTGTCTTTGCGAGCTTCACTGGTTCTTCAACTGAATCATCAATTAACTTCTCCCGTTCTGGGTGGAGCAGGAAGGCGTGTTAGAAATCTACTGACTAAAACCCACCAGTGTTCCCTCAGAGTTGCCTGTGTGCCAGGGGCCCCGGTATCTCTTTCGAACAACCATTCATGTAGAAACGTAGGGAAACAAATATTAAAAAACAAAGATATTCCTAATAATGCATTATGCATTAATCATTCACATAAGGTACTTACTTGATATATGCAGGTGAGGAATAGCTAGAGCATTCAAGCGACTATTGCGATTCTTGTCTTTTTCGGCAAAATGCCTGTCACAGACTTTCCTGTTATTATAAATTTGCGTATCAGCCAATCCACTGACTGAGGCACCAGATAAGTTAACCCATATCCGGAATCGCTCTTTGAAGATTCTAGGGTTTGGAAAGTTGTGGAGTGTAACACCTGCAAAAATATTTTGGCATTATTTCGCAATTTTGAGCTTATGGGTTTGGCAGGATTTGACAGTTTTCTTGCCTTAAGTCACACTGAAATGACTTTATATTAGTGAAATAGTAATACACTCGCGAGCAATGAACTGGAATCACTTCAAGACATTTTTTTGCAATTTCTATGCAATGAGCTGTGGATTGTGGTATATCACCTGAAAGGTGATTTTGTTAGTTTTCAAATGATATCAAAAAGATTTAAAATTATTTAAAGGTTCTGCCTAAATTTAGAGAATTATTGCAATAGGTCGAAGTTGTGGACGTCTAAATGAATAGGAAGTATGAAAGGTAAAAAAATATTTACAATTTATGTTATTTACCCCTTAATACTTTGTGTTGCCTGTAAACGGTTTTTCATTGACCGAATGAGTTTCCTGATGGAATCCTGTGGGATTTCCTACCACTCTTCAACTAAAGCAGTTTTCAGGTCTTCTATTGACGCCGGAGCTGGACATCGTCCTCGTACCCGCCTTTTCAGCTCGTCACATATATGTTAAATCGGATTTAAGTCAGGGCTGAGGGCTGGCCAGGCTAGTGTGGGAATCCCGACTTCTAGAAGGTACTGTCTAGTCACTGCAGCGGTGTGGCAGCGGGCAGTATTGTGCATTAGCAGGAAATATTCGCCAATAAATCTGGGGGAGCACATGACCTAGCAGAATGTCGTTGAAGTATCTTTCTGCGGTTAGCCCCCTCCCCGACCTCCACCAGGTACAAATATAAACTCCGTTTTTGCCACATCATACAGGACCCACCCCCGTATGCCACTATTTCCGCAAAACAGCAATGTGCGAATCGCTCCCCCGGTCTCCTATAGACTCTCTGTCGACAGTCGATACCATGCAGGCACATCCTGGATTCGTCCGAGAACAGGACTCGCCTCCATTGCTCGATATCCCAATCTAAGTGATCGCGAGCAAACTGAAGCCTGGCTTGTCGGTGGGCTGGAGACAATTTAGGTCCCGTGGCTGGCCTTTTCGGGGTCAAGTCCGCTTCTTTGAGTCTTCGCCTCACTGTCCATTTGCTGACAACCCTCCCTCTAACTTGTCTGAGCTACTGCTGGACGTCCACGCCGGTCAGTTGTCCATTTCGGGAAGAAGAGGTGTCAAGAAATCGGTCATCTCTCACCGAAGTGCATCGCTGTCGTTCAGATCCTGGTCTCCGGACTAAGTTTCAGTCTCCCTGATCCTCTTGTATACCTTCGAGGCACAAGACTGGCTCAAATGAAGCTGCCGAGCGATAGTACGCTGAGACAATCCTTGCTGGATTAGGATGACGACTAGAGCGGCTTCTATAGATGTAGTTTCCATTTTCTTTTAGCTTCAGTATTCTCAGTGACGTGAAATATTGGACTGATGATCAATTTTCATAAACCCCCTATTTATAGAGTTTCAGGACTACCAAACAATACGGTGTTTTGTTTAAAAATTGATGTTTTTATTTTAAGTTCCATGACATAAGGTGAATAATCTTTGGTTATGATATTGAAAGAGGTTGAAAGCTAACAAAATTGCCTTTCAATTGATATGCCACAATCCATAGTACATTGCATAGAAGTTGTAAAAATTTGTTACGAGCAGCGGACGATGAAGTGATTCCAGTTTATTGCGAGTGTAGTAACTCTTTCTCATTATGTAGGGATTATTCTAAGTTAAGAGGTAATAAGTTATTAGAAGAGGCGGCATGACAAAAATGAGAGATAATTTATGCGATTTCAGTATGTTTTGATCGACACACTGGCTGTTTTATGGATATGTAGATAATAAATCTTCATATCCGGAAAACAGCCAGTCAATATCTTTAATTTTTATCATTTTATAACTGACGGGAGATACTGAAGACAAGGGAGGAACAAGACGTACAGGGTTGATACTGTTGTAAATTGGTGTACTAAAGGGAGCTAAACGACAGAGTTAACACGCAGTTGGTTTTGAATATTATCATTGTATTTTATTAAGACATCACACTGACACAGAAAATTATAAACAAGTTGTTACCTAGTAACAAAAACAAAAACTCTATGGGACGCATGATGATTCCAACCTATTTTCAACACCCCCACTGAATCCCCATGCGCTCCATGCAATACTTTAGCTTAATGCGAGCCAAGCTTTTAGTAAGACAATCAGCTGGCATCTGGTTTGTATCACAATATTCTATACAAATCACACCGGCTTCAGCCAACTCTCTTATGAAATGATAGCGTATGTTGATGTGCTTCGACCTTCTACCAATCGCAGAAGAGTACACTAATTTACTTGCACTCTGACTGTCGCTGAACACTGTAACGCAGTCGTTGAATCCAGCTAGCTCTTCTAACAAGCCTTTAATGCAGACTAGTTCTTTTGCGGTTTCGCAGATGGCTATATATTCAGCCTCAGCTGTGCTTAAGGCTACGCATCGCTGTTTGCGAGCTTGCCAGGAAACAGCACCTCTACCGAAAATAAGGACATAACCGGTAAATGAGTGCCCATCGGCGTTGGCTCCCCAATCGGCGTCTGAGTATGCAACCAGGGGTTTGCCTGTTCTTTCATAGACTAGTTTATAGTCCACGGTGCCCTTTAAGTACCTGAGCACCCGCTTGAGCGCAGTCATGTGCTGTTCATTCCAGCATGTATTAAACTGGCTCAAATAGCTGACCGCAAATGTCAAATCAGGCCTTGTGCCGCAGGATAGATACATGAGCGATCCTATTACTTCTTGGAAAGAAAAATCCTCACGCCTCTCTCCCTTTGCAAGTCGTAGATTCAATTCCATCGGAGAAGCTACAGGCTTGCAGTCTTGCATTCCATATTTTTCTAGAATCTTTTTGGCGAAGCTTGCCTGTGATAGGGATATCTGCCCATTGGATCGCGTGATATGGATCCCTAGACAATCCTTGGCCTCACCTAAATCTTTAATTTTGAACGCTTTGGCGATTGTTTTTTTGACTCTTTCTATGTCCCCCACTGAACTTCCAAAAATATAGAAGTCGTCGACATAAAGTGCTATTGCAATCACGGTATTATCTTTCCCTCTTTTAATGTACACGCACGGATCATACTTCGATCTTGTAAAACCACTTTTAGTGATGTGATCATGTACTTTGACGTTCCAGCAACGTGCAGCTTGTTTGAGGCCATAGATGGCTCTCTTCAGCTTGCATACTTCCTTTTCATTTCCCTTCTTTATGAAAGATTCAGGTTGCTCCATATACAGATCCTCATCTAAATCACCATTTAAAAATGCTGTGGTGACGTCAATATGGTGTACATTTAAATCCAATTCTGCTGATAATCCCAGCAGAAGCCTAATGGAAGAAAGCTTGACTACAGGAGCAAAGGTCTCGGTATAATCTTCTCCAAACTTTTGAGAGTACCCCTTGGCGACAAGGCGAGCCTTATGTCGTTGAACCTTTCCATCTGCCCCGATTTTCAACTTAAAAATCCATTTATTTTTGACGACATTAGCGTCTCTGGGACGATCGACGAGCTCCCAAGTCTGATTCTCCATAAGAGAGTCGTATTCCTCCTTCATAGCCTTCATCCACAGGTCTTTATCAGAACGCTCCATAGCGTCCATAACTGAAATCGGGTCAGTAGCATTCATGACATGGAAGTTGTATACCATGTCCTCATCTATTCTTCTGACTCTATTTCTTAGAGGATAACGCCGTTCCTCAGGCTCCTCTACAGCTTGAACCGGCTCTGTTGACGGTTCTTCAAAAGAGTCGTGAAACTCTTCTTCAGCACTAGTGGGCGATGAACTTGGTGACATAACCATGTTACTCTGGCTTGGGCCATCCTCAGGCGCCACAGCCCTAGAAGTGCCTTGAGCAGTATCTGGCTCAGTAAAAATTGGTACCTCTATATATTCTCGCCTTTGTTTCTCCCTCGAAACCTGTACACTGCGCTCAGGGGGTTTAATCTCCTTGATTACTTTTGACCGCTCGTCAAACACGGCGTCGCGAGCAACTATTATGCGGCGCGGATTGACCGGGTTGACAAATCTGTACCCCTTTTGTACTTCACTGTATCCAACGAAGACAAGCTCACGGGTCTTGGAGTCGAATTTCCTTCGGCTATTATCTTTCACCAAAACCTGAGCTGTGGACCCAAAAACTTTTAAATTGGTAAAATCCACCTCATGATTTGTCCAAACTTCTTCGGGAACTTTCCCGGCGATTGCTAATGTGGGTGAGCGATTTTTCAAATAGATCGCAGTCCCCACCGCTTCTCCCCAGTACCGTTTACTTAGGTTACTGTCATGGAGCATGCATCTCGCCTTTTCAGTAATGGTGCGGATCGTCCTTTCCGCAACTCCATTCTGTTGAGGAGTATGAGTAACGCTCGTCTGATGCGTAATTCCATATTTGGCCAAATAAGCCTGGAACTCCTTATTGGTATACTCAGTACCATTATCGCTTCTAAACCGTTTAATTTTTCTTTCGGTTTGGTTCTCTACCAGACGCTTAAACTCCTTGAACTTCTCTAACACCTCAGTCTTTTGCTTCATGACGTAACCGAAAACCTTTCGGCTGAAGTCGTCAATGAACAGGAGGAGATATCTGTTTCCTCCCCAAGTCTCTACATCTATTGGACCAGCTACGTCGCTATGTATTAAGTCCAGCATGCCGGAGGCTCTAAAAGACTTCTTCCGTTTTGGAAACTTTTTTACGCACTGCTTTCCTTGACTACAAGGAACACAAGGGGCTCCATCACCCTTTTTGCCGTAATCTAGGCCCTGGACAATTCTTTTCAAAATGTACATTTGCGCGGCAGACAAATGGCCCAATCTCCGGTGCCATAATTCAAACTTGTCCTGATTGTCTTCCCCTAAAAGAACTGTAGCCTGATTACAACCGGAACCTATAACATAAAGTCCGTTTTGGCGCGGTGCGGTAAACAATGCCTTACCATCTATTTTTACATTATTGTTAAAAACACTACATTTGGTTTTATCAAAAACAATAATATTTCCTGCATCTGCAAACTTTCCTACAGACATTAAATTGGTAATTAGTTCAGGAATGTGAAGAACATCATTCATCTTCACTACAGTGTCACGTTCCCCGTGACGCAGGTTTAACTCCACAGAACCTTGCGAAGTCGAAACAATTTTCTCGCCATTCGCGCAAGTTATCGTTTTGGAGCAAGATTTCGTAGGGTTCAAGAGGGATTTCACCGGTGTCATGTGGGACGTGGCTCCTGAATCCAACACCCAGTTATCACTGCTACCAACAGATGACAACAAGGTCAAAAAGTCTGAATTCGCGTTCACACTGGTCATCATGGCCGAATTCGCATTTGATTTCTTCTTATCCGGCTGCTTGGCCTTGAACTGCTTGCATTGCCACTTGAAATGGCCCTTCCGTTTGCAGAAGTGACAAACAATCTCTCTGGTGTGTTCTCTTCCTCCACTACCACCAGCGCTAGATGCTAGCGCCGAATCATCCCTTGGGGCTTCATTCGACTCTTGACGTTGACCCTCCTTCAGAAGTGCTGATATAACCAGTTCTGAAGTAATTGTCGAGCGGGAATGCTCTATGGCCATTACTAACGGATTGTAGTTGTCCGTCAATCCCGCCAGCATTATTATTCCAACAAACTCATCGTCAAGTCCGGCACCAATGCTTCGCAGCTGCTGCTGAATCGCTCGAACATCCGTGACGTAGGCTTCCATACTTGGGTACGATTCCAGCTTGATGCGAAACATTTTTCGCAGCAACGAAAGCCTGCGCATTAGTCCAGCATCCGCATAGGCATTTTTTAGTGCCAGCCAAGTCTCTCGTGCCGTCTTTGCTTCCGTCACAAGGGGGTAGATGCCTTCCGAAAGCATCAGGCAGATCTTGGCTCTTGCTCTAGCATCCCGCTTCACCAACTCATTTGAGGTCGCACTGAACGTATCTTGAACACAATCCCACAGATCATTGTCGATAAGGAGCATTTGCATAGAAAAAGACCATGTAGCGTAGTTTTCTTGCCCCGACAACTTGGAAATTTGCGTCGTATTTTGCGACGTCATTTTTTATTCTCAATACATATAACTGTCCCTAAAATTTAGTATCAACGAGACTACGTACCTGGGCCCATAACCTGTTGTAATTGGTGTACTAAAGGGAGCTAAACGACAGAGTTAACACGCAGTTGGTTTTGAATATTATCATTGTATTTTATTAAGACATCACACTGACACAGAAAATTATAAACAAGTTGTTACCTAGTAACAAAAACAAAAACTAACTCTATGGGACGCATGATGATTCCAACCTATTTTCAACAGATACTTTATGAATAGAGGAGAGACATTAATGTTGTTTTATGAAACAAATAACAGTGTTAGTTTGAGAATCAACTTTATTTTTATTAATAATAATCAGACTTAGTTTCAACAGCCAATCTAACCAACTAACAGACAGCCAACAACTTAAAATCTTAAATTCATACATAACAACAAAAATATAAAGCTCAAACAAAAATCAATAGAAACCTTAAATTGAAACAAAAACATTGTACTTCTTTACCAGATTCCCGCTTATAACTCTTTTGACTACCCTCCTCTCTTTTACAGTTGGTAGATTCGCAAAATTTTCTTCTAGTTGTTGAGATAAACCTTCACTGACCAAAAGTTTTGGTCTCCCTTTCCTTTGCTGATTTTTTTCATTTTTCGAGCTATGAGGTGTTACAGAGGTATTACTTAAGTCTTGTAGTGCTAAACGACGTCAGCGATTCTTGGCTTTCTATTCATAATTTTCGAGTTTTTCGCTGTTCTCCAAGAGTCATTTGATTTAGTTTTAATTTGTCTTTTTAACCGACTTCCAAAAGGGAGGCGGTTATATGTTCGACTGTATGTATTTTTTTATATTTTATTTATGTTCACCGATTTCATTCCCCCATTTCTGGACCGATTCCCAAAATTCTTTTTTATTTGAAGGAGTACACTCCTGAGGTGGTCCCATTGGCATCATCAGAATCTGATAATGGAATCTCACGGAAATCGAGGGCAACCCTCAAATGTTATAGGTATTAACAATGTTTTTCATATATTTTCTAAAGCTATTGAGACATTTACGTATGGTCATCATCATCTCATGACGCTGAGCTGATGGAGGAATGTACAACCTTGTTTGTTTTTATGTATGTTCAGGCATAACTCCGTCATATATAGACGGATTTGCAAAATACTTAATTTTTGAATTTCACAAAATATTTTTGCCAATATTTTTCTATCCCATTACCTATTAGTACTACCTACTTATAATTAATGAGTAAAACCTACTTCAATTTAAGACTTTAAAAAATTGGTTATAGATTTATGATTTGTGATACTGATAACCCTAACAAAAAATTTACTGAACTCGAAAAATCCGAATTCCTTCATGTTATGCATCTGATGTTTTACAGGCAGGTAGATGTAACACTAAACAATAAGGTGTGTGAAAATAAAATGCTACTACCGTCTAGAACCTGCGCATAAAAATGATTTCAAAATTACAGAATAAATACGTAAGTTGCTTTAAATTACAACTAAAAAATATTTTTGCGTTTCTAAAAATAGGAGACATTTGGCTTTATCGATCGCATACTATAATGTAAACACAAAAATGATGCATACAGAATTAATTGTAACATTCTTTTTCATTTCCATGGATAACCAGAATAAAATATTAAATAAATTATAGCTCTGGTTCTAAGTTGAATTCGAATATGGGAGTTCTACTCTAGCATTCAAAATAGTGTATACTATCGATAAGAAGAATAAAAAAGCGAAGTCCGATTTTTTAGGCATTTATCATACTGTGCAGCGGAGAGAACACACCCACTGAACCACAACTGCTTCCACCAAGTAGAGTCACTGCAATTGCGGACAAAATGGCCTGGCGCTTGTGCGTTGATGGCTTACTGCTAACTTCACCTTTAATACTTTGTGTTCAAAGTCACAATTTATGCGGCAAAGCAGAGTCGTGAGTTTTTAACGAATACAAAACGCCAGAGGAAGAGATGCTAAATATGAGGGACAAATTTCAACATTTTATATGTTATGAATAATAAAATCTTAATTATTGTTTTTTTTTAGATTGCATTAATTTAGTTAGCTTTAGTTAGTTTCTAAATTAAACGAAATTTAATTTAGTAACGTGTAAAAAGTGTTTTTTGTATGGCAACAATCATATTCAACCACATACCTAGTTCAATTAAAAAATTGAACATAAACTTATTTGAGAAAAGGCTTAAATTTTGACTGTTGCTTAAAGCAAATAAAGTTGTTGCTTAAAGTATTACAGCATTTCGGAATTTTTGACAGACAAAATGTAATGACTGTTTTTGATCTTAGTTTGAACTCAAGTCAAGTCAATTTAATTTTTGATTATTATATTACTTGCTTCTCTCTTATTGTTTAAACATTATTTGAATAATGACATAGTAAACTTAAGTTACTTAAATATTTTTCTTTATGTCATTTACATTTTTCTTATTTCTTGTTTGTGAAAATCAATTACTATACTATATGAATTGATTAGGATTGCCAACCATACTTTATAATAACATATCGTATTTTTAAGGCAATAAAAACATGAAATTTGAAAAATACTTTTTTTTTCTTCCAAATACTTTTTTTTCCTATTAAAACCATTTTATACATTTTTTTTTTTTTTTGGCAAAAAAGTTGGCTTTAGTATCAAATGACATCCATGAATATTTGTATGCCTTCTGGTATAACATAGTGTGCTTGTAATTTCTTATAAAAACTATTTATTGTACCTATGTTAACAAATGATTAAATTAATGATGAATGATGAATTTAATAATGTCGCGTTAGCTAAAACTACTGACTCACTAGCATAATCGATTAAAGGACAGTACAGGGGAGATACATTTTTCATGTTTTAGGCACTTTTGTGACTAAATTAAAATTTAATTGGTGTTTTTTTGTGACTTAATAGAAGATGGTAACTTTAAGATCACACAGCTTTTGTTTTTCAAATAAATTAACTATTTTTAGATAAATTTTATAATTGCCATTGAAAATACCTCTTAACTTAGAATAACCCGTAGGCAGGGTGACTGCGGCTCATAAAAATGATCATTATTATTTCTTATTTTATTCTGAACATAACTGTAATTTTTGAAGAGCCCATACCGCAGGCAGCATCACTAGCGGTAGCATAACCAGAGAGATAGAATCAAATTCTATTACATAAGCGATATTTGTATTTAATTAGGCATATTAACAATACATTTTCAGCTAAATAAATTTAGACATAATACAGAAGAGAGGTTTTAGGCGTGAGGCGAGAAATCTTACCTGTGGTTTCGCATCCAAAGACACATCGTCTCTTAGAAGGCATAGTAAAAACACTGAACGATAGGGTCCACTACCGTCCAAATATCGCAAACAGACACCGAACTCAGTCAGCCTTCGCCCCGCGGTTACTCAACGCAAGGACGCACTGACAAATCTGATGATGGTCTCTTCAATCCTTTACGGAGGAGCAGAGCTTCAACTCAACGTATGCGCACTAAAGAAAACAAAACAGCGAAAAACAACACGAAAACAATCCGGCGCTCACGCAAATCGTAAATTAAAATTTCTTTTGAAAATGTTCGAATTTGACATTTGTAATTTTTTCTAACAGTTGAGCCTAGGGTATTTTCGTTCTGTGAGCCTAATAAATTACCTTCCTAAGCAATTGATAAAATAAATAGAAAAACCCAAAAAAAATAGACCATTTAAGTCATTTAAAATTAAACAAAAATAATGAAAATAAATTAGAAATTAAAAATAGCTAAGTTTTGTAGAAACATCTAGTCCCGTATGATGTGAACTATTTGCCTTAAAACAGAACACGATTCATACATAGATGGCGCACCTAAAAATTGTTCTGGGCTGGCTCTGGGCGTAAAGAAAACTTTACCCTCCCTGAACCAAATCAATCAATAGGAATATGACATTGACAGCAGGTTTTTAACTTACTTTAAAAGAAGGATGTTATCAATTCGACATGTAATTATGTATATGTATATTTTATGTATGTTCGGGCCTAACTCCATCATTTAAAGACGGATTTGCAAAAGGGTTGGATCTGCTATCTTTTGGCAGGAGTTGAGGGTAAAAATGGTTAAAACTGGTAGGGTTTGGGTCCCCGATTATAACGATACCACTTTTATTAAAAGATAATGTAATTTTTCGAGAAAATTACAAAATAACTTTCTGACCTCAAATCAGCTAAAAGCGAAAACGGAACGTTAAAATGGGTGATTGACAACCAAATCTGACACAATATATTGTCTGTGGTGTAAAATATCGTGCAAAACCTTATACAGAGAATATAGGTGCAAAACCAATAAAACAGAACGTAAAAAAAGTTTTTATATCATCCTAAAAATCCTGCTTAGATAAATTTTAGTGTACTCCCACTGATCTTATGTGTCTATAAAAGGCAGTTACAACTGTTATAAGATGCAAAAGAGAGAGCGAAGTAAGATTGGGACTTGGGGCACCCTGACTCGGACAGGTTAGGTTAGAAGGGGTTTTCAGCCGATAGAAGACTACTGCTGGATATAGGCCTCCCCCAAAAAATGGGGGGTTTGCCATAATCGCCACGCTTGGCAGGCGGGTTGGCGATCACAGCATGGTGGTAAAATGCATAGAGAACGCTGCTGCCCATTCTCTAGTAAGTCCCTTAGTCGACTTCTACGACACCAACGGGAAGAAATGGGATGGTGCTATTGTTTACGTCCGGCACAACACGGAACTGGACATTAAAGGCTAATATAAAAAAAAATTGAGACCCTCACAACTAGCCCTTTCATTTGTTATGTCACACCATGGCCACGGTGCCCATGGTGTGACACCTACAGTTAACAAATCATTTGTTTTTATTTTCTAGTTATCCTCAAAGTGACCTCCATAATCAAAATACATGTTTACGTTACACATCCGTGTTTTGGTCATAAAAATTCATTTGTAATCAGTCCAGTAGATTTGCGATAAATTGGCTGTTAAATACGGACAGACAGACACGACTGACATATGGATGTACGGAACCGTAACCTTAAAACGGACTTAGTTCTCTTGGGAGCATCACCTGTAGGTACTCGAATGTCTGCCATAAAAGTGTACGGGTTTAAAAAAAATAGCACCTTCTCGACAAGATATCCAGTTTCCATTTTTTTTTATTTCTATTGCCAATTTTCGAATTAATCGAACCAAGCAGAAAAATCTTCCTTTAAAAACTGAATAGGGTATAACACCCATTTTTGAAAAGTGTCTTATTTAGATTCTTAATTAATACTAATAAACCACTTAAAAACACAATATTTTTATTGAATCGATGGGTGCCATAAAAATGCATTTAAATTTTTAATTTCCATATTTGACGAAAACGCTGAACGCAGCTGACGCCATATTGCTCTGTGGGTATGACGTCAGTTTGTTGTGTATACAAATGCGCTGATATTTTTTATGATAATTGTTTAAAATTTAAGAATGTGTTATTATTCTACTTATCGTTGGTTTGCAGTTCCTGAATGTGAAATTCCTGAATATTTCAATAAAAAAAATATTTTTAACGAAAGTAATAAAAGTACAAAGTTTTTTTTTTTTATTTTGGCTTCACACGGTTTGTGCATTTAGCCAGTGTCAAGTAATTTTTCTTTTAGATCAAGTAAATGGCCCGATATCGGACACGAAGTTACAAAACAGTCATAGTCGTCTTTAGTCAGTCAAGTCAGAGTTATTGTAAAGCGGTAGTAACTTTACTGTTGGCTGAGCTTGCTTTCAATGAAATAGAACATCATTGTAACACAGTGGTTTAATCAAGTAATTTACATTTTATGAATATAAAATTAAATTATGCTCATCAGAAAACGATGACAGAACAGAATATAACAGTTGCTAGGCAACAACGTAAGAAGACTCTACTCCTAGAACATAGTGCATTATAACCTTCATGGTTCAACACCCCCACTTAATCCACTATGCAGTCTGCAGAACACATGTTTCTGCTTAGCAACTCCCTTAGTCATCATATCAGCAGGCATAAGGGCAGTCTCACAATATTCAACACAAATAACCCTTTGCTCTGCTAACTCTCTAACGAAATGATATCTTATATTTATGTGTTTGGAACGTTTTCCAATAGCAGGAGTATAAACTAGCTTACTGGCACTTTGACTATCACTAAAAATAGTAACAGAAGTGTTATAGCCAGTCAGTTCAGAATATAACCCATTAACTGATATCACTTCCTTAGCGACCTCACAGATTGCGATGTACTCTGCTTCAGCAGTACTTAACGCAACACAACGCTGTTTTAAGGACTGCCAAGACACCGCAGCTCCACCGAAAATTAGGGTATAACCAGAGAAAGATTTCCCATCAGGCCCATTTCCCCAATCTGCATCTGCATAGGCAACCAAAGGCTTATTACATTTTTTGTAACACAGCGATAGATCCGCTGTCCCCTTTAAATACCTAAGCACGCGTTTCAGTGCCGCCATGTGAGTGGAATCGTTGCAGTTATTAAACTGACTCAGCATCGTAACTGCATACGATATATCAGGTCTTGTACAACATGCCAGGTACATTAGTGAACCGATAATTTCCTGATATCGAGTATTGTCGTTCTTTTCACCAGATTTCAGGCGAAGGTTCACTTCAACTGGCGTACTAACTTGTTTGCAGTCCGACATCCCATATTTCTCTAAGATTTTAGAGATGTATTTCTTTTGAGACAAGTGGATTTCAGTACCACTCTTCCACTCAATCCGGACTCCAAGACATTCTCTTGCCTCACCCAAATCCTTTATTTTGAAGGATCTGCCAATCTGAAGTTTCACCGTCCTAGCTTCTACAGCTCTATTTGTAAATATATAAAAATCATCCACGTACAGAGCTATTACAGTGAAAATTTCATTACGAATCTTTGTGTAAACACACTGGTCATATTTAGACCTAGAAAAACCCATTTTTATTATATGGTCATGAATCTTTTGGTTCCAACACCTGGCAGCTTGTTTCAGGCCATATATGGCTTTCTTCAATTTGCAAACCTTGCCTTCACTCCCTTCTTGAACAAAAGATTGCGGCTGCTCCATATAAATTTCTTCACGCAGATCTCCATTTAGAAAAGCGGTGCTAACGTCAATATGATGAACGCTCAGGTTCTTCTCAACTGCCAGTGCTAGTAGAAGACGAATCGACGACATCTTCACTACCGGTGCAAATGTTTCAAAGTAGTCTTCACCAGGTTTTTGCGAATAACCCTTAGCAACCAACCTGGCCTTATGGCGCTGGGTGCTGCCATCAGCTCCAATCTTTAACTTGAAGACCCACTTTGTTTTAATAACATTAGCGTCTATTGGTCGATCAACTAATTCCCAGGTTCCATTCACCTTCAAGGAATTGAACTCGTCCTTCATCGCTTCCACCCAAAACTTCTTGTCAGAACGCTCCATAGCATCCTTAACAGAAATAGGATCAGGATCTTCTGACACATGGTAATTATATACCATGTCTTTCTCCCGCTTCGGAACCCTATTTCGAGCAGGGTAACGTCTCGAACTTTGCAAATCTACTGCCACAGGACGCTCTAAGTCGACAGAAGCTGAACTTTGCAAATTCTCTGTCGTAGGATTCTCTACGTCAACAGAGTCGTAAAAATTCTCTCCAGAATCCGATCTCGTCGGTGAACTAGCCCTCGCTGTACTAGATGCACTTCCAGATTCTTCTTCAATCGAACTAGCCACCGGAACCCCCACTGCAACAGGACCAGCAATCCTTGGCACCTCTGGTTGAGTAGTGGAACGACTAACTCCAGGAATGTCATACTGTAAATCTATGACCACAGCATCCTTTTTAGAAACAGGAACAGCAGCTTCTTGTTTTTCTTTAACAATCATGGGAACATTTTCCATAAAAGTAGCATCTCGAGCGATGACAATCCTCGTTGGGTCATCCTTCAAATTTATAAATCGGTACGCCTTCGAATTGGTCGAATACCCAGTCATTATCATTTGAATCGTTTTTGGATCAAACTTCCTGCGACTATGATCCTTTACCAGAACCTGAGCTCTACATCCGAATATTTTCAGATTCGATAGATCGACTCTCTCTCCTGTAAAAACCTCCTCTGGAACTTTATCCTTGAAGGCCATTGTTGGAGATCGGTTCTTCAGGTACACAGCACAACCAACAGCTTCGCCCCAGAATCTCTTGTCCAAACCAGCCTCATGCACCATACATCTAGCCTTCTCAGTTATTGTGCGGATTGTTCGTTCCGCCACTCCATTCTGTTGAGGAGTGTAAGGCACTGATCTCTGGTGTTGGATCCCATGTTTCTTCAGGAAACCTTGAAATTCTCCATTGGTATATTCAGTGCCATTATCGCTACGAAATTTCTTTATTTTCTTTCCCGTCTGATTTTCAACAAGTGCCTTGAATTCTGTGAATTTAGCGAAAACTTCGGTCTTGGATTTCAACAAATAGCCAAATATTTTTCGGCTGAAGTCATCCACAAAAATCAGGTAGTACCTGTTACCGCCCCAGGATTCCACCTCCATAGGGCCCGCTAAATCCGAATGCACGAGTTCAAGAAAGTCTTTTGCTCTCTTACTTTTACCTTTCGGAAACATTTTGACGCACTCCTTTCCTTTACAGCAACCTTCACAAGGTTCCGTGCTTACCTCTTTAAAAGTCAGACCATCTGCCAAACTTTTCAACTTCACCATCAAAGCTCCACTCAAGTGACCTAGTCTTCTGTGCCACAAATCAAAACTAGCACGAGAAGATTCTTCTGGAGGAAACGTCAGAACCATTGCTGCTTCTTTACCTAAAACATATAACCCCTGTTTCAGTGGTGCTGTCAATACTGGCTTCCCAATTACTTTTACCTTGTAATCCTTTTGGTAAACCTTACAACAAGTCTCATCGAAAACAACAGTGCAACCCTTAGCACACATTTTACTAACTGACAGCAAATTTGTCGTCAAACCTGGAAGCATAAGTACATCCTCGAACCTCACAGAGCGCCCCATGACATACACATCCCCTTGTTCACTAGATACAATTTTATTATTGTTCGCGGTTGTCACTAGCTTAGAACTAGTGGACTGTCTATCTTCTAGAATATGCACGTCAGACGTCATGTGTGATGTAGCTCCGGAATCTACGACCCAATGGCCCTCACCAACCGTCATAGATAGAGCGGCCATTAGACCCGAGGTCTCCTTACTGTCTTTCATCTTATTGAAATACGTGTCTTTGTTGTCTTCAGACTTTTCTCCTGTTTTACGACGTTGACACTGCCATTTATAATGCCCTTTCTTCTTACACAAATGGCATATAACACCCTTTTTGGACTTTGACATCAGTGCCGTTGCCGTGTCATCTTCAGCTGTGTTCATTGAGCTGCTTTTCCTCAAGCTTTCTTTGAGCAACGCTGCCTGCACAGACTCTGTTGTAATCTTCATGCTTGAATGCTCCAATGTCATTACCAGAGGATTGTATGCATCGGTTAAACCGGCCAACATAATGATCCCAACAAATTCATCATCCAGACCTGCCTTTATGCTAAGTAATGACTGGCTGGTTGACAGGATGTCATTGAGATATTCCTCCATTGACGAAAACATTGACAATTTGGCGTTGAATAATTTCCGCAACAGATATAGCCGTCGCAGTAACCCGCCGTCAGCATAAGATTTTTGCAGCGCTTGCCAAGTATCTCTCGCTGTCTTGAGATGCATAATCATAGGATAAATATTTTCCTTGCACATGAGGCAGATCTTACTCCGAGCTTTGGCATCCTTTCTTTTAGCCTCCGCAGAGTCTGCCACATAATCATCGTTCACACACTCCCATAGATCGAGATCGGTTAGGAACATTTCCATGGCAAAAGCCCACGTGCCATAATTAGCTTGGCCTGCCAATCTCTCAATACTCTTTACAACAGCTTGTTCCATATTCGAAATTGAGATCAGATACTTTTATTTTGCTCAGTTATTACACCAGATCACATCTGGGCCCATAACCTGTTGGCTGAGCTTGCTTTCAATGAAATAGAACATCATTGTAACACAGTGGTTTAATCAAGTAATTTACATTTTATGAATATAAAATTAAATTATGCTCATCAGAAAACGATGACAGAACAGAATATAACAGTTGCTAGGCAACAACGTAAGAAGACTCTACTCCTAGAACATAGTGCATTATAACCTTCATGGTTCAACATTTACAACAACCTCATAGGAGTTTTTGGGGGGAACACGAAAAGTCCACGTTAGTCACTTATTTTCACCTTCACTACACTTGTGCACTCACACGTAACTAAATTGAATAATTCACTATCAAAATTATACAATTTAATTCGCTATTTCACTAAATTCCATGAAAATGAAAATTCGTGCGACATGTTCCAACGCGATCCCGCCAAAAACTGAAGTACAAAATTGTTCAGTTGATTTGTTTAAACCGCGGTATGACGTAATAACATGGCGGCTACTATTTCATGGTGTTCAAAAACAGATAAAAAAACTGAAATCTTTGAATTGAAATTTAAAATGTATTGTGTTATTTTCATGAACTAAAACTAACATTTTCCGACTGGTTTTTGCGCTGTCTCAATAATATATTTTTAGATTTTTTTTCATAAAGTGTAAAATACCATATTACCTATTACTATACTCTATGGAAGTAAGGAATTACTCTCTACGGCTACGTTCCAAGCTACGATAATATCGATTTGAGCGTGCTCACACCCGTTCCGAATTGGCGTGAGCGCGTTAACGATGTCCCATGAATCGTTATGGATGACGTCATGACATGCACCATGTTGCGGTTAAAATATTAGTCACCGTGAGCGCTGTCAAAAATGACAGTCGTGCTGTTTTGTTTTAAGTCATAACTTAACTTTAGCAATTTTTTTTTTTTGCTCTTGGGTAGTGGTGAAGGCAATACATGCTTTTTTGTTTGTGTTACGAATTCTTTCGATTTTAGTGAATTCTTCAAGTGTGAACTTCAATTGAAACTATTCTTTGTGTTTGTGTTTTAGCATAAGGTTTGTTTTAACACCTACTCTATATATTTAAAAGATTTTACCCTGCATCCACCATGGCATGGATACCAAAAAACCCCCGGACCCTCCTGATCCCTTTGCCTACACTCCGGTATTAACAGTTTCTCTTCCCGATGACAATTTGTGAAATAATTCAATGGATTTTGAATCTGCTAGTCGGAAAAGAATGGCCACTTCTTCCCCGACTACTTTAATAAACCCTCCAAAAATCTCCAAAATAGAAATTGGCAGGCAAGCTTACACAATTAGGGATAATCCGCCATATGTTGTTCACGTATCTTTAAAAGACGGCGACACACCTGGTACTGTTCTGCACCCAATTCAATTTGCAATGTTCTTGACTCAAAATAATTACAGTAACATCCTTCTAAGTAGTGTTAAACGACTAGGACGGAACCGGATTTCAGTTGAGTTTAAGTCACACCAAGATCCAACCAGCTTCTTGATAAGTCGCTCATTAGCCCAAAATTGTTAAATTATATACAACCGTGTGTTTTGAATTGAAATATATTTGACAGTAAAAGATTGAATTGAATGTCAGTTCAATACGATATTCAAAAAGGTATTAGAACCTCTTCTTAACATTCCCTCCCTTCTTCACTTGAGGCTCATCAGCTCAATCAGATAGAGCAGCCTTGGCTTGTATAGCGGCTTCGTTAACATGTCAGCCAAGTTTTGCGCCGAAGTAACCTTTTTAGCCACCAAATTATTATTTAAAATGCATTCTCTCAAGAAGAAGTGTCTTCTTTTGACGTGCATATGCTTAGTCTGATGGTGGTTCTCAATCGGATTCTTGCTGAGTTTCAATGCAGACTCATTGTCTATTAGCACCTTCACTATTGCCACGTCCATAGCTATGTCATTAACAATTTTCTTTAGCCACAAAACTTCTCGAGCAGCTTCGCTCGCCGCTACAATCTCAGCTTCGGTTGACGAGAGTGCTACAGTTCTCTGGCGATTGCTCCGCCAAGAGATAGCGCCACCTGAGTACAAAGCATGCCAGATGTCGATCTTCCTGTGGTGGGGTCACCTCCGTGATCTGCATCTGTGTACATCACGATATCGTTATGCTTACCTTTATACGTGTACGTGATGCCGTAGTCCAGAGTGCCTTGAATGTAACGAAATATTCTTTTCACTCTTACTACATCTTCATTACTCGGGTTTTGTAGTGTTCTAGACACCACTCCTACAGCGAAAGCTATGTCTGGTCTTGTGCCAACCATTAAATAGGACAAAGCACCAACTGCCTCGCGATATGGAAATCGTTCCTTACAGTCTGTCGTCTTTTCTGTTTGGGGATACTTTACAATTGGCGTTGGTGCTGGTTTACAGTTTACCATACCAAAACGTTGCAGTACTTTCCTTGCGTACGCCTTTTGGTCTATTGTGATAGATCCAGTATCGGAAGTATGTATCTCTATTCCGAGAAAATAGGATGCGAGCTTGGTCGTGACTTTAAATCTTTTCCTTAGCTCGGTGTAAACATTTTCCACTTCATTTTCATCACTCGCAGCCACCAATCCGTCATCCACATATAAAGCTATTATAGCTTTCTTATCCCCTCTTTTCCTGATGAACAGGCATGGATCCGCTGAACTTTGCTCAAAACCAATTTGGATGATATAATCCGTTATACTGGTGTTCCAGCATCTCGGTGCTTGTTTCAATCCGTAAAGACTTTTCTTGAGTTTACACACCTTCGATTCACTCTGGCATCCTTCAGGAGGTTTCATAAAGATCTCTTCATTGAGCGTTCCATATAAAAATGCCGTAGACACGTCAAATTGTCCAAGTGTCATTTTTTCATTTGCTGCGGTACTTAAGAGAGCTCTGATAGTGCTTGTCTTAGCTACCGGGCTAAAGGTATCGTAATAATCAAGGCCTTTTTTTTGCGAAAAACCTTTTATAACGAGTCTAGCCTTGTATCTTTCGATACTGCCATCTGGGTAAGTTTTTATTTTATAAATCCACTTGCAAGGAATGGCTTTGCGTTTAGGTGGTAGATCAACCATTTCCCACGTGTCATTATCCTTCAGCGAATTTAACTCTTCATTCATTGCTTTTATCCATTTATCTTTGTCAGTACTATTCATAGCTTCTTTGTATGTTCTGGGCTCCGGATTAACTTCATCATCTCTACTCACGGTCATAACAAAACCATCATATCTAGAGGGAGGTTTGAGGTCAGATCTGCTTCTGAGTGTCTTGAGCCTTTCAGTTTCTATCTCTTGTGCAGATAAATACTCATCACTTTCAGGTTCCATCTCCATCTCTCTTTCCGATTCAATAGATCTGTCGAAATCGTTTTCAGCACTCAAACTGTGATCAGCATCTTCTTCATCATCAGTAACAGAGGCATGTTTTGCGACTGTCGATGCGACTGGATCCAGGTAAGGAGGTTGTAGAATGATTTCATTACGTGGTGAAAAAGTTCTCTCCTGAAACGTTACATCTCGAGACCTTATGAGTGTACTGTTTTCTTTGCACCAAATTCTGTATCCATCATCGTTGTCATATCCAATTAAGACTCCTTTCACGGCTTTCTTGTCCATTTTCTTTCTATTGCATTTTGGGATGTGGGCGTAGCAGGTGCTTCCGATAATTCTCAAATGTTTGATATTGGGTTTCTTGCCAAACCAGAGTTCATAAGGTGACTTTCCTTCTTGTGTCGGTCCAGTGCGATCAAGTTCAGCCCATAGGCCCTGAGGCATTTCTTCATGCGCATGCATCATGGCTCTTGCTGACTCTATAATCGTTCTATGGTCACGCTCACAACATCCATTCTGTTCTGGCGTATAAGGCATCTTCAATCTTTGACGTACTCCGTTCTTGTGTAAAATTTCCCGTACTCTCGCATTGTCGAATTCACCGCCGTTGTCGCTAAGAATTTCTTTTACAATATGTCCAGTAGCTTTAGTCTCTGCCAACATTTGCTCAAGTTTTTCATGAACTTCTCCCTTTTCTTTCAGACAGTAGATTTGCCGATATTTTGTAAAGTCGTCTTTAAAAAGAACATAATATTTGAATTTGGAAAATGAATTCTTGAACGGGCCACATACGTCTGTATGTAACAGCTCTCCAGGCTGTGACGCACGTTCTCTAGTGCCAAACTTGCGTCGATGGGTTTTGCAAAATATACATCCTTCGCAGAGTTCACTGTCTACTTTCAGCGTTATGCCAAGCTCTGTCTCGACAACCTTCTTAACATGAAACTTATTTTGATGTCCCAGCCTCTCATGATATAATTGCATCTGGTCAGATATCCCTACGTGATTAATTTCATGAGAGCCCTTAATGTTTTTGACTTTTAGCTTGTAAAGTCCTCCATTTTTAGCTCGCACTCCAATCAGTAGATGTCGTCCGCCTTCATACTTCATTATACATTCTTGGGTTCGGGATTCAAATATAGTATTTGTTAATTTGTCCTGAGCTGACAGTACCGAAAACAGGTTCTTCTTAATAGATGGTACATACCACACGTCGTTAAGAGTAATAATCTCTTTAGTACCACGTACGTCAGCTTCGATATCCAGTGCTCCCTTTCCAACGGCCTGAATAGCTGTACCATTTGCAGTTGTAACTGTGTGCGACGTAGAGAAGTACTCAAAGGTTTTAAATAAGTCTCCTCGATTTGAAACGTGACTAGTAGATCCATTGTCGACATACCAGCTGTCTTGATCGATGTCTTCCACATTATTTACAATTGCCATTAGGTTCATATTGACGTTTGATGTACTTTGGTTATTTGGCGTGGGTTTGGGTGGTCTCCCATCGGCTAACCATTTCGGACAAGTTTTGACTCTGTGCCCTAGCTGTCCGCAATAGTTGCATTTCCTTTTCTTGTCTCTCTGCTTGCTTTTGTCTTTCGATCTCAGTACTAGAGCTTCTTCAATAATGGTCTCTCGGTTTCCACTTGTTAAAGCCCTTTCATGAGCACACAACTGTATCGTCAAGTTTTCGATGTTCCTATCGCTCTTATTCATTAACAGCCAGCTCGATTTGAAATGAAAATATTGATCAGGAAGTGTGTCCAAGATTTTGCAAATTAAAAGCATTTCGGGAAGATTATTACCTCCAATTTCTTTATTCAATTCGTACCAGATGTTTTTGAGCGTTGAAATGTGAGTAGCCATATCGTGATCTTCAGTCTTCTGAAAGCGGAAGAATCTCATGCAAAGTTCATAACTTCGATCCACCTTGGCTCCATCATAAAGACGATGCAACTCTGTCCACATTTCACTTGACGTATTGCACCGCATGACTTTGTGCAGGGTTTCTTCTGTCATGTTTGTGGTAAGAATAAGCAAGGCATGACTGTTAAGGCTTTGGTAGTTATCCAATACCGTCTTATATTCCAACAACTTTGCTGGTAACGCCGGTGCCGCTGGTGGCTCTGGCTTAGTTACTTTACCCTGGATAATGTCTAGCGTACCTGGGGTGCTCCGCAAGAGCAGGGAAATCTTGTATTTCCACGTCTGCCAGTTTGTACTTCCTTCTAAGCGCCCAATCTCAAATCTCACAGAATTCATCTTTCTGTAACTTCTTGATAGATGCGTACTTATTAAATAGGTCACAAAATCCAGTTTCAGCACGTTAAAATATCGTTTTTACGCTCTGCTACCATGTTAAATTATATACAACCGTGTGTTTTGCATTGAAATATATTTGACAGTAAAAGATTGAATTGAATGTCAGTTCAATACGATATTCAAAAAGGTATTAGAACCTCTTCTTAACAAAAATAACTTCATAGCTACAATTCCACAGTTTAATATTACTCGCTTGGGTCTCGTTAGGGATGTACCAACCGAGTGGACAGAGGATGAGGTTATATAATATCAAGTTCATTCATTCCTGTTGGATGCGGCCCCGTTATTAAAGCAAGGAGAATGAGTCGAAAGGTCTCTTCTCTGGGTGTGACAGAGTGGAAACCCACTCAAACAATTGTTCTGACTTTTGATGGGCAAGTCTTGCCTAAACGTGTCTGTTGTTTTTACTCTGCCCTGTCAGTCGAGAGATACATGTACGTTGGGTACATTCAGTGTTTCAACTGTTGTCGTTTCGGTCACACACGTACAGTATGCCGCTCACAACCCCGCTGCTATAAATGTGGTCAAGACCACCCAGGTGATGGATGCCAAATTCGTACTGATTGTCATATCTGTGTATCTTGTTCTGGCAATCACTATGCTAATGATAAAGCTTGTCCTGAATTGGGTCCGCAGAAGGGCATAAAAGCCCTTATGGCCAAAAAATCTGTCTCTTATGCGGAAGCATACCAGGTTTTCCCTCCAGTTTCCAAATCGTATGCTGAAGTGTCTAAACTATCCCAAAAATCTAAAACAAGACCTATTTCGACCCAGTACCTTGGTCCCGCCTCCCAAATACCAAAATCATACCGTAAGACGGTCTTTCTAAAACCCAAAAATCCCCGCCTCCCTTTCACCTAGCTATGACAAACAGGCTCATCAAGCCCTTATTCAAGATTATTCCTTCTCTCCCCCCCAAAATGGCTGTGCCATCCCCAGGGAAGGTACAAGCACTCCCGATAAGTCCGAAAATATATCATAGCCAATATGCTAATAACTGTATTTGATAACCCAGCACAATCCTTACCTGACCACGTTGCCAACAACCTTTCATCAATTGTTTACTATATTAATAATGTTCCATCCCCAAACATTCGTTCAATGGAACGTGAGGAGTATTACTCCCAGAAAACCTGACCTGCTCTTTCTAATTAATAAATTCAAACCATCAATCTGTAGCATTGCTGAGACATGGCTTCGCTCTGATAGTAATTTCAAGATCCCATGCTTCAGTAGTATTCGCTATGACAGATTAGATGGATATGGAGGATGTGCTTTGTTCATTCATAACAAGGTACCATTCTCCCCAATTCCTCTACCCTTTGTTGGTGACAACATTAATGTTGTCGCTGTTAAGGCTGAGGATATAAATATTTTTAGTTTTTATATTGCACACCCTCGAATTGAAGATCTTATTACAATTAAAAGTCTGCTGAATAAAATTCAGGGTCCATTACTTATAATGGGTGATTTTAATGGCCATCATTATAGATGGGGATCAGAAATCTGCGACAATTTTGGTATGGGCCTAGTGGATATATTAGATCAACTCAACCTATGTGTGATCAATGATGGCAGATCCAAACGTAGGTCTGCTCCAGGACAGAATAACAGCTGTGTTGATTTGACATTCTGCTCAGCTAAAATAGCCAGCCTTTATAATTGGAGTCACTTGAACCTGACCTATGGGAGTGATCACTATCCCATCGTGGTTGAAAACACTTCCCAGTCTATTCCTGAAAAATCATCCCCGCCTTTGTTAAAATACCAGCTGAACTCAGTGGATTGGGACCTTTACTCAAAGATCTTAGACTTACGCGTCCCTTTCCTTCCACGTATTAATCCTGAGTCTGTCCACGAATGCTTTTCCTCATTTTCCAATACAATATCCTCCACAGCAGATGATTGCTTTCCTCCAAAAAAACCGCCATCGGGCAAAATTCCATCCCCGCCATGGTGGGATAGGGAGGCGAAGTGCTCTGCCGTGATCAGGGCTAGGAATGAGGCTGAAATGAATTTTAACTCCGACATGAACCTGGAAAACATCATTGCTTTTCAACATATCTTGGCTAAGTCCAAGAAATTACTCAAAAATAAGAAAAGAGAAGGGTGGCAGAAATATTGTAGCTCACTAAGTCTATCCACTCCAGCTTCAGTTGTGTGGCGTAAATTTAAATCCTTCAGAAATAGTTTAAAGCCCCCCTCTGGGAACACATTATCTGCGGAACTGGGTAACAATTTTTTTCTAAGCTTCCTCCAGTCTATGTGCCCCGCTCTGATGAGTGTGCCGCTTGGTACTCTCAGATGATTTCAGATGATCCTCTAGACGGGCCATTCACTCCTAGTGAACTCAAATCTGTCCTCACCCATGTGAGGGATTTTGCTCCTGGAGTGGATGGATTCCCTTACTCCTTCATTTCTAAAGGCCCCATAAATATTACCTGGTCTTAGTCAACTACTGTTTTACTTCCGGTTATATTCCTCCTGATTGGAAGGTTCAAATCATAATCCCCATACTAAAACCTGGTAACGATCCTAGTGATCATTGTTCATACAGACCAATTGCTCTATCGTCCATTCTTATTAAACTTTTAGAACATTTGATTAAAAACCGCCTAGAATGGTTTGTAGAAAACTGGAAACTGCTGCCAACGACTCAGTTCGGCTTTAGGAAAGGTCTAGGTACAGCTGATAGTGTCCCCTCACATCAGAGATCCGGCTGGCCCTTAGTAGAAATGACTCTATGGTAGCCGTTTTCTTAGACATCTCAGCTGCCTATGATTCTGTCCTCCTTCCAGTTCTCAGGCAGAAAATCCAAGAGCTGAGAATACTGGCTAGGATTCGTAGAATTATTTGTAGTATTTTTTCAGATCGCAGTGTTCAACTCAGGATTCCCGGGTAAAGCTTTGAGCCAAGGTCGGTTTGACGAGGTCTTCCTCAGGGATCCGTGCTCAGTCCCCCTTTATATAATATTTATACCTCGGATCTTCCTTCTTGCCTAAATTTTAATTGTAAAGTACTTCACTATGCTGACGATATTGCATTATTGGTCTGTGGCAGTTCTATCGAGGACGCTGCTCATTCCACAAATATTTTGTTGTCCTCATTAAACCAATGGCTCTTAGGTCACGGGTTGTCTTTAAGTGGTCCATAAAGTACCGCAGTTGTTTTTACACGTAGATGCCTTATCCCCCAGGTTAATATTAATATTGACGGTCAAACTCTCCCAATTGAGGAGAAGGCCAGGTTTCTGGGGGTAACCGTGGATTACAAATTGTCGGGAGTGGACCATGTAAATAATACAGTAAAAAAATGTGAACGGCTTTGGCAGGTGTCTGGTGGGGTGCTCACCCATACACCTTAAAACTAGTCTACAATGCGTTGGTAAGAAGCGTAATGGATTACTGCAGTTACTTAATTGAGCCATGTAACAAAGAAGCCTTACGTAGACTGGACTCTGCCCAGTCCAAATGTCTGAGGATCGTTATTGGTGCTATGAAATCCTCCCCGATAAATGCTCTCCAGGTGGAAAGTGCAGCTAACATATTACTAAATAACTACCAAGAAGTACAAAGTTCGACGGCTCACCTTACTGCGTTGTAGACTTGTGTAAGTAATGCGAGTGATGCATTACGCGTCATATAACCCGACCGCGTACTGTAGCATTACACATGACTCGACCAAATTAATGACTGAACACATAAATAAAATATGATTGCAAAATAATAATATCATTACATAAAATAATAACTACCTATACATGACTGATTTTGATTAACACTACTCTTACTCTTACAATCTAGTTTTTTAATTTTATATTTTCTACTTGCTTTATTTGTAGCTAATTTAAATTTTATGATATTATTAACACTAACATTAACTTTCTCTAAATAGCTATAACTATTAATAGGTACCTATTCTATAAGTTCACATAAGAATAGGACTAATATAAGAACTGTAATTTCCATTTTTTTTTGTTTTGTTTTTTCTTCGAATTTTAATTAAATTATTACTATGTTGCTGTGCCCTAACAGGGTCCATAACTGTACTTTAGCTTTATGCCTTAAGTCACATCTGTTATACACATTATGGCATGCAAATAAATGAAATGAATGAATGAAATGACTCTCAAACATGACGCGCGGGCTGTGACGCGCTGTTCGGCGTTCGTAAGAAACATCGTATTATCTCGGTAATTTTCGCTGTACTGTGTGCAAGTGAGAAGGAACATGCGCCGCGCGCCGGTCGGCTGGCAGCGAAATAAGTGAACTATTATTTAGAACCGTACTCATCCAAGAAATAAGGTTTACGTTTTACTGACAACGCGGACTGCCTGTGCCGCGATGTTTATTTATATCTATAAATTTCATATTTTATATAAATCATGACTCCACACATGACTCCGTAATTCTATGACCTATGACATTACATTTTGCCGCGCGCGCCTTACGATACAAAATAAAACAGTAACACTAAACAAATACAAAACTCAGTGTTGTGTTTACGATTGTGTTATCATTATTAATTAATGAGATATTGAGTGATAAATAGAGAAATAACTTAAAACTGTAAATAAATAGATTATTATTACGTAAGTGTGAAAATATCTTGTGTTATTAAGGCGACGAAAAGAACAATTGCGAATGAAATTAAGAATCATCACGAAACAATCATTGTAAGTACATAAAATCGATTTTTAAATACGCCAAAATTCACAATCATGGTCAATAATCAATATTGCAATCCATGTTTATTACTGGAATGTCCTTTTGATTAAATTAATAATTATGTATATCTTCTACAACGCGAGCATTTCATTACTTACAATAGCCATCGCGCGTGATGCGTCATTTCGCGTCATGTTTGGAGTCATGGTGTAATGTAACATTACTCGGTACGAAAAGTAATGTCATATTACATCACTTTATAACGCACTGTTTTGCGCATGTCTACTGCGTTGCCGTCACCACTTGACACTGGCATAATAGTTGGCATCGGCTCAGTTGCCAAACAAGGGAAAAAAACTTTAGCTAAATTAGATTTATTAGAAATTAATGCTTCTGGCAAGAGTCACCACCTAACCAAATAAGAAGATAAAAGTGGCGTATACAAGTTTTATATGGTGTAAATATTAGCGCGTCGTTCCTTAATGTTGATAAAATGACAACCCTCAGCTGTCATAATCTTGAGATCTTATCGGAACGCAAATTATTGATGTGAGCGCTGACAGCGCTATGTTTATTATTCGGAAAGCGGCCTACGTGTGTACGGAACTGTCTATGGTGTAAATAAGCATTTGGTTTGACAATGTTGCCACTATTAACATTGTGAACAAAATGCACTATATTTATTTTTAATCTGCGAACGTGATTTAACAGTTTTTGACATAAAATTATTGACAGAATCGTCGGCATATTTTGCTTTGGTATTTTCAAAACGCTTTTATCGCTTAGACCGCTCCAATAAATAGAAAACTTAGTGAATCTACTTAAAATTTTGTGAATTTGTACATTACACTCAAGCAAAATGGTGAGTTTGGCAATAATTCACTTTAAGGTTACTGCTTGTAACAAAATATCTAAAACAGCATTATCATGATTTCAGAGTTTTGGTCTGCCTCCGTTGAAAGTAAAGCCTGAACATGTCGGTAATATCAAGCCACAGGAAGGTCCGTTCGGTGTGCCTAACCCGCTCGTAGCGGGCCTGGCTGCTACGAAGTCTAAACTTGGCATGTCACATCCAATAGAATTATCGGAAAGAAGTGTAAGTTGTTAACATTGCCAAATATGTGTATGTAGTAATGTAGGGCTCCACTGTACTTTCCTCCCGCTCGTTTGGAGCTTAACGATTTTATAGCGTATACATGTCTGTATGTAAAACAAATTTCATACTTTGAAAACGTCTAGTTTTTGAGTTCCACCCTGAACTAACATACTATCCAAAAGTTACACACCTAGACGTGGTAAGACAACAATGTCACTAGGAGAACCGGATTGCAAGAGCAAACAAAGCGAGCTCTGGACTTGGGGCACCCTGACTTGGACAGGTTACGTTAGAAGAGGATGGTGGGGTCTAGTGAGCGAGCGAACAAAGACCCCGCTGTCCTCTTGGTGGTTATTTTTTTTAAACCACGCAGAAGTAGGAGCCCCGCCAAGCGAGGCTCCGGCGACTTTATCTAACTCCATATAATTTTTTTAGTAAAACAAATTACTTGTCCTTTGAGTTTTGGGTTGTTGACCTTGACCTGGAATATGTCATAGACCTAGTTATTGCTTGGAAACACATTTAGACTCACCACGTGATCTTCCTCACCCAATATTCCACCAATTCAGACATTTTTTTTTTCAAACTTTGAATTTTTTTTCTTGGCTCCTATGGTTTTGCACAATTTGTGGATTTCAAATTTACCCTTATAAGGACTATCCTCCCCAAAAAAAATAGGTGCTAAAAAAGGGCCGGCAGGAAAAGTATAAGTATATTATGATCATCTGCCTGAACACCATAAGTCATCCATTCTTATATGGTAGAGAAAGCAAGCCGCATGCTCAAACTGGGGTCTGTGGGTCCTAAAGTGCCATGCATTTACCTTGCAACCATGACTAGTCAAATTCCATTAGTCTGCTATGTATTTTTTAAATCTAGAAACAAGTAGTAAAATTTAAAAATAAATAAGCTACAAATGATTAAAAGTTTTAAAATATGCATTTTGAAATATTGTGTTTTATGATTAGGTAGTTATACTGCCATTTGCCTCTTATAATGCCTGTGTATTTTAATTTAACACTAATTAACACCTCTTTCTTATACTAGAACTAAATGAACCAAGTCTCAAAATTAAAACTCATTTTAATCTATGTAAAATGTCATTATCTTTTGCAGTATCATTTAAATCAGGAAAAAATGGACATGGCAATGCTCCGCAACATCCAAGGACTACATGCACCCCTAAAACTCACCATGGAAATGAAGTTCACTAGCAAGGTATGTAATTGTAGTATAATAAGAACTTAGTAAAAAATAATTCACAACTTTGTAGAATAGGTCTCAAGTCAAACTTACAACTGGCCACACTTAATCACATCCAATTTTTAGTAATTCTCCTGAATCTTAATCAAGAATAAAATTTAATCATTTATTAGATACTTTGTGCACTATTAAGGTTTCTATGTGTCAACCTTGATTCATGTTAAGACAAAACATGGCTGTTGTATTATCAAAAACACTGTAGATAGTTATGATAGAAGTGTCAAGTTTCATCCACTTGCATCTAGCTATGGTATACTTATGAGTAACAAACAAACTACTTTTTGATCATCTGCCCAGCCTTTTTCCAACTATGTTGGGGTCGACCTCCAGTCTAACCAGATGCAGCAGTATTTTACATGGAGCAACTGCCTAATTGACCTCCTTCACCCAATAACCCTAACTTCAACCTAACCCTTCATGAAAAATATACCGTGCACAGCAGCATTATGGAAGCTGTAGGATGAACCTATTATGTAATAGGTAACAAGTTTTGATTTCGTCCTACCTACTAAGAAAATTACAGAGAGGGCATTTTTATTAAATACTGACAGGTGCAGCAATCAATCATCTTTCTACATTTCATTTTATTATAAAACTTACTCTACAATGGCTCATACCCTTACAATTTTTAAAAAGCCAAAAAAGAAATAACCTGAAATGTCTTTGTGTATCTGAATTTCCTCCACTTCTGTCTGGTAAGATTTGTGTGTAAGCTGACCTATAAGAATCATTTTTTTTTCCAGATTGGTCACCTACCATTCCTTCAGAGGTCTAACTTCCAACATGATGTGTTGACTGCTAAGCACCTGGATCTTGGCTTTGAAGACATATTGAACACACCAGATATGCGTGAAGTGGCCGGCCAACCCCATGCTGTTGTGGAGAGGTCGCTCGGAATACTGTGAGCTACTTAGTTTAGGTTTGTCGTGTAATGTACTACATACTGATTTTTAATAAAAGGTTATACTAATATTTAGTTGTTCTTAATTTTTTTGTAAAACAAATGTATTTTGCTTCTCTGGCGTTTCATAAAGAGACAAAATGCCTATAAAAGTTATGATTGATAGTTCTTCTTGTACCTGGTGGATAGTACGTGCAATTCCTGTCCTTTTTTTCAAATAAGCTTACGATAGTATTTAAGTTACCTACCAGACACTGAAACAGCGCCCTATAAGTAAAAACTAGAACAACCAAGATTGTTTTCTTGTTTATTTAGACACAGTAAAAAACATAGGGAAATGACAAGTACAACGTTACTGCGTTTTGTTTTTGTTTCACAATCGCAAATATATTTGATCAAATGTTAGTTTTTTACAATATCAAGTATCCTAAGTTTGCATATTTTCTTCACCTCATTGATGCCGATAGTAATTTCTTGTTCTTGGGAATTATTATAACGACTTTGTAGACCGTTTATAATAGATTTCACTTTGTTTTCCCTCGCGCAAATGATGAAGGGAAAGCCGAATTTCGCTTTGTATCTGAAAAAGAGTACCACTTTAATAGGTGAAATACTTGTAATATATTAAGGTAACGTGCTTTGAGAGTATGAAGTTAATTATTGAAGATAAGGTGGAAAACAGATTCTACAGCAAAACATGTAAAGAGAAACAAGAGCAAAACCATTTAGCAATTTGAGGCAAAGGTGACCTGTGCCCCCGTCGTCTTCGCAAACGTGTTTTACCATAGTAATATGCAAACTACTCAATAGATGGCAGTACTGAATAAACTCAGTGACCGTCCACTAGATGTCGCTGTTGACCCAAAATATTACTGTTCTCGACGGGAACACCACCGGTTCCTTTTCCTTGATGTTACATAACCACAACATCCCACTGGAAACCACATTATCTAAGACACAACAGCATTCTACTATTTGAAAGATGTCACTGATTGAACCTAATGAGGCAATTCATTTTTTATTGTTGCCCCATTTTTGCCATTTAGTACTGTATTACTTACATAAGAGGAACCTAGTCGCGGGCTCGAACTCACTGATGGGCCTGGCTAAAAAGCACGCTATCTCACCAGGCATCGTGTCCGACAGAGGCAGTATCAGTGATGAGCAGTTAGACGCTAGTCTACGCGTACAATATTATTGAGTGAAATGCGGGATCATTTATAGTACAACAGGTGCGTAAAAAATTAAGAACAGTCCTTCGGAAGATTGGGTTTTATGAAAAAACCACGGCATAAATCAATGACAAATAAAGTTTATTGTACTTTTCGATATTTGAGCTTTGTCGGTACGGACTTCAGATTGGTTTTTCAGATTTTACACTTCTTTTATTACTTAGACACGCCCAAAGTTAGGTTAAATTAGCAAGAAAACGAATCTTTGTTGGCTCCTAACTTTTTAATGGATTTATTATTTTAGTATTCTGTTTCCGTACAGACAATATTAATAATGAGACAAGACCATACCATGTTTAATTTTTGATGTACATTGTCGAACAGTGGAGTAATACACTCCCGAAGTTTGTATGGGAATAATGTGGACTAGATTCACCTTAATTAAATTATTGATATCTACCCCGCCACTAAAGGTTAAGTCGGATTTCTGTCAACATAATACGTCTCCATGTGCAAGACTGGTGTAACGCAAAAATAAGTAAGATACGATGTGCTGCTTAATTTTGCTCCTTAGCAATTGCGTATAGATAGTGATATTCGGCAGGTAGCTCATAACTGTCTTTTAAGGATCAGAATGTTTGGCCACAAAAAGGATGAATGAAAGGCAACTGCATGCAGCTGAGATGAGAATGTTTAGAGGGATGCACCGTGTGGTGTTACACTTACACGAATGGATAGAATAAGAAATGAATACATAAGAGGAAGTCTGAAAGTGGCACCGATAACTGAAAAGTTGTGTGGAAATCGGTTGTCATGGTATGGACATGTGATACGCAGGAATGAGGATAGTTTGGGGTATGAATGTTGATGGCTATTAGAGTAGGGAGAGACCTAAAAAACGATGGATGGGCTGTGTGAATGATGATATGGTTAGAAAAGGTGTGGACTACGGAGATGACGACTAATAGAGAAGTGTGGAAGTAAAAGACATGTTGCGCCGACCACAAATAAATTGGGATAAGGGCAGGAGAAAGATGAGCTCATAAGGAATTAGTCAGTATAAGCTCGGGGTCTGAATTTTTGCCCGGTTAATGGCAATAGGGTCGCCCGTCCCTAATACTTCAGGGGTCTTAGACATCATTGACGAAATATGATAGCTCTGCCTAGCAGCCTTGATGTCACGTGTTTATTTATTACGTAGGTACTGATAATAGGTTGTTGGGTAGGTACCGTTGGTTGCTCTCATCTATAACTCTCTTCTGTTCCATCGTGAGACCGTCTAATCCTGCTGCTCGCTGTTCGCCGGCAGATTCGGGAGTCAACTCTCCTCGCGCAGCCAACCGGCCCGCTAGGTCGGGGTGCAGCTTCAATATGACTAGCTTATCTGTAATCATTAAGCCATCAGGCAATCTCTATTGGTTACTTACAGCGAGATCTTTAAGATAAGTGATTTGGTTACATGAAAGTAACCTAATCACTAATACTAAAAATCGAATTATTATAATAGTTTTAGTACCCATTTGGGACCTACTAAAATTATTGATCGATTTCCGTTAGCTACGGTAATATTATCTTCAATGACTATCTATGTGAGAAGGATATTTGACGGACAATAGTAGTAGGTACCTAATGATCAAGTGGTGTAAAGCTTTCCCAAATTATCCATCATGGGATGTTTGATTACCTTGATGACTGACTCTGATGATTCCTTACCTTCAATTCCGATTTCCTCTAAATAAATCTGAAAGGCGTCACAAAGGGCTTTCAGATCCTGGAAAGGCCCCTTCTTCTTAACATCGACGGCTGCATCTGTACATAGTTCTATAACGTTTCCAAATATGGACTCGAACTGCTCATCACTTAAAGAATTCACATCTGAAATACTTATTGGTAAAGTAGGAGACGCCATTTGAAACAATCTACGTAACGCGGACAACAAACTTCGGACAACTGTGTCTGTGTTATCAGTTCATTTTATCAACCGAACGTTGTTATGGGTCATTACAAGATCAACAAATGTGAAATATTTAGAGGTCATTGCCACAAACGAAACAAATAAGTATTTTGGAGCCATTAAGTTAACAATAAAAGTAGTTTTGTACTCAATAGGCAGGTACCTACGTTTCAATGTTTGGCTATACTGGCCACTGGTTTTTGTGGGTAGGTAAATACCTATTTTAGTAAACAAGCCCAATCGTTAATGAAAAATAGCATTTTCCAAAAACTAAAATCGTTTATCTACAAGTTCGAAGCAAACGTGAGTCGTTAACTGTCGGAGAACAAATTATTAGATTGATGACCATGTTTTATTGGTGTTTTAATTCAGACCTAAACCTTGGGGCTTGTGGCTAAGTACCTATTAACTAGAGATGGGCCGACTATGGCTGACTAGTCGGCCAAGCCGATCATGATTTTCGGTTGAGTTCGGGTGACGACTACGTTTTCGGCGCCAGGCGACCAGGCGGAATTGTCCGGACATGTTTTTGTTTACTTTGCATTTATTCTATCATTGTTTTTTTTTTTTGTGTGTGTGGAAAATCATCAAATGACTTCTCCCGCTCTGGTTGGAGCAGGAGGGCGTGTCAGACTTTTACTGACTAAAACCCACCCATGTTCCTTCAGCTGCCCGTATGCCAGGGGCCGCGGTATCTCTTTCGAACAACCCGCACCCCTAGCAGGCATCGGCCCTTGCGGGCCCCACCAGCTGCTGCTGACGTCCTCCTGCGACGGGTCAGTACAGTGGCCCCGCCGCCAACTACTTTTCGGCCGCAGGGGATAGGGAGAGCGGCCAACGCTATACCGACACTCCTCTTCCCCTGCGGCCCCACCGCGTCCGCCATCAAACGGTGGCGGCCCCGTCCAGGCTACGGAAGGGAAGAGCGCTACTCAGAAGTACCGGCACTCCTCCTCCGCCGCAGCCTGTAACCCTCAGCCGCGATGCCTCCCATTCGACTTTCCTTTGGGGTTCCTCTTCGCTTCACCGTGGGAGGGTGACCACGGTTACTGAGCCCCCCCACAACGTCAATGCGGGAACCCCACTGGGGGGGATTCTATCATTGTTTACATGCGAGCCGGCGTTTCTTCCTATCGTTATTTCCTATCCTATTCTAAATTATACTGAAAGTAAGCTGTAAAAGTGATTCTATAATAAACAACAACTGTAAAGATTTCAATTTGGCCGACTAGTCGGCGTTTTTAGCCGACTAATCGCCGAATACAAATATGGCCGACTAGTCGGTACATCACTATTATTAACAGCCGCACGGGTAGATCGATCAGGTAAAGCTAAGCTTGCCGCGGTTGGTCTGTGGATGGGTGACCATCCATACATTTTATGGGTAGTCACATACTCAGCCTATAACATTCCCACTGCTGGGACATTGACCTCCTCTCCGTCAGTGGGCGTGGTCTGTAATCCACCACGCAGGCCTAGTGCGGGTTGGTAGATGTCACATGTCTTCGAATTATTGGTTCCAGGACATGCCGGTTTCCTCAAGATATTTTCCTTCACCGTTTTGACAGCAGTGGTGATGAAATTATTTACACAAAGTAATGTGCCTGGCTGGGTTGGAACGCACGACCTACATCTCGTAAGTCGCGGCCGTTACCACTGGGCCACCACTGCTCCATGATAGCCAGTCGCTCCATGTAAAATACTGGTATTCAGCTGCATCTGGATAGATTGGCAGCCGACCTCAGAATAAAGTTGGGAGAACGCTAGACAGATGTTAATGATGAGTCCCTATTATGACCTCATACACGTAGGTAATTGAGAGGCGAAAACTAAAATTCAATGCACCTTGGCGGGGTGTAAGTACGATCCCAAAAAACTATTTTATTTGCCATAGTTTTTTTTTTTTCAGAAATGCTATCAAATAGGTAAAGCGATTCGTGTGCGGCTCTTAAAATCAATATACCGTGCATGTGTAATATTCATCCCAATTACGGAACACTCTTCACCATGCGACGCACTTCTTTACGTTTTCTTCTCTAAATCTAACTGCATTCATTCATATTTCTTACAATAAGTTAAAGTGCAGTTCCCAAAAATATTGAAAATTAATATACCTATCTAGGTATTGATAATTAGGTAGGTAGGTAGGTACTAGGTCTAATGAAAACATTGAGAATTTAGCTAGTAGGTCAAAAACATGTTTTGGAAAGGACCAATATTCACTTCTGTAGCTAACGGTGGAGCGGGAGGGTGTGTCAGACTTTTACTGACTAAAACTCACCCGTGTTCCCTCATTTGCCTGTGTGCCAGGGGCCGCGGTATCTCTTTCGAACAACCCGCACCCCTGGCAGGCATCGGTCCTTGCGGGCCCCATCTGTTGCTGCTGACATCTCTTTGAGGCGCGCGTGGAACACAACGCGCCGTCGACCCGGGCTTGGTCCTTACCGGACAGCGAGCTACCCATTATTCGCCGTCCGCAAGCCCGTGCCTACGGTGGCCGGGAATCAGCCTGGGATTCCCGACGCCCAGGGCGTCTCCTGCGAAGGCCACGGCTGTGAGGGCGCATGTACTGCATCTCCCTCACGTGCGCCGCCTCCCTCTTTGCGAGCATAACTGCTTCGCTGAAGGAGGCGACTGCCAGACATGCCCTCTCCCTCCGTACCATGGCCTGGACCAGGGTCGGACGCGAGAGATCGCCTCCGGCAATCACCTCCACGAGGACACGGCGGTGCTCCGCCCAAGCCGGGCAGACCTCCACCGTATGCTCCACCGTGTCCTCTGGGCGATCTTCGCAATGGAAACACCCGGGCGTTTCCTCCCGCCCTATCCGAAACAGGAACCTCCCGAAACAGCCATGTCCGGTGAGGACCTGTGTCAGGCGGAAGGTGAGGACGCCATGCCGCCTCTCAAGCCACTCCTCATAGAGGGGACTTACCGCCGCAATTGCGGCGTGCCCGTCTAGTTTGGGGTTCACTAGCAAATAATATGTTGTAACTAGCTGTAGTTAATATTTAAGCTACTCTATATGTTGTCTCAACTTGATGTTAACCTATGCTTGCTTACTGTATTACCTGGACAATAAATATTTTCCATTTCTATTTCTATTTAAACCTACCCATTTGATGCAAGCTGCGGTGGAAAGCTCTAGTCAAGGAAACTATTGGCCGCCACTTTGCGTCCGCAATTTATTGTCGAATGACTTCACTGAAACGTTGTTTATGAAAAGACGTTGGTGTCCCTAGAAAGCGTCTTTTGACAACTTAAAGTCAAACCCGGTGTCATCACTTTCATGACGGCCGTTGTTTGGCGAGCACCGTTCTTTTACGAAACCGTAGCTTAACGCTTCAAGAATACGCATTTAATATAAGTTTTAAATTAAGTAAATCAGACATGAAAATACGATCCATTTACAAAACTCGCTTCGCCTACTGTCTACCCAACTCCATCTGAGCATTACCGAGTAACATATTCTCACAATTCACCAAAGGTTCAAGGTTTACAAAGCAAATCGTCCCCGAGCGTACAGAGCATCTAAATCGTTTCGTAAAGAGAAACAAAAGCGACATTTATGTGTCAGTTGTGGGAGCTCGGGTGGGGCTCGAATAAATGTGGCTGAAGTCGAATAAGTGCGAAAATGCGCGAATAAAGCCGAATAAATCAGCGTAGTCGCGTTGACGCGCGGTGTCCCTAACGAGGCCTGGGGTAGAGCTGCCGTGCTGTCGCCCGCGACAAATGGCCGCCAGGGAGATGTCTTGTCTCACAACCCGCACACCATTTTAACGCTGGCTACGATTACCATGATTTATTTTTTGCAGGGATGTGTTGTTTGCGGTATAATGTGGCAATTATAGATTGCCGAATCGACTTTCATAGGCTGCGAATTTAGAAAGTTTCTTTTTTTAATTAATTGGCTTTAGTGGAAATTATGCATGAAAAAGATTCCATCAGTTAGGTACTTTACAAAAAACATCAATTAGTGTCTATTCCATATTTTCTATAGATGTGTCATTTCATACAGTGTTATTATTTTGATTGTTTCTTCTACCTTTGTTATTTCATGTAAATCACTACCCGAAGGACTGCACAAAATTATTTATATCGTGAATCAAAACACCATACAATGGGGAAGTCTGTTGAATCAAACCAATATCGCATCCCGATATTATTTTTCACAATCATAGTCACCCTACAAAATATGAATGCGTCCCGTTTTGATAGCAATTTGAAATTTGATCCGGCTGCCGGTTGTTTAATTATATTTTCTCAATGCAAATGGTTACACCACACATCGGAATTACACTTTATAACGAACTAAATCAAATTTTTCACTAGAATATCCGTGAAGTAGGTAAACTAGTACGAGCTACCTGAAAGGCCGGCTTTGTTTTAATATTCAATAATCGTACGTAATGTAGTAATTGCTACGTATTTAATATTATAAATTACGGTTTAACGTTTATAAAGAAGTTTAGAATAGTTGATTGAGCTCACGATTCAGTCTAATTACCTAATCACGAATGGACAATAAAAATATTCGTGCAGATAGTAAACACCGTAGTAGCGTAAAGTGAAAGTTAAATGCCTACTATTAGATTGTTTCTTTTTAGGTAATATGAAATAATCCTGATTCGTATAGTTAGAATCTAAAGTTAAGTAGTGCGTAATGGTTGTAGTCAGTGGCGTGCAGTCCATAAAGACAGAAAGACACTGCCTACCCTACCTAAATCGGATAAATATTTAAAACTAATATTAATTTATCAATAAAAAAAAATATCATTACTTATAAATCAACTCCACCTGTCGAGCGTCGGTCGTATCATTACTAGTATCAAACTCAAATCATTTATTTGAATTAAACCATTGACACTTTTGAATTGTCAAAAAGTCGATCAGTTGGAAACTTGAAGCCCATTCCATAACGTAGATCTCTATGAAGACGAACGGGCAAGAAACTCCACGGACACTCTTATAAATCAAGTTGGATAATACAAAATCTGGAGAACATGCTCCTTGTTGCTTATGTATGTAAGAACAATGTAAAAAAATTAATAAACAATTTTAAATTTAAGATTTAATTATCATCGATGCAATACCTGCTCGTTCGTACAATTTGACGAAACTTCGCATTACGATGCACTAGCGCCGCTGAGTGCCTCGGAGGAGATACAAACTATTCGCGTGTTGATGTTCATATGTGTGCTCTCGTGGTCATGCAGATTTATTTGGTCTGCGGTCATATACATACGTGGCACACAATGTAACCAATAACGCACACAACCGTACAGGGTAGGCAGTGGCTTTTTTTACGCTTTGTTACTACACGACGAATTTTATCACGAAACTTACCGAAGCTTAATACGTAAAGATTTTAACGTTGAAAATACTATGAAAAATAGTTAATGTTCACTGTAAAAGTTGTCAGTTCAAGTGGTGTGTGTATAGAATGTTGAATGTAACTGCTAATTTTAAATTTCGCGCCTCTTATTAGTTTAGTCTATGATGTTTGCTCTCTCTACTCTGTGACAATAAACGAACACATTTAGCTCTGTGTATTTTTCAATCTAATATAAGTAACCACTAATTATTAATAAGTGTTTTCATAGTAACCCATCATAGAGAAAAAAGTGATCGTGAAAAGTAGTTCTACACCAGATTTGTAATTAATACAAACTCAAAGTAAATCAATCGTTAATTCAATACAAAACAATATGATTCATGATTCGTTTAAATACCTCACATGTGTAGGTAAAGCAATCGGTTATTCTGGATTTTTTTCTGCCTACCCTGTCTAAAAAAACTGTGCACGCCACTGGTTGTAGTCTACATCTGTTATCCGAAAACACTTTCGGTAGATACAAGCCGACCGAAGTTTACCCGACTACGGCGAGAATAAAGTATTGTTATGATTTTGATCACTATTTGAGTATGTATGCATGTGCGTGTGTTCCCTCATAACTTCAAAACGCCTCATAATTTGAATAAATGAGGCAGCATCTTGATCGTCCGCTGTTTAGACTATGTGATGTCCTCAAATGTGAAATGTTAAGCTCTAGAGGACACAGTCATGAACTAAAAAGATCTGTCTTTTTCTATGTCGTGTTGCTTAGATACACAATATGGCATCAATTACAAAAAAGAAATCTTAACAAACAAAGCCCTGGGCACGCCACAATTGCGGCGGTAAGTCCCCTCTTTGAGGAGTGGCTTGAGAGGCGGCATGGCGTCCTCACCTTCCGCCTGAAACAGGTCCTCACCGGACATGGCTGTTTCGGGAGGTTCCTGTTTCGGATAGGGCGGGAGGAAACGCCCGGGTGTTTCCATTGCGAAGATCGCCCTGAGGACACGGTGGAGCATACGGTGGAGGTCTGCCCGGCTTGGGCGGAGCACCGCCGTGTCCTCGTGGAGTAATCGGCGGCGGCGATCTCTCGCGTCCGACTCTGGTCCAGGCCATGGTACGGAGCGAGAGTGCATGGCTAGCAGTCGCCTCCTTCAGCGAAGCAGTTATGCTCGCAAAGAGGGAGGCGGCGCACGTGAGTGAGATGCAGTACATGCGCCGTCACAGCCGTGGCCTTCGCAGGAGACGCCCTGGGCGTCGGGAATCCCAGGCTGATTCCCGGCCACCATAGGCACGGGCTTGCGGACGGCGAGTAATGGGTAGCTCGCTGTCCGGTAAGGACCAAGCCCGGGTCGACGGCGCGTTGTGTTCCACGCGCGCCTCAAAGAGATGTCAGCAGCAACTGATGGGGCCCGCAAGGGCCGATGCCTGCCAGGGGTGCGGGTTGTTCGAAAGAGATACCGCGGCCCCTGGCACACAGGCAACTGAGGGAACACGGGTGGGTTTTAGTCAGTAAAAGTCTGACACGCCCTCCCGCTCCACCCAGAGCGGGAGAAGTTATTTGATGATTTCCCACCCAAAAAAAAAAACATCAAACAAAGCCTGTGATTAGACGATGTTAGGTTATGCACAGAATTAACACTGGATCGATGAAATGCAGGTTACGAGATCAATCTATGATTCCCACATTCCCCTTAAAGTTAGGGGAAAGATATCTAAAACCATGGTTAGAACTGCTGTCTTGTGTGCGTCAGAATGTTGGGCCACAAAAGGGCTGAATGAAAAGCAATTGCATGCAGCTTCGAAGAGAATGTTAAGAGGAATGTGTTACACGAATGCATAGAATAAGAAATGAGTACATAAGAGGAAGTCCGAAAGTAGCACCAATAACTGATAAGTTGCGTGGAAATCAGAGGGGCAATTCTTGTAATTTAAAGAACCTTCACAGTCTGAAGGCCAATTCTCGTAATATGAAACGTTCAAAGTCTAGTCGCAGTCTCATCTCAGCGTCAATCAAATGTCTAAAACTTGTCAAAAACGTATGAAAACTATAAGTATTTTTGACAGATTGAGACTGCGATTCTTAAAATGACGAGAATTGCTCCTCAGATCTGTCTCAATCTGTCAAGAATATCTCGGATTTCCATACAATTTTGACAACTTTTTGACATTTGTTTGTCGCCGAGATGACACTGCGACTAGAGTTTGAACAATTACGAGAATTGGTTGTCATGGTATGTGATACGGAGGAATGAGGAAAATGTAATGAGCAAAGTTTCGAGTAGGAATGTCGATGGCTATAAGAGTAGGGAGAGACCTAGGAAATGATGGATGGACTGTGTGAATGATGTTAGAAAGGGTATAACTACCGAGATTACGATTAATAGAGAAGTGTGGAAGAACAAGACATGTTACGCCGAACCAAAATAAATTGGGACAAAAACATGATGACATGGTTCTGAATGATAAGGAAATGCACCTAATTGAGAGTGGGAACGAGACAAAACGCGGTACATTTTCGTGTAGGTACTTGTATGTTTTTGTGTAACTAGGTATGCATTTCATTGCTTTATTCTATAGCATTTTTATACCTTGTGTTGTAGGGTAATGTAAAATGTTATGTACACATTATTATAATTATTTTACTTTGTTACTTTGTTTTGTCTAATTTGTAAAAAACCTGGCTTGATTTTCGTACGTCGGTTTCGGGTAACCACTGAAAATCAGCGCTGTGCTGTGGGTCCCATAGCACAGCATCATGCTGAGTGGAAGCCTTCTTGTCACAGTCACGGCGTGCAGTTGCCGACTATTTATGTTCTCTAAGCCGATGTATAAATATCTATGTTGTATTCATGTTTTTTTTTTAATGTTATGTAATTGTTTTTTATATGCACGTGTTTCTGTGACAAATAAATCCATTTTTCTTTCTTTCTTCCGCTCTGGGTGGAGCGGGAGGGCGTGTCAGACTTTTACTGACTAAAACCAACCCGTGTTCCCTCAGTTGCCTGTGTGCCTGGGGTCACGGTATCTCTTTCGAACAACTCGCACCCCTGGCAGGCATCGGCCCTTGCGGACCCCACCAGTTGGAGCTGACATCTTTTTGAGGCGCGCGTGGAACACAACGCGCCGTCGACCCGGGCTTGGTCCTTACCGGACAGCGAGCTACCCATTACTCCCCGTCCGGAAGCCCGCACCTACGGTGGCCGGGAATCAGCCTGGGAGGCGATGCGTTGGTTCGAGAAAGTGTCCGGAAACGGATACTTTTGAAGGAACGGATACTTATGATTGTCGTTATTCATTCAATGCTATAGAAGAAAAAAGGTATGTAAATACAGCTGTACTTACCTATTTTTTGTCGAACCATTATTTACATAAGAGCGATTTTGCGGAACTTAGAATTTGCTATGAACAACTTAATACGGTCACCAATCAAAATATGTTTCGACAGACCTAAATTTTAGCGTCTACCCTTTATAGCAGAACTTTTTATCCCCGGTGCAAAATTGACGGGGTGTTATAAGTTTGACATGTCTGTCTGTGTGTGTGTGTTTGTGTGTGTCTTCATCGTATCGTAGTTCGGCATCGTAGCTCCCGAACGGATGAATTGATTTTATTTTTTTGTTTGATAGTTGAATTAGTCGGGAGTGTTCATAGACATGTTTCATCAAAATCCGTTCAGCCGTTCGAAGAATATCAGCTCTTTTCTGGTTAATGAAGGGATTTGAGCATCTTCCACGGGTCTGATCAAGTCAAAATTTGGTATTCTATTACTTCAACTTCAATGATATTAGGCGAACAAAGTAACCTTGAACTGATGCTGGAGCATCACCTGGAATTTCTAGGATACTCAAGTAACTCACCAACAAACAGCAGAAGTATCGTGTTTGGGCTCATTAAAATGGTCTCAATGAATAGGTTATAGATAAATGGTGATCAGAACGAGGAATGAGGATAAATTAGTAACAAACTTCACTGTGGGAAACATACGCAAGGCTACGCTGATTTAAGAGAGACATTAAGTTTAAAAAGCAGGAATAAAAGTTAAATTAAATTTTGAAAAACCCCCGACCCAAACAGAAACTTTAAAAAGCTAAAAAAAAATATTGGTCTTTTAAGTTGTGGGTAATATTTTGATCAAGGCATTGTCAAGTCGGGAGACGGCTAGTGAAAATGCTAGGCCCCTTCTGTTTGGCACAACTTAAAAGCCAATATTTTTTTTTTTGCTGTTTTAAATTTTTATGTCATAATATTATTTTGCATAACAGCGAATAGCATAAACTTCATTTCACAGAAAACCGTTTGGCACACACTCATATAGCATACATTCAAAACTCATAATTTTGTAAGTCAGAATCATCTTCAGGCATAAATTTCATATCCGTAACATTTAAAAACTCTAAAAAGTAAAAAAAATCACCCCGTCGTTTTGGCGTCGGGCGTTAAAAAGTAGAACCATCATATCGCAGAAAGTTCACAGTCAGAGTCACCACACAGTCGTCTTTTAGCATAAGTAAAATAGGTAGCATTCGGCTCTGGCAGCAGGGGGTCACAGTTCTAACCTAACCTAACCTAATCTTTTATTGGGAGTATTTAACATAATATTTAACCCAATCTAAATAGTTCGGTTCCGCGTTTACCTAGCCAGGTAGGTAGCGGGTAGCCTACCAAAATATATTCGCTATAAATAAAAGTTATGCTAAACGAAATTATGCGGAATGTTAACTCTGCCCAAGGTAATTATGCCAAATAAAATTCTGCCATCTTAAAAGTATGAAGTAATGGAGTAAGCAATATCATTTAAAATTATTCAGATTGTGTTACGCAATTGGGGTTCTGAAACACAAATAAATAAAATATTTGGAACTGCTATCAATTAAATATCTCCGGACTTGCACTAGGTATTTTCTTTCGCAAGGTTCGCTAGCCGGGGATCGCGGAAGTCAGACTAGTTCCCGTGATCCCCGGTGCAAGTGAGAGACGGAACACCGGGGTGGTTTTAGTCAGTAAGAGTCTGACAGACCCCTCCGCCCTCCCCGGGGCGGAGGACATCCATGAGGATTTCCCCCCGTAATCAAAAAAAAAAAAGGTATTTTCTTCCCACCTGGAGTTGTATACGTCGACGCTACGCATCATAATCGCTCGCTATGCAGGGAAGCCGCTCGTAGACGCGGCGTAGCAGCTCGTAGCTGCTCGTAATGACAGCATAGCCGCTCATAGACGCGGCGTAGCACCTCGTAGCTGCTCGTAGACGCGGCGTAGCAGCTCATACCCGCTCGTAAAGCAGCGTAGCCGGTTGTAGACGCATCGTAGTAGCTCGTAGACGCAAAGCAGTGGGTCGTAGATGTGAAACTGCCGCTTAAACGCAGCGTAGCCAACGCGCTATCGTGAAGACGCTTTGCTATATCGCTATTTCTATAGAGTGGCAGAGATATCGACAAGCAAACTGTAACCATGAATTCAGCACATGCTTTGAAAATTTTAAACGCAGGGGGTTCATACATTTATGAGACTTTTTCCATTTGATTGCCTACGTGACGTTTATCTTCAGGCGCTGTATAACATTATCTAAAGACTTTGAAGTTAGGTTTAGATAACGTATGATATAAAATATATTTTCTCAACTATTCACGAGATATTCTAACTCTACTATTCGCTGCGTTAAAATCGTTCGTTGCAATTTGCTTTGACACGTAAAACTGTGCACTGTTCATAACGCCTCAGTTAAGAAGATTCCCTCACAAAAATGACCAACTGGTGGGTGGGAACTCAGGGTTCTGACTCTGAGTTCCCACCCACCAGTTGGTAATTTTGCTTCGCTATGTCGAAGGACAACGCACCCGTCATCGCATTACGCTAGAAGGCAGCGCTTATGTGCTCTACGATGCGATGGGTTTGTTGGACGCACGAGTGGGTGTTGGGTTTGGAAACCCAAGTACTCGTTGCGAAAGAGGCTCTTTGCTTCGGCATAGGCTTTGAACCGCTTATGAATAAGCCTCTCGTAGATTTTGCCAAGAACGTTGAGAAGACTGATAGGATGGTAACTGGAGGGCTCAGATTTGGGCTTGCCTGACTGCGAGGTCTGCCTCGCACTCCCTAGAGCAGGGATGGTGAACCTCTTAAACTCTACGAGCCATTTTTTCCAAAAAAATATTTAATATGGCATTGACGTGTCAACAAGCAATCTTGACTTATTGACTACTAGAAAAAACTAAATACTTTCACAATCATTGGTACGTAATCTTTATTAAACAGAAATAGACTTGTACTATTATAAAGTAATCAACATAACACCTTACCTTACCATACCTTATTTAAATGAAAGCACAAATTAGTGCAACTTCTAGTATGTGGTATTAAGGTCATATGACATAGAATATAATCATGTGAAGGTACAGTTTCTGAAAGCAACGACTCAGCTTTAAGAAGATGAACTTACCATACTCCTATCATACTGAACCTACCATACTGTTACTTAGGCTGTCGTGCCCAAATTAAATTGTTACGTGCCACCAAAGGCACGCGTATCATTGGTTCGCCATCCCTGCCCTAGAGCATGAATTCCCAACCATAATCAACAAATTCATTAAATTTTTGGAGTGTCGCTAAGTACCTAATATCAGCCGCACGAGTTGTTCGATCATATTCATATTCATTTAGTTGCGTTCAGGTTAGGGTACGCTTGCCGCGCCTAGTGCAGGTGTGACCCACAGAGTAAAAGTTAAGCCATGTTGCTTTTTTCTTTGATGAAACTTTATGTTCTATCTAAGATCATCGCCAAGGACCAAAATATCAAGATCGAAAAAGATCTATCTACTCGTAGGCAGCGTAATATCGGAATTCAGAATTTCTTTGAGGCCTGCAAATAATCTGTAATGACATGCAACATAGCATGTTGTCTTAGCATTAGATATTAAAGGTAATGTAGCATAATTTACTTCTCGGCGTGAGTATAATAACATGGCATTACGTGATGATGAGATCCTATCTACGTAACGGCAGAAAAAGTAGGTGGGCCGTGCTGTGGCACGCATTTAAAATAATTATGAAAACGGCCGAGCTATTAACATGATTCTAATAACATTAAGTGAAAACTTGCGTACCTAATAACAATTGGACAATCGTAATAATACTTACACTGTTAATAAACACAGCAGTCATTCGGCAAACAAAACATAATGACGGTGACACTCTTGAGAAATCAAAATGTGGTGCTTTAAAATGATATGGAAACAATAAACATAAAAGCTGCGGCGTGCACGGCGCATGTGATTGCTGTGAATTAATTAAAGTGGTTTTCATTAGGACCATAAATGCGAGTGGCGGCAGTCCGGCGTGCGGGACGTACGGGCGTGCGGCCCGCAGCACCAAACAGCAGATATGCGCAGAAGGTAAACTCCATACATTGAGCGAAACCACAAGCACGCAAAAGTAACGAGTCTTTGTATAGCGAGTGCAATTTGCACTCACGACTAGCATTTCATTTGACCGTACGCTTCATGTGTATGCCCCTGTTTTCACTCGTTGTTAGAAGTGGGCCTTCTGTAAGTAAATATTTTGTGGTGTGAGAGTGCGGGCCGGCGGCCGCCATGTTGTCCGCGGCAGGCTGTGCGCGGGGCGGGGCCTGATCGCAGATAACAAAGCTCCGCACGCGGTGCACTCGCCGCGCCGCGCGGTCCGACCGCCCGCGCCCGCCGCCACACCGCCGCACACGTGACGCACACCGCTGTACCTGCTCCCGTACGCTTATGTATGTATGTGACGCATGTTTGGTTCAATATTTTGGCAACAAGAACATAACCCCAACATGCACAAGCTGGAAACGGCGTTAGGAATATTACAGAGATCATTCTCAAGACAGAACCAATAAGACTTTTACTCAACTAATCTCTTCCGTGTTACATATTGTCTTACGCAAAATGTAATTAAATTATCTAAACGTAACGCTAACTTAGTAAACATCAAAAATCGCAATTAGATCATGCTTTTGTTGGCATTGGCTCAGTGTATTTACATTGTACGGAACAGCCATATAATGATTACCTAGTGACATTTGAATGTGTTATCTAGTCGTGGATGCAAGTCCCACTATAAAACCCTTTTACGTAACGCGTGATGTTGCCGTGAGTGATTTACTGCGACGATCGGGGCCACAATATATCCCAAGTTTACTTTAGACAATCCGAACGCGCCCTGCACAATACTTTGGATAATTTATTTACACGCGACGGGTAAACTTAGGACCTTTATCTCTTTGTTGGGGACTTTTAGGTAAGATAAAACAGATAATGTGTTCCTTTATGTGAGTAATCGTAAAGTGATGTCCGCTCCGTCACGGCCTCATGGGGTTTATACCAATAAGGGTACCTATTGAAACGACTCACTAAATCCGTATAAAATGACACGGCACACGTGAACCTACAGTTGTTAAAGTTTTCCTAGCGTTTATAACATTGACAGATAATCGTGAAGAATGTTTTTATCAAGATAATAAAACGCTTAACTCATAGCTACGTAGATCATTGATAACAAAGATAACTATGTGGATTTATACTTGCGCGATCTTACCTGTTCATGTTAGCGCATTTCTATACTTATGCTTATGTTAATTTAGAGTCACGAATATCTCTATTCTATAGTAAGTAATCGCCTACATTCAACAATATAGTTATAACTAAACGCACTAAAACTCTAGATATACCGTCACATAAAATGTCTTATTTTATTGAATATCAAATGACAGTTTTACTTTTTATCAAGTATTTATTATAGGCAGATGGAAAGACTAAAAGTTCATAAATTGTCAGCGATCTTAATCGCCAGAGCATAAAATTTTTTATCATTTAGATTTCAGAAATCTAAGTATTGGAAGTCGTTCGTACAGTCACAAAGCATAGCAATTGCAGGTATCCGTACAACTCAGGAAAATCCAATTTCATGCTGTTTATATGTAAGTGGCTGAAACACCTATAACTAAAAGGAGTTAGATTTATGCAACTTACATACAACGTTATAAAAAAAAACTTTGAGATGAGAGCAGATTTCAGTATTGAATCTTTATTCGTAGACTATGTAGCAGATAACAGCGATAATTTAATTTTCTTCCTCTTGAATCACACCCATAACAAAAAAATATTTTCAGTACTTACTTAATTTATCATAGAAAGTATTTTATATGATTATTTACCTACCTACCTATAGGCATTTTCAAAATGTTAATTGGCTCTATAATCTTTGTGTATTTACACTTAATGTAAACAAAAATTATAAAATAGAATAGAATATTATTTATTATTAGTACTAGTTATAGTTACTGCAGGTGGTTAACAAATAAAATTAGTAAAACTTTTAAAAAATATCACTACAACTGCCCTAGAGGTACCTATCCTCTAGGGCAGAGATTCCATAAGTTGGTTCCGCGGAAAACTAAGGGTTCCGCGAAATGATTGATTTGCGCCTGTTAAGTTGCATTGCAAGCAGAATCGACCTTGTAGGAAAAAATGCCATTACTTGAAGAAATTTCTTGATGAAGCAGTAAAGATAGTTAATTACGAGAAAATCCGTACGCTTTTTCTCGTTCAGTCACCTCAGTCTAGATTGTTCAAAAAATTGTGGGAAGCAATGGGTAGTCAAAACGAATCACTGCTCTTGTACACATGGTTTTCAAGAGGCAAATTTCTAGCCAGGTTATACGGACTTTATGATGAGCTGAATGTTTTCCAAATGGGGTAAAACAAATCTGTCAGTAAATGATGTTTTTATCCATTTTTTTATGTAAAGTAAAAAATATGTTTTTCTGTTTAAATTGCACTGTCTTTGATTTGTAATCATTTGATGTGGGGTTCCATAAAATAAAAGGGATTTGATGAATGCTAAGTTTAGGAACCCCTGCTCTAGGGTGTACTCAATTAATAGGTTATGTAGGTAGTTGGGCATTTCTGCACCCTGATTGCGTAACATATACTATCAATTACAATCTGAAACATTTTGAAGGACATAGCTAATCCATCGCGTCATATGTTCGAAAAAATTATCTTCTCGACAACGGATATCACGCAATGAATGTTGTTGAACTGTCTGAAAGATAAAAGCCATTCCCCCGCTGTTCTGTCCCAGTTTGCGTGTTCAGATGGTACTGGCTGGTGTTAAATCGGTTCCGTGTAGTGCCGGACGTAAAAGAATAGCACATCCCATTTCTTCCCGTGGGTGTCGTAGAAGGCGACTAAGGACTTTCTAGAGAATGGGCAGCAGCGTTCTATATGCATTTAACACCATACTGCGATCGCCAACCAGCCTGCCAAGTGTGGCGATTATGGCAAATCGGCCTTTTGGGGGAGGCTTACGTCCAGCAGTGGACGTCTTTCGGCTGATATGATGATGATGATGAAATCGAATCTAGATTCCCGCTTTTGCGTATTTCTAGAGAAGTTTTGAGTCTAAATTTATAAAAAAAAATCTTAAAAATAGATATTTTTCTTGTTATTTCTTGAATTATTCAGTTGCACAGTACTTAAGTATCATGAATGTAAATTCAACATTTCGACGTTTATTGTAACCAATTGGTCACTATAAAAGTCTAAAGTTGAAGTTGTTTTCGTAATATTCACCTCTTCCATTCTTCTTTTTACATTCCTCTAGCAATTTCCTTTCAGAGTCATTGGCAATTTAGCATAGGAAGGTACTATTAGTAGAGTAGTAAAGAGTGTAGGAAATTCAAGTTGTTTGTGGGAATTCATGTCAAATTTAAGGTAGCCTATCAAATCAAATTAAGAAAATAAAAGTTATTTATTTAAACTAGGTTGAGAACCGGCACTAATTGAACGTTAAAATTACATAAGAGAGTCACCCAAAACCGGCTACATAAGTAGTTACACCAACATCAACGGCTAGTAAGTATCTACTTAGGTTACCAAAAGAAGAACGAACGCAAACAAAGAAAACTGAACTCCTCAAGAAAGTTTTGGAACTGTGCGACGCTCTCACCATTCCAAAGCTTTCTGCTTTATGAAGGATTTTGCGAAAATCAACACCCTATTGATCTTTTTTATATTTGAGCTGATATCTTACCTACATACGGGTGCTGAGTAAAGTATATTTAATCAGTGTTATAGTGTTCTTAGTATTACTACACACTGCTATACCCAAATTTAAATATCTTTGACCTCAAATCATGCTGGTTGAAACCAGCAAAATTTGCCTGTCGTCAAAATACGCAATAGGTACGTGTTAGTAAGTAAGGAGGTACTGCTTAGTGAGGTCGTTATGTAACGATAGTAGAATGTTAATTTATTTGTGGAGGCAGGACTCGGACATATGCGGAGTTCACACGGCGACTGATTTACGAGCCGGAGTCGGCGCGGTCGGTGCGTGACGCAGCGGCGGCGCGGCGCGGGCGCGGCAGGTACGCGGCCGGCCCGGCTTTATAGCGGAACTTTAATTTACGACCGCTCTAAATTACGTGGATTTACTGCGCGTCTTTATTGGCCCGCTACGAACGCCCCCGCCACTGCCGCCCTCCACCTCCCCCACTTTTGACTGCTTCCCTCCTTGTACGACGAACTTCTGCTCGAAAAGTGCATGTAGCTTAAACTGCATAATTTAATGCGCTGTAAAACTGATAGCGAATCCAAACTACCTCACTCATAAATCCAGTACGAATTCAGTAGCATGGAATATGCACAGAAGTATGAATCAGAAGGTAAATAAATTAAACACTTATATTTGCTGCTAATTAGCTTTTATGTTGGTAATCATCGCGTCACGTCGTCGCTAGTAAACAGTCAAAGTGTGTGATAAACCTAGTGACCGGTCCATAACTATCATTAGCTGACTCATGCACTTATTTATCCGTTGTACAAACTTTTAAGTGAGGCATTTTTTTATCCCAACATTGGAATGTATCAAGTAATCGTGAAAAGCTATGTCCCGGTCCCGTCGGAGTGCAGACGCAAGGCCACGTCACATCCGGCCTTATCTACAGGAGAAAGCGGATGCTGCATGCACTCGTCGGTGACTTCAAAGCGCCGTAGCCCTTTGTCGGCATTCCATCTTAATTGCTCTTGCAAAACTACCTAAAGTTATCACCCCGTAATTAAGTTCAGTTATCGGCAAAATGCGTGCTCGTTCAGATACTGTAAAACTGTTTCAGTTTTAGCAGTAATTACCAGGGGCTCTTATTCAATAATAAAACTAGAAAAAGAACTTGGAAGGGGCGTCCAGACTCACTCACGCACTATCGTTATTCCTGGAAGTCATGAGACAGACAAGACAATTCAATGCACAGCCATTGTTGAGATCTCACGATTCTTATAGTAAATAAAGTAGGCCTGTGTTATATAAAGATTATATGGGAACGCGTTTTTTTTGCTCTCCTCTGACTATTCACCTAATGAGAGCTAAGTCATGTGGCCGTGTCCTGAGAACCATTTAATGGCCCCTCGGCCCACGGCCCGGCTTTTAACTTCTAATCTAAGCCTATTAAACATCACGAAACCCTCTCCGATTTCTCGTGAATGCATTTCCAAGTAACCAAGCCGATATAATTGTAAAAAATAAAACTCGGGACGGACAACAAACACGTTTTACCTAAGCATAATTTGCATCTGGCATGTTCACATATACTTTATCTCCTAGCACTGTTATTCGGATTTGTGACTTATTTCTTAAGGATGTAAGTTGAAGATAGTAGGCTGCTGTTTGGTGGATAAGCTGATTTAGTATCGAAGTGAGTTTTATAGCGTTGGCGGCTGGGCAGTAATTGGAAGCGAGGATGCGCGGGCGCCGTAAAGCGGCAATTGACCAGAAAATAACGAGCCCTCGCCCGCGGCTATACTAATACGCACATATGTCTCTTATATACAGCTGCCGTGTGCCAACGTATTTATTGTTCACCGAAATATTTATTTATGACAATTAAACACACTAAGTTAATGTTTCAAGGGCTTTATTAATAAGTAACTTTCTCGTCTCAAACTTGACGAATTTCTCTTGTTTTCTCTAGGTACGTCTTGAAATTCACAATCTAATAGTTTCTATTTTACATACGTATATGCGAGCACGTGCATCGTGCATTAGACAATAACGTAATGCAATTACAGTAGGTACAAGAACCACTGATTGTATAAAAGAACGATTCACGACAAGTGTACAAGAGCACATGCAATAAAGCTTAGATTCCTATAAAGTGACGTAAAATTATTGGAATCTGTTTGTGAAATGTCTTTGTCTGTCTTTGTGTGCAGGGGTCGTGGACCTGGACTGTTGCGTTGCTCTGGCAGAGGCGGTAGTTTGACAGTAATTGAATCATTTGGTATTATATCAGATACTAGGTTCTGCCCCCAACTTCGTCCGCGTCAAATTTCTTGCTCTCCCGACTCTCTCAGTCACATCACATGGCCCGGCCGCGCTGTTTTTTTCGTTTTGACTTTGTCTTGTTTCTGGTTATTTTTTCTCGGCTCCTAGGGGCCTTAGCGTGAGATTAAATAACCTTTTCGAGAATTGGGCTATCAAAGATTTAAAAAATAAACAAATCCGACTGGTAGCTCCAGAGTTTGAAAGCGGTACGTGCAAACAAGCTCTTCAGCTTTAATATTAGTAAAGATGTACAACATATAATGCACATGCAGAAGTAAGTACGCCGGTTTAAACTGAAGACAAAAGTTATAGACGACACGTTATCAAGGGTTTTCCGAGGGAAGTGGATAGATAGATCTGGAGATTTTTTTCCCGAGTGTTTTGAGCTTTTGGTCTGCCATATCTGTTGTGCGAAGAAGCCAATACTAACGACAAAAATGATTGTCTCAGTTCGGCTTGTTCTAAAATTATTAGCAGGTCGAATACAATTTAATACGATCGTCAGCTTTTTCATTATACTTCCAGACAGTAAAGGTAGTTTACTGTCTGGAACCGACCCAACTGGTTGTATGGACTGGATCAGGACATTCTGGGCCCAAACTAGCAGAGTCGACCTACAGACTGCACGTAGCCACAATCATTCGTGTCATTAGGGGAAGCTACGGCTAAATGAGCTTTCTGTTAACAAACTGGGATTTTATGAAAAAAGACGGCTAACCAAGTAATGGCCAAACAATTGACCACCATCTAAATATTCGTCTTAAAAGCGGTCGTTTGTGAATAATACTAAATACATAATTTGGACGGGCGTAGGCCTAATGCGGCATTAATATGCCTCAAAAGAGAGTTTGTGGTTACTTATAAGGAACTAAATACAAAATATAATTTGTTTTATCGATTTATAGCGACATATAAATACTTTTGTCAGGAATCACGTTAGAAATTATTTTTCTACCATCCCGTAGACGTCCTGTGCAACACACGTCTGACTACGGGCTACCAAACTATTGTAAACTTATGGAATATTTTCACCACGATATTTTCAAACTCAAACTCAAATCATTTATTTCCATTAAACTATTTTCAGGCACTTTTGAATTGTCAAAAAGTCGATCAGTTGGAAAGTTGAAGCTAGTTGCCCGTTCCAAAACGTAGATTTCTATGGAGAAGAACGGGCAAGAAACTCCACGGACACTCTTTTCAAATCAAGTTGGATATTACAAAATCTTGGGAACATTATTCTTGTTGCTTCTTTAAGTGAGAACAATGTAAAACAAAAATTATAAACAATTCTAAATACAAGATTAAAAATAAGCCCTGGAAGTTAGGAGATGACCAGTCTCAACCGACAGCGCCCGTTCACGAACTTGACACGTGGATCAGCATCATCCAGCTCCAACAATTTGTAGGGAACCAAATGATCCAACACACGCGCCACCATCAGTGAGACATTTAAGTGAGCATGACATACTCTCAACTGCCATGCTGTTTCAAGTCAACGTACATCAAAACAACACAAGAAACGGATGCATGGTACTCACATTTACAAAATTTAAACAAAATGCTTCTAAATTATACAAAACTATAGTTGCAATCTATTTGAGATATTAATAAAATTTGATTCCCTAAAAGAAAGAAAAATATTGAATATATAAATTGAAGTATTCAATAACTAACACTTGGTTCAGTAAAAATAAAATATATTTGTAAGGTCACAAAAATTATAATAATAGGAACAAAAATGTTTGTAATGTCAGAAACAGTAAAAAAGGGAAGCTTCTCTTCCAAATATTAAAATTTTAACTAGTATGCCCAGGTGGCTGTGGAGCAGGAACAGCATTATATTATTAATACCCACTATTACTATTTTTCTAGGGTCGTCAGAAGCCCGAAAATCTGACGACTAATCTCACCAAGAGAACGTATTACCCAGTAAATGATTAATGGCGGTCAGATAGGCAATCGTAAAATACTACTATTATTTATTGAATACTGGTATTCAGCTGCATCCGGTTGGACTGGAAGCCGACCTCAACATGTTAAGAAAAGGCTAGGCAGATGATGCTTACTATTTTTCTAGTAATACCTATATTAATGAGAGTAGTTATATAGGGTAAGTTTTAATCCATTGCGCAAAATGTACTCAGCATATCATTCTAGAACCCCCAGCGCAGAAAATTTACGTCAGTTTTACAAAATAAAATCAGGTGTTTCATAGAAAAGTGTAATACCTACGCGGTCAAAATTTATAGAACAGCTGTTTTTTTTTTGTATTACGGACGACGAATTTCTGCGCTGGGGGTTCTAGAATGATATGCTGAATTCATGGTTACAGTTTGCGCACTGGATAAAAACTTATCCTGTATAACATATAAGATGCTCCGATTGTTATTTGAATGTGATAAAACAAAGACCCTTCTGATGAGATGATGCTGCTCATTAGTAGCCGCACGCTACGCTTTCATGGCATGGCAACCATGCATTGTGCGTAAATTAAACAAACGGACATACACATGTATAGACATAGCAATCAAACGGCATTAGTAAATCTTTATGCCACTTGTGTCTATGACACCATTTAGTAGTAAACATAACAGCCTAGTTGGATCACAACATAAGGATGAATGAACTGCAGCAATTTAAAACAAGTTCCAATGAAAAAGTCTCGTGAGTACGGCACGTTAACAAGTGTAAATAAATGTGTATCAAAATACAATCCGTAATGGTTATGGACCCACGCTGCGAACGAATAGAGGAGTCCATACAACTCGATGATGATTCCATAAATTTATACAGTGCACAATAAAAAAGCAGCTCGGAACAAAACGGCGTCACCTCTTTTTATGAACTGCCGTACGCGCACTAAACGCACCAATCATTGTTCGTCAAACGCGTCTAGTTTTAAAACAATCAGTCGGCGCGGCGTCGTAGCTAATTACGACCCGTGAAATTGGTGAATGACGAACTTTATTGGGATTTAGCGACTCAATATTGTGCTCGAATGCCGATTAGCTTCGAGGTAAACACCGTAAACAGAGATTCGCCTTGACACACATGACTTGTCTCGACGTATCTATGTCGGAGCGGTCGCATTCACGTACTGCCGCTAATTAAACACCAATAAAAGCTTTATTAAAATTACCAAATATATGAAGACTTTAGTACGTACATTTACGAGTCGAAGTTACAAAATTAATGTAGCAATATAATAAAGTAAAACTTTGACGTGACATAAAATGTCGCGCAGTAAGTAATAGAGCAAGATTCGGGTTATTTATTACGACTCGTTGCTTCGGGATTAATTATTCATCTAGATTGAGCTTGTATTTTTTTGTTGTTTCCAATAATCTGTAAATATTTATGTCACTGGACCTTATGTAGGTACCGATTCCGGTTGGATCCCCTTTACTTAAATTTTTTTTCAGAGCATTGTTTAAATCTAATAAAAAATCAATTTCCGTGCCTTAGTCACGGAAAAACTAAAAATGGCTCGAACGAGTGTTAAGAAACTATGGTAAGTTATGGTGTGAGCGCCGGAGAAGGTTCCTAACAAAAAAAGAAAAAGGCTACAATGCCTTTTCCTTTTTCACATGCCGATTTGCTAGTAATAAATTAACATAATAAAAAATTAAAAAAATATTTTACGCTACAATGGACCATTTACCTTTCACGCTAACATATCTATAGTTTAAGAACAGTGAAGTATTTTAGATCATACCGGGGGCGAGGTATAAATGTGATCTGATGTGGAATCCAAATTTTGGATGCTCTGACCCGATCCAGCCTGCCCCTTACTGCCCTTCCACAGCGACGCTCTAAGCCGAGGTAGAGGAGTGGAGTCGCTTAGTTTATACGTGTTATGCCCGAGCTGGAGGCCTTAATTTGTTAAGGCAGTAACAGAATAGTCAGGTTAAGCAGCCGACAACCTCAATGGTTGATTTATGAGAGGTCATCCGCAAAAAAAAACATAGTGGTTGCTACCGTCACCATCAGCACCTACAATTCTCAGATTTTTATTAAAGGTAAAGTTAAGACAGACCCAATAGGTGGATAATGTCAGAATCGGAATCAGAACTTTATTTGCTATGCATAAATTAATGAGATCGGCTACAGTCTACCTTACGGCGTGCAAATTATTAGGTACATAAATTAAACTATGAATATAAATTAAATAATGTCAGCAAAACAAAACAGAAATCAAAGTGAAATCAATTAATATTATTATAGTCAGGTACATAAGTCATAATTGGTCAAATTTGTAATTAAATTTACCAATCATAATCAGGGTAAATGTATATCATTTAGAAAGTCTTTCACTGAGTAATAACATTTGTGTTATAGTAGTGCAGTAACCTTATATTTAAAAATGTTTACTAAATAATCGTTAAAACTTTGAGGTATTTTAATATAAATGACAGGTCCCATGTGCTGTTTTGTAATTACCCGAATGTAGCAAGTTCTTATATTGGGATCTCAAGGGGCCATTACGTGTTCTAATATTGGCCAGTGACGGAAATAAGTCTATGTTGGCTTGTACAAAAATTGCCACCTCCAATATGTACAAAGATTGTAAAGTTAGCAGACTCAGAGACCGAAACACACGTTCACAGCTATCTGTGCTTTAAGGTTTGACATAGATCTAATAAACCGTTTCTGGGCTTTAAAAATCACCTCCCTCTCACTACAGTTAAAATATGACTCCAAATCTTAACACTGACGCAACCAGTCCATGATAAGTTTGTAGAAGTGTATCATTGCTAACTTTGTGTGATAGGTAATCTCTTGGTACCTATTTTATTATTTATTTTAGCTATTTTCAATAAAACGTTCAAAGAAAAATAATGTGTAACCTATTCAAAAGGTGCGAGTTTGCGTAATTATATTATAGATAAATTTAGCGGATTTTTATTTAGAAAGATATCGATATAGGTGCATAATTGCAGCAGTATAAAGCTAATTAGACTTGTCGTAAAACAATATAGCTGTAAAAGTTAACTGAAGGAAATTACACAACTCAGCTTCTGGATTAGAAGTGAGTGCCGTGAACTTTTTCACTTCTTAGAGGTGTTATGATATTATTACTTCTTGTAAATGGATCGACCAGTCACCATGTACCTACCTACTTATAATACAGAAACGAAAAAAAAAAAACATGAATAAAATTACCAATCAGCATAATTAATTAAAAGCCTACTGACAAAACCAGCATATCTGGTCAAAATCAGTCAACATAAAGTAGGTACAAGAATTTTGATAACTCAATTTCGTTTGTATAGAGAAGGTCTTCACAAGCCTACGGTTCGTAACGCGTAGGCGGGGCGATGTGGTGCGCGCGCGCCTGCGTGGGGCGGCGCGCCTCGAGCGGCGGATTACACTCGGACAAAGGCGACACATGAAAAGCGCCGCCGAATCTGCTTATCACACCTTATTGTTTGTTGGCCGCTCGCTGTAATATCACCCTCTATATATCAGCGTTCACGTGGACAGCGTTGATATATTATATCATACGAGTACGTGTGTGTGTTTATGTAACGATAAACTTGGAGTAGGTATTACGACTCTCCTTCCCGAGTGGCCATGTTGATAGTAATTACTGTTTTGAAGTGTACCCGATTCCTGGATAAATATTAACTTTTCAGAAAGTAATGTAATAATGAATTGTTGGATTAGTACACTCAAGTTTCTTAGTGTATTGTAGTAGGTAATTAGACTGAAACGTTTTTCAAAAGACATAATATTTGAAAGTCAACACAAACATTTGAACACCTTTGTCTAAATATTTACAAAAAGGATTCCCGGGGCGATGTTGACCCTGTCAACGATTTCCGTAAACATGGTTACGTCAAGTATTAAACATCTTTAAAATATGGTTAAGTGTTCAAAGTTCTAAGTTCACTGAGGTCTGAGGAACGTGTGATAATCGTTTCCAAGATGAGAAGTCGTAAGGACTGGGTAGGTACATTACTTCTTAGTTGCATGGATTACAATGTCGTATGATAAAATGTAGGATGTACAGATGTAGGTATTTACGTGACCATCTAGTCTTTTGCCTCACCAACAATCTTTCTTAGTACTTATGATCTTTTATCTTAGCTTCAAACAACTAGTTTTCTACCACAGGGTAATAAAGGTTGAAAACGAAATAGAAAGTAACTGTCCCGCTAAACATAAAGTATGTGGGTATGTAGGTACTACCATTACATAATTGCAACAAAGTGAGTAAGAATTCACAACATACACACGACGACATTCTCGACATAGTTACTTATTATACATATATCTAGGTACCTGGTAAATGATTAGATCTACCTATGCATGTTACGTCTTTTTAAATTAATTTGATACAATGTAAACAATATAATAATTCCCAACTTTATAATGGGTAAAAACTTACATGACAAGTAACAAAATGTATAATTTGATACAATAAGTTATTGTAATAGGTACCTACTTACTTAGCTATTCACAAGCACGACTGAAGATTCTCGCTTGGTTATGAAATCAAGATATTCTCACCAAGTAAGCAAGTTCTGGGAGTTGTACCTAAGGTAATCCTATTCCGCATACAACCCTTTATAATATCTACATACGAGTATATGGGTCGTCAAATTCTCATTTTTATTCGCGTAATTAACGTTTTACTACCTAATGCTATTTAAAAAGTTTGTTTGCAGGTCAAGCTATACATTTTAAGAATATGCTGACTTCTCATTGTACGAAAAGCTTATACAATGCGAGGCTAAAACTGGAAATGTATAGCTTGATATGTCGGTGTGTACCCTAACACCATTCAATTTTTCTTTTGTATGTATATGTTCTGTTGTAATTTTTTACTAAAAACCTCACTTTTACCGACCAAATTGAAGCCATAGCAGAAAAATCCTATTAAAAATCTGTGCAAGATAGCATAAACGAATGTTCCAGCTGTGGTCGGTTTCCAGGTTTGAACGGCCCATCCCCTTGACGATACAAGAGACCACACGAGCCCTTACATCTTCATCTTTGACTTGCCTGACTGATATCTCTCGTATTGCAAATGTTCAAAGATAAGGGACCAAAGACGTTCGCAGCTTTTTCCCAACCAAAAACAGGAACATCGATGCGCGAACTGAAATCATGATTTCACAAATGATTCTAAAGCCTCTAGAGTAGAAAGTCATTGGATGTCAAAAACCAAATCGGCTTTTTCATATAAAAGTGCAACACTTACGAGGTCAAAATGTATGGCAGAATTTTTTTTTAAATAACTTACGAATCATTCCAATGCAGGGGCATTGGAATGATTCGTCGGTTCAGAAGGTAAGATTATTATCAAAGCGTCCTCACTCTTACCATTTTTGCTGTGCTCGATAGGGTCCTAAATGATCACATATGATTTGAAGTTACCACCCTAATAAGTACACATTGTGGAATGCAAATAAACTATTGAGCATTGAATCACGTACTGAATCCACGGTAGCAGGTTGTGCGTCCACCTTTATATCAGTATTACATACAGGGTTTTCGGAAATTAATGGATAACCTTGAAATGGTTCATGATAAAACTAACGGCCATTCAGAAAAAACATTATTTATTTGTATTTTTTCTGTAAAAAAGGAGACTTTCAGAAGGCGGTGATAAAAAATTGAAATACCCGAGACACAGATAAGACACTGATTTTCAAAATTAAAGTTATTTTTCTCTTTGTAGTGTTTTTTCGGAAGCCGATTGATTTTTTTTGGATTTTTTTACAGAAAAAAATACAAATAAATAATGTTTTTTTTTCTGAATGGCCATTAGTTCTACCATGAACCATTTCAAAATTATCCGTTAATTGCCGGACACCCTGTATAGGTACATTAAAACTACACATACCTTCTATGTTATACACTATTTAGATTTTTCGAACGTCAAAATCTAATAAGCCAGTCCCCCAAAACGCGCGCCCTTCACCACTTCCTAGTTCTTTAGCTAGGAAAAAGAAGTGACGTAACTCGCCAGAAGTTAAATACTCATGTGTCTCCAGAGCGTCTTATTTATTGTATCCCAACTTCCATGATAAACGCTTTTTTCATAGATGCATCCTGTTCTCATGTCAAAGGGAATATGTAAACTATAATGGCACTTAGATGTTAGTAATGTTCCTTGTTTGGAAGCCTAGTTTTGCTTGAGCCGGACTACCAAATTTTACGATATAATCGCTTTAAAGCTTACCTACTGCTTCTAATGATTTTCTTAAAGCGACTGGCGTTTAAGTTATATGTATATGTATCTATGTATACCTGGGTTGTAAGGGCTTGCTTATTATTTGCAATTATAGGCATTGATACTGGTAGTTGGCTCACTCGGGGCGGAGCGCCGCAAATTGCCCTCCGTCAGGGAACCCGGCTAACTACATATTTACAGCTTTTTATGACGCATAATCGCTGCTCTTATTAAAATTTAAGTGGTTTCCTTTCCTGACGTAACTATGTACTTGTAAACGAAACTGTAACTACGTTCGACTGTTAAGTGCACGTAAGTGGGGGCCGCGAATCCTTTGCGGTCGTAGTATGAAAATTAAAATACCCGTCAAACTATTCGTGATGACTTGGCCAAAATCAATGTTGCGCCAAGGCAAAAATAAAGTATTTTTTATCATGCGTAATAAAGTGTAATCGTAAGGTTATTATGAACGACGAGAATAAACTATAATTTATAGTACCTGTATTCGTCAAAGATATTTTGGACGCCATGCCTACTGCTGAAAAGATAATATATTATTGCTAAGAAAACAATATTAGATTAGAAATACTGCAGCAAAAAATCCACTACAAAAGAAAAAGTAGGTAACTCATCATGCTCTTTCCTATCCAACGCGTTTGCTTAGCTTAGCATGAACTATATAGAAATACATACGAAAATTAAAAAAATAGTAGTAGAAAACCAGTTGGAAGATGTGCAAATAGCAAAAATTAATGTTTAATTCTAGAAAATTTCCGAGTCCTAAATCCTTAAAACGTCAGACGATTCTTTCTTTAACAAGTGCTCAACTCTTCTTGCTAATCTTCTAAGGATTTGTTTGCGGACAATTAGACTCATACACAAACACCAAACCTTGCCGAATTCCGCCTTCCTTGAACGCTCACTAAAAAGATTATTTCACTTGAATATACATAACAACTAATTCAATTATCTGTTCCAGTGTCGATAACGTTTCGACTCCTCCGCACTGCATTGTGGCGGCTTTCTTTGAACAATGAATACAATGGGTTTTTTACATTACAAGGGATTTTCCCGCAGTTCGCAGCTTTTACACAATAGGGTTGAGACTGAGTTTACAAATGGTGCGTACAATATTCCTAGGCGGCGAAGCGGGTAATGCAGGTAGCCACCTTTGTTCAGTTACCGACTAAATTTTATCTGCTGTAACTGTTCTGTCTTGCTTGGAACGTCTTCTTTGGATGTGTGTATCCAAGAAACAAAATCTGTATCAAAAAGGTACAACTCGAAATGGCCTCAGAACCCTTAATTATAATAAGGTATTAGGCTGTAACATTTTCTTACATTTTCTAATAAAATACTTATACAATAAATTTATGCCAACATAACTTTTATCTCTCCTCGAATGGTTAGCGGTAAAAATACAGTTTATCGATGACAGAACCAAAATGATGAGAACCGAGCATAGACGACTTGGGCCTTGGGGGATAGCCCAGGAGCAAAGAGGAAAATTAAGGTAGGCTGGTAAGGTATGCGTTAATTTTCCGAGATCTGTTGCATTTTTTTTTTTACTGCATTTTGTCGTTATTTTTAGTTGCTGTTTCTTAACAGCAAATGTGATGAAGACAAGCGTTTTGAAACGACTTACCTACTTTTGATAGAACCTCGTCTTTAATTCGTAAACAAAGCTTTCTCCAATTTGCGTAGCCTGAAAAATCCTGGCAAAGTTGATCAGTAATAATAATAAAATAAAAAAATTACAAAAATATATGTATTGTTTATAATAATATTTTCTTTGTTATTGTAGAATAACAAAGAAAATATTGTTGTAAAAGTATCACCGATCAATTTTTCCAGGTTTTTTCATCTTATTTTACACTGATATCCTACATATCAGTGTAAAATACTAATGATGATTAATCAAAACAACAAGAACTTTAAAGTGCTTGAACCACATAAACATGATAACTTTTCTTTACATGGTGTCTCTAAAACTTTAATCGTGTTTTTTTAACACAACGTGATATTCACAGTTGTAGGAAGATATATATCTATGAGTAATAGGTAACACGTTAGAAATTTGGTTAGGAATGTGTGAAGTTCAATAAATAACTCAGATCATATAATGGGTTGAATAATATAGAGTAGGAATAGGCAGCTTAGATTTTCCGTGAGATCAATTTGAATTTCAACTAAACAATTATATGTCTAAAGGCGCGCAGCCCAGCTCCGCTCAGCTACGTTTATTGACCGAATCGTGGACAAAGACGATGCATTTACGACCTCGTAAAACTCACCATTGTTCAGGGCAACTCCGCACGAAACGCAGGCCCGCTTATTGTTAATACTTAAATAAGATATCCATTTTTTTTATTGTTTAGCCCATTACGGTCTGCATTTGTACATATTTTGACTCGGACGCCGTTTTACGATGATTCCCCTTTGAGTTGCCGCCCGCCTCCATAGTTTTTGCAAATGATCACGTGCTGAAAAGTTGTGCGTATTTTTGACCAATACTTCTTTCTAACGTACCGACATTGTATTTTATTATAGTTGGCGTTAAACCATTAAGCATAATTGCAACAATAGTTTCAAATTAACCGTTAAACATGACGGTCTACAACGGTCGGAACATAAGAGTTCAAGTAATATATTAATATTTAATATGGTATCTCCGAAAATCGGAATCAATTATTGAGAATCAACCTATAATAATTTAAGGTTCTGTCCTACCTCTGAACGACCAGTTGCGTAGTTATCTACCTACTACTTCATTTCAGCCTGAATGTCACGACCTACGTTTATTTTCAGGTGTAGTAGGTAAAGAAAATACGTTAGTAAAATAATAAAGCAAAAATTACATAACTTTATTACTTTCGTTATTGTTTCACGATTTAGGAAACATCACATGACATTAACAATGTTATCTATCTATGTAGGTAGGTATGTAAGTGCCTGAAATATCTAGATATACCTGCAACAATTCACGGAACAAAATCGTAAAGTTTAATCGTTAAAACGCGCCAATCGTCCTTTATCATTACAGCCAATATGGTGCAACAAATCCAATTATTGATAGGTATATTTATTTATTTTATGTCACAGCATGTAAAATACTGGTACTCAGTTGCATCCAGTTAGACTAGAACAGCCCAACATAAATGGGAAAACACAAAGCAGATATTGATGAAGATTTTCTTTCACAATAGTTTGTAGCAACTAGCTGGTGCCTGAAGTAGGTTGTAGAAAAAACCTGTATTACTGGTCACCAGACCCCGCTTAGTGGCATCATACAAATTAACAGGCAGGTATCATGTAGGTATTTCTAAAACAAAAAAACAATTAAAACAAACAATAGGTAATTAAATGAAAATAAAAATAACACAACAAAAGCAGTCATAGGCTGTGTGGTGAATATTAAGGTGAATGGTGGTAAATGTGTTGGTGAATGGAGGTGAATGTGTACCTAGGTGATTCGAAGCGAATGTGAAGTCGAAACATGGTGAATGTGTAGATGAATGGTGGTGACTATGTAGGTGAATGGAGGTGAATGTGTAGGTGAATGGAGGTGAATGTGTAAGTGAATGGTGGTGACTATGGAGGTGAATGGAGGTGAATGTGTAGGTAAATGGTGGTCACCATGTAGGTGAATGGAGGTGAATGTGTAGGTGAATGGTGGTGACTATGTAGGTGAATGGATGTGAATGTGTAGGTGAATGCAGGTGAATATGAAGGTGAAAGAGGGTGAATATCAAGGTGAATGGAGGTGAATATGTAGGTGAATGGTGGTAAATGTTTAGGCGAATGGAGGTGAATGTGTAGTTAAATAGTGGTGAAGGGGAAACTGATTGGTGGTTAGTATGTAGGTAATTATTTGAATTAAGGTGTAATTCTATTGAGTGGACTAATTTCTCTGTGTCCTCAAAGTAAAGAGTTTTCAAGAAGTCAGTTACTTTTTGCTTACAACTGAGTTTGTGTAGTAAGTAAATATTTTAACCCTTGCTGATAACATTAGAAAGATAATCCCCTAGGGAACAAAAGAACTTGTGGAACAGACTTACACGGAAAAAATGTAGTCCTGCATACAGTACTCTATCTTCATGTCTCTTTGCAAGCTCTCGCAGCTAGGTTAAGTTTTCATTCTGCTGAACGAAAGTTTGTCTTATAGACAGTACATCCCACTTTTTTACATTAATCGACTGTAGGAAAGCGGAAGGGAAGACCTGCCACTTAAAGTATGCCACGTTGAACTCTTAATGTAGGTACTTTTGTAAATCAACATTAGCAACCTTCATAATTTTCAGTAAGTAAGTACCTACTATTTACTTTAACGATGCAACTGCCTTAAAAAATCTTTTGCTTTCATCATTATCTCTCAAACTCATTAGCAAATAAACCAACCTAAAAGTACTTTTCAAAATTAGTTACTTTACAAATAATTTATAAGCATTCCCAAACGACATTAAAACGAATTGAAAATATATAAAATGAATACACGTACAAAACGTGTTAGAGACCTGTATTTATTTCATATAACGACGCAATCGTCAGGTAGACAGGGGCACCTACACGACTATCGATCGACGAAGTTTCGACGTATTTTATAACCCGTCGTAAATTAAAAGTGCTATAAATATAAATCTTGGTCCGCGTCAAATCGCATCACATATTCATGCTATTAAAAACCGAAATAACCGATGCCACTTCAAAAGTGACCCGTATTAGGTAGGTACCTCAAATAAAATCTGGTCTCGATACGATATGGACCGGGTATATTAACGAACATAGTTCGGTCAAATTAAATTGTACCTACAAATTAATTTAATCGCTTCGTAAAGTGTTATTGTATTGAAATGTATACCTAAATATTTACACTTTTCGTAAAAATACGCCTATATATTTGAAAAGACTTTACAAAAGTATCTGCACTGTTTTTGGTGATTGATCTTTACAAAAAATTAAATCAATTGCTCATCCATTTGATATTTTGGCAATATGGACCTCTACGAGGGAGTACTGGGAGTCATCAAATGCCTAGCCTTATTCCCAACTATGTTTGGGGTCGGTCTTCAGTCAAACCTGATGAAACTGAAGAATACCAGTCATTTACATGGAGCCGCTTCATGTCTGCCTGACTGTCAAAGATCCACGAATGCCAGCCGGGACCAACGGCATAACGTACTTTCCGAGGCATGAAAGGGGGTCTTGGTCTTGGTTTGTAAAGATGGTCACTCATCCACGGTCCACAAGCGGCAAGCGCAGCTTAACCTGACCAATCGACCCGTGCGGCTGTTATTAATTAGTCACAGTACTGGGAGAAATAACAAATAAGAAAACAATTTAGAGGTTAATTCATTTTTATTATTCATTTATTTAAAAAAACAACCTTTAAAAGACAATAAAAAGACACGAGACATGTAACCAAAATTAATTGAATGTCATGTCCTCAAACTCCTCATGTAAGTTTCCAAAATAACTACAATTTACAACTACCTTTGTAGTTTTTTATTAAGCTACTTCTACTTTTACAAATTTTATGCATATTACAATGCAAAGCTGCCTACAGCGCTTCATTTATATTCAGTGTGAATTGCAGATGTCTCAACTTTTCAAGGAAACCTGATGGGCGAAAGTAGCAAATCCGACGCATAATATTATGTATTCCATTTGAGAAAAACCGCATACAATAACATTCTGATTTTCGACAGACATTAAAAATAAACTTGTAAATGCAATACGTTCTGCTAGCTACAGTAGAGGATACTCTTATACAATTCCGCTGTATACCTACTTTTCTTTATTTTATACTTATTTATATTCCATAAATTGTTAGTTAATAATACTTGTAGTAAAAGTATTAATTATTTTTGAGCTATTTAACCCGACTGCTGAAAAGTCATGCTCTAAATAGTATAAAACAAGAAAATATTAAGCTTATGACCATATCTACTGTTAGAATATTTTATTTAGGTGGCATACATTAGTACATACCGGTCAAAATCATAATCCTCCTTTTTGTTTCACCGTAGTCGGGTAAAAAGGGCTCCCCTAAACCTGTGAACGCATTCCAGTGCCTCAATCAACCCTTCTCAATATGGTAATCAGAAAGCTGTTGGTGCTGCGTCGTATGCGGTGCTACATGGAGACAACTCTATTGGTATCAAATTAAATCTGAACAGGAAAACGTAAGTACATATTTTTTTAATAAATCAAAATAATCCCAAAGCTTAGCTTAGCATCACATAGGTATGAAAATAAAATTATTTTTCATTTATAGTTCATACCTACCAAATTCAGCTTTGATTTCTTCAACACAAAATTACATATCATGCATATAAACTACAGCTTCAATTAATTAACCGACTTAAAAAAAGGAGGAGGTTCTATGTGCTTCTGTATGTTTTTTAATGTATGTTCATCGATTTTGTCTGTCCGCTTCTAAGAGACTCAGATTTAATTATTATCCAATGAACATTCACTGAAACCTGAAAGAGGTCGTATCTGCACATGGTCTACGTAGTTCGTACTTTCTTAGTTTGTAGGTGTTAACCTACGAGATTCGTACCAATGTAGGCAACAGATTTCAAGAAGAGGGTATTTTGTAGTTTTTTAATACTTAGGGCTAATGACTATTGAAAAACCAGCCCTTAATTGAGTATAGTAACTAAACTCGGTGATCTTTACAGTAAGTAAAGGAGGTTAGGTTGCATAATTTTCTATGATCCTCGGTCCAAGTGTGGGAAGGTTACACCGGGGTGGTTTTTAGTCAGCAAGTTTTCCACCCCAGAACCAAAAAAAATGGTGGTAGGTTAGGTAGGTACTTCTCATGCACTAGGTTGTGTGTTTAAATGTAGGCAAGTATCAATGTCACTTTTCTATTTCATACTAGCTTTTGTCAGCGGCTTCGCCCGCGTGGAGGTCGCCACATCCCAACCCAAAAGAACGTACTACCGGGAAGAAAAGTATGCAGGTTATATACTATCTGTTTGCCAAACTTACTCTCTCTTACGTTTATCTTGGACATTACTGACATCGACCTCTGCGTAAGAAAACATCGTTAGGAAACGTTTATGAAATCGCCAACTCGTCTGCCTTCTCTGTATGAGACAGCAATAAGCTGGTATAATTATTTAGGTATTAAGCTTAACAAATACTATTGAAAAATGATAAAATAATACGTGATATTTAGAAGATAACGTACACAAAAGATATCTATTGTTTGGCAAGTATAGCTAGCTATAGGTACTGACGACGTAATCCGAGTTACTAAGGTGACCTCGTGATCAAGGTCTTTGATCTTTGAATTAAATGTGATCTTCAATGTTATGCTTTCAGTCGTTCTTAAAGATTATAATTATACAAAACATAAAAACTTTTTAAAGTCAGTACCTAGGAGAAAAGTAGACTAAGGGTGGATTTCACCAATAAAACTGAACGCGATCAGCACAACTAAGCCGCGTTCAATATCCAACAGCAATAATGACTCTTGACTGATAGTTCTTGATCACAGTGTGTCGGTGAGGTTCCCCCGAAACGTTGGATGGGCTGTAAGATATATGAAACTACCAGAAAAGGGGTTGAATACTGACATTACGTTTGGTAGAGACGTACGGTCATCAAAAGAGATAAGTTACCAGGGTTGTCGAATATAGTTAAAGTTTATTAAGAAACTGATTTGTTTTCTATAAATTACATTTCATCCGAAAATATCGGCCGACGATCCTGGTTACTAATCTCTTTTAATTACCGTATGTCTCTTTTAATATGCAACGACCCTGGGCGCCTACTCTTTAACTCCGTCAACATAGATACGGGTCCGTCCGAAAGTAGTTCGAAACTTCTTAGTGAATCATACAGCCAATTAACTAACTTTTTTGAACGGGCAAAAACATATCGGGACTAGGGACAGCTGTCAAATCGTGTCCTCATCATCATCATCATTTCAGCCGAAAGACGTCCACGGCTGGACATAGGCCTCCCCCAAAAGGGGGTTTTGCCATAATCGTCACGCTTGGCAGGCGGGTTGGCGATCGCAGTATGGTGCTAAAATGCATAGAAAACGCTGCTGCCCATTCTCTAGTAAGTCCCTTAGTCGCCTTCTACGACACCCACGGGAAGAAATGGGATGGTGCTGTTCTTTTACGTCCGGCACCACACGGAACTCACCACCAAATCGTGTATTCATTCAATATTAGTTCGGGCTCCAAACGAATCTTCTGTCCGTAAGTGATACGGAGTTGGAAATGCCCGTTACTTCGACCGAAACTTATCTCTTTTAGTGACTGTACCGAGTGGCAGAAGAAAAAGGGATAAAGGCAGGTGAGTGAAAATGATCTAGGTAGTAGATGAAAAGATTTGCATCAGCTTTCTTTGGAGTCAGTTAAACCTTGGAAAAAGGTCACTGTAACATTTACTGAAAACGATAAACATTTCAGAGTTCAAATCCATTAAGTTTTTACTATGAGGAAAATATAATCTTTAAGAAGGCAGTTATCTACCTCTACTTGTGAGTAATAATCATCTATGAATTATACATTAAAGTAGATTTGTTTGCTAAATAAATTTGTAATACTGGAAACAAATATTTGAAATAAATAATACTTTAAAGTTTTATATTTAGCTTGCAGGTATAATAGATGCTAGTAATAATTTAATCACATCGCACGGGAAGTTTGGATATAGTATATCACTATTTATATCAGTAATACTGATATCTAAAAGTCATTAACATTTTGTGTCGGTACATAATTAATCTAAGTACTTACATACATAGGTATTAAAGGCTAAAAGGTATCAGGTTCTAAATCTGAACTTGCTTATAGACTGATACATAGCCAGCCCCTTATATAAATCATAATACATTAGTGTGTACCTACTCATTGTACAGTTGTTATTTTTTATCATCATTTGTACTGACAGTAATTATAAGTTTAAACTGATTCAACGATTAAATTAGTTGAATTTTTCTTTGTTTTTATTTACTACAATTTCAGTCTGACACAGTATGGTGTGACTTGAGAAAATACAGGTACCATAAAGCTATGTTAGATTTTTAATTAATGAACATGTCTTCAGCGTAGTTTACGACAGTGGTGCGCGACACAGCGGTGCGCGCGCGGCGGTACGCTTGATATCGTACGATTCGTATCAACGACTTGTGTGCCTACGTCGACAAGATATGGCCAAGTCACCGAGGGAAAGCTGGATTAAAAATTAATTTAGGCGCTTTCATGTTCGCCGATAATCCAGACATTATCAAGATATCAAATCAAGTGGATTAAACCCACCTAGTTAAATGTAATGCACACGATAACAACTGATTATTTATCTACTTACGTGTTATTCACAAAGTTTTATGTGATATTTTTTCTATAATGTATTACAAGGAAATCACATTTAATCGTAGATCCGTAGCAATTAAACACAAACGAGCTGTGAGACTTGTAATTTTTGCGTCAAGGCTATTACTAATTTATGAGTCTACTTACAATTCGGAGTGTCTGTTGAATCTGACACGCATGGATGTTGTTCTTCGACTATTTCCGGTATGTGTAGTCTCTGTTTGTATAGTTTAATGACGTGTGTGATGATTTAATGCAATGATTAGAGCCGCTCCAGGTTCACAGTACGTTCAGTTAGGTGTGACGTGTTAACGACCTGTGAGACTGCTGTCAAAGGGCAAACAAGCGCAGGGTGAGCGCAAACACGTAAAGCTCTGTTTGAAGAACGGCCTCTGTGTGGAGAACACTGTACGTCGCGGTGGTCGGGTACAGCCACAAGAACACATTCATGTTATAAACATTTACATGCATACAAGACCCATACCCAGATATCTATGACTCAGTCTGGCTAATGCTTAATGGCTGCTGGAAGTCTTATTTAAGAAACATTAGGAATCTTCAATTCCTGACGTATCAATGCAGTTTGTGTAATGAAATTATCAACTTTACTTCCATGATATGTCATTACTAATGATTTATAAATATATGAAAGAAATAACAACAGTATTTATAAGTTCGATATAGAAATATTTGATTAATTAACTGAGTCATCAGCAGAAACGTTAAATAAATAAATAAACTCAAACTCAAATTATTTATTCAAATTAAACCATTTGCAGGCACTTTTGAATTGTCAAAAACTATATAAATAATAAACTACTACCCACGGAACTAGGACCTAATCCATACTTTTTAGGATCTAATTTGGACCAAAAACACATAATCACCAGTACCTACCAGTCTGATGCCAAGCCTACCAGTTTCTTCTTTTTTTTTTTTTTTTTTTTTTTTTTTCTGGGTGGGAAATCATCAAATAACTTCTCCCGCTCTGGGTGGAGCGGGAGGGCGTGTCAGACTTTTACTGACTAAAACCCACCCGTGTTCCCTCAGTTGCCTGTGTGCCAGGGGCGGCGGTATCTCTTTCGAACAACCCGCACCCCCGGCAGGCATCGGCCCTTGCGGGCCCCTCTGTTGCTGCTGACATCTCTTTGAGGCGCGCGTGGAACACAACGCGCCGTCGACCCGGGCTTGGTCCTCACCGGACAGCGAGCTACCCATTACTCGCCGTCCGCAAGCCCGTGCCTACGGTGGCCGGGAATCAGCCTGGGATTCCCGACGCCCAGGGCGTCTCCTGCGAAGGCCCCGGCTGTGAGGGCGCATGTACTGCATCTCCCTCACGTGCGCCGCCTCCCTCTTTGCGAGCATAACTGCTTCGCTGAAGGAAGCGACTGCCAGCCATGCCCTCTCGCTCCGTACCATGGCCTGGACCAGGGTCGGACGCGAGAGATCGCCGCCGCCGATCACCTCCACGAGGACACGGCGTTGCTCCGCCCAAGCTGGGCAGACCTCCACCGTATGCTCCACCGTGTCCTCTGGGCGATCTTCGCAATGGAAACACCCGGGCGTTTCCTCCCGCCCTATCCGAAACAGGAACCTCCCGAAACAGCCATGTCCGGTGAGGACCTGTGTCAGGCGGAAGGTGAGGACGCCATGCCGCCTCTCAAGCCACTCCTCAAAGAGGGGACTTACCGCCGCAATCGCGGCGTGCCCAACCAGTTTCTTCTTTGCTACCGTTTTAGCGATTAGCTTCCTTAACACTTGTATAGTCAACCACAGCCCTTATACCGAAATCCATAGTACCAATTGTAACTAGAGAAATGAGGGTCCTGTTTTTGTTTTAACTTCTTTCGAACTGTTTTTGCTCGATTCACACTTCGTGATATTAAACGTGGACATAACTAGTAGGAATATTATAAAATTGCACGAAATAGCCATTTTATTTAAGAAAAAAGCAAAATTATGTCAATAACTAAACCAATATGCCTAGCCTCATGCCAACTATGTTGGGGTCGGATTCTAGACTTACCGGCTGCAGCTGAATACCAATATTTTACATGGAGCGACTGCCTGCCTACCTGTCCTCCATAACCCAGTTACTGGATAATACACCCTTTGGCAAGACTGGAGGTCAGAGTTTCTGCTTCTGTCACTCAAACTTCGATGTATCGGAATTGTATTCGAGAGTAAGCACCCTGGTACGACTACCAAATATCCACAAATGACGGCTGGGACTAACGGCCTATCGTGCTTTCCGAGGCACCGAGCGAGTGGTGTTGGTATGTAAAGATGGTCACCCATCTACGGACCAACCGTGGCCCTAAGTGATCGACCCGAGTGGCAGTTAATACTGTCAACAACGAATACTTAGTAATTATTATTTTTCAACCTATGTGCAGCAGTGGTTTTTTTTTGTTTTTGAGGGTGGGAAGTCATCACATAACTTCTCCCGCTCTGGATGGAGCAGGAGGGCGTGTCAGACTTTTACTGACTAAAACACACCCGTGTTCGTTCAGTTAGCGGTACTTCGAGATTCAGTCGAAAATGTTTAATTGAAATTAATTAGTTTTCGTGCAAAAAAATACAGTTTCAGCCTAAGAAGTTAGTAGCACCAGCAGCCAAATAGGCTCAATAGCATGGAAAATTACAACACAACATAGTAGTTACACATACAATTATGTTTTTTTTTGGGTGGGAAATCGTCAAATAACTTCCCCCGCTCTGGGTGGAGCGGGAGGTCGTGTCAGACTTTTACTGACTAAAACCCACCCGTGTTGCCTGTGTGCCAGGGGCCGCGGTATCTCTTTCGAACCACCCGCACCCCTGGCAGGCATCGGCCCTTGCGGGCCCCATCAGTTGGTGCTGACATCTCTTTGAGGCGCGCGTGGAACACAGCGCGCCGTCGACCCGGGCTTAGTCCTTACCGGACAGCGAGCTACCCATTACTCGCCGTCCGCAAGCCCGCGCCTGCGGTGGCCGGGAATCAGTCTGGGATTCCCGACGCCCAGGGCATCTCCTGCGAAGGCTACGGCCGTGAGGGCGCATGTACTGCCTCTCCCTCACGTGCGCCGCCTCCCTCTTTGCGAGCATCACTGCTTCGCTGAAGGAGGTGACGGCTAACCATTGCATGCACTCTCGCTCCATACCATGACCAGGGCCGGACGCGAGAGATCGCCACCGCCGATCGCCTCCACGAGGACACGGCGGTGCTCCGCCCAAGCCGGGCAGACCTCCACCGTATGCTCCACCGTGTCCTATACAATGATGGTTACCTCGAGTTTCTGCTTCATACTAGATCAAAATCAAATCAAACAATTTTTATTTCAGGAATACACCTATATACCTATATTTATACCGGATTACAAATTATTTTTAATTTATGCATAGAGAGAAAATATTAGATTTTTGTATGTTTGTTGGTTTGGTTATGCTTTCACGCTAAAACGGCTAAACGGATTTGGATGAAATCTGGTGCATACGTAGACCATAACCTAGAGTAGGACGTAGAATACTCTTTATCTCAATATTGCCACCTGATCCAGAGCAATGCGGGTGAAACTGCGGGGCGCAGCTAGTGCCTAATAAATGAGTGATGTGGGGGAACTTGATATTTAGCAAAGAGCAATTTGTGTGTATGTCTGCTAACTAGGAACTCACCGCATTGGTGCCAAACATTGAATCCTGCCTAAACTAAACGACGAGGTTTTAAGCCTGATGTGGTTGGGTGTAAATACAATACGAAGAGAAGTGGATGGAAGGCGCTCTCTAAGTCGACTTTGACGGAAACTCAATCCACATTTTGAAGCAGCATGCACAGACATTTAAATCATTTCCCTGACTCCATTTTCTCGGCGCTTCTCCCTATGTCAACGTCGATTCTTTCTTACTTAAGTTGCATTAGTTAGGAATAGTACGGTAGGCTAGATCTATGGTGGCCCAATGAAACGGACGCGACTTACGGTCGTAGGTTCGAAACCAGACAGGCGTTTTACTTCGTATAAGTTATTTCTTCACCACTACTCTCAAAATGATGAAGAAAAACATCGTGAGGAAACCGCAGCATGTCCTAAAATTAAAAAAATTCGAAGACATGTGATATCTACCAACCCGGACAGGGCCCGCTACCTCTCACCAAGAGGAGGTGGTATGTCCCAGCAGTGGTGGGAACAATATAGGCTGATTAAGCTTCTTCTAAAAATCAGCACCCCGTCCGTGGTGAGTTCTAGATAATTTACATACCACTGCTAAGGCAGGCCACCCTTATGGGATCCTCACTACCGTGTTACTACTTACCTACAACTTATGTTGTAGGTAAGTAGTTACAAGTTAGTGAGGTCATACATTATAACGTATATCTAATTCATTTTAAATTCATCATCATCATTTCAGCCGAAAGACGTCCACAGCTGGACATAGGCCTCCCCCAAGCTCTGCCACTTCGACCGGTTCTGTGCTTCCCGCATCCAGCGGTCTGTGTAGGAGGCGACTAAGGGAACTACTAGAGAATGGGCAGCAGCATTCTCTTATTAATTTCTAAAACTATACTGCGATCGCCAACCCGCCAGCCAAGCGTGGCGAGTATGGCAACCTTCCCCAACATGACAATCACATTTTAAATTAAAACACAATAAATCTGAACCTTGCTTAAACTATTTACAAACTAAAATATGGCATCGAAAAATTCCTCCGCATTAGTAGTCAGGTACCTATATGGGTAAAATATAACTTTTGCGCGAGGGAGCATCAAATATGGAAGTCAAACTCAAAGCATTTATTTCAAACTAGCTTTTGCCAGCGGCTTCGCCCGCGTGGTGGTCGAAAATTATCCCACTGGAACGAACTATTGGAATAAAAAGTACTCTATATATATGTTATTCCAAGTTACAAACTATCTGTGTGCCAAATTTCATCCAAATCCATTGAGCCGTTTCTGTGTGATTGAGTAACAAACACTCAAATATCTAAACATTCACATTTATAATATTAGTAGGATATACAGGATAATTTTTTATCCAGTACGCAAACTGCAACCATGAATTCAGTATATCATTCTAGACCCCCAACGCAGAAATTTTACGTCTTCTCAAGAAATAATCAACTGTTTCATAGAAAAGTGCAATACCTACGCGGTCAAAATATGTAGAACAGCTGATTTTTGTTTTTGTATTACCGACGATATTTTTTTGCGCTGTGGGTCTAGAATGATATGCTGTATTCATGGTTACAGTTTGCGCACTGGATAAAAACATATCCTGTTTATACTAGGATAGTAGGATAAACCAATTACAGACACTTTTGCTTTTCAAAGGTTCGGTCCGTCAGAAATATGAAGCTATTTGCCCATTCCAAAGCGTAGTAGGTACGTATGGAGAAGAACGATCAAGAAATTCAACGGACACTCTTTTAAATCAAAATATGGTAACAAAATATTGGTTACATCATTCATGATGAAATTATACATGTGAGAACGATGCAGAACGTTAAAAGCGTACGTAAATTTAATCTAAATGGAGTCCCTACTGATGGCGCCCATTTTCTATTTTCAAGAAAAAAACTTTGCAGTTACCAACGTACAGAATTCGAGTAACTGGTTTCGTAATAATGATTAAGATCCAGAATTAAGCCCAAAAGAAAAAAAAATGATGTTAATACCAGGAGTTCAAAATAATTCAGAAAATATAAGGAAACAGTAAAAAGTGTTCGAGATGGAAAGCCTTTCTGTTGCTACGCGCTTTTGCTACGACCGTGCCGCGTAGCAGCATTGTGTTGTGAGTCTAGCATTACTTCACTCGTTTGCCTTTCCTTATTTCTCGAGTTAGTTCCTCTTCCTTGTTTTTACTGCAAACTGCTATGAACTTTATCATTTACGGTGAATAAAATTCATATCTTTCGATCATTTTTGTACCATTGTAACATTTAGGTCTAGTACTATGAAAACATTGAAAGTATGTTACGCAATCGAGGTGTGGGTCACACGTCGTAAAGGTGCATAATACAAAGATGTTCACATAAATAAAAAAACATAAAAAGTCACATTATTATCTCCTAGGGACGAAGTTAGTGCAACACGTAGACAGTGGTGATGATTCCGTTTGCGCACCAACTAAACTTAAATGCTATTCTTTTTCTTCTAATGAAACAACAGAAAGAGTAGAAATAAGAGCTGTCAAATTTGAATTTGAATTAACATCTTCTTTGACGCAACAACTATGAATTGAATTCATCATGCTTAGAATCACGCCAAATTCAAGGCAATCGAGATGTACTTAATTCAGTTTGACCGTACTAGAGCGTCACTTGTCTTTTTTTTCGCGGTCTGTCAGTAAGAGATAGCTATACCCTTATTTTAGTTTAGTTCTTGAACAAAAGAATCGGCACCAATCGCTTATGATTAGAAGTTTTCAGCTTTTCAGAGTACATACAGCAACCTCTACATAATAAATAGATAATGAATTAATTAATAAATTCTTTATTGCCATAAAAACAGGTTACATAAGGTTCAATAAGTACTGCAAATAACTTATTGAACTTAATTTTAAGTATCATAATTATAATGTCTAACGTAACAAATACACATAAATGTGTATGTATTGCTGCAGTATTACGTTGGCCCACAAATTTGGTGGTACGAGCAGACAGTATGATGTCATAGTGCTATGAGTAATGTAGGTAGCAGCGCAGTCGTGTTGTTATGCAGACAAACTGTACCTAGCGTAGTATTCACGTCTGTTCAGTCACCAAAAGAGGTAAGGAACAGGGTTCTCGCATTTAATTGAAGTTTAGTAAGAAAATGATGGGTGTTTTCGAATGAAATTTTATTTGATTCATGAACTATTTGTTTTCAATTAATTAAAATGAAATTATGTTCGAAAACATCCATCGGGTTCTTACTATAAACTTCGTCTATATTCGATGACCCTGGTTACTTGCCTCTTTCGGTGACCGTACATAGGACCTAGTACTATAAAATAATTATTCAAATACAGAGCCATGATTAAGTTATTCCAGCACCCTTAAATGCATCCACACAATTTTATTTTATCCTGAGTAAGTTGTAGTCCTGACATTCTTGACTCACTTGGTAACAAAAGCGGTAGATATCTTCCAACAATTTAATATTTTTTTTCTCCTTTTGCCAGTCTAAAGGCAGCTCAGTGTTTATAAAATTAATAAGTTAAAATACATCGGAATGCCCGCTATTCCTAGCCTGAGCAGTAGCAAGTGCGGGGCGGTCAGTAGGCGGTAAGATCCGTGGCGTCGTCGGTGTCTTTGATGCTGCTCTCGAAATGCCCTCAATAAGCATCGGTTTACTCAACGTTTAGCGCATTCACATTCCTACTGTGTATGCTCCATACTCTAGGGCTGACGCCAGGGAACAAAATATAATGAATAATACAACCTCTACATAACTTTAGAATTTTGTGCTGCGTATAATTTCGCTGAGCGTAGCGTATATTTAACGTATAAGTGTAATTTTTTTTAAGGCTTTGGTACGAATATGAACGTTTCTGGCTTTTCAGAAATACTAAAATTTGCAGCAAAATGCATTTTTTTATTATTTCTTACAGTGCTTATTGGCTTTTTTTATAATCACATGGTGTTTTTTTTAAACCTATTGTGCATTTTGTACAATTTAATGACCAATGTCACCAATAAATGTGTCGACTGCCCTAAACCCATTTGTTCACCAATGATGTATGACACCGGACTAACATTGTATAAGCATGCACCACTACATAAAAAAAAACAAATAACATTTTTAAAACCATCGTGTTAGAATAAGAAATAGTCATTAGTAAGTTAAGTCGCAGTCCAACGTTGAAACGATCCATAACTATTAACTTATATAAAGTTGGCACTTTTATTAGTTATCATTGCACAGTTTTCTTCCTCTCTTAAAAAAATGTGCGCTAGTGTAGCTTCATCCAATGCAAACAAAGTTGTAAAACCACTGGACATTAACTTGCGGTGCAGCCCTATTGGCTCAATAACTCTCAATATTGACTGTGATGTTAAGTCAGTATCATGGGTCTAATTTAAAAGTAAGCGTTTATCTAACTTGAGGCTACACACTTCCGTTGTACTCAAAGAGTAAGTGACAGCACTTGCATGTTCCATTCATGTTTCTATGTCGACTATTTGAAATTGAAAGTGAAGTAAGTTCAAGTTAAATAAATATATAGCCTTTATACCTCCACCTCGTCGTCATCTGCCTTTTCGCAATTATGTTGGGGTCGGCTTCCAGTCTAACCGGATGCAGCTGAATACCAGTATTTTACATGGAGCGACTGCCTATCTGACCTCCACAAACTATGTACGCATAATAGAAAATATCTGAGATATAGGTATTCCCTTAATGAACTAGGCGGGTATGTAGGCTTATTATAAGTCGATTGGCACAAATTTACTCTCCTAACTGCCTGTACGTATTTTTGGAATTGTCGATTCACCCACAAATAAATTAACTATGTGCGAGTAGCCTAAACAAAATATTATAGTATTTAAAGTGACAATTCGCAAGTTTATTCGTGCAAACCAATTAATAAACCGAGATCTATTTAACACCCATATTTCGCTAGATTTTTAGGTAATAGTAGGCTATTGCCACCAACCAGCACAACTCTAGGATCAGAGCGGATTATGAAAACTTCATTACGAAAATTCCCAAAAATAACTTAGGTACTACCTTATGTCTTTTTGGAATGACAAAACGAAATGAACGAAAATGGATTCTTGTCACGTTGTATTAAGCTAAAAGAGACCAAGCTAGATTATTTCCCGAAAAAAGACTTGCCGCGAACTACTCAAATTACCATAACGGCTGAAGGTTCAACGTACTAAATCAGAGCGAGACGTGAATTATATATCTTTCTTGGATGGTTCTTACTTTCGTGAAAATTGTTGAAATTTTATATGTCAGGTCTCAGGAAAATTATGAAGATTTTGAAAGCTTAAGAAGCTCATTTAAACCATCAGGTTTGAAGTTGCAAAGTTGGTGCTTTATAGGAGCGTCTACTAATCTTAGCCAAAATACGTAGAGAAGTAACAAACTCCGTATATTAGTAAGCATTTGTTTATTAATACGAAGAAGTGTGAGTTTATTCTATCACAGAACTGTATTGTGTCAGCAAACTCTCAATGTAACTTATTTGACTTAGGCACAATAGACATGCTTTAAACCGAGAGCCGTCGGCTAGACAAGCGCCTTCTTCTTACGTAAGGTACGCTTATTAAAACAAAGCAATCTGCGCGTTTGTAAAACGTGTGCCGGAACATCGCGAGACTAATCGCAATTAATCAAACTCGCACATCTTTTGTTATGAATGTAAACCCAGATCAGGAAAAAGATACAACAGTATAGATTAACATGAATTTATTTAGTTTATCAAATGTGTTTCGTGATAGTGCTGCGTAAATTCTAACAAATCATGTGTCCACAAACGATTCTCAAACATCAACCTTTAATACAACAAGCACAAATGTCACCAATTTATTACGTCACACAGTGTACTGGTGTCCAACAAAGGAATACAATGATACAATACAAATGAAAATGAATATTGTTAGCACCACAATATTATACATAACTGTTACCACAAAACAAAACGATAAACGATCACGTTACTTCCTCAGACTGGGCATGTATCAATCAATAAATAATATATCGTAACTCAGCATTTAACAAATCAACTCAATCGTAATCTAACTCTTTAAGTCAAAATTATAATCAAACTCCCTAATGATTTTACCCACACAAATATTATGATTCCTCAAGACAATGTCGTTTGTGAATTGAGTGATAATTCTTTACTGTGTTATGCTATATAAATTGGCATAAGAATAAATTATTCTAGAATTTAAGCTATTATTTACAGAACCATTAATACTAGGAATAATCTCATTCAACGTAAAAACTATTTGCACCTACTTCTCAAGGCCACAAATGCGATGATGATCATTATCATTCAATACAATACATTGCAGTATATGCACATTTCACTGCCGTACGTAAAACTCGTACTTATGAGATTCGCAATGAAAGTAAAATTACTTAACTCAAATTATGTAAAGGTTTGTCGCGTAGTTAACAATGTAGAAACAATAGTACAAACATTGAAATCAATAATTAAGTTCATCTCTTCAAACAATGGTAATTTTATATAATCCATACAAGCTACCTTATTTAAATCACTGGGAAGGCACTTGCAGCATTGAGAAATAAATAAACCGTTTAAAAATAATCAATTTAATAATACTTAATTGTAATAATAATATAAAAATATAGTTATTCTATATTTACAGTCAAGAGACAAAATTCAATACATTACATTAATCTGTACCGTTTAAAAGAAAAGGTACTAAAATAAGCTATAAGGCGTGAACACTTAGTTAACTAGAATTAGGACTAAACGTAACGTAGGTAAACGTTTCTGGTGCAATGGCTATTTCAGTAATGGTAGATTAGAAAAGGCAGTCAATGTAAGTGGCAAGTATCTCATTAAAGAAAAAACCTTAACTCCAGAAAGTCGGTTAAGTGTCTCCGCTTACAGCCGTTAGGTAACTAACCGTGTAGTACCCAGGAGTATTAATTTTAAAGTTTTTACTACGATGTTGAAATCCGACACGCATCACCACAGGATTGCACTGAATTTATCACACATTTGTCGTATACTGTGGATGCACTGCGACGCCCTGTCGGGACAATTGTTCACTAAGGAACGGCGGTGTTACGGACCACCGATTAAAGTCATTACGCGAAGTTGTCACTGTGAGCACAGTAATGTTGCTGATGTTGTCACAGCAGCGGCACTGGGGGCACACCTGGCACCAGGGGCTCGGGGACGCCTTGCAGCACCCCCTGGTGGTAGTGGTGGTGGTGCATCATACCGTTCATCATCTGCTGGTGGTGTAACATCGTCGCGTGGTGCAGTTGCGCGTGCTGTAATGACGCGTGGTCCCCCTTCTCCTTCATCACCACTTCTTCGCGTTTCTTCACTTGTTTCCGCTCCTTAGCGCGTCGGTTTTGGAACCATATTTTTACCTGTAACAAAGAGAATTTATAATATACAGCCTATAATGTTCCCACTGCTGGGAAACAGGCCTCCTCTCAGTGAGAGGGAGCAGGCTCTGTAATCCACCACGCGGGCCCAGTGCGGTTTGGTGAGAATTTAATTAGTAAGTTTAAAAGGAAAGATGTCTTGTTAGATTGTTTTTATTACTAAGTCATCCTTTTTCAAATTGCTTATTATTCTATTTCGTTATGCAATAATATCGAGGTTTATGAACAGCATATACCCATAGCCAGAACACAGTATAGGGTGACTGTGGACATTGTCAGCCTATGCTGAAAATTTATGGAATCAGTAAGTAATAGGTACTTTATAGTTCTCTTTTATACTTACACTCCATTTATTATAATATTTTATTTCGATATAAACTTACAATAAACTACATTTACATTAAAAAATAACTGTAAATTGCAATAATTTAACAACATTACACAATAACTGTCGTTATCAAGCCGTTATTTTCTAAAGCTATAATAAATGGACTATACCTAAGTAAACATATTTTTTTTAGATTTATTTAGTTTTAAAGTAAATATTCAGTAATTACAGGAGGTCTTATAAGTAAGTAAGTACTAAACTAGACCTCCGCGCTACATGCAGTTTAAAGACTTCTTTGAGCAGACAATGCAAATCAAGAAGATTCATAAAACATGGGTTGCACATCTACGAGTAAAACTGTGTTTGTTTAGTGTGTTTACTTCAATTACCTGTCGCTCAGAGAGTCCAAGGCTGACAGCGAGTTCGGCCTTGCGTCGGATGGTGATGTACCGGCTGTAGTGGAACTCCTTCTCCAGCTCCAGGCGCTGGTGATCACTGTACACCACGCGGTACTTGTCCTTCGTGCGCGTTTTACCTGCAACAATGTCATCTTCTATTAAATATTATATAGTCCTCTCCTCAGAATGTTTTTAATGCAACGTTCTTTCAACATTTCCATAAGATTACATCAAGCATGTACTCCTCAAAGAGGTGGGTAGTACACCCACATTTCGCTTCATAGGTTTAAGTCGAATATCATAGCGGGTGACCATATCACCCGGCTGTTGAGAAAATACTATAATAATGGAAATACCCTGTAATGCTTTGCCTGTCCTGGGGTTTTCCATTATGTGGTAATAGGTAAAAGGTACCGACTTAAAATCTGAGATACCCTGCAGGATATAGTATTATTAATATATGAGCCAATGGTCCTCAATCGTTTAATACCTTTATATAATTATTAAATTATGTCGATTAAATAAGCAAATTACAAGATATGTAGGTAATTTCAAAAGTGTTATATGTTGGCGAATGTGGTATCGTCCCACAAATGCCCCCTCTTTACAACTTCAGTGTAACATCAATCAACAATCAACTCAGCCTATCACAGTCCACTGCTAGACATAGGCCACTCGCAGGCTGCGCCACAACACTCTATCCTCCGCCTTCCGCATCCAGTCTGTCCCAGCCACCTTTTTAAGGTCATCGGTCCATCTAGCTGAGGGCCGTCCCACACTACGCTTGCCGATACGCGGTCTCCACTCAAGGACTCGTCTGCTCCACTATCCATCGGTCCTTCGACAAACATGGCCAGCCCTCTGCCACTTCGGCTTGCTTACTTTACATGCTATGTCGGTGACTCCGGTTCTTTTCCGGATAATTTCCTTCCTGATTTTATCCTTCAAAGAAACTCCGAGCAAAGCCCACTCCATCGCGCGCTGAGCGACCTTAAATTTGTGGACCAGCCCAACTGTCAGTGTCCACGTTCATTGTAACATAATTCCTCGATTTACTTCATGAGACGTCTTTTATATTCTCGTAACGAGTCAGGCAGCCGCGGAGCGTAATGTAGGGAGAGTTGTGAGGGCACAAATCCCGAGGGCTCGATAAGGTAAAGCCAGGCGGCGGGATCAAGGGACGCCGAGCACTCGCGGCTTACCGTGGATCAGGCGGGGACCACACCTAGCGACTGACAAACCCACTGTCCCTTCACTAGCATGAGATTGTCATTTACTGTTTCAGATATTTAGATTTAGATAATGGTTTTTCTACTTAAAAAAAACACGGATTCGTGTATTTATAACGCGACCTTTTTGAAGTTTGGCTAATTTTTCAGCGACCATAGCCAAATACAAATCACATCAATTAGCCCATTCTTAGGCATTTTTGTAAAGTAAAAAATCACAAAGAAAAATGACTTGAATTGGATTGAATTGCCCATTTCAATTGCTATAAGTATTCCTATGGAGTAGATTCACCAGAAGAAACTCCACGGTTCGCGCTTAGGCTCAATACATCAAATCTTGTGGTATCAGTAACTAGACGTTCTACACACTATTGTTAAATGGTTTTCATGTTAAACACAAACAAGATTGTATATTGAAACGTTATTGTTTCACGAATGATAAATTGTACCAAGGAATTATAAGATAAAGTCGGGTATACGATTCATTTCATGTTTGCACAAGACCATAGCAAACACTGCGAAAGATGCATAACTAATTAAATCAGAAACTATGAAGTAATTTATGATTTATATTACAGGAGTTGGCTAAAGTAATGACGCTAACTATTCAGTTTCAATTGACGTTGAAAATAAATAACACATTTTGTGTAAAAAATTCAGATGTACACTTATATGCTTACATCTAAATAAGCTCAAAATTCGAGTTGCGCAATAATCGCAAGGCCACATGGTATCTATGTGTGTTTTGGTACATAAAGAGTATTCAAAACTCCAAAACCCACTATCATAGAGGATTGTTGAGTGATATTTACGTTTGAACTTTACAACACTAATGTAGACTCACAGATTAGACATTAAATCTGTATGGAATGGGGAATTCTGTGGGATTTTTCATAGTGTCGAAAATGTAAATTTTGTTTACAATTTTTATCTGCAGTGTAGATGTCTCAACGAGTAAAATTACCAAGATACGTATATCTATGTACATAACACTAAGACAGAGGTGAGGTGTCTGCTTGTGTACCCACTCGGAGTGTGTAAATATTCCTTATCTCGGTATTAAGAACTTCATAAATTATGTTTGTCACTCGCGAGAGAATCACAGTGGAATTAGACACTATAAGTAACATTCAGACAACAATTAATTGTTACAATTAAGTACCCTACTTGCATATAAGTAGGTATACTTGACATTAAAATATTGAACTTGCGAAAGAAAATCAGCACTCGAAAATGGCAGTCAGGTAGGTGTGCGTATTATATCGTGAGTGGTTAAATACACTGGATGTTCAAGAAAACCTGGAGAAAAATTTAGTTTTCGATTAAGGCTATAAAACAATAATATACCAAAAATTACCCACGAATTACCTACCGCTAGTCATAGTAAACAATAACAAAGAAAAGGTAACTAACCTTAAAGTTTGAACTGCAGTAAATCGTTACACAATATACAAGCCGACAAGATTCTACAATATTTACAACATAATAAAAGCGATAATATTGTCTTTACCACAAGGGGTCAAAAGACAACACAGTGACATGTTTTCGAAGCCTACTACAAGATATTAAGATAACTCTTTAGAGTGCTCGAATGATAGAAAATTATAACTTAAATAAATTTCCGGTTAGGGGAGCAAACAAAAGGGGATGGCTGATAACCGGTAGGACAAACAGAGATGTGTTCCATCCATCGGCGATGCAGTCGATGCGGCGTTTGATAGCAGGCGCTAAGTGTTACAGCAAACTGCTATGAAAACGTCCAAAATTGGTCATATTTCTGTCTATTTTTTCGCCGCATTTTCGAGTTGGAGAACATGGTTTTTGAGTGCCTTTACGAATTTATGAATACATTTATTAATTAGTCACGTCTCCACTCTGATAGATAAGTGATATTGAAGGTCACCCTTATTATTATCGTATTGTTTTCGTTTACTTTTATTGTGTTACTTTAAATATTGTTGACATTAAAAATCTCTCTACTAACACAGAAAGACAAAGAGAAATTAGCATTTCACGTCAAAAAATAATCGCCTAACTTTTAGTTTAAATGATTGACATCTTTATGAACCCCAACAACTAAAACCTCAATTTTAGATTTATAGAATTTATGGTGCAACTAATAAAGTAAATAGCTGCATTATCATGGTAAGATTTAACCAAAAAATACTTGGTTGTTTGTGTTAGGCAAACATTGCGGGCGGGCGCGCCGGAGGGCGGCGGCGAATTGTGTTTAGTTCGGTTATCATGGACAAATAGGTGCACAGGCACTCAGATAGCCCGACTGACAGATAAAACGGGGCAAGTTAGACGGGGTCGGGGTGTATACTTTGTATAGCAACGACAGTTGTAGCGATTTTGGAAAAGGAACGCTGCGGACTAAACACGTACTGGGTCGTTATTCATGATGGATAGTCAGTACGAATAATCTCCAAACTACAAAGATACAAAGCTTTAAAGAAAAACGAATTGCTATTTTGGGAGAAAGGAAAAACAAAAGATTTTCAGCACAATGAGTTCAGAACCACTAACTACAAAAGTAACTTTAAAAAACGAATGTAATGAAAACATATGTAGACCGGTGCCTAATCGGTCATTTCATTCATTTAATTTTCCCACAGTAAATCACTCCACTTGAACACAATTATTGTACACTATAAAGGTATTTGTGAATGTGTTTAATAATTATTATAGTATACAACATATTACTATTACAATAGGTATATGAGTTATGATAAGGCGAATAGCTCATTTACTCGAAGATAAACCTATGTAGGTACCTATATACCGCAGTCCCAAAGTGTCATGAAGTGTTGAATCAGAAAACTTGTTTTAGGTATCCCTCTAGTTTCGTCCAACGGAATAAAGTTGGACTAAACTAAAGAGATACCTAAAACAATTTTACCAAAACATTTAGATCGAATTAGGAATGAAAAACGACCATTTATTACCTACTCATTTTGAGAAGCGGTAACTCCTTATATCAAATGAAAAATCTGCCGTATTAACATGGGTTTTAAGTTTTATTTACAAACACTACTGAATGGATACTCTGTGGTCTAAAATAAAGATTTTATTATTATTATTGGCCGTAGCCCGTAGTGCCAATTCATTTGCTAGACGTAGGCTGCAAATGAATATAAAATGATGAATTGATGACGTATTTAATTGATTTATAAGATTACCAGTGTATAAATTATCGAATATTACCGATGGCTTGTCGAACACGTACTCGGGTTTAATTGTGAAAGGAAAACTATTAATCGGACAGTTATCAGCGCCGCCCGTGGCTTTGTCGGCCTGCCGAAATCCCGCTTTCAGTTAACACGCCATAATCGCGACTCGGTACCGATAGCGGTGTCTTTGAACATGTTGACTCAAATGCTTGTCATATCACCTGGTTGCCTTCTTATAAGCGCCTATAATGCGTTTTTGATGGACGAGGGCGCGGCCGCTATCGGCTAACAGTATCACGGACACAAACTGCCAAAAGAGTTGTTGAGATACTCGAACTCGAGATGAGTGATGCGGATTTGATAGCTCATAGATCTGATGTGATTTCAGAGATTTGTGATTTTATCAGTATCTTTAGCTTGGTTTGTTGTAGAGTATATAAAGCGAGGGCGAATTACAATGTTCCCCGTGATCCTATACACTCCCCCGGGAGGCGTCGGTGTTTGTGTGGAAGGGCTCGCAGAGGGCGGACCATAAAACGGCCCGGGCCAACTTTATATCCTGTTTTACTTCCACTTAGGGCTCGTCATGCCTGCAGCTCAATATCAGCGGCGCCACCCAGTACGACGGCCTTAAGGACAGGTGGATTCACGAACTCTTTTTAATTAGGTAACTTTTTTTGTTCAGGTAATACCAAAATATAAAATAATGAAACCAATACTACGAGTAACCCTTAGTAACGCTATTTCGTCATCCATTATCCGATTAATCTTTGTTTGTTTATTATTTTTGGCGTCAAAACAAAGCGAATTCGTAATTTACACAACACAATAATTAATCGTTTAGCGTAGGCCATCTACGCAAATCACCGAATCTGCGTGATCGATGATAAACGTCAGTGGTCCACACAATACACGTAATAGCATGGCATGTGACGAACTTGTTCAAAACAAACTGTTTTAGTCTCGCTCAGCATGAAAGTTGAATTTTAAATAAGTCAATTGACTCCAACAGAACGCTCTAAGTCACATTATTTACGAAAGTAAAGAAATAATGACTGATAATCCACGCCTACTGTCCGCTCCCGTCTTTTTTGCAAGCTCCCTGGCGCGCGACTACCACATAAACAAGAGAGAGCCTTCAACACCATCCGAAATAATTTCTCGACATCCATTCATGCTTTGTGTTCCGAAAGCCATTTGTCAGCCTCGATATATTTATCTCGTCGAGCGTGAAATGTTGACAGTAATCTCCCGCGGAGACATGGGATTGGTGAATGTAGACAAATAGAGATTTATTTCTTCGAATGTCCCCAGGTTTGTGCAAACACGACTCGAAGGCAAATAAAGGCAGAAGGTTTTGTACACAGAAAGCCGGTCGGGAAGGACGTTGTGGACACAACCACAATATAAACACGTATTACATGTGTAAACTTGACATTGTATTGATGTAACGTACACTATTACTTGTAACGCATTCATTGAACTTATGTAGGTAACGTTAATTGCTCAAAATTCGCGTAAAATTCTTTGTCTTCGCTTTTAAAATCTGTACGCTCGGTGGTCTGACATAACGTTTAGTTCCACTTTCTTTGTTTGTATTTGCTAACAAAAAATTACAACAAAATATTTCTTAAGCGTTTTAAATACACCGGAACATTTTATTTTCAACAAAGAACTTAAAAGTCAAAAGTCTCGAAGTCTCTTTTGGCTCAGTGCTGCAAGTTGGCAATAGGTACATACAATATCGAATTGCGGCATAGCGGTCGCGAGGACCAAGTTGGCAAAGATTTAACTTGTTCAGTTGGGTCCCGGGGGCGCCATTGTCGGTGATTGTCGCCGGGAGCCAGGATCCCGGGCATCCCGCGTCGCGCCCGGGATTAATTGCTCGCTCCATGCACACGTTCCCAAGGCACGCGTTAACACACAGCCATTCCAGTAAACGCAAAATAACACATCTAATTTTATGCTCAGTGATAATTGCAACGACTTGAAAACATTATGAAAGGGAAGGGTGACACGAATAAAATGTATCTACAGTATTATGTTGGACATTTGAATTTGAGATTAAAATTATGGTTGTTTTATAAACTCTGTGTCGAATGTTAAGATGTAACTGGAGGTTGCAGTTGCAGGCAGGAGGAGGAGTTGCATTGGAGGCACATCCTTTGGCTAGACTCGGGTTATATGAATGGAGTAATGTTTTGAACAAATGATGGCCGAAGTTAGGCCAAGGAGGCAAAAAGCTCGTTGAGCTGAATATATAGCCAAAGTCGTGGGAATTTGTGGACGAGGGCCGCACAGAACCGGCAAGTATGGCAGAAAAGAACAGGCTAGGCTGTACCTGCTATACTCCGTTTTCTATAGACATAACTTTGGCATGAAACTTTCACTGGATGCGGAAAACAGCATACGACCATAACTGTTTTCGTATAAAATGGATACATAATAGTTATTTATATATTTAGTAAGTAGTTGAAATAGTATAATTTATATGTATAAGGTAAATAGATTATTTAAGTTTACTCATTCTTATTCAAAGTATAAATGCATTAGTAACTGTTAAATGGGCCTCAATTCACTGAACTTATATAAGAACTGGCTTTGAATAGAGCTTTGCTTAGAGGACTTCCCTAAAAGGCACAATATGACTCAAGGTAGTACCTGCAAGTAGTGAAATAATAATTACTTTATATTACAGTAGCAAAGTCATAAAGCGAACTCAGCTTTGTTAGTAGGAGAGGTAAACAGCTTACTTATTATATGCGAACGATTGGTCGACTGCCCAGGCTGGAGGCCTTAATTTATTTTATCAAGCCATCCACAGGATAGACCGGTTAAACAGCCGACAATCTCTTAGATTGACCTGCGAGATGCCAGTCAGTAAAAATAATAGTTTAAATAACTAAAAAACACGCCAGTAAAAAAGCGTGGGGTACTTTTGGAGGTAGTTTTATTATCAATTAGTATCGAGCACATCACGCTTTTAAAAAAAATATTTTTCTACTTTTTAGTTTGTTTTTTAAAAAGTGCTTTTTAGTTTTTTAAACTATTATTTATTTTCAATTTTTTTGTTACTAACGGCTAACTAGCGTGATTTTTTCTTCAAATTCTTCGTGAATTGTCACCTTAATAAGTGTGCAAAGTTTCAACACAATCCGAAGTTTTGAAATGGGTGAAAATCACGTTCAAAGATTCCGTTACATAAACACATAGGTACATACCAAGCTAAAAAGCGTGATAAAAACAGTCGACAATTTGTAACAGACACGTTGTTGATTTAGGGTTAGGGGTCCCTTCACACTTGGCGTAGTCTAGCGTAGGCACCAAATTGGCGTCTGACGTCGTTTAATTCATCATTCATCGATACCCATCAATATACCTATTCACGTAGGCCTTTATGGTAATCGAATTCTCGTCAATCGTGACAAATAAAATCCCAATCATTTGATTGGAATTATTTTTTACGTTCACTAAATGGCTTGTGAGATTCCAAAATCTAACAAGCCATTGCTTTTTAGTATCTACTATCCTACTCTAAGATCCACTTACACCACAATTTAGTAAAAACGTTTAGCACTAAATAAATATATTTAAACTTTCATCATCAAACGATTAACAGGAACAGAACAATGTTTGGCCAAATAGCCTTCGTGTTTTTTGGCCAAAATTAATTTTGATAATCATTATCAAAAAGCGGAAGCGTCCACGCAGTTTCTACATTTGCTACGCTGTATCCTATGGGTATACTGCTAACGCCGACGCTGGACAAAGCCAAAACTAAGCAAATCCAGTAGATACTATGATCGTTTTCTCTGTAATTTTATGAAGTCAGTCATTATTTCTTGATATGCTATTTAGAAACACCTTCAAGCATATAAATCCTATATTCATTTAATATTTAGTTAACTTAAGTTATAGTAGGGTAGAGTGGGGGGCACTAGATCATGCGGAAGCTTACCCATGAAATGGACTGACCAAATTAAATCCACAGTGAGCGAACATTAAATTCCAAAAATCGGAGTACATGGCGAAAAATCGTGAGGTGCTTACATCAGCCCATCTAGCCAAGAAACTTCATGAGGAGTACGCCCGCTCCGAGTTAGAAGAAGAAGAAGTTATAGTAAATAGAAGTTTGGCAACGTTTAAGGGCGGTGTGTATTTTGATATTATTATTCAATCTCAATCATAGGATTAAACGAAATCATGATTATAGTTAAATGTTGCTAGTAGGTGCATATAAATACATAGGTACTTACACTTACATACAAAGTTGCTATAAAGTTATTTCAATAAAATCAATAGCCATAATAAAATCACAGCGCGTGCCGGTTATCTAGGACAGTAAAACTCAATATGTCTAGCCTTTTCCCAACTGTGTTGGGGTCGGCTTCCAGTCTAACCAGATGCAGCTGATACTCAGTATTTTACATAAAGAAAAGAGAAAGAAAAAAAATACATTTAGTTACCACAGAATAAAATGCACACAGTACAGGTAAGGCACGCAGGAAAGAGTAAAATAAAAATCATTACCCAAATAAAAAAGTATAGGGTGCGATGGCGGAAACTAGCATTAGCCTATCTGCCCTCCACAATCGAGTAACTGGGTAACGCAATACCCTGGGTAAAACTGGTTGTCAGACTTTTGGACTTCTAACTACCCGTTCCGACTGCCAAAGATGCCAAATGATAGCCTAGACCAGGGATCGCGAACCAATGGCACGCGTGCCTTTAGTGGCACGCAACACGCAACAAAATAATTTGGATACGGCAGCCTAAATCACAGTAACAAACACAGAAATCTGAGCGTGATTATGTCATCTTCTTAAACGGTACCTATGGCGCATGATTCCAGTTCAGCTTGCATTCTGCTAAAAGTAATATATGAACCTAATACCAGACACCAGAAGTTGCACTAATTTGTTCATTTATCATTTACTATTGCGAAAGGATTTAGGCTTTTTCTAGTAGTCAATAAGCGTCAACGCCACATTAAATATATTTTTTTGAAAAATGGCTCGTAGAGGTTTAGAGGTTCGCCATCCCTGGCCTAGACCAACAGCTTAATGAGTTTGCCGAAGCACGGAGGGGTCTCAATATGTAATTGATAGTCCTTCATCCACGAACTGACCGCGGCAATGTAGCTTATCCTTCGATTGACTCGCACGACTGTTATCATTTAGCCTCGAGCCCCTCATCATCATCATCATCATCATCATTTCAGCCGAAAGACGTCCACTGCTGGACGTAGGCCTGCCCCAAAAGGGGAATTTTGCCATAATCGCCACGCTTGGCAGGCGGGTTGGCGATCGCAGTATGGTGGTAAAATGCATAGAGAACGCTGCTGCCCATTCTCTAGTAAGTCCCTTAGTCGCCTTCTACGACACCCACGGGAAGAAATGGGGCCTCGAGCCCCTAAAACAGTAAAACTAAAACGGTATATTAAGATATTTTTTTTTATCACATAAACCAACATGGACACATAAGAAACGCCAGAAGCTAGGTGCACGGTAAGTAATGAATAGATAGGTGTTTACATATTATATTTTACTATTATATGATCAATAGTATTTAAAAGGTCCTGTACAGTATTTTATAACTATACGGTTGATTTGCTGCTAACCTGATACAGTTACAGGCAATAAGTACACTTAGGCTCCATTTTTTTTTTTCTTGTCAATCTACTTGACTGTTTTGACTTGCTTTCGGTTACAATGAAATAGATTCGTTTATTTTTGTGACGTTTCTTGTAGATTGTTTATTTTTAAACTTCCTTAATAAGTACAATTGGCAAGAAAGTCAGAAATCACTCAAATATAGAAATACGCTACATCGAGTTATTTACATTTCAACTATGAAAATGAACCTTATCGTCGTCTTACAACTAGGTATTACTAGTAGGTAGCTATACATATAATTTATTGGTTCAGTTAGATTTCACGATTGTCTGGCATTTTGAAAACCTTATACGCCTACCCAAATCTCCTTTTTATGTTATGGTCTTCGAGTCGTTCAGCTCCTTAAGTTCTGAGTTGCATTACCCATTATAACACAAGAATGCAGTTTGCTTTGGTGATTCCTCTGAGAGTATCTTGTCGGATAGGCAACATTGATCTTTGCTTGTTTTACAATATTATTAAAATGTTAATATATGTATTGACATATTATATAAGTGTTTGTATATAACCTACTTATCTACAGAAATAATTATAATGTATCATTGTTTCGTACTAGACTACTAGTTACTTAAAGTATACCTACTAAAATAACTAAACCAAATGAAATAATGTAAAAAAAAATACCTAAGTTGTTGAACAATTATAGCTGAAATGTTTATAATGTGTGAAAATGAATATTATTACAGACTGTAGTGTTCCTACTTACTGCACATTTTATAATATATTTTTTTATATCATAATTATATTCAGATGGCATGTTATGTATCAAAGTATTGTGTTTGCCTAGACGGTGCGATTAATTGCATTTTTTATCTTCTAAAAAATATTGCTTATGAGCGTGTTCATAGAGAAATGGAAACATCCAAATCAGTCATTCGTGACACATTAAAAGATTACACCAGAAACGCTTCTTTCTATATTTTAAATCTAGAAATATATTTTTGAAAGAATTCGGTGTAGACACAGATGCATATGAAATATCGGAATCAGCCCGAATATTAAAGTTTGTGTGTAAATAGGTACCGAGTATGTTTATATAATTATGTTCAAGATGATATTTTATCACTGTACGTACGTGCACCTAGCACGCAAACTGTTATCATAATAAGTTGAACCTATTTTGATGTCTATTGAGTGATGGAGGTGCATGTCTGAAAATGAGATAGGTACTAGTCGACGTTACTAAAAATAAATTGTCCAAATTAAACTCAATCGCGTTATACATATACAAAAGACTGAAGTACGGTAATAATATTATGTGAATTAAATACAAACCTCAACTATCCTTGACTCATCGTACCGTTATTCCAATTTAAATGGAGTAGATGCAGCATGTAAATACATAATGCCATACCAAGATGGCATACATCTTTGTATGCCATCATCTCATTCAGCACGCCTTTTCAAGCCATATCGTTATCATCATTCTACTATCCTTATCCTATTTTATGGCTCCCGCACACAGGCGCGACGCCACTCAATTTGAACAATTTCTATGAAAACTTCATGGAAAATGATCTACTATAGTTCGACTTTAATTGTATTCAGTAACTTGACAGTTCAAAGAAAAATAATGTTACCATACTAAAACTAATAGTGTTGGGGTAGTGAACGATTTTGCGTCAAGAACGAATGATAAAAATGGTTTCATTTCAAATTAAACCATTTTTATCATTCGTTATAAAACTTCAAAAATTCATTTGTAAGATGTGAAATATAAGAACAAATAATAATTTATTTCTAAAAGTAATTTCCTATTTTTTAATTTCTTTTAATAGAAATAGAACCTTACTACTGAAAAAAAAATATATAACAAATTCTATCATTTTTAATAATACATATAATTTTTAAGACAAATTATTACATTTAAAATAAAAAAATGCATGTAAGTACATAATTTCAATTTCATTCAATTTTGTTCATTCTTACACCCAGTGGCGTGCACAGAGTTTTAGACATGGTAGGCAGAAAAAAAAATGCACAAAAAATCCAGAATAACCGACTGCTTCACCTACACATGTGAGACAATTAAACGAATCATGAAGCATATGGTTTTGTACTGAAATTACAATTGATTTATCTTGAGTTTGTATTAATTGCAAATCCGGTGTACAACTACTTTTCACGATCATATGTTTTTTTTTTCACCGTTTTGAAAACACATCATTTTCTTTTCTCTATACACACACCACTTGAACAACTCACAGTGAATATTAACTAGTTTTCACAGTATTATCAACGTTAAAGTCTTAAATGCATGCTCATAGCCGATTTAGGTAGGGTAGGCAGTGTATTTCTGTCTTTATGGACTGCACGCCACTACTTACACCACCTCACTATCTTTTTTTGTCAAAATCTGATAACCCTTCAACTTTCAAGTTACTGAATTCAATTAAAAGTCGAACTATAGAGTCGTGTCGCGATGTCGCATCGCGCTTTTTTTGGGGTAGATAAGTGCAGCATTTCTTTTTCATATTTAGGTAGATTTCTATTAGCCATCATCTCAATGGACATTCCCCTTCAAGCCACATCCATCTTTCTATAAAATACGTCCCTGACAATCGAAAACCTTTTCAATTTAATCTGCTGACAAATATCGTGTTATATAATTTTATCAGCTGAGTTCATTTTCGCCAACCACAAAACCGTACAAGTTGAGATTTAAATGTATCGTATGTTAATACAGGTAATAAATTGGGGTATATGTCTACAAAAAACATACAACACTTTCACATTTATACAGTAGAATTTTACTTAAATATGAGACAGCCATCCGCCAATTCAATTAGCTAAAGAAAATTAGGCAAAACTGGTGCATGATGGTCTTCCATTCTTTCGCGAATAAATTACAGTCAGCGGCCATGAGTGTTGAAACGCGTTGCCATAGTATCAGAAACCGCATATAAGTTTACTGACATACCACAAAAGGTCGTTTAAAATACAATTATATCCAAGAAGCAAACAAACACAATAAAAGAGAGACAAAATATACTGTTTTATATAATTTCCTACCGATATAATGCTGCAAAGAATGGTTATGTAGTTGTTATTACTCGTCTACTACCTGCCCAGCCCACACCGATGGGCGATGCATCACTCCGTACATAAGGAAATACGTTGCATGCGCGCGCCATGACGCCATCTTGGAAACGCAGTTAATTTTAACATTAGTTACAGACTTAATTAAAAATTATACTTTGGTTTATTATTATGATGTTAAAGGCATAACCGCGTTTTTAAAACTACCTTTTGAAAACAAAAATAATGTTGGTACCTACTCATGAAAGTATTAACATTCTAATGCTGGTGAAACGCTCGTATTTATTAAATTTACTTCTCGGATCGCTTGTCTGTATTTAATGATGTCGCCAAATCAATAGATTGCAACACTATAATTATAAAGAGGAAACATTTGATTGTTTGTAAGTTTGTAAAATTGTTTGTAATGGAAAAACTCAAAAACGAAGTACTAACTTAGATACCCGATTTAAAAATTCTTTCACCTATGGAAAGCTACATTATCCTATAAAACGTGTACTATAAATTTCACGACGCGAACGAAGTCGCGGGCGAAATGCTAGTAATTAATTATCAATAAATATACATTAATTTAATTATTTATTTATTTATTTTAGCACACACATGTACAGAGGCGGACTTAATGCTATAGGCATTTTCTACCAGTCGACCTTTGGGTGATGCAGAGACAAAAAGTGGTAGGTACAATAAATTAGAGTAATAAATATAAGTGCATAAAACTATTTAAACTATAAATATAATGTATATCTTTGTGAACATTATAATTTAAAGTTGACGATGCTCTGATATTTACTGTTCTATACATTATAAATCGTATAATAAACAAATTTTGCCTCTTTATAGTATTAATTATAAAGAAGTAAACGTTTGCAAGTTTTTATGTAGAGGGTAATTTCTGGAACTGGAGGGTAAAGTAAAGTCAGATTTGAAAAAATATTTTTGCATTTGATATTCTAATTATTCTTGATGGAGGTTTTAGGCTATTTAACACCACATTACGACCCTAAGGAGGCGAGTAAAAAAAATGTCAGAAAGGACGCAAAGAGAAAACGAAGTTACATCGTGGACGATGCGATGCTATATAATCTATTTATGTTACAAAACAAGAAATGACATCGCGGTCGATGCGATGCTTTAGAATCTATTTATGTTACAAAACAAGAAATTTTACACGGATGAAGCCACGGACAGAAGCTAGTTACCTTTATCTGGGGATTTATCAGTTTAGTTTTGATCTGTTCTATGAGTATCATTTTTAAGACTTCATTAATGGCAAAGTTTTGATGGTCAACCCGTACTATACCTAAAGGGCTACACAAAAGCACTTAAAAATATTGAAATAATACGTAGATCTTCCGTTCTGCTTATACCTATGTCCATCAATATTTTAAATCATGATGTCATTTATATTGATGTAGTTCTATGTCTTGTGATTGTATTTTGTGTAAGATCCTAAATAAACAAATGACCGCAGGCTTTTTTTTGTATTAGAAATTATTTTTACAAAACATAACATCACGCCTATTATCACAGAGGTGTACATTAGTAAATTAATTTATGTTAGATGATTCACGCTAGCACAAGAAAAATCCTTAATTAAATAAGTAATTTTTAGCAAAGATATAAAAAGACAAAGGATAAAGAAAACAGAAGGAAAAAATGAACATAAATGTGTAATAAGTGGCTTAAAATCAATGAAATAATCCAGAATGGTGGTTCTTTCATTTCAGTAATAATGTTATTTTTGTTCAATAAAGAGGTATCCGACTATTACTAATGATTCTCCGTCAGAATATACATTTTTTGATTGAGGGTATCGAAAATATAGCATGAGCGCATCGTCTACGTGGAGCCTACGATACTTTAACGACTCGTAGCGCCTGCTACGGCGCGTCTACGGCGTGCCTGCTACGCCGCGTTTACGGCGATCCTGCTACGTTGCGCCTACTCCGCGTAGGCGTGTCGTAGACCGGAATGGGATTTCCCACCGTGCTTCCTAGTTAGATCATTTGATGCAAGCCATAGCCTCGAGGGTGATGTTGTAATTTTAACTTTTTTTTTGTTATTAAATCTTTTAAGGGCCATCAGACGGGACGAAAGTTTCGAACATAGCTATGGAATATTGGCTATCAAATGTAAAAATATTTTGTCAAATCCTACAAGTAGTTCCAGATATTACCCCTTATATACAAACTCCCAAAAAAAAACAAATTTTACCTCTCGATAGTTTTGATAGTTTTGGTTGCTAACAAAAAAATCTTTTGTAAAAATACCATTTCTCTTTTTTACTTTTAGGTATGCTCGTATTTGACGAATTAATGCTATTATGGCTATGTTTAATTGGCAGATATTTTCAGCATTGTTGACGATTTTCAGGATATGATGGAAGATATGCTTCATTGGTACTGTTTTTAATGGTGCGCCACAGTTGCACTTCGCCTTCTTTGACATCGGTCGGATTGACGATTTTTAGGGAGGCCATATCTTTTGGCTGAAATAATGGTGATGATTCGGTTATATCAATTTTCGAGCAACATTTCGCAGTCACACGTACACAATTACACAATTATGCAACTATGCTACAAATTATTCAGTTTGGCACTAAATAGGTAAATGCATTCACGGGACTTTTTTCGAGATTCAATCTCATTAGAAGACAACCTCGTACTTTAAATTTTGTTCGGGATTTCGAAACTGAGGGCTCGTACACAATGCTTCTAGAGAAGCCATTTTCAATATAATAATTAATGGATTTATAGCGTACGTGATGTCTATATGCTGATTTTGGTGTGTTATGTATGCGTAGTGGTTTAAATAATAATATGAATTTCTGTGACTAAATACGGACGGACGTGCAGTGTAACGAATTTATTTTTTAAATATATATGTTACACATCGAATGAAAGAACTTGTTGTGAGGGTCTCAAATATTTTTCGAACCTACAATTTTGTAAAATACACATCTTTATTTATAGATTACAGGAAACCTAAACCTATCTAAGAATTTTATGGTCTAAAAAATAATAACGTGGTAATCTCTCAATATTGTGCGTACAAACTTACAGTTGCAGTTGGACTGTATGGAAGAGCATGTTTTTTAACTAGGTATAATTTTTAGGGGTGTCCTTCAGTCCGTGATTGGAATGCCTGGATTTATATGCCATAAGCCATAACACTTGAGTGAAGACGCGGGCAGCCAGGTAGGTACAGCTTTTTGACAGAACCCTAAGGGCGTGAGTCCTACCCGCACTTGTCCGGTTTTTGTTTGATGATTCGATTAATGTATTTTTTGTAGTAAGTAAAAAAAAAGAAGACGAAATCGTAATCTCGAAGATTGCTCGGTGAGATCTCGACACCGGACTTAGCACACTTATATCGAGCTGCCAATCTCGCCTCGAGATTGCATATTCTCCTCTATATTCAATTTGGCAGTATATGATGAACACAAAGCCGACCTTAAGCATTTACAACTTAGGTACGTTCACACGAACCAGAGTGTAGCACACACCTGAATACATTCGCTTTACTAGCGTCTGTCATCGGACCTTTGCCTAACCTACAAGGGGCAACGGAACCAATCGATTTTTAAATTATCCTTTCCGTCCTCTGTGACTTTCCTCAAATACTTAAATATTCTTAATACCAGCTAAACAAGTTTTGCACCTTGATTTTACACCTCAGTCTTTTACACTTTTTTATCTTACTGATGCTTAATAAAATTTATTAAAAGTGTTTTATGGTTATAACACGTCAACATGTTTTTATTTAGTGGGTGATTGACATTCACTGTTTCGTATTCAGTTATTCAAATCACTGAAAAATGCAATTAATTAAGCAAGATAATAGACAGAATAAACACTTTGGTAGTCGTTTTTTTATTTTTTATTATTAGCTGTGCAGTTTGGTGGTCAAATTGTGAAAATAATTTAAGAATATTTAATCACTTATCGATCTTCATAAAAATAACTGCTATTTACCTACTCACCTACATATAAACAATGATACAACAAACATTAATATAAATTTAAGATGCCGAAATTAATCAGATTTACGAGAACGATATTTTTTAAATTATTTCAGTTGTATACTAAAAGCATTACTATTTTTACTATGTAGAAATTTATTTGCTCCTACCATGTTTTTACAAAAGCCGATTCATGCAAAATAAACATCTGTGGTTATTTTTTTAAAGTTAATCTGCGCTTTTTTTAGATACCTACTATTCCCAGTTATGACGCTTTAAAAATAAAACAATAACGTTATTACCTACTTAGTTGAGCCATCAAACAAGCTATGTTTACATCTTTGTCGGGCTTTTAAATAGTTAACTTTTTATGGTCATTGGCCGCCTTAAACTGTGATAAAAGCAATGCCGGCTAGAATAATTACATTTTTACTACTGGACTGAGAACAACTCAGGAATAGGCGTCAGGTGTGTTTCGGGCCTATAGAATGGGGAGATACTGGGGAACAAGAAAATTTACAAAACAGTCCCACATTATATCGCTTTCATTTTGACAGTTCCACAACAATGATCATGGCGTTGCTAAGCAGACGTTTTTTTTTTCGAACTTATGAAATAATGGATTAGCAATAAACTTTACTTCATCATCATCATTTCAGCCGAAAGGCGTCCACTGCTGGACATAGGCCTCCCCAAAAGGGGATGTTGCCATAATCGCCACGCTTGGCAGGCGGGTTGAAGATCGCAGTATGGTGGTAAAAATGCATAGAGAACGCTGCTGCCCATTCTCTAGTAAATCCCTTAGTTGCCTTCTACGACACCCGCGGGAAGAAATGGGATGGTGCTATTCTTTTACGTCCGGCACCACACGGAACAAAACTTTACTTACTTAACAAAATTATTCAGATTCTGATTAAGTGTGTTTCGCAATTAGGATGCCGTTTTCACGATTTCAGGAGCAGCAGATATGTTCATTGTACCTAGGTACCTATTTTATTATTTCTAATAACAGCTAATAGTATACATAATCTCTTAATGTTACTTCTGTTCTGATTTTACCTTAATGTGTAGCTCAATTATTAAGAATAAAAAATAAACGATTCGAGTCTTTATCGATTTTTGTTGCTGACTGTACGTACCTGCATAGTACTTTTTTATTATTCGAAGCTCACGTGAAGACAGTAAGGTAACTCACGGCGTATCAGTAAAAATAATGCCATGAAAGCAAAGCCTATTTTCTAACTAATGATGTGAGGTACAATTATTGTCCCAAATATGTTATCTTTATTATTCTCCTGCAGGCTTAGGATGACTCTTTCTATTTTTACTCTACCGTAGAATTAAAATCGCTTGTCTACATTTCTCGATACAAAACTGTCAAATGTCTACACGGAAACATCATTTTTGTCTACTCTTCCGACGACAAAACGCTTCTCTACGGTTCTCGTGCTAAGCCTGCTGTACGTGTGTGTCACAAACTCCTCCTAAAAGGGTGGACCAATTTTGATAAATTTGTTTGGACTGTGTTCGAGTGGGTTTAGAGTCACTATTAGACCCGGCAGGAGGCGCTGCGATTGAGTTTTAAGAAGCAGAACAGTGTCTGTTGGGTCAGCTAGTATAATATATCGCTCATTGGCAAGAAGCGTGACATAACATAAAAATATGGAATTTTGAGTTAAGTAAACGGTACGGTAGGTAACGGTCAGGTTAATGGGGCAAATTGTGTTCTTTTTGCTACAAAAACGATAGCGCTAAGCCCATAAATGAGGAAACTAGGGAGATTGTGACTTTATGCTCGCCGCTTCTTACCGGTGCTCTTAAACTTTTAAAACATCATGCCCAAAAATTGTTCACTTGGAATAATGTCAAGCTCCTCGCAAATTAACGATATATTTAATAGTATATACATTTGGGACATTTATACCCACACTATACGCTTAAACAAAATTCTTGCGGAAAGCAACCTAGTAGGGTTTGACGATATAGGGCCTAGAATATTTTCGTTATGTAGGGGTAATAAATAACTAACAAAACAATGGTTTCTGTAGTCATTATTTAGATACCTAATGAATCACATCATCGGTATGCGACAGGCACAGTATGGAAATCAGCAATTTTCTTTTAGTCCTTATCGTTATCAGTGAATCATAGTACCAATAGGTTATGTATTTATTAGTGTAATGAAATCAAACGACGGGATTGATTTCCTAGCTACACATAGGTAATAGTTAAATTGTACATTTATAAAGATATAATTATAACAACATTCATTATTGCATTATTCTGATGCAATTTGTCGGTATTAATTCGAAAGAAAGACAAACAATAAATATAAAAACAATAATAATATTTAGGGGTTTGATACCTAGGAAATCTGTTTGACACAATTAGTTACAATACATGGTCACAAAATTAAAGGGTACGCGTTTGAAAATATTTTTATAAAAACGTCTAATGATACAAAAGTTGACAATGATGATACCTAGTCTTGAATGCAGACTGCTAACCTAACGTAACCATGATACCTATTTAAAAGTGTGGGTACACTTTTACAGAATTGAATGATTTATGCTTATCGTTTGAACAAATTTAGCAAAGAAACCCTAAATATAAAACCAAATTATTTAAATGTAAAACTTATGGAATGCAATAAAGAATTCAGTATTGAGTATTTTTAATACCAGTAATTAGTGGGTATCTCTACAAAAATAACCTATTCAGTTTTAGTAGCATGAAGGTATGCCTACCGCAACAACAAAATACAACAAGAACGTTTGGTATTGGTAAAGATAATTGAAAAAGATAAAAACCTGGATTAGGCTGTGTCTGGTAGTTAGGTTTCTTCATCCATTCGTATGGGGAACGCGGAGGGGCCGGCGGCTGTGCAGGTCTCGAGCCCGGGGAGCCTTCGCTGGGGCTGGCCAGGTCGCCCCGCGCTGGGGAAGGCATGTCCGCGATCTCGCGTTCCCCGGGCTCACGCTTCGGGAAGTGGTGAGGATCCGGCGCCCACTCTCCACCCGCCGGCGCACCATTCCATGCACACCACTGTTGCTCCTCAAAGTTTTGGTGCTGCCAGCCATACCAGCCGCTGCCGTATTGCCCGCCCTTGCCTTGGTACATGGCGAGCGGATTAACGTAATTCACCATGCTTCGATCACCGTCCGAGCATCGCACATACACTCGCTGTCACAACACGACCGTTCTGTTAATAGGGGCCGGCACGAGAATCGAGATACACCACACGCGAGGTAGCGGACGCGACTGAGCGAAACGAAGGAGGTAAGCGAGGCCGGCAGTCTTGGAAACGGGAGGGACGATGACGGAGTTGGTGGGCGGCGTCTGTGGCGGCCAATGAGCGCGGCAGACGGGCCGGCCCGCCCCGGCGCTGAGCCCGGCGCGGGGCCCGGAGCCCGCCGGCCGCACTCCGCCGCACTCTGCCGCACTCGCTTTTCATTTGCCTAATTACTACAAAAATAATGAACACTGCCATAATGAAGTGCGCCTCTTGTGAGAAATTTCTTTAGGCATACTTACCATTATTTTTTTTGTGTTTTGCAATTAAACGAGTAGTCACCTAATCTATGTGGTATAATAAAGTTGTAAGTACCCGAAAAATGCTTCTTCGTATTTATTTTTCTAGAGTGAACTTTTTACTACCTATTTTACTAAAATGTTTTGTATTTTGTTTTTCAATTACCTACAACTAAGGGAGCTACATAATATACCACCAAGAAAATGGGGCAGGTACCATCCTACCTACCTATCTAACATGAAGGCACAAACAATAATAATAAGCGGGTTATACAGTTAGATATTAAGTGGCCCAAACCAAGTCACAAACGAAATTTTTATTAATTTCCAAAAAAATATTTAAAATGTATCTATCAAATGAAACAAAAGTAAAGAGCAAGGCTTTGTTTAGGGAGTTACTTAATAATTAATTATCCAAAGAAAAAAAGTAAATGCTGAAAGCAATTTAAACAACAACGTGATACAAATATTCATCTCAATATTTTTACATTCTACATATTAATTTATTTGAATATATACTTAATTTCGTAGAATACTCGATAGACTTGAGACCACTGTAGTAAATAAAAACATCTTTTAATACCACGCATTCTATTTAATATTTACATATACATTCTACAAAAACTTAAAATATATTGTTTAGGCAATTAAGTCTGCCGACGCGGCGCGAACGGCGGCCTTTTCAAAGGAGGATGCTTTAGTTATTGTTATGTATTGTTTTCTTATCTGCTTTAATGAATGTAAGAATATCTGGAATAAACGCCGCATTGTACCAGTAGGTAGGTCCGTGTCGCTTAGGTAGGTATTTGAATAGGTGTATCTCGTACCCATTGGGAATTCCGAAATAAGTATTTGCCTGTATACGTACCTGTATACTACTGCCATTTTTGTAAGATTTTACAACAGAAAACAAGTGACAAAATTAAAGCCTCCAAGTCTAATTTTTATTTAATAAGGCAACATTGTCTCCATAAACTTAGAATGGTCCTGAAAACATAAAGGAACATTAGTATCTTTACATATAAAAATGAATCCATATTTCCCTTGGGTCACGACATAACGCGTGAACGGCTGGAACAATTTTGCTAAATTCTTTTTTGTTGTGTTTGTTATTGTCAGGAGGTTCTTATGAAAAAAAAAATTAAGAAAGTTGCACGTAACATTAGAAAATGTAAGAAAATTAACGACCATATTAAGTTTTCTGAAATTATACATGCGAATTTAATATTCGTAGTTAAGACAGTCGTCTGTCGGGTCAGCTAGTTATGTATAAAACTTAGACCCAGATAATAACAGAAGAAACCCAAAATGATAACTAAAACATTTCTAAAAGTCGTACTTAAAAAACGAATCTTCAATTCGTATCGTAGCCGCGTAGCAATCTCGTAGCAATAGATTTTTATTTCCTAGCCATTCGTTTTAGAGTAGGTACGCAAAACATTACTTACTGTTTTTTTTTCAAGAGCTTTATAATAAATAAGTAACACTACAGGACAAACAATCATCTAACAAGATAGCCTAGACTCTGATAATCTGTTTTTTATTCATGTAATTTGATTGATTTTTGGAAGAAGTATATTTTTGGACTGCACGTATACCTACTGTCCAAATTATGGTATGTTTCTTAAACTTTTGTTTGTGATTAAAATGTAAACAAATGGATCAGAAAACGTACCTGTGAATGCCAATTTGTATCGCCACTTACGAATTGAGTGCTTTGATGTGGAATGTTTTTCATTTGACAATTGAGATAATTTTTTTTACTTCGTTGATAATCTTTCGATCTCATTTTATTATTTGTATTAATAAAAAAGGTAATTATTGCAGAATTTGTGAAATCAATATAAATCAATTTTATTAATATTTCACAACTTTTTCCATCAATTCTGAATAAGTACAGGGCCTACTCTCTAAGTCCGTCAATGAAGATACGGGGCCATCGATCGACGAAGTATCAAACTTCCGATTAATATTTTGTTTCGGCCAGTTAAATAATATCGAGCATAGGGCGAGCAGTCAAATCATTATTATCATTTATTATTAGTTCTGGACCTGATCTACCACGGTGGCCCAGTGCGAGTTGGTAGATGTCACATGCTTCCGATTTTTTGGTTCTAGGACATTCCGCTTTCCTCACGATGTTATCCTTCACAGTTTTTGAGAGCACTGGGGATGAAATAATTTACCTACACAAAACTCCTTTATTTTTATCACACATATTTTTGCCTCCATCAGTTGTGATCGATTTCAAGTTTTTCCATCTAAAGTAATTTTTATTAAATGGCACTTTCAACTCCCTTAAAAAAATCTGCCTCAGTTTGTCATGCCGTGAATACTATCAATATCAAGAAGGAAGTTCTTCATACACTTCATAGCTTTTATCTACTCCGCGAATAAAAATCAACACCTGAGCTGCAGTGGCGTGCACAGAGTTTTTGGACAGGGTAGGAAGAAAATTAAAAAAAAGGCAAAAAAAAAACAGAACAACCGATCGCTGTACCTACCTACACAGCATGCAACCTGTGAGGCAATTAAATGAATCATATTGTTTTGTTTTAAATTAAATTTACGATTGACTTTACTTATAGTTTGTACCTATTAATTGCAAATCCGATGTAGGTACAGCTACTTTTCACGATACTTGATTTTTTTCACCACTAGATAGTTTAAAAAAAAAACATTTTTTCTTTTCTCTTTACACACACCATCTGAACAACTTTCACAGTGAATATTATCCTTTTTTTTTTCACACTATTTATCAATGTTAAAATCTTAAATACATGCCATCATAGCTCACAACCAAAACAAATAAATTAAAACAAACAATGGCGTCCGAATTACTCGGAATATGAAAATAACACGACAAAGAAATTATGGTTATTTATGTAGCCACAATTCAATGAAACAATGCTACTTTTTAAAATAGTCGCATAACCGCCAGCAGTCGGAAAACTTCGGTAAGTTTCGTAATTCGTCTCGTTGTTAAAAATCGTAAAAAGCCAGTGACTACCCTGTACGGTTGTGTGTGTTATTCGTTACATTGTGTGCCACGTATGTATAGGAACGCACACTTAATAAATCTGATGACCACGAGAGCACACATACAAACATTGAGACACGAATAGTTCGTGTCTCTCTTGAGGCACTAAGCGGTGCTAGTGCATCGCAATGCGAAGTTGTGTCAAATTGCACGAACGAACGGGATATTTAATTGTATCTATAATACTAATGATACGACCGACGCTCGACAGGTGGCACTGATTTAAGAATAAAGATTTTTTGTTAATTGATAAAATAATATTAGTTTTACATATTGTGGTAGGCAGTGTCTTTGTCTTTATGGACTGCACGCCACTGCTGAGCAGTATCCGACACATCCAAGGATAGAGAAAACCACTCAAGTTGTCCATTTTTGTCAGACAGTTGAGATGATATATTTTCTGCGATGTCTTGCACCCTCCGAGCCACGGTGTTTGCTGACAAACTGACACTTTTAAATAAATTTACCTTTTCGGGAAATATTTCTTCAGCTACTGCAATCAAGCATTCTTTTATCATTTCTCCATCGGTGAATGGTTTTTCACGTTTTCCGATTTCAAGAGCCACACGAAAGCTGGCGCGAGTTGCAGACTCTTGTTCAGTATTCGCTTTGGTAAAAAAAGATTACTCCGATTTCAGTCCGCACTTAAAATTTTTCCGTCCGCAAACTTCCTGCAGGCTTAGCATGACGATTTCTATTTCTACGAAGAATAGACAGAACTTTTTCTATACAAAGTAACATTTCGTTCCTCCATTTTTGACATCGCACCGTAGATAACTTTCTACAATCTGTCATCTGTTTTTCGTTTCAAACGATCTTTGTCTAGGTCCTTATACATGTTGACTATTTTAAAAGAATATTTCTTCCCAAACTGTCAAAATCACACTGACAACAAACTTTCTAATCGACGGCCACAAAGTATATACGATTATCTACAAAATCATGATTCGTTTAGAACGCACTGTGATAAATAAAAGAAGAACTTAGCTATCTTTTCCTATTGTACATCATTTAGTAAATAGTCATGTCTATTCTTCCGTCGACAAATCGGTGCTCGTGCTAAGCCTGCTGTTTATTTGTAGTAATTTTGAAAATATTTCGATTCGATTCACAGTGTCGTTTAATGTTATATTCTTTGAGAACAGCTATGGTCTCATTACAAATTAAACATAGCGCCTTATTACTGGACTCAATCACAAAATACTGAAAAATAATTACTTTGATTGTGTTAAAATGATCAAAAGGAAATCTCACCTACTTATCCGGAAAAAAGTGTAAACATGTTCGAGCTCTCTTCGCTTCATTTCGTAAATGTTCTTAAGCATTTCCGCAAAGTAGGCACCGCCAAATAGGTAACTCATAGACAAAACAAAACCCAACCTAACCGTGCCAGGGGTGCGGGTTGTTCGAAAGAGATACCGCGGCTCCTGGCACACAGGCAACTGAGGGAACACGGGTGGGTTTTAGTCAGTAAAAGTCTGACACGTCCTCCCGCTCCACCCAGAGCGGGAGAAGTTATTTGATGATTTCCCACCCAAAAAAAAAACCTATCCGAGGCCCCAACTCTGATAGGATTTTTTTTTTTTTGGTAAACTTTACTAAAACTTTCGATTGAGACTTTTGATATTGCAACATTTGCATTGTAGGTATTGCTACCTATTGACAAATTGGCCCAAAAAAGCAGAAGAGTAGGTACCCTATAGGGCGTGGTTGCATGAATGAACGATCGCACGTTGCATTATTTCCTTTTCTGAAATATGCATACTACTTGGTAAAAACGGTTTTTATGATTAACTAGGGTAGGCAAATTCAAATCTTGCCTAAGGCACTCATGACTAGCTTCGACAGTGGCTCTGTGTGCCCGCTATTCGCCTTATTCTTGTTATAGTCGGAAAACAAGTTTTTTCTTTTTTAGCCTATATTGTGTCCTACAGCTGGGCAAAAGGCCTCCTCTTTTTCCTTCCAAACCTATCTGTCTTGTGCGATCTCTGGCCATTTTGGCCCTGTAAACCTTGTCAAATCGACGCACTTCGCCGTGGTCATTGTTTCATAAAGTGCCTACAGCAAAATAGGAAATTTAGCTATGTCACATACAGAGCATTTCCGACGCTTGGCTCCCAGACTGGAGCGGGCCGGGGCTGCCTTGAAGCGGCTCCTGCCCATTCTAGGAGGGCCAAACACCTCCTGCCGGAGGCTCTACGCGGGGTCGTGCGGGCCATGGCCCTATACGGGGCACCGGTGTAGGCGCCTACATTGAGGCGCCAACCAGCACGCCGATTGAAGGCGGCCCATAGGGTCATGGCCATCCGGATGGTACGGGGATACCGCACGATCTCCAGTGAGGCGGCGGGCCTCCTTGCCGGATTGCCGCCATGGGATCTGGAAGCAAATGTCCTCGTGCACACTTGGGAGTGGCGCGAGGAGGCCAATCGCTGGGGCGTAACTCCGCTGCCGCGGGAAATCGCGGCACGGCGGACAGAGCTCCACCGGGATCTCATGGCGAAGTGGAGAATTTGATTGTCGCAACCCAGTGCTAGGTACGCCACGATTGCGGCGGTAAGTCGCCTCTTTGAGGAGTGGCTTGAGAGGCGGCATGGTGTCCTCACCTTCCGCCTGACACAGGTCCTCACCGGACACGGCTGTTTCGGGAGGTTGCTGTTTAGCATAAGGCGGGAGGAAACGATCAGGTGTTTCCATTGCGAAGGTCGCCCTTGGGACACGGTGGAGCATACGCTGGAGGTCTGCCCGGCTTGGGCGGAGCACCACCGTGTCCTCATGGAGGCGATCGGCGGCGGCGATCTCTCGCGTCCGGCCCTGGTCCAGGCCATGGTACGTAGCGAGAGTGCATGGCTAGCAGTCGTTTCCTTCAGCGAAGCAGTGATGCTCGTAAAGAGGGAGGCGGCGCACGTGAGGGAGATGCAGTACATGCGCCCTCACGGCCGTGGCCTTCGCAGGAGACGCCCTGGGCGTCGGGAATCCCAGGCTGATTCCCGACCACCGTAGGCACGGGCTTTCGGACGGCGAGTAATGGGTAGCTCGCTGTCCGGTTAGGACCAAGCCCGGGTCGACGGCGCGTTGTGTTCCACGTGCGCCTCAAAGAGATGTCAGCAACAACTGATGGGGCCCGCAAAGGCCGATGCCTGCCAGGGGTGCGGGTTTTTCGAAAGAGATACCGCAGCCTATGGCACACAGGCAACTGAGGGAACACGGGTGGGTTTTAGTCAGTAAAAGTCTGACACGCCCTCCCGCTCCACCCAGAGCGGGAGAAGTTATTTTGATGATTTCCCACCCAGAAAAAAAAAGCTATGTCACATAGGCAATTCGTAGAGATCCTGTGGGTTGATCTTGAAAGGGCTGCTGAGTTGGTTATATGATACTTATAGGTTGCTATGGCAAGAAAAACTACCATTTCTACAGAAAGATGTAAAGTTGTAAGCTTTTATTATTCGTAGGTTTTAAGCTACAATAAATACTATGATGAATCCCGTAGGTAGTTTTACCGATGACTGTACCTACCTACAGTTGGTAGGTACACTCAGCAATAAAAGTCCACAACTAAACCGTTGTTTAAATATTAGGTACCTATATTATAATCGGTTCAGAAGTAAAATTAAAAGTATAATATCTAACTCTTAGCGATAATATGAAATGCATGCATGCATTTAGAATTTTAGATATGTAAATGTACCTAGCAGTGGTAGTCGACTTTAGTCACTGACCATACATAGAGGTACATATATGCCTAAGTATAGGTAAATTGTGTAGGCACAATTTCATTAAATATTCCGATAAATACCTGAATTGAGAGAAAGATACTGGAAATCAACTGCGCGGTTTGCCGTGATGTCGCCTGGCGTTCAATGGTACTCACTCAGTGGTTCGTTTAACCCACCTCTCCTAGCATGCAGATACATTATGATGACCAGTGCAAAGACATTTAAATATATACTACTTAAGTATTTCCAACTTAATTCCACATTGGTATGTACCTAACTTTTTTTTTTGATTACGGGGGGAAATCCTCATGGATGTCCTCCGCCCCGGGGAGGGCGGAGGGGTCTGTCAGACTCTTACTGACTAAAACCACCCCGGTGTTCCGTCTCTCACTTGCACCGGGGATCACGGGAACTAGTGTGACTTCCGCGATCCCCGGCTAGTGCCGGCCCGCCTCTGCGGGCCACCTCGCGATAGGGGGGAGTGAGGTGTTAAACTCCCCCCTTACGTCATAGAGAGGCGCGCGTGGAACACTACGCGCCGCCATCTCGGGTCCTAACAAGTAGAGGGCGACAGATTTCCCCGGATCTGTCGCCCCTGGGTCCAGGGGCGACATTTAGGAGGGCTGGAAGAGGGCGTTGTCCGCCCTCCGCCGACGCCCGGTGCGTCTGCTGCGGATCGGGTTAGCGGATGCAATCTCCCGCTCCCTCTCCGCAGCCTCCTTCTGCGACATGACTGTTTCGCAGAAGGAAACCACCGCGTCCCAGGACTCCTCGCTGCCGACCATCGACTCGACAACGGCCGGCAGCGACAGGTCACTGCCGACTCCTGAGATGAGGGCACGGCGTGGCTCCTCCCAAGCGGCACACTCTGCCAGCGTGTGCCACGCCGTGTCCTCCCGGCAGTCGACGCAGTGGTGACACCGAGCGTCCGGCTCCCTGTTTATGCGACACAGGTACTTCCCGAAGCAACCATGCTCCGAGAGCACCTGTGTCACCCGAAACTACAGGGAGCCGTGCCTCCTCCCGAGCCAGCGCTCGAGTACCGGCCGGACCACCCCGATGGTGACGGGGCCGGCGGTAGGGCATGAGAGCCTGTCCCGCCATTCCGCCACCAGGGCTGCGCAAAGCTGTGACCGACGCAACTCCAAAGGTCGCTGCGTCAGCCATTCGCCCCGCGCCCTCGAGTCCTCGCGCCACCGATACAGTGACGCGAGTACCTTCGCGTCGAGGTCCCAGGGCGGAGATCCGGCCAGTACACAAACCGCCTCGTAGGAGATCGTGCGATACCCCCTTATGACTCTGACGGCCATCGCTCGCTGTGGCCTTCGCAGGACAGCGATGCTGCCAGCCGTCAGGTCAGCCGCCCAGATCGGGGCCCCATACAGGGCCATCGATCGCACGATCCCCACGTAGAGCCGCCTACAGGCGGCGCTAGGGCCCCCCAGATTGGGAAACAGCGTTGACAGCGCCCCAGCCGCGCCCATCAACTTGGGCACCAGCCGCTGGAAGTGGGGGCCAAAATCCCACCGGCTGTCGAGCACTAATCCAAGATATTTCATGGTGGACTCGACAGCTATCCGGGACCCCCCGACCACGATGTGTGATCCCAGCGGCGGCGCTCGCCGGGGGCCATGAAAGACCATGGCCTCCGACTTGTTGAGGGCCACCTCCAGGCCTAGGCGCCATATGCGGGTCACGACCTGTGACACCGCAGCCGTCGCCAGCAACGCTGCCTCCCTGTACGAGCTCCCCCGGGCCGTGACCAGCGTGTCATCCGCATAACACGTCAAGTCCACGCCCGGCTGGAGCTCGCCCCTCAGCACCCAGTCGTACCCGATGTTCCACAGCAGCGGTCCCACGACCGAACCCTGTGGAACACCGCACGACATGCGGCGCTGGTTTCCGCCATCACGTCCCGTGTAGGTGACACACCTTTCCGCCAAATAAGCCCCAACGATGCGGCGGAGGTAGGAAGGCACCCGATGATACTGCAGGTATGTACCTACCTAAGTTATGCAACTTTCCGGGAAAAATCACGACATTGCTGATTTCGTTTGTTGCTGGTGGAAAATAATTGTGTGCCTAAACCCTAAACCCATGGTTTTGTTTTCCTGGCCAGTAGGGTAACTGCATTTCACACATAAAATGACAATTTAATTGATCGCAATGTCTTTCATAAATGATGTGTGAAGCAAAAACTTTGTACAGACACATGCCAGCACATCAAGCTACCCCAAACTGTCAAATTTTCCCAATTGAACATAAACCTTATTCACAGGTCATAAAGTTGAAAATCTATCAAAGAAATTTAGACAGATTTTTTTTTTTGTTATTTATTTTGTGTTTCACGAACTGTGTCCAAATAAACAGTATTCTTTCTTTCTTTTCGGATTGGAGTAACTGGGTGTGCTGGCCTCTGAACCCCTTTTTACGGAAATTACGCGGACTGAGGAGTATGAAATTTGGCACCGATAAAGTTTATATAGAGAAGGAGTCAGAGAGCTAATATTTTTCATATAAATAAAGAATTAGAGCAAAGCATACCTAGCAAAATGATAGCTTTTATTAAACATTTCTTACATTAAGGAACATTTATTAGAAAGCTATTATACAAATTACAGTTAAATTAAATAATTAGACATAATATGAAAAAGTATATAAAGTAAAAAAAACGAAAGAGCTTACTGGGCATCAAAGAATTCGTCCGCATCGCTGTCAGTGGGAAAAGTGCCCAAAAGGCTGGCAGCGTTACCACGTTGGATGGCAATGCTGATTCTTTGACCTAAGAATAGGCCAGCCCTTTGGTCACGTGAAGAGTCGACCAACCGCTTGGCGATGTCCCGAAATACTCGATGAGCACTCGGACCCCACGGCCCTAGTGTTTCAACCCCAAACGGCTCAAACATATAGCTCCCAATAAGGTTGTTATATTTGCGCCGTTTGAGGTTTTCTGCACCTGCAGTAGCCGCACCAGCACAGCCCGCCGTACTCAGAAGATGGGATGGCGCGAGGGTGTCGACACAGGTTGCATCCCACACCAAAGGCCTACCCAACTTCCAAGGCATTATGGTCATTCCGTCTGGCCTCTTCCCATCGTCGCGTGCCAAGCCATTGGGTTCTAAGACAGCTGGCACCCCGGCGGTGACAAGAGCCCGACGGATGATGTCATTAATGCTGGCGTGCCGTGCCAGCCGACCAGCGCTCTTGCTGCAAGCAAGGCAGTGGTGTCCGAGGCAATCAACTGCTTCACCGCACTGACAGCGATGTGGAGCCACGCAAGGAGCACCCAAACGCAGACCTGTAGCGAGCCGGAAGGTAGAGTCACCCAGCATAGTACCTATGTTAGGTGACGGTAGCGCCTGAAGCCATAGGCCCGACTCCCATTCTCCCATTAGCCAGTAGGCGGGCGCGCTCGGCAGTATTGGTGGACGTATTAATGAGATTATTCCGTACCAACCTGCAGAGTGGCTCATCCCACTGTCTCTGGGAAGATGGGTTCACGGGCTGAACCGTATTCGGACAAGCCACCTTCCAGGCGTTCAGTGCATCGGTCAAACACGGCACTTCAGAGTCAACCTGAGATGGGGCTAAGATTTTTGTGTTTAACTTTTCGGTGCTGTGGACCGAGGACAGGAACGCCGGTAAGCTTACACTAGAAATTTTGCGGACGCCGAGTCCACCAAAACGGATGGGTAGAGTGGCTTGCAGCCACGAGCGGTCGTCCAATGCCACATTTAAAATGGATGTTAAAGTGCTTTGAATAATTTGATCGATTTTGTCTAAACGTTGTGGTTGCTTCCATAAAGGAGAAGACCGGAGAAAATACATGAAATTTGGGCCAAAACAGCAGTATCTGATAAGGGTGAAAGCCGAATGTAAATTAATTTTAGAAAGTCTATCCGAAATATCATTGAAATGTTTAATTTTGTCGTCAATGAAAGGTGAAAAACTGTCTTCTAGAAATGGAGAACCTAGGAGGTGCAGTGAACTTTTTTCCAAAACTTTGATATCTGGGGCGATTGAATTAAATTTGTGTATAGTCGGTTCTCTGTCAGTATTGTCACTAAGGTAAATTTCGCATTTTGAGTAGTTGAGGTCAAGGCCGATGGATTGGAACTGCTGCTTTAAAAATTTAAAATCTTTTAGAACGGTATCTACGTCACCTCCTAGCGTTCCATCATCTAAGTACCACACATTAAATTTTGAATTTTTTTATTTTTTATTATGGGATGGATAGCCAAACTGAAAATGACTGGCCCGAGAGGATCACCTTGTTGGTATCCGACTGCAGATTCCAAAACGTGGTCTTTATATAATAATTTTGATGGATGCCTGTAGCACTGCCACATGAAACGATGAATTTCTGGTAACTCTTTTTTTACTTCAGCCAACAAAGTGTCCCTGTTAACGGAGTTGAAGGCGTTCTTAACGTCAACCTTGAGAATGACCTCACCTTTACCAGCATTTAAAAAACTAAAAAGGGCATGTACGGCAGCCTCGTAGCCACCTTTGGATCCAAAGCCAAGCTGTAGGGGCTGGAACTTGCAGCAAATTTTGGCTGCCGTACGCCTGTCACATCCAACGGCAATGGGTCGAATTCCGCCGTCACTTTTGCGCAGGGCACATAAGTTGGCCCCGTACAACACATCGGCGACGGCATCATTCACACCGCCGTTGAGCATCAAGTTGATTAGACCCGCAAGCTCCTTCAAAAGCGACTCACCAGCTTCCCCGACGCCTGAACTTAATAAATCCTTTAGATGCTGAGGAGTCAAGCCATCAAGGCCGCCAGCGGAACCACTTTGGAAGGAGCTCACGGCTGCAGCTGGGGGGCAGAAATATTAAAAGGGGTTGATTCCGGATTGGGAGGGAGGGGAGGGTCGGGAAAGGTCAGATCATCCGCAGGCGCTGGATGTTTACTCTCCAGGGATGAAAGAGTTTCTGGAGAGTAGGGCGCCACCACATCGCTACTGAACAGTAGCCTGGCGGCTCCCCTGATGTCACCGTCACTTATTTTGGATTCTACGTATGAGCATATGTCTCTTCGTGAAGGGTTATTGAAAACCGGTAATTTAGGATCTAAAATAAGGGTCGAATTGATGCAGTTATCTTTAATTTGGTTTGTTAATGTTTTTTTAGTTGCCAAACTTTTTTGGACATGCAGAATTCTATAAGGGAAGGTGAGTAATTGCTCCCAGGCGCTATAAGAGTTCTCCTGGGCCGCAAGGCGGAGACATCGCGCCAAACTTAGAGCAACAGATCGCCTTGCGCCCCGGGGAACTCTCTTTAAGACAGGGATAGAATTTTTTAAATTTGAAAGTGTTTTCGAAAGGGTTTGGTCAGAATGAATTGAAGTTGTGGCTGGGGGGCCCAAGGGTACACTGTGAGGTTTGTGAACCTTGCCACAGTGTATCCGTCGCCCCCGTTCACCTTTGAAGAAGCGTGGCTGGGAGCAATGGGGACATCTCACCTGAACATCGAGCGATGTGGCAGGTTGACTGGCACTAGTTTCAGCGTCGCGACAGGCGGCATTTAACATTAGTATAAATAAACTTACCTAAAACAAAACAAAAAATCAATAAGTACCGTATAAAAAGCACTAAAATTAATCTATAGGTACACTATTTACACTGCTAAAAAATCCGTAATAAAACACAAAAGTCAAAATAACTGGAAATTGTAGGACAAGTCACTACACTGACGGATGACGGATGCGCCACAGACGCGCGGGCCTAGGGCGCCGCGGCGCCGCGCGTGCCAGGCGTACCTTTTGCACCCTGATGACTGGTTTCTGCGGGCCTCGCGTCGCGTATTGTTGCGTCGTTATGCAGGCGTAGGCGTCGGGTATACTTTTTCCAAAATATAATTTTCTTTGCAAAACTTCAAAATAGGTGGTCACGGCATGGAATTCGGAGGTACTTACTAAATATTATATGCTAGTTTGTTTAATTTTTAACTGTAAGCGCCGGAAAATAGGTCTTAGACTTATTGTGACCCCAGACCGAAAGAGTTGGTGATTTTTTTATTTTATTGTGAAGAGTTGGTGGATTATTTTAAGAATGATGGCACTTTGATGTCGTAAAAGGGCAGTTATTAATATTAAAATAGAATAAATATATTTTCTTCTACGTGTCAAACTGACACCATGACACCATTTCTAATGCATAAAGTTTTAAATGGATTATGGTCGAATCACACACATTGAACGCGAATCAAGGCGCCACAAGTCACGAGTTTCAGACGACATTTTCAAATCATACGAGATAAAGAAACATACTTTAAAGGTGAGAAATAAAGTTTCTTTTTCAATACCCATAGACGTGTGAAAGGAATAGTATTGAAAGGAACAACCTCTGATGCCTTTCTCATGAAATACTCCCATTTATCCCAATGCGATTAAATTAATGAAGAGCACACAAAAGTCAATAAGTTAGAGGGTTGTTTTGATGACTATAATTCTCTGAAGCTATATTTGTTACGGTCCCGAATAATATTTTAATCAACATACCTACATCCTGCCACTGACCTGCAAAAAACTTAAGAAAATTTAAATTTCGTGGCCTGCCATAGCGCATCCTCCGTCTACCAAATATTTATTCAGAGAAAAGCAATGAATAAAGTTGGCATTTCATTCATAATTTAAGCCGAAAGACGTCCACTGCTGGACATAGGCCTCGCCCGGGCTCTTCTACTTCGACCGGCCTTGTGTTATCCACATCCAGCGGATTCCCGCAGCCTTCACAAGGTCATCGGCCCACCTAGTGGGAGGCCTTCCCACTCTACGTATTCCAGTACGCGGTCGCCACTCCAGAACCTTTCGGCCCCATCGGCCATCACCCTAATTGCGTAACTCACGATTAATCATAATCCGTTTCGTTTTTAAACAGATTGTTAAACCATTGTTTCATATGTTCGAAAAATGCGTCTGCTAAACGACGTAAATAACGCCATGAATATTGTTGAACTGTCAAATTGAAACATTATGATTAATCGTGAGTTACGCAATTAGGGTGCTGTTCTGCGAGCAATGTGCCCTGCCCACTGCCACTTAAGTTTGGCAATTCTTCGGGCTATGTCGGTTGCCTTGGTTCTCCTGCGGATCTCTTCATTCCTGATTCGATCACGTAGGGAAACTCCGAGCATAGCCCTGTCCATTGCTCTTTGAGTGACTTTAAGCCTTCTGATAAGGCCCACTGGCAACACACATTGGTCTCAGACTTTCTTCTTGAGACACTGCGGTATTTGGGACGAGAAGATATTGCGAAGCCTGAACGCTGCCCAGCCGAATCGGATTCGACGATTGACCTCTTTCTCGAAGTTAGACCTACCTAACTGGACTGATTGTCCTAGGTAAACGTACTCGTCCACAACTTCAAGTGAAGCGCCTCCGATCGTCATGCGAGTGGCTGTTACATGGGCATTTGACATAACCTTTGCATTGTCCATGTTCAATTAAGACTCACTCTTTCGGAAGCTCTACTGAGGTTATTGACCATTGCACTGAGGTTCTCCGTGGTCTCAGCCATGACAACTAAATCATTGGCAAACCGAAGGTGAGTGATGTCCTCGCCATTGATGTTGATGCCAGCCCCTTTCCAGTCCAGAACCTTGAAGACATCCTCCAGTGCAGCGGTGAACGGTTTGATTAGATGTTCGAATCCTGGGCACGAAATGTGCTTTTTGTCATGCAATATTTTTTTATTTTATTTTGTTCTATTTTGTTTTAGAAATATAAAAATGATAAAAATGGTTTAATTTAAAATTCAGCCATGTTTATCATTCGTTCTTTACGCAAAATTGTTTAGTACCACAACGCTATTAGTTTTAGTAAAAGAAACAAAAATTTCCAGAAAAATGAAATACTTTAATAATAATTTAATTTTTTATTTAACAACACTTTGATCTTATTTTACTAAAAAAAAAAAATACAAATTGATTTGTTAATTTGCAGATAACGTATTAGACATATATACGGAAATCCTATACAATGCGAGATCTGCTAATACTGGAAATGTATAGCTTGATGTGTACCAATCGGTCCTCAAGTTGGGTCGCTGTAAACAACTTTTCTGAAATGTCGGAAATACAAAACGGGATCACGCATTCCTTCGGCATCCCGCTGCTTTTTTTAATCTGCTGGATCCCGCACCTTCAAAGCGCCGATCCGCGGAACCCGCATCTTTGAAATTATGTTATAAAATCAAATTGAAACTACAGATTTTTGTGTAAAATCAACTTTTATTAAACATATCTTAAGCAACAGAAATGATTTCATTTCTATTAATTAAGTATAAGTAATTAGTAATTTACTCATTACTAATTACTTATACTATACTAATTACTATAATTATACTAATTATTATAAGTAATTAGTAATTTACTTATAAATAAATAACATGGTTTCAAGGATGTGGCATCCCGCGTGGGATTCAATGAGCTGCGGGATTGCAATCCCTAGTCAGAAAACGGTAGAGTGGTAACATTGATTTTGTGTCATAGACATAGAGTCATTAGTTGTCATTATTGTCTGTGGTCGTGATTGTACGCGGAGTTGGCTTGTTCTCGTGTCGTGGGATTTACAGATTTATTCAGTGTAATCAAGTGCATAGAGTTGATTCGAAAGCTTTTTCTATTACAATTTATGCAAGCTGGTTCATAAAAAGCGAATATGTCAGCAGATAATATTGAAAAACTGTACCAAAACTATGGTGTGTTAGCCGACGCCAAAGAAGACATTTCTAAGGTAACCTAATTTTTACGCCCTATAAAAATACTTCGCCCACTGTAAAATTATTTGATCACTTTGTATTTATTATAATTGTGTTTTAATATTTTAGCACGAAAAGGAATACTTAGAAATACTAGCCGCTGTCAAGGGATCCGACAAGGAAAAGCGCCTGGCGTCACAGTTTATTGCGAAATTTTTCAACAGCTTTCCTACTTTAGCTGATCAAGCCATTGAAGCTCAGTTCGATTTGTGTGAAGATGATGACGTTGCTGTAAGTATTCATCTGGTTTATATACAATTACATCTGTAAATAATTTCAACTAAATGACTGTTATCGGCAGATGCGCTTCCGCGATCAATGTGATAATTTTCACTTTTCTACAGATCCGTAAACAAGCTATCAAGGACTTACCAACATTGTGCAAAGATCACAAGGAGCACACCCAAAGAATTGCAGATATTTTGGCACAGCTACTACAGTCTGACGACACAACTGAAATAAATGTAGTCTCTAACTCCTTATTGGCTATTTTGAAGATAGACCCAAAAGGAGCACTCACGGGTATGTTCTCACAAATACATCAAAACGCAGACAGTGAAGTTACTAATGAGATTGTCAGAGAGAGGTGCATTAAGTTTTTAGCATCTAAAGTTAAACAGCTTGGTAGAGATGTAATCACTAAGGAGGCTGAAGAATTGATTATCGCTGAATGCAGGAAACTTTTGGAGGTGAGATATAAACCTTATTTAATGGCACATTACCAAACTAAAAAAATGATTCCAAATAAAGAATAGCTGAACATGCTTTGGTTGGCGTACCTTACAGAGTACCAAAACTAGTTCATCAAAAAAAATCTTTACTTTTCACAATCGAAACAGGTATAATAGTTGGTATTTGTTTCAGCTACAGGATGTCGTAGCTGAGGAATTTGAACATATAATGGAATTGTTGACATGGTCGAAGCTAGGAAAGACACCAGCAGGCAAAAAAGAACTGGTACAAATTGTTGCTGCTCTTGCATTTACACCTGATGACTGGCACCCAGAAGATCCTGAATATGTGGACCGAGTTATACAGTGCTCCCAACATGCATTGCCATTGTTCTCTGTAAGTGTTACCATTTAATATGATGAAGTTGTTACCAATGCATGCAGTAAAATTCAATTCAAAATAATTTATCCATTTTGTGTAAACCCGTCTATTACCATAAATGGAAAGTTCTGCTAACCATAAACTTTTTGTGATGTTTAAGATTTTTGTTATGATGAAATAGAAAATGTTTTTGTGTCTATAAACTGCATCTTCTGCGGCAAACTGTAAACTCTTTACTTTGTCAATGATCTGTGTATGTGCAAGTAGTAAATTTTTCATATCATGTTCACAGGCTCTGGTTGACTCTACCCAATTCGTCAACTTCTTCTGTGAACATGTGCTCCCAGGTTGGGACAATCTAACTACACCAGAAGGAGGTACAGATTCAAAACTGGAACTATTGAAGATATTTGCAGAGATCACAGAACATTGTGGAGAACTTGAAAACCCACAGCAAAAAATTGATGCAGTGTATGAGTTGCTAATGGTAAGTCAAATAGATCACATTTGTGCCATGAAAGAGATAGCCTTCAAACTAGGGGTGCAACCCATACCAATACCAACATATCGGCGATATTTTGTTTTTCCCGATACATCGGAATCGACAATATTTATTTTAACGATATCGACTTTATCTTCCAAATGTCCTCTGTCACATCCGTCAAGAGACTATTTTCAACAACAAACCTCATTGAAATGGTCTTGCAAAATTGTCATTCTGACCACACATCTTTTTAAATAGAAATAGGTTTTTTATTGTTATTTTTGCAGGAGATAAGATATCTAATTTAAATCTTTTAATTTGTTAAACCAGAAATACTTGCCAGAAGCACCAATTGAAGAGGTAACTGAGGGCGAAAAATCTGAAGAGAAGACAGAAGAGGCAAAGACCACACCATCACTTCAATTTTCCCATGTAGAGTGTGCATTGTTTGCCCTACACTCCCTGTGTCGCAAGGCACCAGAGGCACTGACTGCTGATGCCACGAAAATAAAAGCCTTACGTCTGCGTTTACAATATACTGCACGATTAACACAAGGATATATAAAGAAATTGAAAGAAGTGACAAAAGTATGTATCCTATATAATTTTAAAATACGACAATACATTATTGTGATAGTTATTAACTGCACTAGGACTAAACCAAGTTTATCTTACAGGGCCAAAAAGGTGAAGATGCAAATTCAGAAGAAAACAAGTTGAAAATAGCTGCACTGAAGACTACTTCTAATATCAACACACTGATAAGAGATTTATTCCGCACTCCACCCAGCTTTAAAAGTAAAGTTCAACTGTCATTCCAATCCAAGAAAACTGAAAAAGAGGTACGTATTGTCTCAATATATTATTTATCATTATACTAAAATAGATCTGCAGTTTTATGTTATTCACTAGTTTAAACCAATGCCTCAAAGTAATGCAAATTGATGATGAATTTTGTTTTACAGGAAAAACTCTCAGCTGTCGCTGAAGATAAGAGACAGTCACCCATACACAAACGACATCGCCCTATCACATTTGACAATGAACATGATAAAGAATCTCCTGAGAAAAGGTCACGAAGTGGTGATAGGAATATCAAAATGTACACACCACCCTCTGGCAAATACAGCTCAAGACTGAATAATAATGGAAGGTTCTCTGGGAATAACTCTGGAGGCAGGGGAGGACGTGGGGGATATGGTAGACGTGACTTCAGAAACAACGGGGCGCCCTTCAGAAGGCGTAATAACTACTAAACATCGTAGTTTCTGTGAGATTCACACAAAATGACAATGGTTTTAATTTCAAAGAATTATAGTCGAGCTAATTATTTGCTCCAGCTTTATAGAAAACTCAAGAATTTCTATTCAACTTCCAAGTGTTGCAATGGCAGACGACAATAACTAACAATTTGCTCACGCAACACATTTGAACAGGGAATTAATAATTAGGGCTGCAGTTTGCGCTTAGTCTCCCTGGCGTTTGTTTGTGGTTGTTTAGTAGTCGTTAAGTTCCACCGATTCGTTGACCTGGCCCTATTCCAAGTGCAGATATTGAAGAAAATTCAATTAATTTTGCAAGAATATTGTTTTAGTTGAGCTGTGGGTATTGCGGGCTATCGTCTAGTTATTTGTGTTTAATGGTCGCATAGGTTATCTCTTTTTAATAGGTGCAGCAGTCAACATTACAGTTTTCATTATCAACAATGGAATGCAACTTTTTTAGTTCCAGTAGCCACTCCAACATTTTCGAGTATCATGTTAGTAGCAGTTGTGCAGCATGGTAAGTAAAGTAGAATTGTTATTAAAACTTTAATTATTAATTTAGCAGTCGTGTCTTATAACAGCAACTGATTAGTATTAAACGCTTCGTCACTTGGTAAGTATTAGAATTAATTTAGGATTATAGTCATTCAAGAATCTTCTCTATTCTGACATCCTGTGTGGAAACACCGCGATACCGTGAGTAACTTTTATAAATGATTTCTCTTTCATACAGTGCCAGTAGGCTACAGGAAATTCAGCTAAAAGTTTGCTACAAATACTTCGTATTGACTCCTCTTCCAGATTTTTGTTGAACTCCTTTTTGATGACCAAGAAGACTCCTGCAATGGTTTTTAATTACAGAATACTTGTGGAATTCTCTTCGGAAATAAAACAATTTTTAAATAAGTATTGTTTTATTTTGAACTCCATAAAGAATGGAACAGATTTCATTGTTTCCCACAGACGGAAATCATTTTACGACTGTTATACAATAAATATGTTGTAATCTAAATTTTAACACTAATAATAATTACCGATTGGTACACACGGCTACACATCACGCTATAGATTTCCAGTTTACGCTAATCTCGCTCTGTACGGAAATCCTATACAACGCGAGGTCAGCTTATACTGGAAATGTATAGCTTGATGTGTAGCCGTGTGTACGAGCTAAACTAAAATTAAACCTAGGAAAAAAAGACAAAATAAAAATCTTCGAAGATATTAGAACGCAACAGAATCTGGGACGCCTTGAAATGACAATGAGTCGTAGAAAATTAGGTACGTCAGAATAATATTAATACAGACAGTACTGTAATAGTAAAATTAGTTAGAGTTAGGGCGTACGACAAGCGGACTCTCACACGGACTCTTCTCACCAAAACTCATCACAACAGTCAACAGTGCTGAAAGATTATTTCAGCCAGTTTGACTGGACCGACCATGCTTTTTATAGGTATATTCGGCGAGTGTGATTTTCGTGTGCGTAGTCCCAGCGGAAAACTGTCGAATTTCTTAATTTCAGTTTAGCAGATATTTAGCGTATGACGTCGTGTAATTGTGTATGGTAAATACAAATTTGTGCATCCAACCACTGGGGAGCTAATCAACAAAAACTGTTTCCACCGAGACGTACGTCTTCCTGGGGGCACTTTTTTTTTTCCTACGGACCTGTGCTACCGACGTACAAGAATAAAATTGCATTCAATAATTCGTGTGTAACGAGAGGTAAATATGTATGTTGAAATGAAATTTGTGTGTCATTAAACTGCGGAGATAATAAAGTTTCCGCTGCGCTGACGTTTGGCTATTTGATGAAAATCATTTAAAAAAGTTTAGTGCAGAGTTGTATTTTTTTACGCACGTTGCTTTGAATTTGTATATAAAGTGTGTGAAAACAGAATTTGGAAAAACTATACCCTTCAGAAGTAAATGTAAAATTAAAATAAGGTTATTAGGGCCAAGTACTTAAAATAGGAAGTCTAGAGCCTAACTTATTACGTTTATTTGTTTCTAGTAAAGGTCTACAATGGCTTGTCAAGTTTCATTTATGTGCTCTTTGTAAATAATGAGCAATGGCATAATTTACTACGACTGGACCACTATATTGTATGACATCCGATTGTAGGATTTTTTTAAGAAAAAGAATAAAATATATTCCAATATTTAGTGTATTAATACAACTATTCACATGTAAAATTTCAGCTCATTACACTAAATAATTAAAGAGATATATTATAATAAAAATACCAGAGCAACCGTAATACATGGATAAACCCACCAAGTTTGAGTGGCTACGAAAAGGCGGCCTTGCAGTATAAAGAGCTACCGTTCTAATAATTAATTGTGTATTTACCATACACAATTACACGACGTCAGACCTGCTAAACTGAAATTAAGAAATTCGACACTTTTCCCTGGGACTACGCTGGTCTACGCACACTTGATTTTCACCGTTTCATGGCTCGGCCATGTGGTTTTAGTCTTAGTACTTACTTACTACTTACTTTTTAATCTCCTGAAATATAAACTTAGGATTTGTATCTTTATTAGATTTGACAAATTCAAATCTGAGTTTTACAAAAAACTTCAGACGTCTGCGATGCTTTTCAGCGAGATATTGGCGATATCGTGATTTTCACCGTTTTAATGGCGTGGCCATGGGATAGTATAGTCTTACAGCTCCTAAAATATAAACCTAGGATGTTTTTCTATATTTTACAAATTCAATCTATCATTTACCTAAATTTCAGGTCTCTGCATCGCTTAGTTTAAAAGATCTCCGAGGACGCGCGGTTCACCGCGTTTCAATGGCGCGGCCACGTTCAAATCCTTAAACTTTTAAATCATATCTTTGACTAAGGTTTTGGGAATCAACTTTTACAACTTTTTACAAAAACGTGACAGTTTTTTTTTTTAATATCACAATATTTAACGGTTTCAATTAAAAATATCTTACGATCTAGCTTAGGCAACTACTACCTAGTAAATTCTAATACAAGAAACTAGGCAACTGCATTTTATATATAAATGAATAAATCATTTATTTCAAGTAACATAGACTCATAATAATAGGACACGAATATAATAATAAGACAAGAACACACAGTCACATTGAATAAAATTACACATAATTTAAATTAAATCTAAATTTGAAACATTTATAAATAAAATGAGCATATAAATAACTATTACATATTTCAATTTCAATCTGCGCGTGCTACGTGTCGCATAGAACAATGAGTCACTATAGCACAATCGAGCCTTTCCGCAAGCGCGGCCAGCATGCTGTTGGGGCTCCCCAGCAAGCGCCGCACCAGCATGCTGTTGGCGCTCCCCAGCAAGCGCCGCACCAGCGAGGTGCTCCGCTTGCGCATTGTTGCGTAGAAACAATCTACGCGGGCTTCCGCAAACATCGTTGATGCGCTACAATACCGGGGGAGCCCCATCATCATCCTAAATGCGTTGTCAAACTGGACACGAAGGGCGCTGTACGATTTTTGCGTGTAATCCGTCCATAGACTGCATGTGATATTTTGATGGTACCGACCTACTTTATCATCTGCACTGAACCAAGTTGTAATTGCACCTGCATCACACATTTACACTGTGATAAACAACTATTACATGAATGTAAAATATGTGAGCGGCTTGTGGCTAAGTAATATTAGCCGCTCGGGTCGCACGATCAGGTTAAGCTACGCTTACCGCGGTTGGTCCGTGGATGGGTGACAATCTTTACATACAAGACCCCACCCCCGTACCTCGGAAAGCACATTAAGCCATTGGTCCCGGCTGTCATTTGTGGACGTCCGATAGTCGTTACGGGTCGTCAGAAGCCCTAAAGACTGACAACCAGTCTTACCAAGGGGCATCGTATTACCCAGTAACTGGGTTGTGGATGTCAGATAGGCAGTCGCTCCGTGTAAAATCCTGGTATTCAGCTGCATCCGGTTAGACTGGAAGCCGACCCCAACATAGTTGGGCAAAGGCTAGGCAGATCATGACATGAATATAAAATATCTGCATATTGTTTACCCATGTTTGGGAATAAAAGAATTTGAAACAAATTATTACCACAAAAGATTTCATGAGATTTGATTACAAATTTACGCAGGTATACCTTGTCAGGATAACTAAATGAAAACACTGGCACTACTAGTGCATAAAGAAGGAGTATTTATTTTGAAATCATTAAATACCTAAATCCAAACATTGAAATGGAAAAAGATTTTTTTTTTTTTTCAAACAAACAATAGTAGATAAGGGCCGACTATGGTTAACTAATTTTTATAGTGACTATTATTTACGTAGTATGTATTTGATTGAGATTTTGTTAGTAAACTGGAAACGTCTAGTACGAAGTTGATATTTATTGTGTTATTTACGTCCCCACCTGTACTCATAACGTTGGATCACTACATCCAACATTAAGGGGACCGTATATTCAGCTATCACATACCTTAATATGATTTTTATTTTATCACAATAGGTTGAATTACAAATTTTGAGCTGTATTTATAGATAATTATTCCAGTCGAAAAATTCGAAGACATGAGACATCCACCAACCCACAATAGGGTATTTTGCAATTTACTAAAAACTATTTTAGTTTGAAGATTGGGACGAAATATTTAACAGAAAAATAAAAATAAATTGATTTATATCCATTTTGTTTTTTCAATTAAAAACGATTAAAATCAAATTTATTATTTTTTGTTTCGAAGTTACCGCCAAAACGCAAGGAGCGTTTTGTCGGTAACTTCGAACCATGACATTTTTATTACTTGACCACGCGTGACGTCAGCTTTGTGTAAACGGCACCTGTACAAATACTTTGCGTGGCGCAGTTTTAGCAGTATTTGTGCACAGAGGCATCGCACACCAGTAATACCACTTTCTATTCATTAAAAATCTTGTTAATTATAAACTCGACATTCACTTGTGTACAACTACTTTAGTTTACAGAAAGTTGACGTCACGTGTGGTCACGTGATAAAAGTCATCATAAGAGAGAAAAATAAATTTGATTAAAACCGTTTTTTATTGATAAAATGGATATAAATCAATTCATTTTTCTGTTACATGTTTCGTCCCAATCTCCAACCTAAGATAGGTTTTAATAAATTGGAAAATACCCTATTGGCCAGCGTGGTGGATTATGGCCCACTCCCTCTCACAGAAAGAGGGAGGCCTGTGTCCCAGCAGTGGGATCATTATGCATATCAACTGGAAATTTCAAATGTTGTAAGGGACAGATGGATTTAAACGTCCCTTACGATTTGCTATTTCCACCATCTATTTAGTGCTCCACTAAGTATTAATGTAGGACCATTAAATATGCGATATTCTGTAATATTAATGATCCTATCATATCTTGAGAACAACTTTCGAGAACTTTATTTTCCCTACTTCTAAGAAAAATACCCACATACAAAATAATATTTCCATGAATGAAATTATAAGAACTAATGAACTTATCTCATATTGTCAACAACATTACACATGAGGCGATCTAGCTCATAGCACGGATCTGGATTTGACACATCATTGGTATTGCAATCCATGTGTTCAAGTATTTCAACAGGCACCTTGAAGTTGGCTTCTAATTCATTCTGGTCTGGTAAACTTTGTAGAGCACTTTGCAATATATCTTGTACTTTGTCCAAGTGTTTCTTGAATCTGTAATATAACAATGTGTTAAATAACAAAATATTTCATTATACCTAATTACAGAATTTCAAAAATCACATTACCGTGTAGCAGTTTCAACACGTTGGCGCTTCTGTAATTCCATCATTACTCTCAAAGTTTCTCTAGCTTGATGAGGTCTAAACTCATTTAATAAATGATGAATGTGTATGAACAACAAACTCAGATCCTCGACTTTTTCTGCTCTTTTTGGAGAGTCAGGACAATGGACCAACAAATCTAATAGATCTAAAAAGTTGACAAGTAAAGAGTGGTTTAGTTTCTTCAGTTCTCTTCTTCTTTCAAAGTGCATAGGATATAGCCGCCGAAATCCCTAGAATCATAAAATTAATTTTACGATTGCGTATTAAGAAAAATGGTATTATTTATTGCACAATACAAAATTGTTACCTGACTTTCCAGTGACCTGATTATCGTATCGTCCGCATTGAAAGTGTGGCCAAACATCGAATATGAATCGTGAATAGGTCGCGGTGGTAAAGGTGCTCTATTTCTTCGAACATTTTCATCAGTATAGAAGTTTATATATTGCATGGGGGGCAATGGTAATGAACTAACTTGTGCTGTATCGGAAGACATGGTTGAGGCAAGTTATAGCACGGCAAGTACAACCAAATTGCTTTAACTGTATTGCTACCGAGTGTCGCAGTTGTTTAAGAATGCTTTAGGATCTTCGCGTCTAAATTCCAGCAATAAACAACACTCTACAGCACAAAACAAATTTACAAAACGACTTGAATAAGACCACTAGAGTACTTTTTATATACGATTATGACTTGACGTTGACTGCCACAAGTGCCACAGACTAGGAGTGAGGCGTATTTATCGTAACAGATATAAATAACAGATCTTTAAAAATAACAAATAACAACTGTTACTACCTGTTAATTTTTCTGTTACTTAAATAACAGACACCCAAAGACTGTTACAACGGCTGTTACTGTTATTTCAATATATCCACACAGTAACAGGCTGTTACCACGGCTGTTACTTTCATACACACTCACGCACACAAAGGAAGGAAAATATCCAGGTCTTTCTCTTCCTCATTAAAGAATGACCCTTGCTAAAAAGAGACAAACCTATTATTTTTATTTACTTCGATATGTTTACTTCTCACTCTTGCTAAAGCGGTTAAACTACGCTAAAAAGAGAAGCACTTAGTATTTATAATCCGTAAAATACAGTTGATGGTCCGATAAGAACCAACATTTTCTAAAAAGTGACTCTTAAATTTGGTCGTGTTACGACCATTACAATAAAACTTAAAAAAATATTTTATTTTTGTTTCTGGCAATTTGCCCGAATGCCTATATTATCTTTGGTTTGACGGAATTCGTCGCAAAATATTCCAGTTTTATACGATTTTCTTGATAATGTGTTATCAAGAAAATCGTATAAAACTGGAATATTTTATTTTTATAAAGATGGAATCAGTTTTATTGAGCGTAATTTGCCAGGTTTGAAATAAACAATATTTTAATTCCATAATAATTTTAATAAAAGATGCAACCAAAAAATATTTTTGATCGTGTACGGACCCCTTTTATCTATTGTCTTTGGTTTGAAGTTTGACGGGATTGGTCGCAAAATATTCCATGTATGTACGACTTTATCTTGATAGAATAGAAAGATGATATTCAATTGAAAGTAATTTAGCTGATTTGTTGTTGTTGACATTTTTAAAAATTTCTAATTTTTAACATTTTAATCTGCTTTCTTTCTAACGAAAGGTGAACTGGTGAATTGTAATTGTAATTTTTTCGAAAATGTTTGTCAATGTTTACGGCGTATTAGTGTTTAAATTCGATTTATGTATTAGTATAGTTTTTTTAATTTAGGTTATTCGTTTTATAGTTAGCTAGTTAGTTAGTTTAGTATAAGTTGTAGGTTGTAGCAGTAATATTTTTTTTTTAAATTTGGTAGTTAGTTTGTGAATAGTAAAACGTTTGAAAAACAATAGCTAATGTAAGTAGAAGAGTTAGTGTTGTGTGGGACCATTTCGTGAATATAGGTGGTTACTATGCGACCTGCAATATATTTAAAGCTAAATTGTCAATCAAAAACAATTAATCTCCCCAGCCTTTGACAACTATATTGGGCTCGGCTTACAGACTAACCGGATGTCTAAAAAAAATATAAATAAACGTAAGTCTATAATTTCTTATTACCCCGTCATTCTTTCCTAGTCAGTACTTCTGAAACGATTTTCGACTTACAACGAAACGAAATCAAGAAGATATTCAATTGAGGTCTTAATACGTATTTATCGTCCGTACAAAAATAACAGGCTGTTATTTAATAACAGATATTTGGATCTGTAATTTTTGAGTAACAGTAACAGTGATAACAGATATCGTGTATAACCTGTTACAACTCATCTCTACCACAGACTACACAGAGGCTACAGACCACTGACGTAAAATATGATATAAACGTCAGTGTTACAGGTACAGAGAATACAGACAGAGCAAACCAGTGTTGTCAACTCTGAAAGTTAAAATGCACAGAGTACTTTGTATTATACTGAACTAGCTTTTTTCAGTGGCTTCGCCCGCGTGGAGGTCGGTGTATTATACATATAAACCTTCCTCTTGAATCACTCTATCTATTAAAAAAACCCGCATCAAAATCCGTTGCGTAGTTTTAAAGATTTAAGCACACATAGGGATATAGGGACAGAGAAAGCGACTTTGTTTTATACTATGTAGTGATGATCGAGTTCCTACCAGGCGCGGTTGCAGCCCAAGACTTGGGGTGGGGTCACAGACAAAGACTAGACTAGAAGACTAGAAGACTAGACATATTAAAGTCACAGACAAAGACTAGACTAGAAGACTAGAAGACTAGACATATTAATGAGAAAATTTATAATATTTTCGAAAAATTACATTTTTAAGTCATGACCCCTAGTACACCCCCTCTCGGACCGCGCCTGGTTCCCACGTTGAAATTATCGTAGTATGGTCAAAATGATCGTACAAAGAATTGTACATTTCAAAAATCCTAAAACATTCGACATAACAAACGACAGTGACTTGTTAAAGGGGAAAATATACCAAGTTTCACCATTAGTAGCGCTAGCAGCACAAACCGCCAAACTTTACACACAGCCGCAAAGTATATGAAATGTATCACAGATCACAAGAGCCGCGGAGGTTGCGGAGTTGCGGTCGGACGGAAACAAGTGGATTTTCACGTGAAAGAAATGTGAGGGCAAGAGATAGAGAAGGAAGAGAGACATTCACATGTTGTTATTGACATATTTGACAGTTGACATTGACATTTTGTTGACTTTATGCGTTTTACTTTGTCTAACAAATACGTTTTGTTCTAGAAATTTTTATTTTTTTCAAATCTCAAAATGATCGTACATACAGTAGACAATAACTATCTTACATCGTACAGTTGGCCAAATTATCGCACGCCCCCATAACTATCGTACGGGTTGGCAACACTGGAGCAAACAGAGAACTGTCACATCAATAAATAGACAGTGACAGTATGTCATGTTTCTGCAGGGGATGGACGGGGACTATAAAAATATGGAATTAGTTTGTACTTCAAGAAGAACTGAGTGAAATTAATGACTGCAAACAAAAGCACCAAGGCCAGGACTGAAACCAGAGGCCCTAGTGTGAGTTGCGTTTAACCTTCTCAATCGAACGCGGTCGATGCGTTGGATCGCGATGTTAAAATGAAACTCACACTAGGTCCACAGAGCGTTAAGAATATTAGTATTATATATACCTGTACATACATACATGTCACATACCTTGCTGATTTTATTCTGGTACTAAATGAATCGGACATCTGGCGATTGACGATCGTTGGTTCGTTGGGTAGAGCCAAGGTGGATCTGAATGTTAGATCATTTTCTTGATGAATTAGAATGTTTAATCTTATTAGCTTACTTATAAATAAAGACACGCAAAGTAACGGTTTTACTTTTTCTAAACTGGCTTGGAAACATTCAAGTTGTACTTCCATTCAGACCAATTCTGACAAATGTACAAATCGCGGCACGTAAGTTGAACCAAAATGGAGGATTTTGGTTCAAGTTACGTGCCGCGATCTGTAATTTAGTTCGAAACTTCAGTACACGTTACATCAATGAATATGCTAGACGATGACCTCATTCTTTTTCCTTGCCCGGCAAGGCAACGAGTGCACGCGCTCCTACTTTCGGTTGTTTTGTTCTGATTTTGGTTCTATGGTAATAAAGTGCTCGAAGTTGTCTGGCCCAACATCAGATAAGCGGATATATGTGAACAACACTACACATATAGTTCGGCATAAAATTGTATTGTTCAGTAACTTGACAGTTGAAGGTGTGCGTTACCCAGGCCAGATGTTGTCGAAAATGGTCATTTGAATCTTATAGATAATTAGTTTTGCGGCTTCTGTAATTGTTGCGCACATTTTTAAATTTGTTGCGCTTATAGTTTTTTAATTATTTCACAAAAACATTTCCTGCTGGGGTAACGTTACCCCAGCCAGACCTTTTTCTTTCTAATGGGAATATTTAAATAATTACTAGCTATAAAATTAGTTGTCTAGATGAAGTAAATGTTGTGCCTTATTTTGTATTTGTTCTTTCATCGGTTGCCAAGTTATTCGAGATTTTGCTGGGGTAACGTTTTTGGTTTTGCTAGATCTTTGAAATGGTTAAGCGGATTCTTATCATATTTTGTACATGGCTTCTTAAGAATTAGTTTAAATTTGTTCTGCAATAAAAAACCAAAATAATACATAGCTTAAAGGTTATTTCATTAAATAGAAAAACACTTCAATTGGTCCCAGCACTCTCAATAAGAGCTCTAAAGACTTACTTTAAACCTTATTTTAAAGCTTGTAACTGCTTTCAAATGGACGTGAAGTTTCATTAGTATCCTGTAAGTATTTAACAAGTTATGATGATATTGAGTTCTTCACGAGCACGGTCTTGATGCGCGCGGTGTTATTTGGCCACTGGATTGGATATATGAACTGAATGTTATGTCAATTATTAGTTTTTTAGTTCAGTTGTATATCAGTAAAATTTCAGCTCAGTACATTGGATAATTAATGAGATAATACGATTAAAGTCATCAGGAAGTGAATGACCGTGGTAACCCGACCAAGTTTAGGTGGTTACGAAAAAGCGAAAACGCAGAACATTATACTATCTTTTGAAATGTTTAGTATAATACACCTTACAATTTCGGTACAGACGCGTACACTGTTAAATACATTAATAATATAATAATATCTGTACTATGAAAACATTATTATTATCTTCCAGTTGCACAAACTTATCAAAAATCACTGATATAACATGTCGTTCGGTGGGACGCGGAAGGGGCGCATTGTTTGCATATCGAACTAAACATGCTCCGTAATCACATAATTCATCTTGTAGAGTGCGCATGCGTTTCGGCAGTTCCGTTTTCTGTTTTTGCAAATATTTATAGAGTGCGTGAGAGCTAATGTAAAATAATAAGTGTGGCGAATTACTGCTAATGTGGAGTGCTTCTATTGATGATCATAGTTATGGTGCAGGCTGCTTGATGAATTCACGAACAAGGTAAGCTTGTATAATGTAACTACAGAAATAGTAGCAAAATTATTATTAATATGTACATGTTGTTAGGTACTTATCTAAAACTGTATTTTTTTAAGGCTAAATATTTAAATTTAGGAACTTATTATTTTCTTTTCTTTCGTACTTAATTATTACCTAGACTGGAATTCTCAACAATGATAACGACATATTTATCCTTCGCTACATAGTACCTATAAAACAAAGTCGCTTCCCGTTTGTCTGTCCCTGTTTGCTTAGATCTTTAAAACTACGCAACGGATTCTGAAGCAGTTTTTTTTAATAGATAGATTGATTCAAGTGGAAGGTTTTTGTGTATAGGTATATTGTCAAAATATGACTTGAAACTTGATTAATGAAATTCATGACTTAGTGACCGATTTTTATCGTTATCAATGTTGGGAGTCGGGACTACCGCAACAGGTAGGTATTTATTTATTTCCACAAACTCCTTGGACACGTAGACTTTAAGAAATCCATAATTACCTTGTTGCGACACTCGCGTTGATATAAACTCGCAAATAGATGACGATTCGAGTTTCAAATATGTAGGTAGCAAAACTACAATTGAAACCCCATTTAGGATTTAGACAAAAAAAATGTACTCTTTGTTTTTATTGTAGGCATAAACAGAATGGCAACATAGCAATAGCCGTGGGCCGCGATGATGGACGCGGTGATGGCGACATAATACCTACGTATGAGTGTGGTGGCGACTATGGCTGCGTGGTGAAGTTATAAAAAATATCGTTTGACGTTCTCCTCTACGTCTGTAAAACTCTCAATCTACGGTGAGTACATACTTATATCTAGCTAGGTATATATTACTACGATTTAGGTAGGTTGACCTGCTGGCCACTGTTCAATCTTTATTACTATGGATCATGACTTAAATAGATTATTACAAATGTAATGTGTAGGTAAATAAAAATAACATGTTATATTATATAGTTTGTACGCACCGTAAGTTTAGTGTTAACTGAAAAAAACCATTGTATATTATTTATTGTCTGTGATCATTACATAGTCCAATATGTGTATATTTAAATAAAAACTGTAACTGTGTACTGTATATACTGAAATCTATAATTTAATTAAAAAATAATAGAAAATTTCAAAAAAGCAAAATTACTATCTGTAATTTTAATCTGTGATTGTTTTTAAGTATAAGTTTAATAATACTTTAAAAGTTCAGTTGAAATGATTATATTACCTGTCAATAAAAATTATTTAATAATCACGTAGTTTTTTTTAAACTTGTGTACATGTCTGTACTAAATTTGTAACACTATTTTAGAAGGTACCATAATGTTTTGCGTTTTCGCTTTTTCGTGACCACTTAAACTTGGTCGGGTTACCACGGTCATTCACTTCCTAATGACTTTAATCGTATTATCTCATTAATTATCCAATGTACTGAGCTGAAATTTTACTGATATACAACTGAACTAAAAAACTAATAATTGACATAACATTCAGTTCATATATCCAATCCAGTGGCCAAATAACACCGTGCGCATCAAGACCGTGCTCGTGAAGAACTCAATATCATCATAACTTGTTAAATACTTACAGGATACTAATGAAACTTCACGTACATTTGAAGGCAGTTACAAGCTTTAAAATAACGTTTAAAGTAAGTCTTTAGAGCTCTTATTGAGAGTGCTGGGACCTGGGGATATTGAAGTGTTTTTCTATTTAATGAAATAACCTTTAAGCTATGTATTATTTTGTTTTTTTTATTGCAGAACAAATTTAAACTAATTCCTAAGAAGCCATGTACAAAATATGATAAGAATCCGCTTAACCATTTCAAAGATCTAGCAAAACCAAAAACGTTACCCCAGCAAAATCTCGAATAACTTGGCAACCGATGAAAGAACAAATACAAAATAAGGCACAACATTTACTTCATCTAGACAACTAATTTTATAGCTAGTAATTATTTAAATATTCCCATTAGAAAGAAAAAGGTCTGGCTGGGGTAACGTTACCCCAGCAGGAAATGTTTTTGTGAAATAATTAAAAAACTATAAGCGCAACAAATTTAAAAATATGCGCAACAATTACAGAAGCCGCAAAACTAATTATCTATAAGATTCAAATGACCATTTTCGACAACATCTGGCCTGGGTAACGCACACCAGTTGAAGGGGTAAAGATTTTGACAAAAAAAGATAGTTAAGTGGTGTAAGAATGAACGAACTTGAATGAACTTGAAATAATGTACTTACAAGCAAATTTTTTTTTTAAATTTAATTACTTGTTATACATGACATGCACTATTAAAACATTTAGAATTGGTTATACATTTTGTTTCTCATTAGTACGGTAATTTAAAATAAAACAAATTAGTTACAGATGTGTATTTATAAATGTGAAAGTTTGTATGATTGGATATTTAGATGTTTGGATGTTTGTTACTCAATCACGCAATTATAGAAACACAACATTTATATTTAATCTATTAGTGTCATAAAAATGCATTTTTTAACATTTTTTAATTTCGCGCGTAATTTGACGAAAACGCTGGACGTAGTTGACGCCATACGTCATATTGCTCTGTGGGTATGACGTCAGTTTGCCATTTAAACAAATGCGCTGATATTTTATAAGTTAACCGTTTATAATTTTAAAAAAATGTTATTTTTCTACTTATCGTTGGTTTGCTGTTGCTGAATGCAAAATATTATTTAAATAAAAATAAATTTGGTTACGAAATTAAAAGTACTACGTTGCTCAATAGACATGCCGTATGACGTAATAATATAGCGGCTACTATTCCATGGTGTTCAAAAACAGATTTAAAAACTGAAATCTTTAAATTGTATTTTAAAATTTATTTTGTTGATTCATGAATTAAAACTAACATTTTCCGACTGCATTTTGCCTAAGCTATCTCAATTGTATATTTTTAGATTTAATACCCTACTAAAGCCCACTAAAGCCTACTATTTATTATCATATCCTTACTGTGTCTCTGTTCATTCTACAGAGTGCTGTCAAAATATTTAATTCATTCATTCATTACTCATTTCAATTCATTCTTCGTGCTTTGGGTTTTGGGATATTTTAGCCCGAAATAGTGGAAATAGCAAAGGAATGTAATTTTTGTTCGATTTTAATGTGTTCTGTATTGGTGACGGATCAGTAAATGTAATTTAGACTATTAAGAAAATATTGTCAACATATTTTTCTGTTCAGTTCTGATACTCATCTATTTCTGATGGATTTGGATGTTTGAAGGTATATAAGGTTTTACATGTTTTAGAAGTGGTCTTACCGGTGTTTCAGGAGTATTTAATCCATAATTAAAGTTTGTCTGTTATGCTCCAGGCTTAAAATGGCTGGAAAGGATGAAGATGAAGTAATATTGCAAACGTTTATGGTCAAGAGGTCTCAAAATAAAAAGCTATTTACACCGGTCAACTACAAGGAACGGTGGCTGGTATTGACACGCCGAGCGCTTATTTATTATGACACGGATGGCGAGGTAAATATGATTTTTCTTTAATACTAAACTATTGATTTGAATGATACTATTGTTGACTATCAACAGTTTATTTACCTTTTCCTTATATCTCAATGGTTGAGCCTGGAAGAATTTTAAGCAAAATTTTAATGTCTTGCTAATTTATTATTTATTTAATTAATTTTTATTCAATCTATTTTATTTTTTGTGCCGCTAAGGACATGTCTTAAAACTTTAGGTAAGTAGTTCTAAATTATTTTTGCATGGCAGATAATGTACTCAATTATTTTGATGATACAAGAAATACGTTAAATAATGCTGAACAACTTGTTACCTACTTATCTTGTAATTTTTATTTGAAAAATATTAAATACCATTTTATTCTTTGTTATTTAAATTTTATTTAGTAAATTGTGGGCCTACTGCGTACCTTCACTTTTGTACTAATTGCATGAACACTGCCTGACTGCCTGCCTCTCCTACTATCTAATTATAATATAAACAATATTTTCCATCATGACACTAAGAAAAAAAGATTAGAATAAATTACACACTACATGTATCTGAATCTTGAAAAAAGAATCTAGTTTTTATTCAACATTAAGATATATACATTACATGTTTGTATTTTTGTAATACAAACATGTAATTTCGCAGTGGCTGTTTGATGGCAATAGGCTCGCTCCCTATCACCGTCAGTTATGTACCTATAAGTCACGTGACATAACTGGCTATATGTGGGTGTACTATAGATACACCTCTGCCTAACCCTTTGAGGATTACAGGTGTGATGTTATATTAGGTTCACGTTTTTGGTACCTCCATAATGTCACTATTAGATATACCCCCTTTATAAAAACACGTAGCACACACTTGTGCTCTAGAATATTTCCCACACCGAAGGCATTATGCAGAAAGAAGAATCTCTGTTGAGATTGGCAGCCATGACCTAAATATGGTTAGAGGACTACATTTAATACTTTCCATTAAAACAGCATGCTTGCTACAATTACAGTATTGTAGGCAAGCATGCTGTTTCATAGATCACGCATGAAACATGAAAGACTTCTTTGTTATTTTTATTGGTGAAACAAGATGTAATCACCAAGTCCCTTATCTATCATCTATCTTTATATTATAAAAGGAGAAACTGACTGACTGACTGACTGACTGACTGACATATCAACGTACAGCCGAAACTACTAAGGCTAGGAATGTGAAATTTTGCACACGGTTTGCTTTTATAATGTAGGGGAGTACTAAGAAGGGATTTTTGGAAATGCGACCTTAAAGGGGGTGAAAAGGGGGATTTTATTTGTATGAAAAATCTTATTCCTTAAGTTAATAAACTTAAAACTTGGCACAAATACATAACTAAGTATATTATAAAGTTGGTCATTTATTGTTTTTCTAAACTACACCCTAAAGGAGGATTAGGGGTGTCAAAGTTTGTATGGAAGAATTTTAACGCGCGGTCTGATTAACTCGAAACTCAGTATTTATACCAAAAATAAAGAATAACGTGTATCAGGGTTTTTCGAAAATCTACCCCAAAAGGGGTAAAAAAGGGTACTTAGTTAATTTTACAAGATATGATTTTACTTTTTGATTAACTCGAAAATTGGTATAGGTAATTAACCTATATGTCAAATAATGTAAAAGAAACAAAAGACTTCAATAAAATTAACCTCTTTAAGGGTGAAAAGGGGGATATAGTTTGTAAGAAAGATCTTATTTGTTTGGTTTAGAAAACCTGGCATAAACTTATCTAGGTAAATATTAAAGGTCATACATTTTTCAAAGCTGACTTGAAAATGTAGAAAGGGCGTTAATTATCCCGATAGTACGTTCCCGCGGGATAATTCTAGACAGATATATTCATAACAAACTGCATCAGTAAATTTCTGATGCATTCTAGTTATGTGTACTTTTTGATTACAAATTACTGACAGTAATTTGTAATAAAAAAGTAGGTACACATAACCAGAATTTAGAATTTCCGCTGCTGGGCCACAGGCCTGTTCCTGTAACAGGAATTCTGTGTTATGCTGAGTATACTTAGCTTATACTTATAGTTCAGTGATTACAAGATTTGTCAGTGTCAATGTTTTCAGTCTGGAAAGTAAAAAAAAACTAATTATATAAGCGATTTTTAAACATAAATAGAACAAGATTATTCCATTTATGAAAAAGTCCTGTAAGATAAGACAAATAAATCTGTCACCATGCCGAACAATTTTCAATTATAGCGTATTTGATCTACTTCTGCAATACTGTTCCATAATACATTGATGATACAGGTGGGTTTTTTTACTGGTTTCGCTCATTCTAGTGTAGGAATAGATTTTGTCAACAAACTTAAAATGGAGTTTTACTTTTTGTACAAAACGCTCGGGCTTCCTTTGATCACTTTTCGTATTTGTCATATTTTCGGGTTTTGTCTTGAAAATGAATCGTATGTTTCACTCTATAAAAAAAATCTAAGTGCAGCACAGAGTTCTTGGGATTAGAAATACCCACTGAAAAGTTTATTGATCTGCTCAAAGTTCAATGGTGGTTTTACGTCAGTTTACCTACCTACGTTATAATATATTCATTGTTCACGACGTTTGTTGTCACGTCAATTTAATTTTAAATAGAATTTGTAGTGATTTGATGCAACATGCTTGTACTGTAGTAATATAATTTATTATACTAATAGTACTATCGCATGAAATAAGATACAATTTTTGTTTAATGATTACCAATTTGTATTTTAATAATAATAAATTAATGGATTTTATTAATAGTTACGTATTACTCAACCAAAATAGAAAATCTAGAGAACTTCAAAAAACTACTAGATGCAACATGCTTCTGCAGTAGTGATATAATTTATTATGCTAATAGTCCTATCGCATGAAACAAGATATAAAAAGAAAAATATTAATTCATACTTATTTTATTAATAATAAATTAATGAAATCGATATACGTATGGATATATACAGGATATAAGTTTTTATTCAGTGCCCAAACTGTAACCATGAATTCAGCATATCATTCTAGACCCCCAGCGCAAAAAAATTTCGTCGGTAATACAAAAAAAAATCAGCTGTTCCATACATTTTGACCTCGTAGATATTGCACTTTTCTATGAAACAGCTGATTTTTTTTTGTAAAACCGTCGTAAAATGTCTGCGCTAGGAGGTTTAGAATAATATGCTGAATTCATGGTGACAGTTAGTTCACAAACTGTCCATGAATTCAGCATATATAAAAACTTACCCTGTAGGTATATCTAGTAACGTATTACTCAACCAACACAGAACATTTGAGGGCACGGCGGATTAATCTTAAAAAGGTCTTACAAAAGTAATCCATCCAGATTATCAAAAACTTGGAGAACATAATTGTTGTAATAACAAAAGAATTCCAGTGCGCAGGTAGTCAGCCAAGTGGAATAATTGAACATCAGCACCAAACGTAAGATATGATTCACAACCTAATTGCTGGTTCATCAAAAATACTTGGCTTTACCTCGCTCGAAACTATTCTTAAGCTTGGAGCAAAAAACATGAAATAAAAACGGAAATCCATCTGGGCACCAATTCTGTATGGTTATAATAGATTCCCCATGGAATCTTACTACGTTCAAACTACGTCAATATCGTGTCTTGTAGAAACCAATGTGACGATAAGGAATCGAAATCTCATATTCTGTATGTTCCAAGACAATTTGTCAATATTATTAATAATAATTATTAGCAGACGTGTGTGTTCTATGCAGGGGCGTACCAATAGAAAATATCGCCTAGGGCACGTAGTACATTTGCGCCCCTTCGTAAATTAGCTTCTCGGTCTACACTGAGCAAAGCCAGGTCGCGTAACCTTTCTTGACCAACTATAGGCTACAATAATAAAGGTATTAATTTCAACTTGCTAAAAAATGGCTTGCAATGCTGCAATCAAAATAAAAATAAAAATCAAAATATTTTATTTCACTTAAACCTGCAAGGGTACTTATGAAACGTCAGAAGCTAGGTGCACGGTTCCAATTTGTCGCAATTTTAAGAGAATTTGAATAGAAATAGACAGATTTGGTAATACGCTTTCATCCCTGTACTGCACAATGTATTCAAGTAGCTCTGCAGATTCCTTTGATGTTGGTAACAGTATGAAATGGTTTATTTAAGTTTTTTTATAATAATTGTTGACTTTTTGCGTCCACCTTTGATAGGCACCCAGGGCTCTTGCCCTGCCTACCCCACCCTAGTTACGCCACTGGATCTATGGAATTGACGTGGTTTCGAAGTAAGGAATCGTTAATTCGTCATAGTGAACAGGGCCCTAACCTGTGCTTTTTACGACTACTACGCGACTTATGAAAACTATGGAACGTTAGTAAGATTATATAGTGTCACGCTATATTAGACAAATTAATTAATCTTTTATAATTAGATGGCAAAAACGATAGGTCTATCTCTATACATAGATGCGATGTACTACCTATTATGTGTCGCAAAAAAATTAAAGCATAGGTAACTGAAAAGTTCGCGCCATTAAAGACAGCGTTTAAGAATCTTGAGATCATTCGTTAGCCGAGATTCTTAAGAAGTCTGCATCTCAACTGAATGCTAAGTGAGCATTAAACGCTTAAGTTGCATTTTAAGTGCAAGTAAGCTTCACGACACGGCTACTCCAAATGGCTAATTTTGTTTAAAAAATTTAAATGTTATTGGTCCTCCGATTACATACAACGAAACTTATTTTTAGGGTTCCGTACCTCAAAAGGTAAAAAAAGGAACCGGTCCGTCTGTATGTCCGAGTGCCACCACCGATTTTCTCAGGAACGGGTGGACCTAGCAAGTTGAAATTTATACCAGATACTGAGGTCTATAGTCCCTATTAGGTGTATAAAAATCAAGGTCCTGAGTCAAAAGGATAAACAGATATGGGCAAATTTAGGTTTTCGCGAAAACTTGTAAGTACCAAAATTTGTCTTTATTTTCAACTTTTTTATTTTTCCGGAATTTTCCCTTTACTTGTGCTATAAGACCTTGCTTTTAACCAAAATTGACGATTCTAGGTCAACCGGAAGCACCCTATAGGTTTTGGGTCGAAAACCTATATACATAGAAGTTCCCGTTGACCTAGAATCACGAAATTTGGCAAAAAGCAAGGTCTTACAGCACAAATAAAGGAAAAATGTCAAAAAATAAAAAAAGTTGAAAATTAAGGTAAATTTTGGTACTTACAAGTTATCGCGAAAATCTAAATTTGCCCATATCTTTTTTATTATGGCGGTCTAAGGGGTAGGTACGGAACCCTCGGCGTACGAGTTCAACTCGTACTTCACCGGTTTTACTGTAAGTATAAGCAAAATCAGCCCTGTTTGAGTGACTAAACGCGAGGACACATGCAACAAACTAGTGACAAAGCAATAATTTAGCCTCGTTTCAGTTACGTCTTACAGTTTAATATCAGAAGCAGAATCAGCCTGTTTGGGTGACTAATTGAGGATACATCCAGGAAAGTAGTGACAAAGCAATAATTCAGCCTCGTTTCAGTTACGCCTTACGGTTTAAGATCATAAGCTTAATCAGCCTATCTGGGTGACTAATTCTGTATTATGCATCCAGGAATGTAGTGACAAAGCAATATTTCAGCCTCGTTTCAGTTACGTCTTACGGTTTAATATCACAAGCAGAATCAGCCTGTTTAGGTGACTAATTGAAGATACATCCAGGAAAGTAGTGACAAAGCAATAATTCAGCCTCGTTTCAGTTACGTCTTACGGTTTAATATCACAAGCAGAATCAGCCTGTTTGGGTGACTAATTGAGGATACATCCAGGAAAGTAGTGACAAAGCAATAATTCAGCCTCGTTTCAGTTACGCCTTACGGTTTAAGATCATAAGCTTAATCAGCCTATTTGGGTGACTAATTCTTTATTATGCATCCAGGAATGTAGTGACAAAGCAATATTTCAGCCTGGTTTCAGTTACGTCTACGGTTTAATATCATAAGCAGAATCAGCCTGTTTGGGTGACTAATTGAGGATACATGCAACAAACTAGTGACAAAGCAATAATTCAGCCTCGTTTCAGTTACGTCTTACGGTTTAATATCACAAGCAGAATCAGCCTGTTTGGGTGACTAATTGAGGATACATCCAGGAAAGTAGTGACAAAGCAATAATTCAGCCTCGTTTCAGTTACGCCTTACGGTTTAAGATCATAAGCTTAATCAGCCTATCTGGGTGACTAATTCTGTATTATGCATCCAGGAATGTAGTGACAAAGCAATATTTCAGCCTGGTTTCAGTTACGTCTACGGTTTAATATCATAAGCAGAATCAGCCTGTTTGGGTGACTAATTGAGGATACATGCAACAAACTAGTGACAAAGCAATAATTCAGCCTCGTTTCAGTTACGTCTTACGGTTTAATATCATAAGCATAATCTGCCTGTTTGGGTGACTAATTCTGTATACATCCAGGAATGTATTGAGAAACCAATAATTTGGCTCGTTTTTAGTTACATCTAATGTTTAATATAGGCACAGTTATGCAGTACCTACCTGACTAAATTATGTGGACACTAGGTCCAAGATTTCACAAAGAATAACTTGAATGCGTGACTGCATAAAAGTAGTTTTTTTGTGAATCTGCCGATGCAGTATATGACGCAGCAAATCCTACGATTTGTTTCAAATAAGCATTTATGACAACGCCTCATATAAAAAGTGACTATTGGTTGTGCAATGAACCTCAAAACAAGCCACGATCGTTAAGAAACAGATAAATAACTTTTCTACATACATAATATATCTTGTTGGTCTACCAAGCTGTAGGTAAAATAGTCCAATATACCAAACCAAACATTTTACGTTTATTAAAGACGCACTGCGCTAGCTCACGCAGCTACGCGTATGAATCAGACCAGGTTAAGAAAGGGCCGCCTGCTGTTACTCTGAATAAGTTTATTTAAACTCTCGCTCAGGAGGACGTAATGTTGCCGTCAGGCTAGTAGTTGAACACTATTTCGCCAACTGGCGATCAGTCGAAAGTTCTATGTATATCGGTTGTGAGCTGCCGGATGCTTCGCGGATAGGTGAGGCGGTTTAACGAGTTCCTCGTTCTTGTCGTTTCACATCTTATGTTAGTTAAATAAAAGGTAGTATTTGCTTCCACACCATTATTTGCAATACATGGATGGCCTTATCCACTAATCGTTTTTTAATTTCATTTTGACTAGCTCGTCCCGCCATTCCCTTCGTGGTCTTCTGCGGCGTTGCGTCGATGTATCAGGGGGCCGCTGCGTACTAACTTTGGCCTACGGCTCATCAGACATACGGCAGACGTGGTCAGTCCAACCCCATTTTAGTTCTAGAGGTACCTTTATTGAATCAAATTAAGGTAGGATAGTCGGACTGTCTTTGAAACTTGCCGAGTTTCAAGCCCATTGAGGTGTCATTTGTGTGGATACCGTGGATAGCCCCGCTATCCTTTCGATAAATGGTAAAACATGGCTGTAAAAAAATTACCGTCGTATTAGTCGTCAAGATTTTGTGACCGTCGGGCTATTTTAAATATCAATGAAGTGTCATCTGCAAATAACACCATCTTCGGTTGATAAATGTTAAGTAAATAGGGTAAATCATTAATGTAAACTAAAAAGAGGAATGGACCCAATATTGAACCTTGAGGAACGCCCATTGCACCTTATATACCAGCGTTATATACCAGAGTCCAGAGAAGCCTCCAAGGCTCCAAGGGTCACTCAAAGAACAAAACACCCGAGCTCAGAACGAATGCCACTCGGAAGATATCTGAGCTCTGTTTTCTTTGGATGAACTCATGCCGTGAAGGCTCCTCGCGGCAATTTGGTATACAAGCTTTGCCTTAGGGTACGTTTACGCCTATACCTTCACAGGTTCTTTAGCTACATTACGGCTCTTCACAATTTACTGCTATCCTGTCTATGGCCGCTTACGCAAAAATGCGTAGCTCATGTTTCTTCGCAAGGATAGTTTACTGTATTGTTGTTCTTATCACAGCAGGACTCCATTTTTCGGAGAGCTTTTATGTTTTTTTTTTTTTGGGTGGGAAATCATCAAATAACTTCTCCCGCCCTGGGTGGAGCGGGAGGGCGTGTCAGACTTTTACTGACTAAAACCCACCCGTGTTCCCTCAGTTGCCTGTGTGCCAGGGGCCGCGGTATCTCTTTCGAACAACCCGCACCCCTGGCAGAGAGCTTTTATGTTAATTGTTAAGCTATCTTCTTTGTATAAATATAAAAGTCGTCACGGGCGGCCGGCCTAAAACCAAGCGGAATAGCTTCCAGGCTAAAAACTAAATTAAGTTAAAAATATTGCGTGGAAAGATCTTGGGCGTTGTTGGGACCTCGAATTTGTTCTAAAATGTAAAGCCTCGATAGTGTTGGCATGTTACAGTACATAGGTAATATTGGAATGTAGGGGTAATAAATGAAACAAGGAAATTTTGTTCCTACTGCGAATTAAGTAATATAAATTACGATATTGTCTCAGCGTAGTAGTAATAGGACAATTTCTCAAAACAGACATGGCAAAGTCCACACTCAGTTTTCAATGAGGTTTTTCATTGCTACTACAACGTAAATTGTATTATATTTTTTTCTATAAAATCCGAGTTATAAATTATAACAGGTTAGGCAACGGTCAGCCAGATTCAACCTTTCCTAGTTGCTTCTAGAACCATTTTAACAAACCCATCGAACTTCAATCACGTCGCATATCACTATTACAGTGGTTGAGCTGTAATGTGGTGGGAACCACATTACGTTCTGAAGTGACGGACAACCAATTCGTGCGTGAAAGTCACGTCGCTTTTGCGCTGTATACGACCAGATGGCTTGTTTAGCTAAGCTTAGAGGTTTACCATAAATGATTTTAGTGTATAGTTAAGGATATATTTAATATTTAGGATAGTTGGACGCAATTCGGTCTAATTATCCTAAATAGTAAATATAACTCTACAGGTTAATTAGGTACTTATTGTTGTGCTATGTGTAGTCGTTGTTGCATAAAAAATCAATAAATGATACTGACATGACATTTACAACGCAGCTGATAAATAAAATAGTTTTAAAACTACGTTGCATTTTAGTGTAGTAAAACTGTGGAACGCGGAGGTGATGTTAGTTTTGTTCGATGTTTTAAATGAAAGCTGGAGGACGTAGGGGTGAATGTGTGGGGTGGGAGCGCATGCGCGAGCTGGGTGTGTCTACCGTCCGGCGCGACGCCCGGCGGCGGTAGCGGCAGTTCCGCTACACCGTCCGTCGCCGGCCCGCACCGCACCCGAACCAACGCTGGTAAAATGCCAATCACTTACACCTCAATCACACATACAGTTTTTACTTAAAATAACACATAAATTATGTTTAATTTACGGTTTTAGTCTCAAAGTGTTACTAATATATATCTTTTTGGTGTTATTGAGACATCGAACCGGTGGCCAAATACGTGCGCATTCCTTTTTCAGTTTCCACCTACGCAAAAACCATATCCTAAATCGTTATTTTTATTCCTGATTGAATAATTACTGCGTGGTATTTTGATACACGCCGTTTTTGTCTTTGGTTTTCATTATTTAGCTTTTCCGTAACCGCTTGATGTGCGATAGCGGCGTCTGATAGGTGCTTCAATTACTGTGATCAGTTTCTCCAGCCATTTGCTGGGACTTAACTAGGTATTTATTAATTCATTTATTTACGTATATTTGTGCTAAACACCTTTTAATAAATGAGGCAAAATTTAATACGGGATTTATTTTGTCTACTTAATCTTGGGTGTACAGTGACCACGTCTTAATTTCTTAAATAACATTCCGGACATGACATTTTTTCGCACCTAATCGTTTAACTATCCTTGTTTTCAAATAAGCTATGCTATAAGCATTTCAGGATTCTCATTTAATCAAATACCTGCCTTACAATGTTCAGAAGCAAAAATAAATGTATTTGATAAATAGAGAATTCTTTAATGTTGATGTAACTCCTAAAACACACAGACTTTTATCTAAAATGTGACTAGAATTGATTTAAAATCTTTCGTATTCAGAAAAACAATTAAAGGAAGACTATGTTTATACGAACTTAAAATATAAATAGATACAAATAAAAAAAATCTGTTAATAAGTAAATGTTATTATAGTGTCTACGAATATTTAAATGATAAATCCCTAAAACGAATTCAGAATACCCAAACATTTCTTTCTATTGTTATTTTTTATTGTATTTAGAATAAGTTAGATTATAAAATAAACTATAGGTCCTCATCTCTACCTTCTAAATTTCTTTTGCTGTGCCCGACAGGGTCCACGATTGTGTCATAAAGCTAATGTTTACCACATAAGCATATACATTGTGGAATGTAATAAAGTATTGAGTACATTGTGAAATGCTGTTCTTATGAGAATCAAATTGTGCAAACTCTTGTGTTAAAAAAATAGAAAAAGTGTCTTCAAAACAAAATGTGCACATTATTGTTGATATTACCTACGTTGTTTAGGCACCTGTGGGTTTTTCAGGAATAGGCACTTTTCCATAAGGCATTTTATTTATCATTGATAAAAAGTTATAATGTTGCAATCTCTACAATATTTGATGCACAAAAATCAATTCGATCAATCAATCTATTAATCTTTTTGGCCAAACATACTAAAACACATTAGTGGAAAAACGAGTCCTGTTTCTTTTCAACTTGATATTTTTTTGTTTTCTTAAATCATAGTTAAAGAACGTATAAGCATACAAAAACCAGGCAAATTACTAAAATCTCCAAAGATTACAACAGTGTTCTAAATTCGCGCGACCAAATACAAAGAAAGCAAAGAGAATTCACTGACATTTCTGATGTATTAAACTTTGTACAGCAACAGAAAGCTCGAAAAGTGCAGTAAAATAAACAAAAAGTGTGTCGTAGCCCTCCCGTGCTTAAATAGACTTCGCAATCACTCCACGGTCCCCACAGCTAGTAGCGTCAACCCCTCGCACTTCGCAGTAATGTATGTACCATCATGCCGCGTGTGGTCCCTCGTTATGTGAGTAATTTTAATGGAGAGCACTCCGACGCCCGCTAATTGTTTGAAAAAGCTTCACTCTACTGACTCCACCACGTCTCTCTTCTGTGCTGTGGCGTTTCAGTTCACTTCAAAGAATCTTGCTGCTTTGTATATTTCAACTCTTTAAAATGTAAAGCTCATAACCTTAGTGTAAAAGGTTATGTCCATTACTTTTTAGTTGATACTTATCATCACTTTTACTTTCGTGTCAGCTAATCCTAGTCGGTTATTATTAATAAAAAATTACCTGCTACCTGCACCACGATGATGTCGAAGATTTAGCTGCTAATGATCGGAAAGGAAATACAAAAATTAATACAATTCTTAACTTGCGATATCCAGCAACGCCTTCCTAGTTCCCACACTAACGAATCTGTTTAGTTAATCTACTGCTTATCTCTGTACAGTGCACATTATTAAACATTAATTAATTAATTATGCACAATACGACTAACATAATCATACCTAGCACGATGCAAACAATATGATTGAGGCAATTAAGTTATTCAATGATATGTATCTATTAATGAATGTACAACGTTTGTCAATGATGTTTTGAAACACACGAAGAGCAAGATATCATTGGGACCAATTGACAATATCGGAGATAGGTTTGTCGGGTGTAAGCGGAGCTGTATATCCCCCCGCAGGAAATCAACTCGGTGATTTGATTCATTACGCAACCCGGTGCTGGGCCGTTGTGCGCTTTCAGGATGTTATTAGATCAAATCATCTGGCGTGAGGCAAATTCGATAGAAAATCTGCATTTGTACTGATGAACTCGTTCTTCGGCATCAATTTAACGGAACGGGATATTTGATTTGAGAATCGGAATTCATATTTCTCACAAATGGCAGCACAATTTGAAGCGTGTGGTGTTGGAAGTAGTCAACATAGCTCTACGAGCAAGTGTTTGCGAAAACTCTCTCGTAAATATAGTTAAGTAAGCGCTCCGGGACAGGTTGTGATGTCGGTAATTGGTGTAGTGTGTTACTTAGAGAGGGCTGCTCGCTAGTCGGTTGGCATGACGCCAGCCCAGTCGTTGCTCTTATCGCGGCTTGCTAGCCGCCACACTAATGTGGTATATACGTTTCGTCATCCATACACTTACTTACGTACTTCCACAAGTACACAAAACTGTTAAATTTGCTGATCATTCCTTTTCCTTCCTTTAAAAACAATTCGGCTAAAAACTTTTAAGTTTGCCTTATACATTTCCATTTTGTCAGCCCTAGTTGCATGAAAATATCGAATTTCACTGGGGAGTGCCAGTGAATATGGAAATTTTCACGCATCAGCGAAATTGGAGCTTGGCTCTGAAAAATATCCGAGTTTTCAGTTCCGACCAGAATTCAATTAGTGAGAACTGTAGCGTAGCGTGAACTACTTCTTTTGTGCATGTTTAATTGGATTTTAAATATTTTTGAAGCTAGTGATTAAAATGATCTCCTTGTTTGCCTGTTCATGGTATATTTTCGATAACGTAACAAGAGAGCTTTCGTAAACAAAGAAAATTAACCGTTTTTCCAAGTTCTAAGAAATCATAATGTAGTTAGATACTTAGTTGAAAGTTATTTACATTTCCTGTTGATGTTTACCTTTCAAGTTATTAGATCTCAGTCAGTAATAACTCCTTAAGTTTACCTCACGTTTTCCACAGCGCCTTAATTCATGGTTACAGTTTGCGCACTAGTTAATATTTTACCTTATAGTAACGAAGTCAAAAGATTCAATGTAGGGTACATTGATTTTTTTTGAAAAAACTAATTGCTTCGAGGTGAGGGAACGAGTGTGATGCCGCAAATATAGTTTTTAGAATTTTTGCCCGTCTGTCTTATTGTCTGGATGCAGTGGCGTGCAGTCCATTAAGACAGAAAGACACTGCCTACCCTACCTAAATCAGATAAATATGTAAAAATATTATTATTTTATAAAAACAAAAAATCTTTATTCATAAATCAGTGCCACCTGTCGATCGTCGGTCGTATCATTAGTATCATCGATACAATACCCCGTTCGTTCGTACAATTTGACGCAACTTCGCATTGCATGATGCACTAGCGCTGCTGAGTGCCGCGGGAGAGACACGAACTATTCGCGTCTCAATGTTTATCTAGGTGTGCTTTCGTGGTCATGCAGATTTAACCAGTGTGCGGTCCTATACATACGTGGCACACAATGTAACAAATAACGCACACAACCGTACAGGGTAGTCACTGGCTTTTTACGATTTTTTTTACAACGAGACGAATTACGAAACTTACCGAAGTTTTCCGAACAAAGTTGGTTAAGCGTCTATTAAAAAAACTAGTATTGTTTCATTGTTTTTTGTCGTATTATTTTCATATTCTGAGTCATTCCGACGCCATCGTTTGTTTTGATTTATTTGTTTTGGTTGTGGTTGTGAGCTAGCATGTGTATTTAAGATTTTAACGTTGATAAATAGTGCGGAAAATAGATCATATTCACTGTGAAAGCTGTTCAGGTGGTGTATAGAGAAAAGAAAAAAATATGCACTTTCATAACTATCTATCGGTGAAAAAAAATCAAGTGATCGTGAAAAGTAGTTGTACTTACACCGGATTTGCGATTAATAGGAACAGACTAAAGGTAAATCGTAAATTCAATACAAAACAATATGATTCATTTAATTCCCTCACAGGTTGCATGCTGTGTAGGTAGGCAGTATTTATTCTGTCTTTTTTTGCCATTTTTAAAATTTTTGCCTACCATGTCTAAAAACTCTGTGCACGCCACTGTCTGGATGTTGTGTATGTTTTGATTGACGCAGAAACTGATAGTTTATATACTGAATTAATACTTTTAATACTGGTACTACATTCCCGTGGGATATTTTCCAACATCCACGCGGGCACAGCCACGCTTAAAAGCTAGTCTCTAATACAATGTCTACCGTACTTAGCTGTTCGTTTTCCAACTTGATCGGTTTTCTAAGCTTTATCGTAAACTTGTCTTTAGATCGCCGTCGACGATTTGACGTTTAACAAAGCTCCTTAATTAAGACAAGACATTTGAGCTGCTATTATTTTCGAAGGTCAACTTCGGTTTAGTATATATTATTTTCAAACTTTATCTGCTTTGAGTTACAATTATAATAAAAATGCACCTACTAACTTAAGACCTCGTAACACAGCAGCCGAAAGTGCTAGATTCAGGATAGCTCGCAAGACACACATCTTCAAATCCAAGCTTGATTATAATTATGTTATTCATTCATATAATAGGTAGTGTGTGGTCTAGTCGCGGTCATTTATACACTGTAAACAATCGAAAATGGCCTCGGTTTAATGACTAGTTGACGTCAGGACGTTACTGCTAGCGGTACGTACGACGAACGCTCATACAGTGTGTATTAACTTGAGCTAGCGTTGTGCGTTGAATCGTTGAATGGGCAACTTCCTTGAATCTTAAAATTATTAAAATATTCTAGTGAGGGGTGTGACGAAAAGCTGACGACTGTTTGGTTCAATTGTGGAAAATACGTTTCAAATCGATTTAAAAAAGGTTTATATTTTGTGTGTGGTAGAGACGGAAGGAGCGCGGGCGCATCGAAACGGGCGCAATCCATACAGTGGAGCAGGCGCAGTTGGGGGAGCTGAGCAAACACATACCCGAGGGTGACGGTGAGAAGAGCCCCGTTTATAGATATCCCTTTCAGGTAATAATATATTAAATAGTAACATAAGCATACGCAAGAATAATAACAGCGATATTTCTTAACAGTTTGTTTATTTGTGAATTGATATCCGTAAATACTCAATATCATTATGTGTGAATGTAAAAACTTACTCACGTGTGTGTACGGTCAGGTGGGGTACTCGGAACAAAACACAGACTACACACTTTACCTCGTCGCCGGTGACCATACGGAACGCCTGCAGTGGATCCACACAATCAGATCGGGTACGTACCCATCCACCGTTACATAATGTCGTTTATTACGTGTGACGTAGGCGAACCCTGTAACTGACAATCTGTATTGTTTACTTTGTACGCTATACGTAAATACAATCTATTATATACCGACTGTAGGTATTTCAGCCGTTAGGTATTTGTAAAAATCTGTATGCATGTCCAGAAGAATAGCATTTGTGTGGTTGGTGATGGTGGTTATCCCTTTTATCCCCCGTTCTCAACACTCTGATACTTAAAACGGCTTTTGGTCTTGGCATCTAAGGTCTGCCTGGTCTCTGGTGTTCTAAAAATCAAAAGCGAGCGTGACAGCCCTGCGAAAGCTTATGGGGAAGATGCTTTGCAATGAACCAATTAAATACGGACAGGACAATCTTACAAATTTTATAATGGCTACAATTTAAACGCTCACTTTTATCTATATAAGTAGTGAAATACGTTATTCCTTTATCCTTATGTATTATTGGAGTGTTAAGTCATGGTGGTTTACAGTCTGCACAGTAACTGGTCGTCGAAGTCGGTACCACCCAGGCGCGTGGGCCGCGCGACGCTGGAATTGCTGTGACGCGGAGCGACGCGCCGCCCCCGGGTGCGCGGGCGCAGACCTCTGGACCCTCATAGAGCCTGAGGTTGACCTACTCGTACCGCCGCAGGACATTCGACTGTCGAACGACATAACACGTGCGTATACATTTCACTAAAGCCCTGCTAACAATACGTTTCTGCGACACACTTCCCAGCTCCTTACCTGCTGTATTTTAAACTTGATTATTTTATTGCACTCTTATGGTAAGTTTATGTTAAGGTTTCGTACGTTTTTTGCAATTTCCAGGTCAGTGAAAGGTTATATTATGTTATAAAAATATGATTCGCGACCCTTTCAAATGTGGCTTTACATAATAATAATCTATAATAATTAAAACTAATGTAATAATAATTATAATTATAATCATTGTTTTAATCTATATTTAACTCGTTTGAATGAGTTTTTTTTATGAAATAGTAATTAAATTGAGTTAAATGAATTTGAATTTCGCGGGTTATCCTGAACCGTTCACCTTAAGTGCAAGGTATTGAGAATTTTACATGAACCCTGTAACGGCACATACATTAGCAAAATATCAAAATGACTACATTTAGTTTAACACTAACAACGAGAAAGTACCTGCTTAAATAGTTCTTTATACCATAGGTCCCAGGAATTTGAAAATTTTAAGATAAATCTAGCATAAACTATACAATGCATATTCTGTATTTTATTAGGTTTGAATACAAAAAGTTTATAAGAAGCTTACTTATAAGTTTATTTTCTCATACTTATAAGAATAAGGAATAAGTTTTATAGCTACAACAACAAATCAACAACATAAAAAACAAACAACATAAGTGACCGTAGACACAGTGCGGATGTGTACTACTATTTTGATTATTCGAGATAACTCTACAAAAAAGAGTTGGCCATTGCAACCGCAAGGCTTCTGTTGAAGATGGTATAATCTCTGAGCGAGCCAATTGCCGTTAATGACGTAAAAATTACCTGTCTTTTTTCCACGTATCAAAATACCAGTAAGTGAAAGGGAGAGCGCACACCGCCTGCGCTCGCGCATCGAATTGTGAATGTAGGCCGAGCACGACCATCTTTGAGCCCTCGCTCCTCGTCTCGACAACTATAAAGCCTAGTTCTCCATGGGCATCATAAATATCATTCATGCAGGGTATTACTATGGGGCCGAAACTAAAATAATGTGGACTCATTTAATTTATATTTTCTCATACACATGCACGATTTACGATGTGCAGCCTATCAGTAGGATGTATTATCTCCTTTATTGAAATTTCGTCATATTGTTATCATTTATAAATAGGTTAACCTTATTAATTAAAAAAATATATAAAAACCAATCGATTACTCACTTACATACAAAAGTATAAAAAAAATATATGCAAAATCCTTCTTTTCTTGAAGTCGGTTAAAATTTATAATAAGGTTCCAGTGTACTTTGGAGCAGTTGAAAACAGATTGCTATTTTGCACAAAAAGAATAGTTCATAGATTAGTAGGTTTTATAGTAATGAATAACTTACGGCAAAACACGTTTTTAGTATTGGTTTTACACAATAATTTCATTATTTTATTGGTACCTTCGGAAAAGTTACCACAAATATAAATTGTTTCAATCACGTTGTACGTGCCGTATCGGCCGCACCACCGTTATGTATCACGCTTTACCTTCGCCGCGGTACTTGGACACGTTTGTAGGCAGTCGGAGCGAGGTGTCGCGCGCGGACGTCCGGTCTCAAAGTCCCGTTCCCATGTTGCCGAGTAAACCCGAAGACGAACCAATGGTGACTAAGAAGAAGTCAAAAATACCATGTCTTTCGTTAGCGTCGTTCCTCCCGGCTCTAGAGGGTACGGTACATTTCGTCTGACCTCTATTTATTTGGCCTCGTCGCCATCGGTTGCGTTCACTGGTCTTGTTGCACTCACTTTCTTGTCTTGGTCAGGTGTAATGTAATTCGTTTGTGTAATGCCTGCAGAAGTGGTACTGTGCAGTGTTTCTGATACCCCAGTGAGGATAGTGCTCGTTGTGCCATGGATATAGGTCATCATTATTTAGTGCCCTAGAAATAAGAAATTGGTTCTGCAATGGGTTTGTTATTGTGTCCGATGGACTATTGATATGTCAAATTGAGATGTCGGACCATCTCTTTTAAGGCTGTCGCACCTACTTTCTAACGAGAACCACAGGCTGCACTCCAACATCCCAAATTATTTGTTGTAGAGGCTTAATATATTTGTCGAGTTTCACGTGTTAAGTCTGTCTGTCATAAGTTCATAACATTATCGTGTTGATATTTATTTATTTTATATTAAAAACAAAAACATTATTAAATTGGTTACTTTTTACTTGAATGTTGTTAGTGCTTATTGTGTCATTATTATGATAATTTCTGTCAAAACTATATATAGTTCCGTGGCCTTAGCTTAATGAGTGGTTTTACGGCTCTTAAACAAGATTTTGTTGTAAAGGATAACGAGCTATTGATTTTGGTGGTGTTATCCGCATTCACCTGGTTGAAATGTTATCTACATGACATTTTGATCATACTCAATTGTTTATTAAGTATTATGAACAGAATATGCTGGCATCAATATTATTATTATAGGTTTCTAGATATATGTCATCCTTGGTATACCATTTCACGCAAAAATCATTGACCAATTTATTTTCTTGATATTAATTCTTTACGGTTCCTAAGCCATATTTTTATAATAATAAAAATATTGGCTGCGATAGGTTTTTTTTTGAGTGAGCATTTATCCTGTTCAGTAAAATAGGCATTCCTGGTAAACCTTTAAATAGGATCCATTTTAAATATATTATGAATATTGGTTTGTTTAGCCGTCACGGCGGCAGTCACAATGCCCGGGGGAGGCGGCGCTCCTCCCGGCACTCCGTCCGCCAAGCCAAAGGTAACACAAAATGCTGCTGTAAGTACTCCACATTTTTTTACTTAATTTCAATTTATTTTATAATGAATACACAATCAGGGCTATGGTGTAATATTCTAAAGGGAAGGAAGTTAAAAAATTAGAAGTTTATGGTCATCACCTCAATGTTAATGTTGACATGTGTTTAATACCAACTGCAATTTTTTACCGCCTTCACAAAAAAGAAGAGATTCTGAATTCTGTTGCACTTTTTTTAATGCCCAAAATGTAAACTATTAAATAGAAAAAAAAATTGCGGTTTCATACATTTTGGTTAAGTTAAAAATCTTAGGAAAAGCTAACTACTTGTTATAATTTATAGTTTCAGAAGTGCTATAGTAAAAGATTCTTGTACACAGGGCTACACATCAAGCTATAAATTTCCAGTTTACGCTGATCTCGCAATGTACGGTAATCCTATACAATGTGAGATCAGCGTATACTGGAAATGTATAGCTTGATGTGTAGCCGTGTGTACCTACAAAATGATGAGCATAATCCATGCTTTTCAGCATCAAAATGATTTTGTTGCTTTAATTTGAACTAGCGAGAATGATGAAAGAGGTTTTTAAAAATGTACATGTTTTATTAAAGAATCAGCCTTTTAGACTTGCCATTTGGTATATTAATCCATAGCCGCTTGCACTTATTTACATTATGAGCCTAATATTTGAATTACAATCAGAAAAAAAAAATAGTTTGGCAATGTAACTATTATTTACAGGAGAAGCAGAGAACCAAAGTTGTGGTGGCCCTATATCCGTTCAAAGCTATTGAAAGCGGAGATCTCTCACTGGATAAGGTGAGCTTAGTTTATAGACATTATTTAAAATAAGTAAGTAGGTAGGTACATAAGTTTTATCATAAATAAAGTTTTTACCATTGTGGTGACACAGCTACTTGTCATATTGTAGGACGATATTTAGTGTCAAAAGATAGGTATTTTCAAATGAATCATTACGTTTTCACCACAGTGCCTTTAAAGGCACTTCATTGTAGTTAATGGCCAGTATTAATCAAGAACAAAGTACTTTGAGTTTTTGGTCAAAGCCGTGGGTGTCGAGCATAAAAAACAAACAAACACCGCGGAGGCAATTATCCAATGATCTTTTTTTTTTCTCATCTATTTTTGTAGTTTGCCTCTATGGGAATATTATGAATATCTACTTTTGCGTCATCAATAAGAAACAGATAAATATCTTAAATTACTTTGGATATAGCCCACAGACTGATATGTAATTCGATGGGCAAAAGGTGCAGTCTCTATTGTTGATTCCCTAATTAAAAACACAATTTGAGGTACCTGTATCGGAACTGCGCAGTCGCAAAAGTTAACTCTTTTGATCATTTACTTGAATTAGATGTAGTGATAAATAAAATAAAAAAGAGTATGCTTAGATGGTTTGGTCATGTTGAGACGATGAATGAACGGCGGCTAACAAGGCAGATGTGAGTAGGCACACCCTTCGAGGACATAGTGACCTTATTGGCAATGTTCTGTAGAAAGGCCAGGTGCGTAGTACTCGCAACCGGTGTGCGTGTATGACCAGGTATATGAATGTAAACAAGGCAAAAGGAGTATGTAAGGATCGTACGTTTCTGCCTACCCCGATGTGAAAAAGGCGTGAGTTTAGGTATGTGTATGTATGATGAAATTATCAATTTTGTGACTTATTAGTTTCTGCCTACCCCGATGTGAAATAGGCGTGAGTTTAGGTATGTGTATGTATGATGAAATTATCAATTTTGTGACTTATTAGTTTCTGCCTACCCCGATGTGAAATAGGCGTGAGTTTAGGTATGTGTATGTATGATGAAATTATCAATTTTGTGACTTATTAGTTTCTGCCTACCCCAATGTGAAATAGGCGTGAGTTTAGGTATGTGTATGTATGATGAAATTATCAATTTTGTGACTTATAGAAATACATTACGTTATAGGGCGCCGAATATGAAGTTATAGATGACTCTCAAGATCATTGGTGGAAAGTTAAAGATGAGAATGGGTATGTAAAATGGTACTTATTTATGTTGATACTATACTTTAGAACTTTAGAATTAATTTATACTTTACTCCATTTTCAGGTTGGTTGGCTACATTCCTAGTAATTACGTTAAAGAAAAGGAAACAATAGGATTACAGAAATATGAGTGAGTATAAGTATTTTATTTTATGTTTAATTCTGGATAGTAATCATAATCACATTAAACAGGTAATTCACTGATGAATCAAACAGGATAGTCACCTTATTTGGAAATTACATAGGGAAACAAAACAGCGTTTGAAAAGCAGGGCAATGCGTCAAAAGGAGGATAATTTTAGACATTTCAGGTGAATCTTTTTTTGTAAATAGCACTAGGAATGACTATTAAAAATCATTTAAATTATTACAAAATAACACTTAGGTACATACGTTTTGTATTTTCCCGCGTCGTACCGAGTATATCATTCGCGAAGTCAATTCCGATGTTGAGTTAAATATCATTACCAAACCTACTAATGACCTCACTACTGAAGTGCTACTGAAAATAGCCGAAAACGAAAAATAAGCTTTAGTTCTATTTTCGGCCGAAAATGAAAATGATTTAGACATTAAACAAATATTAATAATTCCGCTGTACACTAAAATCTTGTTTACTTTCTTTACACCTAGAGCAAATATAGACTTTAAAAAATAAAACTCGATCATTCCATTAGACATACAAAATTTCGTGTAGTTTTTCTTGTATTATATGTATTAAATAATCAATCAATATTTCGAGCTTCGGCTGGTTTATGGCCGAAAACGAAAATATGGCCGAATCATGAATTTTTGGCCGCAATGGCTGAAAACGAAGCTTCGGTCACTAAAAAAAATAAGAAAAGGTGTTTCTTTCATTTATATATTAATAAAAACGAAAATGCGAACTGTGCTAACAAAATTATAAACTTTGAAAAGGATGTAACTACTTATTTGAATAATTATTTTGTGGTTTGTTAGGTAGGTATACGTTTACAATTCTCAAGGTTCAGAATATCTACTTAATCGATGCGCGTATTAAAATTTGTCGTCATTGACATAATGAGAATTCGGAAAATTCAATGTTATGTTTCACGTTACGTTAAACGTTTCATTTTACTGAGTTTCTGAGAAATAAACATTTTCACAAATCTTTAGTGGATTGCTGACAGTAAATGCCGCAATCAATCAGATTATTTGGTACGGAGAACATGTGGACTTCAAATAATCTGTTTGGTGTAATCCTGAAAGCTCCCGCAAACAGACGCGACGTGACTAGTAGAACAATTTCTATGAAAACGATATAGAAATTGTTGTACTAGAGTCGCGTCGCGCCCGTCTGCGGGGGGAGCCTTTAAGGTCTTGGTCTCCCCTCCTAAGGCTGATTTTCCACAAGAGATGTGCTATGCAGCTATGCTGTGAAGATGTGAAAGCTACGCTATGGAACTATGTGACTGTTTCCACTGATGTTACTGATGTTGGCACTGGACCAATGAGTATAACTGGTGGATATCAAACGCATCCTTAGCAACGTAGCGTAGCACACCTGTGGTGAAAAAGCAGCCCTAAACGAGTTTTGGAAATAATTATATCAACCGTTTCCAGTCACTGCCATGTCAGCTCTTTATCTTTCGCTTTTCGTACCCAGGAACAAGGACAAATAAAAAAAATGCAATGCTGTGTTTGCGTAACTTTACTACGTGTAAGAATTCCCAGGATATATCGTAGAAGGTTAAGACAGACGTGTGAGGTGTGTTCCGTGTATTTATTATACCCTTGTATGCAGGTGGTACGTCGGCGAGATGTCGCGGCAGCGTGCGGAATCTCTTCTCAAGCAGGAAGATAAAGAAGGATGCTTCGTGGTCCGCAACTCCTCAACCAAGGGCATGTACACGCTCTCCTTATATACCAAAGTGTAAGTACCCTCTGACTAACTAACAGCTTCATTTAACTCATCTAGAAAGTGGATTTGGATTTCTTGTGAAATTATTATACAGTTGTTTTGAAGGCAGTTGGCACTTATCGCCTTGGCACGATGTCAAGATCGCTTTAACTTGAATCGGTCTTATTTCTTTATATCATTGAACTCGCCGTATATGACCAACTACTTTTTACACTCTACAGGGTAAGTATTTGACATCAATATGTTGCGAGCTTCCAAACTAGCACAACATATTGTATAGCAAAACCGTTTCAAACTCACAATGCTTATCAACATGATCTTTAATATAGCTACTATTTCCACTAAGAAACTAGACAAATGTCAGTCTTGATGTCTTTAGCCAACATATTAGGTACCGGTGACAAAAAAAAAAAAATCAAAATAAAAAATTTAAATTAATAATATTTATGACAATTTTATTTTGATTTAGAGTGCCCATGGAGTTTTTTTCCATTCTTCTCCATGGGTCCTACTGCGCTTTGGTGCATGGGCAACTACCTTCACCTTTCTGAATGATCGACTCCTTAACAATTCAGATAATATTAAATAAACTAAATGCATTGAGTTTGAACACCATCTAACTATAATTCCAGTTACCACTCCCAAACGAAGCACTACCACATAAAGCAGAACAGTCGCAGCGAGTACTACCTGTCGGACAAGCACTGCTGCGCCAGCATCCCCGAGCTCATCAACTACCACAAGCACAACAGCGGCGGGCTGTGCTCGCGCCTCAAGACCACGCCGTGCGACCGGCCCGCGCCGCCCACTGCCGGACTGTCGCATGGTCAGTACGGTTAGTCGCAACGTCGTCATTATCATTTTCTAACCATTACTAACGCCATTTGTGAGCGGTACTACTAATGGGATTTACTATCCGTCTTTTCTAAAGGTGGAGGACTACGGTCAATCGATGTCAGAATTGATCGACTCAAAATATGGCACCCAATTATGACAAAATAAAGGGTAGTAAGGATATCGACACGCAACCTGCAGGCGCGGTCGCAGCCAGATTTTGAGGGACAAAGACTACCTACATGTTTATGAGAAAATTTCTTATATTTTCGACAAAAGGCACTATTTTAAGCTTTACGTTTACGACTTTGGGGGGGGGGGTGCGTCATGACCGCTAGGACCTAACCCCCCTCGGACCGCGTCTGGCAACCTGTTGCTATGGATTCGGCATATGATTCTGAAACTCCCTGTGTTGAAAATATTCGTCGGTTATAAAAAAGAAATGACTGTTCCGTATATTTTGACCGCGTAAGCACTTTTCTATGAAACAGCAAATTGTTTTTTTTTATAACCGACAAAAATATTACACACTTGGAGGTCTAGAATAATATGTTGAAATAATAGGTTACAGTTTTGGAGTCGATGTTTATGTCAAGATGTCATCGATTCACATCAATCGACCGAAGTCTACTAACACCCTGTAAATGAGCTTGATCGAAGGACTAACGCCTGTAATTTTACTTTCTTACTAACTAAAGTCACGTCCTGTGTTCTAGCACAGGAACTAGACTGTCTGAGTTATTTTTGGTATTAATAATCAGTTGAGTAAATGGTTTCTCATTATGAGAACTTTTACTTGGTTGTAATATTTAAAAAGATAACCGAACTTAAGTTTAACGCGTAACGAAGTTTTTTATACTTATATGATACTAGCTGACCCGTGCCCACTTCGTTGGGCGGTAAACATTTTTGCTTGTAATAAAATTATGAGTGTGGTTCGGTTAGTACTGATTGCTATGATTTATTTCCTGACTGCCAAAAGGAGGGTTATGTTTTTACTGCATATGTATGTATGTATTTGCATGCACATTGGGCTATATTACCGGGTTTCATATGATAGACGTAATAGGCTTCGCCCCTTCCCCCACAGCTACCAAGACGACGCCATCGCGCGCTGTCCCGTTGGCCGAACATTACATTTAATTTCTCGCGTATTTGGTATTCTAAATTATCTCTTAAACAATGTAACCAAAAAACATAGTGCAAAAAACGAATTTAATCTAAATAAAATTTCCTTGGTGATAAAGCAATTTATTTCTAAATAGATTAACGTGTTGTGTATGAAAATAACCGTCTAATTGAAATATCACTCAATAGATTACGACGCGGTCGTGGTTCCATACTTATGTCGTATTATCTCTTTAACCATTCGTCCAAATTATATGCAGTAGCAAGGGAAAGTCTTTTGTTTTAAGCATTTGACACAATAAACTTATTACATATACATAATCTAATACCTTTAAACGAGCAATTCTTAACGGCTCCAACGATTGTCATGAAATTTAGTATGTATGGGGTTTCTGATGCGATAAATGGATCTAGCTAGGTTTCATTTTTAGAAAACGTCAAACCAAAAAGAAAAACCGAGCAAAGCTCGGTCATCCAGATATTTGTTGATAATATGACCAATAAACATGACCTAACGATTTAAATTATTTTTTAAATATAAAAAAACTACTTTTTGTGACTTAAATATAAAGGTTAGACATACGCTGTCGCTGATTTTTTTTTTGTAGGCATTATCAAGCTCTACAACTTTTCTCTAAAACTCAATCATATATCTCTCATCGTTAAAGCAGCGTTCGTAAGAAACGATTTCGACTGTTTTTTCTCCGACTTACTTAGCAAATCCGACTACCACGAAAACGTCTTTTTATTTTTCGGGTTAATATAGAGCCTATGGCACTCACAAATAACGTGGCTCTCTATTGGTAAAAGAATTTTCAAAATCGGTTCAGTAGATCCAGATATTACCCCCTGTTTATTACCTCGGAAACTCACAAACTTTACCTCTTTATAATATTAGTATAGATACACCTTGCGGTAAACATCATCGTGTCATTGAAATGGTAAAAAAAGGATTCCCCGGATCTCTTGTAAAATTACAGTAATTATTTGTTTCCGGCGTGACGTGCAATCATCGCATTCCTACGTCTATTTACAAAGTATATATACGTGTCTTAATGCTACGAAAATGAGTCTGCATATGTTCTGAGCTCTGACTACTACAGAAGCACGTAAACGAAATCAAATTGTACGAAACTGAGGCCCTAGTGTGAGCTTCATTTAACCATCTACACCAAACGCAGTGGGCGCGTTTGGCGAGTCTGCACTTTCAAACTAAGAGTCAGTCACTGACTGGAGCTCTACGGCCCAAATTAACCGCTATTCTAACTTTATTCGCATTATTTGAACAGACTGGTAAAAAAGCTCGAACATCTATTTCCAGACAAATGGGAGATCGACCCGTCAGAGTTGGTGTTACTGGAGGAGTTGGGAGCGGGCCAGTTCGGCGTGGTGCGGCGCGGCAAGTGGCGCGGCCGCATAGACACTGCCGTCAAGATGATGAAGGAGGGCACTATGTCTGAAGATGACTTTATTGACGAAGCCAAGGTTATGACGTGAGTATCCATATCTATATCATATTATAAATTGCAACACTTTTCTTCTCTGTCTGTGTGACCGCGGTGTTCTTCTAAACGTTGCAATGGATTTTGATACTCTATATAGCTCCATCGCTTTGGCACACTGTAGTAATATTAAAGTAATGCTGCTATGCTGCCACCAGCATACAGTGCAGTTGGGAACATACCACCAGCTCCACAGCTGGTGGTATGTTCCCAACTTCGATAGTACAGCAAGTGTACATAAGTGGACGGGTGGACCGTCCGCTTTTTGCTATCAATCCTACTTATAAAATAACCACAAAAGTTTGTGAGGATGGATGTTTGTTACTCTTTCACGCAAAAACTGCTGAACGAATTTTGATGAAACTTTACAGTAATATCCTACTAATATTATAAATGTGAAAGTTTGTGAGTATGGATGTAACCTGGAATAACATAGGATACTTTTTATCCCGGTACTACGTTCCCGTGGGATAGTTTTCGACGTCAACACGGGCGAAGCCGCTGGCAAAAGCTAGTATTTATTATAAAGGTATCAGTGATGTTATCAATAACATGGTCCATACGGCACATATCATCTTCTACTTTTAATACGTGAGATACGCAAGCACTCCATGACGAAGGGGTCACATTACTAACCCCCTTCAAATATTTGTTTAACTTCTTTCATCTTAACGGATTTATTATTTTTTGCGACATACCCCACTACCTGTGCCCAAACTAAATCTAATAGGTTGAGTTTTATATATAAATGGTTTAGTTTAAAATTAAACCATTTTTATCATTTGTTCTTTACGCAAAATCGTTCACTACCCCAACACACACAGTTTTAGTATGGTAACATTATTTTTCTTTGAACTGTCAAGTTACTGAATACAAATAAAGTCGAACTTTACTATTTACCACTATAGTTGTAAGGTTGATGAAATAGATCAAATTACTATGTAAAAATAAAATATTGAACAAATGCGAAAGGTGCTAGTAGCCAGTGATTTTTTTTTTTTTTTTTTTTCTGGGTGGGAAATCATCAAATAACTTCTCCCGCTCTGGGTGGAGCGGGAGGGCGTGTCAGACTTTTACTGACTAAAACCCACCCGTGTTCCCTCAGTTGCCTGTGTGCCAGGGGCGGCGGTATCTCTTTCAAACAACCCGCACCCCCGGCAGGCATCGGCCCTTGCGGGCCCCTCTGTTGCTGCTGACATCTCTTTGAGGCGCGCGTGGAACACAACGCGCCGTCGACCCGGGCTTGGTCCTTACCGGACAGCGAGGTACCCATTACTCGCCGTCCGCAAGCCCGTGCCTACGGTGGCCGGGAATCAGCCTGGGATTCCCGACGCCCAGGGCGTCTCCTGCGAAGGCCACGGCTGTGAGGGCGCATGTACTGCATCTCCCTCACGTGCGCCGCCTCCCTCTTTGCGAGCATAACTGCTTCGCTGAAGGAGGCGACTGCCAGCCATGCCCTCTCGCTCCGTACCATGGCCTGGACCAGGGTCGGACGCGAGAGATCGCCGCCGCCGATCACCTGCACGAGGACACGGCGTTGCTCCGCCCAAGCTGGGCAGACCTCCACCGTATGCTCCACCGTGTCCTCTGGGCGATCTTCGCAATGGAAACACCCGGGCGTTTCCTCCCGCCCTATCCGAAACAGGAACCTCCCGAAACAGCCATGTCCGGTGAGGACCTGTGTCAGGCGGAAGGTGAGGACGCCATGCCGCCTCTCAAGCCACTCCTCAAAGAGGGGACTTACCGCCGCAATCGCGGCGTGCCCAGCACTGGGTTGCGACAATCGTACTTTCCACGTCGCCATGAGATCCTGCCGGAGCTCTGTCCGCCGTGCCGCGATTTCCCGCGGCAGCGGAGTTACGCCCCGGCGTTTGGCCTCCTCGCGCCACTCCCAAGTGAGCGCGAGGACGTTTGCCTCCAGATCCCATGGCGGTAATCCGGCAAGGAGGCCCGCCGCCTCACCGGAGATCGTGCGGTATCCCCGGATCATCCGGATGGCCATGACCCTATGGGCCGCCTTCAACCGGCGTGCTGGTTGGCGCCTCAATGTAGGCGCCCACACCGGCGCCCCGTATAGGGCCATGGCCCGCACGACCCCCGCGTAGAGCCTCCGGCAGGAGGCGTTTGGCCCCCCTAGATTGGGCAGGAGCCGCTTCAAGGCAGCCCCGGCCCGCTCCAGTCTGGGAGCCAAACGTCGGAAGTGTTCCGCGAAGTTCCACCGGCTGTCGAGGACGAGTCCTAGGTACTTCATCGTCGACTCGACGCCGATGTGAACCCCTCCCACCGTTATCTGGGAACCCGTCAGTGGCGCATTCCGAAGACCATGAAACCACATGGCCTCGGACTTGTGCAAGGCCACCTCGAGTCCCAGTTGCCGGATCCTATCGACGATTGTCGCAACTCCGTGTGTCGCTAAGTCGGCCGCCGCCTGGTACGACCTCCCTTGCGCCAGGACCAGCGTGTCGTCAGCGTAGCAAACTACGCTGACGCCGCTAGGGAGGTCGGCGCGCAGCACCCAGTCGTATCCGATGTCCCACAGATGCGGCCCCAGGACCGATCCCTGTGGGACACCGCACGACATCTCTCGCCGGTTCCACTCTCCTAGGTGACCGGGGTAGATGACGGCCCTGTCCGTCAAATAGGCCTCGACCACACGACAGAGGTAGGTCGGCATCCGGTGGTACCGGAGTGCCTCCCTTATGCAACTCCAGGGCAGGGTGTTGAAGGCATTGGCGATGTCCAGAGACACCGCCAAGACGACCCCACCCCGGGCCACAGCATCCAGCATCCATTCCAGCACAGTAGCCAGTGATATCGCTACTGTCTAGACGTCAACGCCATTGACAGATTTATTTGAGGTCTTTGGTGCACATCAAGTTTGCATGCCACAACATGGAATAGGGATACAATAGAATTACACTCATTTTTGAAGTGTCTTAATTAGATTCTAGAGTGCTAATAAACCGCAAAAACAAAATTTTTAATCGGTTTAAAGTTAAGAGTATTCATTCCACGCGGGCTGGCAACAACTCAATTATAGTAGTTTTTCGTGATTATTTTATTAAATACAAACAAAAGTACGATTTTTTTTCAGCCAAGCACTAGATCGTTGGTATTTATAATTATTATCTTTCAAAAAACATTTAATCATACTTAGTAATGCAAATAGAAAATAATTGGCGGTATGTCGATTTTTATAACTAAATACCAAAATAACTGTAAAAAAATTAGCATACAAACTTGAAAATACCAACGATCCAGTGCATGGCTGAAAAAAATGTTTACTTGTTTGTATTTAATAAAATAATCACGAAAACCGCCATAAATGCGCTGTTGCCAGCCCGGGGAGCAAGAATGCTCTTAACATTTATTTTGTTGTTTCATGAACTGACGTTTTCCGACTGCATTTTGCATAAGCTATCTCAATAATATAGGTACATATTTTTTGATTTTTCTGATATAGAGTAAAATACCCTATTAAGGTAGGGTACGCACGGCTACGGATTATACATGAGAATAACACATAAGCTACAATTTATAAAGATTTTGTGTGATTTGGCCATATTATTACGTTAAGTATCAAGTAGGTCGGAAGAATGTCTGCATTCTGAGAGCTATCTTGGCGTGCGCTGCCTAAACCGTTAGACTTACACCACGATAATGTGTCGTGGGACAGTTTTGTACTAAACCGTTCTAATCTAAACATTTTTAATTATAGCTAAAATAGTGAGCTATAAATACATTTAAATTGGATTTTTTTTACAATGCTCATTTTAGAGTATTAAGTTAATCATTATCAAAATTAATACCTTTATCGCTTTCGGTATTTAATGTTCATGAACTTTGTCTTTTACACTAAGTAATTCGGGCGAACAAAGTTACCACCACCACCATTTGACGGCACGGTTGGCGCAGCGGCTAACCGATTGACTGCTGCGCTGCGTGTCGCGGGTTCGATTCCCGCGCGGAACAAATATTGGTATGACCTACAAATAGTTGTTTCGGGTCTGGCTGTTTGTGTATGTGAGTTTAAATATTTGTAAACGCACCCACAATACAGGAGTAATTCCTAGTGTGGGGCAACGTTTAAAAAACAAAAACAAAAAAAACAAAAACCCTAAGAATAACCTGAGTGGAGCGTCAATAAAGGTTTGCCTGCCATGTTTGTTATGGATAGTCTGAAGCATGGGGAAAGACATAGGCTACTTTTTTATGAACACACCATGTGGACGAAGCCGCGGGCGGAAGCTAGTAATAACATAAAAGGTTACGTGGTTTCACTGCTAAATTACTCTAACCACAAGTGACGCTACTTACGGCATCGAATATGATTGAGTGTATTAATATTATGAAATTTTAGTGCTCCATAATTGCCCTATTGCCTTGTTTATCCTTTTAGCGGTTAGACCGCAACTTTACAAATATGACACATTTGTATATAATGTGTCGCACAATAATAGTACATTATATAATGCTCAATTATTTACACGTGTTTCATACGACGTTTTTCAACACTTCAGTCTTGCATTGTAAATGGGTCTTCTTCCCCCTACGTGAAGTCGACATTTATGAAAATAATTAATCATACACCGAAAACGTTAAAAAATATTTATGGAAAATGGGGTGCAGGTTTTGTTTTTGCCGCGCGCCACGCTAGCGATGCGCGCGCTGGTGTAAATAACGGTACTGGCAAAACCGCTAAAAAGCCTATATAAAAATTCTTTGCAGAGATTGAAAACATAAGTAAAGTAAAAACTATAGTGTGCTAAAGTAACGTAAAAAAACAGAATGTTTAATAAGTTGAGTTATGAACCTAAATGCGTTGCCATAAGAATAACTTTTAAAGTGAACAAGCAAGTATGATGAAAAGCATATTATTGTATTGGTGTCCAGTATAAAAGTAACCTTCACAATAACTGATTTCAGGAAACTTCAGCATCAAAACTTGGTCCAGCTGTACGGCGTGTGCTCCAAGCACCGCCCCATCTACATCGTGACGGAGTACATGCGGCACGGCTCCCTGTTCAACTACCTGCGCCGCACCTCGCCCGACCAGCTGGGCCCTGCCGTGCTACTGGACATGTGCATACAAGTAACATGATCTAGCACTTTTAAATAATACAACAACTGCCTCGTTGCTCTAGTGGTCGCAAATGCTACTGCTAAGCATAAGGTCTTGGGTTCGATTCCCGGGTTGGGTAAAATGTTATTGTTTTTTTTTTTGGATTTTGTCTTCGCAAGGTTTCTACATTTAGCCAATGTCACGTTTGGTATTGTGTTTTTCATCTGAAATTTCTCAGCAGCTGCTTAGAGGCCATCCATAAATTACGTCACATGTTAAGGGGGGGGGGGGTCAAAAGCTTTGTGTCGTCACATGTTAAAATCTAAAATACAAAAACTTGTAATTTATATGTAATCGAACAATTTAAAAATATTACTACGTCGCTCTATATTTATAAGGCATGTAGCTTTAAGTAGTTAGCGAGTGCTGTATTTTATTTTTTCTAGAAAATCTGCGGTTAGAAGAAAGAAGAAAGAAAAGTGCGTTTATTGGCATTACAGCGTATAAAATCTTAAAACTATAAATAAAACACAACAATGTTATTAATGCCAAAGGGGCCTCAGCTCAGCATAATGTCAAGTGGCTACACAGTATGCACCACCTGACGCTGATTTTCAGCTGCAACCCACGAGTACCTTACGCTCGAATAATAAGTACATAGTGAACTGTGTGTCCGTAATAATAAATGAATAGAGTTAAAAATAAATTAAAATAAAATAAAGAAAATGTTGTGGCATACATGTGTTTGAGAGTAGGCGTTGTGTTGTGATGACTGAAAAACTAGAATAAATACCCAATATTTGCTTATTATCTACAATGAAATAATAAATAGAAAGTTCCTACCTTTAAGACAAAATCGTTTGACTGCGTTGTCCTTCTTAACTACGAAACAGATTTTCATGAGGTTTTCGTTTAATAACAGATGACGAATAAAAATTAAATAAGATTTGAAATTGAAAAATAATAAAATCGGAAAGTAATAAAAGGAATAAATTATTTTAAATGGCAGATATGTCGGCTCTAACATTTTCGTAACCTTTTTGATGGTTTAGAAGAAATATTTTTAATTTCATTTTGAAAGTCGAGCAACTTTTACTAAACTTTATGGGAGGAGGGATATTGTTCCAGCATTTGGTAGCTGCGTAACGGAAACTACCTCTAAAAGCCGCCGACTTGTGCTGTGGGATGGAAAGTTGTTGGGAACATTTTCTTCCCTCACCGATTTTGTGTCTTCTTGTCCACGATAGTCTTTCATATAAATAAGAAGGGGAGTGAGACTTAATAACACCAAAGAGTAGGCTCGCCAAGTGGAGTTTACGTCTAGCTTTCATTTTTAAAATGTTGTACTCATTTAAGAAAGGTGTAACATGTCCTCTAAAGGGAACTTTAAAACAAAACCGTGCACAGGCGTTTTGAAGTCTTTGGATAATTTTTTCAGTTTTTGACAGCAGTCGTTGGCCATACACTGCGTCCGCATAATTTAACTTTGATAAAACCAAAGACTCCACCAGCAGGACTCGCAATTCTTCACTAAGATAGGGACGGGCTTTGTATAAAATCTTAAGTCTATAATAGCAATTACGAAAAGACTCGGACACGTTTTTGTGAAAACGAAGTTCCGTGTCCATGATAAGACCTAGATTACGTGCTTTGTAGACCCGTTCAATAGGCTCCCCCATAACAGTGACACAGCCGGCACAGGGTTTAATTTTACCTAACTGGTTCTCGGTTCCAAAAAGCATATACTTGGTTTTTGTAGGATTCAAGGCAAGCGTGTTGGCATTCGACCATTGCACTATGTTTTCAAGATCGGTATTAAGATCATTTAATGCTTGTTCATAGTCTTCCGGCTTAAATGATATATAAACTTGTGTATCATCGGCATAAATATGGTATTTGCATTTATTTATATGTTTTATGACATCGGCGCAATACAAAATAAACAATACTGGGCCAAGAATCGAGCCCTGTGGAACCCCCTTCTTACTGAGCGCTGTCTAGAGACAACTGTTGAGCCGTCCGCCCGTCGTATTTCAACAAATTGCGTACGATCGCCAAGATAGCTCTCAAACCATTTTATGGTATCCAGGTCGAATCCATAAAAAGCCATCTTGGATAACAATAGAGGAACGTTAATACAGTCAAAAGCGCGTGAAAAATCAAGCAAGACCAAAAGAGTGCACAACCCATTATCTTGAGCTGACAAGATATTGTCTGTAACATTTTTAATTTAATGGTTTTAATTTAATTACTTCTAAATATAAAATTGAAAAATATGTGACTTTACACAAGGGGTGAGGGGGTTTCACAAGTGTGACCACCTATGACAAGGACGAGGGGAGTTAAAAAACCATAAAATTTGTGTAACGTAATTTATGAATGGCTTCTTAGGTCTGAATTTGTGCCCGATTGATGGCATTGTTCCGTGTGGGTGCCGGACGTAAAAGAATTTCACCATACCATTTCTCCCCGTGGATGTCGTAGAAGGCGACTAAGGGACTTACCAGAGAATGGGCAGCAGCTTTTTCTATGCATTTGACCACAATACTGCGATCGCCAATCCGACTGCCAAGCGTGGCGATTATGGCAAATCCCTCCCTTTTGGGGGAGGCTTATGTCCAGTAGTGGACGTCTGTCGGCTGATATGATAATGATGATGATGGCAATTGCCATCATCATCATTACGTATGTAATCGTATGAAATAAGCGGCGAGCGTATTGGCTCGCCGCTTATTACATGGGGCTTAAACTTCGAGAGCGCACACACACCTCTCCTGCCAAATAAAGATAATAAATGAAACAGTGGAAATTATAACTGTGTCTTTCATGGGTTTTTAAAACCCAACAGAACTGGCGATATATGGGTGTACTAACAAATATGTATTTACAGAATTATAATAATTAAATTATCAATACAGGTCGTATTGATGATTTTCAAGTAATGTTGCCTAAATTCATACACTTAACCCTATTGATTGATATTCCAATGAAATAATCAGTCAAAAAAGTTCTGTAAATACACACTTGTTATGGTGTTTTTTTTTTGAGGGTGGAATATCATCAAATAGCTTCTCCCGCTCTGAGTGGAACAGGAGAGCGTGTCAGACTTTTACTGACTAAAACCCACCCATGTTCCTTCAGTTGCCTGTGTGCCACGGTATCTCTTTCGACCACACTCGTTACAGTCACGAATCGAATTTTGCTAACATACAATCTGACACTGACCTGGAAATTGCAAAAAAGTAAGAACATTTGATTTACGCGCGATATCCCGCACTTCCCCCATAAATAAATTTGTGCCGACTGTCGACACTACAGAATAAAATATCACGTTTGCTAAACGAAACATCTGTATTTCAGGTTTGCAAAGGAATGGCGTATTTAGAAAGGCACAACTATATTCATCGAGATTTAGCTGCAAGAAATTGTTTAGTTGGAGACGAGAATGTTGTAAAGGTACGTTGGCTGCGTTGTGCAAAGTGATCGGAATAGGTAGAGCTATTTTACGTACTTGCGACGAGCGTACGATATGTTCTCATAGTATGGACTATGGACACTCCTGAGATCCCGGGATACAGTGTGATTTTTTTTTGTGATTATTAAAAGTTTTTCTGTGTGTGAATATGTGACGGGGAACCTTTTGTTTGAATAACTAACAAGGTTAACCAATCAGGTGTTTTAAGGTTTTCGATAAATTATACAGTCTTATAATAACAAAAAGGAGCGGAAAAAATCATCTTGGAAAATTTAAAATACCAGAGGCATGCCCAGATGTCCATATATCAAGAGCGCAAGCTTAATGAATGGTGTGTGTACCCCTCAGGTGGCCGACTTCGGCCTGGCGCGCTACGTGCTGGACGACCAGTACACGAGCTCGGGCGGTACCAAGTTCCCCATCAAGTGGGCCCCACCGGAGGTTCTCAACTACACGCGCTTCTCGTCAAAGTCCGACGTCTGGGCCTTCGGTTCGTTACTACTTCTGTTTATATCACAACCTTTCTTGAGGAACTTTGTTTGTAGTAACATATTAAATTTGTTCACTGATAGACTACTCACAGACGTAAACTGCTGCATGAAATTTTATGAGTTCCTTTGATAAACAAGGTCAAATTATGTTAGCTGGCAATACTTTACCCATGTGTGGGTGGGTATCGATATCAAAACTTACGTCATACTCACTTACATGTCTTACTGATGGTGGCGCGTGTGTTGGATCATTCGGCTCCCTACAAAATGGTTGAGCTGGATGGTGATGATCTACGTGTCAAGTTCGTGAACGGGCGCTGTCGGTTGAGACTGGTCATCTAACTTCCAGGGCTTATTTTTATCCTGTATTTAGAATTGTTTATAATTTTTTTTACATTGTTCTCACATACAGAAGCAACAAGAATAATGTTCCCAAGATTCAACAACAACTCAACAACTCATTCAACTTGATTTTAAAAGAGTGTCCGTGGAGTTTCTTGCCCGTTCTTCTCCATAGAGATCTATGTTTTGGAATGGGCAACTAGCTTCAACTTTCCAACTGATCGACTTTTTGACAATTCAAAAGTGCCTGAAAATGGTTTAATTGAAATAAATGCTTTGAGTTTACGAAAGAAAGATTGCTTAACTTTCTTCGTTCCGACTTTCCATGACAATGACATGTACACATGGCTACACATCAAGCTATACATTTCCATTATAAACAGTGGCGTGCACAGAGTTTTTAGACAGGGTAGGCAGAAATGTAAAAAAAGGCATGACGATTGATGAATTTACGATTGACTTTACCTTTAGTTTGTACACACGGCTACACATCAAGTTATACATTTCCAGTTTACGCTGATCTCGCACTGTACGGAAATCGTACACAATGCGAGATCAGCTTATACTGGAATTGTATAGCTTGATGTGTAGCCGTGTGTTCCTATTAATTGCAAATCTGGTGTACAACTTTTTTTCAAGGTCACTAGATTTTTTTGCACAGATAGATAGTTTTGAAAATGCAACAACTTTCACAGTGAATATCATCTATTTTCCACACTATTTATCAACGTTAAACCAAACCAAAACAAATAAATCAAAACAAACAATGGCGTCGGAATTCCTCGGAATATGAAAATAATACGACAAAAAACAATGAAAAAATGCTACTTTTAAAAATAGACGCATAACCAACTTTGCTCGGAACACTTCGGTAAGTTTCGTAATTCGTCTCGTTGTATAAAATCGTAAAACGCCAATGACTACCCTGTACGGTTGTGTGCGTTATTTATTACATTATGTGCCACGTGTGTATAGGAACGCACACTGAATAAATCTGCATGACCACAAGAGTACACATTGTTCGTGTCTCTCCCGAGGCACTCAGCGGCGCTAGTACAACACAATGCCAAGTTGCGTCAAATTGTACGAACGAACGGGGTATTGTATCGATGATCCTAATGATACGACCGACGCTCGACAGGTGGCGCTGATTTATGAATAAAGATTTTTTGTTCATTGATAAAATAATATTAGTTTTACATATTTATCTGATTTAGGTAGGCAGGTAGGTAGGCAGTGTCTTCCTGTCTTTATGGACTGCAGGCCACAGTATAAGCTGATCTTGCATTGTACAAGATTTTCGTACAATGCGAGATCAGCGTATACCTACTGGAAATGTATAGCTTGATGTGTAGCCGTGTGTACATTAAGGCGACCAAACGACTGTTATGTTAAGGTTTTTGGAAATTCGTAAAAATATCTAAGTTCCACAATAAATTACAAAAACAGCTGATCGATTACTGGCATTACCATCGAAAGATGATATTTTTTTGTTTGTTTTCTTTCATTACTTTTTGTCAATGGAAACTTGTATCGGCTACACAAGCCGTGAATGAATGGTAATAAGTTGCCTCTTTCAGTTTAAATGAATAGTGGCTGCCTACATGCCTTTTAAGGTAGAAGCATTTCAGAACGGTAGACTTGCTAATTTAATTAACGATTACCTGTTTATACTTTTAGGTGTACTAATGTGGGAAGTATTTACTTGTGGGAAAGTACCGTACGGCCGGATGAAGAACTCTGAAGTAGCAGACATGGTTCAGCGAGGAATGTTGCTCGAAAAACCCAAGGGCTGCCTCAACGAAATATACAATGTGAGTATCCTGCTGCCATTTTTATTATTTGACCTTTACTAGTTGACCTGACATGAGTTTTTCCCGAATTGATTAATTTTCCGTCAAATTTTTCCAATATTTATTATAACAAACCTAATTCGGACTATTATGATAATTTAAAAACAAAAAAGTGCCAAATCGGTCCAGCCGTTCCCAAGTGATGCACTTACCAACGAACAGCATTTTGTGTTTATTTATCTTCTAGCAAGTTAGGACATGTAATACCTTTTGAAGTTACAACATTGAGTAGACTGTTGCATAAAAACTACATTTAATTGCGTTGACAACAAGGATCAAAATAGCATGATTATACCTTTGACGAACGTCGAGTTGACATTAATCTAAAACCTTTTTAATAGCCTGCTTATTTTGGCAAATATATATTAAAAACAAATTGCAAAAAACAACAACATTTGAATTTTGTGGCCTATCCTGGCGCTCCCACTAAGACAAATATATTTTGGAGGTGCCTGTAAAAATGAATACGGGCTCTTGTTGGTCAGGTCGAAGGATAAGCTATGACTGCCGCGGGTCATCCATTATATATTTTCCATTCCATGTCTCAGAAAGCACGTTAAGCCGTTGGTCCTGCCAGTCATTTGTAGACAGAAAATCGTTAGGAGTAATCGGAAGCCCAGTCTTACCAAGGGATATCGTGTTACCCATTAATTGGTTTGTGGACGTCAGATAGTAGTTCCATGTAAAATATTGTTATTCAGATGCCTCCAGGGCGATGGTAGACAGATTGATTGAGTGTAGAAATGATTGTGTTCTGCCGGCGCAGGTGATGCGGCTGTGCTGGCGCCGCTCGCCCGAGGAGCGGCCGTCCTTCCGCGCGCTCAAGGAGGAGCTGGGCGTCATCGCGCACTCGGTGCTGGCCGACTGACTGCGCCTGCTGCTGCAGCTGCTGCGGCCCGCGCCCGCCGCGCCCGCGCCCGCCGCGCCGGCGCACGCGCACGCGCCCGCCGCATTCTGACCGCCGCCTGCTCCACACGCTCAGCCGATTTTTTACGCACTGCTTAGCGCCGAGAGTTGAAAATGCAACAGTGTATTTTTTTGACGCACTCTGTTGGACTCTCAATGCTCAGCTCACCACCGAGAATTGAACATATTGCACGATAAAAAATCACAGCCGACGGACGCAGCGGGTCCCGCCTCACGTACGCGGGCGCGAAGGCCGCGGGTGCGTGTGTCGGAGAGAATGGCGACGTGGCGAGGTTACCGTGAGCGCCCCAACATTTGGACTATTCAAATTTTCATGATATAGATTCGGATATCAGATTCGATGTTTATTTTGTGATTTCGGCCGCGTTACTCGCGTATTTGGAATCTCTCGCTCGTGAACGACGGCAGTTTTATATCCCCGAAGATGTTCACGATGAAGGCGAACAGAAGCAGACATCGGATTCCGACAATAACGCAGATCTATGACACGGAATTGATCTCACAATAGGAATTGACATATTATACCCGTATACCGCGCGAGTAATCGTTGGTGCCGGCCACTGCCACTTTAGGGTTTCAATAACAAGTATTTTTTAGAAGCTTCGAGTCGTCTTTCTAAGGACAGTAAAAAAGGAGGTAAAGAATACAGGTAGAATACACTTAGTCCTTACGAAGACTACTGGATTCAAAATAATAAACGTTTGTTTTATACGTAGAAAACTTACATATAAAACTGATGCAATGTAATGTAAACATGCAAAAAGACAAGTTCAATCATTTATTAGTTTTCTGTTACCTTAAGCCGTTTAAGTGTACTTTAGCTATGATTTTGGCTAAAATTAGATAAAAACTCATTTTTACATCCTCATATCATTATCCATGGTAGTTTTATTGTAAATATAATACTGTAGCTATTTAATATACTAGTCGGTACATACACAGCGACGTTATACTTTGTACAATGCCGTCGGCGTTTAGTTCGCACATCACGTTTATCTGAATATCCTTTCCTCGTATGTTCCTACACAAGGCGCGTTTTCAATACATGTGTAACCTAGTTTCCCAATAACTCACTGTTTAGCTCACCGTTGTTTTATCTCGTAATCGTCACAAAATCATTCCAATTATTGATTGAATATATTTTTTGTACATTCCTTTTAAAAGTACTAGTCATTAAGAGAATTTAAAAAACCGTCTAAACATTTTATTGTGAAATTTTGAAATCAAAATTGTAAAAGGAATTAAGATAAATAAGTAAGTGTAACCACAACATAGCAATGAATAGTTACATAACAATTTGTAAATATATATTTATTAAATGAGACTCGGATATCTGTGTCCATTGCATGTTGTGTTACAATTTACTTATCTTGGGATATACTGAAATGGTGGTAACACTAGGAAAATGTGCCAATTATGTATAAACTTTTATTAATTTTAGGCATTTATGACTGAATAAAAATTCTCAATAAATAATAATTTTAGGTTCTTTTTTGGTTTGTAATTCAATTCAAATGGGCGTGAAATTCGAGTACCAGTATTTATAAAACATTTTTACAAAATGGTATTTTAATTCCATTAATTTATAAATAAATGTATTTTTTGTGATAAATCTTAATTTTTTAGTAAGTATTCTATAATAGGAACTATGAAGAAAAGACTACCTGTAGTTTTAAATTTTACAAAAACTGTACTAATGTAATATTCCAGAATTAGGAAACAGTACATAAAGGAGGTCAATCGAATTTTAACTGGGAGAACGGTTTAGATGTGATGTAGTAAAACTAATGAATTTAACGTTAAATAGGATATGTTTCTCCATAATATCACCCTAGCCCGTTCTGCCGATTAAGATATTGCCTGTAATAATACATGTCGCTCGATACATAGAATACTGCATTCAAATAAAATTCGCTACACATTTGTACAGCGAGTGTTTGTATAACTGTTTTGTAAAACTATTAAGTCAAGTAAAAATAATTATTAAATTGGTGTATTTTTATTATAACAACTAGCTTCTACCCGTGTCTTCGTTCGCGTGGAAGTCATAATATACTAAAATAACAGCCACAAATTTATAAAACTTTCGTGTATACAACGTTTGCAGTTTTGGTCTTATCAGCCTAAATTTACAGAATGTCGTGACTGCTGACGCATGACGCAGGAGCAAGCGCCGCAGTATGCGTTACCCAGGCCAGATGTTGTCGAAAATGGTCATTTGAATCTTATAGATAATTAGTTTTGCGGCTTCTGTAATTGTTGCGCACATTTTTAAATTTGTTGCGCTTATAGTTTTTTAATTATTTCACAAAAACATTTCCTGCTGGGGTAACGTTACCCCAGCCAGACCTTTTTCTTTCTAATGGGAATATTTAAATAATTACTAGCTATAAAATTAGTTGTCTAGATGAAGTAAATGTTGTGCCTTATTTTGTATTTGTTCTTTCATCGGTTGCGAAGTTATTCGAGATTTTGCTGGGGTAACGTTTTTGGTTTTGCTAGATCTTTGAAATGGTTAAGCGGATTCTTATCATATTTTGTACATGGCTTCTTAGGAATTAGTTTAAATTTGTTCTGCAATAAAAAAACCAAAATAATACATAGCTTAAAGGTTATTTCATTAAATAGAAAAACACTTCAATTGGTCCCAGCACTCTCAATAAGAGCTCTAAAGACGTATTTTAAACGTTATTTTAAAGCTTGTAACTGCCTTCAAATGTATGTGAAGTTTCATTAGTATCCTGTAAGTATTTAACAAGTTATGATGATATTGAGTTCTTCACGAGCACGGTCTTGATGCGCGCGGTGTTATTTGGCCACTGGATTGGATATATGAACTGAATGTTATGTCAATTATTAGTTTTTTAGTTCAGTTGTATATCAGTAAAATTTCAGCTCAGTACATTGGATAATTAATGAGATAATACGATTAAAGTCATCAGGAAGTGAATGACCGTGGTAACCCGACCAAGTTTAGGTGGTTACGAAAAAGCGAAAACGCAGAACATTATACTATCTTTTGAAATGTTTAGTATAATACACCTTACAATTTCGGTACAGACGCGTACACTGTTAAATACATTAATAATATAATAATATCTGTACTATGAAAACATTATTATTATCTTCCAGTTGCACAAACTTAACAAAAATCACTGATATAACATGTCGTTCGGTGGGACGCGGAAGGGGTGGGGTGAAGGGGCGCATTGTTTGCATATCGCACTAAACATGCTCCGTAATCACATAATTCATCTTGTAGAGTGCGCATGCGTTTCGGCAGTTCCGTTTCCTGTTTTTGCAAATATTTATAGAGTGCGTGAGAGCTAATGTAAAATAATAAGTGTGGCGAATTACTGCTAATGTGGAGTGCTTCTATTGATGATCATAGTTATGGTGCAGGCTGCTTGATGAATTCACGAACAAGGTAAGCTTGTATAATGTAACTACAGAAATAGTAGCAAAATTATTATTAATATGTACATGTTGTTAGGTACTTATCTAAAACTGTATTTTTTTAAGGCTTAAATATTTAAATTTAGGAACTTATTATTTTCTTTTCTTTCGTACTTAATTATTACCTAGACTGGAATTCTCAACAATGATAACGACATATTTATCCTTCGCTACATAGTACCTATAAAACAAAGTCGCTTCCCGTTTGTCTGTCCCTGTTTGCTTAAATCTTTAAAACTACGCAACGGATTCTGAAGCAGTTTTTTTTAATAGATAGATTGATTCAAGTGGAAGGTTTTTGTGTACAGGTATATTGTCAAAATATGACTTGGTTAATGAAATTCATGACTTAGCGACCGATTTTTATCGTTATCAATGTCGGGAGTCGGGACTACCGCAACAGGTAACATGTTATATAACACTACAACTCTATGTAAAATGTTATACAACATGTTATGTTATATAGTTTGTACGCACCGTAAGTTTAGTGTTAACTGAAAAAAAACCATTGTATATTATTTATTGTCTGTGATCATTACACAGTCCAATATGTGTATATTTAAATAAAAACTGTAACTGTGTACTGTGTATACTGAAATCTATAATTTAATTAAAACATATAGTAGAAAATTTCAAAATAGCAAAATTACTATCTGTAATTTTAATCTGTGATTGTTTTTAAGTATAAGTTTAATAATACTTTAAAAGTTCAATTGAAATGATTATATTACCTGTCAATAAAAATTATTTAATAATCACGTACTTTTTTTTTAAACTTGTGTACATGTCTGTACTAAATTTGTAACACTATCCTACATATTTTAGAAGGTACCATAATGTTTTGCGTTTTCGCTTTTTCGTAACCACCTAAACTTGGTCGGGTTACCACGGTCATTCACTTCCTGATGACTTTAATCGTATTATCTCATTAATTATCCAATGTACTGAGCTGAAATTTTACTGATATACAACTGAACTAAAAAACTAATAATTGACATAACATTCAGTTCATATATCCAATCCAGTGGCCAAATAACACCGCGCGCATCAAGACCGTGCTCGTGAAGAACTCAATATCATCATAACTTGTTAAATACTTACAGGATACTAATGAAACTTCACATACATTTGAAGGCAGTTACAAGCTTTAAAATAACGTTTAAAGTACGTCTTTAGAGCTCTTATTGAGAGTGCTGGGACCAATTGAATTGTTTTTCTATTTAATAAAATAACCTTTAAGCTATGTATTATTTTGGTTTTTTTATTGCAGAACAAATTTAAACTAATTCCTAAGAAGCCATGTACAAAATATGATAAGAATCCGCTTAACCATTTCAAAGATCTAGCAAAACCAAAACCGTTACCCCAGCAAAATCTCGAATAACTTCGCAACCGATGAAAGAACAAATACAAAATAAGGCACAACATTTACTTCATCTAGACAACTAATTTTATAGCTAGTAATTATTTAAATATTCCCATTAGAAAGAAAAAGGTCTGGCTGGGGTAACGTTACCCCAGCAGGAAATGTTTTTGTGAAATAATTAAAAAACTATAAGCGCAACAAATTTAAAAATGTGCGCAACAATTACAGAAGCCGCAAAACTAATTATCTATAAGATTCAAATGACCATTTTCGACAACATCTGGCCTGGGTAACGGACACAGCGCCGCACAGTTGTCCGTGTGAAGAGCAGTCGAGGTGTCCGTGTGGAGCAAGAGTCCTGATACCCGAAGCCTTCACTAGCAATTTCCCGTTGCTTGCGAAGTGTTTCGTTTTTAGTGGATTAATGAACGCCTGCATTTACTCAATTTGTATCAGTGGATCAATAGGCCATTAGGCACAATACACAACACAATACAACAGATTATTTCAGACGATCCCGTCTCACTAAAATAATTTAACAGTAGATTTTAAACACCCAGTAACAAACATTCAATCTCAAAACTATTGAATAAATTAAAGTAGGCAGGTACACTTTAGTCCTAGGAACCACCTAAATTTAAAAACGAACGTTAATAGTGACTCAACCATAATTATTTAGGTACATATCTATATTAATTTGAAGCATTGATGACATCAATGGTCCAATCGGTCGTGCAATCTCCTAAGTGAGACACGTGATTTGCACGTTGTTTTCGTGACCTTCAGGCCAGCCTATAGGGGCCATTCGAGTATTTACATAGGCAGATTTTCTGCAATTATTAACCCACCCCTCCCCCTTGTCGGAAAAAGTAAGCAAAGCTCTTAAATTGCTCACGTAAACATTGGTACACACGGCTACACATCAAGCTATACATTTCCGGTTTACGCTGATCTCGTACTGTACGGAAATCCTATACGCTGCCAGATCAGCTTATACTGGAAATTTATAGCTTGATGTGTAGCCGTGTGTTCATGCATTTTTCAATGTGTTCTGGTTTATTTATTGATTCATGTGCAGCAGTTTAAGTCTAGAAATAAGCTTATAATAGAGGACTTTAACGTATATAGATAATATTTATTTAAGCAAATTTTATTGAGATGGTATTCAGTTATTATAATCTTTATAATTTAACGAACAAAACAAACTAAAAAAATAATTGGTATATTAATTGCAATTAGCAGTATTCAGTCCATCACACACGAATCCATGACTTAAGTTTTCGATGACATTGGATGTTTGCTGCTCAATGTTGTTTCTGCTCACTTTCGTGTGATTTTGGATAACGTCATCGTTTTCCCATGTGTTCAAACCAAAATCGACAAAATTTTGTAGAAAATCCACAAAACTAAAAAAATAAATACTGCTGACGTAATCACCATCCATACCCCTTCATCCCCCATGTCATCAAAAATAAGCAAAGCAAAGACCCCCCGCCCCTCTGTAGTGCTTACGTAATACTTGAATGGCCCCCTAATATAGTTTAGTTTTATCAAAAATAAGTCCAAGATGGCAAAATACACTTTAAATCCATCATGACAGCTCCGGCGGGATCTCATGGCGACGTGGAGAGTGCGATTGTCGCAACCCAGTGCTGGACACCTCACGATTGCAGCGGTAAGTCCCCTCTTTCAGGAGTGGCTTGCGAGGTGGCACGGCGTCCTCACCTTCCGCATGACCTCACCGGACACGGTTGTTTTGGGAGGTTCTTGTTTCGGATAAGGCGGGAGGAAACACTCGGGTGTTTCCACCGGGAAGAGCGCCCTGAGGACACGGTGGAGCATACGGTGGAAGTCTGCCCGGCTTGAGCGGAGCACCAGTGTCCTCGTGGAGGCGATCGGCGGTGGCGATCTCTCGCGTCCGGCCCTGGTCCAGGCCTGCATGGGTAGCCGCCACCTCCTTCTGCGAAGCAGTAATGCTCGCGAAGAGGGTGGCGGGGCACGTGAGGGAGGGGTAGTAAATGCGCCCTCACGGCCTTAGTCGCCGCAGGAGACGCCCTGGGCGTCCGGAATCCCAGGCTGATTCTCGGCTACCGTAGGTGCGGGCTTGCGGAGGGCGAGTAATGGGTAGCTCGCTGTCCGGTAAGGACCAAGCCCGGGTCGATGGCGCGTTGTGTTCCACGCGCGCCACCGCGCCTCAAAGAGATGTCAGCACCAATTTATGGGGCCCGCAAGGGCTGATGTCTGCCAAGGGTACGGGTTGTTCAGAAGAGATACCGCGGCCCCTGGCACACAGGCAACTGAGGGAACACGGGTGGGTTTTAGTCAGTAGAAGTCTGACACGCCTTCCTGCTCCACCCAGAGCGGGAGAAGTTATTTGATGATTTCCCACCCAAAAAAAAAGCCGACATGACGTTACATTAACTAGGACTTATATGCGCGTTTGGAACTTTGAAGCCCTCTCCTGTATAATTTGTCATCTGTAGTTAGGGGATTATACGTAGGGACCGTCGACATGACACCTTAACTTCATGCTTTACTGTGTACGTTCTACGAACTATCATATTTATACATAACTAGCTGACCCGACAGACGTCCTGTCTTAACTATGAATATTGAATTCGCATTATATCTATAAATATATTATGTCGCAGCCATCTGGTTAAATTAGCCAGCTAATTGGACGCCTAGGCGGTTCATTAAGGGTGCGTCCAGACCTGCCGAATGCGCCGCTAGCGAGCCGCTTGCGAACTGTGCGCGTGCATTTCATATTCGTAGCCTACGAACATGAAATGCACGCGCAGGTCGAAATGTTGTATGGCTTCCAAAATTATAAGTTATGGCAATTCATTTTGATGTAACTTTAGTTAAGCATGAGAACGTATAGGAATATAAATAAGTAGTCACCGAATGTCGATTACGCCAATTTTACGGTTTATATTTATTTGTTTATGGTAAGAAGATTCAATAAAAAATCATTTTTAATAAATGTTATCTTATTATACCTATTTGGTCAAACCGTTACCACAAAGTACTTTTAATGGCTTACTCTTCTAATAAGTTTTATTTAGGACAGTCTCGCACACACTTTTAAAAATGATTGCAAGAAAAACAATCAATCGTTGTGAAACGAAATTATAATTTTACAACTCTTCTTCTACTGAGTCTTCTCGATCAGTTTGGTTAAGAGTGTTTTTTACATCTTTGCTGTTGGGGTCTGCAAGGGCCGATGCCTGCCAGGGGTGCGGGTTCGAAAGAGTATGAGATACCGTGGCTACTGGCACACAGACGACTGAAGGAAAACGGTTAGGTTTTAGTCAGTAAAAGTCTGACACGCCCCTCCCGCTCCGCCCAGAGCGGGAGAGGTTATTTGATGATTTCCCACCCTCAGAAAAAGGAACCTAACTACGTACGTTAATTGATTGATGGTGCTAGGGAAGACTTAATATTTTATTTTATTTTACTTCGGGATAAAAAACAGGAGTACAATTAAACGTTATCTTACATTTCTAATATCTTACAAAAAAAAAACACACTTATTATAATACTAGCAACATTATCCACTTATTACTAATTTGTTGATTGTTAATGCTACGTGAGATAAAAACAAACAATACATGAATGTAAGGAGTGAAAGAATAAATGATTGATTGATTGAACGAATGCTTTCTAGTAACGAAATTTATGTGTTAGAAAAAGAGAATAAAAAGAAAAATACTCCAAGTAATAACATTTGTAATCAATAAATTTGCTAAGGATTTACCCTTAGTTGCCTAATTGGTTTAGACTTCACGTACTGCGAGATGTTATCTGAAATACGAATTGACTCCATCGCATCGCACCATACACCGCAATTATATACAGTAAAGAATGCCATAGACAAGTTTACTACCGTAATGTTAAAAGTAGTATGAATAGTACCAATTAATATCCTGTGGAAATTGATTCTTGATTTACTAGAACGAACATGAAGATCGTGTCTTTAAACTTAGTATGGCGTATCCCGCTCCGCCCAGAGCGGGAGAGGTTATTTGATGATTTCCCACCCTCAGAAAAAGGAACCTAACTACGTACGTTAATTGATTGATGGTGCTAGGGAAGACTTAATATTTTATTTTATTTTACTTCGGGATAAAAAACAGGAGTACAATTAAACGTTATCTTACATTTCTAATATCTTACAAAAAAAAAACACACTTATTATAATACTAGCAACATTATCCACTTATTACTAATTTGTTGATTGTTAATGCTACGTGAGATAAAAACAAACAATACATGAATGTAAGGAGTGAAAGAATAAATGATTGATTGATTGAACGAATGCTTTCTAGTAACGAAATTTATGTGTTAGAAAAAGAGAATAAAAAGAAAAATACTCCAAGTAATAATTCATAAAGCTAAGATAGAATCAACCACAGATTTCCTTCTTTGATGTGCTGTAAGATTAAAAATATCGATGTTTTCAAATTTAGCATTGTAGCAATCCACAAGTTGGCGCAGAGGAGCGCGAAAGCCAATTCAGTTTGTAAACGATTATCCATATTTTCAAAAACATAGCCTACAATAATAAGCAGATTTGTTTAAGTAGATCTTCGTTGGACGAATCCGTGCTGTTATAGTCTTGTGTAAAGTGGGATACATTTTAGTTATAAACCAGTCTCTCAAAAAAAGCTTCGACAAGGTAGATAGAATCGAGATCGGACGGTAGTTCACCACATCATCCTTTGAACCCTTTTTAAAGACGGGTTAAGTAAGCTGTTTTCCATACATCGGGAAAAACGCCTTCGCTGATACATTTATTGAATAGCATAACTGATTGGCAACACGTTTGAAAAACGAGGGAGGAATGCTATCAGGTCCGTCCTTTTGAAGGGTCTAACGACTTTAGCTTCTAAACTATAGAAGGCTCGATATTAATATCGTTGATAATATCACTATTTCCTTTATCACATTAAATACACATAAATTACATTTTTTAATATTAGAATATTTAAAAACATTTCAAAATATAAAAAAATATTAGCCCACTGGTATCGGGAACAGGGTCTAAGCTACCGGCGGTCAGGGCTCCAGAGAGAGGAACCTCCTAACAATGCGAGCCGTGTCCAGGAGTACCGCTTTCTGGATCAAGCCCTTGACCCAGTTGCCCAACGAGAGCCTCCTCAGGTGTTGGTCGAGGCTCTTGGCTATCAAGCCATTGGCTGTAACGACTATCGGTACAATGATCGCTGAGTCCACATCCCGCATGTCGATAACCTCGCGAGCCAAGTCAAGATACTTGATTTGTTTATCTTTCTCGGCTTTCACGAGGTTCTCGTCATGCGGTACCGTTATATCAACGATCATTGTACGCCGCTCTAGTCGATCCACCACCACTATATCAGGCTTATTGGCAACAGTAGTCCTAGGCTGTCAGTGATGATGGATCGATCCCAGTACAGTGTGATATGTCCATTTTCAAGATCTGGGTCGGGCACATACCTGTAGTACGGCACTTCTGATTCCACAAGGCTGTATTTCAGAGCATGTCGCTGGTGGATAATCCTGGCTACAAGGTTGTGTCTATGCAAGTACTCCTCGTTAGCTAGACGAGAATACTCGGAGATAGTGTGTCTTATTGATTCACCCGGACGGTGGCATGCCCGACAGATGTCAACCGTGCCGTCTTTCACAATAAATCTCCGGTAGTTGTTCGTCATCATAACTTCGTCCATAATTGCACAGATAAAACCTTCGGTTTCTCCAAAGAGGTCACCGAAACGCAGCCAGGCTACGGACGCTAGTAGGTCTACATCGGGTCCATGTAGGGCCCTGAAAAACGTCCGTGAAGCTCCTTACTCTGCCATACTTCCATGCGATCTTTAGTATCAAGCACTACAGGCTTGCGCCAGTTCTCTTTAGCCAAGGAGAGCGGGGCGAAGCCCTTGTACACCGCGACCACATCTCGATGCATCCCCACGTCGGCCTCTAGGAAATATTCCCTGAGACGGCATATCTCGCGATTATGGAGGGTCTTAGCGTTTAAGAACCCTCGACCTCCACACTTTCGCGGGATATACAGTCTCATTACCGATGACCGTGGGTGATGCATTCGATATGCAGTCAGCAGCGTACGGACCCTCCTATCCAGGGCGTCGAGTTCGGTCTGAGTCCATTTGAGTATGCCGAAAGAGTACATCAAAACCGGCATGACCCAACCGTTGAAGCGCGCCTTCAACGGTTGGACCTTGTTCCCGCCTGATAAAAGACTATTAAGTACTTTCTTCAGGCGGCCAAAGAAGCGCTCCTTCAACGATTGCTTCATGTCAGTAACATAGATGCCCAACGCTTCCGACATACCCCAATACTTATGGCTGCAGAGAGGGCTCGAAGGTTTATGGAATCCGAGAGTTGGGTTCCCACAGATTCCACAATCCCCCCTGGCTTTACACGCATGACCGCACATTTGTCCACACCAAAATCCATCCTGATGGCGCTACTGAAGGTTTCAGTTACTTTCAGTAGCTCCATCAATTGTAAATTGTTGGGGCAAAGAGTTTTAGGTCATCCATGTAGAGGAGGTGAGATATAACCTGACCACCTCTCCTCAGCCTATAGCCTATACCTGAATCCTCCAGTAGTTATTATATCACTATTATCGTTAAAGCTAGAAGGCGATTGCCATTTATGGACATCAAGTGTCAATGGGTCACACATTGATTGAAAATAGTTAGACAATAGTTCACAAGTATCACGGGGATCACTTCTGGAAGTACTCTTATATTTAACTTTGGATGGAATTCCTGAGTTATTCCGTTTACTAGCCACATAGCCCCAGAAGTGTTTGAGATTTTTGTTTGTAAAATGTGTTAACAGACTCCTGTGCTGGTATTTTTTTTAGCAAACTGTTCCAGTTAATTTCAGATAATCTGCTTTTATAAGATCGTAATTGCTCTTATTGTAGTTAAGTTTGATGATCGGGCAGCGTTTCATAAGTGAATATTCCAAGTCAGGGGAAGTCACAGCATAGTAAGGAGGGTGATGTAGACCCACGGGTACTAAATAATCGCTGGGTTGGTAAATATGGCAGTGTTCATTGCAGATAAGTAAATCCAATGTTCGGTTGCTAGCGTTTGTAAAATTATGATATTGCGTAGCGTTAAATTCGGCGATAAAATTTTCTAGATATCAGCAACTGCACGAACGGGACTTACGGGGCTGCTCGCATGTTTCACTGTCACAGGAAGACCAGTCCAAGGTCGGTAAATTAAAGTCACCGATTATGTAAAAACAACAACGTGTCAAAACAATGTGTCATGGGATTACTTACAATTGTCGAAAGCATGTCCTAATATGTAGAATAGATGTCGTCTGGTGTGTTCGGAGGTATATACACCGCGCTGATAGTGTCGTTTTGTACGGCCACGGCTAGGTAATTGTATGTAAATATACTATGTGGGTGTGCAAAGAATTACCAATTATATTGGTGAAAAATACGGGTTGAAGCGTTCCCAGGATGGCAACAAGAATACCTCCACCCTCGCGTTTACCAGTAGCTGCGCGATCTCGGTCGCAACGAAAGATGTTATAGCGCTCACCTACATATAACCTCACCAGGCGCGGTCCGAGGGGGGAGGGGTCCTAGGGGTCATAACCCCCAAAGCCGTAAACATAAAGCTTAAAATAGTAATTTTTCGAAAATAGAATTAATTTTCTCATTAATATGTAGGTAGTCTTTCTCTGTGACCCCCCCCAGTCTTTGGCTGAGACCGCGCCTGCACCTCACAATCTGCTAAATCCGGTATGAGCCATGTTTCTGTTAATACGATTATGTCGTATGAGTTACTTAAGATAGGTATTCATATAAATTGTCTGAAGTTTGCCACGTATGCTACAATTCTGATAGTAAACCGTAAGTGTATCCAGCCATTAAGCAGGAGATAAGTATTGACACGATTGCTAAAAGATGTAGAACTTGCATAGATATTTAAAGATGCTGCCACTAAACCTGGTGTTAGTAACGGATTATGAAAACAAAAGCAATATTGAATGTAAAATGTTTTGAACTCATGACCTTAGATTATACACCGTGAAATTTTAATGGTTGTTTTCCAGCGGCAGAACAACTTGCCATAAGTGCTTTCGAAGCATAGAGTAAAAGTAAAAAAATAAAGAATTTTATGTTTTAAAATAATTAAAAAAAAATCACCAACTCGATAAAACACTACCTACTCAATAGTACCTAACACTAGAGGTAACTTGTAGGTACTACTCCAATCACACCCGCCGCTGACAAAGGGAACAGCGATGCATAAATGTTCAAAGCAAAATAAACTCTCGCACGTGGTGATTTTTCACAATGGTTAATCTGTAATTTTTTGTTTCTAATATTTTATTTGGTTATAAAATGATTGTATTGCCAAGACAAAACCATTTCGCTGCTGGAAAAAAACCATTAAAATTTCACGGCGTATAAAAAAGCGGCCAAGTGCGAGTCGGACTCGCCCATGAAGGGTTCCGTAGCAGCAAGTAACGCGCGAACTATAATTATTATTTACTTAGGCACCTATTACAGATTTATTATTAGAAAATAATGGTTCACGGTTTATGCGTAAGGTTTATGTTTATGAAATTAAATGTTCTTTTTTATATTTGAGTTGATTGAAAGGTAAATTGCGGTTTACGATTTATGACGTATTAAAAAAAACCATCTACTTACTAAATCTCGTTCAGACCAATTTTCGGTGGAAGTTTACATGGTAATGTATATCACATATTTTTTTAGTTTTATTATTCTCTTATTTTAGAAGCTACGGGGAGGGGGGGGGGGGACAGAAAGACATGACGAATCCATAGGGGTTCCGTTTTTTGCCATTTGGCTACGTAACCCTAAAAAGGACAGTTTATGTAGTCGATTTTTGTTACAGTAAGATGTGCACTATAATTAGTTGTAGTAAACATTTTATTTTGTGGTTGTATCATTGGTGATTTAAAATTTGTGAAAATCATTGTTGTTTCGGATGGCAAGTATTGTTGATATTATGTCAGTCCTGCGTACCAGAATCGTAGAGTGCGAAAACAACAATGCTTAAACTTATTTCCATAAAAGGTGATAAAAGCGAAGGGCGTTATGTAAAAATATTTAAAATTAAAAATACTCTTTCGTTTGATGATCATTTAATTATTATAATACATAGATAAGTCAAAATATAACATAACAAATAAGTACATAACGAAGAAACTTCATATAATATTTAATTATTTTAAAGATAATGGCATTCAGCAGTAGGTACTAAATTGTAATATTACCATAAAAATCCATATTATCTACAGAAACACTAAACTTAATAATAATAAAATTGTCATTATGCAGGTACGACGTTTACGGTATGCATTGTGTTGATGCTAAGTTGTCTGGTGACGGAAGCCCACTAATATTTCCATATTGAAAAGCCACACAGCCCAAGAGGCCAAGACTGGGTCTGCTGGGCTCACAACGAGCATGAGTAGACAAATTATGGATCATAAATGTATGCTCTCTGCATACATTGAGGCGGGTATCACATCTCCGCGCTTAGCCCGCTATTTTGTTTCGGTGCACGTTTTTTTAAAACGTATCTGTGGCGGTCGTCCAGTTTAAGAAGCGAAACTTTTTTATTTTGGTAACTGGACGTTTATTGTATTGAAAAACTAATCTTAGAAGTCCGAATTAGACCTATACTATATTTTACTAAGTCGAAAGCGACGACATTTTGCCTTGATTGCTACAATTTAACCGATTCTCACGATATTCGGCTACTTAAATCGCAACAAAATTATTGTAATGTTTCATAGCTGAATTCGACAAACGGATTGCCATAATTATATTATTTGTATGTTCCATAATTTGGATTTATTCCATTTGGCCTCCCTAAAAATGCCCCTTTAGGGCATTTCTCGGTAGCGAATCGCCGATAATCCCTCTTAAGGGGAGGCCCACCGGAAATCATAATTTTCTTATCAAGCAAGGCAAGTCGCGTGTCTCTCTATTTATGTTTTTTCGAGGTACTAATGCAATTATGACGTTTTGAATAATCTATTGGTTGTTATAATCTTGCTTTAGAAATAGAGTAAAGGGTACTTCTTACTTAAAGTAAAAAACATCTTAAATGCATTTTGAATTATGAATTGTATGGTCGGTGGAATACAAGATTGTGTTACTATTATTAGCTAGTTTTAAATATTAAGATAAATGGCGTTAGCTGTATCGTAGGTGGAGACACATAAATCTACTTACTACTTAATTAAGCTACCGTGTTGTAACTAACATACATTTATAATTCGTGAAATCATAGTAACCTAATAAATTCTTAGCATTAACAACATGAGACCCTGTAACTTTTCAGGATTTTCATTTACTTATTGGCGTCAATTTGGTGTGTTTGCTATTGCTTTGATATTGACTTAACTGAAATACTTATATATATATTTTTAAACATATGATCAAATAACAACATTAATTATTTATCAGGATTATACAGAAAACCAGACAATGTGACAAACGCGATAAAACCTATCAACAATTGACTAAATGAACAAGAATGAAGAATGGAATAAACTTAAAAGTAAGTTATTATAAAATTAGTCTAAAGTATAACAGTTCCAAACGATTAAAATATTTGGAACACCATTAAAACGAGTCTCATTCACAATAATTAATTGACTTTTGGTGTCAATGATTTGTTAACTATGTTAACAAAGTAAGCGTAATAAATAAATTACGAGTATTTTTCTAAACAGTACCTATACAGGCCGTACCTATTTAGTATGAAAGGAGGACTAGTTAGTGGTATGATACAACATTATCGAAGTTATATTTTAACACAGGTAGGTAGGTACTTATGGCAAATCGTCGATAAAGGAATTCCTCTACCGAAACTGACGACAGCGTTCGATAGGGAACAGCAAGGCAGCACTGGCGTCAGTGCAGTTTTTATTATTATTTTCTTAACAACAATCCTGTATTGCCTAATGAGGTAGGCAGAACCCACATTTCGCCAGTCCATATTGTTTAAGTTCCACGTAATAGGGGGCGAGTATTTTGCCATAAACGAAGAACCTATCCAAACCCTGTGTAGTCCGGTCAATTTAGACAAGCAAGGGTACAATAATTTGCTTAGAGCTAAATCTATACTATAAAAATGTTGTAATATTTTTCTTCCTAAGAGCCACTGTTTCTGAGATATAACGATTCTAAATGTATTGTCGATCAACTTCCAACCCCAGTCTTTAGGATCTAGTTGATAACCAAGCCACACTTGAACTGGTAACATACCCCAAAAAGATGTTAATGAGAAGAAGCAGAGGTTGAAGACAAGCTAAGTGCACTATTTTTTTATTACGAGTATTTTTAACAAAACATGCGTATCGGAACGTATCTAAGAAGGTAGTTTTTTTAGGAGCACTGTACATTGAAAGAAGAAAGCGAATTCCGTTGGTGATAACTTCATGTGGAGTTGAGTTACTCTTTTTGAACGATGATGATGGATGTAGCGCTAAAAGCGGCAGCAAAAAATGGATTGTTTTGGTCTCTTGCATGTACTAGTTGTCAAGGCCAGTCGTGCTCAAATGTTGAATCACCAACAGAAGAGGATTAGTATGATACCAACGAGGAGACATGTGATGCATCGCTATTGAGGCAATTAACTTGCATCCAGCAAGAATAACAAGAAGAGGAAGCAGAAATATTAGACGATTTTGAATCTGACGAATAATAATAACTTTCCCCACTTTTTATTTTATTTATACTGCGTTCATCATTCCCAATACTATTATTTTTGATAATTCAATAGTTTTAAATTAAACAGGATCACAATAGACCGTGGAATTGATCTACCGGGGAAACCACGTTAAAACCGCGTTATGTACACGACCACACAGGTGGCGTGGAAACGTGTGCATATTATGAAGATTACAACTTTTAAAAATCTTTAGAATCATATATCTCAGAAACAGTGGCTCTTAGAAAGAAAAGTTCTAAGACATTCTTATAGATAATTAAATAATCTACAATTTATGTCTAACCTAATTTTATGATAGAACCGTTTTTCTGAAAAACGCATTTTGTAGACCTTTGACGTTGAATAAAAAAATCACTACGGGATCGATCGGGACTTTCAAGCATTCGTTTATAATGGTGTTCCGAACATTCATCAAAATTTTAGCTCTATGCGAATTATTGTAGCTTTACTACTATTTTGTAGGGCTAATTTGACCGGACTATGTGTAACGCTTCATCTGTTATTCTTCTTGGCAGAACAGTTGTAAAAGTTGTAATTTTCTCATAGACAATGATCTTGATGATGACTTGTATTTTGATAAACAATCGAAATTAATGTAGGTACCTACATAATGTTGGCATGAGAGACTAGTGATTTCACAAATGTTTAGGGAAAAATAATTTTATTTATAGCACAGCTTAATTTTGCAAGTTTTAGACCAACTTCGAAGAAACTTTCCAATAAAAGAATTATCAAGAAAAAAAAATGTGGGGTCGAGGAACCCCCGTCATGACCGAATTTTCTACAAGTCCGAATGCAACGTCGTTAACTCCATTTTTAAAATCCTTAGACTTTATTTTGACCTCATCGTCGGCTTCAGCACCCTCGAAAACCACGAAAACGACACCCATGATGATAAATGCGAAAGTTTTCGCTGCCTCTATCTATGCTTATCATTTTGACCTCGGCTGTCGGCTTCAGCACCCTGCAGAGCCATGAAAACGACACTCTTTTTGCGGAATGATTTTATGCTTTTAAATAAAACAGAACTGGCATTTCTTATTATTGTCGCGTTTTATTCAGTAAAACTGTACCTTGTTTGTAAGAGTAAGTTTTGAGCGTTTTTATAGTTCAATAGAACCATAGACGACACTTTCAAAGCTTTTTAAAATGTCCAAATATCGAACAATGTTGTAATCTGCCCACTTTGAGAGTAAGACTGGTGGCAACTTTATTATTTTGGATGTAGTTATGCCTTATATGGCTACACTATTCAGCTATTCTTCATCCCCAATCTTTTTGACAGCAGCTACACCATTTATATCACTTTGACTGAGAAGGGCACAATAGCTTTATAATATTCTCGTGTTACTGGATTTAATTTCTTGATATCGACCATAATGCGTGACAAAATGAGGTCAGGTTAACCAAACTTTAAGCTCGAGTGTAAACATTACTTTTTCAGGCAAGGTTGCGCTGATCAACAAGGCTGAGATAGCTTCGCGAGCTGTTCCTTTCAGGTATTTCCCTATGCGCCACAAATTTTCGTTATCATTGAAATTACACACTTTTGATGATTGTTCATAAGCCTGTCTAAAGAGAAGCCATCACCACCTAAAAGCAATGGTAATAGTTCTCTTGGTGTGCAAAATCATACTTATCTGGTTTGCGGTAAGTCCGTTGGAGCGGCTGTAAGATCCTTTTATTGAGTTGGTCAGTAGGTGAACTGTTCCATCAGTGGCAATATTGTGGTCGGCGGGCACGGCACGTCCGATATATGACCCGAGCACAGGCTGTAACTCCAGTTCTCGGTTGCTGCGCTCTAGCCTCTCTCCTACACCCTTGCTTGTGTGATCTGACTGTATACAACATTCCTCGTCAATTTCTGCTAAGTTTGCATCTAATCGTTTACTTTATAAAGTCTATTCTATTCTCGCCCTTGCCTCTACAACTTATAACTCTAGTCGCTTTTGCGTGCAACCAAAGAAGATGAAGACCCCTTAGACTTTGCTTTGCAGACTTGATACATCATAGACGGTAAAATATCTACAGCGCATAGCGATTGTGGATCTCGTCCTACCACATTTTTGAAGGGAGTTTTATCAGCTTGTTGTAGTAAGTCTTTTACGCTAACTACTTGATCCGAAGCTTTGTCTGTTACTCCAGTCGCTTATTTGAAGCACACAAAGTCTTCTTTGTTGGTGGAGTATGGAACAATAGATCCGGCTCAAAGGACCAACTGTAATGGTCTTAAAGGGCTCAAAGTGTAAGAAAATTGCAGATGTACAACATTAATAAATAACTTTGTTTAGCAAAATTAACAGAAAAAATTGTACAATCGTTTTTATCGACGATGACAGACAACATAAAAAATGCACATCAATTAATTAATGCAAATATTACTAATACTATTACACAAAAAAAAAAAATGTATTCTACCAAAAAATCGCTTACAGTTGCATAGTGCAGCTTACAGCTGTCAATATCACAAATTGTGTGGGAAAATCTTTACAGACATTTATTATTGAATACTTAGTTATGGAACACATATTTAATTACTTGCTATTTAATTCAATTATGATTGCAAGTAACTTTTCGTTTTTACGAAATGCATTTAACATAAACTACTATTCAAAAATTTGTCTGAACAAGGAAATATAACTAAGTATATTGGCATTATTTTGGTTCCTGTTACTATCAATAATAGGTGGTGGTAGAAGTTTTATCTAAAGGACACATAATAAATATATACATTTACATAAATAAGACATATCTTAATATTAGACATCCATACCATCCAGTAAATCTTTGCTTTTGTCAGTATTATGTAGTTCTTATGTTCACATGTCATCAGGAAGTATATCTGGTATCAGATATTGACACAGGTCCATCTCTGAGTGCATGAACACAACCTTGCTAGCAGTGTTTTCATCAAGCCTGAAAATATATGAAAATTGAATTTTGTGGTCAGTCAGCTAATAGCTGTTGTTAAATTCTCATTAGCAGCCCAGCACTTAAGAGCATTCTCCCCATGCGGGCTGGCAAGGAGTATTTATGGCGATTTTTCGTGATTATTTAATTAAATACAAACAAAAGTAAAAATTTTTTTCAGCCATGCATTAGATTATTGGTATTTTCAAGTTTGCATGCTATTTTGTTACAATTATTTTGGTATTTACTTATAAAAATCGACATACCGTCAATTATTTTCCATTTGGTTTTGGTTTAGTAAATGTTAAAAATAATTATAAATACCAATGATCGAGTGCTTGGCTGAAAAAAAAAATCCTACTTTTGTAAGTATTTAATTAAATAATCACGACAAACTACTATAAATGTGTTGTTGACAGCCTGCACGCAATGAACGCTCTTAAATCAAAGTTGATTTATGGAAACAGATCCAATGATACAAGTAAGTATGATTTTGAATCTTATCTATTTTGTTCAGGACCCAAGATAAAATTAAATGTTATCTTACCATCCTTTAATAACAGCCCAACATCCAGAGAAGAAAGCTGGCGCGTTTGTGACGAGACAGACACCAAGCCTCTCAGGATAATGCCGACTGAGCAACCAGATCAGGTTCTTTAACACTTGATAGTCCATGCAAGACAGTGTGAAGCCATTCAAGTCAAAAACTATGCATAAGTTATCCACCACTTCTTCAAAACATCTCTTACTTGCATCTTCCTGTAAATACATAAGAATATAATTTTAGAGACTGAATTGAATTGGTTAATTTAGTAGAGCCATCAGATCAAGTGTTTAATCCTCATCATATAAGGTAAAAATACATCCAGTAACTGGGAGAATCAAAAAATATTCAACAGCATCCACTATAAAGTTCAATTGTTATTATTTTCATTGACTGCATTGACTGTCAATTATTTATCTGTAATAAAAGTTAATAAATAATAATATTCCAAGTTCTGGTCAAACTGGTTGACAGACTTAGGTATTCAACCTTGAATCATGTTAAGCAAGTATACAAATTAACGTACCAAGCAGTAGACTATGAATTTAGTCAAATCATCAATATTTCTGTCACTAGAACTGTGGTTCTTTGCTGGAATGTATATTATAGGCCGGCCGGTGATGTCTCTGTGTCTCAGTACCCTTGCCTTGTTGGAATACCTTTCTATAATCTCTTTATTTTCACCTAACTCGGCTACTCCATACTCGACTCTCCATTTGTTTGTTTTTATTATAGCCTGTAATATAGGACATTTATAAATAAAGCCATTGTTATGTTAAAATACTATCATGATATGGAGCCCTAAGGTAAGTTGTAGAGGAGCTTTCAGTTTCTGAAGGCTTGTTTGTAGGTACCTAAATAGGTAGTTAGAAGCCAGTCCTTGAAACAAGCAATGCCTTATCCTCTTCTGCTTTATTGTGACCTCAACCAGGCCAACTGATAACATATTTTTAGCACCACTGTCTGGGCATAACATCAAACCTAAAATAAAGATGCAGTTAATGCTTACCTGAAATGCATTGTCGACTGTTTTAAACGCTCTTAAATATCTTCGCAGTGAGAATTCATTGTGATATTGTGCTGGATCTGCACTGACGATTAATTTCATCCTTTCTTTTATTTGTTTCAAATCATCTTCGTTAACAGGTTTTGGTTCATCGGCCATGGTTAGTAAAGCTCTCACTCACTAGAGTTTAAACTATTGACTTTTCTGTAAATTTTAACTTATTAAGCCCACCGGCCTATCACACAACTTTTAATATTATTAATAATAAGATTTTAGAACGAAAAACTATTTTTCGGTTCACTAGATTTTCTACACGTAACAAATTCAAAATCAAAATTATTTACTTTAATTTGATTTAAAGCATGAGCCATTGCTTCTAAATGATGAAACTTATGAGTGTGAAAGAGATAGATGTCAACATGGTATAAAACCATTGATTTACAGTATGGACCGCGCTAAGCTTTTCCAGCTGCTGTCAAATCAACGTGATGGGAGGGATGACTGACGATGACGAGGTCGTGATTATGTTCATGTTGCTAGTGGAACCACACGAGTAAGTTATTCAGAAGTACAAGTTTTCTTTGCTTATGAAATAAGTGCATAATTAATTCTGAATTTACTTATATTATTTTTAAAAAAGAATTTGTTTGATGCTAGGTACAGTCGGCAAGAGAGCTGATGAACACTTTAGTCGCACCACGTGACCACAGTAAAATAAAATATTTGTTTTTTTCACAGAATGTGTAGGTATTTCTGTTGCCGCTATATCAACTACTAGTAAAAATAAGAACAAAGTTAAAATTAAAGGGGTCTCCGTACAAGAAACGTGTTTTTTCGTCATTTTTTGCCTTATGGTACGGAACCCTTCGTGTGCGAGTCCAACTCACACTTGGCCGATTTTTATATATTATATCTGTAAAATAATACAAACTCTTACAGGTACTACACTTCCTTTAATAACGAACTACTGCTTAACTTTCAAATAATTTTATGTAAAATTGATTGCTGCCTGTTCTGTACGTTTAGGTACATCTCTTCATAAGGTAGCTGCCTACACCTACACCGGAAGTCAGAAATAGCACAGGGCACACAGCAGGTGGTCCCTCATCTCAGCCCAGGATCTAGGGGGCGGGGGGGCAAACCGGGGTGGCAGTAGTTTCAAGGGGCGCCAAAATCATAATAAAAGTACTATAATAAAATAGAAACTTGCTCCACAGAGTGCCTAGCATACGGAAGCCTGGTTGCCTAGGCACACCCAATTATTTTTGCTCAAACCCTGGAGAGAGGGGCGCCACTATCAAGTTTCTGCCCTGGTTCGTATCGTAGATCCGGGGCTGCCTCATCATCTTTCCGCTCGGGATCCCAGAGGAGAGTGGCGCCTTGCCTTGTGTTACAAACATACATAAACTGACGCTTTCCCATGGGAGCAGATACTACAGAAGGTCACGATCCTAACTTACCTACTTCTTTTGCTTGGTTTACGTTCATACAATTGGTCATACACGCACCAATTTAATTGGTAAGTAGCAGTAACCTACCTAATTAGTTCCAACAGATTATGTGATGAATGGTAGGTATGGTTATAATGTGAATAATTAACAACGATTGCTGGAATATGTCCAGCAGCCAATAGGAACTAAAGTTTTAAAGTGTAGTTTGGCTATAGTTATTTACACAAGTTTCTGTGCAAAAAACGATGTTTGTACCTAAGCGCCGTCCGTAAGTTAGATCTTCGAAACGAAAATCAGGAAGATGCAGCAGGAATATGTATTTTCCTGAAATAATCAACTGTGCAGCAGAAGCTGTACCCGAAGACAATGCGACCACTTAACTTGAGCCAGTTGAACGCGCTGTTTTTGCGACAGCGGTCTAAGCAGACCGCCAGAAGTTTAACTTCTGTCTCGTTGTAGTAAGAATTGGTGATGCCCACAAACGCCGTCCCGAGGCGACGGTTTGTACGTCATACTCATACACTACCACGAGGCAAGAAGATTAGATAATAAAATATCAGCGAATCAATACATCATCATTGCTTTATCGATACTCAGAGATATAAAAATATGTGCCTCCCACTGCATTTTACTATTGATCTTAAAGTTTAGTTATCTCAACCTTGTTCCACATTTTGTTTTATTTCTATTGTTTGTGGTAGTTGCTTTACCTTATAATAGAAGAAAGGCACTGTTATCAGGGGGTTGTTGTTAGCGTCTGTATACAAAAAGATGTCGCTGGATTGGTAGTTCTTGTTGCGAAGCTGACTTGTTTTGTTTGGTATCAGTAGGTAAATATGATAGTCTGGCGTCACCGATGGGAATACGGAGGTTGTGATCAAAGAATATTTAGTTTTTTATTCCACTGCAATTGCCTACTTGAGCCGGCAGCACACTGGCTACGAACATGTATATTTTTTTAAACACTTTCTATTTTTACTTCTAAATAAAATAAATAAATAAATAAATCATTTATTTGGACCAAAACGTGAACAAAATTTGTAAACCTGCCAAACTGCGTGACAGTTTGTCGGCAGGATTAGCGCTCGTTTTAAAAATTTGGTATCAACAATTTATTTACACATCTAAGTAGGTCGCAGTCTTACAGCTAATTTAAAAGGACGCGCGGTAAGAATACTATGCTTACAGTGCGGGCCGCCGCGGGCACACACGCAGACGATGGCTAACACCGCTCATGCTTTTTGTTGTTATTGTTAGTTATTGTCACATGTCGCGGTCAATGCATTAAGTAGTTCAGCTTTTAGTTTACTTTTTAGGGTTCGCTTGCTAATTACACCATCATCCTTCCTTAGCCAGTCTACTGGTATATCATCTGAGTTATGACTGTTATGAGTTACTGCCTTTTTTACTTCGTATATGATAATTTCCCTCGCCAAAACCCATTTTTATTTGTACCTGTTTGAGCATACCATTTCATATTTTATTAACTTTGTTCGCGAAGCTTTTCAAAAAAACCTTCCATCTTTCTTCTATTTCGTAATATTTGGACAGAACCTTACCGGCTTTTCTTCTCAGAGTAGTCAGTTAGGAAACTGATTGACGTATAAAAGTGTTCGTACAAACATACTTACAGAAATATAATAATTTGTCATTTACCGGCGTCGTCTTTCAAACATTTAATTTGGATTATATTTGTTGTTCTCCTTTCTCTTGCTTTTGTAATCCAGTAGAGCTCTTTCTGGCCTCTTGGGCTATCCAATGAGACGTACAACTACTCCTACGCCTTAGCCTTCGAAACTGCGACCGCCTTTTTTGCTTTTCTCTTTCATTCTTTATAAATCTTTATCTTATCTTCTTTCAAACTATCATTCCCGTTTTCAACACTCTGTCATTCTTTAAACGCATTTTCTTTTCTAAAAGCATCTTTTGCACGTCTTCATTCCACCACCATGTAGGTATTCTTTCCTATCATACCTTTCCCTTTCGATTCTCCAAACAAATCTTTTGCTACTTTCCTTTTACAATCAGTCTTTCCAACATCCATTCACAGATTTTCCTGTGGATTTTCCTTCCTTATCCTTCATTTCAATAATTTTATCTACCACTTGACTCATAGACATATCTATCTATCATAGAGGCTATATATCTATCATATAGATATATATATCCTCTTATCTATCAAACGCTATCTGGTTTTGGGTGGAGGTCCGAGGTCCCTTGTCTCTACGGGACGAGACACTGACTTTTATCTCTATTTTATTGAGTCTATGTTGTGAGACTCAGTCTTCACCTGGGAGCACTTTACAGTTTTTGACAGTTTTAAGGCCGTTCCGCCACAATCCGCCTTGCTAGTACCAACTTGCTAGTGAACAAGCAAGTAGTCATTAATATGTTGTAGAAAGGTTTGAAATGGAGTTGTCAATGCCAAAAACCATTTTCAGTCATTTTAAAACGTATAGAGGAAACCAAGGACTATACGACCGTAATTGAAGTTGTTCTGCTTGCCGTTATCCCCTACCATAGTCATAGCAATATCTCTGTTTAACATATTTGATTTGTATGCCTCGTGAACATAATAATATAATATTTATCCAAACTCAAACTTTTACTTTTTCACGCCTGAAAGGCTGAACGGATTTGGATTACCTAAATCTAGCACGCTGATAGAACACTACCTGCAGGCTTAGCATGAGCACTGACTGGTCGACGAAAGAACAGACATGACTATTAACTAAAGGATGTACAATAGGAGAAGATAGCTTTGTTCTTCTATTAATTAATAGAGTAATACGTTCTAAACGAATCATGATTTTGTAGATAATCGTATATACTTTGCGGCCGTCGAGTAGAAAGTTTGTTGTCAGTGTGATTTTGACAGTTTGGGAAGAAATATTCTTCTGAAATAGTCTACTTATAAAAGGACCTAGACAAAGATCGCTAGAAACGAAAGACAAAATGTCAAGTTGTGGGTAGATATCCTTATCTACGGTGCGATGTCAAAATAAGTAGAGGAACGAAATGTGACTTTGTATAGAAAAAGCACTGTCTATTCTTCGTAGAAATAGAAAACGTCATGCTAAGGGTTAGGATTACTCTTCCCGGTAATACCTACTTACGTACCCGTGGGAAAATTTCCCAACCTCCACGAGGGTAACACCGCGAGCAAAAGCTAGTGTTACACAATCAGCCAATAATGTTCCCACTGCTGGGGTACAGGCATTCTCTCTGTGAGAGGGAGCTAGAAATAAACAAACATTGTTATTTTATCCACAAAACTAACAACAGAGTTCTATTATAACATCTGTCAGTGGTTAATACAGCCTCGCTGTTCAGAATTTCAGAGCAAGACAGTCCACTGACCGGTTCATTACTGTCCAACCAACCGACGCACGCCGGAAACTAGATCGTTGTACTCACATCACACGTTGCTGTCTGAAATTTAATTAGTATTTCTTTTGAGTAAGGCTTTGTCAATACAAATTAAATAACCACCTTATGTATCGTAATTCAAAAGGAAAGTATTTTCCTTCCTTATCAAAATAGGGTATTACACCCATTTTTGAAAAGTATCATAATTAGATTTTAAAATGCTAATAAACCACAAAAAAAACCACAACATTTTTATTTAAGCGATTACTGCATAAATTTACATTTTCATATTTCGCGCGTAATTTGACGAAAACGCTGGACGCAGTGGACGCCATATTGATCTGTGAGTATGACGTCAGTTTGCTGTGTAAACAAATGCGCTCATATTTTGTATGATGATTGTTTAAAATTAAAAAAAATGACTTATTATTCTACTTATCGTTATGACGTAATAACATGGCGACTATTATTTCATGGCGTTCAAAAAAAGAGAAAACTGAAATCTTTGAATTCAATTTTAAAATTTATTTTGTTATTTCATGAACTAAAAATAATCCGACTGCTTTTTGCCTAAGCTATCTTAATAATATATTTTTTCTCATATTAGACTAAAATACACTATTCAGCTGATCATCGGAAATATTGGCCATTTTAACGAACTTCAGAACAGTCTCAAACCATCTGCAATTTTTTCGGAATATGCATATTTTCTGTAATATCTCCGACAGTTGTGATTCGATTTTATAAATTCTTATTCTTTTTCCTGGGGGGTATTCATTTAGTTTGAGTAATTTTTGCGTCAGCTTCGTTATTAATCCACTTTGTGTATCTTGACGAAGTGTTGATACTGAAATATTTCTAGAAACTTTCTTGGTGACAGCAGTTCTATAGCTCCAACAAAAAAATCTTTAGCTATAACTATTTTGATTCGAAATGAATTATTTTGGAACATCGATTACTTACACCTCACTCAACGGATGCATATATTTACTGGTGTAGGATCTAGCGCCCTGAGCACGCGATGACGACTTGATCACCAGTGTTGAGGTTGATATCTAACACTCGAGTTATCAGTGGGCTCTAAATAGTTGTCGTTGTGCAGGTACAAGGGCTGTGGCTGTCCGAGGTCGTTCACCCTGAAATAGCAACCTGACTACAAAAAAAAGCAAAATAATCGATTGGCGCTCCGTGGTTGTGCTGGATAACGCACAAACATTGCTTAGCTGGTTAAATTGCAAGCGAAGGAATCAAGGAGTCTTTGAAGTCATCCTCACTTAAAACTACCTACGGTTAGTTCATCGGTTTTTGATCGATCCGTGAGTAGCGTCACTGCAGTCTACGATGGCTGCCAGTGGAATAAACGAACGCGCGGTTTTTGCTCTTGAAATATTAACAAGTTAGCTTTGATCCACATCCCATACACCAGCAGAATCTAGTGAAATCTGACCCTTTATTGTGAATTTTATCGGATAAGACAAGATACGCCGCACCTGTAAGATAATATTCTGATTCAGGCGATTCTCGTGTAACGTCAGGAAAACCTACTCATTTTCCTGATATTCAACTGAATCTGACGTTTTATAATGATTAACCGTAATCCCTCAATTTGATGGTCTTTCGTGACTAAATTACCTTCATAAATAACACTATAATTGCTTCAAAGAAAAGATTTTTTTAATGTGACTGCAAGTGCTATGTAGTCTAGAAAGCGTGTCATCCAACATGGAGGGCTCATATCTCGCAGAAGTGATATGGATATACGATACGGTATCTGTCCACAATTTACTGAATTGGGTATGAAACATGCCCGTGTGTTAGTACTGCGTAGATTGCCTGGAGGGCACGGTGGAGCATAAGGCAGAGCACCGCCGTGTCCTCGTGGAGGCGATAAACGAGTTATTTTTCTACTTGTCGTTAGTTTGCTGTTCCTGAATGCAAAATATTATTTAAATAAAAATTACTTTGGATACGAAAATAATAAAACTACAAAGTTGCTCAGTTGATATGCCGTATGACCTACTAACATGGTGGCTACTATTTCAAAAACAGATTTAAAAAACTGAAATCTTTAAATTGTATTTTAACATTTATTTTGTTGTTTCATGAATTAAAATTATTAAAAGTAACTCGACGCCGTCGATCTCTCGCGTCCGGCCCTTGTCCAGGTCATGGTACGGAGCAAGAGTGCATGGGTAGCCGTCACCTCCTTCTGCAAAGCAGTAATGCTCGTGAAGAGGGAGGCGGCGCACGTGAAGGAGAGGCAATCTATGCGCCCTCACAGCCTTAGACGCCGCAGGAAGAGGCGACTTGCGGACGGCGAGTAATGACCGGTAAGGACCAAGCCCAGGTCGACGGCGCATTGTGTCCCACGCGCGCCTCAAAGAGATGTCAGCACCAACTGGTGGGGTCCGTTAGGGCCGATGCCTGCCAGGGGTGCGGGTTGTTTGAAAGAGATACCATGGCCTCTGACACACTGGCAACTGAAGGAACACTTGTGGGTTTGTGTCAGTAAAAGTCCGCCCAGAGCGGGGAAGTTATTTGATGATTTCCAATCCTCAATAAAAAAAAAACCGATCGATCGGACTACCTTGTTGGTCTAGTGGTCGCAAGCGCTACTGCTGAGCAACAGGTCGAGCAGAGCGAAGAGCAAAGTGTTATTGGGTTATTAAATATGGAATGTATTTTGTATATGTGAATAATGTGTTTTGTCGATCTATTAGCGCAGTGTATATATATATAAAATTAATCTCTATTTCCCTTGGTCACGGCATCACACGTGAACGGCTGGACCAATTTTGCTAATTCTTTTTTTGTTGTGTCTGTTATTATCAGGAGAAGGTTCTTATGAAAGAAAAAATAATAGTTTAAAAAAATTAAAAAAAACACGCTTTAAAAACCAAACTAAAAAGTAGAAAATAATTTAATTCTATTAAAAAGCGTGGGGTGCTTTTTGAGGTATTTTTATAATCAATTAATATCAAGCACCCCACGCTTTTTAATAGAATTAAATTATTTTCTACTTTTTAGTTTGGTTTTTAAAGCGTGTTTTTTTTAAAACTATTATTTATTTTCTACTTTTTAGTTTTGCTACGACAAAAGCGTGTGTTTTTCTATTTTTTTTTTAATTATTGAATTGTCATAGGTCCTCAATAAGTCTACAAAGTTTAAATAAAATCTGACCGTTTAAAGTGGGTCAAAATAGCGTCCAAAGGAGTCGGTTACATACAAACAAACATACAAGTGAAGCTAATATAAAGCGTGTAAAAATTAAAAAAGGTGCGCGTAACATTTAAGAATACTTAACCCCTATTAACTTACTTTTCTAACATTATACCAATGCGAATTCAAAGTAAATAGTTAAGACAGGACGACGTCCGTCGGGTTAGCTAGTCTTAATATAAAACAAACTTGCAGTCACAATTTATTGTTTGTTTGATACAGCTGATTCCTTCTTAGATTAATATGCATTTGGTCTGCACTGTTGTTATAAAACAATCGATATTATTAAATGGATTTTTCTCTCATTTTGAGCTCGCAGGTGGAGCTCTGTTATCTTGATTATATTTCTTGATGATAATCTTTTCTTTTCAGGATTAGCCACACTTTTAAAATAGGTATGGAAATGCATTTTTTGTTTCATCTTTATGTGACAAAGACAATATTTTTCTTGTAATAATATGTATCAGCTTCATCGACGAAACCCAGGTATAAAAATAAACATGATGCGTTTTATCATATTGTGCTTAGCTCAGGTATTCTCTCTCACCTTTAACAAATAAGTACTCCTTAAACATTGCTTCGTAAACTAAACATAGCAAGTTTTTCAGGTGTTTATGTGTTGTGTCACTTGTGTGCTTGGAAAGTATTAACAAAATCAAATAACTTCTTGAATGGAAAAAGTAAGTATATACTTAGTCATCAAAAATGAATTTAGTATGTAACTTAAAATAAATGTACCTCACCTAGGTACTTATATTAAGATCAAAATTATGAACTTTATAAATCAGTTCTCTGTAAACTTGTAATATGTTTTAAGATTACCTTAGGGCAACAATGTCGTCGAGACTCCGAAAGTAGTTCACCTATCACGTACACGAAATTGATCTCCGGCAACTTCAGTAGCTACAGAGTTTTGAAGATAAATAATTAGGTACCCAAGTTTAATGAGACCCTTCGTCTCGGTAAATGGTGCAATCAATGAAGTTTCTCTATGTACCCAGATGAAGATAATGGCGTGGAAGTTTGCTTGATGTTAATCTAAGTATTGTATTAGCTGATGCAGGCATTCTTAGATGTTTCGGGAAGTATCTACCTGGGATGTAAAAGCAAGGTGTCGAACTCCAGATAGTTTTTGCTGCGGAGACTGCCTGATTGCCCCTTGGACAGGAGCAGGATGCTTGCCGGTGCTTCTATCATGGTCGGCGATACCTATACAAAATGAGATGTGGTTCTTGTTTTGTTAAAGAAGGCAATGTTCGCAGGCGGGTCGTCCACCCTGCATACATTTTCATACAAAGCTAAGAACACGTGCGTAGCTTAGCCGCGGGCTGCTGTGGCGCATCTAATCCAACCGCCAATTTATTAAATGTCACATAATCATCATCATTTCAGCCAAAAGACGTCCACTGTTGGACACAGGCCACACCCCCAAGCTCCGCCGCTTCGACCGGTTTTGCGCTTCTCGTATCGAGCGGATTCCACCTTGTGGGTGGCCTTAAAACTCTACGTCTTCCGGTACGCTGTCGCCACTCCCGAACCAATGTAAATTCAGATTCAATGTAATCTGTCATAATTCCAGTAATCTAAAAGTGATTATATATTTTAATAAATGATCGTTGCTGTATCGCACATTAGCATCAAATTTATTCTGTTCAAAGGTGATATAATGTCTGTATAGTTACTTCAATATATGCTCAGAAAGTCAATTAAATTGCTGCTTAAGCCTTCCAGCATTAGCACACCGACTGATGCAAATTTCTTGCAACTTGCAGTAAACTTTAGGAATTTTAAGGATATAACGCTCATACATATTCCTTGTATAGTTTAGAATTTAATCGGATAAACCACTCCACCGTATCTTCGCCGTAGTGTTGCTTCGGGGCAAGATAAAGGAAAACACATAAGTATAGGTATTCTGCTTTATGATCAAGCAATTGCTGCCTTTTAGTCATAGTTTACCGTACTTATCCAATCTGTACAAGTCACGTTGTTATTGAATACTAGTTACAAACTAATATGTAACTATACGGTATATTATAGATACGGTCTATGTTGGAATTATTGTAGGGTGGCTCCATCATACTTTCGCAATTTCGATGTCACCTACCTATGTAAATAAGGACCCCCGGCCACTATAAGCTGTAGTCGATTGTGAAAGTTTGAAATTTATCGGATAAGCCGCGATTGTGTGAATCCTCAACAAACAAACAAACAAAACTTTTCTTTGTATAATATTACTAGTGGACCTAGTGATCCTCTAGCGGCTTTGTGCGTTGCTTTATTGCTCAAAAGCTTTTACGATAAAGTGTTGCCATATGCGATAATCAACAAATTGACTCGCCATGAAAACCTTATTGTTTGCGATAGGAACGGTCACCAAAAAGATAAGTTACCAGGGTCGTCGGATATAGTTGAAGTTTAGCGAGTAACCGATGGATGTTTTCGAATAAAATTTAATTTAATTAATAGAAAACAATAATTTATCAAATTAATTTCGAATAGACTATAGTAAGTAGTAAGTAAGTAGTAAGCATAGCATAAAATACTAGGCCACTCAGAAAGTATTACGAAAAAACGTTTTTATGTATGAGAGACTGGCCAGTTATAATCTGTTTTGAAAATATGATTCTTTGTAAGTGAAAATAGGTACGTTCCAATTTCAAAATTTCCCTCCACTTTATTTGCGAGTTAATTTAAATGATCGTGGGATCGTGGCCCATTAAAACATGGATCTGCGCCGGGAACATTTACGCACTATGATTTTTTACGATTTCAAGTGTCGCCTGAAACCGGACGAATGGTACGAGAGACTTCAAATGGCATTCATGTATGAAGGCCCTTCTAAGGCGACCGCGCTTGAATTCGTTATACCAAATAACGAATTCAAGCGCGGTCGACTAACTTTGGGGGATGAAGAAAGAAATGGTCACCCTTTGACGGCTGTTGCGGAAGAAAACGTGCTACCAGTGAAAATTTTAATAATTGACAATAAGCGAGTTACGTATCAAGAGATCCAGCACACACTGCAGGTTGGATCGGTAAGCCTTCACGAAATTCTACACGTGCATCTTCGCGTGAGGAGGATAGTTTCACGCTGGGTGCCGCACAACCTCACAGATGCTCAGAAGTAGGCCCGGGTGGAATGATGCCTTGATATGATAAACAAATTTGAAGCAGGCTTGTCTCGGCATTACAGGTGATGGGTCTTGGATTTATCATTACGATTCAGAAGCGAAGCACCAGTCGACGGTTTGGGTGTTTCAAAACGAATCAACGCCTACCAAAGTGAAGCGATTTAGAAGCGGGGGAAGATTTGATCACGAGCTTTTTAAATTTGATTGGCTACTTGGTGTCCTTTACGAAACCAAAGAAGCATCAACGCTGAATGGAACGCAGAAGTTTTCTCTGTTGTCAGAAACAAGCGACTAAACACAGGGCGCCGCGGGCTACTGCTCCACCACGACAACGCACCTTCGCACACCGCGCTCAAAACGAGGGCCTTCTTGGACATCACGCCGGCCAAACACCTGGGTCACCCTCCTTACAGACCTGACCTAGCACCGTGTGACTTCTTTTTATTCCCGAAAATAAAAAATCTGCTCAAAGGGATACAATTTTCGTCGCCGAAAGATGCGCAGTCAGCGTTCGAGCAGGCTGTAAACGAGGTGTCTGCGGCGGACTGGAAAAAGTGTTTCGAAAACTGGTTCAGACACATGAAACTTTGTACAGAGGCTTGTGGATTTTGAAAAGATTTAATAAAAAAATATTTATTTTGTTAAAACTTTCTGAGTGTCCCACGTATGTAGTAATACATTGTAGTTCTTCAAACCCTCTACTGTAATAGCTTAATATCTATCTCAGCAAACATACGAGACTTTACAAAGTATTTGAACAAAAGGACACCTCCCGAGTCTATGGATGGAGGTTTCTAAATTTGAACAGACAGGTGTCACATGATTCCTTTGCCAGGAATTATTACAAGTATATTATATTAAGAAGACTTTGGAAGATACGTAGGTACCTAATAGATAAGAAAAGCGTAGGAAGAAAAACACACATATATTAAAGATTTCTTAATATATATACTATCCTAGAGATGAAACAGTTAAACCAACCATTTTAATTTTCCATTACACCAGGGATTCAGTCGTAAAACTAATTTAACTATCATCAAATAACATAAACCCGTTGGTTAGCCAAGTGTGAGTCGGATAAGCATAGCTAACAAAAGAAGAGACAAAAATAACTCGTAATAAAAATTACGAGTAATTTTTGTCTTTACGAGAAAAATAATCCTAACCAAGCAGTTACGGAGAGTAACTGCTTGGTTAGGATTATTTTTCTCGTATGAATGTAACCATAGTATGAATATAACCATTTCACAATGGCAGGACGGGTTAACATCGGTGTTAACATCGGTTGGGACGATGAAGTACCTTGGACTCGTCCTCGACAACCGGTGGAACTTCGCGGAGCATTTCCGACGCTTGGCTCCCAGACTGGAGCGGGCCGGGGCTGCCTTGAAGCGGCTCCTGCCCAATCTGCCAAACGCCTCCTGCCGGAGGCTCTACGCGGGGGTCGTGCGGTCCATGGCCCTATACGGGGCACAGGTGTGGGCGCCTACATTGAGGCGCCAACCAGTACGCCGGTTGAAGGCGTCCCATAGGGTCATGGCCATCCGGATGGTCCGGGGATACCGCACGATCTCCGGTAAGGCGACGAGCCTCGTTGCCGGATTGCCGCCATAGGATCTGGAGGCAAAGGTCCTCGAGCACACTTGGGAGTGGCGCGAGCAGGCCAAACGCCGGGGCGTAACTCCGCTGCCGCGGGAAATCGCGGCACGGCGGACAGAGCTCCGGTGGGATCTCATGGTGACGTGGAGAGCGCGACTGTCGCAACCCAGTGCCGGGCACGCCACGATTGCGGCGGTAAGTCCCCTCTTTGAGGAGTGGCTTGAGAGGCCGGACGGAGTCCTCACCTTCCGCCTGACACAGGTCCTCACCGGACATGGTTGTTTCGGGAGGTTCCTGTTTCGGATAAGGCGGGAAGAAACGCCCGGGTGTTTCTACTGTAAAGATCGCCCTGAGGACAAGGTGGAGCATACTGTGGAGGTCTGCCCGGCTTGGGCGTAGCACCGCCGTGTTCTCGTGGAGGCGATCGGCGGCGGCGATCTTTCGCGTCCGGCCCTGGTCCAGGCCATGGTACGGTGTGAGAGTACATGGGTAGCCGTCACCTACAGTAATTCTCGCGAAGACGGAGGCGGTGCACGTGAGGGAGAAGCAGTATATGCGCCCTCACGGCCTTAGTCGCCGCAGGAGACTCCCTGGAAATCCGACGTCGGGAATCCCAGGCTGATTCCCTGCCACCGTAGGCGCGGGCTTGCACACAGGAATACATTCCTGTGTGATTACTTGTGAATAAATATATTTGTAGTCAATTTAAGACGATGACAGAAACTGGTTTTGTCAGCTTTGTCACTCTGTAATTTATCTTCAATATAAGAAGTGCAGGGCTCTGTTTGATGATCATCACATACTTCAATACGGGAAGTAGTGGGTCTTGCTTGATTAATATTTGTATGGGAAGTACTAAGACTTGCTTCGTAACCATTTCTTTGTGGATGTTCAGCAATTCCTAAAATATTACTACTTTTGATAGCATACTCTGAAAGAGCTACATTTACCAGTGCTAGTCTTTGCCTTTTAACTAGGTACGGCCATTCTTTCAACCGGTGGTGGCATATTCCGTTTTTGACACAAAAATATATGAGGAACAACTCCTTTCTTTAACCGAAATAAATCAATGAAATAAATCATCAATCATCAAAATTTCGTAAAACCAATAAATTTCGTAAAACCAATAATTTTCGTAAGCAAGCTCTTTAGAGAATTTAGGTTAGGTTAGTTTTAAACCGAATCTTCTACTGCTTAATAGCGAATTCATACTAAACTGTACATAAAAATAGCATACTTACGTTAAAATGATCTTCACAACAAAATGTAACTGACAATGGAGATACATTATCCCTTCTCATAATCTTACACCGTTTTTTTCGTACTTTCGCAACGCGTGGAATACGAAAAAACACTTATCGGGCGTACTAATAATAGTGTTTTTGCACTTCGGTACCATACAATACTTGTAAGAAGGTTTTTTAACTTCTTCCATGATTTGTATAGTAATTAAAACTGAAAATAATTCTGAAGTAACTGAAACGCTATATTAAACAAACACGGGACACAACCAATGACGTCATCAAAAGCGCGCGCTAAATGGTGGCGTTTGAACGGCTCAAATTTATTCAATGTTTAAAATTTCACTTTGAGAAATAATTTGACTCTTTTCAAGCCTGTTTGTAATTTTTTCTATGTTATAAAGATGTAAATGATCCATTTATGAAATAAAAAAAAATTATGCATATTCCCTAATGTTGTTAATTTATTATAATAGGTAAGCTTGGGAACATTGATTTTATTTAAAGCCCCACTAATACTTTTGTTGTCAAGAATTATTAAATTTATTAAGTAGATTATGGAAACTAAGCAAGTGCTCTTTAAAATAGTAAAATAATCTATTATGAATTAAGTAGTTCTGTAATGTGTACGGTTACATTGTTAGCTGAATAAGACAGTAGGTACCTATACCTGGCTGATAAAGTTCTTAAGAAAACTAGATTCGTGAATGTACACTGGTTATGACAGTTGCTTATAACAATCTCCACAAGAGACACTGTAAGTACCTAACCGAATAACAAATCATTAAAATAATTGGGTTTCTTTTTTACCACTGGGCAATAACATTTTATCCCGACCACAATAGGCAAAGAATAATAACTGTTCAAGATGTACCTATACAGAAATACGTGACTACGAACAATAAATAAGTGCTACGCAACGCGTAGCACTTATTGTGCGTAGAGGTCTGCTCGTAGTCGCTCCGCTACCTACGTACATTTGCTCTGTCTGAGGTCTGTCTACGTAGTTACGTATTACTTACTTTTGGTTTCAATAAGCGTTGGCTTGCTATATTTTTAACTAGCTTTTACCAGCGGCTTCGCCTGCGTGGAAGTCGGTAATTATCCCGTGGGAACATACTACCGGGATAAAAAGTATAAACTATGTGTTAATCTAGGTTAAAATCTATCTGTGTGCCAAATTTCATCCAATTCCTTTCAGCCGTTTTTGCATAAAATCCATCCATCCATTCGTACAAACTTTCGCGTTTATAATATTAGTAGGATGTACATGTGTGTGACTAATCGAGCGGTAAATGCTAACAACATTACGATCATCCTAATGCCGCTCAAATCAATCGATGGCATTAAACCTAATTTATATTAACACGCTTTTATTAACACGCTTTTATTAGGTAAAACACCATGACAGATAAAACAGACAAATAAAACTGACAGATAAAACACCATGCAATATAGACGCACTGGCAGAGATGGAGAGGATGCGGGCTCATTCGCCTACTTAAAATGAATGTATAAATGTTAAAAATATTTCGTTATCAAAGACCAAAAAGTATAAAATAAATTAATCGCTTCGCTTAACTTGATTTCTCAGCAAGTTATACAAAAAGTCATTCCTGTTCCAGCACCCCACGCTTTTACAATCAAATATTATAATTAAAAGCACATAGTTTACATTCAGCCCAGAAATAGAGACAACTTGAACGATCCATAATTGATTTTTTGTTTTTACGTGCATTTATAAAAGCGTGTTTTTCTAGTGTTTTTTAAACTATTAATTTATTATCGTCAACGCTTTTATTTTGTTTTCCTTTCACCAAAATCAAAACACAACCTTTATAAAATATTAACGTTTCAATATCATTTATTAGTCCATTTTAAGTAATTAAAGAAACTTACCAATTCTTTTGCTAACTAAGCCAAACAGCCGTCTCAACATAGACCCGTATTTAAAGGGCTCAACGTAGTAGACTCGTATTACGAGCAAAGTAATAGATACATTGTATACGACCTTTTTCAGCGGTCAGCCAGCGGGATGGCGTTAATCCTATAAAATTACCTCGATACAAGTTTATGGATCATAATACACTGGATGGCCCTTGATCCCATAAAGATAACGGACGACTTGCTAGATTGAACCGCGTGGTTTATGGTACGACGTTGGCTAGCGTACCTACTAGTCTACAGACTACAGTTTCAGAAGTTCCGATATTATAAACCATTTTTTTTACTGCTAACTTTTATTTAAACATTAAAATGATAATATACAATATTTAACGCAACTGAGTATTAACTAGGTAGGTACTGAACTAAATAACTAACAAACTAAATGTGCAAATATGTAAATACAGAAAACAAAAAGTCACATAGGCGTCGAAGTACTCGTCCGCATCGTTGTCATGCGGAAACGTGCCCAGAAGACTGGCAGCATTTGAAGGATTATGACAGAATACTTATATACCTAATAATGACGCCAGCGTGACGTTATGGTATGTTATGTAGTATTATTTTCCGAATATGATACAATTAAAAATTTTAACAAAATCAACCACTGAAATACTCGTATAAAAGAGCTGTGGGTTGCTTAACACACACAAAATCGCAATGCCTTTCATGTCGACTTCCATTGCTTTTATAGGTTAGAAAATCCGTTTGTCCAGCAATATAAAAAAAACGTTTAAAAAAAAAACAACGGACTTCCAAAAAAACACTAAAATGTGAAAAATAACTTTAATTTCGGAAAGCGGTGACTTTGGATATGTATTTTAATTTTTTGTCACCGCCTTCCGAAATTAAAGTTATTTTTCACATTTTAGTGTTTTTTTGGAAGTCGGTTGTATTTTTTTTGAAAAACGTTTTTATTTTACACTTTTTAGTGATTCACATGTGCTTACCCCTTCACAGCGTCCCGGCGTGATGTTATGTTATGAACTGATGAAAACAATAGACAGATATGAGATTTCTGCAATTCCAGTCCATTTGCTATAATTTATTGAGGAGTTCCGTTGCCTATCTCCGACGTTCTTCATCAGATCTTCACCAAATTGAAATGGGACCATTCCGAGAAAGATCTCTTCCAAAAACTACCCAAATCGCTTCAAATGTGCCTATAAAATTTGAAGAGTCCTCTGTATTTCTCCAGGACCCCAACATCAGATCGTGACTTGATCATCATGGGACCACTTGGGAGGTATACCCTTTCAAACAAAAAAAAAATCCAAATCGGTCCAGCCATCTTCGAGTAATCGGGGAACATACAAAAAAAAAAAAGAAAAAAAAAAGGTTCCGACGAATTGAGAACCTCCTCCTTTTGGAAGTCGGTTAATAACGCAATGAATGTTGCTAAAATGGCTGTAGGTACTATTTTATTTTAATTGGTGTACAACACTAATTGGATTTTACATTTTTCTGTGTAGATGTGCGGATTAGTCACGTATCATAAAACTGAATGTCAGCTAGACGCTGTGCCCGTAATAAGCCCAGCATAGGTGAACCAAGCGAGCTAATTTTCTCTCATTCCGCGGTAACATCGGTGTACGGCGCCCGGTTAATAGAAGCAGTCCCGGGACCGGCCCACGACCCGTACCCTGAAATATTACTAATTCAATGACCTTCCTCAAATTACTACCTCATATACATGAGTACATATATTTACATGTATTCGTCGTTGTTGAACCTTCAGTAAAGATAACCAAAATTATGTCTTCATTTTCACTTTGGATTATTTTGAACAATTCAATACCCCATCGGCTGTTAGGCAGACTCATTGAATTTGGTAACAATAGAACAGTATTTGTCTTAATTACTTGACACTTGAAGGATATACTTTAGGTTGGGCCCTATACTGAATAACTTTTAACCGGCTTCAAAAAAAGGAGGAGGGTCCCGGTTTGACGTAAACTTAAAAAAAGTACAAAGACACCGAAACTTAGTAATTGAAAATAGCAAACGATGTAAATCCTCGAAGCTGACGAGATCCTCACAGACTCGTACATAACAGTGCTCCCAGGCTTGCTAAGTACAATAAAAGCTGCTTAACTATGTGTGTACGAATTTATAACAAATTACCTAGTAATCTGAAAATGTTAAACTCGAGATATGCTTTTAAGAACAAATTGTATGATTGGTTAATTGATAACAACTTCTATAATATCAAAACAACAACGAAAATAGTATTGTAATATAATAATAATTTTGCTAACGCAGAACTTGTCTGCTCTATTTTTTGCCTTTTGTAAAGACCATTTTATACCATGTTTTACGCAAACAAATATAAATAAATAAATATTTATTTAACTAGATGGGAGTGTGTAGTTAGTGATCATGGATAAAACAGACATTATTACTTCATAATTGTAAAGCTAGAACGTATTGGCAAATTATAAAATGAAATTGGCTACTTGCTGTGAAATAGTTGTTTAATTGGATTTGGTTGCCAATTAAGCTTATCGCGGGATAGTTTTATCCATTCACAGTAGTTGGGATCGGCTCTGGCATAAGTTTAATGATTCAATTCAAAGGTCCCGGCCCGTACCGTGACCCAAGTAAACGAGCTAAGATGACGGTGCCCGATTTCCTTTATTACACAACTTTGTGATACTATGAGATAAGCACCGATATTAATATAACCCAAAATAGTTTAAATACTTAGCTTACAAACTTTTGATTGGTGTATTAATCAATGTCATCAATATCCAACCTAGAGGTTCGGTCTAAATAAACATTAAATCTTGACATTCGTGATCTTTTATTTTTAAAGTCTATTGTAAAAACATTAAAGAACATCCACGCAATTTGCGTCAATCCGTTCAATACATCCAATGGGGCTTTCCACTTATTTATTCTATCGGTACCATTCAACTTATTTGAATGCTGAACGTTTATCCAATTTTATACAATCTATTGGCAGTGGTACTCATAGAGAACTTTATGAGTAAATTGATTCAATTTAACCGACGAAATACATCAACCACTTTCCTTTTAAGGTACCGACTTCTCTAATAGTCAAAGTTACTTTTCAATTCATGTGACATACTCATTTTACGGGTACTCTCCGCTTCGAGTACATATTGCTCGAACATCAAACAAATTCGGGTGGAAGTTTTAAATGACGTCGTATTCAAACTTGATTTATTAGTGTTTGTGTGCAAACAAACTAACTTTTTCTATTATAGACTTGTTATTAGGTACCGTAGGGAATCCTTTGTCGATTCTTTAAGTTATATAAGTAAATATTTATTTAATATCGAGAACTGAAGCGACTCCATCACTCAAAAAATTTCAAAGTATTTTTTTTAATTTGTGTTATTTAATTTTAATATTAAGATTTTGCTATTGTGTTTTATGTTACATTATACACCGTGACATTTTAGTCGTCTTACAAAGGTAGTCCAGTCAATGTATCCGTCATAAAATACCTCTAGGCGCGATGAAAACATTGTTACCATTATCAAGAAAACAGGTACAACGAAATATAAATAATTCTTTAGAATTATTCCCCGTTAAAAATGTTTACGTATCAAACGGTAGAAGATATCTACCTACCTACCATTACATTCCATCATTAATTCCATCTCCATAACAGGGTGTTTCAAACTACGTCATGGGTCTTGAATGATATTTTAATTTTTTTAATTATGCAAGTGTTCAAAAAAATATTTTTTTACACATAAATGATTAGTAGTCATTGGATACAGTAGATGGGCTGTAAGACGACTAAAATGTCACGGTGTATACTCCAAAAGCTTATTATATTAGAACGAGGACAGTATTAGTGGATTGAACAATACTATGTAGTGTTCCTAGTTCCTATGAATCTTATAAACCAAACCAAATAGGGTGCTGGGTTGCTAGGAATGGGTCCCATTTACAGTGCAATAGAATAGGTTCGAAGTAACGACTTAGCATTGAAAGTCGCGCCACAACTGTTAAGCCATTCCTTCTGGTGTTGTATTTTCAGTTCACTTTTCAAATAAAATTATAAATCTATATATTAATACGTGAAGCAAAAACATTGTATATTTACGAAAATAACAGAGAAGGATGAAATTTGGCATAGTTAAAGTTTACATGGAGAAGTAATGCAGAAAGCTAAAGTTTTTAAATAATATTGCAGTAAGAAATACTTTAAGTTTTAAACGAATTATGGTCGAACTTCGGCTACTTGGCGGCCACTAGTATTTATAATGGAACTTCCAAAGTAGAACCGCAGTAATCATTTCAGAAATAAATGATCTGATGATCATTTATTTCTGAAATTATAATTGAATTAAAATTCATAATTGAATCAATTCGTTATTGTTCAAGGTGAGCCCAGTTTATTAATTCTGTGACCAACATTTATGTTGATTAAAATCAGGGAAATATAAAATGATCACTACTTGTTTGGTCAGTCATGTTAAAATATTGCGCAGTGCACACTATACGTAGGAAGTGGTGTGACGTGGGTTTGGAAAAATTGGGAGTGGTTACCCCACTCTGATTGGAAGCGATATGATTAGTAAATTGGTAGGCACGGATAGGTAAGCTATATATGTAGAGAAAAACACAATTTATTTATGACTTAATTTAAATTGATGTAGAATATTACAGTTGACCAAGGTTAATTATAATTGAAGATTTCATTGCTTGTGGACTTCAGTTTTCTGAAAGTTTTTCCAAGTGCTATTCGTTACGTAAACTTAAGACCAATATTTACCATCTTTTCAGTAAAGGTCAGGCACAAGCCTTATAAGCCAATTTTTTGTCGTTAATGATATCATCAAGTAAATGGTACTAGACAGTACCATTTACTTAAAAAAAAAGCATTGTATTTAGTGCTAAATACAATGCTTTTTTTTGCCACAACATCCTTTTTTGTCGTGAATGAATCAACAAAGATGAAAATAATGTGTCGGACACACATCAAAATCAATTTATAACGTTTTCATAGAACTACTTCATAGTTATTGTCATAAGAGACGTATACAGCATTATTCTGCGATAAAGTGTCGAGCACACAATAGCAACATATAAAGTTAACAGCAAGGTATTTCGTACTCTTTGTATTTTGCTCACCAAGCACGTTCTCTTCTGTACCCACCTACTACTCTCAGACTGATGGAATCACACAAAACACAATGAAGTTTTGACAGCTCATTTCAGTTTCGAAACCAATGCACTCTAATCAACGTCAGCTACAATATTGTATAGTTTTGGGATTATCTACCTAGCAATAATGATTATTATTATCAATGGACTTGACTATGAATTGGAAAAGCTACCTAATACTAACAAATCGCAGCGGTAGCTAAGCGAAACATTTATCTGGCGCATAATCGAGATGGAATTTTGTGAGTCTTTAAATCACTAATCAGCAGCATGCTTCATTTGAGTTGACATTTAACTATTTGGATTCATTTGGATACATTTTTAACCGATTTTCCCTTCTTTATTTTAGTGAGTTGACATTGAATAATATTATTGCTTATGCTGTAAGTTATGTTGTAAACTTTAAAATGACCACTATGTTAAGTGCAATGAGTGTTTATTTTTATTGTGTAGTAATATTTGAAACACAATGTAAATTGGTAATTAATAAATAGAATTGAGTTGAATTTACGTAGCGAAGAATTTCACACGTATGATGACTGTGTCTTTAATTTGACTTGTCATTATGACGAAGATAGACTCAAGCGTCGTAGGCCTAATCTCTTTCGAATTTGTGTCGATGTTGATCTATTTAACATTTACCATTGATAAGCCAGCCTACCTTTAGTTACAAACAAAGCGCTGAATAATCCTGAAATGCTCAACGTTTTGAGTTACGCACCCCGATTCGAGAGTGGGCGTGTTGCTGATATAGAACAGTTACGACATTCGTACATAATCGGTTACTTACGAGGTGTCGTAAGTTTGTACGAATAGTGTGCGTCAGTATACACCCCTGTCAAGACGTCATTTATTTTACCATTCCTTTGTAACTACACATTCTCATATTTTGAGTTAAGTTAAGTTTTCCGAATTTGTTAAATACTTACAATCATTAGAATAATTTTATTTATTTATTTACTTATCTTTCCCATTGAGCGTAATAGGTAAAACATTATTATATACCTTACTTAAATGTAAACAATTATTTTGTTAGTAACACACCCATTTCGGACTGTAATTAAGAAAACAATCTAAGTTGACTATCAAGACTGAGTTGGCTATCAATTAATTAAAATGTGATTAATTATGTTATTATTTTTATCATCAGTTAATGTAATCTGGCACTAATACAGCTATGTGCTCGGATTAAAGTTGGTTTGTTTTCACGTGCATAACATGCATGGCCACTTCTATTGTTCTTTCGACTATGGCTTGCCAATTAATCATGCTATACGCCAACGTTAATGATATACATTCAATGAATTAAATCAATTTACTTTCTACGTTCATCCCATTTCCTATTCCCATTTCTTCCCATGGGTGTCGTAGAAGACTACTGAGGGACTTACTAGAAAATGGGCAGCAGCGTTCTCTATGCAAAATGCATAGAGAACGCTGCTTCCCACCACCATACTGCGTTCGTCAACCCGCCTGCCAAGCGTGGCGAATATGGCAAGCCCTTTTGGGGGACGCTTATGTCCAGCAGTGGACGTCTTTTGGCTGATATGATGATGATGACTTTCTACGTAACTCTCTTTTACTCAAACACAAACAGCTCTATGTCTGGGTGGCAGACAACACTCCACCCTACCCAGTTACTGAACACCGCCCTATCCAGTTACTGAACACCGCCCTAGCCAGTTACTGAACACCACCCTTTCCAGTTACTGAACACCGCCCTTTCCAGTTACTGAACACCGCCCTACCCAGTTACTGAACACCACCCTATCCAGTTACTGAACACCGGCCTACCCAGTAACTGAACACCGCCCTACCCAGTAACTGAACACCGCCCTACCCGGTTACTGAAAACCGCCGTACACTGAATATATATTCGTAATAGCGTAACACACTAATCATAGGAATGGCTTTATTTTAACAGTTCAGCAACATTAATTGCGTTATTTACGTTGTTAAGCAGACAAATTTTCCGACCATGTGTAGCAATGGATTAACATTATCCTTCAAAGTTAATCAGATGATTAATGGTTCTTAATTTGGTTAACTTTTTCTTTTGTTAATAAATGTCTTCATTGATTAATGATAAATAGTGTGTAACGCAATTAGGGTGCTGATTTACACGGTGCGATTAAACTGCCTGTGGTATAAAATGATTATGTTGCACCGTTTCTTTTGGGTGGGAAATCATCAAATAACTTCTCCCGCTCTGGGTGGAGCAGGAGGGCATGTCAGACTTTTACTGACTAAAACCCACTCGTGTTCCTTCAGTTGCCTGTGTGCCAGGGGCCAAGGTATCTCTTTCAAACAACCCGCACCAGGTAGCACCGCAGGCATCAGCCCTTGCGGACCCCACCAGTTGGTGCTGACATCTCTTTGAGGCGCGCGTGGGACATAACGCGCCGTCAACCCGGGCTTGGTCCTTACCGGACAGCGAGCTACCCATTACTCGCCGTCCGCGAGCCCGCGCCTACGGTGGCCGGGAATCAGCCTGGGATTCCCGACGCCTAGGGCGTCTCCTGCGGCGACTAGGGCCGTGAGGGCGCTTATACTGCCTCCCTCACGTGTGCTTCTCCCTTTTCGTAATCATTACTGCTTCGCACAAGAAGGTGACGGCTACCCATGCACTCTCGCTCCGTACCATGGGCTGGATCAGGACCGGACGCGACAGATCGTCGCCGCGGATCGCCTCCACAAGAACACGGCGGTGCTCCACCCAAGCCGGGCAGATCTCCACCGTATGCTCCACCGTGTCCTCAGTGCGATCTACGCAGTGGAAATACCCGGGTTACACAACCGTGTCTGGTGAGGACCAGCGTCAGGCGGAAGGTGATGTTACACCGTCTAAATAGTGTTTTGACGGTGGAATTTTTTTGTTGCTTCAATTTTTATTGTATAACGTTCCCACGCCTATAATGTTCCCACTGCTGGGATACAGTCCTCCTCTCTGTGAGAAGGAGTGAGCTGTTATCCACTACGCGGGCCCAGTCCGGGTTAGTTGTTATTGTATGCTACTGGCATAATAATGGGGCTTAAGAAATGTTTGTTCTTAACAAAATTATGCGACTGTCTACATTGTTTAACTTTAAAAAACTGCTCTAATAAAATAAAGTTCACATCCGTGACTAATTTTCAAAGAATAGTTCCATAACCGCGGTTAGACGGGAGAATTAATGACTAGCGACTCTGACGTCCGCTGGGATAAAACGTACGACTAACGAATCGATTCTCGGGTATATTTCTATCCTAGTGAATTTTTCAAATTGAACTTTGGCTCATTTTGCGTGTACTTTTTTGGCTAAAATGATGGTGATGGCTGCTGAACTGTTTATTACCCAGTTACAAAATATTGTAATTTTTTTAATTGCTATGTTAATATTAAAACTTGTGATGTCCCACTGCAAGACAAAGATCTTTTTACTATCTTACCATTTTTCTATATTTAAAGCTGCTGCAGTTCTTGAAGGAATCCAGAGCATCCCGCCAAATGGCTATTAACCGATTTCTTTTTGGCATAAGAGTATGCATGATGGAATTGCCCCTGCCAAAAAGTTTTTTTTTTAGTATTTTATATTTGGGGTGAACCGTCTTGGTGTGCAAAATAGTTGCTTATAGATGCAACAATTTTTTACACAAAGATGATTCACCCCAAATATAAAAAAAAAAACTTCTTTATTCTTTCTTACATGTTTCATCCACTAGGGATCATAATTATTTTTCATGTTTTACTTTGTATATCAAAGCACGTAGCTCGCCAAGCCTAGTGATTGGTGATCGCAATATTATCTTGTTAACGTTTAGTAGGTTTGGTGGACCCGAGGGGTAATTGTGTGATCAAACTCAAACTCAAACTCAAAGCATTTATTTCAATTAAACCATTTACAGGCACTTTTGAATTGTCAAAAAGTCGATCAGTTGGAAAGTTAAAGCTATTTGCCCATTCCAAAACGTAGATCTCTATGGAGAAGAATAATACTAATACACTATCACTGGGCATCGCTTTAATTTGCACAGTTTCACAACATTCATGGCATTGTTTACTGCCTGCTGTTGCTTAGCAGACAGTTTTTTTAAAACATATTATAGAATGGATTAGCAATAACATTCAAAATGATGCAGATTGTGATTAAATTAGTGTTTTACGCAATTAGGGTGCTGATTTATTGTCCCTAGTTCAAGAGACAAGTTATCGTGAAATCGAAATTAATTACTGAACTAACAATACAATATTATTATTGATAACAACTTTTATACCACCTATTAGGTATCTGCAGTGATAATCGTAGATAGTATTCCTTTTAAGTAATAAGTGATAGTAATCAATAAGATTGCTTTTATTTTGGGTATTTCCAATATCGTTCAATACGCACTAGTAGTTTTTTTTGCAATATCTATAATTATATACACTCTACACGAACGTGCTTGGTTTTGGATCTACGCGAATTCAGTTTTTTAATCTCTTCGTCGTCGCATCAATGATTCCAATTATTGGTTTTAAATAAGCTTCGACCAGAATTCTAGGGATACTCCGATGAGATGCAGTGCGGCTGTGGAGCCTCATGGCAAACTATGCCTCACCTCTTGTCATGCTCTCTGCGCCCTAATACTATGGAAGACCTTTGCGAGGCCTAAGATAACGCTGTCGAAGTGGCGAATAAAGTGTTTCGTTATGAACTTAAGAACAATTAATATGACACAAAAAAAATTACCTATGATGCTCTTACCATTTTTGACACCGAAATCATGAAATCATATGGCGTTTGTGACAAATTATTTACCATTTTCAGACACGACGTTTGTCACCTTTGTTCTTTAGTATAAATAATTGAATTTATGTTTGTACCTAAGTCTGAGAAAGGCGTGTATATTAATTTCCTTTTTCCCGTGAAGTGAAGAGGACAGCAGATCCTCTTGACAGTACATTACTGTGGCCATTGTTTTAAAAGAATTGACGTTATATCCGACTTCGACGGACTTAGACTCTTAACGACGACTTCTAAGTGAGGGCTCGAAACAATACTTAAAAGAAGCTCTTGACAAAAGAGAACGGTTCTACTGACGCTACGGTTGCATTGTTTGACATTTCGTGAGTTACCTATTGTGTAGAAATATTGATAGCAACTGTTTAAGTAAAGCCAGAGCTTTAGTTACATTCTGAGTTTGTTTTATTAGGTGTAAAACGTGACTTAATTTGATCGAATGCTATGGATTTGAATTTGCTTTGCAGCTTGCTGTGATCCTAATTCATAAACATCGTGATAAAGTACTAATTTATCGAATTACTCATAATCAAAGTACGCTTATCATTCAGTGCTTGTAGAGACTTGTTGTTTATTACGATAATGTCAATAATGGCGATGGATAACGTAATATCTCGCACTAGTTGGTCACGCACAAGCCCACATTTTGTGGATAATACTCGATATCAAAATAACTGTAGGTAAACTTGTCATTTTGCGACAAAAAGGCAAAAAGGATTATGTTTGATAATGTTTTGGTAATATCACATTGAAACTTTTCTGGGCCTGCTCACGTGTTATAGACTGTGCCTCTCTTTCTCAACTACATGCTAGGCACAAAATAATAATTTAACTCATCTAGCTTTTTTTCTTACAATCTATTCAGTCTGCGTCCCTGCAATGGGAGAATCCTGAGGATTCTGTATAGGAAAGGAGGGATGATTGAATCCTCTCTCCTTTCCTTTCTCCTTCTTCTTTTTCCACAGACTCCTGTATTTGGCCCAGACCCTATGTTAGGAGTCAAGCTCGTGTCTTCCTCTTTTCGTTAGAATGCTGCTGTGATCATTGGCCCATAGCTCATCGGACATGAAAGCGTATAAATAATAGGACTACACTCTACTCAGCCGTTATGAATAACTTTACCATTACTGCACGTTTGTCCACGAACTAGTTCATACCAGATGGATGAAACATCAATAATGTCATTAAATCCTAATTAGACACTAAAGTAACGATAAGATATACAGTCACGAAATCATCATTATCTAAAGGATTTTAACTTATACAGCAAGTATAAAAGACACGTTTGCCAAAGAAAGTATTTGCAATCGATAACAGGAGGCCAAACATAAAACTAAGTTTTAATAAATACGTAAAGTTATGTTGTTGTTTTATTTAAGTGCACACACGAATGTATGTGAATGCTGTCTGCTCTGATTTAATAATTTACAATTAATAATAGTAATAATTTTAACAATACATACTGTCCAGTCCAGTGACATACCTATAAAATATTAATTAATAACCATATTTTAAAGATTCAATGAATAAGATTAGATTTGATTAGATTTAAAACTTTTGTTTGCAGCATAGTATACATAGATTGTACTACAATAAATTTAAAGCATATACCTACTGGAACAAATTAACTTGTGCGAATGTTTATTCTTACAAAAATACCCATTTTGAGTAGATATACATATTAATAGATATCTTAAAAATATTAAGATCTTATAGATTGCTTGGTAACGTCACAAATCAATTGGAACGGATATGTGCATATGTATATATGGGTTTATCCAACTGATACTTGTATGTTTTATTGTGTGTGTAATAATATTAATATCAATTAACTGTTAATTTTAGAGATCCATAAAGAACAACCTTATTTTATGTCTTTTGGGACCAATCTCGGAAACAGTACCTATGGATATATCATTTAATAAATGAGGAAAGAAAAATGGTAGGTACAGAGACAATCACATACTTATCTCCTTGATAAACATTTATTTGTAACTAGCTTTTGCCAGCGGCTTCGCCCGCGTGGAGGTCGGTGTATTATACATATAAACCTTCCTCTTGAATCACTCTATCTATTAAGAAAACCCGCATCAAAATCCGTTGCGCAGTTTTAAAGACTTAAGCGTACATAGGGATATAGGGACAGAGAAAGCGACTTTGTTTTATACTATGTAGTGATGTGTTTTGTGTTCGCTCTTTCAATCTTGGGGAAGAACCGAGTTTTAAAGATAAACTCATTAATCGTGCATAAACCTGCAAGAGCAGTAATTATTGGTAGGTACACACTATAATATCGAGATAAAGCACTTGTTGACAAACAATGAAATTTTTCGTAATAAGTCCTCAACCCCACGATAAGCAGAGATATCTCAATTGTAGGTTATGAAAAACTTGAAGAATTATCTTGAAACCTACGGAACTTGCAAAATGGAAAAACTTAATGAGTTTTTATGAAGAAAACCGATAATGAGAAATAATCGGTAAGGTAAATCTTGTTTGATAAAATATCCAATACAACTGGACTAAGCTATAAAATGTAGACGCCAATCTCCACAACAGTAGTGCAGGGTGTGCTATACTTAAAGATGCGTTCAGTGTTAGTGCTAGCAGCTCTGTTGGCTGCGGCGGCAGCGTTGCCGACTGAAATACCGGAGCCTGGACAGCTGGCTCTGGTTCTCGGCGAAGATGATTTTGAAGACTACCTCGATGCATGGCTGGAACTCGAACAATCCAGATCAGCTAATTCATCTAACGTTAAAGCTGAACCCAGAAGCGGTAACTTTTTTAAATATACCAATCAGTTTTTCATATTACTCTTCATCTATCTGTAACTCATTTAGCTCAATACACACGAAATCTTGTGTTCAGGTTGCACGATCAGAGTAAACGGAGATCTTGGGCAGCCACAGCCAGTGTACCTCCGCGGAGGTAACAGGTACTTGGCCTCCAACGGCAACACCGGTCAGATACATCTGAACACCGGCGAACAAGTCGTGGTCGCGTGCACCGGCTCCGGACGATCCATCCTGCACCCAAACATCGCGGCAACTAGAGACGTCGCTGTAAGTTCTTATACACATTAAGATATTATAATGCAATTTAACCCTGTAATGAGCAGCATACAAATGTTTAAACTTGTATTCTTCCCTGTAGACAGCGACGTGTGTGAACAACAATCTCGTATCCGGTGCCGGCTGGTTGAACGGAAACGGAGCCTTCGGTCAGCTGACTTGCTCTGCACATGCATTTCATGAAGCTCAAGCGACATCCACTCGTTGTTTCAACAACAACATTGTCATTCGGTAATTAATAAGTTTTTGTAATCATAATTCCTGAGTCCATGACCCCTGACTTCTTGACTTGCGATACTGATTGGCTTCTTTTGTGATAACTTAATACGGTGTTTTTTTTCAGTGTGGGCTTCATTGTCAACAATATCTTCTACCCACTCTACTGGTCTTGTTTCGACCAGAACCGCCTGGAAGTTCTGTACGTATGGTATGATCAGACACCTGAAAATACAGTTCATCAAAGTGGCGTCGACAGACCTAGTTGGCTAGGTAATTACAGTTAACCGAGTACTGTTTTAGATTTTTCGTTTTTGCATTGTTACGTGTTCTGAGCGAGAAATTTTTAGTTCGCATAGTACCGGTAAATGAAAACAGATGATACGATTAAATTATTGAACAAATGTTCATTCAAAACACGTAAAAGAGTAGCAGAAACAAGTAAAATGTGGTTTTGGAAATCATAGAGTCGAATAGATGACCGACCTGTATATAAATCTTTTTATCGTAGCTGGAAGTTTCTACCCTGGAGTTGCTGTCAATACCATGTACACTCAAGTTAACCAGAAGGCCGTTGTCACCCAATATGTTGGAGCCACATTAGCTGACAGATATGTCACCACCCACCAGTTCATGGCTCGTGGTCATCTTGCCGCCAAGAGTGACTACGTTTTCGCCACTGGTCAGCGCGCTACTTTCTACTTTATCAATGCTGCTCCTCAATGGCAGCCCTTCAACGCTGGTAACTGGAACTGGCTGGAACAGGTAATCTTTTCATCGAGGATTTTTCAACCATTTAATGTCCAAGAGGACAAATGGGTGGATTTTAATATAATGGATGGATCGCAATTTTAAACATTAATTTTTATAATTGTAGAATCTCCGCGCTCGCATCGGCGCTGCTGGATACAACACAGTCATTTACACTGGTACCTTCGGCATTACACAGCTTCGTGATCAAAACAATCGCCTCGTTGACATCTACTTAGTACCGGAGCGCAACCAGCTCCCAGTGCCGCTTTACTTCTATAAGGTAAAAATTTGACCCCAATTAATTCAAAGAGTAAAAAGTTCGGAGCAAAGGCAGGTAACTTACTTGTTGGGTTAGCTAACCGAAGAAGTAGTGAGTTGGCTACATGTACTGTAGGCTCGACGGTCCTTGGAGCATACCGCGAATCCACAATTGTAACGTTTGTTTGTCAACGCTTAAATGCTGTTCAGTTTTAAGTTTCCTGTTTTTCAACTTTTTATTAACAACAAATCTTCAATCCCGACTTTTGCTCGTTTGTCTAACAAAATCCGATGTTGTTTTTTTGTATCTTTAAAGCAATCTTTACTGTTCAGGTGGTGTACGATGCATCTCGCCGCATCGGCACGGCGTTCGTGAGCATCAATAACCCTCACTACACGCAGGCGGAAGTACAAGCCCTGACGTTTTGCACTGACCGCTGTCGCAACAACAGCGCGTTCAGCTGGCTCAACTGGCAACCTGACCGCATTGACATTGGATACAGTTTCTGCTGCACAGTCGACGACTTCAGGAGGACTATCCCACATCTACCTGCCTTCCAAACCAACGGTCTCCTTGCATAAGTTATGATGTCATCACCATCTTATCAAACACTAGACTTACTGCTGTATTTTTTATTTCTTGTTAATATACCGATAAAGAAATATCATCTGTGTTTTGTTTTGTTCGTTATTGTATCGTTGTTAGTTGAAATCACACAGACTGGAATGTTTTAATTGATCTGTAGTATCAAAGAGAAATAATTTCTAAAAAAATCCTCCTATCTAATTAGTTTCTTTTTGCATTATAAATAACTTGCCCGCCTAAATACACCTAAATTACACACCTCCAGGCTGGAGCGTGTTTCGCGTTCCAGTTCTGCCGGTTGGAGAGCCAAAATAATATATTTACGTATCTTCATAATACAAATTCACGTTTTTAATTTCATAAATATTTCAATTTTATTTCATAAATTCAAAATTTTGTACTGGATCTACCTTCAATTTCACCGTCGCTTATCAGCCCGCGTATTTTGACACCTCACAAGCGTGCCTAGCTGCAAAAAAGAGAAAAAAAAAGTAGTTAAGAGGCAATGCTGCGTTCAATCTCCAAACATATGTTACCCGATAGATAGATATACATATAAGTTACTGTAAAAGTCCGAATTAAGGTAAATCCTCAGATTTACCAACTCTTAATGGTACAAGTCCGAACTGTTCTGTGATCATCGTTCATTTCGATCATTTACCACCATTCACTCGGTAAATCTTTGGTTTTAGCTCAGACATACAGTAAATGTTAAATAGACATGACTATACTTCTTTGACCTGAGGGAGAACAAGGATTAAAAAAATGTGTTTCTTTTATGAATTCTTCAAAGACTCCCTCAAAAAATAATTGACGAAGAAATGCGTTGGCAAGCTATCAGGATTAAAATAAGTACCACATTAAAAAAAAAACATTTTAATGATTTTAATTTTCAAGCGTTACGGCTGGAACTCAGATATTAAGTGCTAAATAAAGAAGTCTTTTTCCTCGCGAATTTTCTTCTAGAAACTCCAATATAAACATAATAATATAATTTAAAAATTAAATCGTGTTCGAATATAATTATTTAATCTTAGATACATTGTGACGTCATAAATCAATGGGCACGCCGCATGCACATCTTATCTAATTAATGTTTGTTTATCATGTAGATAATTATATAAATGAGTGTACATTTTTAGCGATCCATTATGAGCAAAAAAGCGAATTGTTTTTTTTCATTTTTGAAGATTCATTTAAATAAATTGCACTTAAAATTATAAAAAATCCTTTCAATCGAAATTTCGGTCACGGTGGCCAATCTCAACGGACATAAGCCAAGTACGCAGGAGATATTATAATGCACAAGTGTGTGCGCAAATACAGGGGCACCCTCTGTTCATTGACTCTTATAGTCCGATGGGACGGCAAACCGACACGAGATCAGGCGCAGGACCGACACCAACCAACATCAACTTCCAATGGGCTGCTTCTGAGAAATTCCTAATGGGAAAATCCAGTAACACTCGGCCCGACCTAGGAATCGAACCCAGATCCCCACGCTAGCAGTCGCACTCGCGAACACGAGACGAATAGGGCAGTTAAACCTGTACTGGGCCTGAATTCACTATGACTACTTAACAATTCCTTACTCGTAACTACATCAATCACACACGTATTCTGCTAATATCGTATTAATAATATCTACAAATTGTGTTGGAACATACAGAATATGACATTTCGATTCCTTACCGTTACATTGGTTAAAAAAAAAACGAAATTCACGTAGTTTAAACGTAGTAAGATTCCGCGGGGAATCTTATAACGATACAGAATTGGGGCTCTGGACTATTGCAATAAGCGCGGCTTTACATTTTTGCTCACCGTAAATCAAAGAAATATTCAATAAACTTGACTCACTAAAGCATTTGTTGTACTAATGACACGATTAGCACAGTGTTTGTGCTTATCGTGTTAAAAAAACCTAAAATACTTCGCCCTTAGAGACTCAATATCATTTTTCTCTTGCACATTTTACAATTTACTTGGGGTCGGCGCAACATGTGTTTTTCTTTCATATTCTCTTTAAATCGTCATATCCGTGGTCACCCAGTGGGGACTCGAGTTAAGAATATCTTGTGGATTATTAGAAAAACCAGATCGATTGCAGTAAAATTTTTCATTTTGATCAGGAATGCGTCCGCTGTAAAATTTGGCCCCTCAAGGACAAATTTTGTGTGGTTCCTGAAACTGGAATTTCCTCAGAGTGGCGAAGAAACCTATATAGGATGGAGTATTCTAAAGTGCTCAGAGAGGCTTTAATTGTTACTAGAGGGTTCTGTAAAAACTTCTCCCTAATCCATGTCACGAAACAATCTAAAATTAATGGTGTCTCCTTACTCAGACTTGACAGGTTAACATATCTAACGAAACAAGTAAATGTAATAATTTCAAAGTTGTGAAAAAAAACTTTTGATTACGTTGGTCATTGGAATAAGTGGGGTACTAGTAATCTATTATATGTAAGTATAACATCTTCTCACAAATCCCTACTACGTATCCCAAACAGTGCTTGCTTCATCCTTTCATCACATAGTGTTATATTATTATGTATACGTTTCTATGAGGAGATTCAAAATCAAAATCAAAATATTTTATTTCACATAAACCTTATGGAACACGAACGCAAGGGCACTTATGAAACGTCAGAAGCTAGGTGCACGGTTCCAATTTGTCGCTTCCTATGGAGAAGTGCCGGCAAGAAACTCCACGGTTACTGTTTTAAAAATAATTGGCTTTTAAAATGTTTTCAAATTACAGTGATAATAGGTATGAGAGGATAGTGCAGGCCTGTCAATAAGTACCAGGTAATTTGAGGAATGATAATAAAGAATAGAAAATCGTCTATAAATGTACAGTCTGTAAGGCCTACAACGTTCTCTCATTTACGGTATGTAATTTACATATTTACAATTTTATAAATCTATTCTAGACCAGAGAGCTCTACCTACGGAACTAGAAACGACACCTAAGATATTTTTGGCAAAAACGATAAAAATATTAATCGGTTAAGTCTTGTTTGATAAAATTGACAATACGGACTAAGATAGATAAATAGATAATTCGATTTTGTACAAAGATTGGTATAAAACAGTTGACAATAATCTTCCAATCAGTAGTGCAGGGTGTGCTTTCCTCAAAGATGCGTTCAGTGTTAGTGCTAGCAGCTCTGTTGGCTGCAGCGGCAGCGTTGCCGACTGAAATACCGGAGCCAGGTCAGCTGGCTCTAGTTCTCGGCGAAGATGATTTTGAAGACTACCTCGATGCTTGGCTGGAGCTTGAACAATCCAGATCGGCTAATTCGTCTAACGTCGAAGCCGGACCAAGGAGCGGTAAATATATTTCTTGCAACGGGATTTGTAGTGCTATTGTGTTAAGCTGGCAAAAGAAATTGATGTTATTTTCACCGCACAATTACCCCCAAATAAGTTTAGTAACTAAATGTTGTGTTTAGGTTGCACGCTCAGAATAAATGGAGATCTTGGACAACCTCAGCCAGTGTATCTTCGCGGCAACAGGTACTTGGCCGCCAACGGCAACTCCGGCCAGATCCGGCTAAACACCGGAGAACAAGTGGTGATCGCGTGCACCGGCTCCGGACGATCCATCCGGCACCCAAACATCGCGGCAACTAGAGACGTCGCTGTAAGTTCTTATACACACTAAGAAATTGCAATGCAATTTAACCCTGTAATGAGCAGAATATAATGATTAAACTTGTATGCTTTCCTATAGACAGCGACATGTGTGAACAACAATCTCGTCTCTGGTTCCGGCTGGTTAAACGGAAACGGAGCCTTTGGTCAACTGACTTGCTCTTCACACTCGAACCATGAAGCTCAAGGGACTAACACTCGTTGCTGGAACAACAACCTTGTTATTCGGTGAGTACTGGTTTTAAGGCACTGCTCACGACCGCAAGCGATGCGACTTGCTACCTGTTTTCGTCCGTTACTCCGCAAGTCGTGTCGCGGTGTCTCGTGCCATGCTTATTGCGTTTGGTTTCTTCACAGTTGCAGGACGCGTGTGGCTTGAGCGTGTAGCTCCTGGACACAAGGCTAACCTTCATTTAGCCTTGAAAAGTCCACTTTATGTCTTTTTATAGTATCTACTCAAAAATGCTAGTCTAGCCTCTAGTAACGATTTTCGACTATTACTTCTCTTCTTGTTGAAACGAAGTTCGTAAACGCAACTTGCGGTAGGAGTAAAATTGTAGAAATCATCACGTAACGAGATAGAGAAAATGAACGAGATAGTTTTCATGGTTTTCGAGGGTGCTGCAAATAGTGATGTCAAAATGAAAATTCAAGATGGCGGCTGCAACAAAATATTCTTATGGTTCTCGGGGTGCTGAAACCGATGGTGAGGTCAAAATAAAGTTTGAGTATTTTAAAGATAGAGTTAACGACGAACTACATTCGGTGTTGAAGAAAAAGCGTAACGAACTTCGTTCCTGATGGAATACTTATTTTTTACGTACTCTAACGATGATTTTTATTTTCAGTGTGGGCTTCATCGTCAACAATGTTTTCCACCCTGTCTACTGGTCTTGCTTCAACCAGAACCGCATGGAAGTTTTATATGTCTGGTATGATCAGACTCGCGAAAATGCAGTTCACCAAACTGGCGTGGACAGACCCAGTTGGCTAGGTAATAATACTTACCTAAGGACTCTGTAGAGAATATAAATATTCAAAGCGAATTATATCAGTATCAGAATATTAGTACTTAGATCAAGCTTATACCAGAAATGCCCTTTCAGAATATTAAGATTTTGGAAACTATATCTGATTTAAATGTATTTATAGCTGGAAGCTTCTTCCCTGGAGTTGCTGTCAATACCATGTACACTCAAGCTAACCAGAAGACCGTCGTCACGCAATATGTCGGAGCCTCATTAGCTGACAGATATATCACAAACCACCAGTTCATGGCTCGTGGTCATCTTGCCGCTAAGAGTGACTACGTTTTCGCCACTGGTCAGCGCGCTACTTTCTACTTTATCAATGCTGCACCTCAATGGCAGCCCTTCAACGCTGGTAACTGGAATTCGCTAGAGCAGGTAAGGGTTTTGTCTAGAATATACCTACTATGTTATATTCTTTTGCATAAGAAGTCATAATTTTTAACATCAATATATGTCATTGCAGAACCTCCGTACTCGCATCGGTGCTGCTGGCTATAACACGGTTATCTACACTGGTACCTTTGGCGTTACCCAACTGCGTGATCAGAACAATCGCTTCGTCGATATCTACCTGGTGCCACAGCGCAACCAGATCCCAGTTCCACTTTACTTCTACAAGGTAAATTCTAACTTTCGATCTTATGTGTGGCTAGTGTGTTTCAGCATATTTTTTGTTACCATTAGCAGCAATACCCAGAAGATAAAACAAATCAAATCATTTCTATTCAGAGGTGCATTATTCGGCATTAAAAAAGGAGTATAGACTTTTGATAAAAATATATTTGGACGTTTGGTTAGTGTGTTTACTTTGGTAAATTAAATTATAAGCCCCAAAAACCTTCACTGTTAATTTTTGAAGCAGTATAATATTTTGTCCAAACTCTAATTTCCAGGTGGTGTATGATGCATCTCGCCGCATCGGCACGGCGTTCATAAGTATCAACAACCCTCACTATACGCTGGCCGAGGCACGCGCTCGCCAGTTCTGCACGGACCGCTGTCGCAACAACAGCGCATTCAACTGGCTGAGGTGGCAACCGGACCGCGTCGATATCGGATACAGCTTCTGCTGCACAGTCGACGACTTCAGGAGAACTATTCCACATCTACCCTCCTTTTCAACCAATGGTCTACTGTCTTAAGCTTATGAGAGCAGATATCCTCGATGTTTACTGCTGGACCATGTACTGTAAATACATAAATGATAAAAGTACTATTTGTGTTTTGTTTTAATGTGATAGCAACATCGATAGCAGCAAGATATTATTAGACTATAGAATTAATGAAAAATTATTGAAAACAAAAAATCTGCCTTTAACTTACAAACAAAATTTGTGTTTCGATATCTAGTAACTAAAGCCCGCTACAGGGTAACTAAAGAAAGAGGGATTTCATTGTGTACCTATAATTATATTATAATTGTTAAATCTTAGAGGAAGTTTGAAAGAGCTGTTAGTGTACCTACCTTACGTTTTCGATAAACATTGAGAAGGGATGAAACGCATGTGTTAAAAATAATGTTGATGGCCGGAGAAAGACGAAATACCAAAGAAAAGAATGAAGGTTTTTTGAAGGTGTGAAATGAATGAATATGGTGTAATCTAAACCTTTAAACGAGCAATTCTTGTATATTTATCTACATATGTTTATATAATCTGATCGGAAACGGCTCAAACGATTTTCATGAAATTTAGTACGCAGGTGGTTTCGGGGGCGATAAATCGATCTAGCTAGGTTTCATTATTAGAAAACGTCAAAAAAAACCAAGCAAATCTTGGTCATCCAGATATTATTATATAAGTAAGTAAGAGCTGGTTTTTTTTTTTTTTTATTGTGGGTGGGAAATCATCAAATGACTTCTCCCGCTCTGGTTGGAGCAGGAGGGCGTGTCAGACTTTTACTGACTAAAACCCACCCATGTTCCTTCAGCTGCCCGTATGCCAGGGGCCGCGGTATCTCTTTCGAACAACCCGCACCCCTAGCAGGCATCGGCCCTTGCGGGCCCCACCAGCTGCTGCTGACGTCCTCCTGCGACGGGTCAGTACAGTGGCCCCGCCGCCAACCACTTTTCGGCCGCAGGGGATAGGGAGAGCGGCCAACGCTATACCGACACTCCTCTTCCCCTGCGGCCCCACCGCGTCCGCCATCAAACGGTGGCGGCCCCGTCCAGGCTACGGAAGGGAAGAGCGCTACTCAGAAGTACCGGCACTCCTCCTCCGCCGCAGCCTGTAACCCTCAGCCGCGATGCCTCCCATTCGACATCGCGGCCCGCCTCAGTTGCGATGCACCTCACCGCAACCTACTTTTTGGCCGCTACGTCGTCGGCTTGGAGGCACAAGCCCTGACGAGCGGCCCCACCTTGGGGTTCCTCTTCGCTTCACCGTGGGAGGTGGGACCACGGTTACTGAGCCCCCCCGCAACGACAATGCGGGAACCCCACTGGGGGGGAAGTAAGAGCTGGTAGGAAAGCAATATGGAATAAAAAGTGTTTAATCATTAGAGCTTATTGTACCATTGTACACGTGCAGCATGTGGGTAAATCATACCCACAAAACATAAAGCCCTCCGCCTCCAATATAATAACGTCTTTACAGCGCTGATAGGCCTGCCTCGCCACTATATTGTGTCGGCATGTTTAGGCACGTAGAGTTGTAGATGCTCGAAGATGTAGGCAATGGAGGAAGAAACATATGTGTTCTGTTATTTTTGCGGTCCTAAACATATTGACGCATTAAACAATTGTGGTAACTACAGCTGCATGAATTAATAAGGAAAACTAATAACGTTTTCCCTAAAATAATAATTGAATTGAAATATAACAAAACAACATCTCCGAGCTAAGTGGGTGACACAATGAACCTATTAAATGAGAACTGAATTTTTAAAAGTAGATACGGACAAGGTGCTCTTATTCAGAGATTAGTTAAAATGTTTAACGTCGTCGTATGAAAGTTGCTGAAAGATACAAACAAAGCGTACTGCATTGCATTCAAACAACACCTAAAGCTATTGTGTGCGAAGGCGGTGAGGCGTCTATCTGCATTATGCATTAGTCCTGCACGGTGGAAGAACTATAGCAATGTTTAATTATAAAACGAAGGCCTTCCACACATGACGCACCACATAAAACTCGAGCATCAAGCACTGCACAGATGAACCGTGTCGCTCGCTCCGAGATTCACAGATGGGCAGAAGCCATATAACTTTACAAGATTATCAAGTCTATTACAATATCTCATGCGTCGGACTACGCACCGCTAAGAGGCTACCACGTGGGCCCTGGCTATGACTAGGTTAACTACACTTGAATATTAAAAATAGCGGCTCGGTATACCACTGACCTCAGTAAGCAGGAATTACACGATATTATTGTCGGGATATAAAACAAAAAGGTTTATTTACTGAATGTTTATAAGTTCACGGAGCCTCTGTCTACACAACATGAAACTATAGTAAAATATACTGCTCTTAAAAACGATAAAAAACATTTGATCGGTTTAGTCTTGTTTTATTAATAATATTGTGATAAAAGAGTGCTGTAGAAATCGACAGCGCAGGGTCTACTGTATCCAAAAATGCGTTCAGTGTTGGTGCTTGCTGTTATGCTGGCTGTGGCGGCAACTCATGTACCGGAGCCTGGAGAACTGGCTCTGGTTCAAAATCAAAATCAAAATATTTTTATTTCACATAAACCTGCAAGGGCACTTATGAAACGTCAGAAGCTAGGTGCACGGTTCCAATTTGTCGCTTCCTATGGAGAAGAGCCGGCAAGAAACTCCACGGTTACTCTTTTAAAAATAATTGGATTTTATAATGTTTTCAAATTACAGTGATATTAGGTATGGGAGGACAGTGCAGGCCTGTCAATAAGTACCAGGTACTTAGAGGAATGAAAATAAAGAACAGAAACTGTAGGCCTACAACGTTCTCTCATTCACAATATGTAAAAGAATCTACATAAGTAAAATCAACCTATTTAAACCAAGTGATATGATTTCCATGAGAATCACTAATAAATACTCGATATTACAAGGGTTGTATAATGTCAAATAATGACGAGAATATGTCAGAAAGTGTAAAAAATAAAATAATTAAAATTAACATTGTAATTTGGAAGCAGTTAATAGACGCTCACAAAGTTATGGTGCTAATGAGTTACCAGGGAAGCCACATGTGCAGAAGGAATTAATGCCAAACTTCCTTGTCTTCAACGTAGTCTTTTATCTTATAATATGCTTTTTTGATAAGGACACGTTTGATGTGAGTTTTAAACTTTCCATCGCTAAGTTCTGTAACCGATTTTGGCAACTTGTTATAGAAGCGGATACTGTTTATTAGAAATGACTTGCTAGTTTTAGTTAATCTAAATTTTGGAATCATAATTTCATCTTTACTACGTGTATTTAGATTATGGAAGTCGCATCTTTTTTTTGAAAAGACCTAAATTTTTGCGAACATACAAGATATTTTCTAGGATATAAAGAGAAGGCAGAGTTAGTATGTCAACTTCGTTGAATTTGTTTCTAAGAGACTCGCGAGGCCCCATTTTATAGATTGCGCGGATTGCCCTCTTTTGTAGAATGAAAACTGAATCTACGTCAGCTGCCGACCCCCACAGCAGAAAGCCATAAGACATAATACTGTGAAAATAAGCAAAGTATACTAACCTAGCTGTGGCTACATCAGTCAACTGCCTTATTTTTCTTACTGCGTAAGCAGCTGAGCTTAATCTACTTGAAAGAGCTCTAATGTGGGCACCCCATTGCAATTTTGAATCTAAAGTAATTCCTAGAAATACAGTTTCCGAAATAGCATCTAGTTTCTTGCCATCAAGTTTTAAATTTAGCCCTACTTGGGGTACATTTGGTAATGAGAACTTAAGACATTTAGTTTTGTTCGCATTGAGTAAAAGATTATTAGCCGCAAACCATTTCGAGAGAACAGCTAGACTATCGTTGACATGTAAGACATCCGTATCTTTTCTATCTATTCTAAAAATAAGAGAAGTGTCATCAGCGAATAAAATTATATCCGAGAAGTTAGCCATCAGGTAAGGAAGGTCATTAATATAAACTAGAAATAAAAAAGGGCCAAGAATTGAACCTTGAGGCACGCCCATCTTAACTAGAGACCCCGAGGACGTTGCCCCGTTAACATTTACTTTTTGCTGCCTGTTTGATAAATAGGAAAGCACAAGATCAGCAGCTCGTCCACGAAGTCCGTAGTGGTGTAATTTACAGATGAGTGTATTGTGGTCAACGCAGTCAAACGCTTTTGAGAGGTCACAGAAAATGCCAATTGCATCCTGGGACTTCTCCCATGATTCCAAAATGTTCCAAAATGTAGTGGTTCTTGACGAAGATGCGTTTGAAGACCACCTCGATTCCTGGCTGGAGCAAGAACAATCTCGATCGCCTAATCCATCCCAACCCAGCAGCAGAGGTAAACTTCTTAACATTCGTACATCGTGCATTAACGTCTAATGATCCAAAAGAAACAGTTTAGTTTGCACTTTTGCAGAAACGAACATAACGCTACGCACTCTTCAATGCTCGCTAATGAGTTTTACAAACTAGATTTTTTATTTAGGTTGTACACTCAGAATAAATGGCGACTTTGGGCAGCCTCAGCCGGTGTACCTCCAAGGCAATAGATACCTGGCTGCCGACGGCAACACTGGTCAGATCCGGCTGAACAGCGGAGAAGAAGTTGTGATCGCGTGCACTGGCCCCGCACAATCAATCCGGCACCGGAGTCTCGCAGCCACAACTGCCAGAAGAACTGGCGCTGTGAGTTATGTAAGAATATTTCTGAGTTATAAATCGAACCTGTATCAATTTTCTGCAGAAAATGTGTGTATGAGTACCTTTGAACTAGCTAAGTAATCGATTATGATTTCCATCATAAAAATATATTTATAGTAAATTGTTATTCCGTTGCTTCTGAGAGATTTTAATTTCTGTTTATTACGGTGGATACCCAATTAGTTGAAAACCGCTATAAATAAGAACTTTTTTAAACGATACCAAAATCATATCTTTTGCATCACGTTTATTTATCATTTTCTGTAGACAGCGAAGTGTGTGAACAATAATCTTGTCTCCGGTGGCGGCTGGTTAAACGGCAACGGAGCCTTCGGTCTGCTGACTTGCTCTGCACACTCGAGCCCTATGGTGGTTCAAGAGACTAACGAACGTTGCTGGAATAAACACATCGTAATTAGGTTTGTACTTGTTTTTAAGATTACCTACTAATTTTAATATTATTCAATTATTTTGAACGAGAGAGCTCATAGGCCGAAAACATATACACTTGTAAGACTAGAGTATTGCAGTTCATAACAAAATAGCAGAGTGTCCTATTCGGTATCATTCAAATCAAAAACCAGACCAGGAATAAGGACTACCTACGCCATTTTTGAAAATGCAGTCAGGTTTAACCTGTTTAACGCAACGCAGAATGAAAGTTATCAATTGTATGGATTTATCTTTTGGTCTTACTACTATGAGATGAGCTCTTATACTTCTAGAAAAGTTCTTCTACACCGTCTACATTTTTCTTGTATGTAAATAATACTGATTTTTTATTTTCAGGGTCGGCTTCTATGTCAACAATAATTTCTACCCGCTGTACTCTTCCTGCTTTGACCAGCAGCATATGCAAGTTTTGTACGTCTGGCATACACAGACTCCCGAACATGCTGTTCACCAAACCCGCGTAGCCAGACCTAGTACATGGCAATGTAATACAACTTCTAGATTTTTTTCTGACGTATTCTGAGCGGGCAAATATTCGCTCGCATGGTAGATGAAAACGGATAATTTGATCTGTTCGTTAAGAGTCCACCTTATAGGTTTCTTGCATGCCTTTGCGTGATCGGGCGGTTTGCCGGCCGAGGTCTGTACCCCATTTACCACAGTGTTTATTGCCTGTAGCTAATGATCGCATTACCAAGTATTAACTTATCATCACCACACAGTACACACTGACAGTTGTTTGCCACCAATTGGCGGTGATCGGCAGGTTGGCAGGCCCTGCGACCACTAAGTTTTAAGTGAGAGCACGGAACTTTGGAAACTATAAAACTAATTTAATATGGCGCCTCTAATCCCCGAACTGGCGACATGTGTTTGTGACCTCTGCTAGGTCACAAACACATGTCGCCAGTTACGTCAAAACCTTATGTAATTGGGGGTGAGCCTACTACCATCAACTGGCAACAGACCGACACAGACTACGGGCTGCTACTGAGAAATTCCTTGTAGAAAAACCATTTACCACTTCCCAGATCACTCATCAGATAAGGTTTTCTAAGCAGAAAACCTTAACTGGTTACTTTTTATATTTTCAGCTGGAAACTTCTTCCCTGAAGTTGATCTTAAGACCATATACACCCAAGTTCACCAGAGGGCCGTCCTCACCCAGTATTTCGGAGCTACGTTAGCTAACAGATATATCACCAGGACCAAGCAACGTTTCTTTGCTCGTGGCCACCTTGCTGCAAAGAGTGACTTCGTTTTCGCTACCGGTCAGCGCGCTACTTTCTACTTCATTAATGCTGCTCCTCAGTGGCAGTCCATTAACGCTGGTAACTGGAATAGGCTGGAGCAGGTAAGCTTTTGGTCGGGAATTGTAAGCAACCTGAGGTTCTTATGAATAGATTTATACCAATTTATGTAATTGCAGAACCTCCGTGCTCGCATCGGAGCTGCTGGCTATAACACGGTTGTCTACACTGGTACCTTTGGCGTGATGAAACTGCGTGATGCGAAAAATCACCCCGTCGACATCTATCTGTCGCGGCCCAACAAGATCCCTGTTCCTCTTTATTTCTACAAGTTAATACTAACCCTTGACCTTAAAACAACAAAGGCAAAAAAAAGAAGAAGAGAAACGTACATTTTGGACGCGTCCGCACAAAAAGAATACGCTTCCGGCAGTCTCTTTCGAAAAGTCCATAATAGGAACGACGATAAAATGATTCAAGTGTTTCATTCAATAAATTACTGAATTATCTATAGGTACTCCTATTGTCGACCTCGTAATTACTACACCAATTGAGACAACTCCCAGTAAATTGAAACATCACTAAGGGCCCGATCACACGTACCACAGAAATCATCAAATAACTTCTCCCGCTCTGGGTGGAGCAGGAGGGCGTGTCAGACTTTTACTGACTAAAACCCACCCGTGTTCCCTCAGTTGTCTGTGTGCCAGGGGCCGCGGTATCTCTTTCGAACAACCCGCACCCTTAGCAGGCATCGGCCCTTGCGGGCCCCATCAGTTGGTGCTGACATCTCTTTGAGGCGCGCGTGGAACACAACGCGCCGTCAATCCAGGCTTGGTCCTTACCGGACAGCGAGCTACCATTACTCGCCGTCCGCAAGCCCGCGCCTACGGTGGCCGGGAATCAGCCTGGGATTCCCGACGCCCAGGGCGTCTCCTGCAAAGGCTACGACCGTGAGGGCGCATGTACTGCCTCTCCCTCACGTGCGCCGCCTCCCTCTTTGCGAGCATCACTGCTTCGCTGAAGGAAGTGACTGCTAGCCATGCACTCTCGCTCCGTACCATGACCTGGACCAGGGCCGGACGCGAGAGATTGCCGCCGCCGATCACCTCCACAAGGACACGGGGGTGCTACGCCCAAGCCGGGCAGACCTCCAACGTATGCACCACATTTGACCGTCAAGATCAATCGTGTGAACGATACCGACCACATAAAGTCTCGTCGTAGCCACAACACAACCACTATTGAGACCGCGAACTAGCTGCCTCCCACATCGCAAATACAACGACCTGTTTCTCTGAAAAAATTAACCACAGCGTAACCGCATCACAACTACTAGCGACAACGCAACCATCACTGCTTGCCCACATTTTGTCGCTGCATTGTGTGGTTGGGTTGGTTTGTGGTACGTGTGTACGGGCCCTTATGTTGAAACTATATTGTTTCAAGGATCTTTTGGCGAGGCACGTTGATTGGGAAACATTCATGCAATTGTTTTGTGTAATGGTGGCCACATTAGTTCCGACTTTGACGGAATTCACTCGCAATCGCAAACTGCAGCGGCCACACAGCCCAATATGCACCCTAATTGTGTTCATGTTTAACCTATAAATTTATTAGATTCTGATTAATAGTGTATCACGATCAATCAGAATCGAATATAATCTGAATCATTTGAAGGATATTGCTAATCCATTGGTTCATATGTTCGAAACATTTGTCTACTCAGCAACGTAAATTAAACAACGTTTATGGGGCATGCGTTGCTAACCTATAATAAATTGTTACACTAACGTTAAACTTAAGTAAAATGTTATCTTATAATTGTAACGGTGTAAATAATTGTTGGTTGGCCCTTAAAGAAAAAAATAAATAACGCAATGCACTTTGTGGAACTGTCAAAATGAAAACTACTCCTACTGTGAGTACATTATGCAATTACCCCTCAGGTTGCCATGTAACTAACTCGCAGCAATATAACCATCTAAGGAAGCATCTTGACATGACTTACTTGACGTGTCATGCTACGATAAAGGATAAACCAAATATAATTATGGTTCTCTTCTCAGGTGGTTTATGAGGCTTCTATTAAAAAAGGCACGGCGTTCATAACTATCAACAATCCTCACCTTACGCCGCCCGAAGCAATGGCGGCGGCTAGTGACATCTGCACAGACCGCTGCCGCAACAACAACGACTTCAACTGGCTCAGGTGGGAACCTGACCGCGTAGAAATCGGGTTCAGTTTCTGCTGCACAGTCGATGACTTCAGGAACAACATTCCGCATCTACCAGCCTTTCAAACTGATGGTCTTCTCTTTTAAGTTGATGACAGCTTATATATCATCACCATCTTGTTAAAATTATGTTTACACGCTAACAATATACTCTTATATAAAAATAAAAAAGTCTAAAAAACACACTTTAAAAACCATACTAAAACATCAGAAAATAATTTTAAAAAAAGCTTGTGGTACTTTTTGAGGTATTTTTATAATCAATTAAGGAATAAAGCACCCCACGCTTTTTTGAAATTATTTTCTGCTTTTTTTTAGTTTGGTTTTTGAAGCGTGTTTTTTAGATTTTTTTATCTACTATTTATTTTCTATTTTTTAGTTCTGCTGACTACAAAAGCGTGATCTTTTTTGTAACATTTTTTTACATTATATTTATTTATAAAAAAAAAACATAAAATGAATGATTTGTAATCAGTCCTCGATAAGTCTATAAAGTTTAAATGAAATCTGACCGTTTGAAGTGGGTCAAAATCAAGTCCAAAGGAGTCGGTTACAAACAAACATGCTTACAAACATACAAGTGAAACTAATAAAAGCGTGTTAATAATGATTGTGTTTTGTTTTGTTGTTATTTGGTTCGATAGCAGTTTCGGGAGTTTATCCCAGTTTCGGGAGGTTATTAGATTTTACACAGGCCAGTGCGTAAGGGAATGTTAATAAATGTATTTAACGGAAACTCAAATAATTACCATGTTGTTATAAAAAAGATTATTGAACCCTCTTATAAAATGAATGCGCGTCTTTCTATACACCTCAAATAATTCTTATTTTGGGGTCCTAAAAATACTTAACAGTAAAGTTACTGTGACCATCTTGCTCGGCTGCTGCTCGGTTAGTCGCAGTTCCAACTTAACCTAACCCACTGGTTGGGATGCCCTAGTGTAGTTCCTGCGACTAATTCGGGTCACGCGTGGTTAATCACAGTCTACGATTATCCTAGGACACTATTGCATAAATTGTTGACGGCTAAGCTAAACGCACGTGTAGTTTGCTTCATTTTATTTTATGAAGTTTAGGCGTTCCCATCCACTGCGATCCACGGCCACGCTATGTACGGATGGTACGGATCCGTAGCTGTCAAACAAATGAACCGCGCTGCTAAGGTTTTTAACCTCTCGGCACACATTCTTCACAGCAGTAGAATTTCGCCATTAAATCCATCGCACTTGCTGCCGGCCGAGCGTACGTCCGACTTGTGCGGTAACGGTGTGGTTACTTACCACCAAAACGATTAAATTATTCATTTGTTATCTAGACAGACAAAGGTACTGCATCGGCTTAGTAATTGTGTCCTTGGTCCTTTCAATTATTGTACAAAGTTGTGTTATCAATTGAAATCCATTAGTATAATTTTCGAGTCGTTATTAAAAATAACAATCTTTTAAACAAACCAGCTCACCCTATGGTACTTTATCGCCTGGACATTATTGATTCATGTTCGTTAATTATAAGTAGGTACAAATGGTGGCAACCAAATTAGTAATTATTACACTACATTTGCTTTTCTTTTACTTTTTACAAAAATAATGACATTTCTGGAATATTAGTTCCAATTTCAACCTATTCACTGCCATCGTGCTACGAGAAAGCTACGAGCTACGACGACTGCTACGGGAATTCCATTATACTCGCGTGACGTCATTGACCGGTCACTCTGTAAGTCGGAATGAGTGTATGCATAATGAGTTTGTGCATGTACGGTCAGCGACACAAGACGATTGACACTGCCACTTTGCACTTCATCTAAATTAATACAAAATTATTCAGCATTTAATTTAATAGGTAAGAGTTATTGCTTTCTCTTTATAACTTTTAATATTAACCTGTAATGTTCCAATGCTGGACATAGTTCACCTCCATATTTTTTTTCAGTTTTCTTTATGTTTTGTCTTCTCCGGCCAATATGGAAAGAATGAGTCCAGAATGTCACGCCATCCAAGGCCTGCCTCAACGTTGATGCTCATCTTCAGTCAACCACTGTGTGACGATAATGGCTCATCAGTACTCATGCCTCCTGTAAATATGTTTGTGAAGATGTTTGGATGTTTGTTACTAAATCACGTAAAAACATCTGAACAAATTTGGATGAAATTTGGCAAATAGATGTTTTGTAACCTGCATTAACATATGGGATACTTTTAGTCTCGGTATTACGTTCCCGTGTGATAATTTTCGACCTACACGCAGGCGAAGCCACGTGCAGCAGCTAGGTAGTTCCGAAATAAATATAACATAACATCGCGTCTGTTTTCTCTGAAGGGTTGGGCAGAGGTATACCAATAGTACACCCACATTTCACCAGTTATGTTTAAGGCCCATGTAATAGGGGGCGACCCTATTGCCATCAACTGGGCACAAATTCAGACTCCGGAGGGCTCCTGAGAAATTCCTACCCAATAACACTTGCCCTACCCGGGAATCGAACCCAGGGTCTCCTGCTGAGGCAACGAGGTAATTAAATTAGCCCAATTATTAATATTTAAAATAATTTTGTCGTTGATTGCACGTACTTGTACGTTAACTACTTTATATTATTGAATATAAACATTATTAAAGAATGTTACTTATCGGGTCACGAATTATATCAAAATAATTGCAAGCTTAGCATTTGTTAAGCATTTTCAAAATAATGTTATTTTGGTTTTGTTTAAAATTAACAAAAGACAAATTAAGAAGTATCTGTGTAATGAAGCATGTTTGCACCGACAAACAGTTGTTTTACGGGTTTACAAGGCAAGACTTCATGATGGCATATAGCGAGATGTACGACGCCGAGAATGGCATAGGTGCCTGTATATTTACTTCGTGCTTACTTACTACACGTGCGTTTTATGCGACGTTCACAGATAGTCAACCTTATCTAATAACTGGCCCATAAACCTGGCGAAATAAAAACGCGATAAAGTCGAATAATGTGCGTGATATTGTTGACACAAAAGAGCGAACAGGATTTGAGAAAACTATGCCACGAAAAGCTTGCAAAAGGAATCGTGAAATTGGAATTTCGGATTTCAAAGCTGATACTGAATAAACAGGTAGGTATCATAATTAAATAACTGTAGAGATGATTCATGATTTTAACCGAAATACGTCCACTGCTGGACATAGGCCTCCCCCAAGCTCCGCTATCGACGGATTCTGTACTTCTCGATCCAGCGGATTCCTGCTAGTATTCCTTACTGTAGAGGTATATGATTTATGGCATATTTACCTATAAAATATTTATTATTTTTACCTATAAAATATTTATACCTATTCGGTATCTAAACATAATATCGTTTTCCATTGAACTGAGCTCAGGGCGTTATATATAAAATGCCTGAACTAAGAACCAACAAACTAAACATACATATTCAGCGTCTAAAGGCCTAATGGGCTCTAGATAAGTTGCTTAAATCCCAATCTGATACAAATTCGTTGGCATCCAAAGTAAGAACTTCTGTTCGCTTGAATTATAAATAGATAGTTGAGTGTGAACGGCGAAAAGCGCAGGAATTAAAAAAAAACCGGCCAAGTGCGAGTCGGACTCGCGCACCGAGGGTTCCGTACAAACCTGTAGGTGTATAAGTAAAAGTTATGAATTTCAATTTAATACCTCTACGCGTTCATGAGGAAAGGGGTAGTAAGTTAAAAATTATTAAAAATATTTTTATTATATGACATAACTAAAAATTTATGCTTCGTACCGAATTTCAAGATTCTGAGTTCACGGGAAGTACCCCGTAGGTTTTGATTCCCTTGCGAGTGTCGAAAATTTACGGCATAAACGGCTGTATCTTTCGATTGCTTTGGCTTAGAAGTTTGATTTTTTCACAGCTCCAAGGGTCTACTGTAGACCTGAGTATTTGATATGAATTTCAGCTTGATACCTCCACGAGTTCCTGAGAAAAAGGGTCTTGACAGGCAGGCAGACGGACAACAAGGTGAACCTATAAGGGTTCCGTTTTGTCCAGTTGAGGTACGGAACCCTAAAAAAAGGTTTTTATTGCCTCTGAATAGTCACCGAAAATAAATGTAAAGTAGCAAGGAAAAAAGATTTTAGCTTTGTCACAAAGGATCTTAAATTACCACACACAATTACATACTCAAATATTTAATCAGCGACGTGCAGAATGTTACTGTTATTTGCTTTCAGCTAATTTTAAGTTATTTGTCCCATTGCCAGTAGAAGTGACTTATTTCTTAGTGTGGTTTAAATACATTTGTTAAATCATTTTATTATTTTATATTATACCCAATTTAATCCTGACTTGTAATATTGTTTTTTTTTTATTTAGATAAGAAGTATGAAAAACAGCGCAAATCACACAGCGAGACATGTCGCGCTGTATACATACATTAATCTGAGCGAGATGTTAATCTGAGAACAGATCAATGATCACCAACGAAATTCGTACAGTGAAAAAAGTGTCGAAGGTAGAGAATGCAATCTCGATCTCTTTTTCGAGATTTAATGTCGTGGGAAGACATTCTCGTTCAAAATCTTGTGACTGACAGCGCGGCGGACGCTGCTGTTAAGAGCCATTTTCAATATAATAATTAATCGATTTATAGTGTGCGTGATCTAAACTAAAAAAATCAACGTGAATTTATTCACGTAAATTTTTTGTTTTGAGATTAGACAAAAAAATATTTACAAAATATAGCACAAGGCGAGGCGGACCCTACATCTAAAATAAGTTTGTGCAATATGATTGCATCTCTTGCATTCGGACGACCGTGTTCATGCAATAATATTGACGGCCCATAAGCTTCAATGTTTTCGCATCTACACGGTGCATATATTAAACTCGCTCAAATATTTGTTCAATCATTGATAATCGTGATACTGTGCAATGTAAATAATTATTTAAGGCCCGCTGAAGTGTAGTTTTCATTTTAATTAAGTTTAAGAACTTTCGATAAAAACGCATTGCCTATCTCACAAAGTACGCAAAATAAAAAATGTAGAATTCTCGAAAACGAGATCTACCTTTTAATTGGTGGCTAAGATTTCGAACGGTTAATCTCGACTTAGCACGTGAACACCAGACTTAGCACGTGACATCAAATTCGGCGCGAGATTGCACACCCTAGTCGTAGCATAGTAGCTACGCCGTAGCTGACGTAGTAATCCGTAACACTAGTTACACTGGCGTAGCTGATACTGATGTGCTACGCGTCCAGTTCGCTTTCTTATTTTAGTAACTGCAACAGGTTTTATAATACTTTAATGCTTATGATTACGGTTGTTTTACGTTACAAGTACCTATAGTACAAAAAGATCAACCATGTTTTGAAATTCTTTTATGTATTTTATAATTACTGTTACATTTTCCTCGTTTTATTTATTCAAGGTACTTCTTTTGAAGTCCTGGCTGTGCCCTTTCAGAATAAAGATTTTATTTGGAAATTGTAGGTAGTCTTGTTGGTCTCGCATCTCCTTTCTTCTAAACTTAATATAACTTCACAAATGAATGGGCAAAAGATATCGTGAGTTTAGAACTCGTCTGTCTAAACGCAATGAATAGAATGAAAGTTAGGGTAAAATTCGTGTAGTTGGTACTTTCTCTTTAATTATGTTTCTTGTATTTATCTCTTTACAGTTTACCAGCCTGCAGTGAACTTTGCTTTGAATACTGTAAAACACGATGTTTTCAATCCGTCCTTGTATTCGGATAAATTATGTTTTTTTTTGGAGGTGCATGGTTACATATTGATATTGGAAGGTGAAATGAAACTCAACTTAGATCGTACTTTATTTATTGTTCTTTCAGTGTACTTGATTTTAATAATTTTATTTAAAATAGTGACTTTATTGAGTGCAAAAATAAGTATCATGTACATACTTACATTGAAATGAGTGCTCTCAAAACTCTAGTTTTACTTATTACCATTTAATTTTCAATAGTTTACATAATAATATCCAGTTTGCTACTACAGAATAATTGAATAAGTAGACGATGCTGTCACACACGTTTCGTAAAAGTACCTACTTAAATAGATCATTATGCTTTTCCTTGGTAAACTATTTTGAAAAAGGCTATAATATACTCGTATAGGGATTTATAATAATGTATTATTTATTGCACTTATGATATGTATGTAATTACTATGAGGTAGACAGAACATTATTTGAACACGAGATTTAAAGCTTTAACAAGGGTAGTATGTAAGTGTTATTTACAGATAGCTTGTAATATAAATTAAGATATTGAGCAAATTTCCCACAACTATCGTCTAATGCATATTCTGTATGTGTGGGGGATCATACGGATTAAGTTAATATGAGATGACGCACGATGCATTTAATCTCGGCGAGGAAGGTCGAGGAGAGCCTGCGGCTGCGGGATGATGGCAGCGATTGATATTGCAGCTTATCTGCACGACCTTCACGAGCCGTGTTGGTCGCTATTTTACATCGTGCTACGGAGCTTCTAAACCCAACTAAGCTTGTCACTGTGTTTCAATTCTAAGATAGACTCTACAGCTACAAAGCATCAATTTGTAATGCTTAGAAGACTACTCATTTCTGTTCCAGTTAATAGCAAAATCGATGAAATAACTCGAGTACCTACTACTGTTGATGAGCACAAATATTTATATTAGAAGGGCACGTTCGCTGCGTGCTAACATAATACATTTTCGTAATACTTCACGTATCAGCTACTGTGTTAATATTATTTATGACATCCAACTTGTATCTCGGGACAATTCGATTTATAACTTCGCCGAAGCAGTTATGTACCAGAACAATCTAATGTGAACGTAAGTGAAATATAAATTTAAGGGGACTTGGTAAAACTTGGGGGCAGAATTAGGAGGAAACGATATTAGCTATTAATCATTTAATTAACCTCACAGTGAGTACATACATATTGATGTAGTGCCATCATACACTCGCGTCATGTATCGTAGCTGCCAATTTATACAAGATTGTGTCTTTTACATTATATACCATAGTTTATTAGATTAAAATACATTTTACCTTTATAAGTACACACGCTAAAGGAACATTTGAATAGACCACGTCACGTGTGCTCGGTGGAACGCTGTTGTGACTTTGATTATTTTGTTTGTTATAATTACACAAGTGTTCAATCATTTAAGAAAAGTTACAATAAAATATTTATAATATTTAACAATAAAACGCAATAATCGCCACAGCACTGAGCAGGATCTCTGGGGTCTATTCTGTTTATATAAAATTATGCTTAAAAAGTTCGAAAATGCGAGTTTGATTACTTGCCAGGGGTTCCGTCTTGTCGATATGGCGAAAAAGTTACCAGCATAAAAAAAATCAAACTGTAGTTACAGAGGCGTACCTAAGTCAAAGTAGGTAGGTAGGTACTGTATCGTGTCGGAACTTTTGAAACCGTGCATGCTTGTCGTCTGTTGTAACAGGCATTTAATGATGGATAACCAAGCAAAGTAATTGAGGTCCAGGAAAAATGTACGTTAGAAAATCTGCTTAACATACAGCACACACAGCAGCACAGCAGCACAGCACAGTATGAACATAGCAGTCATTTTTGCTAGTACTTACTAGCAAAACAGACTAATATGTTCATACTGTGTTATAAGCCGACATTTACCACTCAAGAAGAGAAAATTTTGCAGAAAAATGCTTAGACAATTCAAGAGATATCATTCGTAACTAACAGAAAATGTTAAGTTTGCATTTATAAGATTAGAAACTATTTCTTTCACAAAAATAGAACTATGACAAGTATTTGTTGTTTATTTGGAAACGGAACCCCAAAACTAAGGCAACCATGTAATAATGTTAAGGGACCTTATTTTCATTTTATTTTCGTTAATCATTTTGCAAAATAGTATCAAAATACGATGTATCGGTGCAGTGAAAGATGAAGAAAACGTAAAACATATTTAAAGGTATAGTTATCTAGAGTTTGAATGGAATGCTGTATGTGCTTAGGGATATAGTTCAAACTTAAAGAAAAAACATCAGTACTTATTAAATACTGGATACTAATAGTATAATAATTCATCATTTACACATTGGCTCTAATAACAAAGATCTATAACAGATACCTAGTCAGTATACTCGTATCAACACAACCTGTTATCCCAGCACTTCACTTGGCGTATTTGTCAAAATATTCGCGATACTTGTGTGACACAAAACATGTCCTATAAGTTTTGAAATAAAGTTCAGTTTGTATTGAAGTAAAGCGAATATTTGCGCAAATACGCCAAGTGTAGTGCCAGCATTAGAGAATCACGACGAAAGGGTCTTTCTACGAATTAATGTAGTCCACGTGCCGACCAGGTGTACGCGTCGGTATTTGAGTTCTCTACTCCTACGCATAATTAATAGGTTGCTAACGTGTAGGCACCTCTTCGTCGACGCCTACAGGCAAGTTGCAGTACAAATTATATCGTTGGGCAAGTCTATACAGGGTGTAATTTTATAATGGGTGGATATTTTGAAGGCCATAAATGACATTTATAAAATAATTTTCAATTTTTTTAAAGACACACTTACTGATTTTATGAAATAGATATAAAATCTGTTACTTGAGATAATAATAATAAAGTATTTATAGAGATTTTCAATAAAATCAACTGCTATCGCTGTATGTTAATTTTTGCTTGTTCTCGTATCAATAATTATGACCGTAAAATATCCTCTCGTAATAATGTGACACCTTGCATACTGACGATACATAGAAGGCATATAAAGGTCCAGTATGAAAAAATATGCAACACAGTAAGGTATTATAATAATGGGTTTCCCTCATAAATCTAGTAAATATTCGATCCAAAAGCGACTCTCCCATGTAAGAGCTCAAAATGTTTAACCTAGTGATATTCATTTTCCTTTCTTAGACAGAACTTGGTCGTGAGATATAATGACTAAACGTGTAAAGTGTCACGATATATTACTTGAATGAAGGCCTCCATTACAGTATGTACAAGACTAAGTATAATAATATCTCATAGGAAAAGTATCACTAACGATTTAAAGATTAAACTGGCGCCCACAAATATAGGCTTTATAATTATAATATCTCACTTTAAAATATTAATATTAAGACGTCACACGCGTAGATTATAATTTACTATCTACCCAATGTCACATCAATTAAATGTTATCAAATTTTGTTGAAGAGCGTCGTCGGCTCCAGAGGGACAGTACTTATGATGTTAGATACAGCTGAGATACGCCATTGTAAAGTGAAAGTCAACTCTTCAACAGAACGAGTTAATTCTCTACGTAATATTATGTTAAATATCAAAAACGTCTATCTACAATCACAAATTAAGAAACTCACAAAACAGTGTTATGTATAATGCTGCATATCGTTTCACTTACGATATAAATGAACTTACATTTTTACATTACGACCAAAATTCTCACAGCTTTGTCTTTCATTGTTCGCTTGTCAGCGAGTAGTACGAGTAAATTCGATAAACACTAAACTATTAGGTACTTCTACTAGTAGAGGTATTGGCATAATAGACATAAACAACACTTAGCGATCCAAACTCGTACAAACACACCAATCATTCAGGAGATAGTTAGACGAGATAATAAATAACAATAGGACGCGCGACGAGCCGAGCATTCGCGCTCGCCGCGCGCGTTACGAGCTAGACGTTCCACAAGTGAGTGCACTTAACTTTATATTAACGTAGTATGAGATAACAAACAAGTAAAACTGCATTAAAATATACTCATAACCGTTCATTATTATGACATTCAGAAATAAACATTACACCGTAAAACGGATACATACAAATACAGAGATCATAATAGATACAACACCGATTATATCAGTATTGTACAACTCAGTAGTATAAAATTTAGCCTTAGACGTTAAATTATTATTGCCGAAGACTATAATAAGAATATTAGAACACTTACAAGAAATATTGCATCAAAAAACAATAATATAATACATAACAATATTTAAGTATTTAGGCCTAATCATTGAGTAAACAGTATAGCTTTATCAAAATAACGAAGTCACGTTGATGTAAAATACGTAAAACAAATGACTGGCAACACAACATATTACAGAAACATTGTACTATCACAACTGTACTCATTGGGGTCCGCAGAGGCATTCATAAGATGAATAAATCGCTTAGGAAAGTTTCTCATTATCACAAACACTTATCATTCCGTAGAGTTAGAGTAAGTTAAGGTCCCATGGATTCATAATTGAAGTAATTTAGAAGGAAATCTGGAAAGACGAATCGTCTGTAAAGCGATGTAAAATTTATTCTAAAATATACAAGTACTTAGAAAGGTTCTTTTGACAGAACACAAAAGGTCGACATCGTGAATGTATCCCTCCGCATTATCTTCTCATGTTTGGCTCACACTCCTTACATGTTCAGATATCAGACAGATTTCACATGAAACATTCTCGTTTTAATATTTTAACACAATACATGAAGGATTTATTTCCTTTTACTATATTTTGAGTGATAGAACATCTTTTGAAGCCAGTATACAATACAGTCGAGATGGAAACTACAGCTTGAGATTTCTTTAGACTGTAAATATTAATCACACACAGTCTCAAGCAAACCGCTGCATTCATCGTTTGTGATGTTCAGAATACTATTTCAGGTTGTATAGTTTTTTATTTTTTTTGCATTCATATTGGTGTGAGAGATACATTCCATTGTCTTGTTGTCTACACAACACACGGGAAAGGCACACACTTTTACTTCAGAGCAGTTTCATAGTTCATGAAAACACTCACTCCGTACAATAGAAAAGAGATTTTTTTAAACAAAATGCGTAAAGATTCACCTTATAAGTGTTTATTCTAAATTCATATGTTTTAACTACAACTATAAATGTTACAGTAAAGATAATAATAGAACAAACTTGGATTACCTTAATGGATAAAAATTTAAAAGCTCTATTATAATATTGTATTTTTGAATTCAAATATTTCGTATGTTATCAACTGATTTATTTATCTGTAACATTTACAGCGACTAAATTCAATAAATTAATTGAATATATTATAATAATTTATGTCGAAAATATAATTATGATTAATGTTAACTCTTTCAATATGATTATTTTAGGTAATGATGAAACGTTTTTTAATCCTACACCAGATCTGAATATCACTTTGGTGTTTCAATCAATATTCGTAAGTCATGTTATCACTATATCACTAGAGTTTGGTAGTGCGAGCTTGCTCGGTAGTTTCCTTCCATGCCAAGGACGCGGTTAACGTATTCGATTTTTTAAACGGCAGTTTCTAAGTCCTCAGACACTAATTGGAAATGTTCCTGACCTGAAAAAGGACATTGAATATTTATACCGAAGTACGTTTAATTTCTACGTAGAACTAAAAAACACAACATTCGGAAAATATTAAGAGAGTTTTATTTTGAATGCATTCGATTCCATTCGGAAGTGTGTTATCATTTTATCAGGGTAAGTATGAGGTAGGAAATTCAACGACGTAAAACCATTAGTAAGTCATTGCAATGTAACTCTCATCCCGTTGTTATAAAATATAAATTTGAATTATTAGCAAGTGTAGCCTTTGAACCACCTTTGATCCACTTTAGATTCACTCGTGCGGCTGATATTATTTAGCCACGAGCCTACCTCCTACAGCATAATTGATTCTTCTGTACGCATTAGTCTCCGGTTGAACTTGGACAAAACGCAGATTATGTTCAGTGAACACACTCCGGGACCAATTGCTGTCAATGGCGGTGTTCTCGAGGTAGTTCGAGAATACGTTAACCTTGGGCTCATAAATTCAAGTTTATTCAATGAGCTATGGAACGAGCTATTGCTGGAGTCTCTCTAAGGGATAGAATCCGGAATGAGGTGATCTGGCAGAGATCATTGGCCATTTTGTAATTTCTTACATCATTTTTAAGTCGCACACGCACATTTTGTCTATGGATGACGCTTCGAAATGTTGCCACTACATAAAGAGTAAAATGTTAATTGAGGCTGATATTCTCGTAGCACTTGTCTATTTCCTTTTTATATTTTTTTTTTTTTTCTTTATATTCTTGTATAATTTCTATCACATTCACATTAGTTCTATTAATTTTCTATAAGTCCGATGTTAATTGTTTGATGCACCGGGCGACGTCATTACGTCAAAGCCGGTTGTCGCTGAAAACCAGCGCTGGGGCTCTGTCTTGCATAGAGTTGCAGCAAAATGCTGAGCGATAGCCGTTTTGTGTGGATGTGACGCATGTTTCCCTCAATCTTTTTTTTTATTATTTTTTGTGTGTTCCTGGTTTTTGCGTCATGTTTACCGCAAATAAACGTTTTTTCTTTCTTTCTTTCTTTCTTTCTTTCTTTCTTTTCTAACCGAAGTTGTCGACATAGCTCACAAAATAAGCAAGCTGAAGTGGCAATGGGCTGGCCACATTAGCTGTAAAACTGACGGTCGGTGTAGATGTGTTCTTGAGTGGAGACGACAATGGTACCACCCTACCGAGATAAGAGTTAGATTGTAACTAATGGTTTTATGTTCATCTAGAATTCCTATCCAAAAGAGTTTTAATTGTGAATGCATTCGATCGTATTAGGAAGTGTGTAATAGAGACGCGCCGTGGGCTGTATACTGACTCTCGAGGTAGGCGGCCAGGTCGTGGTCCTCGGCGCGCAGCGCGTGCTGGCGCGGCGTGAGGCCGGCGCGGTCGCGGCGCGCCAGGCCGGCGCCGGCCGCCACCAGCATGCAGCACACGGCGCGCCGCTTGTGCGCGGCCGCCTTGTGCAGCGCCGTGTGGCCGCGCTCGTTGTCGCGCATGTGCAGCATGGCGGTGGGCGCGCACGCGATCAGGTACTTCACGATGTCCTTGTGGCCGTAGCGCGCCGCCACGTGCAGCGCCGTCTGCCCGCTCGCGTCGATCGACAGCAGCGAGTACCCCGCCGCGTGCAAGTCTTTCATCTAAACCGTTAACAAACCATTTGTAGGGTTCCGTTATTTTAGCCTGGCTACAAATGTCGTAAGTCGGAGGAGCGATGGGCTAAAATAACCACACAGTGGGTCCCAAACAGCAGCAAACGGCAACAAGGCTGGTACATGAGATGTCGGCAAGAACTCGATTCTTTTCTTATAGACTGGCAAGATACAGTAGTAGATACGAATAAGTGGAGGACGCCTTTACCCTGCTGTATGTCAAAAACGGGCTGATAATAATACTAGGGATCCGTACATAAAAGTAAAAACGGAACCTTTATAGGGTCACTTCCTTGTCCGTGTGTAACAAAGATTTTTCTTTCTTTATTTTATCTTCAACGACACGAGTAAACTTTATAGCTGCCGTTCGCTAGTAAAACTAGCCGCACGATTTGCTATTCTTTATAGGCAGTTTAACATTGCTGTTACGAGGGACGAGAGGTACTCACGGACTGGTGCATTAATTATTATTTATTGCACTGCGTCACGGTACAAAACGCGACAATTTTATGGTTTTATTCAAGTCAAAAACTAATTTGTCTGTGCAACTTATAAAAAAAAAACTTGGATGGACGAACAGGATTGACACCTTAAAAGAAAATTAACATCTCTTGTTTGAATCTTTGTATCGAATGCAAAGAAAATTCATTTGATTGGTATATTTGATCAGGGAAATGACATGAAAAGAAAATGTCTTTGAATCATTTCTCTCACCATTCTCAGATCGCCGACTTTGGCCGCTTTGAGCAGAGCGTCAGATGTTTTTTCCAATAAATTTCTGAAACAATGTCAAAGTTTTACTTTGTCCTGCAAAAACTGAATGAGTTTGAGAAGATAAATAAAATGAGACGTCTTGTTAGTCTTGTGGCTTAACTGACTCGTTCAAAGCTGAGGCAACGAGAGACGTACCTCGCCTTGTGAACTTAACTGACTCGTTCAAAGCTGAGGCATCGAGACACGTACCTTGCCTCGTTTCTGTGTTCTCGCGTACGGTTATTAGGAGTTTATGTTGCGTTAATAAAGTTACTGAATTAGATTATTTTGGTAGCTTCTTCTAATTATAATGTATGTGTAATAATTATTGTTTTATCCAAGCTGCACGAAATGGAATACTATAAGTATTGTAGGTTATTGCTTGGGTAGCTACTTAAATATTATATTTACAGCTGCTTAAATAATACTGACTGCTTTATAATATAATCTTCATCATAGTCTAACCGAGGATAACTTTAGAAACTGCGCGTTTTAGTAAATTTATTTTAGAAAAAATATTAATCAAAATTTCAATACTTATATCGAAATAATCTAAAAGTCCCTTAAGAATTAATCAAGATTAATTGAAAAGGATTGATTTTAAAGTTTTGTATGTATCGATCAATGTTAGTAGAAGTTAGCTTATGAAGCAGTCAGTCGATGTGAGGTTCTAAAACTACTCTATAGCTAAAACCATCCATATAAAGTCTCACCTATAGCCAAACACTTCTTGCTCAAGTCCAAACAATTTTTCATGAATGCTGCATGCAATAGAAGAAAGAAGAGATAGAGTGCAGATTTGAGTTTCAAACAAGTGTGCACCGTGCTTCAATGCCCGTACTTGTGCGATACTCCAAACAGATAGTGATCACACATGGTTAGGTGTGTCTGATCTATAGCGGTCGGTCACGGACTAGACAATTGAACATGAAAATTGTGCAATTTCTATTTGTCACACGCACACGTTTCTAATAAAATATTTCGATCCAGCTACCTTATTATTCATTTGCTAAACAAAAGGGTTCATTTATAACTAATAACACAGTGCTGTTAACTAATCTCGAACTGTGACTTCCGCCAAAGAGGGCTCGTCGAACCGAGTGGCATCTTAATCCTTATTAGAGTGTCCCGAGGAAGGTCCTCGGGGATTACCACCTTCAAAGCCGCACGGACGTGCGCATCTACTATGTAACACCGATTCGATTCAGTGCTGCGTTATAAATGCGTTTTAATAAATACATTGCATCTAAAATCTAGGCGCACACACAACGATGTCGTTAGATGATAAAAGTGAACGTACTCACGTTTTGAACCGCGCTATTGAGTCGGTGGTGGGCTCGTGGTCTCTGGCGGGTGGGCTAGTGCACAGCGGCGGCGACAGTGCCGGGCTTACTGGCGCCGGCGTCGTGCCCGGGCTTAGCGGCGCCGGCCCAGTGCCCGGGCTCAGCGGCGCCGGCGGGTCCGGGCTCAGCGGAGGCACCGGTGACGGCGGCCGGACCGACACCGGCGACGTGGGAGCCGTAGGCACGGCGCTGAGAGGTGGCGTTTGAGGTGATGGCAACTCTTCCGACGAGCGCGCTGGACTGCCGAGACCGGATTCGCTGTTTCGTAATTTAAACTATCGTTACGAAACGTACGAATATACATCGCAATAAAGATTCCAGCACTTTTCAAGATTGGAGCCAAAGTTACTGCTGTATTCAAGGAATTACTTAAGTATCCGTAATCCGTAATCCCGTAAAACCCGAAGCAACATTCTAAAAATACTTTTATTGAAGATGCTGAGATATGAAAACGTTTTCTCACTTTCTTATTTTGCAAAAGGAAGTCAACCAAAATGCTGGATGAGATCGCAAGCCACGCGTGAAATTATCCAGATTTATTTGAAATCAGATTTATTTATTTAAGTAGCTTCACTAGCTTCTTGCTTCTTTCGCGGTTTGACTGACTTTATAAGAGCAAAAAATTCAAGTGGATTAGATTAAGAAGGCCACTGTCGTTATGGTGGTTTCCTTTTAAAAACGCATTGTAAAACGGATACTAAAAAAAAAACGATTATTTTTACTAGATAGTTATTGCAGTAGGTGTACTTTCTAGTTTTGGTTTGGAATGTTCTGTTTCATACAGTGGGTGATTTAATTGCAATAGCACCCGGCGGCGCGCGGCGAGTCAGGGCTTCGTTTGCTGTCACACGACGGCATAAATTACATGGTTTCGTATCGTATACGTGTCGTACATAGAGAAACTCACCAAGGATGTGACTCGGGCACGTCTAGCGAGACAGCCGCGCTGGGCGTGTCGACGCTCTGCGAGATGTCGAGCGACACGGACAGGCCGGTGGTGGTGTCGAGTGACACGGACGCGGCCGTGCGCTCCAGCGAGCCCGTGGCGGTGGTGTCGGGGTGCGCCGTGGACTCGGTGTCGGGCGTGTGCGGCGTGTGCGGCGCAGCGTCCAAGATGTAAATATTGTCGTGTCCAATGTCCGCCGGATAGTGAAGGTTCTCCTGCGCCTTGTCGATGCGGAAGAACCGCTCTGCTGTTACGGCTAACAACGAACGGATTTTTTAATATTAATTGTGTACTGTACAGCTTTCAAGTGGTAAACAATGTGCCCATGAGTAACTGTGGTAGAAACAGCAGCACAGCGAAATATAGTTAATAGTACAATATAAATTTATCAACTAATAAAATATTAAAAACAAAGAAAGGTTAACAATATTAAAAAAACAAAAGTCGAAAGCAACGTCGAAGAACCAATACTATTACAGCGCCAACGGGCAACTGCGCGTGGACCGATTCAGCGCTGGGGAAACACAGAGTCGCGGTCTCTCGCACGGCGCGCTGATAATGAGCCGGGCGCCCGTCATGCTGGTAGTGCAGATTGTCCACGGGCACCGCTAGCGAAACGTCGTCTATAAAGTCCGGGATAACGTTACGTAGCATTTCTAGGGAACTTTCACCTAACCTTCGATCACAAATCCACGACAATGCATTATGCGCACAACGGTCGCCGGACGGCTGAGACGCATCCGGCGGCGAGGGTGCAGATTAGGGTTGCGTGAAGCAGGCGCTTGCCGGCCTAGACAATACCGTATCATCACGCACGATAACTCATTTTTCTCTAAACATTTACGAAACACTGTTCTCTTTTTTGGCAGCGCACGGCGGTACGTGCGGTTCGATTAGTACCTATGTTATGCCTAGTGGAATACTATTGTTTCTCACGCGCTCGAGTTGATGCTTAAATTTTTAATTATTTGAAAACAAATACAAGGTTTATTTTTTTAGTTTAACCCTATGAATCGATAATCGATACAACTGAGGGCAAATTGTTGAAAACAACCATTAAGTATGTGTGTGGAAATTAAATTGTAAAAATATGCTTACCTACCTATAATAGGTACAAATTAAATAATTTTGAAAGTAAAACTCGTACACGTCGTAGAATTTCAAATGTATGCCAAAAATATCCTAACGCCGAACAATATAGGTACATTTCAATCTGGTACTGATTTTTTCCGAGTGAATGCGAAAAGCTTGATTCACAATTTCTTTTCAATCGCACAACTTGTAAATACATAACCCTCCTGGTTGTATCAAAAGGGGTAATTCTGTATTTATATGGTGAATATACGAAACGAAAATGTTATGTAATATATTATTTATTTATACTTCAAGTCTCTACACTGGCCCTTGTACACACGGCTACACATCAAGCTATGCATTACCAGTATAAGCTGATCTCGCATTGTATAGGATTTCCATACAATGCGAGATCAGCGTAAACTGGAAATATATACCCTGATGTGTAGCCCTGTGTACTAGGCGTTCCTGTATCAAAAGAGCCTTAAAAGAAACGATTAATTACACCATTAAAATAAATGAGCATAAGTTAAACATACGCTTGACATACTTTAGAAAGAATGGGGATACGACTCATACGAGAGGACATGTTTGCGTTTCCTCCAGCAAGGGGGCTCGTTAAGTTTGAAGATGTTGAATGGAGGCATGGTAAACATTTGTGTTCGCCATCACCATTAGATTCTTATATTTGACGATCTTAACTAAAAAGAAAATTTTTGAGTTGCACGTGTGTTAAAAGACTTACATAAAAGGAAAATTAAATTAGGTATAAATACACAAGTTGCTCTCTCCGACATGTCAGGTACAGAAATCTGAAATTGCCTAGTACCTACATCTAAAAGGAAGCAACGGCAGAAAAAAACTCACAGTCAACAAACCACCAGTCGGTGAGGTTCGAGTATGCTTGAGATTCTTTCATCATGCTCTGAATGAGGCCGCGCATTTGCTCCAAGTCCGCTGCTGGGTTGACGTCTAAAGTGCCAACTTGCTCCGCTGAAACAAAACAAATGAGTATTACCAGCAACCAGCAATACGAAATGAGTCCATCATTTAGCGCCGCAATATAACTATTTGATTTTTTTAACAAAATATGTATCTGCCACAATAATTCCCTCTGAAATCCATATTCACCACGTCCATTCATCAGTTCGCGGGGCAAATTAATTTATCGGCCATCAGATGATCAAATTAATTTATTGGCGTTCCGACCGCGAGCAAAAATTAAAACGACTCATTTGACTTTTAAAGTTCATGTTTTCACTTAGGTATATTAATTTTTGTCCAAGTTGCGAGAGCACTTAAGTTTGTACACATATTATCCCTACTAATAATATTAAATGCGAAAGTAACTCTGTCTATTAAGCTTTCACGTCTAAACTACTGAACCAATCCTTCTCCATATTCCAGGCTTTATCTCTATATAGCCTGGAATATGAAGAAGGACGTAAACTACTTTTTTACGCGATAAGCAACATACACGCGGGCGGAGCCGCAGTCAAAAGCTAGTGCTATATAAATAAGACCTTTTAACAGTAATGTACAAATGGATAAACTGTTCTCTAGGTCTCTGTAGTCTAGGTAGAGACTGATGGATTAATTAATTGATATTCATTATTTAAAACGAAGTTTAAACGACTAATCTTTATACATATAGGCCACAACGAGGTTTTACATTAAAACTTTGACTATCAAACGAACTTCATTATACCAACATTAGCCGTCGCTTCTAGCGGTTGTTTATTTATTTATTGTGTTTTTTGTGATGAGTTCGCAAGATCAAAGGAGTTTATCTTGTAAAAGAGTATTTTCCTGTTTACGATGAGTGTTAGTTGAGCTTTCAAATGTTTGTCAATACAAGAGTGAGATAACTGAATAGCAGCCAGATAAATGATACAAATGCAAATGTACCGCTCGCTGAATTTGGTCTACTATAAATTCAGATCAGCTGCAAATTTTGCGAGTCGTGTTAAAAGCATTCATTCCACGCGTACTGGCAATAACGCATTTATAGTAGTTTATCGTGATTAATTCATGAAATACAAACAAAAGTAAACATTTTTTCAGCCATGCACTAGATCGTTGGTATTTTGTATGCTATTTTTATTACAGTTATTTTGGTATTTACTTATAAAAATCCACATGCTGTCAATTATTTTCTATTTGCATTACTTAGTACGATTAAATGTTTTTTTATAGAGTAAATGTTAAAAAGAATTATAAATACCAACGATCTAGTGCTTGGCTGAAAAAATTGTACTTTTGTTTGTATTTAATTAAATAATCACGAAAAACGACTATAAATGCGTTGTTGCCAGCCCGCGTGGAATGAATGCTTCTTAACTTTAAACTTTGAATGGCATACGACTAGCTCTAACCTACGTGGCACTACATATATAAACATTTATTTCTAGGCCAACATTTTGTTCATTCTTGGTTTAAGGGTTAGTTTATTTGAAAAACAAAGTACCTATTTAAATAAATAATAACAAAAGTCCCATTATGAAAATAATCATAGGTGTTTGCTCCAAGTTCAAATGACCTGTCTCGGCTGCCTAAGCATACAAAGTTTACAAAAAGCAGTAAAATTAAATTATTAATTATGTGCGACATATTTATTAAATAACTTTTTGTAATTATAAAAGTAATATTGCTCTGAACAAACTCGTAAAAAGTTGAAGTTATACGTATGACAATATTTTAACATAATTACGAGCATTAATCAAGATTTATGAGGTAGGTACGTATATAATGTACAGTGGTAAATCACAAAGGGTGCTCAAAATGTACATGAACTGGGTGCTTACTCTCGAATATAATTCCGATAGATCGACATTGGAATTGTCAGTCAAACGTCAGAAATTGGCTGGACTCACTGAGTCTAGCCAATCCGTGACGTTTAACTCAATCAACTGACGTTTGACCAATGTCGATCTATCGGAATTATATTCCAGAGTAAACATCCAGTTATCCCTCAATAACTTCTTAAAAAGCCTCTGGTGGATGTTCGCTAACGGCAAGACGTCAAAACGTCCATAAACTACGTCTCAGTTGGTAACTTTTTTTGATTTGTCACTTGCGATAAGTGAGTCATTTGAGAACCTGATATCTAGTTGAGCAGTAATGGATCGGCTTCGTCTGGGCATTAATTATATTACTGATCATTACAGAAATGAGGCGCAAAGTTTTTCAGAATTTGAAGGGTTCGTTTATGAGACCATTGTTGGTAATGGACTCATTACCTTTACGAGGGCTCGCCTCGCCTGCTGAAGTAAGGTTGAAATAAAATCCATATTGTAACAGAAACATTTTTAACTTACTTACTATTAAAAAAACATAGCTAGTTATCTATGCTTCTTTTTGGAGAGCTACAGTCGGAAATTAAATGAGAACCATTTTGTTTGGACCATCCAGTTCCGGAACTTATAAATGAAATAAAACAACATGTAGTTTCAGTATCACAATAAAGTGTTGTGTTAAAATCGTTTCACTAGAGTCGGCGTCGATTGCTTTTCGTTGAGAGCAACAACAGATATCGAATTCCGCGCCGACTATCGAAGCGAAATAAACAACCAAACTGAAAGCTCTGTGGAGCATTTGCAGTTCTAGTGGAATCAAGCTTGAATATCGATTTATCTTAACTTAACAGTGCCGGACAAACTTCTCTGGTCAAGATCAAACGTAATAGCGAAAAGTTTTCAACTACATTTAGTAGCAAGATCTCGAAGCGTGTGATTGAATAACATAATTTCCAAAGTTAACTCTGGAAGGGCTACAAAGTCGCAAAGTCGGGCGTTGATTTAATTAATTAATGTTAATGTACTGTACAATCATATTTGTTACCTGTCTTGGCGAGAAGTTCCTTGTCGTAATGATGGTGCTCGTAATCTGCCATCGTTATGAGATTCACTGTGAGGGTGAGTTTGTCCATTGTTGTTTGACTGTAACAATAGATTAACATAAGAATAGTATAACGCCATCTAATACTTAATTGGTCCTCGATAACTAGAGTCAACCAGTTAATGACTACCTAAACAAAACATACTGAATATTAATACCCTCCTAAGCCAATGAATAATATATGAAGTCAGTATTTAATCATATTTATTTGAAAGATTCCGAGAAGCGTATGTATTTACCTACTTCTTCATGTTTTATTACATTAAAATAATACATAATATAACATTTTTATGATGTTTTTTAGATTATGATAAAGTTACTAAAACTTTGGAATGTCCGATTCTAATCCTCGGTTTCACCGACATCCCCTAACTTTATGGGATCCCTTAAGAAGGGTTAGGGGGCTGTTAGAAGGTGGTTTCTGTTTCACTAACAGTAAGGGATCTGTTAAACGTTAAAAGGTCCAGGTCTAACCTTAGGTGGTCGAAATGTGGGCCCATAAACCGGCACATACGTAGATATGTGATCTCTCCAGCAACGAATATGGATAGTGATGTGTTAATAATTTAAGTGATAATAATAGGTGAGTACTTAACTTATTAAAGTTTTTATAGGTAGGTAGCCCATAACGTAAAATTGGTAAAAAAAACCACACAATGCACATTCACTATATTATCAAACAAACAATGTTAGCTAATTATGGAGAATCTAGTCGCGGGCTCGAACTCACTGGTCAAAAAGCACACTGTCTCATCAGGCATCGTGTCTGACAGAGGTAGTATCAATGATGAGCAGTTAGACGCTAGTCTACACGTACAACGTTATTGAGTGAGATGCAGGATCATAGTAAAACAGGCGCGTAACAAATTAAGAAAGGTCTTTCGGAAGATCGAGTTTTATGAAAAACCCACTGCATAAATCAATGACCAATAAAGTTTATTGATCTTTTCGATATTTCAGCTTTGTCGGTACCGACTTGGTTTTGAAGATTTTACACTTCGTTAGGTTAAATTAGCAAGAAAAACGAATCTTTGTTGGCTCATAATTTTGTAATGGCTTTTTATTTTAGTATTCTATTTCCGCACAGACAATATTAACAATAAGACAAAACCATACCATGTTTAGTTTTGGGTGTACATTGGATTAATACACTCCCGAAGTTTGTATGGAAAAATGTCGACTAGATTAGCCTTAATAAACTCTGTGCAAATGCAAGCACAAGACGTCAAAAAAGAAGCGTCAAATAAAAATAAGACCACAGATAACACGCGACGTTTCGCAATGTATACTCAGAGTAAATACGCAAGAAAACATGAAATTCATTCAAAATATGAATGAAATAATATTCATGATTGCTCTCAAAACACGATTTATAAATATCTGTATCCATATAAGTGCATACTTTAGATAATTTTATAAAAAGCTATCTTGTTAAAAAAGTATCGATAAGTTCATAGACGAATCAGTCACTATTATCGAGAACAAAACGTCACATAGATATGTGTTCCCTAGTTACGTGGTAAAAATGATGGTGAAACTAAATTTTATTTAGGGGCTAGTTTGGGGGAGCTTTTAAGCTAAAGATCACATACGTAGGTGGTAGTATAGGGATGTCGGTGAAAACGGGCATAAATGCCGTAATTTTCTTAGTATTTATTTTAGTTTCAGGCTCAGACTTTGAAACATTAACAAAATAAATTGAAGTGCAGCACGGCTGGCTATTGGACCTCCAAAAGTTAAAACAAGCAATCTAATTTTAGAAAATCGAGAATCTTTGTTTTAAAAGGTCAGACAGACGAGTATCTCTACGAAATGCTGAAACTTTGACGTATCTAGTTGTACTGCAATCTGCAATTCAACTTGCTCTGAAAGAGGCTGTGCTCACGGATTGAAAAATACAAAGTTTTTGTGATTTTGCTGCATTGCCGAATTCTCAAAATAAACTCAATTTTAAGCCACCGTAAAGTCTAACGTTGTCCCTATCATTTTTTAGTGAATTGCAGAGATAGAACGGTTTTTAAGAGCTAGAGATAGAACGGTTTTTAAGAGCTAAGTGTCAGCCTTGCCTAGCAGTGGGACAATAAAGACTAACTAAAAAAAGTGGAGATATTTGGAAGCAACCTACACTCTAATCAACCTACCTCACACAGCATTGGGTGGCCAAGGGTTGAAGAAGAGAGAGAGAGAAAAAAAAGTGTCACCCTAGTAGGTATTCGAAGGTAACTGGGAAAAATTTAAAATACTTACGGCGCGATCGTCCTGCCAGGTTTCTTCTTAGCAAGCATGGTGGCTTGGTTGAGTCGCGAGAGTGTGATGATGGAGGGCGCCAGGCGGCACGCCTCACCATCCACCTGCATGGGGATGACCTTCGTGGTCACGATCTTCGCAGTCTTGCACTGAGTGATGCACGTACCGTGCCCGCCCGCTTGCAGCAACGGCTGTTTAGTACCACAGAAATCCATCAATAGATATCACAGAAATTTTTCCTTTTACAAAGTTTTTACTAGAAAAACGAATGAGAATGAAGAAATAAAAGCACTTAACCAGGAAACAAATCAAAATTAAGATACCTACTTTTGGCACATGAAAAATTAACACAGTAGAATGTTTGACGCTTGATTTTTTCAAAACCTGTTCTATAGCTTTGAAAACATCTTTTACGTCCACTACAAGATGCAGATACCTTGAAACTATTACTTACATACGAAGAAATGAAAATGCTTGCAAATGCAATTTACTGGCTACTGGAGAGAATGTTATTTCATTCCACTGTTTGTGTGCAGAATTTATTCATATAGGTATATTATGTTTCAGTTCTCATATTTTCTACGATATCATCTATTGCTTTCTTAACTTGCTATTATGAATATTTTTACAAGACTTCGAGAAAAACCTCGGACACAACAGAATAATACGCAGGAACGTGTAGAACTTGTATTCGGAACTCGAGATGGATGTCCCCATTTCGTAACATTGTTTGTACAAACTAATTGCTAAACGTGTTCATGTAATGAAAACAAAGGACATAAATCTTATTACGATCGAGGAAAAAAAAAGACTGGCCAATATTAAACAATTGTACACGAAAGAATTGTTGGCTTCTGCGCCAAATATTGGCCATTTCATCACGTGTATCCAGTTAAATATACAACAAATAGGATTATACCAACTAGGTCGGCTGAAGAGGGTCCTCTATACAGTGCAAATAGAATAATAAACATCATAGGTACTGGGAATATATAATATATCGTATAAATAAGTTTTGTGGATTGAGGCACTAGAAGCCGTTGATCGTGTCACAGGCTGCGATAAGACAGAGAATAACGTAATACCTGCGCAAATAATTCAAACACTTCAATGATCGATCTTCCAGCGACTTACCAATTGATAAGTGGTTAATCCGACTACTTCTATTAAGCCGTCTTCAGTTGAGGGTTCAAAGGCTCCCCCTGACTTATTCCAAGGGTGCGTCCCACCCCCGTAACTGTAAACAATATAGACATGTAATATCTTACAATTTAATGTATTTTGACTAGACTCAAAAACATTCAGTTTCTATGCACACGTAATAACCTAAGCAATGAGATTCTGTAAGTACCAATTATTGATTCGTGGATTCACAGTTTTCTAGCATACTTTCTTATTTAAGTTGACGTTTCACAGGGATTAAGTATTTTCAAGGTTTCAATTTCGTAAATGACGTAGGGTTTCTTTTATGTATTATTTAGTCAGCAGTCGTTTGGTGACACCTGTAGAAAATACGAATACACTTTAATAAATGAGGCTGGCCTGACCTTGGAATGTTTAAGAAGACAATGGCGTGAACTTTGTGCTCTCGGAGCACGGGCGTGAGGTCCTTGCCGTCGCACTCCATCGTTACGAACTCGGCGAGCCCCTTCCACTTGCGCTGCATGAGATCCTTCCCTCCAGCGGTACCGTAGAACAGTTTGTTTCTTATTCGAGAGTTGAACTTTTCTGGGTGTGCCTCTGTTAACCAAACACGTGTATTTTTATATTGTAATGATAACGACACACTGTCATCGTTCTATAATAGTCCACAGCCGGGCAGAAATTTTGCAAAGAAAATCTTATTGTCCTCATGCCATTCAATAATGCAGATGGCGTTGCAACTATATTATTTCGTTTAACAATACGTTGAATAAACCATTAAGTTAATAGTTAACATGAATGATGTCATGAAGATGAACGTTGCGGTTTTCATAAGAATCCAATAATAAAAGAATATTAATGCTCGACAATTATTCGCCAACATCACAGCAGAGAACGTCTGTGGTTGGTAACTTTCAAACGATTGAAATATTCAAATAGAACATTACGAGTTCTCTCAAAGTTTGGTAATAAAAGGAAAGCTCAGGGCAGCTTAACAACATGTAAATAGAATTTGAAATGCATGTATACCAAACTGTCTTGCGTACAATTGCAGTCTCCATTCTAGGTCAGATTATTTCGACAATAAAGTGGTTTATGAAACTGACTCCACTTTGTATGGTTTCAGGACGTTAAGGCTATATTTAATTAATTTAAATGGCGTCATAGTTTACGGTATTTATTACGTTTGGTAAGAAGCCAGTTATTAATACAATTACCCAGTCTATCATTATGTATATTATATTATTATAGCGTGACACTATACAACATCTTGTTATGTAGTCGTGCAGGACTAAGTTGTGGTAATGTAAACAGGTCAATGGGTTTATTTTAGCATAAAAGTCTGACTATACTAAATATGTGCATAGGCTGTGCATTATTTTCAAAATTTCATTTTAATGTGCCAAGTAAGACGCTTCGTTTTAATCCACCCATACGTGTACCGTATGAGGTCTTCGTATTAAAGGCAGAAAAGTTATATTGTGCGCACAAGCAGGAATTTCAATGATATACCTATGCAAGGAATATAATTTTGATCCATTTACAATTATTGTGAATTCGGCCAGAAGGTGTTTAAAGCTTAATTTTTTCAAGTAGCGGTAGGTTAAATTATTTGTTTTTTATTATTTTTGTAAACAATGTGCGTGACACTTCATTTAGTTTGTATAGTCTGAATTGTATAGTTTATATGTGAAATTGTTATATTTTATGGAGTGGTCTGTCATATTGAATGATTGATACAGCATGAGGATTATATTGTAATTTGAATACTTAAATAATAGCGATTATTAAGAACTGGTGAAACAATAGCTTTAAATGTTGTTTCTCGTTTCAGGTAAAATTAGTGATAAATGAATGTTTAAGGATGTTTTTTACAAGTGGTAAAACTAGTTCATGTAATATAATAAAATTTCCTCGTTTCAGAGCAACTCAATTTTGGTTATAGTTTTACTGTTCACCATAATATCTAAGGATAATTATAAATTAACACATTATATTTTGACTATTGTTTTAGTCATATAATTGCGATGCTTGATTGCTTAATAAGGCGATGTGTTTTTCTTTTCTTTGTTTTTGTGATCACACCTTAAACTATTATTATAATACTTCTATACGTGAAGATTTGTACTTAGTTTTCTGGTGACTATAGTTTCCTTATTGTCTCTTTTTATTAGCTGCTTACTTACCCCCATACTTACCCTCCATGTTCTTAAATAAATAAATAAATAATATATTTTTATTGCGAGGTGCTTTTTACGATTCGTGTGTGAATGGTCGTGAAAAAAGATAAATTATTTTAATCTTCCCAGGCCTATAAGTAGAGAACCTTGTAGAGATTCTCTTAGAAGGGTTTGCCAGAGGAAATTCGCTGAATACGCTAGATATCCGCCACTGTCGGTCTGTTTGCTAACATATCACATCTATCTTCAATGTATACTTATTATCTATTACATACAGGGTGGCAAAGACATCGACGTGCAAAATAAAAGCATGAACCCAGCACACGATTCTAGACCCCCATCTAGAGTGGAAATTTTTCATCGGTTGGAAAATAAAACAGCTGTGTCATAGAAAAAAGCACTTACGCGGTGAAAAGGTAGGTAACAGCAAATATATTTTTAATACCCGAAGAAAAATTTCACCGAAGAGGGATTCAGAATCATGTGCCGAATTCAAAGTTTCAGTTAGCTCATCGATGTCCCTTCCACTCTATGTAAGAAAACAGTAACGAAGTCTAAACTGTACGTTAAATATTTTTGAAAAAGTCATTGCTACGAGGTGTGGAAACGAGGCTGGTGCCGAAAACATAGTTTTTTAGAATTTTTGCCCGTTTGTCTTTTTTATATTATTATTAGTCTGGATGTAAGAAGTTTGGCACACAAATTGTGTATAACCAGGATTAACACATAGAGCAGGTACTTTTAATCCCGATGGATCATATTTTGCCTGCGGGCGAAGCCGCGGGCCAAACCTAGGAAACCACATAACTTACCTACGCCACATGGTATAAGAGAAGAGACTAGCCAACGACAGTTAAGATACTAAGACAGATGTTTTATGAAAAGCTAGAAAGGGATTTAACACTGAGGTGGCTGTAGAGGTACATGGCGGCAAGTCAGGAGAAGCCTCTGGCGATCCTGAACAGACCAACTATAGTATGGTAACCTGGCATTTGCTAACTAGGTTTTAAACGCAATTCAATCTAACATCACGTATCAGGTAAAAGCGGAAAGAGCTACTTGAAATATTTTTATACATGTGATCTCTTGAATATCGACTAATATACAACTTACCTCTCGCTTCATGGAATTCTAAGGCTATGTGAGCATCAACGCCAAACGAGAAGTAGTTATTGACGACGTTGAGAGGTAGTTCTGGCTTGGCGTTGCTGGTGTCTTCGCCCGCGGCTGCCGTGTTCGGTACCACACCCAGCTCCCAGCGGTCCAGCAGGACGGTGTCACTCTCGCCTATGTTCGCTAAGATCTTCGATATTGGCTCGTCTTCGTAACCCTAGGAGTAACGAAAAAGACGTTATTGTCGACGATTTATTTGTCACAGAAACACGAGCATACAAAAATACATGAAAACAACACAGATTTATACTGAGAAACACAGAACTTAAATAGTCGGCAGCTGCACGCCGTAAGGCTTCCACTCAGCATGATGTTGTGCTATGGGACCAACACCACAGCGCTGATTTTCAGTGGTCACCGAATAGAATACTCATTAGGTACACCAAAATACAGATACAGATGTAGATATTTTAAATAGGGTGACACAATAAGCGATCGGACATAGAAACATGAGAAAGGAACTTTCTATAATGCGGATTATCATACAGTGCCCCAGTTTCTGACTTAAAATGGGCCCATACGTAATCGAAATAAAAGAACGAACTTAAATATCATTAAAATAAAGGTTGAGAGTGAAAAAGCAATGCTAAACTTCAACTCTATGTAACACAATTCGCTCTACTGACTCTCACAAGTTGCGTGGGAATATACGCAACTGGCAGCGTATTCGGTGTTTTTTCTTTATTGCATTGAAAAATATACAGCGTTTGATCCTGCGGGTTTAAAATTTATTTGAACCCCACTTAGCTGTTAAGCGTTTAACTTTAGTACATCCTCATTTTTGTTTTGATGGGCTCGTTCTTTGCAGTGTTTTCTATGGGCTTTGAGCATACAGTAAAATAAAATACACATATAACAACGTTCAAACATAGGGGGCCACCTATGTGGTCAAAGTCCAAATGAATCATTAAATAAATATTTCACACTTCACAGACCGACATAATATACGCAGGTGGGCTTTGGAGGAGCACTCCAGCAACTGACGGGTCATACACATACATTTTGTAGCTTCATTACGTTTTCAAATGGCTAATTAGGCCCAATGGCAGTAAATTTTTTGGTTTGATATCTGAAATACACCTAATATTAAATTGGTGTGAACCTATTTTTTTTTTAGTGTCTTAGGGTAACTTGGTTCTTTTACCAGAATAAGGCTAACGTTTAAGTAGATCAGTACATCTATAATCGAATTCCAAAATATCTGATGAAAGTGTGACCCCTGTTCCGGCTTTGCTGGGTTTGACCCTCAGGATCGACTAATCCTGATAGATATATGACTACATATTCTGTTTTTCGAAGGTTTCAACTTAATTTCGCATCACTTTAGTCAACAACTTTTATTTGAATAACATTATTAAATTGTAATGAATAATGTAACGTAAATTTTCGTCAATGATTATAATCACTGACGAAAATTTACGTTATATTAACCGCCACCGTTACCGTTTGTTAACCTCGATTGAGTCGAAATCTAACAATTGAAATCGACAATAGACTGAGGTTACAAAATTAACCTCAACTGTCAAATTAAAAACATCTATTGGTGATCTCAGACCAAATAAAAAAGATAGACGGAGCGCGGCGCTCTCACTGTGAAGCAGGGTAAAGGAAGCCAAATTTGAAAAAGGAAGCCGATCGTGTTCTAGAGCGACGCGCGACACCGAACGAGCTAGACATCATAACCTTATTATTGCAAATTGTTGTAAAATGCCGTCCTGTGTCGTAAAAACTTGTAAAACAATTCCGTTATTAAAAAAAAAACCATCGGGATTACATTTCACAAGTAAGTTTTTCCATTTGATTTAATTTGATAAATAAATACAAAAATATTTCGTAAAGCGGTTTTGGAACACAAAACCTCACATACTGTCATCGGTGTGACCAGTATATCCGCATTCAAATTCCCCGAAATGCGGGCAATGTGGGAGTGTTTGTGATTATTAATTTTAATATTACTTTTCGTAATGGTTAAATGTTTATAACTATTACGAAAATTATTATTAACTATTTTGAATGTCAAACATAGGTATCCATGAATAAATAACTCTGGAATATATTATAGTATAACTTGAATACAATATGATAGGGGTCATTTTATGTGACCATTAAATAGCACGTGACTATTATTATTATTATTTCTATGTACAAGTACTTACAACATAATATATAGTTTTATGTATAAGATATTTTTGGATTCATTTATTTCTCGACTACGACTGAAAACCAATTAAATTTAGATTTCCACGTACCAGTACATACACATCCCGTCTGGTGAAAATCTAAACATACAAACTAGCAATATAACTAAACTTGAAAAAGTACCTAAAAGTAAAAAGTGTTTTATTTATAAGAATTTATTTTTCATGAAAAAGCAAAATTATTTCATCAGAATTGAGGTAAAAAGTTTTTAGTGGCAACATTTTTTACTTAGCACACAGACGCATGGCAAGTGTTGCGACGCGAGCTCACGCACACAACTCTGTACACGATGCTTCACTTATTTGAACGCTATTGTTGGCGTACGCTCCGTCTACCTTTTTTATTTGGTCTGAGTTGGTGATTTAAAATTTTAATTTCGTGTTTTAAGCACAAGTATTTAAATTCGTCATTAGCACTACAAATTGGCATCCAAATGTACGTTTTCTGAACCCATTGTTTACATTTGCTTTAGATACTTTTGGAACAGACCATACACGATATAGACATGTAAGGAACACACGTTGTACGTATTTTAAACTTTAAATCACGAACTGTTCAGTAATTTACGGAACTAACTTGTAGGATTTAGTTTCATAAATTGCTGAACAGTTCGTGTTGACTTTCTGCTTTAGATTTAGTTGGTCACTTTTGTTCACGTTTATTTATGCCATAACGTTGGTATTTTCAGTTCTTGGCAGACGATGCCTATTTCCTAATTCACATTTTTGTATCTTAAATCAGTGGTTTTGTCTACCAATTGGATTTCTGTCGAAATTAGTTACAAAATAGGAAATTATTTACAGAATAGGAAATTAGTTACAAAAATAGGAAATGATGTAATTTCCTACATGTTCGAGCACAAGGCTGAGAAAACCCGTGGATTTATCAGAAAAAGCGAAGAAGCAAAATAGATTCCCTTTTGACCTAAAATTAAAATATATAAGAGAAAACTTGAAGCAACAGATGTAATTAAAATAATTTATTAATAGGTTTGATTAATTAGTTTTCAATCAAATATCTGAAGCAGATCGGTATAATTGAGTTATACCGATCTGCTTTGTGTTTGCAGTTGTGTTAGCGAAAGAAAGATGACAAGTTTCTTTGATGTCTTCAAAGCCTTCCTTCTTGATTTATTTATTTAAACTTCTCGCACACAAAAAGGTACAAAGGCGGACTTAATGCCTTGGGCATTCTCTACCAGTCAACCAAGGGTGGTGAAGAGATTAGATGGCAGGTGCTTAGGTTGAGAGGAACAACGACTACAAATTATATCATAATGAATAATAAATAAGATTGGTTCATAAATAGGTTATAAACTAATAATATACATACAAGCATACATATCTACTATAATATATACTTACAATATTTATATAATATATACATTCTCAAGGGAAAGAGGAACCTTCTTTATTTAATAAACACCTTCGTTACATTTCGTTGATGATTATTATTTTTGTCTAGTCTCTTAAATTCTCTTAATTAACATAACTTTAAGTCCTTATGTTCATCGCGTTAACGTGGCTTAATTTCCTGCCTAAATGATAATGAGAATATTACGCTAATCTGAACTGGAGTCCAGCAGTTAACGATTGTTACGTAGAACGTTAAGCTGTGTAACGATACTGTAATGCCCAATATTATTACGGTTAATTTTATAACAATATAGCGAGTAATTGAAGCTCTAGTACCCATATTGTTACTTGTTTGCGGAACAAAGCTGATGCGTTAGCCTTGTTACCTTGTTGCCTCGGTGAGCCAAGCGTATGAGACTTGCTGCTGTATAAGGAGATTTAGTTTAGTACAATCTTGTTTACCGCAAACGTGATATAATTTGCTCCTAATAAGTTTATTTTTATAGGTGTGTTATAGATGCATGTTTTTGTTTTCAAAGCTAAAAGAGTTAATCTTTAAATTAATACGTGAAGCAAAAAGTTAGTACCCTTTTTTTATGAAAATTACGCGTGCGGAGGAGTATGAAATTAAATTCGGCACAGCTAAAGGAGGACCGCAGAAAGCGAATACTTTTTTAATTATGGTCGAATTTCGACTAACGGGCGACCACTACTTAGTTTAAAAAAATAAAAGCTGTATTTTTTAAAGCGAAACTCGAACAAGAAATATATAATTCCATTTCATTTACATACTTCATTTGATTAGTTTACACTGAGGTAAGAATCAGAAATGGCTTATTTAAAAGTGTCTGCAGCAAAAGTGTTAATTTTGCAATGTGTCGGGAATATTCCACCACGCCAAACAAAGGTGGAAAGGGGTGGGAGGGGAAATAACGGGGTCGTTTGATAATTATCGGTAAATAAACACAACGAGGGGTGAAAATGTCGGAATATTAGTGCAGCATAACAATGAAAGAATATTGCACAAATCCGGAGCCGGAGCGGAGTTTGTTTGTCGTTTTGGAGACCAGTAAAATGTTCATGAACAAAGTAATAAACTTTGTTTATGGGCTCGTTAAAAGCATATTGTCGTACATCAAGCGACAACCAGTAATAATAGCATTTGCATATTCATTGGTCTACCTTTTCTTTTGATTTTTCCTACATAAATAATGTGTATTCTTAATCACAAGTTGGCGCTCATTAATTTCAGTTTCCGGAAAGTAAGCGTATTTTAACTTTTCGTTTAGCGCGGGCCCGGCCGGCAGTGGTTGAATATTTTTGGTTCTTATGCCACTTGCAGAAAATGTATTCTTGTATTCCAGAGATTTCTCCTATTCATATAGACACGGAGACTTATTACAGCAAGAATTCCCTGCGGTTGTAAAACATTATGTCTTCGTCATAAATGTGAAGTAAGAGTAGGTAATAGACTCCATCGTTTCACTGTTTATATGAGAAATACAATTTTAAGGTAGAATAAACACGACCTGAACTCTCTAGACATTATCAGCTTAAAGTGTCGTTGTTAAAGTTTTGAGAAAGCCCGCGGTTCCCTTAGTAAGCTCAGTTTCAAGTAACTACTTGAGCAAATTGAACCAGGTGGGTTCAAACTGCGACATCAAAAAATAGTTTGGCAAACTATTAAGTTTCCTGAAAAAGTTTGACAAAGTTCAATTAAATTGTTCAAACTCTACTATTCAGCTTTAAATTCTAAATCCACTGTTTAAATACCGTAGAACTGGCAACCAAATGTAGGTTGGTTGTGACAGGCCATTTATATATTTACTAAATACCGTACGTCATACCCAGTTAAGCATTTGGACGGTTCCCACGGGGCGCGAACGAATTTATTTTACTTGTTCACGCACGACACTCTCGCCCCCGAGGAATGGAAATGGACAACGATAACGTCATAATAATACCCTTTGCCATGTCTCTACACACATTACGTGGTTCCTGCTTTATTTTCACCAGAATTTTTGAAATCCTGACAGGTATTTTATAAGCTTGGTTCTAATCTTTTGTAAGATTAAAATATTTACATATTACAACAATAGAACATCGATATTGGTGTTATGAATACAAACAATAAATCTTAGAAGTAAAAAGGTTTACTTAAAAAAATATTGCCTGATATTGGGAAATTGAGTGTGTAACAGACGTCATGACGGCGCGTGGGGTTGATTTACGTGGAACGTACTCGTATAAGTAGTACAGTGGGCGGCTGATAGTAGGAGGGGTAGCTATAATAATTATAGCTCATCGAGTTAAAAATAAGTCCGGCTTTATAGAGCAGTGGTGGCTCCGTATACTTACGAATTGTGAACCTGCATGTCCTAAAATCCACAATTCTCCGTGACAGATCACGCCCACGCCCTTTAATAGTGAATACCAAGCTTATGGCTCTTCCAGCGGAGGAAAATTTAACGTAACACAAGCCACAGTACTTACGCCGCCCCAGCCGAGCGCGCGCGCCAGATCGTTCCCGGTGCCGAGCGGCAGCACGCCGACGGCGGGGCGCGTGCCGATGCGGTCGAGCACGCTCAACACCCAGCCCACCGTGCCGTCGCCGCCGCACGCCAGCACGCGCAGGTTCGGCACCTTGCGGAACAGCTCCAGACTGAAATTGAACTCTGTTATAAATTCTGGAAATTGTTAAAAAATTATCATGGTGAAGGAAAACTGCGCTTATAATTTAAAATCTGTCTCGTTTCATCTGAAATCGCCAATTTGCCTTGAGCTAGCTATTTTTAAGTTTTTTAAGTTACCTTCTGTGCATAAGAAGAGCCCTATCAATTTATGATTGACATTATTATGTATGTGGTATATAGGTTACCAACCGACTGCCCTTGGCTTATGTGATAACCACGAGCATGTCACATTTATACTCTTGAGTAAGAGTGAGAAGAATTCTATTGAATAGTTGACGAAAGTATACCTATCTAGCTGCCCATATCTTTACGCTTGATGAAATACGTCCTATTGTTTTGTAATAATTCTTGCGAGCAATTTCTACTTAATTATTACTGATGACTTATAAACATTTAAAATAACTTTACTTAATACACCGATACTCGATTAGAAAAGTTGCATCTTTTGTGAATTAGTACAATGAACCAGCTAGACATCTGATAAATATTTTTTTACGATTTCATAAGTTGAATAATGTGGGTGAGTGCACACGTTCAAGAATGATGATTATTTATTCAACCTTGGCACACAAGAGAAGTTATGTATCTTCAAGAACGAACTGTTTAAGTGCCATATCAGTTTTTTTTTTCAATCAGACTATTCACAAGGTGTTGTTGGACTGACTAAAACTGAGTCAGTTGGCTGATTAGGTTGATTTGGTATGTCAAGCCTAAACAGGAGTGAAGTTAACATTAACCGCGACGAAGAAGAGGGTCCCCCAAGTTACGTCCCATTAGCCTGAAGAGCACTCTGTTAAGACTAAACATGCGGAATGATGCAACGAGACCAGATCGGCTTTAACATTTTAATGGGTCAAACCTATTATTGGCTTTGTCAAGTCTGGGGGCGGAGGCAGTTTATACATAGAGTGCGCCCATTTCGCAAAGCGAATTTAAGTGAATAAAACAACTTCGCACTATGGCCTCAAAAACGAATGTTACTAAGGAATGCGTTGCTTTAATAAGTCTATTCTCAAGGACTAGGATCATACTATGGCTCCCTAGTGACGTGAAACAAAACATACCGATATTATGGAAAAGTATGGCAAGTATCTATCGTAGCCGAGGAGATGCTCCCCACGACTGTCCGTCGCCATGGCATCCTAGCGAGATATCGGGGGATATCTCGCTAGGATGCCATGGCGACGGACGGCTAACGGTTTATCTGTGTTGTGTCGTGTCCACTCATATTATGAATATTCACAGGAACTCACAGGATAGTGATAAAGGTAACTTTATATTTACCCAGGTCCAGGTCCACCTTGTGTGAGATCAAAAACTTGTCGTGGGTTGAGTAGCCACTGGAACTTCTGCAGCAGCTTGGCGCCCTGGTTGCCTCCACTCTTCGGATTTATAAATACTAACACTGGCCTCACACTTGCTGTAGGGATTGGCTTAATCACAAACGTTTTCTGTTCATTCTTTGAATCTTTCCCTTTTTTCTTGGAAGCACTTTTTTTCTTAGGCGATTTCCTTAGTGATGACTTAAAACTACCTCTTCTTGGTAATTTGACGATCCACGCTGGCGGTACTATTATATTATATTGCGATCCTATGAAAAACAATACATGATTGGGACTTTGAATTATGCAAGTGATAAGCGATATTATAGAATCCTTTTTTGTCGTTAATACCGTACCTAATGAGCATTCCTCCCCTATCCGCTGGAGATTGAAACAGCTTTCTTTGTTGTGGTATGCGTCTTTGCACCACGAACAAGTCAAGGCAACGATTTCCTTCGAGCTAAATGATAGTTTAGCCTGCAGCGACTGTAGAAAAAATATAGAATTAGAGCAAATGCATGTGAAATAATGAAATTATACACCAGTTAGCTACAACGATTTCTAAATGAAAAGCAAGCAACAATCAAATTAATAAACAGGTTGGATTTTAATTACCGACATTCCCGAAATTCGTTTGTTATGCGTATGTCTGACATACATATCTATAAAGTTACTTATAATACGGGGAGAGCTTCTTTAACCCCAAATTTAGCTGATATACAAATACAGCTGGTAGAGTTGAGATAAATTGTTTCTCTGAAAGCGAAATTAATATGAATTTAGATATGTTTTGTTACATGGATTTCTGCTATAGTGTTTCTTAAATGTTTAATTTATTTATTTCGGGAATGTTGGTTTAATAACTGAGTTCCTTGCTGTTCTGAGCGCCTGGCCACCACCTGCGGCAACACATTTGTATACGCACATTCACAACTTCACCACTGTCTACTCCTATAGCCTTGTCTACAGTGTCCTGGTTTGGTATGCACCACCGACAGCAGCTGCGCCGGAATGACTGTGACAACAAAACAACCATGCAACACACATGCAGATGAATAAAATGATTCACACAAAAATAATAAGCCACATAAAGCAACATAAATATCGCTACCAAACTAAACATGGAAACATTTAAGTTATGAATGTTTAAAAAATTTACCATTGATCTATTTATACTGAAACCTATTGAAAGCTGTATTATAATAATAGTGTAATAAATATAAACTTTGTCAGATTTAAGTATTCCTGTCATTTACGTTTGTGAATAACAAATGAGTCTAGGTAATCATAACAACAGCATTACCAACTAAAAGCTTGATACTGTAATAAAACCTACACGCAAAGCGTTTTCTATGCATGAAACATCTACATTAGAGATGGGCCGACTATGACTCTGGCCGACTAGCCGATCATTCCTTTCGGTTGAGTTCTGGTGACATCGGTAATGTTCGTGACTACGCTTTCGGCTCGTAAGTTACGCGGAGCCCTGCGACCTGGCGCAATTGTCGGGACATGTTTTTATTTGCTTTGCATTTATTCTATCATTGTTTACGTGCGAGCCGGGGCGTTTTTTCCTGTCCCAATTTCCTATCCTATTCTAGATTGCACTGAAAGTAAACTGTAAAACTGATTCTATTATAAAAATAATAACCGTAAAGATTTCAATTCCATTTCAATCACTGTCTTTAAAATTTTTAAGCGTATTAATAGGAGTAAAAATGGGCCGACAAGTTGGTGGTTTTAGCCGACTAGTCGGTACATCACTAATCTACATTTCAATAGTACAGTAACCAAACAATAGTTACGACAACAAAAGTAACAAAACATAACCCAGAAACTCTATTTTTGTTCAAAATTGTGCACGATGCAAGCTACAGAAGTACTATGCGAGCGATATGGTAACACGTCATTAAAAATGAAGTTTTAATTTCGCGTTGAACGGAGCTCGGCGTTCATGTATGTTCGTGACGTGTCGCATGCGATGTCGACTATATTCGTGGTACGTGGCACGTCTATGTCGATCCAAATCGTTTGAGTTGTCAGAACCGCGTGGCCCGGACGAGGGACGCCGGCTGTACACCGCGGTCGCACACACTTAATTAAACACGTGGTTACAGCCGCGCCAAAAAGCTAATAATATATGTCATGTCATAAAATATTGATATGACACACATTAAAATAACGACGAACCTAGCATTAAAGAGGATTTTCCGCGAAAATAAAATCTATGAGGTCGTTAGAATAATATGTCCGGTTTTATCAATCTATATTAAATTAAAAGTTAATTGACCGAGTTCATTATTTGAACAACATAATGATATATTAATTGTTGTAAATAGTGTCACTCAATTAACTATCTCATGATCTAAAATCCCAAATAATTATAAGTATAAAATGATAATGACATAGTTACGCGCCCAAAGGAGTGAAGATAACTTCACCTACGGGACCTATTTCAATGAGAAATATATGTGGGACGTTTGCGTTATTTGTTGTGACCGTGCGTAAGTACCCCTAGGAACAATAGAATTGAACTGCCAACCCAAACAGGATGGTTAAGCTCTAAACTACACGTGAGAACAACGCTAAACGCTTTTTTCAAGTAGAATATCTCCGAAAATACACCTCTTTAAATTTCCTTATTGTCGTTTATATTCATGGTCAAACTCAATACATTCAGCGTTTTTTAAAAATTTTCAGAATCTACAAGAGTGAGTGGAAAAAAAACACTCTGTATTATACTGTACCTACCTATGTATAACGGTTTCATACAGAGTACCTAACGAAATATGCTGGTTATTTGCCTGGTGAGCATTAGTTGCTAGTTATTTTGGGTTCTGATTTGCTCAAGTGGGGGTCAAGCCCATTTACACCAAAATGAGCAACTCTTAGGATTCAAGCAACCGTCAGGTAACCAAAATATGACCTCAAGGAGGCAACCGAGATATGCTATACTATTTCGCATTAGGTTTACCACATTAGCTTCAGAATATTGGCAAAACTTTAGAGGGGCTTAAATGCGGGCTGGACAATTTCAGTAAGGCCAATTTGTTGGAGATGTTTGTGTATTGTTTGCTCGAGAATTTATTATGATTTATATAATAGCCAGGGAATGCCTATTGATTTGGACAGATTTCCTATCTGTAACTTATTGCAAAAGCATAAAAAAAACATAAATTCACATGTCATCATAAGTTTTTAGGCTCTTAATAATATTTCACATGGGTAGTCGCAGTTAGAAAAAATAAAACGATGTTTTCACCGTTTGATCCAAACCCTAGCCTATGTAGTGATGTTTTTACGTTTATTTTTTAAGAAGAAAGCTATTTATTCATGCTTCACATTTAGCTGATGTAAAACTGAAAACATGTCCGGTTAAAAAGCCGTCATCCGGACGTCCCGCAGCTCTAGCAGTCAGGGGTAAAAAAAAGTTTACCCGTCATGTCAGTGTGACCTTTTCGTTTTGGTAGCACCGTTGCCGACTTTTTTCGTAGTTCGGTACGTGATTCCTATGGGAATATAGCGCTTAGGTCGTGCGTGGTCCACTCGTGAATTTGTCATTTCGGATTGACATGGCATTACGATGCAGTCACGGTTCACACCCACGTAAAGCTGCATCTAGCATGAAGATTTATAAATTTTAATTAAAAAGCAACTGTCTTAATCTTAGTTTTATGATGTAGAATGTGGGCGGGTGCTTAACTAGGATTTATCACTGACCATTATCTAGCTAAATATACGGGGCTACGACTTTAAACGTTTGTTTGTTATTACCGACATTTAACTGTGTGATTACACTGTTAATGGTCCCAGAATAAAATACGCAGGTACTTCTACCACGTTAGAAAACTTTACCCATTAAATAACTGTGGTCGAACATAATGGTACTTATCGATTCCTTAAATAATTAAAGACTCAATTAAGTGGCTGGAGGAAAGGACTTTTAATGTAATAGCTTTGTCTGGCGGCTAACTTCCAGATCGTGATTGCACGACAACATCTCAACCACTGGTAGCGCACCATACATATTAATGAATCCTGGGGTACAGTAGATGATCGAGACGGCTCACTTAATTGTAGTAAGCCGCATTAAGGATTAATCAGCCTGTTTATTAATCTACGCTAAACCTATCCTATTATTATTACCGGTACGTTCTGTAACATCGATCTAGTAATGAAATAATCTTGTAATTCCTAGCACTACCGACCTATTAAAATATTAATACAAATCTGGAGAATACAAAAGACTACGTTACGACTATAAGTCTACGATAGGACGCAGAAAAGTAATTTGTTATTAAAACGAATCGTTTTTAAATGAATGACTATTGGCATTTGACCGCGATCGATGTCTACAATCGTGAATACTTAGGTACGTACCTAACCATTTAATAATACTTGATAGAGATTTAAGTCATGTCGAAGGTTACGGAAATAACGATTTTGAATATCTTTGTACTGTGGATACCTATAGTAGGTAAAGCACATAAAATGTTATATAAAAATGAACAAACAGCTCTGTAACATAATTATTCTGAGTGAAACGTTTTTCCTCCGTTTGGGCAGCAGTCATGCGGAATTTGTCTTAATCTGATCGAGTTTAAATTATTCAACGCACGTAATGTCCTCAAACGGTCGAAACAATAAGGAAATTATGATTGTTGTTTTTGTAGATGTTCCATAGATATATTTCATAAAATGTTGACTTTTAAATGAGCTCGAAACACGTCTGAAATGCTGAAAGAATATACAATCTATTTCTGTCATCCTACTAGACCACCTGTAATTTAAAAAAATAAAACGTTTCACAAAGTAGAAGTGAGTAGTAAAATGTTTAACTGAGTAGTTTGTAACCGAGTTGTAGTACTTTAATTTAAAAAAGCTGTAAGTGAGTAAAAGTCAAACAATTACGAATTCAGGTAGGTACCTACTATTTTCGGATTGCTACTAGGTACTTTAGACAATAATAATTTGCAAATTCTAGGAAAATTTACTGACTCAACAGAGGAAGGAAAATAAAACCATGATGCTTTGACAGAGATAATAAGATACAAAATGAATAAAAGCAAAAACACTACTAAAATGATGTCTACGATGAATCGAATATACCTATCTATCTAAAGTAAAAATGGTACCAAATAAACAAACAAAAAGACAAACACTCACACAGGTTAATTACAAATACCAAATTGACCCATACGCCACTGGCATTATTATGAAAACGGCCGGTTTCTGTACCTGATGGCTCTCTCGAGTGCGTGACTACTGTGATTTATGAACATCACATGGATTTCTTTTTGTACAGCTGGTGTGCTAGAAATCGGTGTGTTTGGGTTTTCTTAAATAGCGACTACAACTATGAACGAATTTTATTGAAATAGTTATCTTTTCGCCCTATTCATTAATTCTATAGTTTTAAGGCAGGCAGGCAGGCAGGCAGACGTTATTTTCAGGAACAAATAGCTCTTTCAAAATTAAATCAGCAAAAAATACATTGTGAATTGTGTTTCTCATGTAATCGATTTTATTATATTTTTATTTGTTAAAAAAAAATCGTCTTGCATCACCTTTTCTTGACCATTATATGCCACCTTTTTGTATTTGAAATTCATAATGATATGGCCATAAAAATGAATGATAACCTATAAATACTATCAATAAAAGTCTTTACGGTCCTCATAGGCAAAATACAATACCTAAGTCAAAATATTATTAGAAACTACCTTGTTTTATAGGTAACTTTGTAGTTTTATTGTATATTCTCGGAAGATTTTATTCAGTAACAGGAAACTTGGAGAGTAGGTAACTTCTACAATCGTAAACATATGTATTTAGTAACCAACAGAGCCTACCGCATATATTATTCATCATATTTTAGTGTATGTTTTGAATAATAATCACGCTTGAAAGCAATCGATTACATACAAATAATTATGCTTTATTAATTTTATTGAACTCTATTTAAACGACTAACGTAAACATTTAAGTTTACGTCTAATAAGGTTTAGAGAAGCCAAAAACTTTAACAGGGTAGCACTAGTAGCATTTGTTATAAGCACTACATCCTGAATGGCAAAGTTACTGCAACTCAAGAAATACTTAAACACTTCCAACAAAGCCAGTGGTATTTAAAACAAAAATAAGTAATGCTGATAATACATAAGAAATTTAAATACCCGTGGACTTAAGAGCGTCCTCCTTTTTTTTTCGCCAGTTAATAAAAACAAAACACGCTCAACATAAACACAGCCGTTTCCATAAATGACAGCACAACATTGACCGATGACGTAAGCGACATATAGATTGCGGCCCTCACCTTACCACAGGCCTTGCACTTGCCCTTCTCTGAGCGACGATGGACCCAGTGGTGGTGGGTTATGGTCTCCTCCCGGTACTGCCGCACACCCACATCTCTGAAGGTAGGTTTACACGTGAACTGCACGCGGTCCATCAGGATGTCGATGCATGCTGTATGCGCGACGATCTTGCAGGCCGAACATTTCATACGGGACCCGTGTTTCTGTTGAAAAGAGGTATTATGAGTCACTGTAGATGAAACTTGTTTGGAAGTTAAGGTAATGTCTAGAAGTAATCTTGATTTGCATTTACCTACTTTACGACTTATTCACAAAATATTTCGATCTCAAAATTGAATAAAGTCTCTGAGACTCTTCTCCGCGCTATCTATATGTATAGACAAAGTTAATACTTCTTACTTAACTATTTTTAAAAGGTCACTTTGTTTGAACCGGTCTCAGCCCCAACATATTTTTACTCAGTGAGTTGTCGTGTAATTAGACCTTAATTTTGTGGTGTAATAATATTAAACAGCCCACTAGTTCTTCTTTTACCGCATAAAAATGTTCTCATTGTAACAGCTAAAACACGCAAATTCACTACAGGCTGATTTTAGTAACCAGATCACGTTTGCCGAGTAAATGCCTTGAAGACCTTAAGTCCAGCGGCTCTCCTGAATTTTTAAACTCCTTAAAAATAAATATACTCATCAGAAATGTCTAGGGATAACCAGTTTGAAATGTTTTACCTAAATTGTTGCAAGGAAAAATAATGATTCAAAAAAGCGAATCTACTGACTCTATTAATGAAGATAAACATTATAACTGAATTAAACTGGCTTAGTTTCATTTAATAAAAATGCTTTACTTTAACGAATATAGGGAAAAATGCTTGACAGCATTAAACATCGTCTTATTTTTTTAGCTTCATTATGAAAGCTATTCGACTTCAATTAAAATGACGTAAATTTGTTCTTTTAAGATGGCTGCATGGAAAAATACCAAACGGATGAAACTAATGAAAGTATGCAACAATGTCTTGTTTGAAACAACTGCGGACAAAAATATACAATCAATAACACCCAGCGAAATGTTCTAAATTCGGGGCACGGATACTCACATAAATAGATACGAATAGAGACAAAGAATAAACTTTGATTAAGAAGCCGTTACTATGGACATAAGACACGATGCCACGGACAAAACCGGCAACTTTTACTGAAGTTTGAAGAAGTTACTGAACAAAGTGCTGGAACAAGTACGTCAAAGTATTTATGTAGTCCCAAAGTAAAAGGCGAGGGTGTTATAATAAGGAATTGATTGCTTTCATGAGGCTCGCGGGACACCCTCTTGTTGCACCCACTGTGACAGGTCATCGCCACAACAAAATGGAGGCATCGGGTCATTAATCTTATATACGACTACAAGCAACCTGCGACATAATAGGCAGGAAACTTGCTAATGGTTGTTGGGGAAATTACATTTCTTCCACTGTTGTTTAACCAAGACGCGAGGCGAGATACCTTGTATCTTGGTGTAAACTTCAATAGACTTTTCATATTAATGCCTTTATTCAAGGTGGTACAAAGAAGTTCTTTTCAAAGAAAGGACCAAAATAAATGAATGAAAGTAAAAAATATCTAAGAGAATACTGTTACAGAATATAACGAAAATAAAAATCTGTTTTGACGGACTATTCTCTACGTAAAAATTCATTAAACCGCCAGGTAATTTACTTCACTCAGCTCGTCCGGCAATTTACTAGGTTCATTGTGTCCTTGTTATTCAATATGAGCATGTCATTCAAAGAAAATGCTTTTTACTTTTGAATGTCGGTAGCTATTCGTATTGCTAAAGCTTTTAGTCCGAATTTTACTTTAATAGAGCATTTGTAACGCCGAGAACAATAAGTAAGGTATTATTTTTCGAAATGGTGTCAAATTAAGGCTCTAATGCCTTTCACGTATACGGCAGTAAAGTATATTCGCGTCGTTAACTAAAGTTATGTCAGGATTTAATTTTATTATGAAGCAGGTATAAAGTTTTAATTTTCCCTTAGTTAAAATAAAAGTGGAAAAGCAACTAGATTACTGAATAAGTAACATTTTCCCCATTTAATCCTACAACGTGCGCTAGATTAACTTTATGGTCCTGTGAGAATTACAAGATTGGAAAATTCTGGATCGTTGACTTAATTTTGCATGATTGCGATTTTGCGAGCTTCGATCATTATTATCGTCGTAAATTACGTAAGTGGAATAAAAATGTCAGAACGATTTGCTTATATTTGAAATCGACTTTCCAAAAAAATAAAAGTATCCACATCCAAATATTTTTGTAATAATACCGCACCAGGAAGTTCGGAATTACGTGCAGCATCTAATTTACGGACATAATGCCCCTTTATTAAATCTGCACTATTATTTGCAGGTACCATAAATTACAATATAGACGGTATCATAAATAACCGGAAACGTATATTTTATAATCAAGGTAATTCAGGCGTAACTATAATTTGATACAATAGAAAAAAACCTGTGTAAAACCCTGCCTGTGTAAAACGTCTTTGTTAATAGGACGTCACGATGGCTATTAATAGGTATTTATAGGTACCTACTCTTCGAAATAATAAGCAACGTAATCTGAAGTAGTACCACCTAGTTGTATTAGGCTTTTAAATAAGTTTATATGTTGTAGAGAGTATATATGATATTAAATAAGTTTATTTTGTAATACAATACAGTTTAAAAGAAAATTCCCCATAAGAATCTTACTAGAATTTAAATCTTCATGGATTGTTTAATAAATGTAAGTTCTTTTTAATATTAATGAAACCAATCCAATGGATGTAATAGGATGTATCCTATCTATTTATTATAATTTTTTTGTTCCATTGAAAGGTAAAGATTGCACTTTTAATCACAACTAGTGTGAATTTCAACAAGCAACATTGGCGGAATCGCCACGCTTGTCAATCGGATAGGTACTGATCGCAGAAGTCATCTTGTGGTCTTCGGTTTACATAACTTAACTAGGCTATGAAGTCCCTTTATACAAAGTGTGACAAAATAAACGCGAGACCTGAAAGTATTTTGTTCAGAATCGTCTTCCGAATTGATTTCCATCATTATTTAATAAATATAAATAATGTAACAGTAAAAATGTTTTATATGATAATATAACTGAAATTAAGACGCGTCATAACAAGTTGACAAAAGAAAATATTTAAGAAAATTTAAGCCTTATCAACCATAAATCTTAAAACTATTTGAGGCTGCACGACCGAATTTATCCACGACATTCTTTTTTTAATGACGTGGTTTGATATAATTAAATTAAATCAAAGATGTTATTTCAGTCTTATAATTTAATTTTCTAGGGTGTCGGAGGTCTTACGTTTATTCTGTAACACGTTGTATATTCACTTCAGGTACAGCAGCTTCAATTGATGGTCTGCCTAGTACACAAAGAGAAAGATAACCCTAGTTAAGGCACAGCCTATTTAATTCTACATGCGTACATTAATCGGGTTTTCTGTTGCTTTATCGTAGACAAGAGGCCTCGAGGGAATAGGTGGCTACGTCTTTGAAGGAATCATGTTTGTCTACACTTGGTGATGTTGTTATAAACCGGGCGCATTGGTGGTCGCTTACTAACTAGTCAGTAACTAAGTTTGGATCCGTTTTCAGTGTAACTAGTGTAAGTGTCAGTACATCATTTGAACGGGTTTCCATTTTCAGCATACTGAGCAATACCAATATTGAAATCTAGTTTTCAACGAAAATATTATTGACTAAAGTATTTTTTTTTAAAGTGGGTTCTGGCAGATCAACCTGAGGTTGACAGGTTACATACCTAATAACCCGAACTGTATACTTAGGCCCACTTGCACCACACATGACTAAATAAGTTTTCACACCACCTGCTCGACAATGTCAAATTGTATGTCATGCAAACCTAACGTAAAGTAAGTCATTTAAGACCTGAGGTCTAGCAGGGCATTAATATTGTACTGAATTTCATTATGACCCGCTGGTCATTAATGTGATTTGAATCTGGAACGTAAAGTAGAAATCGCATACGAACATTTAAGATAGGTAGTAGGTACATACTAATTCCATGCATTCACCGCACTAAAAAATAAATTATTCGAAAATCGAACTGGCCACCACAAGTACCTAGAATTTATATAAAAGAAAAATAGAACACAAAAAAAAGCGCGGGAAGCATGGAATTTGGCGGGTGTGATTTTTCTTTCGTTTTCTTAAAAATTAAAAAAAAAAAGTTTGCGATTGAAGATAAGTTGTGTAGATTTATGTGAATATTCATTAGATTAGTTAATATAATTGTTTGTATGTAGATATAATTCTTCATATTTAGGGTACGTTTTTTACATATTTTATTTCTTCTGGCCGGTAGCCACAATGGGCAATGAACCGCCTGGTCCAGGGGGCACAGTCCCCTCGGTCGGTCATAAAGTTACGATTTATGAATCCAGTATGGATACCTACAGACTCGTCCTTAACCAGATCGGGGAGGAAAAGGGCTAGAGCTCCACGCAATATATGTAAAAATTGCAATAAAAGAAGGCGAAATGGTCACTCAACAGAAATAAATAATTCAGAAACAAATTGTCATTGTGATAATGACTCAGTAGTCACATTTAGTCCAAAAATAACATCAGACGTAGGTACTGGTACATCTGCCAGGGGTGCGGGTTGTTCGAAAGAGATACCGCGGCCCCTAGCACATAGGCAACTGAGGGAACACGGGTGGGTTTTAGTCAGTAAAAGTCTGACACGCCCTCCTGCTCCACCCAGAGCGGGAGAAGTTATTTGATGATTTCCAACCCAAAAAATAAAAAGGTACTGGTACATTCAATTTTAGTTCACCAAGAAGCCCATCCACGTTCTGTGGATGGTCCCCAGACTGAAAACCTCTAAAAGTCAGATCTTCCCCAGAAGGCGCCACAGGTTGCTAGGGCTATGTACGACGCCACAGACCTGTCGCCATACGTTGTACACATCCAAAAATGTTTTTGTCCACAACGTTGTACACAAAACTCGGCTCAAACACTACACCCAATAACAACGTAATTAACGGTTCATTAAAACGCAATGGTCAAAATAGAATATCACTACGCTTCTCCCGTTACGTAAACGCAAACTCTTTTTTAAATGACCCAAGTTTGAGGCATTTGTTCCATCAATTAATGTGTGTCGTATTGGAATTGTTAAAGGCGTACCTACCGAATGGTCTCCTGGGGAAATAATGGAAAATATATCTGTCCCCGCTGGATGCGGGAAAGTCATCAAAGCAAGGCGTCTCAATTATAAAATACACGAACCAACCCCTGTGTGGAAACCATCCCAAACAGTCGTGCTTACCTTTGACGGACAAATTTTACCAAAACGTGTGTTTTGTTCTTACAATTCCATACCAGTGGAATTGTATACGTTCCCAACAATTCAATGTTTTAATTGTTGTCGTTTTGGCCATACAAAGGTACAAAGCACGTCGAACCCTCAGTGCTTCAAGTGTGGGGAGAAACATTCTGCTGACACTTGCAGTATTGAAGACGAGAGTTATAAGTAAATGCTGTCATTGCAGTGGCATTCATTACGCCGTCAATAAAAAATGTCCAGAATTTGAGAGACAAAAATCAATTAAGCATTATATGGCCCATAGCTGTGTGTCGTATGCTGAAGCGTCGCAGCTACATCTACCAATCTCAAAATTATATGCAGTTGTGGTAACATCCGCCCCATCATATACCACTAAAAATTCCCAGAACAGAGATCTTTAATGTACTTTCCCTATGTTATTATTCCTAATTCTGAGTTGAATTCCCTGTCCACACTGAGTGAGTTGAAGGGAGTCCCTTCAACTTACTCAGTGTGACATGTTAAGGATTCAGCTACTGGTGAAGATGGTATACCATATTCATTTATAGTTAATCTGTCTGACTCTGTTCTTTTAATATATTTAAATTTCATCAATACAGCTTTGATATCTGGCAACATTCCATCAAGAAGGAAGTCTCAAACAATTTAATCCTATTCTGAAACCAAACAAACCTTTTCATTTTACTTCTTGTCGACCAATTGCACTTTCTACAGTTCTCTCTAAAATTGCTGAACGTCTCATTATGAATCGTTTGGAGTAGTTTTTGGAAAGCAAAAACTTGCTAGCTACATCACAGTTTGGTTTTAGGAAGGGTAAAAGTACGATGGACAGCCTTAGTGTGTTCACAACTGATATTCGCTTAACCTTCTCTTCTAATAACTCTGTAATTGATGCTTTCCTTGATATAAGCTCAGCATAAGATAATGTCCTGGTATCAATCCTAGAACAAAAGCTGAGCTCATTACAAGTACCAACAATGCTATCTAAGTTCATAATTAACATGTTTCCAGAAAGAGATCTTTAAATCCTTATATGGAAGGGTATACATTTACCCGTTTAGTATGGACTTGTCTCAAGGTTCTGTACTTAGTCCAATTCTCTACAATATTTACACTTATGATTTGGAATCCTCTCTAAATGAGTCAGTACAAGTCCTTCAATATGCAGATGATTTACTTCTTTATTTATCTGGTCATTCTGTTGCAAATATTTGTACTTCCTTAACCTCTTCTTTATGCTTACTGAAGTCTTGGCTAGAAACCAATGGTCTACACCTGTCAATTGATAAAAGCAACATGTCTTGTTTACTAGAATGCGTAGGCCTCTCATAGTTACAGTAAGGTATAATAATATCTCCATACCCGTTAAAAATCAGGTAAAATTTTTAGGCCTTATTTTGGATACACATCTTACTGGTTTACCACACTGTGATTACATAGCTGCTAAATGCGAACGAAATATCAACATAATTAGATGTCTGGCTGGTGTTTGGTGGGAAGCACATCCCTTTTCATTAAAACTACTGTACAACACCTTGATTAGAAGCGTATTAGAATATGGGACATTTTTGCTGGAACCTGCTAATATTGCCGGTCTTAAGAAACTGGACAGTGTTTAGTTCAAGGCACTTACAGAGGTTTCAGGTGCAACGAAAAGCAATGTGGACTCTCCACTTCATTTGCGACGTCAATTTTTAGGTGATAGATTTATGGCTCTGTGTTTTCAATTTACATATCATCCTTTGCGAAATAAACTTTCCATTCTCTCTGAAGTAATTTCATCCACTTACTGGAAGTACAAAGCTACTACGTGTTTAGTTAAAAGCTTTGGAAAATACAATTTAATTGAAGCTCCTCGTCACCAATCTGAATTTCTTCCTATATCTCACTGTAATTACAGTTCATTAATTATGTCACCAAATATTCATTATAACTCATATTACCTCAATGTTAGCATTTACCAAGATGACGTATGTCATAACCTTAACTTCAACTTCACTATGGATAGAGATTGGAAGGGCTGTCAGCTCTTGTTTACAGATGCTTCGAAGCATGTGTGGGTGTAGGTGTATACCACTCGTATTATAATATCGTCCAAAAAATAAAGCTCCCGCCCGGATCATCTGTATTTACGGGAGAATGTATATGTCTATGCAAAGCTGTCGAATATATACTTATGATGGGCTTACGGAATTCACTCATATTAACTGATGCAAGGAGTGCCCTACAATCTTTGGCTAGATTCCCTTTCTATTCTCACAATCCTTAGGTTATATTTGAAACACGTGAACTCCTTTATAGGTGTTCTATTAATGGGTATTCAGTGCATTTTGCGTGGATACCCTCGCATTGTGGCATTTTAGGTAATGAGAGAGCTGACCAGTTAGCTAATGATGCCGTATTGTGTGGAGACGTTTTCCCGTACAAAAATAACACCCAAGATCTGGTACCTCTGCCCAAGGTTTATCTACAGGAATCCTGTTGTCAGCTTTGGTCCGGGCAATCAGTGAAAGGGAAATTTTATCGTACTATTCAGCCATCCATTTTTGTTAAACCTTGGTTTAGCAAGTACAAGCTAAGCAAAAAGATTACAACAATATTCATACGTATGCGATTGGGTCACGTGTGCACTCCTGCTCATCTTGCCAGGCTTGGCATTGTGCAGAACCCCGCGTGTGAATGTGGCGCTGGAGTGGGAGATCTGAACCACCCTATTTTTTCCTGCCCCCTTTATGACGACTCCTCACTTTTCCTAAGTCTTGTTTCCCTCCGAGTCCCTTTACCCACTTCTATCTCATGTATTTAATTTAATTTTAATGTAGATATTTATAAAACCATAGCTCTTTTTCTTGTAAATAATGATATAGCTATTTAAAAATGAATTTATAAACTGTATATATATATACTTAATTTACCATGTAGTTCTTAGTTTACGCACCGAGTTGGCCTTTTTGTTGGGCCACCTGATGACGTTAAATGGCTACAGTTTTCTGTTGTATGTATTGTATTGTTTCCCTACCGTTAACTTATTACATTTTTTTTAAAATGTAATAACAACTAATCTCCTTTCCATTTCCAAATTTCTCGTTGTAATATTTTATAATTTCGCGAGTATTTGATTCTTACGTTTTGTTTTTAAATAAAATATTGTTAGTGGCAATAATCACGAATAGTGCAACGCCAAAAAAAAACACAAATCAAAAAGAGGCGCGGATACTGAAAATTGCTTTGCTTTTGCTATTGATTCAATTTTTAGTAACTAAAATAGCTACATACTTACTTTATAGGTAAGTATAAGTACTAGCTACCCGCTCATGAAACGATCGCTTGTGTGCGATTTACTGATGTAATATTTCGACTCTCAGTTATATATAATAATTATTATTGTAAACCTTCATAAGGTGTATGTGTTATTATTAAAAATAATAAACTTTCTTAGATTTGACTGACACACATACTCACATAAAAAATTATATATAATGTTAGTTACCTTCCTACATAAATACTAACCTACCCACCTATTTTTGTTACAGGTGGCATTGATTTTTGGAGTGAATGGCGCTTGTCGTGGAAAAGAACTCGTAAACATTAAAATCGAAGATATCGAAAAACAATAAGATTTGTTGTCCTAAGCAGACCCAAGTTTCTAAAACTTTACTTAATATTAATACTCAAATAAACTCTACCTCAACTTGAATAAATATATCGAATAAAAACAACTTTGTCATTCCACAACTGGTCTAATTTATCAAACATTACCTTTAACAATTGTTTTAAATAGGTCTATTAACTGTAATTGTAATTTTGATAAATACTTTGATTCCAGTACTATTGCTTTTTATTGTCTCGTAGATGGTGTTAAAAGTAGAGTATTCTCCTCGGGGATTAAGGTGCCTTCGTCTTGGGCGACCTTGAATCCCACGCTGCACTCAGGATTCTTGTTTTAACTCCCTCGCTTCTCGCTTCGGGAGTTAACACTAGAATCCTTCGTTTTATTCGGTATTCAAACGGCACCCGCTACATTATACACTACTTTATCCCCTTAGTGCATAATCTACTATTATCGGTGAACGTATAATCAAAACATCGTTCTAATATATTTAAAAAAGGTGCTCTTACACGGGCAATTTTTTGAGCAATTATTGCTCGGCACCACTAATGGATCTATATGGATCCATTAAGTGGAGCAACCTGAAGCAACAACAATAAATTGCGGATATGTTTCGGGAATATTGCTTCTGATTGCTCCATATATTTCATGAGTTGCCCAATATTCAATCGGTTTGGAATTTTTTAGTCAATTTTCTTTCTATCTCGTTTGTACGTATGACTTCGCCTCATAATTGCGAAAGGAGCCGGCCCACGGCGTAGGCGGCGGGTATTGCCTGGTTTTTTAAGTTGCTCCATATTGCATGATATTCTGTGGCCGTATCTCTGACAACAGGTTGCTACATGTTGCCATTGCCCTAAATTGCTGGATGTAGGCGTGACGTCATAGCTGACGAGAATTAACCAGGATGGAGCAATTTTAGTTGCTCGTGTAAGCGCACCTTTAAAGTTTGCGGAAGATCCGTGTGGTGGTTATTTAGTCAATAGTTTCTTTACTAGTAGTAGTACCTGGCACTCAGCATCACCGACGTAGCAGCAGTCGCCGGACACTGAGGTGGGCGCCCACAGGTGCTCGCCGCTGATGGCGCTGTCACTCCAGTCGGGCGTCGAGCGCAGCACCCGCGCGCCACCGACATCGCCCGTCCGTCTGCAACAAATACGGAAAATGTTAAGAAAAAAATACGCAAACTACATGTCTTTTTATCCACTTTCCTGATGCAGGTACTTATGCTGGCTTATTCTAGGTGCATCCTTTTCACACAAAATTATACAAAATATTGTAAAATATTTTAAAAGAGTATCGGTGCAGTTTCTTGCCCATTCTTCTCCATACGAAACTACCTTTTGGAAGGGGCGACTAGAATCAATTCTATTTAAACGTAAATGTTGACGTTCAAAAGTGCCTTTTATTTGCCTCTTAGAAATAAATGCTTTTACTTTGACTTTGAAAAGATTTCTTTAGAAATAAGCATCACCTTTTAACGTGTTTTTCTGTTTTTTTTTTTTGTTTTTTTCTGTTTATATAAGGTGGTAGGGACATCGATGCGCAAACTGATACCATGAAATCAGCACACGATTCTATATACGCCCTAGCGCAGAATTTTATCGAAGGTTATCAAAAAGAAAATCTGCTGTTTTATAGAAAAGTGCAAAACCGACGTGGACAAAATGTATGGCTGAGCAATTTTTTTTAAATATTTCTACGCAGGATGCTATGCAATGTTCAAATTCATGTTCTGAATCCATCGTAATAGGTGGTGCGTTGATGTCCCTGCCAGGCTACAGGGCAGTGGTGGCTCAGTGGTATCGGCCGCGACTTACGAGATGTAGGTCGTAGATTCGAAAGGCGCTTTACTTTGTGTAAATTATTTCATCACCGCTGCTCTCAAAATGGTGAAGGAAAACATCGTGAGGAAACCGGCATGTCCTAGAACTAAAAATTCGAAGACATGTGACATCTACCAACCCGCACTAGGCCCGCGTGGTGGATTACGGCCCACTCCCTCTCACAGAGAGGAGGCCTGTATCCCAGCAGTGGGAACATTGTAGAATGATTATTATTTATGTATGTATGTATCCCTGCCACCCCGTATTGTGTGTGTTCAATAAATAAATAAAATCCCATACCAATACATTCATAATGAACATTAGGTGTTTCACGTCTGCACGGACATCCAAAGATTACACTCGGTAAGTATTTTGTTTTCTTTTACCTTCGTACCTTTACGCTTTCCGATCCAAAAACGGCACTATTAAAACCTTCGATTTCAAAATCTGCTAGTCCTAATACCGCTGGTGCAGCAAATAACTAGGAGTATTTAACTGGGAAGAAATAAAGGAAATCACGAATCCAATATAATGTTACACAAGCAAATAATATTGGTTTGATTTATATATAACCAAACTAATAATAAAGAACAAACAATATACTAATATTAACCGCAATTCCGTACACAAAACCCAATATTCATAAAAACGATATTTATGTGAACATTGTACCACGAACTATTTATTACAAATTAATAGAGCGACAGTAAAATCCTTAATTTGATTTGGCGCCAAAATGTTTTATTGGTTAGGACCACAGATTAAATATAAGTATGTACTAGGAGTTTTTGGCGGGATCGCGTTGGAACATGTCGCACGAATTTTCATTTTCATGGAATTTAGTGAAATAGCGAATTAAATTGTATAATTTTGATAGTGAATTATTCAATTTAGTTACGTGTGAGTGCACAAGTGTAGTGAAGGTGAAAATAAGTGACTAACGTGGACTTTTGGTGTTCCCCCCAAAAACTCCTATTAGGTTGTTGTAAAGTTACTACCGCTTTACAATAACTCTGACTTGACTGACTAAAGACGACTATGACTGTTTTGTAACTTCGTGCCCGATATCGGGCCATTTACTTGATCTAAAAGAAAAATTACTTGACACTGGCTAAATGCACTAACCGTGTGAAGGCAAAATCAAAAAAAAAAAAAAAGTATGTAATAAAATATTTGCCAAGTTATGCAAAGAGTATTTTTTTAATGAACTTATTTCACACATTTGGCCATATGTAATGTGTGGAAGTAAATGTAATTTATACAAATATAAAAGAGGTGCTATATTCATTGTAAACTTACATAGCACGTTGTATCAATAGATAGACTTGAAAACCGACCATAGATGTTTCTTTTGATTATTGAGAACTCCATGTATAATTATGAATGTATAGGTAATGTTGTTTTATTATTTCATCAACGAAGCACTTGGAAGTTAAAATAAACATAACAGTAAGTGCTAGAGTTTGGAGAGGAAAACGTTATATTTAAATAACTAATTAATTCTTTTTGCGCAAAATAAAATTCAAGAGTACATTTTGGCAGAGAGCCAAAACGTTAACAAAGTTACACGACAGAAATGCTCTAGGAGACATTAATACATTCATGAAAGGTTTATCATATAATAGGTGTTGGATAATAATACCTGTACAAGTGCGAAGTGTTGGTGCGAGACCAAATTTACAATAATACGAGAAAACACCTCCAGAACTCATTGACAAGGCTCTGTGTCCAACCCCTTTGTCTGTTTTCCATTGTAATGCAAAATATTCAGCTGTTGCTCTTGAATTATAGGGGTTCTAAGTGAATGTGAAGAGAATTAACAAGCTCGGCTGTTTATCAACATATGTTGGTATCATAATGTTTTACACATATTTAAGTGATGTTACTGTTATACTGCTGACTAATTTATCTTAAAGATTTGTTATTATCTAAGATAGTATCCCTATAACAAGCCTCATCAATTTCAGTATATTTTAATGTATTCTGTGCTCATCAAGCTCCATCTGTCATCAAATGACATTGATGACAGTAAGTGTAACATAGATAATATTCTTGGAGTTTTCTTGTTTTTTCTTCAAATAGTTAATCTCGAAGCAGGCTTATATTATTATTATTGCATCTTTACGACCATAAACAGAGGAAATCGTTTATTATCATTATCGTATTTCGCTTTATTTGGTCGGTTTCGGCCTTGTATTTAAAAAGCAAGAGACGTAGGTATCTCGAATAAAGATACGTGAGATGTAGGCAATCCATAAGTAGTTTTAAACTTAACGATGAGGTAAATGGAGGAGCTCTTGTAGCAACAAGTTTATAATTACTTCTTAAGCTTTCAAGATAAATCAATGTGTCTTTGTTTAATCTCAACGCCCACAAAATGATTCCGAAGGCTTTGGCTCGATAGCTAAGTAGCCGTAATCCTAATTAGTGATCGCCAGAATGCCTGCTCTCACAAGATTAATCTAGTAAAGGAACGCTGCAGCCAATATTGAAGATGGCCGCTCATATAGCAAACTTAGGCGCATCGTTGATTGATAAACAATTAGGTATTCAGATTTAATAGTAGACAGTGGATAAAGTCAAGGTCTGTGGTTGTTGAAAGCCAAAAAGAGCTCAAATGACTGTATATTTTACTGGAGGGCTTATAAAAACTAGTTTGATTTCTTGTGTGTACATCCGCTTCAGTGAATACGGTCAAAAATACTCACTTTCATACGGATTTTTTAACAGAAAACACTATGGCTCAATGTTTAAAGAGACTACGTATGTTCGAGTAGCTGTTAAGATTTATCTGAAACGATTCATTTACTTAAATTGTTTTTGTCCATTTGCTTCATTTGCTTGCAATTTGGGGCTGACACGAAAAGGGTATCTGCGCAGTTCGATATATGAGATAAATATGAGGCACAGCACAGATGAAGCAATCAACAGGTTGGTTGTTTTACTCTAAACAAGCACAAACACGCTTGTTAGGTATTCCGGTATTCCGGATTCTGAACCACCACTATCAATCACAATCTGAATAATTTTGAAGGATAATCTGTTGCTTCTTATGTTCAAAAAACATTGTTTGGTCACCAACATAAATGTATGTTGCCGAACCATCAAAATGAAAGCCATTGCTACAATTAGTGTGTACTTCAGCGGGGTACCTAATGGCGTACCATTAGGTACCCCGCTAAAGTGAATAAGAAATCACGCTTCTACTCTAGCGAATCTATGAAATAGCTTCCTAAATTGGACGATTCAGTAATTAGAAAAAAATCGGTCAAGGTGAGGAGGCTTGATTGCGGTTTCTTTTTCATATTGTAATTGGATTATTCTGTTAGAAAAATCTCAGACAAACATAATCCTAGTTTGTTATTATGTAGCCCAGTAGGTATTGTCAGTGGCAGATTGTGAGTGTTTCGTAGAACATCCCTTCTATTCTAGCTTCGCTACGTGGGCGTAATAAGCTGGATTTTGTTATTTTTAAATGGGTAATAATTGTACATCGTATCGGATTTTCTTGTCTGACAACCAATGTTACCCAGTGGTTCACACAGTTCAGATTTCGCCCCAAGTAAGATATTGGTATTTAGCTGCATCTGATTAGACTGGAGAGCAGTGGCGGCCCAGTTGTGGTAACGACTGCGGCTTGCGATTTGCAGGTCGTGGGTTCGAACCCAGACATGCGCTTTATGAACGATTTCATCACCACTGCTCTCAAAATAGTGAAGGAAAACATCGTGAGGAAACCGGCATGTCCTAGAACTAAAAATTCGAAACAGCGTGGAGCTCGTGTGGTGGATTATGGCCCACTCCTTCTCATAAAGAGGAGAACTGTTTTCCAGTAGTGGGAACACTCTAGAATAAGCAGATTGATTGAATCGTATTTTATTGAGAGCTCGTTGTTTGTTTAGCTATCCTCTACTTAACGCAGCTGAGGCTTAGTGTCATACCTATGTACCAATACAGCCGGCATCCAACCTTAATCAGTTTTTGCTTGGGCTTGACCAGATGTATTAAATAAAAACTCCTCTGCTATTCAATTTTAAATAGAGAATGGGAAAAGAAATTATGAGAAAACTGTCAGCGGTTGTTTTTTCAGTTGAATTTTGCAGTCATACCAAAGGCACTCATTATTTAAAAGCGCATAAAAAAATTAAAATAGCTTCTAACTACGAATAAAAAGCAAAATATATTCTGGAATATTAATACAAATATAGTTTATTTACAATATTGTAAGTGTGTAAACGATTTTTACTAAGAATATACAGCAGCATTAGCTTTCAGTCAGTAGGTCGGCTTAGGGCTAGGGCTAGGGGTAGGCTTAGGTTTTGCGTTTATCTTGTAGCGGAAAGATCTAATAAGAATTGTATTTTTGTCCACAGTAAAATTAGTAAAGATGGACTGTGCGATCTGTAACCACACCACGGAGGGCTGCGCCTGCATAAAGTGCAGCATGTGTGCGTCACAGTTCCACCTGGAGTGTGTGAGCAGCGAGCACTTGGTGCCCAACACAAACAGCTGGCGATGCTGTCGGTGCGAATCACTCAGAGCCGCTGCCACACCAGCCAAGATCGAAACAGACGTCCGTGCGTAGAATGTAACTTTGTCGAAATGGTAAATTGTTAGTGAACCCTCTATCGTGACATTTTTGGAAATAAAAGTGTTTTGTTGACAGTGCCTCTTTAGTTTGATTTGTCACACAAGACTCCAAAATGGGGTCATGCTTTTAGATTTGATTGGTCAAACTAAAAAGGCTCCAAGGACAGTTCCTTGGAGCCTTTTTACCTTGACCTTTGAAGACAACTTTTAAACATTTGTAGCCCACATTCAAGGTTGGCAAACACAAGTTAAATGTCACAACTTCTGCGCATTAAAACTCATACATAGTACAACCGAAGACTAGCTTACGGATAATGACTGTGATGGCGGAGAAATGAGAAAAATGTAAGAGGACAGCTTGAAGTGTGTATGGATGTGGATGGCTCGGTGAGCAGGGAAGATCAAAGGAACGATGGGCTTGATAGACAGAAGTATGAAAGAATACATGATTGCTGCGCTAACCCCACCCAAAAAAATACATTAGGGTTAGGGCGGGGACTCCATCAAAGCCACTTTATTATAATTACTCTATGATCAAAGCGGTGATGGGCGGAGATGTACGAAGCGGAGAGGATATGCTAAGCAGTTATGGTGCATCCACCGAAGCTGTGCGGAAGATGCCTACTGGTTAGAGGGAGCTAGTGTTTTATCTATGGATGGAGCAGAGATGTGTACTGGCTCTGGCCAGTACACATCTGAAGCAAACGCAAGCTGTTCCGGTACCGCGGAACAGCTTTCCTTTCTGCTTAACCGCATCCACTGAGGCGAGATATGTATTTAACTGCCTAGATCCTATTGGTTGTTTCTAACATATCTCCTCTCCTCTCGTCCATTGTCCACTTTGTCTCGAGTTTGGGTCTAAGAGAATGATGATGATAGATTTATCACTGAAAGTAATCTACAAAGATCGTAGCTTAGTTTATCATACTGTATTATTTAATATTGCCTCACAATTCACAAGAAAGTATCAATATTTGTTTTCTAGCGGATGCTGATGCGAGGCCTCCGATCATGTTGGTTTTTATTGCAAGTACTTCCTATATATCCGGCTCAGTAGCTGTACGAAACATAACATCACGCTATTTTCCATGAAGGGATGGGCAGAGGTGTACCTATGGTACACCCACATTTCTCCAGTTAAGTCCCATTTAATAGAGGGGGTGAGCCTATTGCTAAACCATTCAACCTTTCACACTCAACGGATGATGCGTCAGTGCGTCGAATAACTAACGAAGGTACAGTACGCGTCATGTAAAAAGAACGCTGGAAGAAAGTGGAAGGGGTGTGTTTGCGGATGGGTTCACTCACGCACGAAAGTACTAGGCCTATTATTTAATTTTTGAACTAGCCTTTCGTTCGCCGCTTCGTTCATAGGTAGATACATTGAAAAACCCACCTCATTCCACCAAATAGACCGATAAATCGTCAAGTGCGCAGCTTGTTCGCCAGCGTTCTCTTTACACGATGCGACCTGTACGTCCGACGCATTTTCCGTCAGAATGTGCGACTACCCTTAAACCAACCACCCGCCATCGTCAATGGGACGTCAACGATAAACGAGAATATTCGAAGCAAACATGACGTTTCGGTTACGGAATGCGGTGGACACGCGACGTAGTAAAAGTATATATCGCTACTTCGGCGCCATGTTTTCGTTTTATTTGACGTCCCGTTGAAATGGCGGTGGGCAAAGGGCATTAAGGCTGTATTTTCTACTGGTCCATTTTGTTGTTAAGCGACCGACGATACGCGTCCATCAGATGTGCGACCACCATACAGTTTTAATCCAGAGCCTATTAAAACAAGAAATATTTGAATCTGTCTCACCTTCGAGCATGTATTTCCTTTAACATGACCACACAAGATTCCACATTCCAAATATACATGGACGCTTTGTAGGTGTATAAAACCTTATAAAACTGTAGTTTGTGTTTTCAAGTCATCAAACTAACGAGACGTGTATGAATAAACCAAACTGCCCGGCAATTAAAGCGGTGGCCGAGCATGCAGCTAATCATGTACGGTACGGCTATATGTCTACGGCTATTTATTTTGTCCACGCTGCATGCAATTATATCGGTGACCTCGATCGTCAACAATAATACTGGGGAACAATGGTTCCTTTGTTACAACCAAAATAACACTTTAACCCCAATTAATACACCCTTTGAAAAGGGATCTTGATGGAAATTTGTTCCTTGTTGTAGCTTCATCATAATTTTATTTAGAAGGGATAATTTAATGAAAATTATTCTGTATAGTGACATGTTTTTCACTAATTTTCATGTAATAATTACATTATTGATATGGAAACTGCTAATGGAAATCCCATGCAGATTTCTATTCCAAATAACAACCGTTGTTTTTAAGTAAATGTTTGAATAAAGGTTCTACGGAAATGTACATTACTGCGGTCCCTGGCACACAGGCAACTGAGGGAACACGGGTGGGTTTAGTCAGTAAAAGTCTGACACGCCCTCCTGCTCCACCCAGAGCGGGAAAAGTTATTTGATGATTTCCCACGCAAAAGAAAAAGGTACATTTTCGAATTACTTTCCTCCAGGAAAAGTCTATAATTGGTAAGACAAACATAAAGGTACTTGGCAATTGTAAAATATTCGCAAACCGCACAGCTTGTCATTGCGAAATCGTCGGCGTGTCGTTTGCCTTTCAGTCAACCCTCATTAATTCTAAGATTATCCCTCATTTGCCTAAGACCGCAGCTTAGCGTGAATACGATAAAGCAACATCTTTTATTTATTATGTAAACTTGCGCATCCACTGCGTCATGGGTTTATTTAGATAATGTTATTATTGAACTCTTTATTGAGGACACCAAGCAGGTAAAAGGCAATTTATTATAGTGTAGTTCCAATCGCGGTCCCTAAGCGTGAAATTAAAGCTATGAGAAGAAAAAAAAAGGCCTTTTTTTTATTTTTTATTATTCGTTCGTTCGTAAAAGCACATATATACATAAACTCACGCCTTCTTCCAATGCCTACCCCGGCAGAAACTACAGAACTGCAGCTGCTACGATCCTTACATATACTTATTTTGCCTCGTTTTCGTTCATACATCTAGTCATACACGCACGCCGTTGCGAGTACTACGCACCTGGCCTTTCTGAAGAACATCAAAGGTCACTATGATGTCCTCCTAGAGCATCCCCTTTTGTTAGTTGCCTTTCATTCATCGTCTCAACATGGTCAAACCATCTAAGCATAGTCTTTTCTATTTTTGTCACTACATCTTCTTTTATAATTCCTCAGCCTATCATTCATGGTGCGGGTTGTTCGAAAGAGATACCGTGGCCCCTGGCACACAGGCAACTGATGGAACAGGGGTGGGTTTTAGGCAGTAAAAGACTGACACGCCCTCCCGCTTTACCCAGAGCGGGAGAAGTTATTTAATGACTTCTTACCCTCAAAAAAAAAATCCTTTAATTTATAGTAACACCACACATGCTTCGCAAAAAACGCATTTCCACAGCATTTATTTATTCTGCTTTCATGCTTCTTTTTCCACACCCAACATGTAGTTCTATACGTAAGCGTAAACACCACCACACCATTGTGAACAGCAGTCGAGCCTTATGGTACAGAATATAATATTATCAATGAAATACGACTGTAAAACAGTTACTATGCGCCTATACTATTCCTTCAAGAAATATAACATGTGTGACGTACATAGAAGTTATTTCTGTATGTATTATTTCAGTTCAACAAACAATACCATAGTGTACCTACTTGCTAACATGTAATACAAACGTACGTAGAAGTTCAACGTATATAGCAGTGCGTTCAGCGTTGTATAACAGTTGCCGTCAATGGCATTGCAGAGGACTATGTGCTAATAGGTATAGCTTGTGGGCGAACCGGTTCTGTTCAGACGTATCTCAACTCAACCGGCTTGCATCCATGGTCACAGGCTAGGGCTTCACTAAAGTACAGAGTCATTTAATTAAGTTATAGACCCGTGATTTCAATAGATTATACGATCGACCTTTTATTATCGAGTTCCGGCTTGCCGTTACCGTTGGACTTGTCATTTTCAAACTAACGATAAATTCGATTCGGTCACTGAGTGCTATTGGTTTTTCCAATAATTAAGTTCCTGGAAGCTCAGAGTTGTTCTAAGCTTGTGGAAAAAAAGCCTTCATTCCTACAGCATTTACAATTTAAAGGCGCAGCAAGGCTGTTAGGTGCACCTTTTTTACGCGACAAAAAAGGAGAATTATGATTTTGACTGGTATGTATATGGATATGTATGGTTGTTCACATGTTCCCTCATTAATTCTAAGCTACTTATCATAATTTGACAAAGGACTACGGCTTTTAGATGAGAATATTTTCTTGTTTCATACTTTTTAGAGTCAGATATTTCAGTAGTTGGGTTATCAAAGGGTATAATTTCCATTTAGGTAAAATTTTTCAATAAAGGACATACCCGGCATTAAAACTCAAGTCCCTACAGATAACTTTTTAAATGATTTGATCGAGCCTGTCCCTGCTTGCTGCCCCCCCCCCCCCGCCCACCACTGACGCCCTGAGCCGAGGCCTGTACCCCACAGGGGGTGCCCTCGGCGTGCAGTTGCTTTCGTTAAGTAAGTTTTTACGCCCTGGCTGGAGGCTTTTAGTTTCACTAAAATACAACCACAGGAAAGCCCGGCTAAGCAGTTACGGCCTCTCAAGGTCAACTGCGAGATGCCACACAAAAGAAAAATACAAATCTCTATAAGTGCGCTGTGCAATGTGGTTCGTCATGCTGTTTCGACAATAGCTAAGAGTAAACGCGGCGTATCAGTGGTTTACTATCCCATGTAACATAAACTGAGGTAACTCTGTGGGGTATTTCACAGTGCATTTTATTTAAGGATTATTCCCTTTGGTAAACGTTGCTTAAAGTTAAGATAAGCCTCAACGTAAAAAAATGTAAGGTCCGGGTAAGCACAGACATTAATCATAAGTAGTGGTCGTCTAGTGGTCGAAATTCGACATTTATTAATTTAAATCAAAAACATAGCTTTCTACACTCTTTTGTGCCAAGTTTTATAATTCCCTGTTGGCGTAATTTTCGTAAAAAGGGGTACAAAGTTTTTGTTTCACGTATTGATATGTAATATTTGGCTGAACGAGCTTTGCTCGGTTTTTTTTTTGACATTTTCTAAAAATGAAACCTAGCTAGATCGATTTATCGCCCCCGAAACCCCCTTCATACTAAATTTCATGAAAATCGTTGGAGCCGTTTCCGAGATTCAGATAATATATATACATACATAAAGGTATTTACAAGAATTGCTCGTTTAAGGGTATTAGATTAGATATAGATAAGCATCACCTCTGTACCAAATTTTTCTGTTCTTTTCTTCTTGTCTGTTTATGAATGGTTAAATAAATAAATAATTACTTAACTTTACGCAAAGTTTAGTTTATGCTAGTAATGTCACTAAATGTAATTAAATTATTATAGAATCGTGGCTTACTGGCCAAGTTAATATTTAATGTATTTATTATCAATATCGGTTGTAATTCCGTGTGTAAAATTGGTGTGAAGATAAGGCAGTTGCAGAAAACCATAATAAAACTGGTCGATAAGGTTTGTGTTTATTCAACAAAAATATACTTCGTTTTCCAGTATTTCATCACTAGTTGCGTCTATATTTCATTAATTCGAGAAGTACAATATATAAAGAATGAGTCATACATTCGAAACATCTTGAAACTTGCAATTTTATCAATACTGCTGCTGTAAACAAGAAATGACAAATAAAACCAACAGTGTGTTTGTTTAATGATCTCAATGTTGTCATATCCGAAACAACATGCTATAGTGGAAGAATTGTTCGTCATCACGAGCATTTTTTCGTGGGTATTATTTTATTGCATTCATATATCATTCTTGTATGGTACAAACTAAAGCTTTAAAGGAAAACCGTGAGTAGAAAACTTGTTGTTTTTTTATACCGGAAAAATACTTACTAACAGCTAACTAACTAGCTAGGCAACTAGTTACTATTTTCCCATTTCCCATTTTATTTAGTCGTTATTTTATGTACTTAACAACTAAAATACTTATATCTGTAGGTAGGTAATTCACATTGCAAAAAAAAAATCTAAAAATAATTTCTGAAATTATATTAGAAATGTTCGGATCTCTTCACGAGTGGACTCCGAATATCCAGACAAAAGACTTACAGGATATTGAATTTGTCGGGTTATTCGATAATTCAACAAATTCGAGGTATCTATTGAGAAGGGTCTCTCTCCCCAATAGTCATAATTCAGAAAAATCGGACGAATTGCAATTGGGTCAGATGATTCTAAACGTAGTGTAGATACGTGTTCAGATTATAATTTGATTCTGAAGAGTTTTTGGGCAGTGTCCACTTTTGACTTAATTGTTATTTTTCAACTTTTCGTGGAGATTTGGGGCTTCGTCATCCTAGCTTCTTTGACTTGAATGCTTCAATGCAAAAACCCTTTCTTGAAAAAAAACAAGTGGTTTCAACTTTCCGTAAAGTCATATATGTCTTATAGGTACCACTTAAATGGAGCATGTATGACGCATCCTCCATTACTCGATGTTCGGCATTGACCTGTGACAGCACAATTAATTCCTTTCACATTTATAAAGCGGTAAAATGAATCCCAAAGTATCATGGACAAATGAGAATGGGTTTTGGAACCACGTATATGTATAGTTGGAATAATGCCTGTTGTATCCTCAATTTGTTTGTTTTTGTTCCATTTAAATAATAACGTTGGCGCGTTTTCGTGCTTAGCTTTCTGATTATGATCACGTAGATTATTTCCATTTGAGACTTGTCTACATTCTGATGTCATAGTGTGTGACGCACGCAGATTAAATAGAGCTCATAGATACACTTTGCAATAATGGAGTCACTGTGGGCAGTGCTAAGATTACCACTAAGAGATTAATGACATGGCCGCATATTTTGGTCAGTGACCAGAAGTTGGCTTAGCCAGTGTTTACTTACTTAATAATCTTTGGTTTCAAGTTGATTGAATTGGTAAGTACTGGCAGTATTAGAGATTCACTTACATTAGTTTTACATTGTGAAGTAATTCGCAAATCATGGACTGTAACTGAAAACATGTTGGTACTAAGTCGAACCTCCACCGGGCATTTTAGAAATTATCAAAACACTCGCTTGTGGTTTTTACAACCTTTTATTAAATCGCAAAAAAAGTTAAAAACAATTTACCTACCTAGAGATTACTGAATCATTGAGGATGTTGAAAACCACGACAAGAACACAAAAATGCAGGAAGATGGACACTGGAAAAGCCCCAGTAAAATAATTTAGAATACAAGAAAAACATGTGACATTTTACTTCTGACTCGAAAGAAAAAGCTAGTTTCCGATTGCAATTGTTAACTAATTTTAAACAATTAACCTTGGCACCTGTTTTAATATCGTAATTACTACCGATATTTTTTGTACTGGAACCATACTGGAACGGTATTTGATTGGTCATTCGCGAAATGATTAACTGCAGATTTTAAAAGTTCCGGTCGAGCCAACCACGACCCCTACAAACAATTTAGCTTAGCCCTTGTACCATAACTTTTTGTGTTAATTGTCCTAATTTTATGGCGTTTAGACGATTGTAGGCTCTCTGGACTGGTGTTTAAAGTTAACATTCCAGTTTGTCATTCAAAGTCACCGATCCGTTTCAGCGTCACGGAACGCTGCCGTGGTTCCACAGCACAATCTTGTGTCATACAGGTACTTGGTACTTATATAGGTACCTAAGTAAAACAAAGTCAAAACTGGTTCAAAATCAAAATGTAACTTAATTTGTCTCGCGGTAACTTGCTCCCACAGAGATACAATAAATTAAGTCACTTTATTGCTAGGGCGATAGAACGATATCAGGTTTATGATGACAGAGATAGCGAAACATTGTTCTAATTAAATATGGAAAAAAATTATCGCGTCGATCGCGTTGTATGGGCTGACAAGTAATATAGCTTAAATAGAAATAGCATCTGCGCCATTGCATTTTAATCATCATTCATCAGTCATCGACGATGACTTGCTAATTAAAATAAGTAATTAATCATGTAGGTATGTAAATAACTATCTAAGTAACACCTAAGTAATAGCCAAACACATTTTAAATAAGTTCAAGTTAGTAAATCGGTAAAAGTCAATTTTGCATTTACTTAACAAAAGAACTCGATGTATGCTTGATTACATTATTGTAAGTTACAATGTCAGACATTTCATAACTGAAATGTTGTAAACGAGGTAAACGATAATAATTGATTTGATTGTCTCGTGTTGAGTGGGTTCTGTAGTAAGATGTCGTTCAAGGCTGACATGCTTGATGAAGCAGAAAGTTGTACTCAGTTCTTAAGTACTTGCAATTATGTCAACAGAATCACCTGACTATAGATGACAATGTTGTCATAGCTACGCAACATTAGCATTTCAAATTATTTCCGGTAAGTACTAAACATATAAAATTGGAATTTATAAAAACATCCAAACTGATAGCAGGATCATTAAAAATACATTACGAATCAAATTCATGTTTAATGGCCTAAATGTTTTAGTTTGATCACGAGTCTATAGAATAAAAATAATGTCATTGAGTTTAATAACGGTTCGTGGATTTTGTGGAACTCAATAGTTTTAATTGTTCTTATTTTATAGTCATGGTCAAGGACAGTTCTGGATTTGCCATCAGTAACGCTAAATGCAATGTAGGCCATGGAACATGAACGCGATCTACATTATGATTTATAATAACACAGGCACGTGAAGACTTTGTACTAGATTTGCAGAAAACAGTTATCTCCACCAATACTGACGTTGCTCGTTCCGATCTGGTGCGATTACTTACCTCACGACACCTTATCGTAGATAACAAACTGCCGCATGCCGGTGTCTCAGCGTACTTACTATTTCTTATTTGGACGAATGTAATTTATAAGTTTTAACATTGAGGTGTTAATAAAAAGTAAAGTTATTCGCAGTGCTCATTTTTCAAAAACGATTCCCTATTCGTGTTGAACATAAATTAAAATAAACTGTAAACAGGAATGTTTAAAATTGTGCTATAGACATACTAGTACATATATATGGCCATAAATAGGCTTCCGCAAAACAATTATCTTGTTAAAGTAATCGCGACGTAAGGTCCGAATTAAATAATTGCATCGAATGACAAACAACAAGTTGACAATGCCAGTAACATCTTCCTGTCTTAGTACGTCTGCACCTATATTTACTATATGCCATGCTGTATGTTTGTTTACCTTTGTCCTTTGTATCTCCTTTTTAGTTTGAGGTTGGGGCACTTTTTGAACACAGAAAACGAAACACCATCTAAAAAGCCCATGGCTGTTGATGTAACATCACATTTTATCACAAGAGTGGAGGTGAACTACGATTTTATCACAGATGTTGTGCGCGAGTGTGGCGGCGTGCGCCGTGACTAAGCGATTAGCGCGTCCACGGATACCGTAGACTTGCCTGGGCACCAGCGGGCCCCGCGGACCGGCAACAGCTGAGCGCGCCGCTCTCCACGTCCCTTACACGATGCACTTCACTGAACGTGCCGCGTTCACTAAGCCACTAGTCACCGTTCTGCATTTTTTCGTGACGTGCTGGGGAGATCCTTCTCGCGTTTGTTTAAGTAGTCATCACGTCATTTTTACGAGCCGGTGATCTTACACCGAGACGTGTGAGCACTGCGCGCGCGCTCACCTACGACTATGCCGTGTCATACGACATTTCCCATTTTAACCGACGCTGTATTTAAACTTTATATTAAGACCTTCTATTGTCAATTCGAGTTCCATATTGTCGCACAATCTTACGGTCAATTTAATTTTCTATTAAATCAGTACAGAAGCAGTGAGTAGGGTACAGTGTCGTTTAAATTATGTAGATAAATAATTCAAGCATGATCATTACAATTATCTAAATTGTATGTACTTTAACTGAAGCGTTAGGTAATACTTTGCTTCGTAAAGTGACAGTGTTAAACCTTGTATTTTGTACTAGGTATGTGAACGTACATCGTGTAATATTTACAATAAGATTACCTGGTCAGAATAAAACTAGGAATTAATGTACAACAAAGGATTATATATTATAATATTCTGAAGTGCCTACCTTGTTCATGTCTCATAGTGTTCCTTTGATATAATCAAAGGTTATGCCTGGTTCTGCCTATGTCTATGACGAATTATAATTTGTAGAATAGATACTGTTTCATAGATAAATAAACACATCACTGCAGTCCGGCTAGGCTTGGATTATGGTACAAAACCGTCTCCTGAATTTTAATCACAAATAAACCATTCTCATAGCACTCTAGATCTATCTATCTATACATTAATAAAGTAGTAACGGAGACGTTTTGTCCGCTTGACTGTTTGTCTGGGTGTTTGTTCTGGATTGGCGTAAAAATGGCTGACCGAATTTGGATGAAATTTGGCACATATAGTTTATAACTTGGTTTAACACATAAGGTACTTTTAGTTCATGTAGTACATTCTGGTAGGACATTCTCCGACATACACGCGGGTGAAGCCGCGGTTGGGGCGTTGGAGTCGGTTTCCAGTGTAACCGGATGCAGCTGAATACCAGTATTTTACAGGGGCTACTGCTTATCTGACTTCCACTACCTAGTTGCTGGGCAATACGATACCCCATGGTAAGACTGTTTGTCACACTTTCGGGCTTTTGACGACCCGGCTTAGTGAGCTTTCCGAGACACGAAGGGGTCTTGGCATGTAAAGATGGTCACCCATCCAAGGACTAGCCTCAGCAAGCGTAGCTTTACCTGATCGATCGGCCCGTACAGCTGATATTATTTAGCCACAAGTAGGGAATGCAATCTCGATCCCGCGAGATCGAGATTCTCGCGAGATCTCGAGCTATTTTTCGAGATTTAATTTCGTGGGTAGACACACTCGTTTCTGAAATCTCGCTCGTAATCTCGACCTGTTCGGTCGAGATCTCGAACGGTATTTCAAGACTTAGTGCGTGCAAAACTTGGTTAAACTATTACATTTACATCGTAATCCCGAATAACCAGAATCCCATTTGATTGAAATATTTGAAGATCTGTACCTTTCACGTGTTCAACCAGCCCGCACTTCAGCTTCAGAAAGTACGCCATCCATAATAAAAGGAACTAGAAGACACTTTAAGGGCAAGTAGAAGACACAGAACCCAAAGCTACAGCAACAGACCGGATTGAGAGCCTGCTGAAAAAAAAATTAATCTTTACGAGTACGGTGGAGAAAGAGGACAATCCTGAAATTCGTCTACAACAGCCTACTTACCGTAGTCCCAACCAGCGTGGAGGCTGAGCGGGCTTTTTTAGCCGGATATTAGGTGCCGCTTAGCCAACAACACCCTAAACCTTATACGTCCTACGAAGTTATTTCCAAAATCATTGGCGGTAATAATGCGGTATGTGGTGCGTTATATGCTGATTTTTTGCGTAGTGCAGGCAGATCAGATGATTATTACTTTTAATGAATAAATAATTCAACTAAAGTTGAGTTTTATTTGCAAAATATGATAGCAACACTATAAGTAGGTAGTTTTCATTAAGTGTTACAATTTTTTAACACCACATTTTTTTGAATAGGCTAAATCTCGATATTGTCGAGATTAATCAAGATCTCGCCAGTTTGTTTGGCGAGATCTCGAATAACTAATCTCGACCTCAAGATTATCGCGCGAGATCACGAATTGCCAATCTCGGCTCGAGATTGCAATCCCTAGCCACAAGGCCCTCCTAGCAAGTATTTGCTTGTCTTTATTATTCAAATTTCAAAACTATGTTTTCCTATCTTTACAAGGAAAATATGAGGTGGAATCCATACACCATATTTTTAACCGACTTCCAAAAGCAGGAGGTTCTCAATACGTCGGAACCTTTTTATTTTTTTTATGTATGTTCCCCGATTACTCGAAGATGGCAGGACCGATTTGGATATTTTTTTTTTTGTTCGAAAGGGTATACTTCCCAGGTAGTCCCATGATCATCAAGTCAGGATCTGATGATGGGATCCTGGAGAAATAGAGAGAACTCTTAAAATTTTATAGGCACACTTGAAGCAATTTGTGTAGTTTTTGGAAGAGTACTTTCTGGGAGTGGTTCCATTTCAATTTGGTGAAGATCTGATGAAGAACTTCGGAGATAGGCAACGGAACTCCTCAATAAATGATAGCAAATGGACAGGGATTGCTGAAATCTCATGTCTGTCAATTGTTTACACCAGTTAATAACATAACATCACGCCGGTACGCTGTGAAGGGGTAAGCACATGTGAACCACTAAAAAGTGAAAAATAAAAAACTTTTTTCAAAAAAATAAACAAGCGACTTCCAAAACAACACTAAAAAGTGAAAAATAACTTTAATTTCGGAAGGCGGTGACAAAAAATTAAAAGACATATCCAAAGTCACCGACTTCCGAAATTAAAGTTATTTTGCACTTTTTAGTGTTTTTTTGGAAGTCGGTTGTTTATTTTTTTGAAAAAAGTTTTTTTTAATTATTATTTTCACACAACAAACAATTTTTACTTTTTTATAAATACAGGTTGACACTTAACTTTTAACATTGGTTTACTGAAATGCTTTGCATAAACATATAGATATATGCATGTAATATGCGATACAAAGTGCTAATCTAGTTTATATTCTTCCACAACCTTTGTGATTTTATACGGACTTATTTTTTCATAATAAACACTATAAAATATAGTATTATAATAACACAGTAGCTGTTATTATTTTTCCCTAAGCTCCCGACGATCATCAGATCGATACTATTATATAATAATAATATTATAACTATCTACACTAATATTATAAAGAGGAAAGATTTGTATTTTTGTATGTAACGAATAAACTTAAAAACTACTGGACCGATTTTACTAATTATTAATTCTTTCACCGTTAGAAACCTACATCTTTACCGAGTGACATAAGCCATATTTTATCCCCGTATTCCTACCGGAATGGGAACTACGACGGTGAAACCGCGAAGCGCTGCTAGTTATGTATAATAATACCATAACGTTCTCTAAAAATCTTCCAACCCGCACTGGTCCCGCGTGGTGGATTACGGATCACTTCTTCTCGTAGAAAGGTGGCCTGTGTCCCAGTAGCTACATTATAGGCTGATTTGACAATCATGCTAATAAATATCGTTAAGATATAGATGATTGAAAACCTCACACATATAACAATGCCTCAAAGAGATGTCAGCAACTAACTACCTAACTGGTGGGGTCCGCAAGGGCCGATGGCTGCCAGGGGTGCGCGTTGTTCGAAATAGATACCGTCGCCCCTGGCACACAGGCAACTGAAGGAACACGGGCGGGTTTTAGTCGGTAAAAGTCTGACACGCCCTCCCGCTCCACGCAGAACGGGAAAAGTTGTTTGATGATTTCCCAACCAAAAAATTAAAATACATATAATAATTGATGTGTCTTTTGATACCCTTAGCAAAGATATCAACGATTACACACGATACGTATTATATTTATTACAAATTAAAAACAGTCATCATTTATTACAATAGTCATATCGATTGTCAACTTGTCTGAATTTAATTAATGTTGAATCGAAATAGACGTCATACCGTATGAATCACAAGTTGTAATCGATTCGACTCGTTTTCAATAGCTTCTGTATCAGAATGCTGGGCGTAGATTCATCTAAAATGACACACGCGTGGCGTAGTTGCAAAGTAACCACAGCGAGCGTTTCACGTGGAACGAGTTTTCCCCGAAAGTAACGGATATTACATTTTCGGGAAGAGGCATTTATGAAAGTGATGCATACGACATATATTATTTTATCCTATATTCAATACCTAACAGTCATCACGGTCTTAATTTTCTTCTTCCATACATCTGCATAAGCCATCATCTTGGTAGTCAATACACTCTTTGCACCTATGTCGCCTCTCACACATGCCATCCATTGTTTATTTAGTCGTCACCTTCTCTAAAATACTTAAATATTCATTCTATTTAATTTCTTTATAAGAAATTCTGTCTGTTTAAGATTAATGGCGCACTTTGTTAACAACACTTGGTTGTGGCTAAAGTCATTATAAGAGGTAACTTAATGGAAATAGAACCGTAAGCTCTACCCTTTGATATCTTTGTAACAAAGCACAATCGAGCCTGTAACCGATTCTTTGTTGACTATTAAATTAAAATTAGCTTCTTTAGAAACCGATAAATGACGAAAGTTCTTTAGAAATATATAACAGATATTAAATAAATCCGAGGCTTTCATTGTAAAATAGAAGCTTTTCTGAAATTGAGTTTTAATTGTTTTAAAGTTTTGGATGAAAGGTTACCTGCTCGATCTTCTAGCTAAATATGTATTCATAGTTTGTGAACATATTCGTGACGCCATCGACTTTTAAGCAGCATCTTTTACGAGTATTTGGATCCAAACAAGTATCGACATAAAGGTTTACTATACTCGGTGGATTTGAACCTTTTTCTGACGTAGTACCTTTCTATCTAGTCTTGCAAAAGCCTGCTATCTATAAACAGATACGTTACGATAACGTTACGTAGAACCACACACACATCCCTGAAGGCTGTTGGATACATGATGTATGTTATCCATCATTGAAGCCACATAAAAAGTTTATTAACCTACATGTCTTGATCATAAATACAAGCAAACGATACATCAATACGTTACGAGAATTTCATTTATTTCGTTCGATCACTATCTGTGGCTAGCGCTCAGTTACACCCATCAGATTGTGATATTAAATCGAAGTGTAACATCCCATTGACTTGCAGATCAGTCTGTTCACTGACATGTCGGCTGAAGATTGCAATTTCATTTCGCGCCGCTCTTTCTGAAAGCTCCTTTGACTCTGCACTGAAACTCATAAATCGGCACCTATTTATGTTTGTATTGCTTATGGAGGTATATATTCTCCTTGAGAAAAATATTATGAGGCTTCCTTTAGTAGCTATCTTAAATTTTCAAGTAATAATTACCTATCTAAATGTGATGTGTTTTTTGTTTCATGTGCACCTTCTATATTAATTCGTCAATAAACGGCTGTATAGTTAATTAAACATGTAGTAACGTGTCCATCTGGTGGAAGTTCAATCCCGTTGAATATATCCATACTAATATTATAAGAGGATAGATTTGTATGTTTGTAACGAGTAACTCAAAAACTACTGGACCGATTTCAAAAATTCTTTCACCATTAGAATGTTACATTATCCTTCCGTAACATAGTCTATATTAATTATTAGACAAAAATAGGGACCACACACGTGGGAAGCCGGTACGGGCCATAAATAATATAAATTAAAGTCGCTTTTCGTGTCTGTCTGTGTGACCGCATTGTTCTTCTAAATCACGCAACGAATTTTGATGCGGTTTTCAACATCATTTTGAGAATTTCCGGAAGGATTATGTGTGTATTACATATTATTATTATTAAAAGCCTATGATATCCGACTGCAGGACAAAGACCTCTCTACCCTCCTTCTGAACTACTTAATGCATTGACCGCGACATGTGACAATTATTAACAATAACAATAAAAAGCACGAGCGGTGTTAGCCGTCGTCGGCGGGTGTGCCGACGGCGGCGCGGCAGCTCGCGCATGGTATTCTTACCGTCCTTTTAAATTAGCTGTAAAACAATTTAACTTAACATCTATGTAGGTCGTGTATCGATGTGTATTGATACGAAATGTTTAAAACAAGGGCTAATCCTGCTTAGGAGGTTTATGAAAGTTTTGGTCCAAATTAATATTTTTTATTATTCCACTTCTCTATTTAGAGTTTAGCGCTGCTAAGGACAAGTTCTTGTTGAAGGCGTCCAGTCATCCAGCCATTTCCGTCTGGGCCTACCGCGTATTACATACAACAAAGAAAGTTAAATCTCGATGTTGTAAAGTCATATAAACTGTGCGAACCAGGGGCGGGCTGCTAGTAAAGGTACCATAATTATTCTACTAATCTACTAATATTATAAATGTGAAAATGTGGACGTTTGCTACTCAATCACGTAAAAATGGCTGAACAGATTTGGATTAACTTTGGCACACAGATAGTTTAAAACCTCGATTCACATTTAGGATATTTTTATCCCGGTAGTACGTCCCCTTGGGATAATTTTCGACCTCCACGCAGGTGAAGCCCCGGGCTAAAGCTAGTTATTTTATAAATCTCTAACCATACTTCATTCAGGTACCTAGGGCTGTAAATTAGGTATTACGAGTAATCAATCATATTCAGTGCGTATTTGGAAAAGCTTTTACCAAAACAGTGTTTGTGTTTTCAAATTAATAACTCGATGACAATACCAGGTACTTGCATATTACCCATGTTAACGTGTTTTTATTTGAGTGCGGTAGTTGGATTACTTGCTAAACATAATCCATTAATAATGTAGGTTAGATTACAAGTCTTATCTTAACAGATAGGAATTTCGTACAAAGTTACGTCGAGTTAATCACCCACAGAGAATTGAACAAGATAATCTTGGCGGCCTTGAAAGTTATATTTCCAGTAGGTACATAATTTTAAAAGACAACCGGTTGAGGAAGCTTTCCTATCATAATTATGTTTTATATCTACGCTTTAAAAAGTTATCTACATTATGAGAACTTCCTCAAGTGTAATATCTATGTGCTTACCTACTTAGGTCGTCTTTTGTCGGTGACTGTAGGTAGGTATGCATAACAGGTAGTTTCTACACATATGACTTAAAGGTGCTCTTACATGGGCAATTTTTTGAGCAATTATTGCTCGACGCCACTCATGGATCAATCTAGATCAATTAAGTGGTCTGTAGCAAAAACAATAAATTGCGGATATGTTTTGGGAATATTGCTTCAGATTGCTCCATATATTTCATGAGTTATCGAATATCCAACCAGTTTGGATTTTTTTTGTCCATTTTCTTTCTATCTCGTTTGCACCTATAACTACGTCTCGTTTTTGCGAGAGGAACCGGCCGGCGGCGGGGGGGGGGGGCGTAGTGCCTAGTTTTTAAGTTGCTCCATATTGCATGATATTATGTGGCCGTATCTCTGGCAACAGGATGTTACATGTTGCTATTGCTCTAAATTGCTGGATGTAGTCTTGACGTCATAGCAGACGAGAATTGACCAGGATGGAGCAATTTTAGTTGCTCGTGTAAGCCTTTAACCTTTAACCATTAAGAAAAAATGATATTTAAAGTCGATGTGTACTTCATCCATATGTTGGCTTGATGAGGTATCTCATAATGAGGCTATAAAGTTCCCACTGCAAGGACAAAAGCCTCCTCTCTTCGAGAGCGAAATGGGCTATAATCTACCACGCGGGCCTAGTTCAGGTAGCTACCTACTTATCGTTAAATTGATTCCTAATTCCTTGCCTCAAATCAATGACCTACATTTATTTGACCCATTTTTTATGATTTTTAAAGAACTCTCATATCCTATAAATTATTCCTTAAATTCAGAAATATCAATATGGGCCCAAACAGTATAATATAAATGTACCGTCGATACGAAAAAATCAGTATAAGCAATATGAACCTACTGCTCCAGGATAGCCATCGAAATACAATTTTTCTTAGGTTTTTTCCAATTTTACAGGTCAGTATTACAATATTGCGAAGATTGCCCTAAGGACACGGTGGAGCATACGGTGGAGGTCTACCCGGTTGGGCGGGGCACCGCCGAGTCCATGTTTGTGGAGGCTATCGGCGGCGGCTATCTCTCGCGTCCCGCCCTGGTCCAGGCCATGGTACGGAGCGAGAGTGCATGGGTAGCCGTCACCTCCTTCTGCGAAGCAGTAATGCTCGCAAAGAGGGAGGCGGTGCACGTGAGGGAGAGGCAGTATATGCGCCCTCACGGCCCTAGCCTCCGCAGGAGACGCCCTGGGCGTCGGGAATCCCAGGCTAATTTCTGGCCACTGTGGGCTTGCGGACGGCGAGTAATGGGTAGCTCGCTGTCCGGTATGGACCAAGTCGGGGTCGACGGCGCGTTGTGTTTCACGCGCGCCTCAAAGACATGTCAGCACCCACTGGTGGGGCCCGCAAGGGCCGATGCATGCCAGGGGTGCGGGTTGTTCAAAAGAGATACCGCGGCCCCTGGCACACAGGCAACTGAGGGAACACGGGTGGGTTTTAGTCTATACAAGTCTGACACGCCCTCCTGCTCTAACCAGAGCGAGAGCAGATAATTGATGATTTCCCAACCCTCAAAAAAGAAAGAAAGTAAAACAGTATAATATGATTCGCGACCGTAACACGTATTATGTGAATTATAATAATTAAAATCATTATTACAATCGTCATATAATTCCATTGAATGACTATTTCATAAAAATACATTATATGGGATTCAATGAACCTGGAGCGTTGTATTCATTAATAATTATAGTATTATTATAATTTTTATAATTATAATTCTGTAAAGCGATATTTGTTACGGTCGCGAATCATGGGACTTGGCGCTCCCATACATACGTAGTCGCTGTTACAGAGACATCTGAACCTCAGAGGAAGCTATTCCCGTATATTTATGAACAAGCCCATTCTACTCGTATCAAAAGTATCTGTTAAATCAATATACAACTTGACACAGACCTACAAATTGAAAAAAAAAACCTAAGAAATTTTGTGTTTGGATTTCGTGGACTACCCTAGCGGTTCCACCTAAAGGTTGCAACATGAGTGCAACGTTTATTAAATTCTAAATAATATTTCAGCTCTTTACCGAAGTACCTGGTTTTGAAGCTTGGTTATGAAAATATGATAACATGAAGCATTACCATGACTCGACTTTCATTTTAGCCAAAATTTTAAGGCTGCCTCACAATATTGAACCCGTCACAAGTTATTACCAGGTCATTTGTTACTTTATGAGATCGATTTATTAAAGCCATGGTTGATGTGAAACTCTATGCTTTTCAATTAAAAAAATACAGCTATGAGAAAATTTTCAATAAGTTTAAAAGACAAAACATAGAGGCCTTACATTTGAAGTTTAGCGAATGAAATGGTTGCTTACTTCGCACTTTTCGGAAAAAGAAGCGTTATGTATGAATAAGCTAACTTAAGAAAAGCTGAACCTAAAGAATACCGAGTTTCGCAACTGTAGTTGTTCGCAGAATTATTATAAATGAAACGCTTTATTATCTCTAGAAAGTTTGTTCGTAAAAGGAAATAATATCTACAGAGTTTGGATTGTTTATTTTTACTTTATGATAACTTTTAAAAGTTTGAAATACAAATGAGTTTCCTAATAAGGAATAATATGGCCATTTGTTTTTGAATAAATTAACACTTTTGTTCTTATATACAATAATAAGTTGAACAGATGAAATTAAAAACTTCTCATACCTAGATCCCGCTTCTTAGGAGGACCATTTAATTTGGCTTACCTGTAACGAAAAAGTAAATAAATAATCGTCGCTGTATGCTGAATGTTATAACAAATTAAGTATCTTAGGTACGTTAAACAAAATTGTTGGTTTATAGATAGGTTCGTCATAGTGTAAAGTGAAATAGATGTATTACGAATGGCCAAATTATTGAAACGAATTTAAAAACTTTTCTCCTACTTCATTATTTTTTCAGTTCGGTTTATTATTTCATTCTTCGTCTTTAGTAAACTGTTTAGCGAACTTAATGGAATAAGGCACGGTGAATACAGTTCATTAAATCAAACGGATCCTCCGTTCATCTCTTGGCTAGGTATTCTACCTTGAGGCAGCACCGCCGAACTATACATAATGGAGATAATATATATTCCGAACCATTTACATTGTGATCGAAAATCTCCGTAGAGGTATTCGTTTTAGGGTAATCATCCAGAAAGTAACGGATAGTAAGGTATAAGAAAGAAAATTATGAACGCAGAATTGGTACAGAAAAAGTAGAAGACAGGGACAACATCTAATATGTAGCATCCATACATTCTGATCTGGTATCCTACGCACGGAATACGTATTCGCTTATTCGATGAAAAATAATAGTGTGCAAAGATAAGTCACCTGTCTCACGGGCGACGAGGAATTGTCTAACTATCGACAATTTTCTCGCTCAAGACGACGATTGTACGTTAAAATAGAGAGTTCTCGCCGGCATCGGCAGGGTGAACAGTCAGCGATCAACTAATAATATGAATGCATCTCTTTTACTGGCACGGGACCTACCTCTATTATATGCGTAGGTACGTTTCTTGATTGAGAAAATTAAGGCTAAGTAGCTACTTATTCGCTTCCTCGTCGTTGATATTTTTTCTTCTTTTCTCAATAATAGGTACTAAGTAGGTACTTCCGATTAACATAAAGCTATAAATAATACTTGGAGAATTACAATGAGACAACAGAAAAAATATTGTAGGATACTGAAATACCTTCTTACGTGTTCTAGGATTTTTTTTCTGCTGTCAATAGCAATAACAAATAATGTGTTATAAGTACCTGCTTTAAACACCTTAGATACTATTAAAAATAACCTTCATACACGATCTAAAGAACCATCATCAAACTTTAAAAATAGACTCGTAAATGGAGCTGTTGCAGTGTTGCCATTGTTTACTAAACTTAATTCAGTCTCAACGGTCTTTAGAGTATCGGAAATATTCCTAGAGACTTGGTTCCTAATTTATTTATGATGACAAAGAAATTCTTTTCTCAGTTCAAAAAAGTAAAGGCACAGCTCCGTGTCTTAATTAATTACTTTACTCGGATTAATTAGACGATTTAAGTGTATTTTACGAGGTGGAAGCGAGGTGTTTATAGGGCAGGCGCAGCTGCTCTGTCCAAATGGCTCGTCTACGCAGCACTGCTGAAATGACGGCGTCGTTACTTTGATTAATAAGCAAGAGTAATATTCTAAATAAAATTCGTTTAAATCTATATACCGCTGGATTAGGACTTCTTGAAAATGCGAATGAACTCTCTTGTCGTTGATCATCTTATACTTTTTGTGCTATTCCGCAAACACTGGGACTTTATAACATCTAGCCCTGTGTGCCCCTGATAGCTAGATATATCTTCACCAAATGAGATCCATAACCAGGGTCGTCGCATATGGTTGAAGTTTAATAAGACACCGGTGGACATTTTCGAATGAAATTAATACAAAACAAACAGTTCATTTATCAAAATAAATTTCATACGAAACCATCCGTCAGTTCCTTACTAAAATCCTGGTTATTTATTAAGTCTTTTGGTGACTGTACATACTTAACCTACCTTTTCATAGCTCTAAGTTCCGGGCTGAGCCTATCTAGATTGCCTTCGACTGGCTACTGAGAAACCTTTGGCACTGAAGATATTAGTCAAACTCCACTGTTCAAAATCTGTGGCTATTGGCATGTCGCCGTACATATAAAAGTATGATATCTTTGAAAATATGCTTCACAACGGGCCGTGTCCTACTGAGCCCTGAGCGGGACATGTCAATATTGGAGTTAATAAAACTGGCAAAATACGAGCCTCGCGTGGCGGATGCGGATACTAAAACTAAAACCATGCATAACCATAATAATCCTGGAAGAGCTTATTTCACCTTTTAATGGAAGTTTTATGCTAAAGCAATGTTAAAAGCTCTAACGAATGAAAATCGGATAGCTTTTTTCTAAACATCTATCATGACTGGAAAATGTTATATTACTGTAAAATATCTAAAGTCTAATCCAAAGAATTAAACAGTACTAACTTTTGCCAGCGCAGTCGCCCGCATTGAGGTACCGAATTTTCCCACAATCCCCAATTATTACTACCGTGATTAAAAATGTAGGTATCCTATGTATTAATTCAGGTTATAAACTATCCGTGTGCCAAATTTCATCCAAATCCATTCAGACGTTTTTGCGTAATTGAGTAACAAACATTCAGACGTACAAACTTACACATTTATAATATTAAGTAGGACTAGCAACCGGCCCCTGCTGCCCAATGCTACTGTGGTGTATCTGTCGCAGCCATCTGGCTAAATTAGCCAGCTAATTGGACGCCTAGGCCGTTCATTAAACGCCGGTATCCAATTGGATGCCTAGGCCGATAGTTAATTGAACTAGAATCATTCAACGTTTAACAACTTGGCGTATTGAAAGTCACCCCCTTGAAGATGACTGACCAAGATTCAGCCTAGTGATTCAAATTTAGTTCGCTTTTATCCACCGCCGTCGACCCGGGCTTGGTCGAAAGAAACGTTTCTAAGATAATCCGAAATAAACAGACCGGCAGACAAAAATTAAAAATGCTTTTTGTTAAAAGTACCACCATATACTCGTATACTTTCATAAGCATTTAGTAAAAACCCAAGTTATTTTGTTATTACCAACAGACACTTAAATTTGTATCGATTTGCAGAGATAAAGGTGAATTATATGTATTGATGAAGCTCTGTATGCCTTTAGTTTAAAATAAATAAATGTGTTTAATTTACTCCTGTGAAACTGAATTTATTTTCATTTTATCAGCTGTATAATATCCATTAAAAATATAGTGAATACTAATGGCCAGATATAAAATGAGCAGCCTGACAAGTTGGTGACACTTTAAAACCTTACCGCGACAGTTATGGCATCAAAATAAACAAAATGGGAAGCTTTATTTTTAAAAGCGTTTCGGTGACGTATCATAAATTCATAATGCTACACAAACTATTTTGTTATACACTAGCCTGGTTAAGTTAAAACTTTACTTAAATTAGCATCTTAATTTGGCACTAAGTAAGTAACAGTTTTTACGATTAACAACAGACAGATGTTAGACTTCTTTGGAAAAAAATTGTCCTGAATTTTAGCCCTGATATAATATGGAATGCATTTGAAGAAAACAATATTTCAGAGTAAAAATACATTGTCATCTTGAAAAGTAAAAGCAATGAGAAAGAACCGATGATCCTTTACAAGGCATCATATGTTACATTACGTGTTTTATGCTTCTAATACACTTACCGTCCTAACGTAAGTGTATTAAATGCATAGTACATTATGTGGGACAATGTAAGAGCCATAAATTAAGAAAAAGCACGATAATTTTGTTACTTTAGTGTGTAATGTTTTACTCACGTTAATACATTGCTTGTCCGACTATTTTTGATATTGTGAGAGTTTGGCTTAAGATTATGAACACAATCGCCGTTTGAGCCCGAAACTTAAACGAACCCGAAAATAATATAAAGATACCAGAATACAAAAAAAAAATAGAGCACGGTAACGTAATCTATACTAATTTAATTATAAAGAGGTAAAAGGGGAATGCCCAAAAAATGCTTGTAATGGAAAGAAACTACTGATAGTCCTTAATTCTATTTAGAATAAAATATGTTTCATGAAACAATTCTCAAATTTGAAAATATTTGTATCCTTAAAATATTTAACTTGATAATTCATTCTTATTTTCGTTGGAGGTCAGTGTTTATTTGACACGAGTAATCGACATTCAGCCAAACAGGAATCGTTTAATAATCCTTATCGAACTATTTTATAGAATTACTGCACACTTATCATTGGTAATTGGACCTATATAAATCGTAAATATAATTAAAATAATATTTGCATGTCAATACGTCATTAAAATAAAATTATGTTCAAAATAGAAAACGTATCGTTGGCTGTATGCATCACGTGTCCTTTGCCTTACTGACAGTTTGTTTGTTTGCTTGTTAATTGATTTTTTTTTGCGTTTACGACTTGAGTTGTTTAATGACCACCGTGTCCATTTTTTAAGGATTTTGTTTTCACTTCATAGACAGAAACGTACATTGTGTTAACTGCTATCTCGATAATGCATTAATTAAAACATTTAAATTATGTTTTGTTGTTTAACCTTGACTTAACCTATATTTTAGAAAACATGGTTGGGACGTGCGTCTACCTAACTTTTTTGATCATTATTGAAATTGTAATGGGTTCCCTACGATTTGTAGTGCAATTTGGCGTATATTTCCATTCTTATTAATTCCAGGGATTTTTGTCCTTGGCTGATGGGCATTCCCCTTTGTTTGTAAGACCTACGAAAATAATGTTTCCCATGAGCAGTTTTATGTTGGTTTATCACGAGTTGGATCAACCAAAAATCAGATTATTTTGTTACCGGAAAATAAAACAACATCAAACATTGTATACAGGGAAGCTTTAAATTAAATACCCATTTTACTTAGTTAGATTCCTACCTAAATTAAATTTTATAAAATTCTGTCACATAAAGAAACCTATAATATCAGCTAGTTATACTTATGGGCTGTATCTTCGAAATCCACGCAGACGAAGTCGCGGGCAAACTGCTAGTAAATAATATTTACGTGAGTAAACCTGAGAAACATGAACGTTCCACAAAAGTTAACATACGTAACAACACGTGTTTTCAGCAATATACGGTAGGAATTGGACACATTTTATCTTCTCTGCCAGTAGATCAATATCAATAAGTGAGCATAAGATGATACAATAAGAGAATGGGCACTTAAGCACTCACTGCGATTACCAATCCATTTTCGAAAACCACAGACATTGGAAGACCCATGTTCAGATCTGGACGTTTATGAAAGATGAGGAAACCTTCGGAGCGATGGGACATGAATAAAATTGATAATGTAGTTTTCTAATCCCGGATGTGGCGATTACGGAGTGATCAGGTTTTGTGATATTTTATAGTGATGTGTGCTAGTGCTACAATAGTTTCTCTTAAATTTCATATGTTTTGGTAAAAATTATATTCTTTACAGGACAAGATTACAAGGGAAAGTAATTCAATTACACCTGCAGGATTAGTCTTTGAGATTATAAAATAGACCATTTGCAAAACGGATCCCCAAAACAAATGCAAGCTGACCTCTCTTGTCAAAAAAGCTATTTCCTACGTACCTGCATTTTCAGTAAACTTAATTGCAACGTGTTTTTTTTTTGTTTTTACAGCAAACATGTAACGCGCACCTTCGCAAAGAAAATTGTACCAAAAACATTAAAGTTGCCAGTTTTACCTAAGAAAATGGGTCGCACACATTTTAGACTCGACTTTTCACGCTCTTGTGAACCACGTGCCTGTTTCATATATGCAACTGTGCAAAAGGAAAATAGTATTTTTGCGATACCATGATTAAAGCAAGACTTTTCAGGTATTCATTTATGTATGTAGAAACCCTTTGCTTTATGTACTTTTATATTCTAAACTTGCTGAATAACTATTGACCCATCTCACTTCCGAGCCACGTATACAAGCCGTTCTTGAGAGTCGTCACGAGCCGTCTCACCAGAAGACTTGACAAGTTCCAGCTACTAGAACAAACCAGTTTTCGAAAAGGCTTCAGTACCATAGACCACATCCATATTGTTTAGCAAATTGTACAGACGACCGAGGAGTACAACCAGCCACTGTGTATGGCATTGGCATGGCAATGGCATTTGTAGATTACGAGAAAGCTTTCAACTTTATCGAAATATAGGCGGTTTTGGCCTGTCTGCAACGCTGTCGAATTGGCTGGCGATACATCGAAGTGTTTAGATGCTTGTATGACACTGCCACGATGACTCCTCAGATCCAAGATATGAAAACCAGCCCTATCGAACCTCTCAGATGAATGAGACGGAAGATGTGATATCCCGAAACCGTTATCGTTAAAGAATATTTTCTAGACGCTATCCTGAACCGGACAGGGTATCAATGTTAACGGCTCATACATCTAACACCTTCGCTTTGCCGATGACATCGCTATAATGGCACAGACGCTGGAACAGTCAGATGATGCATAAACTGAATAGAGCCTCTCGTCGCTTCTCGATGTTGTGAAGAAGTATCTAGGGTAAATCATCCAGGTCGGTAAACACAACTTGGAGAAAAAAGCCATCAGAAGGATCCAGTAGAGTTGGGTCGCGTTTGGGAAACTTCGTCGAATCTTCTCATCATCTATCCCGTAATATTTGTAGTCTTGTCTTCAACCAGTGCGTCCTGTCCGTTATGACATATGGTGCCGAAACGTGGACACTAACAGTTGGGCTGGTCCACAAATTCAAGTCCGCTCAGCGCGCTATGGAGAGCTATGCTTGGATTTTCTTTGAAGAACCGGAATATCGGTAAGAACCGGAGTTCCTGACATAGCAAGTGCTCTGCAAGCTGAAGTGGCACTGAGCTGGTTTGTTTGTCGAACGACCGATGGCCGGTGGAGCAGACGAGTCGTGGAGTGGAGATCGCGTCTCGGCAAGCATAGCATGGGACGCCCGCCAGCTAGATGGATCGACGACCTTAAGAAAGCGTCTGGGAGAGACTGGGTACGGAAGATGGAGGGCAGGGTGTTGAGGTGCAGCCTGGTAGAGGTTTATGTCCAGCAATGGACTACGATAGGCTGAGTCGATTGAGGGCTTGACTCATGATAGAGCGTAAAGCAATATCTATTCTACAAAATAATTCAATCGTATAGAACGAGCATCACGCACATCACAAACATGGGTATATGCCTACGTACCAACATATAAAATATCTCTCATCTGTAACAAACCAAAAAAGAAGAGAGCATTTTGTGAGAATGTTTTTGTTTTGACAACCTTGAACAGTGAACCGAAAGTTTTCGCCCCTCTGCGTACAACTTCGGGATAGATTTTTTAAGCAAAATGTGTAAATTGCTGGAGTAACTGTCAGTTGAAGGCTTTTATTAAAACGGCTATTTGATTTTGTACAAAAACAATAAGAGTTTGTTTTTGTTACTTAATTTTATTTCAGTGAGCCAACAACGACAGCCGTGATGCCTTTTCAGCTCGCCCGAAAATCGGTATTTAAGGGACTTAGGGCTCATGGCCTTTACAAAAAAAAAAAACTAAAGCTGGTGGCAATTTAATAAAGCACGTACGTGTAAAGCGGGCTAACGTGCGCTCGCGTATTTTATATGTTCACACAATGGTGTCGTTAGTGGCGACGCGCGCGACGACTGTGACCCGGCCGGAAACCGCAAGCCGACGCGACCCGCGCACTATTCACTGAAACACACTACCACCATCTGTTGCTGCCGATGTTAATTTAATACAACATTATTACTTCAGCTATAACTACCACTTTCCTCATGAATTGCTCATTGTGATTTGTAACATATTGGACTTGAAATAATAGTTAGTATTGTTCCATAATATTTGCTCTACCGTAGAATTCTATGTATTTATGCTACGAGTGCTCTAATCAATAAAAGTGAGAGGTTAGGTGTCTAGATAATATTGTTGTAGTGTATAAAAGTAACGCGATCAAGTCTTCACAAAAGTATTCATGCGGTGTCTCGAAACTATAAACCCAACAAAAGTTTATAGGCTAATAAATACGTCACAGTCTATCAAATCTGGTTAAATGTTCACTGGAGTGGGACCTAAGATTACAACCTATAAAATGGTGTTCTAGCAAGCGTAGGTACTCTTAATATAACGTGAACTATAAAATATTACTTATTGGTTAGCCGTCGGTACTGACACACAAGCGCAAGGGACGTGAACGTGAATATTAGTTTAAGAGACGCAAAGCAGGTGGTATTGAAGCGGGCAGGTATTAATAATTATGTACAGACGACATTGAGTGGGAGTCACTTGATATTCGGCACTGGAGTGGCTCGAACAGCTCAATACCATACGACGAGCGCTCTCGATTGGTAGTACAATTTAATTTTCCATCACGATAGAGGACGTCCCGCAGCCGACGCGTTTTGCTTTGATTAAAGTTCACTTTACTCTCACTCCACTAAATATTTCATATGATGATATACCGCACTCCAGCAGTATTCTTGATGTATATTGTAACCGATAGGTGACGTGAGCATCTAATGAAAAGCCGCTTGGGATTTTCATTAAACCGTAATCAAACTATGTACTTAACGATCAATCAGCGGCAGTAATGGCTTTGTTAACAACTTAGGTAGGTAAATTGTGGTGGAGGAGCCCTTGATAATTTCTATACACATTATGGAATCAGATAATAGATAGCAGGTTGATAAATTGAACTGGAATGCCCTACGGATAGTGAACTAATTGGTTTACTAAGTCCAAACTCGAGCCAAGCCATTCCATTCCCATTTCGTGTGTATTAAATAATTCATGCTACTAAAGTTCTGGCATTGACCGCCTATTACCCCGACCTTCCAAGTTTGAGAGGTCGCTGGAGGGTAAAAAATGCCTTTTATGTATTTCCCTTTGAACATGAAAAAACAAAATTAGAGGTACCTACTTAATATTATATCTACGGTATCATAATAGTTGTAGGTTTTCCAATATCCATAATCTGCTAGTACGTTCTGAAACGTTGCAAACATTGTAATTCGAATAAAATGTTGGGCGAAACGTTGTTTTGAATGGTAAGGTACCTTATCCATTTAAAATATAATATAGTATGTGGTATTGATTATAGGTACAGAATAAATATATATTTACACTGTAGTATGGGTCCGCGGCCGCTCATTGCGTACCTGTTGCCGGGCAGCGCGCGGCGGCCGGCGCTCCGGCACTCCGGCAGCCGCACACGTGGCTAGAATGCTAATTGGCTTTTTGCCGGATGCCACTCTTTGTTCACATCGCTCATCTGCATTGCCACGTACAAGTTACTTAATTAATCATAATGACATGGACGATGAGCAGACGGTTAAATAACAAACATGTGTTAAGTAAGGTACGGGTTAACGCCATTATGATAAACATCTGAAATTGGTGAAAACAATGGAGAAGATAACTAAATTTTCCCAATAATAGGCTCATCCCATTGTTTAAAAGAGTAAATGGTCTGTAATTTGGACAGGTAGGTAGACGTGAGGGGTTAAGTGGGCTACATTCATTGATTGACCTCAATCTTCTAACAATATAGACCGCTCGGCGGGACGAGATTCTGGTCGGCGTTACCTTCTAAAAAGATTAATTATTGTGATCGGGAATGCTTGAACGCTTTTAATATGCGACAGTTATTTGTGAATGTAGATGTACAATAGATATTTGCCGTAGGTACTGTGGATACGTTTACAGGGACCTTTTAATGGCAAATTTACATACAATCGACTATGTTGCTGTGATATTATCAAAGGTATAAGGTAAGGTATCGTAATAGCTGAAGTACTGAGTCATATCCGAAAAAATGTATTCGATATCTGACTAGTTACACTGGTTAGTTTTATTTAATAAATTAGATATAATTATATTTTGGACCATAATTTTAAAATCTGTTCAAAAATAGAGGAGGTAGATTCGAGTGAGGATGACCGCTAAGCTAAGTATGGAAGTATTTGCGCAATGCTAGTCATAAACTTTTACAGACCTGATAATTCTATAGACAATTTTAGATTTCCTTTTAAATCTTATGGCGTGTCGTCTTCGAGCCAGGGCGGTGGCGCCCGGGAGCAGCAGGCCTTGAGCTTCGCCGTCGCTGCCGGCTTCCTCGCCACTAGACGCCGCCGCCGGCGCGCGGTTGGCGAGCACCGGCTTCTTCGAGCTGCCTGAGGAGCTCCCGCCCCTACCCCAGGACAGCATGGAACTCCGCAGGGACCTGAGAGTCTCCGTTGTACAGCCCCTCTCACTGCCCCGCCACCATGCAACAACATATCGGCGCACCGACACACACACACTTTCCACTCCACGCACCTTTCACTATCACTGTTCACCATCAAATTCACAGATAACAACGCTCTACATGCTACGGTAGAGAGATATGACGTCACTGGAATTTTATGAACTCGGTTACCTCAGACAGGTGGGTAAACACGTGGTTCAGTGTATGCAGAGAATGTGAGGAGTGAGCGTGGAGCGCGCGGACTGAGCGCGGCATCATTATCTCTGAACAAACACCGGTATCGGCAGCGCATACATTAACGGCGATCACACATAAATGCGGGTGACGGACATATATTTTGCTTTATCTATAGCTAACCAAACAAGGAAAGAATGAAATCCTTTTATTCACTGTCACGTATCAAAATCCCTCATCATTGCCATGGCTGAGCAAGTTACTATCTATGCAGCTAATGGTTGAGTCAAGTGAACTCGAGGCATTAAAATGGGTTCAAATTATTAACTATGAAACTTTAACCATAACTATAAACGATATAATCACTACACTTGACTGACCATGTTCCTAATAAATCAGAACAAATACAACCAAGCCATGACTCATATGGTGACGAGGTTTTTGGCCTTCACAATGGGAATATTTAATCAAAGTAATAATGACATAATAACACAATAGTTGTCCGGCTCTGCTGTTATTACAAATTTCGATTGAAAACACGAATTATGATGAATCAAAAATGCTTCAATAAATCTCTGGACCCTAAAACCTGGTTTGGTTTTAAAACCTTCTTAAAGTTTGATAGAACTGGTTTTAAGTGGACATAAAACAAAAAAGTAAAGTGGCACTGTTAATCGCTACACTGTACGTCGTCACTTCACATATTCACATATTGTAACACGTGATCGTCTGAATTTTTCAGCACACAATTATTGTCACGGTCAACAGGAAAGCAAAACATTGAGCGTTCGCAGTCTGTTGATGAGGTTAAACGTGTTCCGTACGGGAAACATACGCGTAAACTAAGGAGTGTACTCGTATGCGCGGGCGCCGACCGGCCGCGTGCCGCCGCGTCTCGAGCGCGTCGCCTCTCGCGACATTTGCGCCGAAATAGAAATGCTTCCAGAGCCACGCCTGCAACAGACCACCTCTCGACAGACTGTCACCTTGGCGAATGTCCACCTATAGATGTGGCCCCTAACTTACATCAATCTAATTTGCATATATTAACCTAATTTTGAAAAGAAGTTGGTTTTTGTAAACATGTTTGGATATTTTTAAACATTAAATATTTATGTTAATATTAATCCGGACCATGATAAATATATTATTTCTTTATTAGTCTCTAAAAACAAGTAAAAAGAGTCACGATGATTGCGCTTGTAGAACGGTGCACTACTTAATTGGACCAATATACTCATAGCACAAGTAATTCAATTAAAATCTACGAAAAAAAATATAGAAAATCCTAACGTAGAAAAAGTCTCTAACATAAGCGAGCGAGAAAAGTGTGGTTATTAAAAAACTTTGCGCCTACTTTTCAACCTAATTCTGTGATTTCAACTTGGACAGTTAACTTCTCACCAAAGCGTGAATTTAATTTGATGCAGTCTTTGGATCCTGTCGTAAAAGTTAAGAGCTATAAATTACGAATTTTATTCTAGGTGTAAAAAGGAAAGACTATAAACTTGTTGAGAGTACGTACTACAGCTACAAGCAAGAGTGACCTAAGTGCGTAGTTTCGCTAGCTAGGTTGCTCATTAGGCTAGACGCTCTCACTTCAATACACAATTCTGTCGTGTCCTCCTTAATGTGACCCATTTAGAGGTGAAACGAAGGTATATATTTTTACCTGACTAACTATCATTTGCTTGAACATTTTCTTTCGGATTCAGAATCCTGTAATATTGTTATAATGATCGTCGGTTTCTTTTTGTACATAGGATGGACAGCTTGAGTTAGTAGATACGTCCATGTGTTACTCCAACTACAGAAAGGAAGTTCTTTATAAATCCAGAGATATTAATAAGTAATCAACGTGGTAAAGGGTATTGCAAAATTAAACCCACACACATGACACTGACAGCTTTACCTACAACTACAACTGAAGATATATTAGATTACAAACCCCCATGTTAATATAGACGATGTGGTGTGCCAGGCTGTTAAACCGTCACTTCAAACCATCTTCCGATCATATCTACGACTAAGATTAATCGTACAAACCAGCTAGCGAGAGCCAGTGAGATCGATCACTCGGATATTAGAGAACGAATGTATCCATTGCAGAAAGGAATACCATGTTTTCGTGACGTCTCGTAACTTGTTCCTAATTGAGACTAAACGATATTTTATCATCAATTTGTATTCCTATGGGTTGTTTCGTTTCGTTATAAATGTGCTCGGTAATACTTGACATTCCAGTGTCTACGACAAAGCATTCTACTCATTTTCATACTGGTGTAAAACTAAAATCCACAGACCAAATCTTTTCTCTTAAAGGCTTCTTCAAACAGGCGCGACACGACGCTTGTGGAACAATTTCCATGAAGTTTTCATAGAAAATATTCTACGAGTGTCGCGTCGCGCCTGTTTGAAGAAGCCTTAATACTTTATTTTTATAACTCACAGCAATTTAAAGTCTTCAGAACAAAATAAAAAGTAACTCAAAGTATTAAAGGAGATTATGAACGGTTGTAGTTGCGGTTTCATCAAGACATTACGGTGCTACGTTTAAGTTACTTACCTCGTCTTCTGAATTACAAAATTCCATGTTACGTATTATCTTCGTACCTACAATAAGCGTATGAAAACGCTAAGTCATGAACTGACTCGTACCTGTAACATTATTTGAGAATATTCAAATACCAAGCCAGTCTTGCGTGTAAAGAAGTCAAACGAATCTTACAAAAACCCGCCTAAGTTATGATTAAAACTAATACCTTATACCCACCTTACTTATACAGTCAATCTAACTTTTTGCGAATTGTACGAAATATAAAAGTAAAGGAAATATGAGACGAAAAAAAAATTCCTTTAAAAAGAAAATTGCTTGAAAAACGGATTAGTAGGCATAAGGCTCAAAAGAGAGAAAATTAAAACAAGATAGTGGGCGGCACTCGGCAGGTTAATTAGATAGCTTGCACCTACAATGTTCAAATAGAACGATATCACATTAAACTAACTATATTGCTGCACTAACTGTTAGCCTACTTCTTAAACGTCGTTTTCGTGATAAGCTGGACCGTCATTAACACGTAATAGCACTTCACCACATTTTATTTCATCACATTATGTCTGACATGAAATAAACAACAAGGAAACGAACGCCTATATAGTATAGATCGATCTATACATACACGTGTACAAACAAAATATTTGAGGTAATCGAGAAGGGTTTGCATTGAATAATTTTAGGAAAAGAGGTCAGTAAAAATTCCGGATGAAAAGTTTTCTTGGCGTTAACGAAGCAAGAGGGCATTCTGCGGCTTACGGAATAATTAATTGGAAATGTAAGCGAACGAAACCAAAAGCAGCATCCTGTAGAATATAAAGTTACAAGGTATCTAAAACATTGGAAGGAAATTATAAGAAAACACAATCTATACAAAGAAAAACACGAACATAAGAATGCATAAAAATTGGGACAACGCGTTTTACTGATAGGTACTCACAACGGAACAGGTAGTATTCAGAAGGTCAGGCGGAAACACATGTCTCCTATTTTCATTACGTATTTGACATTTCAAACAATGTTGGAGGAGACACAAAAATTATTTGTTCCTAAAAACCTCGGTGCTTTTATGTAAATAGCAGTGATGTTAAAATGGATGAAGGAAAGATAAACTATATCTCACCACAATTACTTATAATTGACGCATGTAAAGGCGCATCTGTTTGAAATTTTATTGAACCATACCAATTCGTTTATAAATAATCAATTTCAACATTGTTACTGTCAGATAATATGGAGTTGGTATAAACTATTTTATGCGGAATTTATACATTCAGTCAAAAAAGTATGGGGAATGAATGATTAGTAATGGTTCAAAATTATTGTATTTATTTTATTGTTGTTAGATTGGCACAACTGTTTTCCATTTTGACCCGGAGTTTGAGTTGCATCTGTTATTTAGATTAAATACAATGCTGTTTTTAGTTAGATCATATAGTAGTAGTGTGTATTGCGAATTTCATCACGGACAAAAACATTGAACAAAGAGTTTGCCTTAAATTTTGCATCGCCAATGGAATTTCGTGTTCGGAGTTCCTGAAAATGTTACAGAACGTTTGCGGTGAATCGACTTTATCAAAAACACGTGCTTATGAGTGGTACAAAGCGTTCAAAAGCGGTCGAGATGTGATGGAAGATTTGCCTCGCTCTGGTAGGCCATCAACGTCTTCAACTGAAGTTAACATCGCAAAAGTGAAGGAAATTGTGACTGAAAATCCTCACTCAAGTTTGAGAGAGATAGCCGCTGAACTTTCTGTGTCTCACGAGTCAATCCGTACCATTTTAAATAATGAATTGGGTATGGAACATGTGGCCGCTCGACTAGTCCCAAAAGACCTGAATTTTCTCCAAAAACTCAATCGCATAAGAGTCGCAGTGGACATGCTAGAACAAGTTAAATCCGACCCAACTTCCATGAAACGCATTGTTACTGGTGATGAGACATGGGTTTACGAGTTTGACATGTAAACTAGTCAACAAACTTCGGAGTGGCGCCTTCCAACTGAACCGAAACCGAAAAAACCACGCCAAAGTCGATCAAAAGTCAAAGTCATGTTAATTGTTTTTTTTTTTACTATCGCGGTGTTGTGCACTTGGAATTCTTGCCTGGTCAAACGGTAATTATAGAATATTATTTGAGTGTTTTGCGGCGTTTAAGAGAGCTAATTCGACGAAAAAGGCCAGATTTGTGGAAAGAACATTCTTGGATTTTGCACCACGATAATGCGCCTTCGGACAAGGCCATAATTGTGAACGAATTTTAGAATTTGTGTACGGTTTCTGATGGAGCATACTTTGAAGGCAATAAAATAGATGTGGATGAATAACTAACATTTTGTGTACTTTTAACAAATTTTAACAGAAATTCTTTTTTATAAGAACTCTCTGCCGCCTCTCTCTAAAAAATCCAACAGTCTCCAAATTGATCACGTCCGAGTTAATTACAAACATGTAAAAACATTCCAACAAACTTCTCCAAACGCATGGAATGGGCCATGTATAAACAACAACATTAATTTTCTACCTTCCTCGTCACGTCATATCCACCATGTACGCTCATACGTTGTTTCATTGTTTCATAAATTAATTCACATAGTACATAATGGAAAGACGCCTAAAAATAACCTGGGGTTTGTGTTTAATTACTCCAATTAAGCGGGATCAACTTGTTCGCTACATCTACTATCGCGGGAATAGTTATGAATATTTCCACCAACAAAGTAGAATAAATCCACTATATTAGTGTAGTTGAGAATTTTTCAAGATTCATAAACTTTGCTCGGTTTTTTACTACTGCTAACTACACGCTTTATTACCAAGCTGGGAATTTAACAAAAAGTTGGTCCTCCTGTAATTAAAGCAGATTCAGATAGAACAAAAATGTACTTATGGAAAAAAAATGACAAATCATTTTTTTATGACCGTAACAGTTTTGTACCATACCCGTATGAAAAAGTTTGCATTACTCAAATAAATAAATTTAAAAAAAAATCCCGAAAAATATGTTTTATGTACTTAGACTGTACATACAGTATGTTTTGTTTTTTTTTTTTTTTTTAAAAAAAACGTTGCCCCACAAAAAAAAAAAAAAAAAAAAAAAAAAAAAAATGTAGTATGTACCTATTAATAAATTAATAAATGTTTTGGGACATTACTTTTCATCAGGCATTAGGTAAGCAACGGGAGAAGAACTTTTAGGTGCATACGTTCGATATAACCAGTTCAAATGTGCTGTTTTACGATTATTAAAGTAAGCCACTGTTTATAATATTTACAGGCAAATAATTAAATAGGTTGAATAAGCTGGTAGAGAGAATGAATGAAAAACGATTAACAAAACAAATTAATGTATAAGGCGGATGTTCGTAGGCAAAGATGACCTAGAAGCATACACCTACGTACGTTGATCTTATTAGTGACATAGTCCTTCTAAAAGGTCAGGTTTTCGCAACCGGCGTCTCTGCGGCAATATATTTCAACGTAGACGATACAAAATAAGTATGTGAGGCATGTAGGGTAGGTTGGTATTGGAGTTCTTGCAAACCCCCATCACGTGAAAAAAAGTGTGAGTTAATAAAATCTATGTTTAGATTAGTCGGGTTTATTGTTGTGAGCTCGTACCTAACACTGATTACGAGCATCGATTTCACCTTAACTATTCTAAACGCAAATTGAAAAACATTTGATTAAAAAATTATACTAAGTTAATGCTACATTCTCATAACGTTGCGTCACATGCGCCTGAAGCCTTTGTCAAACATAATAGGGTACAACGCTGAGTGGCACTTGAAGGCCAGGCATGTGATTCCATACGTATATCTAGTTCCGTATATGAAAGGAAAACTGACGTAGCACTGACGTAAATGCTACGTAGACAACAATCTCTGAATATTTATCACATTCACAATTCCAGACGGAGGAGCGCTTCTGTTAATAGATTTAGTATGAGCACTCGATACTAGTTAGATTTACGCGTCAATCTCCATGTCGATGGCCAAAAATAAATAACGGAGCTCGCCGGCGCGTGAGCACGCGACATTTAGCGTGGAGTGCGGGCGCCGGGATCACCAGGACATTTGCCAACTGATAGAGCTATATATAGCCCACAAATATGCGCGTGACCGACCACTTCGGGTGACACGTCTATTTTAAGTGGGTACAATAAAAATGTTCGCAGATAAACACGGAAGAAAACGTTACATTCTTGACATTGTTTGCTGTGCTGAATGTTTCTCGGTTTGGATAATGACGACATATTCGCACATGTTTTTCTTTGCTTTTTCGAATTATTATTCATTATTGAACTGGCCAGCGCCTACCGTGCACTATTGAATATTGAACTTGAACTATTGAATTCGTAACGGTGAAACGTATGAAGTGAAAGCGCTTTGCAAAAGCTGAAAATCGAGTTTCGGTCCGAAACTCGGGCTCCTCTTCTAGTTTCGGCCGAAACCGACACCAAGCCTTATGAAGTAAAGTGAGTTAAATTGACATTATTTTCTGAGGTTCGTACCACATAACATGATAAAGGGCTGATTTTACAATATCAGATTTCTTTTACTCAAATATAAAATTGTGTTTGTCAGATCTGAAAAATGCAAAATTTTAAAACGGCAGTCGCAACTTCAGGCCTAACTTAAACAAAAGCGTTAGCAGACTTGCTACTATTAGTATCTGCGATTAGCAATTATCAAGTCGTTTTCCAGAAGCTCGATACAGGGACAGAGGTCTAAGTCCCGAATAATTTTAGCTGAGTCAGCAAAACGCGATGCAGCGTAATAGATGAAACGTGTGTTTTTGTTATCGCTAGCCAACGCAGAGTCACTAACATGCATCTGCTGTGATCCCTACTAGCTGATACTAAAAGCAGCATCTCTGCGAAGAAACTAAATTACTAATGAAGTAGACACTAATATTTTGGGTTTTGTACAAAAAGGGTGAATATCGGACCCACTACTTAGTCCGCGCCATCTGCATATCTGTCATATTTTCTGTCATTTAAACCATCAAAACCGACAGCACACGAACGCCGGGGCCGCAACTGTATCGGGAATTGCAACAGCAGACGAAACCCGATTTTACCTACTTGAATAAAAGAATAGAGAAACTATTGCAAAAAACGCAATTAACAAGAACGTCATGGATGTATTTTTTACTCACAGCATTTTCATTTTTCATTTGATTGGCTACGAAAAAGGCAGTAATTGTAATTGGAAAAGTTAAATAAATTCCATTATAAACTTAAAGAATCGTTCGTCATATTTAATCAGCCCATTTATTTAAATCCATGACGTTCTTGTTGATTGCGTTTTCTGCAATAGTTGCTCTATTCTTTTATTCAAGTAGGTATAAAATTATATCGTCTATGACGTAAAGACATAGGTAATAATATCATAAGATTAAAATAGATTGTATAATTTATTAAATGTGCAACAAGCGTGTGTTTTTGTCTCGTACAAACAGTGCTAGACATTGACACGCGGTGACATTGGAACACGTGGAACTAACATACTCCTCACTTTTTATTAACCCGAGGTCATCAACTTACTTAATTGATGACCTCGGGTTGCACGTTTTTTACTGCTTCAGAAAACTACTTTGGCCTTTGTTCGATTTACTCAATAGCTACTCGTATTCTACTTGTTGAAATCTTTTCATAGAGATACAATTATTGTATGTCCATGTAGCAGTGATAAAAGTCGCTTCATTTATTTAAAAGTAGGGCTTAAAATGTTTCGCAATTTACAGAACAATGGATGAATGTACAATAGAGGCTGGCACGGCATGGCGGGGAGGCGCTGCGCAGAACGCGAGCGTTGCCAACGTGCAGCAGTTCACACGACCGGCTAATTTATAAATGCCATAAATTTAACAAGAGATGTCCGACGTCTTACTGCAAACAGCAACAGACAAGTTTTAATTAGTACCGGCAGTACCGCCCGCCGCACTGGTACAGCCGCCTAAGGAATTCAACGTAAATTAAAATTTGGTAGAATTTGTGAAATAAGTAGGAACAGCGTACCTAAAGTAGACTGGCAGAAAATGCCTATAGCGTTAAGTCCATTTTGCAGCAGTTTATACTAGTGCACAAAGCATGAAATAATAATAAAAAACCGCCCAAGTGCGTGCTGTACCACGCACAATGAAGACTTTCGTGGTAAAGATGAATTTATTCCAAGAACAAACTTAACATTGTGGTTGAAAAACATGTTTCAACACATACATTCCAACTGCAAATCTAAGTTGGTCGACCATTACTCGTTAACTTGTAAAGCCTAATTAGCTGTGATAGTATTTTTTTTAACTTCGTTATAATTACACCGTGTCATTTTAGTCGTCTTACGACGGCTGCCCACTTCATATATCCAATGACTACCAATCGTTTATTTAAAAAATATATATATTTTTGGACATATGAATAATAATTAAAAAATATATAATTCACAAAGACGATGCAGTTTTGAACACCCTGTTATGGAGATGGCATGAATGATGAAATGTAATGGTATTATGGTAGGTAGGTAGAAATCTTCTACCGTTTGATATGTAAACATTATTAACAGGGAGGGTGTTTCATCATTCTAAAGCATTATTTATTTTTCTTAGTATCTTAATTAATTTAACAATTTTTTAATCAGGCCTGTAGGTATTTTATGTCGAATACATTGAGTGGACCACCTTTGTAAAACGACTAAAATGTCACGGTGTATATGTCACTGTATGATTGTGAATATAGTTACTTTAAAATCTGTCTCGCGAGATTATAAACTGTCGATAAATTATGAACTACACTACTGCTTACCGACTGAATAGGTTAGGTTAGGTTAGAATTGCGACTAAACGCGCGCGACCCGAGCGAGCGAAGCGAGCGGTGCCGCGGAAGCGGCCTGCGAGCGCTACTTCCAAATTAGTGGTAGTTACTTGACTATTTAGTAATAACGCAAGGTACTATCCGTCTTGATACCATTTCACAATTTGACGGTTTCACTTCGATAGATCATAATCTACCGAAAAATAATGCGTTAAATTGTAAGCAGTATGTTACGGTTCACAATCTTTCGATAGTTCACAATCTCGTGAGATAAATTATAATCTAACGGTATTTACAATTTGACGGTGAAATATACGAGTATATTTCACCGTCAAATTATACATCATTATCATATATATACTTACTACTCCCGTGATTTTTTCACATATCCAAAAACAACCATTTAGCTGGCAGTTAGCTTAGGGAAGAGGGGGTGCTATGAGGGGTGCAATTTAAAGCATAATATTTCAAAAACGGATTCTTTAAACGAACAATCGTTTCTACATATCCGCAATATTTTTGAAGGATCTATCCAGCGACACCCGACCCCATGGGGTACTTAGAAGAACAAAAATGAAAAACCCACTTTGGGCGTCGAATAAAAAAAAATGGTTTATTACTTTTTCGGCGTGACTGATATGTATCCATCCCAAATTATATGCGACCAGACAGATGGACAGACGTACATTCCGTAACTACAAGGGTTCCCGTTGACTACGACGTTGTTGACTACGGAACCTTAGGAACGAAATATGGTAATATCAAATATTTTGTAAGAAATTACCATTTAAATATTAAAGTTGTTGTATAAAATACCTACACGAACCTGTGTATGACGTATCCCAATTTCCTCCCCTGAATAGTAAATACATATTTTGCCAAAGTATTTTGCGCAATAAAACATATTGATGTTTCCCTCTATTATGAGAAATTGAATAGATGCTTTTCACAAATTGAAGCTCTTAATAAAAATTTCAAAATTGAGTGTGGTATCCATTAGAAACCTTTGATTTCTGTACCGCGATGTTTCCCCATAGATCGTGTGTCAATAGATCGAAGCCGGGTGCGTAGGAATTCATTAAAAATTACCCAAATGATAAATGATTTTATTTCTGTAAGTAGGTTTGTACGCACGGCTACACATCAAGCTATACATTTCCAGTATAAGCTGATCTCGCATTGTATAAGATTTCCGTACAAAGCGAGATCAGCGTAAACTGGAAATGTATAGCTTCATGTGTAGCCGTGTGTACATACACTTTTACACGTCAATCATATTTTTTAAACTAGATTAGGTCGGCGTTTCCTATCCGACAAACTCTGAGAAAAAAGGTCGAAACAAACTTCGAGGTCACAGTATCTTTTAAAGTCCATACATAATCTTGGTCACATTATGTTAAGACCATGTGGATTGGTGTCTGAAATGGTCTTTTGAGGAAAGAACCACACCAATCAGTGAAAAATAACGAATACACGTGTGTTACCTGTTAACATGATTGCGCTCTCCCAAAATGAAACGAAATTAGCATTTTAAGTGCGTGTCAGCATGCAAATATCTGTGAACGTTACTAATTTTCAAAGTTATTTCCCTTCCAGTTCCATCTCCTTGGAAACCACAACAATACACCATTGTTTCATCCGTCTTGGCTTTAATCAGCCGCTCTTAGACACCAAGAGAGTATCATTTTCTCTCGTCGAATGTTGGATTTAGCTAAACAAACAATATAGCCAATCTGCGTGGAACATAATAATGTGTATAATTGAAGTAATACCGTAGCAGAACTGTGTTCAACAGTTTGCAATTAATTAATGTTTTTCATTAACTAATTGAAGTTAGTAGTTGCTGCCTTCACTGTTTATTCTTTTAATGAAAGCTCCGACGGACGAGGAAAACAATTTCCGACCAAACACCGCAAACTTACAAAAAACTAATTCAATGGATTCGCTCTATATTAATTTACTTCATACATTTGGAAACGAGTAACCATTTAACATCAGCTTTGCATTTCCAGTTGGGAAAATAAATGAAAAACTGAAAGATGTGGTGGCTAGCTTTTATTAAAGTGGAATATGGGAGGTATCTATAGATGCGTTTTGTTTCTCATGTCTACGTGTGTGACGTGGGTCCAATATAACGTCAAACATCTGAAAAGTCCTTTATCAATATCAATTTGGCTTTGTAATTTACGGTTTTTGTCCTCTTGTTTTTCGTCCATAGACACGCGCTAATATACGCAGAGAACGTAAACGTTCAATAATTTACGAGTGTTTTTTTGTGTAATTATTTAGTACCGACCTATGTGATACAAAGGGCAACATTGTTTTTAATAATAAAGAAGGAACATAATTTTGTCAGAACTTGTTTTTAAAGTTATAGATACGATTATAATCTAGTCCAACGTAAAAAGTGCATGTCGGACCACACACAATGAAAATTTCCGTAGCTGGGATGAACTTATTCCAAAAACAAACTTAACATTGTAGTTAAAAAACGTATTCTCCCATGCATCGATATTTGAGTATGTCACGGACAATTCTCCAACGACAATGTTTTTTAACTATCTTACGTTTCTCCACTTCTGAGCAAATTCCTTCACTGCAATGTTATTATGTACTTACTTTTTTTGTGATAAAACTACAAATTAACGATTTTCGGACTTTCTGCTCTAATTGTAATGTATGCAATGTATATTTTTATTGAGTTGACCTAAAAGCTTAATTTCCGAGGAACTGCATGTATTTGATAGATATTACTTTAAATTCGATACCTCCACGTATTCCTGAGAAAAGGGGCTTGAAAGACGGACACACAGACGGACAGACAACAAATTTATCCCATAAAGGATTTCGGTTTATCCTTGTGAGGTAAGGAACCCTAAAAATGTGCACGGATATCTAGCTCCTACCTATGCCGACTATAGTGAGCTCTATTTTTGTCTATTTCAGGCCAAAATAAAGTCTAGCTCCGAATAACCAACGCCTCTCGCATCTTCTCTCATAAATTAGGACACGTATTTTAAGTTTATTCAGGAATAAAGTCCTGTTGTATATTGTGTGCCATATTACATGCTGTTTCTCAAATAACTCAATACAGGTAGCTATTATAATTACCGATGTGTTATTTGAAGCTAAAATCCTGTTTAAATTGAAGCCAACTAATAGGCATGTTGGTGCGGTGGAAACATTGTAAATATGAAGCTACCTACGTATGTCTGCGGTTTGTTAATACCTTACTAAGTACGTAGTTAGTACAATTAAATTATTTGTATACAGTTTGTGTAAAACAATTTTTTACTTTATCAATACACATTACGTTACATATACATCACCTTATTGGTGATGTTCTTGAGAAAGGTCAGTAATAACAACATCTAACATTATTTTTAACATCAGATTTGTATTTCCTACATTATTTGCAAATAAATATATTCTACTAGCTATTGCCCGTGGCTACGTGGAGGTTGAAAATTATCCCACGAGAACGTACTACCGGGATGAAATTTATCATATGTGTTAATCCAGATTATAAACTATCTGTGTGCCAAATTTCATCCAAATCCGTTCAGTCGTTTTTGCGTGATTGAGTAACAAACGTCCAAACATCTTCACAAACATTCACATTTATAATATTATGGTAGGATTCTAATTTCTATTCTATTCTGGTGGCTAGTACTCGCACTCAATGTGCGTGTATGACTAGGCGTATGAATGTATACGAAACAAAGGCGTATGTGAGTAGGAGTATCGAAGCAGGTGGCGTTCTGTAGCTTCTGCCTACCCCCATGACAAAAAGGCGTGAGTTTAAGTCTCTATACTGTAACTGTCCAGTATTTGCAAAGAAATCAATCAAAAACATTACAGCTCCCAAACATTAAGTGCTCCCATTCATTAATGATCTGTGGTCCCTCCGAAGCGAATTCATGAAAGTGACATAATAAAGACAGCTAGGTATCTCATTAAAAACTGAATGAGAAGCGACTCTTTGCCCGCATTTCCATAATTTCAGAGAGAGAGTTTCACATATTATGCGTAATTAAGCTCTCAACAATGTAAATAAATTTGATTGAGACGAACATAAATCTCTGTATTCTATAACATGTTAATTAAGACATGCAAATATTTAAGAACCTTCAACGCATGAGTTCCTACCACTGTATTGTATATTGGCTCACTGTAACCGCCCATACAAAAGCAGTTTACTGACGCCCATGTTTAACCAAATAAGTATATAAATAGATCGTATGTATGATACATTAATTGGAACAGTGTACTCGAGTTAATCTGAAAGCGTCATAAATTAACAGAAATAAATGCATAATTTAAGTCATTCCATATTTTCATAAGGTTTATTTTACTTCAAGAAGGTAGGTATCAATATTACCTGTAGAGATGTTGCGATGATTTACGGAGCTAATAGTATAAACGGAGCCGGTCCGTCGGGAGTCGAACCGGGAACCGGTAATCAGCCACCACCAGTGCCCTATGCATTATTGATCAGCATTTGTTGCTATATAAGCATTAAACAAACTATAAATCCCTCCTAATATTATAAATGCAAAAGTAACGCTCTCTGTCTGTCTATCTGTCTGTTACGCTTTCACGCCTAAACCGCTGAACCCGATCGTCATGAAATTTGGCAGAGATATAGCCTGGGATATGGACAAGGAAATAAGCTACTTTACTACGCGATAACCTACATCCACGCGGGCGGAGCCGCGTGCAAAAGCTAGTATTCTAAATGTCCTCCTAGGGTGTTTCTCCCGGCATTTCTACTCACATGTGCTTTGTTACTGCTTTTGTTTGTCCCTTTCATTCATCCTCTCACCATGACCAAACCACCTACGCATAATCTTTTCACGAAGGATCCTAGGAGGACATATAGTGACCTTGGGGATGTTTTTCAAAAAGGTCGGTGGCTCTAGTTTGAGCTTCATTTAACTATCTCGATTAAACGCATCGAGCGCTTTCGGCGCTCCGATTGTTCCGTCACCAATCCAGGGCCAATCAGAGCGCCAAACGCGCTCGATGCGTTTGATCGAGATGGTTTAATGAAACTCACACTAAGGGTTCAGGTGCTGGGCACGCCACGATCACGGCGGTAAGTCCCCTCTTTGAGGAGTGGTTTGAGAGGCGGCATGGCGTCCTCACCTTCCGCCTGACACAGGTCCTCACCGGACACGGTTGTTTCGGGAGGTTCCTGTTCCGGATAGGGCGGGAGGAAACGCCCGGGTGTTTCCATTGCGAAGATCGCCCTGAGGACACGGTGGAGCATACGGCGGAGGTCTGCCCGGCTTGGGCGGAGCATCGCCGTGTCCTCGTGGAGGTGATTGGCGGCGGCGATCTCTCGCGTCCGACCCTGGTCCAGGCCATGGTACGGAGCGAGAGGGCATGGCTAGCAGTCGCCTCCTTCAGCGAAGCAGTTATGCTCGCAAAGAGGGAGGCGGCGCACGTGAGGGAGATGCAGTACATGCGCCCTCACAGCCGTGGCCTTCGCAGGAGACGCCCTGGGCGTCGGGAATCCCAGGCTGATTCCCGGCCACCGTAGGCGCGGGCTTGCGGACGGCGAGTAATGGGTAGCTCGCTGTCCGGTAAGGACCAAGCCCGGGTTGACGGCGCGTTGTGTTCCACGCGCGCCTCAAAGAAATGTCATCAGCAACTGATGGGGCCCGCAAGGGCCGATGCCTGCCAGGGGTGCGGGTTGTTCGAAAGAGATACCGCCGCCCCTGGCACACAGGCAACTGAGGGAACACGGGTGGGTTTTAGTCAGTAAAAGTCTGACACGCCCTCCCGCTCTCCCCAGAGCGGGAGAAGTTATTTGATGATTTCACACCCAAAAAAAAAAAAAAAAGGGTTCAGGTGCTTACCTTAGTATTCGCAACCGGCGTGCATGTATGACCAGATGAACTTTAACGAGGCAAAAGGAGTAGGTACTCCTTTTGAATTGTCAAAAAGTCGTTACATACGAGTACTCGTACATAGGTATGTATGTAACGACTTTTTGACAATTCAAAAGTGCCTGGAAATGATTTAATTGAAATAAATACTTTGAGTTTGAGTTTAAAAAGGATTGTAGCAGGTGGCTTTCTGTTGTTTCTGCCTAGCCCCATGGGAAGAAAGCGCGAGTTAACCTATGAATGTTTATGAAAATATTCTACTCCGTACTTGGTTACCTACGATCTGAAACTGCGCAGATCTGATGAAGCTCGTAGGTAGTACCTACATACTTTTCATAATTCTGAAAACATAATTTTGAAAGTTAAATTGTTAGATTAATAATATTCATGCCAAGTTGTTAGAGTTTGTCTTTCCATTCATTACTTGTAGTAGGCACATATAGATAATTCAATTAATCATGTACCTTATAATTATGGAAATATAAGTAAATTAATTTGTAACAATTTCTTTAGTTTCTTTTACTATTTTCTTCTTACATAAATACATCCCATTTTCTTTTGTCGTGGCTATTTAAGACGCGCTGAAAACATAAGCTTCCTTTTCATGTTGAAACTATTTAACAAGAAAAGGAAGCTTATCTTTTCAGCGCGTCTTAAATTATTATAGTGCTGTAAGTTAGAACAGAAAATACGACCGCGGAAGACATAAAGAACGAGTCTTAGCTGTTTTTAGCCTTGAGCAGTTTCAGTTTCAGCGACACTAATTACAGCTTCAAGTTTTGACTAAGCGCATAGTTTCTTACTTTTGGAGAAGCTAGATCATTATTAAAGCAATATGTTCTTTCCTATGTGAAATATTGTGTACTTAGACCTACGTACATATGTATATACAAATTTTGTCGAAAAACACAAGGTGGTAGGGGAATCGTCGTGCAACCTGTCACCATGGATCCGACTACATAATTCTGAACGCCCCTGCGTTGAAATTTTTCGTCAAACAAAATTTGCTGTTCCATACATTTTGAATACGTATCTTTTTTAAATAACCGACGAAAAATTGCACCTTTGGGTACTTATAGGTACAGTTTCAGACAAAGTTCAATTTCGTAGTCAGCCGCTACTGTCAATCATCATAAACTCGTATGTATACTGTGTGACACTATCTTTCTTATAATGCTGGATTAGGTTTACGATCAACTGTACTTTATACTCCACTAACGTACTGTTTAGATAACTATTAGGGAAACAATTGTTATTTCACTATCTCCGGGGCACTGATTTGTGGCAAGGATGGTACAAACTTAGATTGAATTTCACGTGTACTGACGTTGGCGTTGCACTGAATGGAGACATTTTAAACTAAGACTTACAGCTGTATTCAAATAATCATTAAATAAATTGCAGTATAATTTTTCAGGTTTACTAGAAATTGCTTTAGTTTTAAATTCATTGAGCATGTGAATGTATCATGTTCAATAATAACAATATTTTGAGTAGGTAATTAAATATGTCAACTATTTAGTATGATTGATTCCTGTAATATAGCAATCAATGTCAACAGTACCTACAGCACCCTATGAATGCGTAACTCACTATTAAGTAATCAGAATCTGAATCATTTTGAACTTTGTTGCATCTTTTAGGAACATAATTATGAAAGAACGGATTAGCCGTTCTTTCATAATTATGTTCGAAAAAATTGCCTGATTGACAACGTAAACAACGCCATGAATGTTTTGGAACTGTCAAAATGTAAGATTCAAAATCAAAATCAAAAGTTATTTATTCAAATTAGACTGAGAATTAGCACTTTTCGAACGTCAAATACATAAGACAGCCCCCCAAAACGCCCACCCTTCGTCACTTCCTAGTGCTTTAGCTGGTAGAAGAAGTAGCGCAACAACCTCCCCAGCAGCACAGCTGTCTGTTTAGTCGGATAGACTTAATTCTATACATACATAGGCAAAATAACAAAAGCAAAAAATATACTCAGACAGTCAATTAAAAATAAGAAAAATATATAGGTACATAAATAATTAAATATAAACAATAATAATGTAATATATTAACTAATATTTAATTATATGAACCCATATAACCTGTCACTAGGTACGCCAATTCTGGAGAAAGAACATAAACATTGTCTTGGGTTAATCACAGCGACCTTGTTTTATTCTTGTCATTTAAATAGTCGTTGATGGAATAGTAAGCCTTTAAACAAAGGATGGGTTTTACTTGAGCTTTAAACGCATCAAAAGGCAAATCTAGCAAAGAAGAGGGAAGCTTGTTATAAAAAGTTATACCAAGGCCAACAATTGAGTTATGAACCTTATGAAGCCTTAAAAAGCCGGAGCACGTAGTTTGTCCTTATTTCTAGTGTTAACGGTATGAATATTACTGTTTTTAGTGTACAAGTGTATATTTTGCCTTATATATAAAATGTTAGCGAATATCAATTGTGATGCCACCGTGAGAATACCAATATCTTTAAAAAGTTTCTCAAGGAAATTCTGGCACCTAGCTGATAAATTGGACGAACAGCACGTTTTTGAAGGACAAAAATATTTTGAATATCAGCGGCTTTGCCCCACAGCAGAATACCTTAGGACATAACGCTATTAAAATAACTAAAGTAGACTAACCGAGCTGTATCGACTTCAGTGTATTGTCTTACTTTTCTGACGGCGTAGGCGGCTGAACTGAGCCTCCCCGCTAGGCTTCCTACTGATAGTACCCCTCATATTTTACAGATTTAATGTTTGTTGTTTTAATGTGTTCGTTTTTAGTGTTTCTAATGTTTTTTTTCATAAAATCTAATATACAGGGTGTTTGGCTGAACGTTGAACATACGAAAATGGTGGATAGGTGGGGTCATCTGCTACTTACTCAGTCCTAATTTATTTGGCCCTGGCCAAAAAAAATGTATGAAATAATTCTTAAAGGTTTTTCATAAAAGCAAATTACATACCATTAGAAAGGTCACACACTAGGGATGTTTTTCTAGAATTGGAACTCCTCAATCATTTTTTTAAATGCAAGTTGAAAGATTAAGATTTAAGTATTTTTTACATTTTTCTGTAAGTTTGAGAGGACTCATAACTTTTTTCTAGCTAACATCTAACAAAAACATTGCCTGTTTTACCTATTTTTAATAAAAATTACACTTTAAAGTTAAAAAGCGGTGAAACTAGAAGAAAGCAAATTTTTTTTAATATCCAGGGAGCCAGGGCCACATAAATTAGGGCTGAGTAAGTAGCAGATGACCCCACCTATCCACCATTTTCGTATGTTCAACGGTCTGCCAAACACCCTGTATATACATTAAACCTCTAAATACGTAGGTGTAGCTTGCTTCGTGTATTGTAGCTTTAAAGCTAAACAAAACGTAAAAGAATACAAACAAAGCACTCTTTCAGTTCACCTTTTTATTCCGCATGTAAAAAAATTAATAATAACTTCGTATCCGTTTCAGTCACAATTTGAATGGCTATTTTCTTTAGTAAGGAAAAAGGGACCGCAATGACGTAGCCCGCGGCGAACCAGACACGACGTAAAATGTTCTATTTCATTATATAACGTTTATATCCTGATCTGAGCATTAGATAAATACGGGAAAACTCTTGTGCACTCGAGTTGGAAGAGGAAAATAGGTGTTATATTTTATTTAACGTACGTTTCCGTATCATATGAGTTTAAACATCGATTTGTGACATTACTGTAGGTTGATTTTAAAAACTATTTACGTCAATGAGTATTGTTGTTACAATTCCTTAAGTAAAGTTGTTGAGCAGTTAAATTACCTACCTACGTAAACTGTGCACATTGAAAATGAACTAAATAAGGAAGTGACGAACGAGAATGCAACAGACAACTAACAATAAGTCAATGCATGAAGCGAAATGTACCTACTGAAAAATTCATAACCACTCGGTAAATTAAGATTGCAATTATTTATCTTATTACAAACCACAATAATGTGCGTCACAATTTTCCTGCTTTTAACTCGTCACATTTGAAGAAATCTTTTTTATAAAGAATTACACGGGCGGCCTACCATGACTGCGTAATATTGTAAAAAGCTTCAGAGATGAAAGAATTGCGCGTCGCAAAAACAATGCAATTACACAAAAGGAAAAACACAAGTTACTTGCTAGTGACCTTAAGCATTTTAATGGCTTTTAGAAATTGTCAAGAATTTCTCTTATGAAATAAGTCTGAACGATAAAACTTCATTAAATTCCAATTCGGACAAATTGTCATATCTTTAAAGCATTTACTCATTTTGTGTTTAAGGATCTATTAATTAATTAGAAAGTTAAACGAAAATTACGTTAAATTAATTATGGAGATCAAAGAATGGTCACGCCTAATTTTTCGATTGCAGTAGCGACATTCATTTATTAGAAATTAATACTCGCAAACTATGTTTCTGTAAAATATTACTAAGTTTTTTGCAGAAAGAAATTTACTTATTTTACCTCACCTAGTTTAACCATTTTAGTCGACAGTTTGGTTTCACGAAAGGTAGGTCGTCGACTGGCGCGGGAGTAAAACTCATCAGTCACATTTTGGAATCCTGGGAGAAGTCCCAGGATGCAATTGGCATTTTCTGTGATCTCTCAAAAGCGTTTGACTGCGTTGACATCAATACACTCATCTGTAAATTACACCACTACGAAATTCTTGGACGAGTTGCTGATCTTGTACTTTCCTATTTATCAAACAGGCAGCAAAAAGTAAATGTTAACGGGCAACGTCCTCGGGGTCTCTAGTTAAGATGAGCGTGGCTCAAGGTTCAATTCTTGGCCCTTTTTTATTTCTAGTTTATATTAATGACCTTCCTTGCCTGATGGCTAACTTCTGGGATATAATTTTATTCGCTGATGACACTTCTCTTATTTTTAGAATAGATAGAAAAGATACGGATGTCTGACAAGTCAACGATAGTCTAGCTGTTCTCTCGAAATAGTTTGCGGCTAATAAATAACCTTTTACTCAATGCGAACAAAACTAAATGACGTAAGTTATCATTACCAAATGTACCCCAAGTATGTCTAAATTTAAAACTTGATGGCGAGAAACTAGATGCTATTTTGAAAACTGTATTTCTAGGAATTACTTTAGATTCAAAATTGCACTGGGGTGCCCACGTTAGAGCTCTTTTAAGTAGATTAAGCTTAGCTGCTTACGCAGTAAGACAAATAAGGCAGTTGACTGATGTAGCCACAGCTAGGTTAGTATACTTTGCTTATTTTCACAGTATTATGTCTTATGGCGTTCTGCTGTGGGGGTCGGCAGCTGGCGTAGATTAAGTTTTCATTCTATAAAAGAGGGCAATCCGCGCAATCTATAAAATGGGGCCTCGCGAGTCTCTTAGAAACAAATTCAACGAAATTGATATACTAACTCTGCCTTCTCTTTATATCCCTATCTATATATATATAAAATATCTTGTATGTTCGCAAAAACTTGGGACTTTTCAAAAAAAGATGCGACTTCCATTATCTAAATACACGTAGTAAAGATGAAATTGTGAAGTAAAACTAGCAAGTCATTTCTAATAAACAGTATCCGCTTCTATAACAAGTTGCCCAAGTCGGTTACAGAACTTAGCGATGGAAAGTTTAAAACTCACATCAAACGTGTCCTTATCTAAAAAGCATATTATAAGATAAAAAGACTACATTGAAGACAAGGAAATTTGGCATTAATTCCTTCTGCACATGTGACTTCCCTGGTACCTCATTAACAGCATAACTATGTGACAGTCTATTAACTGCTCCCAAATTACAATGTTAATTTTATTATTTTTAATTTTACAATTTCTGACATATACTCGTCCTTATTTGACATTATACATTACTTCTAAATTCGACTATTTATCAGTGATTCTCATGGAAATCATGTCACTTGGTTTAAATAGGTTGATTTTACTTATGTAGATTCGTTTACATATTGTGAATTAGAGAACGTTGTAGGCCTTACAGATGTCGTCTATAAATCTACAGATTTATAGACGATTTTCTATTCTTTATTGTCCTTCCTCTAAGTACCTGGTACTTATTGCCAGGCATGCACTGTCCTCCCGTACCTATTATCACTGTAATTTGAAAACATTGTAAAAGCCAATTATTTTTAAAAGAATAACCGTGGAGTTTCTTGCCGGCTCTTCTCCATAGGAAGCGACAAATTGGAACCGTGCATCTAGCTTCTGACGTTTCATAAGTGCCCTTGCAAGTTTATGTGAAATAATATATTTTGATTTTGATCGATTTGATTTTGACCTTAACCTACTGCTTTGAAAAATAAGAGCAATGAGTTTGACAGAGGGTATTTGCTTAATACACTATCAATAGAAATCCCTTTCATTTTGTCAGTTCCACAACATTCAGGGCGTTGTTTACGTTGTTAAACATACAACTTTTTCGAACATATGAAAGAAAGGATTAACAATAACCTTCAACATGATTAAGACTCTGATTAGTAGTGTGTTGCGCAATTAGGGTGCTGTATTTGTATGTATGTTCTTTTGCAGCTCAAAACACGACTGTTCCAATTTTGACAAATTTTGCCAGCGGCTTCGCCCGCGTGGAGGTCGGAAATTATCCTACTGGAACGTACTACCGGCATGAAAAGTATTCTATATGCTAATCCAGGTTATAAACTATATGTGTGCCAAATTTCTTCCAAATCCTTTCAGCCGTTTCTGCATGATTGAGTAACAAACACCCAAACATCTAAACATCCATACATCCATACTCACTAACTTTTACATTTATAATATTAGAAGGATAGTAGAATGAGGTGGTGGTTGATTTTAACGTTGGAAACTGTACGGCAATATTTTTAATAAAAAATACAGCAGCTAACTTTATCTTTCCTGGCTAGTGCCACCAAAATAATATAGGTAAAACAAACAACAACCGAGTGTTGTTACCGCTGAAACTAGGAAGCCGGTCCTCTATTTCCCTACTAGGTTCTAGGTAATTATTGGATACCCGTATCTGGTAAACTTAGACACGTGCCAGATTTTTTCAGCACTACTTCGTACTCATGATACAAAACGAAGGTTACAAATTACTTTCAGGGGTAAATTAAAACTTAAAACAAACGTGGTGATAATTTACGAGACCTCGATCATCTCTAGTATAATTTAAAATATGTTTTGTGTTTTTTTTTTAAATGAAATTAAGCGTAACTAACCATTTTACAAAATTACGTCAGAAATTGCAAAATCTTATCTGATCTAAATGTTTATCAATGTTCGTTTCTTCTATAGGTACGTAAAGAAAGCTTATTACCATTTTTCTCTCTCAGTAGAATCATTCTTTATTTGTTAACATTCATTAGTATAGTGTGTTCGATCAACCACAATGAAGAGTTCCGTAGTTGGGATACATTTATCCCAAGAACAAACTTAACATTGTAGTTGAAAAACATGTTCCCATACACTCCAACTGGAAATGTAAGTTTGTACGCACAATTTTGAAAGATGTACCATGGTATTTTAAGACTACAGACTTCTCATAGGTTTTCTGAAATCTATACCTAAGTATAGAACTATGTTATAATTTTTTCAGAAATTCAAATTCATATTCATACCTTTAAACTTAATTGATCCATTAGATTCGGAGCGAATGATTGTGTCCGACAGACAGACACACGTCACGTTTCGTTCAGTCGAACACACGGACCTCAAAAAAAAAGAACATTGTTTACAACCAATACACGAAACGTAAACGTGTAGGTAAACGTTTTAAAATTGGCACATTTTCAGCCACCACGCTTTTTGAATGGATTGGTGATCGCTATAATTCTAAATTGCTGCTAGAGAATTGTTTATTGCTACAGATTTCTCTTTTGGAATCAGACCTTAGTGACTTTACACATTATGAAGAGGGGATATCCTTTTCCTTGCACTTACACGTGAAAGGTGTTAATTATTACAAGCTGGTCCCCGGATAGTTTTCCTAGCCACTCGATTAGCGCGATGGACGCAGATCAAAGTGATGTAATGAAGTAACGACTGCTAACTAATCCATTAATGGCCGGCATGCTAATGCATGTATTCCCATCAATATCTATGAATACAGGGTGGCTGGCACATAGACGCGCAACTGTAACCATGAATTCAGCACAGCACAACCCAGTGGTTATCAAAAAAAATCTGCTGTTCGATAGAAAAGTATTGCACTTTTCAATAGAACAGCAGATTTTTATAGAAATACCTACGCGATCAAAATGTATCGAACATCAATTTCTTTTTTAAATAACCGACTGAAAATGTATGCGTATATCATCCTAATTCAGTACGTACATGATTCTTGGTTCAGAATCATGTATGTACTGAATCCATGGTAACATTATGCGCGTCGATGTCCCTAACACCATGTGAGTATACATTAAAAGTAGATTAATTACATACACAATGCCTTAATGGAAGCTAGCATAAGTATCTAAAATGTACGTAAAGTTACACAAATAAGGGATGACAAGTAAAGGTAAATGATCAGAATAACAGTGGAACAAAATGTGAGCAAATATTGTGAAAGGGTTCGCTGATAGTCAAACAGTATTTTATTTCTACGTCGTGGTTTATTTTCGCTGTTCGGCAGTTTGCTCACGTGATGGAGGTGTGTTAAATGTGCCTTCAAATAACTATTAAATCGTCTAAGGTTTGTGTTAACTTTTGCAGTAAACTTCAGCTAATAATCTCACCATAACTACATAAAATTATCCTACTTCCTACTGATATTATCAATGTAAAAGTTCTTTATTTATTTATTTATTTATTCTACTTAAAGCTCAACAGAATATATTGATGTCATCAGCATTTAGGTTGAGAGTGCGGAGCGCACTCGTCAGCGGCGCGGCGCCTCGCGCAGCAAGTTAGTTCGCGCGCGCGGTACCGGCATCAACCGCAGCTGACGACGATAATGTTTGGATGTTTGTTCCGTGTGGTGCCGGACGTAAAGAATAGCACCATCCCATCTCTTCCCGAGGGTGCCGTAAGAGGCAACAAAGGGACTTACTAGAGAATGGGCAGCAGCGTTCTTGGTCGTGGACGTCTTTCGGCTGTAATGATGATGATGATGATGTTTGTAACTCAATTACGTAACAACGGCTGAAAGGATTTGGATGAAATTAAGCACACACATAGAATATAACCTGGATTAACACATAGGATATTTTTTATTCCAATGGTACGTTCCCGTGCGATAATTTTCGATATCCACGCGGGTGAAGCCGCTGGCAAAAGCTAGTGGAGTCATAAGTTGGTTGGTATAAATCTTAGGAAAACATTTTTTTTTTAAGTTTTTCATACCTTTTATCGAGATTATGATCTAAGTGGTCGGATATCCCGTGCATCAACATGAACAATGTAGATTATTTAAACTTCATACTGTTAGTAAATTGTACGATGTATTAAATTATAATTTTGTCATAGGTTAATATTAGGCGACTAAACTAGTACGCATCAATAATTCAACGTGTACGTAATAAATTCATTAGAAAATTAATGAGCTTTATATGTTGAATACGTAATGTGGTCATGGCATGTCTGTAAGTGGCAAGTTAACCAATTACAATGATGACTATACTGTGTCAATGAATGCTATAATACATATTACCATCACATCACAAAAAAAAACGGACAAAACCTGAAACTGAGAAAAAGAACAAATATAAAACTGATTGCTGAATACCGACTGTTGCTAGCCCTAAAATTGACAAATTCTGGTAAAATGTTTTCGAAATATTTTTTTTTAATTCTATCATCATCATTATCAATATTCATCTTCATTATCATCATATCAGCCGAAAGACGTCCACTGCTGGACATAACCTCCCCGAAAAGGGGGGATTTGCCATAATTGCCACGCTTGGCAGGCGGGTTGGCGGTCGTAGTATGGTGGTCAAATGCACAGAACACGCTGCTGCCCATTCTCTAGTAAGTCCCTTAGTCGCCTTCTACGACACCCATCGGAAGAAATGGGGTGGTGCTATTCTTTTACGTCCGACACCACACGGAACAATCATCTTCACAGTCATATTCATTTATTGCATTCCATATTGTATTAAAGATTTACAAAAGGCTTAAATTACAAAGGGCTTAAAGCTGGGTACAGAAATACGGACTCTGTAAGGGCACAGCAAAACGATAAAATTAAGATTACCTACTTTAGAATAAAATTGTAACTACTACATAAATAACAATAAAAAATCTAGGTATTTAAATTAATTTAGAAATAATAAAATAACAAAAATTTTAAACTTTTACTTTAAGACATACCTATGTGTATTGCTATTTTGTTTGCTATCACATTGCCAACATTTCAACACTCCATTCTACAATATGTATTTAGTGATAGGTTCTGTAGGCAACTACAGAGACACGTGGTCATTATGGACCCTTCAAAATTCGTTTGGAAACTAAAGTATATAACATTAATTAAATGCTATAAATGTAATATAAAATTAATAAAGTACCTACTAAATAAAATAAGAAACATTTAAATTAAAATTTATCATTTAGATATTCATTGATATTGTAATAGCATTTAGATAAAAAAAATTGTTTCAATTTATTTCCAAATTAATTTTAAAAACAATAGTTTTAATAATTTCTGGTAATTTATTAAATACTTTCATTGACGTCACTAGGGTACTTGTTGAGTATATTTAACTTAGAGCTTGATAGATTTAATCAATAGAATTAGAATTCTGTTTTTATAGCGTTATGTGTATCTTGTCTAATATTATAAATGTGAAAGTTTGTGAGTATGGATGTATGGATGTACGTATGGATGTTTGTTACTCTTTCACGCAAAAACGGCTCAACGGATTTGAATGAAATTTGGCGCACAGGTAGTTTGTAACCTGGAATGACACATAGGATACTTTTTATCCCGATACTACGTTCCCGTGGAATAGTTTTCGACCTCCACGCGGGCGAAGCCGCTGGCAAAAGCTTTTTATACTAATATTTTTACTAGACTTTTTTGCATTGTGAAAGTGTGGGTGCATCTGTGCTGTTTCCCCACAGTATCACTTCTTTATTATCTGCCTAGCCTTTCACAACTATGTTGAGGTCGGCCTCCAATCTGACCTGATGCAGCTGCTTGCCAGTATTTTACATGGAGCGACTGCCTATCTGATCTAACCTCCACAACCCTGTAACTAAGCAATACGATACCCTTTGGTAAGACTGGTTGTCAGACTTTCGGGCTTCTGATAACCCGTAACGACTGTCAAAAACTTCAAATGAACTATCACGTGAGTTTGTGTGAAATTTTCACTGACCTTTAGTTTCTCAAAGCTTTTACTAGCCAACGTCAGGTCTCCGGCTACCATGTCATGGCCAGAATCCTCTTGATTTACTCTGACGCGTAGTTACTGTACCTAGCAGCAAAGCTGCACAGAAATTGGAGCGAGTTTTTCAGGCGAATGCAAAAAAAAATATATACACGGAATTTTTAACGTACCAATTTACCTTCCTACCTCTTAAAAAATGTTAATGTTATTAACCGTTTTAACATAATAAAATGCCCGGAATATTCTCATTTTACACGTTAAAAACCACACAACGCATTGTTTTAAAACTGAAAATGTGTTAATGAGATTAACATGGTAATATTATCTCGTAAGCAAAGAAGACACGCGTGTTTTCCTGTTGACCCACAATTACACCGTAAGTAGAGGTCTGTCTCTATAAGCTTTTATTTATAAAACAACATTTCAGCCAAGCAAAACAGAATTTGATAACCAATTACCCACATAATTTTCAAGTAACATGTCTGTCATAACAGAATTATAGTTAGTGCCAAAGTACTTACTAATTAAACAGTAAACGAAACTCCTTTGAACACAATTATCACATATGGTTTCATCGATTATAATGAAGATCAACATCAAACACATTACCAAATGACATAGTCACAGTAAATATGTTAGCTCATTGGTAAACAAAATCAGTCAAATTCACTCGCTACAATAAGATTTCCGTGGAAAAGTGTACAATCTACTAACCTTATATCTCCGCTTTGTAGCGCTGTCAAGTGATAAAGTACCGTCTATCTGGCAAAATAAATGCGGGAACCACTTGGAGAAATATTGTGCACATAGTGGCCCCAGAATCCCGCGGCTGCCTAGGTATTCGAGGTACATACAATAATCATAAGTAGAGGTTTACGGCCCCGCATTATTCAACCGTGGAATCTGCAGAATGTCGAGAACTATTTGCACTGCGGCTGGCGGAGTACGTTCACATAAAGCGGCACAGATTATACATTTATCCGATGAGTTGGTTATTCTTGGTAACACTTAGTTATCGAAATAATATAAGAACGTTATTATGTGTTATGTTATGTCATTGTTTATGGCTCGTGTAAGCACACGAAATTATTTATATTATACATGTTTAATATTACCTTTTTCTTTTTTATTTATGCTGAATGACCTGCTCTTGACCTGGACCACGTCTGATGAAAAGCGATGGAATTATGAACGAGCGTGCCAAGACAATGTATGTGTGATTTGATACAAGGATACCTCCCAAGAGTACTATAAATGTGAACTAGTTATACACACACACACACATTACAACACACATACATTCCAACACATCATTCACATCATCATCACCATCATCATCATCTTTCATTTACATTTAAATTCCATTCAAGGAAATGTTTACAGTTTATAATTTATTATGTATATTTAAGCAGACAGTCATCACGACCTACAAATTAGTAGTTGGTTATAAGTAGCATTTTCTTATTGGTAATAAATAGCCTATTCTAATAAATGTAACGTGTGTTTTCTGGTATTCTCTTACTGTAATAGCTCATTCTTCGCATTCCTGCATAATAACTAATAACTTCCACATTAATAACTAACCTAACAGTTAGGTACTTAGCTCATAAATGACTTGAAACGACTGCGTTGCTTCTAGGACCTATAATTTATTTGTTTCAAGCTTTTGCCAGCGGCTGCGCCCGCGTACGTGGAGGTCGATAATTATCCTACGGGAACGTACTACGGGAATAAAAGGTATCCTATGTGTTAATCCAGGCTATAAACTATCTGTGTGCAAATTTTTTACGTGATTATTGAGTTATGAACCTCCAAACATCTATGCATCCAAACATACAAACTTTCACATTTATAATACATATTATGTTATAGTAGGAAGTAGGATGCGTATCTAGAACGTGGTTTATTGAGACAGGAAAAGTAATACCATATTACTTTTAAATATTTTATATTACTAACGCCCTTATTTGCTTATAGCTTTTGGACCTATTTGGAGACATACCTTTTTCCCTTAATTACCCTTTTTACCTAGTCGCGGGCTCGAACTCACTGGTGGGCCTGGCTAAAAAAGCACGCTGTCTCACCAGGCATCGTGTCCGACAGAGGTAGTATCAGTGATGAGCAGTTAGACGCTAGTCTACACGCACAACATTATTGTGTGAGATGCAGGATCATTTATAGTACAACATGCGCGTAAAAAATTGAGAACAGTCCTTCGGAAGATCGGGTTTTATGAAAACACCACTGCATAAATCAATGACCAATAAAGTTTATTGAACTTTTCGATATTTGAACTTTGTCGGTACCGACTTGGTTTTTCAGATTTAACACTTCTTTTATAGTTAGGTTAAATTAGCAAGAAAAACGAATCTTTGTTGGCTCCTAACTTTTTAATGGCTTTTTATTTTAGTATTCCGTTTCCGCACAGACAATATTAATAATGAGACAAAACCATACCATGTTTAATTTTTGATGTACATTGTCGAACAGTGGAGTTATACATTCCCGAAGTTTGTATCGGAAAAATGTGGACTAGGTTCACCTTAAGTTTGTATGTTTGTTCTAATTTCAGGATTTGTGATTGTGTAGCAAAGAACTTTAACTTTCCTTAACCGTAACGTGAACACTGAATATGTGATTCAGAACCATTACATTAACAGGTTTTCTTCAATTTCCTGTGTCAAAACCACATCAATTTTCCGTGTTATAACCACTGCTTAATATTATATGTTTAACAATGCATACTTCAATAAACGGATAATAACAAAATAAATGGTAGTCAATTTGCTTAACAAATAATTTTGCTGACCTTTACCTACGTTTAGTTATCAGCAAAAAAAAACCTACACTTCATCCAACAAAGTAATTTTCCATCTATCTTTTTGATTAATGTGGCAGATACAGATTTACGATAGTTTTCAAGAATATTATGCTATACTCAATACTCAATACTCAAATACTTTATTGCATTCCATAATGTGTACATATAACAGTTGGTATATAATAACATCGAATCAATTATGGACCCTGTCGGGCACAGCAAAGTTAATTTTTAACAGGAGAGAGGATGAAGGCGCTTTTTATTTAGGAAAAAAAAAAATTAAATTAGAATAGGTAGTATCATTAAAATAGTATCATTAAAATAGTATCACCAAAATAGCGTCATTAAAATAGTATCATTTGTTTTTATGGTAGTAAGTAAGTATTTATATATTGTTATATTTATATATTGTTATATTATTTATTGCACGATTTACATTATTAACGCTATAAATTAAAATAAACAAAATATTTATAATTTTATTGAATCTTGTAGAATGTTTTTATTATTAATTGTGCACTGTTTAGAATATTCATTTTAAATTTACAGTATTTTAGTGTAAGTGTTGTAGTGTAATTTACAGTATTAGGTAAAAATAGTGTTTATTGTTGTTGGAATTTATCTCTAAAATATTCGTCAATAGTGTAGTAGCTTTTGATTATCAGAAATTGTTTTAATTTATTTATAAAGATATTATTTTTATTTATGTTTTTGATGTTTTCCGGTAACTTATTGTATATTTTAATGGATCTATTGATCTGACCCTCCAGAATGTCAAGAACTATAGACAGGTAGGTACCAACCTAAAGTAGTCCCACAGTCATACTCATTTAATTCCTAAAATTGGTACTTTAGCTACCGTACAAGCGATAAATCGAATAAAAAGAAAGTCTGTAAGATGTATTTAGAAAAAAATATTAATCAAGAAAGCGAAAAAAATGTGATACTGAAGATGTCTCCTCTGCGTTTGACATTAATCATTTCTTGGCAAAAACTTTACAAACGAGATTATTTATGGATCTATTTTATTTATATAAAAATATTTAATAACGTCCGGTCTTAACATTACCTACACATTAGTACAGTTACCGACATAAATTAATGATAATTTTAGAATTTTAATTATGGCAGAACCTAATAACCTATGATTACATTTGATAGCCTAAATCTTGAGAAAGGTTATTTAACATCGCGCGGGTCCTACCTTAGGAGCCGAGCAAAAAAAAAGGTCAGAAAGAATGTTGGGTACTTTAGTACTGACAATTGCAACACCAACATTAAAATGTAAATTTTCATGTGATCTGTGGCAACACTTCCCTTCCAACTGTGACACTGGTCCAATACACAAGTAAAGTTAAATAGTTCGCCTTTTCATTTATTTTCCTTGGCACCAACGCTACCAGCACCTATCAGCAACCATCACCTATTACACCGCTGCACAAAGAACGCTGAGCGAAAACGAAGTAGGTAATAGTGCGAGTAGGCGACGTGACGCGACGGGATGGGTCAGGCGAACAAGACATTTCACGCAGACGAAGTCTGATCATAATGCTAGTCGTACTTATAGTATTCAATTGTTACAAACACGTAATAATTTGCTAGTTTTCATTCAACACCTCTTATGAAACTTGTACCACGAACCAAGTATTGGGAAGAAAGTTTTTATGTATGAGAGACTGGCCAGTTATAACCTATTTTGAAAATATGATTATTTGTAATTAAAAATAGGTACGTTCCAATTTCAAAATTTCCTTCCACATTGTTTGTAAGATAATATTATTGTGTCTCATTATTATGTCGATCAGGGAACCAGTGTGTATGCTTGTTTCCTTGATCTCAGCCGCGCTTTTGACACCATAAATCATGACCTGCTGTGGAGGAAGCTAGAAAGTTGTAATGTGCTAACTGGGGTTACCGGGCTTATTAGATATTGGTATTGTAAACAGTCCAACAATGTCAGATGGGGATATTCTATGTCTGAAGACTATAAGCTGTCATGTGGTGTTTGGCAGGGTGGTTTGACCTCTCCCGACTTGTTTAATCTCTACGTAAACGACCTGATTGTGGAGTTGAGCAGGGCACCGGTAGGGCTCAGGTTGGGAGATCGTTATGTGAACAACCTGAGTTATGCTATGATATGTTCTAGTTATTTGTGATCAGTACGCTAAAGACCATGACTTAGTTTATAATGCTAGAAAAACAGAACTTATGATATTCCGATCGGGAGAGGGGCCTCAAAAATATTCCACCAGTGTGCATTGGGGGGCAAACGGTGATGGTAGTAGAGAGGTTCAAGTACCTTGGCCACATACTGTCATCAGATATGAAAGACGATGCGGATATCGATCGCAAACGTCGTGCTCTAGCGGTTGTGTGGAAACATGGTAGCCAGAAGATTTTTTAAGGCTAGTGTACAAACGAAATTGCACCTGTTCAGAACGTACTGTCAAAGTTTCTATAAGTACCAGCTCTGGACTAAGTATACAAGGAAGTCTTGGGAGGGCGTGTTCAACGACATCTACGGACACGTAATGGAGTTGAAGCGCTATTGTAGTGCCTCTGGAATGTTTGCGGAGGCAAGGCTGAACGTTTTCAATGCCATTCAGAGAAGCAGAATTTCCTCTTTCATGTCTAGGGTTGCTACGTGTAAAAACACCTTAGTTAAGGACATTGCTGATACGATGTACGCTACCAACACCTACGAGCGGTGGTTGAAAATAGCCGCTTAAAATGTTTGTGCCTAATAATGTGCAAGAGAAGAAAGGCGTGAGTTTGTGTGTGTGTATGCTATTTAATTGTATATTTTTTCTCCTTTATTCTAAATTTTAATGTTATAGTGTACTTATTATTTTTAATTTAAAATAAAAAATTCGCTCAAAGGGATATAATCTTCGTCGCCGGAAGATGCGCTGTCAGCGTTCGAGCATGCTATAAACGAGGTGTCTGCGGACTGGAAAAAGTGTTTCGAAAACTGGTTCAGACGCATGCAACTTTGTATAGTGGAGAGTACTTTGAAAAGATTTAATAAAACAATGTTTATTTATAGAACATTTTTTTTAATTTTCGCAAAACTTTCTGAGTGTCCCACGTATATATCGCAGATCGTACCTACATAATTATATTATGAAGACTGATATACATAAACATATATGTATATAGAGAGAGGTATACAGGTCTTTATAAGATATACTTTCAGTGCTGTATTTTAAAGTACAAAAAAAAATTGCCTAAACTAAATAACTATCAAATTAACTGATTCCGATTAGGTACTTAATTTTCCATCTTAAATTATGCCCAGTAATTGTCAATCAGTAGGTAGTGCATTGGCGTTTTGTAAGTGAATGAATATATGTCAAACCACTGATTCTGTCAACAATACCTACCAAAATTCTGGTGTTTCTTTTGAAATATTTCTCGACGAAAAATAAACAACACTTTGAGCTTTTTATAACGCAATAAATAATAAGAATGGTCCAAAAATAAAAGAAGCTATATAAAAACAGAATCGCCAATAACTTATTAGAGCTTTCAGTTCAGTGGATCGTATATAATCAATTTGTCGGCAGATAAACAAAATCGTCCGGCAGATTATCTGTACGGGCGCGGGCGGCCAATGCGCCACACTAAACAATGTGTATTTATTATTTTTTTAAATGTGTTTCATTACGATATCGATCCTCGGTTAAAGTTATTTTAATGTGATTGCTTGTCCATTATTACAAAAATAAATAATGTTTGTAAGAAAGTGTTCGTAAGAACGCGTTAATAACCTTTATAGTTAGAGTATATAGTCTGGACTACTAGCAAGCTTTAAAACGAACATTAGATGATTTGATTATTTTGTTTATTTGTAGGTACTTTTTGTACGCGACTTACTAAGAGCGCAAAGTGCTGTAGAGGTTTTAGCCTGCATGGACTTACAAGCAACGGCCATGAATATTTCAGTACCTGCTAAATGTTTAAAGATATTAACACTATTTCATATTTAGAAAATTACGAGAATACATTTGGGAGTCAGCTCGGAGAGTCGGCAGCGGCTAGATATACATTAAATAAGTACCTACTTACGTAGTATCAATTTTAGGATTTAATACTAGATTAATGTAAAATATGCCTTTTATTGATACCCCCGGTACCTACTGTAAGAGCGCGGGGTCTTATAGTACTGACACAAAATAAAACCACTTGTGCATGGTAGGCTATAGTGAACGCGTAGTCATAAATCGACCGTAACGTCCGCGTATTCTACACTCGAACCGAGCGTTAATCAACACCCTTTTACATCTTTTTTTTACGAGATTAAGTATAACAATTTATAGCTCAATTAAGTTGGCTACAAGTAAATATGATAGAAACAGTTATTACAACATTTTACAGGTGTGCAGCTGATTAAATGTTTCATAAAACTGGAGAATGTACCATCCTGTCATAAACGTAGAAAGGCTACACAGGTTATTTTTCAGCACTTAAGTTAATTTCCCTTGAACATAGAATAAGGTCATCAAAAATAAATAAATTAAACAAAACATTAAAATAAAATTTAATACATTGAATAATTGCAAACAAGCAACTAACCTGCACTCTGCGGATGAAACGGTCTGTGACACAGATTCTTCCTGCTTCTGCTGATTCGAAGAAGTCGCCACTTGCTGTGCCGATGTTAACGCTAACGCCTTATATCTCGATTGCTCCGCCGTAGGCAACACTATATCTACCGATCTTGATCTAAGTCCACTTCCAGGAACTGTCAGAGAGTTCCCGGTACCATTCAACTCCTCAGCCCTTCCACCAGACACTTTTGAAAAACACGAGTCGACAGACGCGGCTCGATCACGTTTTAGTTCAGGAACTGCCAGGTAGATGTCGTGCACGAGGCAGTCCTTAGCAGCGTAAGCCGCTTCCTCTTCAGATGCACGAACATTTTCGAGCGAACTACCCGTGGGCTCCACGAAGAAAGCTTCTTGTCTTGATATGGAACGCCTTCGTTGTGGAAGCATGGGAGGTTCATCTACGGGCGGTTGCAGTTCGAAGGACGGTGCCCCCGGCGTCGGCGGCGGCGAGTGCACCGGGGGCGGAGGGAATGTTCGGGGTGGTGGTGGCGGAGCGAGCAGCACCTGCGGCACGTCCTGCTCGCTCTCGTCCTCCTCGTCATCGTCTTCTGCTGAAGAGGAGGCGAGCGGTCGCTCAGGCGTGACACGCTCCTCGCTGCGCCGCGCGAGCCACGTCTCCATGTGGCGACAGTGCACGCATGGTGGCGGCGTGCCCTTCCCAGAGCGACGGCGGGACCACAGACGTGGGACCTGTCACAAAATACAAACCACTTTAAATTTGAGGTAAAATTCACAGAAACCGCAATAGCTATCTGTTGCACCGATTTAATATGCCCTCTGTAAGAGATAACGTTGAGCTTGTTTGGATTTATTTGTACATTAAACAATTTAAATTATTTACTACACATGAGCTAAACCCACAGAATATGTATGTTGCGGGCGAAGTATACGCTTGTTTCGTAGAACTGCATGGAGCATGATTTTTAAAGCTCAATTTATCTATTAGATTGCTTAGACCAATTTAGAATGAACAGTTAATCTATCACCAGCACCAGACTATTGGTTAACGATATGGTATTGATTCATATTTTGTGAATAATGATGAATGTTACAGGGCCTATGTGAATGTGCAAACATAATTAATGTGTGCTGTGGCACAAAAACGGCTAGAGGCTATAAAAAGCTGCACGGGTAATGCACACCTGCGGATTTCACCGGCAGTATTTCTGAACGTAAAAGATTTACGATTTTATTTGGTTCTTTACCAACAGTTCCCCCCGATGCCGGGCGAAAACCTTGACATAATATTCTCTTTTGCACAGCTAGTAAATCCTCTGATCCTCCTTCTTGAGAGAATTTCCGTTTCCGTTTTTTTTACAGATTGTCTACTCTCCTGTTTTGAAAACTGGGTTATACAAAAAAAAAATATCACGGTGGCTTTCATTGTCTACACCCACATAAAAGCACTAAGTATCATAAAGCAGAAAAACATATTTGAAACTTAACTCGTAGCCAAGTGCCATTTACTAGGTTAGTAAATACCTAGATAGAGTTTTTTAATGAAACCTCTTCAAACTTCAACTAAATCCATTAATTCAGTAATGTTGTAACTTCTGCTGGACAAACTACGACAAATAAATTAGCAAGAAAACGCAAGAAAACTAAGTTAAACCTACTCTTTGCTTAGACAATTATGGAGAAGGGACCTTGTTTATTCTTATTTATGTCAAAAGACTGTTTGATGCAAGTTAAGTACTCATTAAAGTCTATTCATCTCGTTGAGAGACCGACGTCAAAGCTAACGTTGACGTAATTTTGTAGTCTTAGGAGACCCTTCTTCAGAAATAACTCGGAAGACGTTGATGAGCCTTTGAGCTTGACTGCTTGGAACATTTCGGAAATGAAAATTACATACCTACCTATAGTTATAGCTGCATTTTTGTTAAGTGATAGAAAATCACGAATAATAGGTAAATAAATAGGTACTGAATAATCAAATAGGTACCTACTTATGTTTCTTACATAAGGAGCTACCTATAATATTTGCACACTGGAAAGTTATGATTGATCTTATATGATAATAATTTAAAAGTATTTTTTGTCATTCCATTATTTGTAAGTACCTACATTCTGTAAGAACCTTAACTTAAACACTGATTTATTATTTGTTCAAATATTAATAAAAATCGTCCACGGTTAAAATATAAGGTGTTTGTAAAGGAGATCGAACTTTTTTGTATGGAGGCTGACCTCGTCCCGTTTCGCCATTTTGTTTTTTTTTTTTTTCAAAATGGCGTTGCACGTTATTACGTATATATATATGGGCAGGAGGCATATAGTCAAACAAAAAATGTCATGGGATATAATGTCCTAAACTGGCACATTACCATTCGGGGGCGATAAATCGATCTAGCTAGGTTTAATTTTTAGAAAACGTCAAACCAAAAAAAGAACCGTGCAAAGCTTGGTCATCCAGATATTTAAAGTTAAAATGGCCATCATAAGCGCAAATGTTTTTGTTTCATTCATAACAAAAGCGAGCAATTTAAGCTATAAAGCGCTTTTTCTGTTGAATGTGATGTGATGTGATTATCTTAACGAACAAAAATTTTAAATCAATGTAAAGTGTATTCGATTTTTACCTCTTATTTATTTTTTTATTTATTATGGCACTCCAACGACTAGTTCACATAAACATTAACATAAAGTTTAGTCATAATTAATATAGTACTACAGTGAACTTATCACTTAAAGGTGTGCACAGCACTTACGTGGTTTGCTTAATTAAACCCAGTTAATTAAAGTGGCGAAAATAACAATAAAATTAAATTACTTAATAATTATAAAATCAAATAAGTTACTAATAAATATAAAAATCTCTCTTATAGAAGAATGCTTAACTGATTGGAAGTGCTTGGTTAGAATGCATAAACGGTGTCGTATAGTTGTCTCAGATGGTCATATTTATTACAAGTTTGAATACCATAACTACTTATAGGGTGTGGTAAGAAGAATTTTTTCGTTTTTCAAGCCACAGGTTCAATAAATTATATTATTATATATTATATGTATAAATAGGTGCATACTATTCTATTATTTATTAAAATTTAGTAGCAACAGTAGGCCACACTACACACATTGTTTATTCACTCTCTTCACTCATACAAGATGACCTGAATATTTCCTCAAAAAAGGCAGCAGGAGGATATAATGCACTCTCTTGATGGGCTTGCTTTCTTGTGTTGCAAAGGCGAATTCTTTGCCTTTTCTAAGTTCTGCCACCTTAAATACTTAATAATAATATATCAATGTAAGTACATAACTGAAGTACCTAATAATCATAATTGTAACACACCATTCATCATCTGACGAAGCGGTGTTCAGCGTTAATTAATGTTTTTAATATAATGAGGACAAAAATATTTGGACTCATTAAAGCTATCTTTTACTCTATTTATCTCGGCAATGTGAACACTTTAAGATAGCATGTCACATGACATTTTTTGTTCCATACGTCATCTATCTATATACATAGGTATAATCTTGCGGCGCCATTTTGAAAAAAAAAAATTGCGAACCAAGGCGTGGCCAATAGGTTTAAATTAAAGTCCTTTGTAAGAACCATGAATCTATCAACATATCGTTCATCTCGTTCGTTCGTTCGTTCCCGTTCGTTCGTTCGTTCCTACTTGTTTGCCAATAAATACATTTTGTATTTGTATTTGTAACGTCATTGCTTAGATTTTGCCCATCCTCCTCCATATGAAACATACCTTTTGGAAGGGGCGCCTAGAATCAATTATATTTTCTTGGTTTTGGCATTTATATGTGCCATATAATGGCCTACTTGAAATAAATGTTATAAGTTTTGACTTTGATTTTATTGAATTTTCCGATGATTTCGAGAATCCGTGTTTTCATAAAAATATTTTAAACCACTATTTTGATTTAAAAAATCGTTATTCTCCAGTCGGTCGATGTGTTATTGAGTTTTTAATTGACATTTATTTGCAGCATCTCCATGTTTATATTTGTGCCCATTTAGTGTCAATGTGCTTGCCCCTCTATTACGAGCAAAGTGTGCGTTTACCTCTGCCAATCTATATGGGAATACAGGTGTTATTAGAATGTGTAAGTTTCTTACCTCGAGATAAGTGCCGGAGTCATCAGATCCGGCCGAGTCGAAGGAGCGGCTGCGGGCGCCGGGCTGCGGTACCGACAGCAGCACACTGGCGCCCGAGCCGCGCACTGTCTCCAGTTGGATCTCATCGAATGATGCGGACCGGACCTGCCGACATTCATCTGTTAGATATGCAATATGAAGCAATAGTTTAAATAGAAATAGGTATCTACAGTAAATAAAATTCGGATACTCCACGTTAAAGCCAGTTTGGGGTTCTGGATGTTACTAGGCTCATATTATTTGTGGGCTGGTTTTGAGTTAACTCTAAACACCAAATCCTCATGAAAAATCACAATAAGTTGTTTAGAGGGACAATTCCCGTATTTTTAAGAACGTTCGTATTCTAATCTCAGCTTCACTAAGTCCAAAATACCTCTAATTTCCCTTCATTATTGAAAAGTTTTTGACATTGTGTGTCGCTGAGATGAAATTGCAATTCTAGCTTTTAAACGTTTTTAATTACAGACAATCAGGAATATAATAATGATCTAGGTTCTTACCTGCTTGGGAACCTCGAGGCTACTCTGCGTCTTCATGTCGGCGGGCGTGGGCGTACGAGATCGTTTGAAGGTGGTGCGCAGGCGCTGCATGGCGGCCGGGGCGGGCTGCGCGCGCGCTCCTCATGTCGCGGGCCCGCCCCGCCGCCCTCGCCCGCACCCCGCCGCAACGCGCTTTCACCACCTCTGTACATAACATACAAGTTAAAGAAAATGGCCTTGAGGATATAATACCTTATTTATGTCTGCCACTGTGATAAAATAATTGTTTAATTTTATTGTTGACACTTCTTTTCTGCCACCCAGCACATATTTCTCTTTATTAGAACGGGATCTTCTCTCTAATAATTTTTCTTTAATAGTCCTTATTGGAGCAAGTATGTTAGTATTTTATATCAGCACATGTAAATCTCTGAAATCGATAAAGTAGGTCAAAATAAAAACAGGTAAGTAGAGACTGCAAATCGCGGATCATGTAACACGGTAGGTATAAAGAATAAAAAGGATCGGGTTTCCTACGTGTGTAGGATTACACTCGGAGGGCACGGCAAAGCGAAAGCTTACAAACTGAAATAACTTGATTTCCTACCTACACGTTTTGTGTTTCGTCTACGGGATCTCAAAGAAGAGATGAAGGGTTTTCCTTTGTTAAGAAGTAAGATCCATTATCTACCTATACTTTATTTTCACCCCATAAATCAATTATTTCTTTGCAAATATGTGTCAAGAAATAATCAAAAATCACCTACTAAGGGCTGATTTTACCAAAGTCAGATTTCTTTTATCCGTAGAATAAAATTTACGTTTGATAATTCTACTATGGAAAATCTGTCAAAAACTTAAAATTTGTTCTCAGGATAAGACTTATTCTAGGTATTAAAGTTTGGTGAAATTTGCCCTGAGGCACCTAACTCTACCTATACCAATTGGTTAATACATAGACAAGAAAATTGCCAAGAAAATAGAGCCCTCAATATTTTACCGACACATAACATATATTAGGTATAATTATTTTAATTAACAATTTTTTTTAACAAGTATTTAAACAGGGTAAGTTTTTATCCAGTGTGCTAATTGTAACCATGAATTCAGCATATCATTCCAGAGCGTAGAAATTTTTCGTCGGTAATACAATAAAAATCAGCTGTTTCATAGAAAAGTGCAATACTTTCGCGGTCAAAATGTATGGAACAGCTGGTTTTTTTTGTATAACTAACGAAAAATTTCTACGCTGGGGGTTCTAGAATGATATGCTAAATTCATGGTTACAGTTTGCGCACTGGATAAAAACTTATCCAGTATATGACTAGCTGACCTGGCAAACGTTGTCCTCTCTTAACTATGAATATTAAATTCGCATTGGTACTTTAGATTAGAAAATTAATAGGTCTTAAATTAAAAGGTCTTTAAGTTTTCTTAAATGTTCTAATGTTACTCGCAACTTTCTTAATTTTTTCTTTCATAAGAACCTTCTCCTGACAATAACAAAAAAGGAATTAGCAAATTTGTCCAGCCGTTTACGTGTGATGCCGTGACCAATGGAAACAGGGATTTTGATTCAGTCCAACCGGATGTAGCAACTGCCTGTCTGACCTTCACAACCCAGCTACTGGGTTATACGATACCCTTTTGTACGGGAAGACTGATTGTCTTGTCAGACTTTCGGGCGGCTGACGACCCGTATCGACTGTCAAAGTTTCACGAATTACAGCTGGTACCAACGGCTTAAGGTGCTTTTCCGAGGCACGGAGGGTCTTGGTATGTAAAGATGGTCACCATCCACGGACCAATCGCGGCAAGCGTAGCTTAACCTAACCGATCGACCCGTGCGGCTGTTATTACTTATACTTAGCCACAAGCCCTAGCAGTAGCCACAGCTACTGTAAATGTTACCCCTAAATTATCTTGCTAGTTTAACTCCTGACTAAGAAGCTTAACAATTTAGTTCATTCCTATTCCTCAGTCGACAGAAATACCGGTTCCAAGGGCATTGGTGCGAGAGGAGATAGCGTCGCGGAAATTCTAAAGCACCATTGTATCTCCCCATGGCTATTTTCTACAGCCATGTACAATTAGATTGCATAAGTAGATTATACGACCTGTTTGTTTGTCATAAATAAAGCCAAACCAAATCAAAAGCTTAATTGTTTTCGAGAACCTACGAGCGGACAGATACCTACCTACCCTCGTAGGTATTCGGCTATATCAATTTTCGCGCTGGATCAATTCAGTAGCCAGAGTGATATGCCTATCGAATGGCATTCAATCTGAATTGTTCTCAATCCGGAGTGCGCCGCGTCTTTCAATTTGAATCGCATTGGAAACTCGTCGTCACTTGTACCTACTGTTTAAATTGAATAGGGATTTGAATCTAATGATTTTATATCTGAAATCAATCTTACATTGACAGGATTAAATTTAAGGGGGGAGTATTTTTGCTCGAACTCCGCTAAGGAACAAAGGAAAGCTAAACCTTAAACCTGGCGATTTTTTCCAATATCTACGATATTGTTCCCATTGTATCCTTGCCCTTTTGTTATTTAAAAACAATGGATTGTGTGTTTAATGAATACAGGCTTCTCAAAATATTATCAAGTTGGCTTGGTTAGGAACTTCCCGACAGCAAAAACGACAAACGTTGCCAGATTCGGCCAAAATGTAGACCGTATATTTTGGCTGAACCTGACAACTTTTTATGAGTGAAAATAATTTACTGATCAATACACACACAACTATAAACAACAAAATTGTATCTGTAGGTACACACTCTACCTACTTGTTCATTCATCCATAAATAAAAACAGTATGAGCTTTGAGCAATTTGACAATTAACTCGACACGGGTCCTAAAAGGTGCCTGAAAACCTAAAATTTTCAATGAAATATTTATTTCACTTATCCAACCTTTAAATAAATAACAACAGAACGTTAATGGATAAAACCACAAAAGAGTGTTTGCGTCTGCTGCACGTAAAAACGACGACTAATTGCTACGTCGGTACATTGATCATTAAATGTCATCATGCAGCTATTCATAAGTAGGTAGGTAGCACCTATAATATAACATCTAAATGTTAATCGTCCAACACATCCGATCAGAAATCTCTCCTTTTCGGAAAAGATAACGAACATGGATAAATCAGGACGTGCCAACAAGTTCCTTGATGAAGGTTTGATATAGGTTTCTTCAATAATAATGGTTTTGCAGCGAGATTTATAGATTCAGGAAGTTTGTTAAGCCATGCGTACTTCGATAGCCCTAAATAGAATTACGGCTTAACTGCATTGCACCTATAGGTACTGATGAACAGGAACGCATTGATTCGACCTACAAAATCGTAAATCCGCTTTAGGCCCGCCTCTGAATAGCAACCAAATCATTGTGAAGGTACCTAATCGTTATCATAGACAATAGACGTGTGAATTGTATAGATAGGTAGGTACCTTCTGTCGTTAAGTTACGCTAATCGATCAGTAGGTATCTTTATCTTTACAGAAACCCTATTACTATCCTTAAGCACTAAAGATAACAGCTGATATAGAATCACTATACGTAGTTTCAGCTCAAAATAAAATACTCTAAGAATTGATAAAAAATTTCGCTTTCTTAAGTTCCTTAAATTCAAATCATAACAAACGTGTCACCGCATTACATAGGTCAATAACTTTCCACGTTACTTGCCAATACCACGATAAATCTCTTCCGAGTGATGTTTTTATTTCAATTAGAAAAGTTCGGTTTCTGGTATCAATGTATGTATTAAAAATTCTCATAACTTCCGAACATGTAGAGATAGGATTAAAAAACCGCTCCAATATCGATTGATATCATCCAAAGAAGCCGTGCCCTTGCTATGTATATACCCGTTCCGTTACACGTTGTATCAAGCCTATAATTGAAACGAATGAAAAAACTTTCTCTTTTTCTCGTGATAATCGTGGTACTCTGCCCTAATTTTGAACGGATAGTTTGCGTGGTGGTCCCTTGAAAGTTGTACTTAGTTACTAAGGTGCTTGCTATAAGTTGTAGTGTGTATCAATAATGTTATAAAACTTCCTTCACTGTTGTTGACATAGCAAGTAGTGGTATACGGTGTTGGGTATGTACCATTATATACCAAAAAGCGAAAATAAAATCGTTTTTACAAAAAAAAACTCCAAAAAAAATACTTCAAAGTGAAAAATAACTTTAATTTCAGAAGTCGGTGGCAAAAACTACTATACACGTCTAAAAATACATGTGTTACAACTTCAGCCACAATCAGTAGATAACATTTGAACTCAATTAACTAAAAGGATATTCCGAAAACTAAACAGTGATATTTCTCCTTAAGAAATGAAGATACTTAATATTTAACAGGTGTGAGTTAAATCATTCCGCATACACCAGAAAAATCTGTTTCATTCTGTTGATTGCAGCACACGCCTGACACACACGGCACACATCGTTACGTTCAGCGCGCATAATGCTGCGAACTTTATGGCAGGCGCTTGGACGTATGTTTGTCAAGTTGAAAAATGTGCGACTTACGTGCTTATCCCTCGTGATAAAACCACTAGGGAGACACGAAAAAATTTATGAAACGTACCGACCGTGGTCCTTGTGAAATATTGATAAAAATTGGTTGGAGACCGTACTCCATCTTTCTTTTCTTTTGAACAATTTATTTTTCTTTCCAACCCAGCCATCATTATTTTTCTAAGATGAAGTTTGGAGTATCTACGCATATTTTATGTTTGTAAATCATTAATTAGCTACAATTAGATCACCAAAACTATCTCATACCAACATGGGCAACATCATGTGTGGATGTTTTTAACCGACTTCAAAAGAAAGGAGGTTAACAATTTGACATGTTTATATTTTTTTTTTTAGACGTATTTGGAAAATTCTTATTTTGTTCGAAAGGGGTTTATTCCGAAATGGTCCCATTTAAGTTTCATACAGATCTGATGATGCGTTTCAGAGACAGACAACGGAACTCTTCAACAAATCAACCGCGATTGCTGCTATGGTATAAATATTTTGACCCAAGGAAGATGACATTTCGAATACATATCCAAAGTTACCGACTTCCCAAATTAAAGTAATTTTTCACTTTGTAGTGTTGTTTCGAAAGTCGGTTGTTTTTTTTAAAGTTTTATTTGTCTGGTCTAGATGAAATACACATGTTTAAAAACCTATAATTATATTTTGCAAATATATTTGAATCTAGTCGAATCTTTATTTTATTAACTTCACACCTACGCCACCACTGCGCATACGCGGACTACGCGGACTTAACGGCGGGTGGTCCGCCCCGAGCAAACAGCGCCCCTTTATAGCCTCTAGAAGTACCTACTTTTTAATAGAATCCTACTTCCTACTAATACTATAAATATGAACGTTTGTATGTATGGATATTTAAATGTTTGGATGTTTGTTACTCAATCACGCAAAACGGCTAAACGAATTTGGATGAAATTTGGCACATAGATAGTTTGTAACCTGGAATAACACATAGGATACTTTTTATCCCGATAGTACGTTCCCGTGGGATAATTTTCGACCTCCATGCGGGCGAAGCCGCTGGCATAAGCGGCTAATAGCATAGCATAACTTTAGCTAGTTGTAGTGTACCTACATCTGTGAATATAATTCAAATAAAGAAAGTGAAGAACCTACTACGTTAGTACATAAAAAAATTAAAAGACAGAATTTGCACCCACAAAAGTCTCAAGAGATCCAAGAGCAACAAGTAAGAAGAATTGAAACGTAACTACGTTTAAGCGCTATTGAACAGCAATAGGAAGTTATGGAAGTTCTGTCAGTAACGTACCGATTTGTAACTAAAAGAAATAAATAAGAAACGAAAACTTCGTAAAGCTCGTACTTCCCATAAATCTTATTATTTTAGTTCAGCTCCGTTTCTTTTTCGTTTCGTTTAACATCTATCTTGTAACTTATGGTATCTTATAAACTGGTTGTGAAGAAGTCTGATTTATCTTTGTAAAATCTTTACGACACACAGGTAAATGATCTCTACGACCTAAAAGGTTCCAACTACCTACCTAGAAACGTAAAATCGTCTCTGCTTTTAAATCTAAACCAACTAGATCATATACATGATATGTATACCTACATATCGAATTATTATTTAGACCTTCCCTGCTCGTGGTAGCAGACATGATATCACAAAAGCCTTACAGAAACCAGCCATGTTCGAGACACAAGCAGACGCTTTCACAACCATTTTTCCTCGTTGACAATGAAAATAGCCTGAAAAGAGCTCTGGTTTAATCGCTCGATTCTAGTCACGTCTAGTAATAACGATTGGATTTAAAGAAATTAGTCCGTGTACGTACTTAATTAGGGGATAATTGTCCCTTAGCAGCGCTTTTGGTTTCAGATTCGAATCGAAAATAAAATAGCTTGATGGTAACAAAGCTAATGGTTGATTTTCAAATTTTTTAAAGATATAGATGTACAAAAGGCTTGTGGATAAGTAATAGCAGCCGCACGGGTCAACCTATCAGGTTAAGCTACCGTTGCCGCGGTTGTACCGTGGATGGGTGACCATTTTTAAATACCAAGACCCCTCCGTGGCTCGCAAAGCACGTAAAGCGTTGGTCCCGGTTATCAGCAGCCCGAAATCCTGACAACCAGGTTATCGTGTTACCCAGTGACTGGGTTGTGGATGTCAGTTAGGCAGTCACTCCATGTAAAATACTGGTACTCAGCTGGAACCGGTTAGACTGGAAGCCGACCTCCGACATAATTGGTAAAAGGCTAGGCACATGATGAGATGTACAGGAATCTGTTAGCTCGTAGCCAAAATCGTAAGCAACGCCGCCATCTTGTTTTTTTTCCACTTTTCACAAAACAATTGCACAAGAATAGAATAGAATAGAATAGAAAGCATTTATTCGACACAGACACAACACAACAGCAACAAACACATAAAAAAATAACAATAAACATGACAATAAAATTGCAGTAAAAAAGTGCTGAGCGTGCCCATACCGAAAGGGTTGCCATCTCAGCACAAATGTTTACCAACAGCGTCCGAACCACGTTATTCGAGTGCCAAAATATCCTTGTAGCAATTTGTCAGGGCTCCGTTCTGCGTTACCGAAGAAGGACCACTGATTCCGCTCAGTGGACCATAGAACACGTTGATCCTTTAAAAGGTCTCCACCGACCTGATTCTCGATCTCTTGTTTCACAAGCTTTAAATTATTTTTAACCTACTTTTAGGGTTTTATTTTCTACCAGATTTTGCCAGCGGCTTCACCCGCGTGGAGATCGGAAATTATCCCACGGAAAAGTACCTACTACCGGGATAAGTAGAACTTATGTGTTAACCCAGGTTATAAACTATCTGTGTGCCAAATTTCATCCAAATCCGTTCTGCCGTTTTTGCGTTATGGAGTAACAAACATCCAAACTTTCACATTTTTAATATTAGTAGGATAGTAGGAAGTAGGATATTAGGATCCTACTAGGATATAGAAATTTCTGCGATCGAACTTAGATACCACGAGCATCGATTTGTCGACGGAAGAACAGACATGACTATTAACTAAATGACATACAATAGAAGAAGAAAGCTATGTTTTTTCTATTAATTATCACAGTTATGCGTTCTAAACGAATCATGATTTTGTAGATATTCGTATATAGGTACTTTGAAGCCGTCGAGTTTCTACTCGACGGCTTCAAAGTTTTTTGTCAGGGTGATTTTGAAATATTCTTCTGAAATAGTCTACATTTATAAGGACTTAGACAAAGATCGTTAGTACGACAAAATTACAGATTGTAGAAGGATATCTACGGTGTGATGTCAAAAATGGAGAAACGAAATGTCACTTTGTATTGAAAAAGGACTGTCTATTCTTCGTAGCAATAGAAAGCGTCATGCTAAGCCTGCTGATCTACATATAGATAGGTACTACTTATTCCATGGCGTAAAATATACTGTAACAACTTCAAAATGAATGTGGTCATGTTATATGTTAAACAGTTTCCGAAGTACCTATTGCTATTCTCTTTCGATTATTTTTGTTTCCTATTCTTCGGTTTAGTTTTGCTTAGCAGCGACTTCTGAAACTTTTAGAAATGTTTTTAAGTTCGGTTTTTTCCATTGATTTATGAACCTTATTTATGTATTTTACGTGTAAATACGAGCATAATTTACTAAGATTTTCTTGACTCATAAGACCAGAGGTACCTCTGTGTAATATAGTGGCTTGCCCCTTAGCGTTGGCACTAATAGTTACTTAGTTTGCCTCTCTAGGGATCATAATGCGATGTTATTTATGTGTGTAATTATGCATAGGCGTGCATACCTAACGGCTTGGTAACTTAATGCCTCACAAGCTCCGAAATAGCTCTCGGCCTCACTATTAATTACGTTCTACATAAAATTACCGGGATCAGGAATAGTTTCGTCGGTAAAACATTAATCATCATAATTTTTCATTCATCGTTTCAGCCGAAGGACGTCCACTTCTGGACTTATGACACTGCTGGTAATACCTTAAAATAACAGATTATTCATCGATGACTTCTCCCAATCAATTAGCTAAATATAAAATGAGGTATTATTGCATACCGTCTCCAAATTAACTTGTACCTGTAAAGATAAGGTAAGATTGCCCATTCATTTTAATAAGAAAATATTTATGATTTAGAATAAATTTCTCAGGCTATGGGTAGTATTACCAAAAACCTTTTAATGATTTGTATGGCTTTCAAATAAGGGTTATAATTCCGCTTAAAATCATGGTGGGTAATGTTGGCTAAAAGTCCAGATAACTTTGACCGCCTTGAAAATTGTTTGTATAATCAAGAAAGCGATGACAAATGTTAAATTTTAGTAAACCAATGCATGCATTTGATCTTAGTATTGCCACAGATAAAAAATACGTCCCGGGTTGCATACAAAAATCTTGAAATATCTGGTTTTGTTTGATAAATGTGGGCAATGTTGGCGTGTTTCACCGGTATCTATTAATTTACTGTTACAATCCAAAATGTTTTCCACAATCGTTATACACATCTCTATATAAATTTGCTTTTTGGGCCAGATTGACATGGCTCAGGGCCATTTACCACAGTGACACTTCTTATAAACATAGGTAATACGTATAAAATTCCAGACATACACACTTAATACATATGTAGAATAAACTCTGCTTACGGGTATTCATAATAGATAACTTTTACACATGAATACGAAATAAAATAATAGGAGCCTTCCAACGCACAGCGTCTTTGAAAAAAAGGTAGGCATTTCCCAAGATATTTACTTTTGAAGTAATAACCTAAAGAAAAATTACGCAGTATGAAATATAATTTTGATAAGTAGAAGTCTTAGAACCAACGATACGTTTTTTTATGTTTTATTATTCTAATTTCATTTTACCTTTAGAATTCAGGAGCTTAGCGGCTGTAGCTGTCTCTAAACAGGCTGGTGACAGGTGTATTGTTGTACAACAATTTTTCGCGGGCAACCTATTGCTCTTTGTCATCTCCTGGGCATAATTCTTAAGCCCGACCTGCTACTGACAGTTTCCAAGCAGAAAATAAACACTTTTGTCGACCTGGGAATCCCTGCCTTGCTCTACGTTGACACAATAACAAAAATAACTTCCAATTATCACAATTATTTTAATAATTGATGACATAAATTATCTACAGACAGTAGAATTGTGAATTACTAATTACTACGTTATACAACCGTTCAATATTATGAGTATCAACTCAAACACCACATCACAGAATAAGAAAAAGATTTGACAATTGAATACGTCTCGAAAGCTTTAAAGAAAATGACAGTATAAGTACCGCCATACGTTCAAAGCAAAGCAGATGCAAATGACTGAAAAACTTCTTCAGAAACTTCCTTACTTTCAATAAAGACAAATGGTAGGAAGTAGCGATGTGCCGAGTACGTCTTGACTCGAGTCAGACTCGATTCCTGCTTTGGACTCGCCTACTCGAATACCAATTTATTTTGATTCAAGTACGCCGGATTCGATTCCGGTACTCGAGTCAGGAAGAACCGATTTTGTACTCGCTGACTCGATGCTATTATGCGAGTCCAACTGACTAGTATTCGAGTTAGGTTGACTCGCTCGTACTCGATTACTCGATCTCTGTTTACTGAAGCAATGAAAGATGCCTAATAATATAAGTTTGAACCTGCAACTTTTTTTTACTAGTAGTGAAGTCATTTTATTGTAATTAACTTTATTACAACATGGCGCCGAAGAAAGCCTCAGGTGTATGGACTGGACTTGAATTTCCAGACTATAGTTCTGGACTCGTTTTTCTAGACTCGAGTCCTGGAATCGAGTCAACATAGGAATACCAAACATAGAACTCGAGTACTGGGCTCGAATCGCTGAATCGAGTCATGATTCTAATACTGTATAAAGCGACTCGAGTCGACTCGATCCACCAAAACAGCGACTAGGCACATCACTAGTAGGAAGTGCTACAGCGAGCTAATATGGCGAATTCTTTCGAGTTCGTGAAGAAAATTATCGACGCCCGTTTTTCATTACTCACTGCTTACGTGAAGAAGTATTCTTCTTTTTGACGTTTGTTCGTGAATAATTACTGAAATATACCTACGTACGTGGAGCATAACTGTGATAGAGTCGGAGCAAATCCCGAGTGGCATACTGATGGCTTTCGCTAGAGTAAGCACAAAAGACACAGTTCGAGAAAAATGGCCATGCTCACTAAATATACCTACACTGTAGAAATAGTTGGTAAGTAACCGAAGTGAATTTATTACTAGTTTAAGGGTTTAAAGTGTCGCACCGGTCTGAAATATAGACATCGATTACATCTATCCTAATAATATATCTATGTCTAAACTAATAATAAATGTGAAGAGTTGGTTTGTTTTTTGTTTGTTTGAACGCGCCAATATCTTAGAAGTGCCAATTTTAGCATTTAATAGTCTAACTCTTGAGGATGGTTATTTAAAATCACGCTAAGATCTTCAGGACCCGAGCAATAACAAAAAAAAATGGAAAGAACGCTGAGTGAAAACGAAGCAAAAGCGCGGATAGGCCATGCGATGCGACAGGGTGGTCAGGGTAGCAACACATTTCACGCGGATGAAGTCGAGGGCAGAAGCTACCAGCGGCGAGGTGCCAATTTTTCTAAGAGGGAAGCCGAATCGAAGTTGTCTTTAACTAACTGACTTATCAATAAAGAATTCTTCCTATCATTCTAAAATTAATATAGGAATGTAAAGAATTAAATACAATAAAATTTAACAGCTGAAAACCAAAAAAATCATACAACAGAATGAATTTTTTGTTGTCGATTATGACGTTTTGGTGCAGGGTTATATTAGAACATTTTTTTTCGTTGTAATACAAATATTTCGTTGTAATAAAAAATAACCGTTAGTTGTTGTTTGAATGTTATGGTGAATAGAATACCTGTAATATTCAATTCATAATTTCTGACAATAGTAGTTGACGTGCCATTTTTTTTTATAGCAATAGAGTTGCCGATGCGAATCCACGATGGGAAGCCGGTAGGAATAGTGTTTTATGGTGCTTTCGCTACTGGAAGCTAGTATACAGGGTGTCCCGTAAATAATGGATCAAACGTAACGGGTAGGTAGCTTACCTCATTTCCAACAACTAATTTGAACAGTAAAAAAACCGATAAGGTAACCAAGATATATTTTTTTTCGATTTTTACTATTTTCTGTACCAGCATTCAGTGTTTTTAATGCTGTTGCTGCAAATGGTATCATATTTAGGTGTGATTTTTGTCAAACATTTCTGAATAGTTCACTAATGTTATAAGATACCATTTTTTTAAATAACATTTTATTTGCCTTAGAAAAAAAATCTTGAATTGAAAAGTTTTGTTTTTACGATGAAAAGACCAGAATTGGAAAAATTCTCCTGTAAAAAAATGTATGACACCAAAGTGTAGCATTATTTTAAAAACTTGTAAAATTACTAAGGTTTGCAAATTGGTATAAAACTTACGTCTAGTCCTTGCGGTTACAAAGATATTGCTATGAATGTGATGAAGAAGACAGAACAGAAATTAAAATGGTACAATCTAACTTTTCTTTCTCGTAATGGCTTATGCTTGTAATCTAAGCATGTGGTTAAGCGTGTAGCGTAATTCCGAGCCGATGACGTCATCTGTTCGGAATTTGGGACCGCTACCTGCGGAGTTGCACCTCACTCAGTGTGAAAGGGATAGATAGCGCCGCTTTTGTATTTTTGGTAAATCGGTGTCTTTGTGCAGGTATTTTTTTTCCTTCACCCTTCACTCATACAGGGCTTCATTGTTGCATGATTTTATTTGTTTAGTTGACACGAATCTCTCTTCGAGTTGATACGTACGTCAGACTACTTTCGCTCCCGCTGTGCCTAACTGTTGTGTTCCTTAAAATTAAACTTGTGCTGTGTATTTAGACTTTGCTTTGCCTAACGATTTAGAACTGTTTGTGTTTTGGACGAATGACTTGGCAATCCTACAGACTTCGAAAACAATCGTGTGTGTGTGGTTGTACGTGTGTGCAGTAGTACGATGCCTCGTTACGAGTACACGCCACGGGAGTATGCCGAAATGCATTTTATCTACGGAGAAGCAAGAGGTAATGCCAGGGCGGCCGCAAGATTGTATCGTGAAAGATACCCGAACCGGGATCGACATCCCGACTATCGCGTATTCATTAGAGTGCATAACGCGCTTCTTGAGGGAAGAATTCTTGGCACCGGAGTTGGGGGTGCCAGTGAAGGGCGACCGTCACAAGTCAATGACGAAATTATTATTCGAGAAATCGAGGAAGATTCGTCGGTCTCAATTCGCGTCATAGCGCAACGCACAGGTATTCCAAGATCGACGGTACATCGAATTCTAAAAAGGCACCGGTTGCACTCATATCACGTGCAACGTGTTCAAACGCTGACGTCACGTGATTACCCGCAAAGAGTAGCATTTTGCCAAAGGATGCTTAGAATGATACGGGCGGACCCACAGTTTTTTAATAAAATTTTATGGAGTGACGAGTCTTCATGCCGGCGAGATGGATATCTCAATTTGCATAATTTGCACAGTTGGCAGCTGGTAAACCCACATTTGATGCGAGAGGACAGGAGCCAACATCAATTTAAAATAAATTTATAGGCAGGAATAATAAATGGGCAAATAATAGGGCCCTTTGAACTACCAGCAACTCTAAACGCTGAATACTATCTGCATTTTTTAAGGAATGAGTTGCCAACGTTATTAGAAAATATTCCAGAAGACGTGCGGCAAGCAATGTGGTTACAAAATGATGGTTGCCCCGCTCACTATGCGACGGCAGTAAGGGCGCAACTCAATGAAACTTACCCTGACAGATGGATCGGCCGATTAGGACCAATTTTGTGGCCTCCGCGATCTCCGGATTTAAATCCCTTAGATTTTTTTTATTGGGGATGTTTAAAAGACAAAGTTTACAAACAACGAATAACGTCGGAAGAAGAATTACGTCAGCGCATCCAATCTGCTGTATCAGAAATAAACAACAGCCATTTTGTCCGTCGGATAAGAGCTTCCTTTATTAGGAGGTGCAGACTTTGCATTCTCGTAGGGGGACGTCAGTTTGAACATTTACTGTAAAAACAAAATAAACGATTTATTTGTATTTTTTTTTAATTTAACTTCCTAATTTTTTTCATACGCTGAGATACCTAAACATTTTTAAGAAAATAGTTGAATTGTGCACACTTTTTCAAATTTTATTTTATTTCATAATTTTGCACCTCTGTCAGATTCATAGCAATATCTTTGTAACGAGCAAGACTAGGCGTAAGTTTTATACCAATTTGCAAACCTTAGTAATTTTACAAGTTTTTAAAATAATGGTACACTTTGGTGTCATACATTTTTTTTACAGGAGAATTTTTCCAATTCTGGTATTTTCATCGTAAAAACAAAACTTTTCAATTCAAGATTTTTTTTCTAAGGCAAATAAAATGTTATTTAAAAAAATGGTATCTTATAACATTAGTAAACTATTCAGAAATGTTTGACAAAAATCACACCTAAATATGATACCATTTGCAGCAACAGCATTAAAAACACTGAATGCTGGTACAGAAAATAGTAAAAATCGAAAAAAAAAAAGAAAATCTTGGTTACCTTATCGGTTTTTTTTTACTGTTCAAATTAGTTGTTGGAAATGAGGTAAGCTACCTACCCGTTACGTTTGATCCATTATTTACGGGACACCCTGTATAATAAATGTTAATATCAATTACCTGTGTACCTCCTACTCTACGTAAATAAATAAAATAAAATAGCCTTTTATTTCTTGCTGTTTCAATTAAAAATATAAATATTATAATATAAATAAATAAAAATAAAAATCTTTTATTTCAGACCCATAAAATCCATTTGGTTAGTATACAAACGACTTAGAAACTAGTGTTAGTACTTACATCTACTGGAGAATTAACAAAAACTTTATTTATTTATTACTACGCCAGAGTTACATGTAGGCGGATCCAATGTCCCAGTATGGGGCTGTCCCATCTATCCGCTATAGCATTCAGGATGCTGTTGGGGCTGGCGCGTACCCTGCGCATGATGGAGGCGCATCGCTTGCGCATGATGGCATGAAAGCCATCTATTCCCGCCTCAGCAAACATGCCGGAAGCACTGCAGTAGAGTGGCAACCCCATCAACACTGCATGCATTGCACAATATTGCATGCAATTCATGCAATATTTAATGCATGTAATTATACATTTCAATTCATATTATAAAAATTGTTTTCATTTTTCTTTACAATGCCTATCTTATAATTATCACAATAAAAAAATAATTTAACGATTATTTTACTATTATTCAAGATTAAGATTATTTAATTGATTGATATATTTAATTATTATAAATATTTTAAACGATTACATCAAAGTTTAAATAGCAAGCTTACTCTACGTAATCATCATTTAACTAACTTTGGCTAAGAAGGAACTGTAACGTATACTCCTTATTGAGCTGGGATACAACTTTCTTTATAAGTAGTCATCAAATTATAGTTCTGGGTGTATAACTTTCAAACAAGACTTCTGGCAGTAAATGTAATTCCAGTAGCAAAAATTGCTCACATACAGCGAAAATGGAACATTTTGTTAAAGTACATTTGGTGCTAGAAAGATAATATCATTTTCGGAGAAGTGCCTAGCCCTGGGGCTGAGTGAAGAGGGGAAATACAGGGTTAGCGAGTGGCTGCTCCAGCCCCCAGCCATCCACCAACGAACAGCCATTCTGTAAGCGTTTATATCTGCAGCAGTACCAAATGAAAAATAATATTATCATTTGAAACCGTCCAATAAGTTAAGGAAATCGATTTTCAAAAATGTAGGACGCGATATAATGCAATTGAACGAAGTTCCATTTTCACTGAAAGCAACATTGGAGTAATACAAGGCGTCACTGACCTACTGAAAACCATTAAATAAAAGCATTTATTGTTTTCTTATTCCTTCATTATTTTACATAATGATTCCTGTATAAAATAGTATTCACTTGTTTAAAGTAAACATGGAGGTTCCTACTCGCGTGCTATCATACGATTAATTCAACACATACTTTTTTATGCATGACACGTAATAATTAAGTACGGTAAAGTCCCTACCACAGTGTATACGGTAGGTACTTTCTTAGGTATTTGTATTTAATTGATACCTACTTATTTATAAGCTGTTGTTAAACTTTGTACAAAAGTAATAAATAATTAATGTGATCATCAATTGTTTTGAAGAGCTTATGGCTGAAAGATAACAACCACTAGAGGTGATTGCAGGTTAAGGGACGCTTTCTGCGGTCGCGTCGTGGATGGGCCCGGCGTCGACCCCGCTGTACCTTGGAAAGTGCGTGGTCCCGTAGATCCTGTCATTTGTAGATCTTTGACAGTTGTAACGGGTAGTTAGAAGCCCAAAAGTCAGACAACCAGTGTTACAAAGGGGTATAATATTACCCAGTAACTGGGTTGTGAAGGTCAGATAAGCAGTCGCTCCATGTAAAATACTGGTATTCAGCTGCATCTTGAATCTTAGGCTGATCGATTTATTATTAATTGTTTTGGCTCGAAGATATGACTTCGGTAGATTTAGCAATTACTTAAGAAAATTTACAGCCATAATTCTTTTCAAATATCGCTCGTTGATGTAAATTAATCCTTAGGTTTGTTTGGCCAAAGCCTCCTTGCGAGTGTTTTGAATTCAGAAACCAATCAGTTGCAGAAAACCCATATACTTAGGTATCACGTTAAAATACTTTACATTCAGTGTATAGTGCATTAACCAGCTACATACTTAATCGTTACGTACATACTTAAATCAATAGCCACCTTTCTTCATTGATTACCTACGCTCTCATATAAAAAATATGACTAGTAATTTAAGTATATTTACGTTAATCTAAGTATATTTACGTTATGTAAGTACCGATTTGCTGTAGGTAAATATTGAAATGTATATTTGCGTTAGAAGACACGAAAAAGACATCAATATCCTCAGGCTAATAACCAATTCTAGATACAGACATCATAGAAAATGTTTACCTCACAAGTACACATGACATCAAAATTGCAATAACCACTTTGAGCCAGCCGTTTGAAGATACAGAAAATAAACTTACGAATTGAGAGTCTTTTTGAAGTCGGTTAAGAAGCATCTTTAAATATATAATCAGGATTATAAGGAAAGAACATTAAAAAACAACCAACAGTCTTTCAGAAGTAAAGCGTCACGAGATTCGCGAATTTTAATGGGCGAATGATTCTTATTTCCTTTAGCTTATTACGGATTTCCGAAATTCCGCATCCACGTTCACATTCCCAACACCACTTTTTAAAGTGAAAAATGAAGTACAAGAATAAATATTCAACATTTGCCACACAGTAGCGCCGTAACTTTTTTGCTGGAGAGCTTTAGTCATGAAGCGTTAAATTTCCCTTTGTAGAATTAATTAATTTAATAGAAACGTAACGCAGATTCTGCCGTAACTTCTTGCATAATAACTTGACAGGTTAACGTTAAAAATTGCTGCTTTTTTAATCATTCTTTTGTATTTAAAAAAATCTAGGTTGGAGAGGTTTATATCTCTTATATCTAAGTGTTCTAAATTTAACAGTTACCTATAATTGGTAGACACGATAAAGGGTCAAAAGATGAGATTAAGTATGTGTATAAGGACAATAAAGGTTTAAAAGTTAAATTTATAACGTAAAGTTATCTTCTTCTTCGATATATTTACTCATCATTCTCGAGCCCTTGTCCCAATTTTATTTGTGATCGGTGCATCATATCGTTTTCTCCCATTCTTCTCCGTTTCCATTTTATTAGTCGTCATCTCGGGACTCAACCCCTTTCTATCCATATCAACTTTCACAGAGTCTTCTTTGGTCTCCCATACTCTTATAGCCATCGACATTCATACTCAAAACTTTCCGCACGACATTTTCCTCATTCCTCCGCATCACATGCGCATCTTATCTTCGGTAGATTTACTATGGAATCAGATCAAAATCATTTTTTTTTAATCTACTGGGAAATTGTTCCCAGTAGATTAAAAGAAATGATGATGAATGATGATGATGATGATGAATGATGATGAAAAATTATGGACGGGTTCTATCAATATAGAACCCGTCCGAATATTATTTTTAAATGTACTCTTAATTTCGAATGTCTTAAGAAAACAAATGAATACGAAAATCTTTAGAAATGTATTCGAGATTAATATTTAGAGTTAAGGGAAGTTAAGGTTAAGGGAAGCGTCAGGGTAGGCCGCATTCCCCTTAAATAAACAGTGCGCAAATCAAACTGAAAACAGTGTTTTTAGCAGATTTTGGACTAGTAAGCCCCATTACACAATGCAAGTTTTTTTGCCTGTGGCATACCATAAAATTGCTGCAACAAACAATTTGTATGGTCGAAACATTGTTCAGACTGTACAATTATATTTTCCCTTGATCATATGGTATGCCGCAGGGAAAATCAGGCTTTATTTGAGAGTGTGCGCGCCGTTATAGTTTTCATAGGGCGAAAATCTGTTAAGATAGCCGTGACTGAAGTTTGTACGCAGCCTTATATTGGAAGTGTTTCTAACACATAAAGTAGAAATTACCACCACCACCAACATCATCATCATCAGCCTACAGCAGTCCACTGCTGGACATAGGCCTCTCCAATTGCACGCCATTCAGCTCAATTCTCGGCAACCCTCATCCAGCTGCTACCAGCCACCCTGCGTAGATCGTCGCCCCACCAACCCTGAGGGCATCCTATCTTACTTTTATTGATTCGTAGTCTCCACTCAAGAACACGTCTACCCCAACCGTCATCGGTTCTACGGCTAGTATGGCCGGCTCATTGCCATTTCAGCTTACTTATTCGGTTAGACAACTTTCGTTCTCTGCCAGATCACCTCATTCCGGAATATATCCCTCAGACAAACTCCAAGCTTAGCTCGTTCCATAGATCACTGAGCGACCTTGAATTTATGGCCTTACCGTTGGCGTCCACGTTTCGGCTCCGTAGATCATAACAGACAGGACGCACTGATTGAAGACTTTAGTCTTTAGGCTCAGTGGAACACGTGACGAGAAGACTCGACGAAGTCTCAACGGTCGCGGAGTGCAGGGGCGTACCAATAGAAAATGGCGCCTAGGGCACGCATCACATTTGCGCCCCTTCGTTAATAATCATCTCGGTCTACACTGAACAAAGCTAGCTCGCGTAACCTTTCTTGACCAATTATAGCCTTCAATAACGAAGGTTGTAGGCGCACCACATATGCGTGTGATCAACGGCGGAAAGGCGCGGGGTGTCGGGGTACCGAAGCCGGACAAGATGACCGCTGCGCGCGCTCCACACCACTTAGCTCACAGACGCGCTCCACTACGGGCATTCCTTTGTAACATCTTCTAAACGTTATACATGTAAATTATGGTATTTCACCTATTTTAATACAGTCCACTTCTCTTTTATTACTAAGCCCAGTTGAGCCCATTCAATGGTCCTTCGAGCCGGATCTTCTAGTTCTTCAGATTTCTTAGTTATAGGTAAGAGTATGAAATGGTTTACTGATGTTTTTTTGTATTAAATAATTGGCGACATTTTGCGCCCCCTTTTATAGGCGCCCAGGGCTCTTGCCCGGCCTGCCCCACCCTAATTACGCCCCTGGCGGAGTGACGTGATTGTTGAACTTAACCTGGGTTTTGTCCAAGTGCGCCCGGAAACCAATGCGTACCTGCAGAAGAATCAACTAGGCCGTCCAGCATCTGCTGCAAGTCATGCAGTGATTCAGCCAGTATGATGATGTCATCTACAAATCTCAAGTGAGTGAGATTACCTTTTTAAGTGAAATGGATAAAAGCCTGACAGATATTTAAGATAATATATTATGATATCGACTCAAATCAATCTATTAGTCACTGCTCTTTCTTTGTGTAGATTTACGAGGAATGTGTGTGATTCATTTATTGTTTAAAAGTACCTGTACATTTTCTAGATAATTTGATTAAGTGCACAGTAAAAAATGTGTATAAAAATCTCACTAAGTTGAAAATAATGGTATATCAAGAATGTATAGACAGTATCAAATTAAAAATAGTTTTGCCAGTAGATTTTGAACTATTAAGTCCTATTTACACGATGCAAGTGTTTCGCTAAAACTGAAGCAACAAACAACTTGTGTCATGTAAAAATTGTTTAGACAGAATAATTTTTATTTTCGCATCGTAATTTATGGTATACCGCAGGCAACTAAGTATCACCACAATCAGGCTTTATTTATGAGTGTGCAGCCCGTTATAGTTTTCAAAGGGCGATAATCTGGCTAAGATAGCGGTGAATCAGGTTTGCACTCAGCCTTATGCAGATGTTTCTTTTAACTTATTTTATTACATAATCTCTTGATTATGAAAATGTAAAATGCCAGACAGATATTTAAGATAAGACGTTATGTTATCGACTGAAATCAATGTATTAGTCACTGTTCTTACATTGTGGAGATTTACGAGGAGTGTGTGTGATTCATCTATTGTTTAAGTGTACTTGTCCATGTTCTAGATACTTATATAGTTGGATTAAGTACACAGAAAGTGTAAAAAATCTCACTAAATTGAAAATAATGCTAAATCAAAAATGTATTTAAGAAAACTCGCCAAAAATTCGACTGCACTCAATTGTGGCGAAAATCCGCAAAGGTTTATTTCACAATTTTCATAACGTACGTTTCGGCACATGAGTAATGGGGTCCACCCAAATGTAATAATGCCTTATTTGTTAAAAATTAATCGAATATCATATTTGAAAAAACAATCGTTTTTGTTTCATAATAAAAGTCACTGCTAGATTTTCTTGTAAAAGTTACTCCTTATTTAATAGACTATATTCAGTGACATAGGTCGCATTAGTGGTGACATTTGGACCAAGCCCCATGCATTATTGCCTTATGTCCTTTGGATATTACAATTTTCGCCCATAATCAGCGTATAGTGTTCCCAATGCTGGGACACAGGCCTCCTCTTTGTGAGAGGGAGTGGACCGATATCTACCACGCAGGCCCAGTACGGGTTGGTAGAAGTATATCTTCGAATTTTTGGTTCTAGGACATGCCGATTTCCTCAAGATGTTTTCCTTCACCGTTTTGAGAATAGTAGTGATGAAATGATTTACACAAAGTGCCCTCCTGGGTTCGAACCCATGACCTACAACGGCTACAACTCGTAAGTTATGGCCAATACCACTGAATAGAATAGCTTTTTATTTGCACAGAAAGTAGGTACATGTTACAGTCTTTCATTGACTTGAATGTGCCCTGGCAACTGAGAATTTGTCATGCTCACTCAAATGTCTCGCTGGTGGTGGCGTGTGTGTTGGATCATTAAGTTCCCTTCAAAATGGTTGAGCTGATGGTGCTAATCCATACGTCATGTTCGTGAACGGGAGCCGCCAGTAGGGACCGGTCATCTCTTAGCTGCCACTATTTTAATTTCTAAATTGTCATTTGATTTTTGTTTTTAATAACGGACGCTTTTAATGTGCTTTTTACATCGTTCTCACATTGATAATTTGAACATAAATGAATGTAACCAACTTTCTGTAACAAATTGTTAATAACAATTTCATGATTTAAAAAGAGTGTCCATGGAGTTTCTTGCCCGTTCTTCTCCATAGGTATCTACTACGCTCTGGAATGGGCAACTAGCTTCATCTTTCCGACTCTTTGACAATTCAAAACTGCCTGTAATTGGTTTATTTGAAATAAATGCTTTGAGTTTTTTTGAGTTTTTTGATGTTTAGTTTAAAATTATCACTGGACCACCACTAGTCCACCCGCCACTGTATTATTTACCACGCTAGTGTAATTTTCAGGGCTTCAAATCAAAACGTCCAACATATTCACTGAAATAATAACTATTCTGTGCTGGAATCGAAGCTAGTTACAACTCGTAAGCCACTGCGCCAAAAACACGTCTCGATTGACAACAGAATGGATAAAGATAAAAAATATTGTGATTACCTATGCGACAAATATACACGGAGGTAATTATGAATATGTGTATTATTATTAGTAATATCAGTGTTAGTATCTATGTAAAACGTGACCAAAATGGACTAGCGTGTGAGCTGTTAAACCCTTTGACGTAATTGAGCCCGAATATAACTTTAAATTTAATCATTTTAGTGGGTAGCAATTTCAGCTTAAAAGCTTCGCATTGTTTGTCCCATTACGGCCATTTCATAAATACAAGTGAATATTTATTTATTTAAGTAGGAAGGCGTGGGCTACTTTAATGTACTCAAACATGTGTCGATTTAGTTTTATTATAATCCCAGCCCTACTAGAAGTTTTCATGAGTGGTTAGCAAGCGTGGGAGTCGTAACTCGTACACACGGCTACATATCAAGCTATACATTTCCAGTTTACGCTGATCTCGCACTGTACGGAAATCCTATACAATGCGAGATCAACTTATACGGGAAATGTATAGCTTGATGTGTAGCCGTGTGTACATGGAATCCGAAGTTCAGAAGCCAATCGCACAATCACGAAAAAAAAGGAAATTATTTTACTACAGGTATTATAGCTTCGTAAATATACCAACATAAATAACCACATTTTCATAAACCTGCATATCCATTTGTATGCAGGTAAGCTCATTAATGTTAAAAGAATAATTGTTCACACGTACACAGAGGATCATTATTACGTTTGCGTTCCGAGAGTAAAATAAGTAAATACAGAATGTAATGGAATCTGCGGTACACGTGTTTATTTCCATTGTTGCTTGTTTGAGTTGATGATGCAAAATTTAATAGGTTAGTTATTAATATTGTACGAAACGCTCCATTGTAACGACGAAACAGTACCTACGTACAAACAATACATTTGTCTACGGTGCATCAATTGAACAAACCTGTTAATATTCAAACGTCACTTTAGAAATTTATAAACTCATTGTCCTGAATTGCAATAAATAAAAAAACTTGATTGCAACCTGATTTAAATTTCATTCTTAGGACTACTTTCCTTCCGTCTAAAACGTTATATGGCCATATAAGTGCATGTAAAAGGAAACTAAAAGGGAAAATTAATAAAACGGTGAACGAGTTTAATCCTGTAATAGCACAGTACTTTGTAACACTTCGGAAAGAAAATACAATGTCGAAAGATGTCATTCAAATTCACGCGTGCGTGCTGCCATGTTTCCCACAATCGTATTTATATTTACGAAGTTTCTCAATGTATTAGCTTCAAACCAACGAGAAAAGTACTTAGCAGAATTCTTTTGTAATGATTTTACTACTAAATGCAACTATCGTAGAATGTTAGCAGAAGTCTGTGCAGCGATGCGACGTCGAGATTCAACAGCTGTTAGAAGCCACCTCAACAAAGCACTTGCTAAATATTCGATAGCAGATTAATGAGAATGGAGGTCGCTAGCCCAAAACAGATGTCAAGTGCTGTCAGTTGGCGGTACACAGAGTTAACTAGCTACCTGATAACGCGGCTGACAGTGCGGGCACATGAATAATACAGCAACACGCTAACTCCCTCGCTTTCTTATGACCCAAACACAAACATCTAAATTCTAAGACTTAAATCAGGATTAAAATTAACGCTTTTGTCTGTCACCTTAAAGTATTAAGGGCTACATTAAGTATTAAAGTACTTTGAAAATACGATGTTTTAAAAGCTTTAGTACGCAGGTAATATTTCGGTCCGCGTTGTCACAAGAATTAGTTAGAGGTGGCAGGAGCCTAATGGAACTTATGTACATAGAATTCAATAGTACCTTCCAACAAGAAAGTATCTAATTGCTGCCTATTCTATCTTTTTATAGAACGTGTTTCAAGCTCTTGTTGATTCGAAATACCCGTTTCAGTAAAATACGTAGCAGTCTACAAAGTTTGAGGTTTCAGCTGAATTATAAATGAGATGGATAATTATTTGTAGGACTTGTCCAAAGACCGACAAACCGACACGCCAGGTTCACATAAACACACAGGTATTTATATACCTGCTATACATGTATATATAAGCTGTTGACGATGAGAATTTTAGGCCGATAATAAAGATGTTGAAAGCAGTTTCTAGAGCTAACAAATGTCATCTAGAAACATTACAACTGAATCTAGATCAGTACATAGTTGCGACAGTACGTTATTGCGGATACTTAACAACGAGAGTTACCAATTTTCTAAAACATTCATTCCATGGCTATTTTCTTCTTCTCCAACCGTACCTTTTGTTTGGTTTACCGAACTGAACATGGAAACGCGGACAGTGCTCTACATTATGAAACAATTTAGAATCTTTTTGGGAACTTCGCTATATGAATTCAACATTTTAATTAGGAATATACTTAGTGCTTTGTAAAACTCTTGAGAATATACAGTAGATACGTAGTAGTATTAGAGATTGCAAGTATATATACTTACAATCTCAGATTTGTACACGTAAGGTAGGTCATCAAATCAATTTCAAAAATCAAAATCAAAATCAAAATATTTTATTTCACATAAACCTGCAAGGGCACTTATGAAACGTCAGAAGCTAGGTGCACGGTTCCAATTTGTCGCTTCCTATGGAGAAGAGCCGGCAAGAAACTCCACGGTTACTCTTTTAAAAATAATTGGGTTTTACAATGTTTTCAAATTACAGTGATAATAGGTATGGGAGGACAGTGCAGGCCTGTCAATAAGTACCAAGTACTTAGAGGAATGAAAATAAAGAATAGAAAATCGTCTATAAATCTAATCTGTAAGGCCTACAATGTTTTCCCATTCACAATATGTAAAAGAATCTACATTAGTAAGATCAACCTATTTAAACAAAGTGACATGATTTCCATGAGAATCACTAATAAATAGGTGCTATTTGAAGCGATGTATAATGTCAAAAATGACGAGAATATGTCAGAAAGTGTAAAAAATAAAAATATTAAAAATTAACATTGTAATTTGGAAGCAGTTAATAGACTCTCACAAAGTTATGCTGTTAATGAGGTACCAACCAGGGAAGCCACATGTGCAGAAGGAATTAATGCCAAACTTCCCTGTCTTCAACGTAGTCTTTTATCTTATAATATGCTTTTTTGATAAGGACACGTTTGATGTGAGTTTTAAACTTTCCATCGCTAAGTTCTGTAACCGACTTTGGCAACTTGTTATAGAAGCGGATACTGTTTATTAGAAATGACTTGCTAGTTTTAGTTAATCTAAATTTTGGAATCACGATTTCATCTTTACTACGTGTATTTAGATTATGGAAGTCGCATCTTTTTTTGAAAAGACCTAAGTTTTTGCGAACATACAAGATATTTTCTAGGATATAAAGAGAAGGCAGAGTTAGTATATCAATTTCATTGAATTTGTTTCTAAGAGACTCGCGAGGCCCCATTTTATAGATAGCGCGGATTGCCCTCTTTTGTAAAATGAAAACTGAATCTACGTCAGCTGCCGATCCCCACAGCAGAACGCCATAAGACATAATACTGTGAAAATAAGCAAAGTATACTAACCTAGCTGTGGCTACATCAGTCAACTGCCTTATTTTTCTTACTGCGTAAGCAGCTGAACTTAATCTACTTGAGAGAGCTCTAATGTGGGCACCCCATTGCAATTTTGAATCTAAAGTAATTCCTAGAAATACAGTTTCCGAAATAGCATCTAGTTTCTTGCCATCAAGTTTTAAATTTAGCCCTACTTGGGGTACATTTGGTAATGAGAACTTAAGACATTTAGTTTTGTTCGCATTGAGTAAAAGATTATTAGCCGCAAACCATTTCGAGAGAACAGCTAGACTATCGTTGACATGTAAGACATCCGTATCTTTTCTATCTATTCTAAAAATAAGAGAGGTGTCATCAGCGAATAAAATTATATCCGAGAAGTTTGCCATTAGGTAAGGAAGGTCATTAATATAAACTAGAAATAAAAAAGGGCCAAGAATTGAACCTTGAGGCACGCCCATCTTAACTAGAGACCCCGAGGACGTTGCCCCGTTAACATTTACTTTTTGCTGCCTGTTTGATAAATAGGAAAGTACAAGATCAGCAGCTCGTCCACGAATTCCGTAGTGGTGTAATTTACAGATGAGTGTGTTGTGGTCAACGCAGTCAAACGCTTTTGAGAGGTCACAGAAAATGCCAATTGCATCCTGGGACTTCTCCCAGGATTCCAAAATGTGACTGACGAGTTTTACTCCCGCGTCAGTCGTCGACCTACCTTTCGTGAAACCAAACTGTCGACTATGTAAAATCCCATTTGAGTTAAAATGTGACAACATCTGGTCTAGCATGACTTTTTCATAAATTTTGCTCATTGCTGGAAGCACAGATATAGGTCTATAATTTGAGGGATCACTCTTACTACCCGATTTAAAAACTGGTACTACTTTACTATGTTTCATTAAGTCAGGAAACGTACCGCTGTCTAAACATTGATTAAATATGCCTGTTAGGACAGGGGCAATTGTGTCAATGATACCTTCAAGAACCTTAACGGAAATCCCCCATAAGTCTTCAGTGTTTTTTAAATTAAGACTTTTGAATGCTGTTTTAATTGTGGCAATAGAAATGGGTTTGAATTCAAAATTTGGAATGTCCTTACTGATGTTTTCTTTAAGAAGAGATTCAGCTAATACAGATGATGAGGGTAGAGACTTCGTAACCTCTATTGGGATGTTGGTAAAGAAATTTTCTAGAGTCTCAGCAACTTTTAACTTATCTGAAATGGTTTCATTATCAATTTTTAGAGCTAACTCATTCTGATCTCGCTGTTGTGTGTTTCCAGTTTCTTTGTTAATTACCTGCCACACAGCTTTTATTTTATTTTTAGAAATATTAATTTTGTTACTTATTAATTTAGATTTAGCTTGAGCGCAGACTCTTTTGAATATCTTAGAATAGTTTCTCACATAATTATGAAGGGCCTGATCAGAAGTCAGTGATTTTTCGTGGTACAAATTATATAAGACATCTCTGCTTTTTCTAATGCCAGCTGTGGCCCATTCGCTAAATTTTGGTTTAGGAGTGATTGTAACTTTTTTTACAGGACATGCTTTATTGAATTCTTGGCATACTGTAGAAAAAAATGTGCTATAGTTTATATTGGGGTCTTGTGAATCAAAACTTGCTGTTGAGAGATTGCTAAGAACATTATTTTTAAACGTTTCCAATTTATTTTTAGTCAGAGGTCTCAATTCAATGGTTTTATCTAGGTGTAACTTTTTATCTACGTGAAACGATACAAGCTGACCAGTATGGTCTGACCTGACGCCACTAATTAAGGAAGAGTCCTTTATTTTACAATTAGTAAATACATTGTCTATGCATGAAGCGGTGGTTGCTGTTATTCTAGTCGCTTCATTAAATATACATTTTAAATTGAATGATTTAAACAATGAGATAAGCTTACATTTTTCTGGTGAATTAACTAATAGATCAATATTTAGGTCACCACACACGAAGACTAATTTATCATCTTTAAAAAGTTTACCTAATATTTCTTCCATTATGATCAAAAATGATGACAAGTTTGAGGCTGGTGGTCTATAAACAGATAAGAAAGTATGGCCCTCAACCTCTGCACATGCTACCTCACATAAGCGATCAACAGAGCAAGCAGTGATATCCTTTCTCTCCTTATATCTAAAACAACTATTGCATAATATCAAAGTACCACCCCCTATTGAAGACCTGTTGTACGCACTGGCAACTGAAAAATTATTTACATTAAACAACATTCTATCTGGTTTTAACCAAGTTTCACAAAAACATAGGATATCCATATGATATTTATCTATTAACATTTCCACGTCTAGGATTTTGCCAGGGAAGCGATTTATATTTTGGTGATACAGTAAAATATCCTTATTATGCTTCTCTGTTGTCGTGTCTAAAAGTTTAAAGAATTAATTACAGTATTATTAGAAGAACTAGATAATACTGTTTCGTCACTAAACCTAGTCTCAGTTAAATTATCAATAACTGCGTGTATATTGTAAGCTAACAAAGTAGCTAATACATGTCGACTTTTCTTGGGAAGAAACATATGTTCCCGAACTAGCACAAAATCTCTAACAAAATTGTTAGTATCAAAATACAATAAACGGTCACTATGACGACATGTCAAAATATGCATTAAATTATTTAGGCTAAAAATATAATCATTTTCTTCATAATTCAAATTTTTTGAATATGGCAAAGCACATAATATTATTTTACCTAATTTTAATTTTAGTAGGGTGTCAATACCGTTAACTATGTCCCTTTTAGTTAAACTCAGACTGTTTCCAATTAAAAGAACTACCGTTGTCTGCTCATCCAATTTTGTTTGTTTTATTTTATGAACAAGCTCATTAAAGTGCAGGTTATGGTAGCAACAATTAGTTATAGTGTGTTTTGAGCGGTTATTTAACAATGATCCAAAACCTGCTCCTAATCTATCAGAATATACCAAAACATTACTTTGAGTGGGATAGTTACTTTCCAGTGTATGAGGTAAGATGGGTGAAGTGGCAGAAACAACATGCTGTGACATGAGAGGTGGCGGAATGGGAGCACAACTACAGGTGAGATTGTTTGTCAGCGACTCATACCTCTCTGCATTGTACTTCACCAGGTCCACCAACTCACAGGCCTCCTGCAGACGGTCGCTTAACATTTGTTGACTGGACTCATACTTACAAGATATTTCTTTAAGTGCATATTCCCTGCTCAGTAATTCCTTTTGAAGGTTTTGTATGGGTTCAAGGCGAAAGCACCCAATTTGCCAACGTTCAAATTCGATTCGACGTCGGTTTCCTGCGCTAGTGGCTTTTTAGTTTCTAATTACCAATTTCGTAACCGGAGCGGTAATTAATTCTCCACCTATATGTAGCTTATGTCAACTTCATGCTGCACTCGTTTTCAACGTAGGTTCTCTGGCTGCCATCAGGTAAATGCCAGATAAAGATTGACCTATATTTGGATTTAGAGTTTTAAACTTTCTGCAAATGGAAAGCAGTCCCAACTGACTGAGTACACGTTTTCACGTGTGACTGAAAATACACTTTCGTGTTGTGATTCTTTTGCATTTTACACAGTGCACATAAACCTCTATTTACTAATCTAATAGGCGGTAACTAAGACTCAATATCATAATTCATTATATAGGGTGGTAGGAATATTGACGTGCAAACTGTAGCCTTAGATTCAGCACATGATTCTGAATCCTGCCCTGCCATGAAAATTAAACGGGTTATAAAAAAGAATTGTTGTTCCATACATTTTGATCGCGTAGATATTGCCATTTTCTATGAAACAGCAGACTTTTTTATAACTGATGAATTGCTTCTGTGCTGAGGGTTAGACTCATGGGCTAACATCACTGTTACAGTTTGCGCCACCGTGTATAAGCTGTTAATTTTCATATGAGCTTAACAAAGTAACGTAATGAAGTATTGTACAGTTGTACGTGTTGTATAGCGGCCTCACTAATCACAAAGGGGCCTCTAAACGCGTCAACACACGACTCTGCAATCGATTACATTAGCCGAAGCCGTATTAACGGCTTTGTTAAAGTAAATGTACTTCTAACTCAGCATTTACTAATGAACTTTGTTTAGGCTGGGCTTGTTTATTTTTTCTACATTTCCTTTGCTACTTGCAAGTTTTCGTTACAATTATAAAATAATGTGAAGCGTTTTGTTTCACTTCACTTCACCAAAACAGATAGTAACCAGGGTCATGGATGCTTTCGAACAAAATTTAATAAAGCAAATAGAAAACAAACAGTTTATTTATCGCGGTTAGTCGACTCATCACATGACCAGAGTTCTGGCCTATTTTTCGGCCAAAGAATCAGAATTGCCATACAATGTGGCAATGCTGCCAGCTTTTTGGGCACTTTTCCCATTGACAACAATGCCGGCGAACTTTTTGATGCCTTATGATTATTTTTATTTTTACTACTATTTTTATATACTTGTACATATTATTATTTTAATACCGCGTACCGGAAGACGTAGAGAGGGAAGGCCCCCCACAAGGTGGACCGATGACCTTGTGAAGGCCGCGGGAATCCGCTGGTAGTGGAGGAGCCTAGGGGAGGCCTATGTCCAGCAGTGGACGTCTTTCGGCTGAAATGATGATGATGATGATGATGATGAAGACCAGGTACTTTTAAATTATGTAAATATGTATACAAATGAATTATTTAAATAAAATATTATTAAAATAATAATTTATGCAATTCAAGTTCATTCGAAAACATCCACCAGTTTTTTACAAAACTTTCACCATATTCGAAAACCCTGGTTACTTATCTCTCTTGGAGACTAACATTGTATTCCAGTCTTCCGATCTAAGTACCTATAGTTGACGGCTGCCCTCAGGCTATCTGCTCTTCCTCTTTTCACCAACTCTACTACTATATTCCGCCAGACGACTGTCTGAAATAATTTTGTATTAAATTTTGCCAAGTAATTTCTACTAAATCTAAAAATAGAAATAATAGGCAAGAACCTCGTTAAACGTTTGAAAACAATATTTCATTAAAACAGCAACAAGGAGGAATTTGGCTGTATCTATATCTGTTTGTTCGTACAGGAAATAAAATAAAGAATTTAATAAACTGCTGTTCTCATCCGGCTGAGTTTTTGTACTCTTATCTTACATTTTTCAGATGCTTCCGAACAGGCAAACGTACCGTGGACTGTGCTCTAATATAGTTTAAGATGAACAAATAGTGTGGAGCAGACATATAAGCGGCTGGTATGCCTTTGTATCGACATCAAGGCGACCATTGTCTGCCAGCCGCAAGCTCCGCATGCCAGTCGTCGTCAAAACCAACCAACTTTACTCTCCATTGTATTATATGTTTGTACCTATACCTTCTATTTATCAGGGCGATATGTACCTGCATGTACAAGGTATGTAAGTATACCTAGGTGACTTTTTGCTCTGTGGTTCGAGCATGTCCTGAATAGAAACCCAGTGATTTCTTTATGGTTGCATTAATAGATAAATCATCGATGAAATCTAAACTAGAAATAGATGCAGAAACATTAACGAGGCAAAAGGGTATGTAAGGATCGTACCCGGTGGCGTTCTGTAGTTTCTAGCTAGCCAAAGAAAAAAAGCGTTTAGCGCCTATTTTAACTCAAAACTGGGCGCCTACTCTCCAACTACGCAACGAAGATGCGGACCCGTCTGAAACTTCTTAGTGAATCCAACAGCCAATTAACTAGCTTTTTTGGACGGGCAAAAACATGGCGGTAGTAGCGGTAACTGTCAAATCGTGTCGTCATTCATTCTTAGTTCGGGCTCCAAACTAATCTTCTGCCCGTTACTTCGACCGAAACGATGGACTTCGTGCTTAGGGAGTAGGCCCCCTGGCTCAATTCAGATACAATCATCCATTCGGTAATCTTTTTAATCATTCTTATTCAATAAAGTCTTATTCAATTAAAATACTGTCTCCACACGTCGTTTCGATCGACAATGAAAATGCATTTTCGACATTGGGTTGAGATCGAAACCAGATTTGAAACTTTATTAAGACCGAAATGTCTTTCGTTTCTGTTACTTTTGAATATGTGTGACTAGCTTTTATTGGAATTCCTAAATAAATAAAAATCGGTAGCTCGTACTCCTCCGGTAAAGTAGTTTTCATTTATCAAAAGGCATTAAAGTGTGTCCCTTTTGGGCCATTTGCATCTGCGAGGAATAAGACACAGCTGGCCAGCTGCTTCACTTCGTATTTTTCTACGGAAATAATAACATCTACTTTAGAGTACTATTACTTGGAACTTTCCAGCTATAAGAAAGTAGTCTGGGAGATGAAGTTATGTTGATTAATTCATTAGAGCATTCGTACATGTAAGAACCTAGGTACCTAGTACATGGTAGGTAGTCTGCAAGTTTGCATCTCTAAGTACATTAGTGGTTTCCTGATTCACTTGGAGCTGAGATTCCTCGTATGGGGAGTATTTGCGTCATTATCTGATACAGATCACACTCCGCTGGGAAGCTCAATACCAGATATCGCGTCACTTGCCGACAATAATTGCCGTATATAACAATTGACCTAGAAGCAATAAATGGGTAGACGTAAATACTATTGGAACATGATTTTTATTTATTTAGACTTCAATAAAAACTTCTGATTAGTATTTCATGAGTTTATTATCATATCATTATTAGTACATAATGTGTTATCAACGATGCGTAAATTACTTGTAGATGAAGACTATGATCGCTAGGCACGCCACAATTGCGGCGGTAAGTCCCCTCTTTGAGGAGTAGGTAGCTCGCTGTCCGGTAAGGACCAAGCCCGGGTCGACGGCGCGTTGTGTTCCACGCGCGCCTCAAAGAAATGTCAGCACCAACTGATGGGGCCCGCAAGTGGCCGATGCCTGCCAGGGGTGAGGGTTGTTCGAAAGAGATACCGCGGCCCCTGGCCCACAGGCAACTGAGGGAACACGGGTGGGTTTTAGTCAGTAAAAGTCTGACACGCCTTCCTACTCCACCCAGAGCGGGAGAAGTAATTTGACGATTTCCAACTCAAAAAAAAAACTATGATCGCGCGTTTATACTACTCCATCCCTAAAAAATAGATAAATTGCACAAAGTACGGTTTGAGACGTTTATTTCTCAAAAAGAATACATTCACTTAACATGAGAAAAACAAGTTAATCCTAATACTAAATAATTTGTATTTAGTATTAGGAATAACATTCCTTTGAACTTATAAATTAATCAATTATTTCCTCCAAATTAAATAATGTATCGTAAGTAAAAGTTGCTTATCGTGACGTGACGTGAGCAGTGGTGGCCCAGTGGATTAGGCCGCGACTTACGAGTTGTAGGGCGTAGGTTCGAACGAATAAATTTTTTCATCACTACCGCTCCCTAAACGGTGAAGGAAAACATCGTGAGAAATCGGTATGACCTAGAACAAAATTCGAAGACATGTGACATCCGCCAACCCGCTGGCCCCTCGCAGTGGATTTTGGCCCACTCCTCTCACAGAGAGGTGACCTATGTCCAGCAGTAGGAACGTTATAGGCGGCCTATGTACCATGACGTTTTCACAGCCAAACATTCCTGAAATAGTCTGTTGTATCACTAATAAAACAAACCCCGTATGGAACCGTTTTCCAAAACCAGAATTAGACCGTCCCAAATACTGACGTTCCTCTTTTAGTGTTCATTCGATCCCTCATCTGCAGGCTTAGCATGAGCACCGACTGGTCGACGAAAGAATAGATATGACTATTAACTAAATGATGTACAATAGGAGAAGATAGCTGTGTTTTTCTATTATTATCACAGTTATGCGTTCTAATCGAATCATATTTTTTTAGATAATCGTATATACTTTGTGGCCGTCGAGTAGAAAGTTTATTGTCGGTGTGATTTTGACAGTTTGGGAAGAAATATTCTTCTAAAATAGTCTACATATAAAAGAACCTAGACAAAGATCGCTAAAAACGAAAGACAAAATGACAGATTGTAGAAGGATATCTACGGTGCGATGTCAAAAATGGAGAAAATGTGACTTTGTATAGAAAAAGCACTGTCTATTCTTCGTAGTAATATAAAGCGCCATGCTAAGCCTACTGTAGAGGTTAAGTAATCGTTACGACCATTGTGTATGATGCCTATAACAGTGAAATGCTCTGGCTAATCCCCAACACAATCACGACGTTTATGATGATAGCGCTCACGATATAGCGATAACGACTGCTTGATATGGACGACACTGATAGCCAAAATTACGATAATGCAGACAGTTATCCGTCTATAAGTCGTATCTACTCCAAATTGAGATATAAACGAAAGAAGATTAATCAATACTAGTGTGTTAGAGCAAGATATATCGGAAGCTGTTCGTGTCAAATTGATTTGATAAAGGAGGAATGATGAGGTGGCACCTTTTTTCTTGAGTTAGCGTGCATATATAGTGTACTAAAGCTGACCTGACAGACGTTGTCCTGTCTAAACTATGAATATTGAATTATAAAAGATTACAGGGTCGTTAAGTTTTCATAAATTTTCTAATGTTACCCGTAACCTTCTTATTTTTTTCTTTTAAAATTTTTTCAAAAATAAATCAGCTGTTCCATACATTTTGACCGCGTAGGTATTGCACTTTTCTATGAAACAGCTGATTTTTTTTGCAAAACCGACGTAAAATCTCTGCACTAGGGGGTCTAGAATGATATGCTGAATTAATGGTTACAGTTTGTGCACTGGATAACAACTTATCCTGTATATAGATTATTATGGGTGTAGAAAGTTTTAGGTATTTTAGGTAAACATTAGTTGGGTAATGGTTTAACGCAACAATCATTCAGATTCATTGGTCATTGGTTTCCGGTGAAGGTGAAAAGCACATTGGAAAATGCTGTATATATACAGTCGGTACTTACAAAAAATATTATGATATATTCATAAAGTAATATAGACCAAAAAAAAAAACAATTTTGAAAATGTTTGTTTGTCTCTCTGCTTGTTACGGCTAATCTTCGAAACGGCTGGACCAATTTTAAAATGACTATCACTGGCATATAGCTGATGTTATAAGATGTAACATAGGGTATACTTTCATCTCGGCAGCACGTTCTCGTGGGATAATTACCAAGGTCCACGCGAGCGAAGCCGAGGACAGCAGCTAGTTTATCATAAAGCTGAAGGTATATAAAGCAAACATTTATTAAAGGACCTATTCAGCTCTCAGCTTTGTTTTGGTGAGATAAAGTTTTTGTTTTTGTGCCTACCGAGAATTTATACACCTACGTATGGCACGTAGGTGTAGAAATTCTCGGTAGGCATTAACATAATCAGCCTATACCTAATATTTCCACTACTGACGGACACGTGTGGGAGCCAAGAACCTAGTGATTACGTGGAAATCAATGTAGTTGCTGGAATGTAATATAGTATGGTTATGCTAATAACGATATTAGAAGTGTTTTTTAATCCTATCTCTACATGTTCGGAAGTTATGAGAATTTTTAATAGATCGATACCAGAAACCAAACTTTACAAATTGAAATAAACATATCACTCGGAAGAGATTTATCGTGATATTGGCAAGTAACGTGGAAAGTTATTGACCTACGCAGTGCGGTGACACGTTTGTTATGATTTGAATTTAAGAAACATATGAAACCGAAAATTTGGTATCAATTCTTAGAGTATTTTATTTTGAGTTGAAATATAGTGGTTTTATACCAGCTGTTATCTTTAGTGCTCAAGGATAGCAATAGGGTTTCTGTTACACCCTGTATATACTTACCGAGTGGTCCCATTTAAATTTGGTCAAGTTTTGATTAGTGGTTTTTGAGTTAGGTTCAATTATCCACTATTCTACTATTATCATAAATGTAAAAGTTTGTATGTTTCGATGTTTGGATGTTTCTTACTCAATCACACAAAAACGGCCGAACGGAATTAGATTAAATTTAGCACACAGATAGTTTACAACTTGCATTAACACATAGGATACTTTGTATCCCGGTAGTACGTTCCAATGGGATAATTTTCGACCTCAACGTGGGCGTAGCCGCTGGCAAATAGACTGAAAGACGCAGCACAGTCGACAAGTAGGTAGGTATAGTACCTATGTTTATATCCTGCGATTCAAAGAAATATTTTCGCCGTTATACACGTTATTAATTATACACAAATAACCTTGCGCACTTATCTATTGTACGCATCAAATTGAGATTTTATAAATCGATTAATAATTGCCAACATGAAGCTCGACTATATCAAAATTGGATCGCAGGTTGCGATTTTGCGAGTCGAGTGCACGTACGTATTAGTAGCAATGTTCGCTCGTGTGACCTAGCTTTTTGCCGGTGTACACGAATGGCCAAAAGACTCATCGTGTGCACCACGGCTGTCGGCTGTCTCATGCAACCGCAGCCGATCGCGTGCTGCTCGATGGAATGGAAAATGAAAAGCTCGCACAAAGAGTTCGTATATACCTATAAAACCCGAAAGTATACTACACAACTGAAGTACACACAAGACTACAACTAACAACACGACTATCATAAGGAGTTTTCTTTGTTTGACCACTTTTTTTCACACAAGTATTTCTACCGTAAAATTTATAGATATTGTTTGGTTAATACAAGGAAAACAAAGTCAGCTGTTTATTTTCCCAGCGCAGGGAACAATAATCAACTTAAAAAAAATGACTAGCATTTCTGTTAGAACATATTATGGATGCACCACGGGATCCACAGATACTGTAAAACAGCAGACATATGTTTACACATGGGTTAAACGTACCAATCTATTGGAATGATGGATCATACTATCTGCAAACACTGGCTCAAACTGGATCAAGATAAAGTCGCAGGAAACGATACGCGAGCCAACAGCAAGAAGGCATTTGCGGCTGTTTAGTGTGTTGGCAACCACACACGTAAACAATCAACATTTATTAAATAAACGATTTCCCAATCCCGCCAAATATATCAAAGTTTGACCACATATTTATAATAAATTAAATCAATTCACGAAACAAGGTATTCCCTATTGTATATCTGCCATACATACAAAAGAGATTTCTATTTACATCAGATAAAAGAAAAATTCCATTTCGTTATTGACGGAATTCTACCTGCCGAGTAACATGTTGTACTTACATTTTATTCACGTTGTTTTATTATGTATCGCAATAGAATAAAATATGCTTACACAAAAATGTACTAAATTTATACTCGATGTAGAGATAAATAATACCGAGTTCAAGTAAAGATGTGAGTAGGCCCGTACATATGTACATACCTATATGCGTAGATGGTAGTAGCGTCAAGCGGAGCGTAGCACAACTTTTAATTAGTCTCTTTAGTCACGCGGCTTTCTCTGACTTCTCTGGAGGTGCTCTGACTTAGTCTGAAACTAATGGCTGGAAACTTTGCTTCATTTTCTCCCCATCTTTATCAGAGTGCGTGAACCTACTAATGGATTATATTCACGATTATCCTACTTATAGTTTATATGTGAAAGTTTGTGTGTTTAGATGTTTGGATGTGTGCTGCTCAATTACTCCATAACAGGCATACAGATTTGGATGAAATTTGGAACACAGATAGTTTGTTGATTTTTATAACCTGGATTAACACAAACGACAAAATTTAAAACTTGATGGCAAGAAACTAGATGCTATTTTGGAAACTGTATTTCTAGGAATTACTTTAGATTCAAAATTGCAATGGGGTGCCCACATTAGAGCTCTTTCAAGTAGATTAAGCTCAACTGCTTACGCAGTAAAAAAAATAAAGCAGTTGACTGATATAGCCACAGCTAGGTTAGTATACTTTGCTTATTTTCACACTATTATGTCTTATGGCATTCTGCTGTGGGGATCAGCAGTTAACGTAGATTCAATTTTCATTTTACAAAAGAGGGCAATCCGCGCAATCTATAAAATGAGGCCTTGCGAGTCTCTTAGAAACAAATTCAACGAAATTGATATACTAACTCTGCCTTTTCTTTACATCCTAGAAAATATCTTGTATGTTCGCAAAAATTTAGGCCGTTTCAAAAAAAGATGCGATTTCTGTAATCTAAATACACGTAGTAACGATGAAATTGTGATTCCAAAATTTAGATTAACTAAAACTAGCAAGTCATTTCTAATAAACAGTATCCGCCTCTATAACAAGTTACCAAAGTCGGTTACAGAACTTAGCGATGGAAAGTGTAAAACTCACATCAAACGTGTCTTTATCAAAAAAGCATATTATAAAAGACAGACACGTTGAAGACTGGGAGGTTTGGCATTAATTCCTTCTGCACATGTGGCTTCCCTGGTACCTCATTAATAGCATAACTATGTGAAACTGCTGCCAAATTACAATGTTAATCATTTTTTATTTTTTTTACAGAGTCTGACACATTCTCGTCATTATTTGACATTATACATCAATTCTAATATCGACTATTTATTAGTGATTGTCATGGAAATCATGTCACTTGGTTTAAATAGCTTCATTTTATTTATGTAGATTCTTTTACTTATTGTGAATGAGAGAACGTTGTAGGCCTTACAGACTGTAGATTTATAGACGATTTTCTATTCTTTATTCTCATTCCTCTATGTACCTGATACTTATTGACAGGCCTGCACTGTCCTCCCGTACTTTTATCACTGTAATTTGAAAACATTGTAAAAGCCAATTATTTTTAAAAGAGTAACCGTGGAGTTTCTTGCCGACTCTTCTCCATAGGAAGCGATAAATTGGAACCGTGCATAAGTGGCTTGAGAGGCGGCATGGCGTCCTTACCTTCCGCCTGACACAGGTCCTCACCGGACACGGCTGTTTCGGAAGGTTCCTGTTTCGGATAGGGCGGGAGGAAACGCCCGGGTGTTTCCATTGCGAAGATCGCGTTGAGGACACGGTGGAGCATACGGTGGAGGTCTGCCCGGCTGGGCGGAGCACCCCCGTGTCCTCGTGGAGGTGATCAGCGGCGGCGATCTCTCGCGTCCGACCCTGGTCCAGGCCATGGTACGGAGCGAGAGTGCATGGCTAGCAGTCGCCTCCTTCAGCGAAGCAGTCATTCTCGCAAAGAGGGAGGCGGCGCACGTGAGGGAGATGCAGTACATACGCCCTTACAGCCGTGGCCTTCGCAGGAGACGCCCTGGGCGTCGGGAATCCCAGGCTGATTCCCGGCCACCGTAGGCACGGGCTTGCGGACGGCGAATAATGGGTAGCTCGCTGTCCGGTAAGGACCGGGTCGACGGCGCGTTGTGTTCCACGCTTGCCTCAAAGAGATGTCAGCACCAACCGATGGGGCCCGCAAGGGCCGATGCCTGCCAGGGGTGCGGGTTGTTCGAAACAGATACCGCGGCCCCTTGCACACAGACAACTGAGGGGACACGGGTGGGTTTTTTTAGTCAGTAAAAGTCTGACACGCCCTCGAGAAGTTATTTGATGATTTCCCGCCCAAAAAAAAAGAAACGTTTCATAAATGCCTATGCAGGTTTATGAGAAATAAAATATTTTGATTGATTTTTTATTTCGATTTTGACACTTTTTATTCCGGTAGTCAATAGTTAGTAGGTACGTTCCTGTGGGATAATTTCCAACCTCCACGCGGGCGAAGCCGATGGCACAACTATACAAATATCTTGTACAAATATCTTATAGGCTATATTGTTATCTTTTCACAAATGAATTAGACATCTGTAGCCGAACTAGGCGAAAGCCTGTATTTCGGCTATCATGTACACTTAAAAATAGCCATCAAGTAGAAATGTTAGCATTTGTATATAAAAATAAAAGGTAACATAATAATTCGATACAATGAAATAATACAATGAATAGAGGCAAAAATTAAAATTAATTAAGTAGTCAAATTAAAACAATCTAAGTAAGTTAAATTAAATCACTTTACTTAGTCTCTTTGATCACGCGGCTTTCTCTGACTTCTCCGGAGGTGCTCTGACTTAGTCTTAAACAAATAGCTGGAAAATTTGCTTAATTTTTTCCCCACTTTTATCAAATTGCAGGACCCAACGAATGTATTACATTCACGATTATAATTTAATAAGTCCCTAATGAATGGACGAACGATACCTGAGGCCTAGTGTCTTGATTGTATTTTGCATGTTTAATAACTTCGGGTACTCCGAAGGTGAGTGAGCATGACGTATATGCCCCTCGAATAAAATAATTAAGCAGGCGTGTAGTGTGCGCAGCCCGATTTGGCATGACTGCATACGCTGCCGATAAGCAAGCTATTGATTTTTCGATCCCCTTTTTTCCTTAACTAACTCCATCCTACTTTTTGCCTCATAAAATTCAACGATACCAGAGACGTTTCCACTTCAGCCACTAAAAGTGTTTTGATTTACATTGAACACGCTAATGTTAATAAGTTTGAAACCTGTAGCTTTTATGTTTTTTAAAGATTACATTTTAATTTGGTGATCGCGCATTTGCAATGTTTCAACAAACCGCCGTCGTCACAAATAGGGCAGTAGTTAAATGTTATATTAAGAGCTGCATCTATGCCGTTGACCTTGCTCGATTGGGCGTTACCGACGAAAATGCCCCGCGCTGTCCCCGCAAGCCCCTGGCAACAATTACGCGCTGCGCGAATGATTTTCTCGCATCGCACGAGTAGCATTATACGTATCTACCAGCGGCGAGGTGTCAATTTTTCTAAGCCGAAGCGAAGTCGGCTTTAACTTACTGACTTAACAATCAAGAATACTGACTATCGTTCTAAAATTAATATAGGAATGTAAAGAACCAAAAACAATGTGCAATATTCCCCATCTCGTTCTCGCTGACGCTTTTTTCAATAACTGTCTCTGCCATAACCCTTCGTACAGGGACTTACTCTCGTACATATCAAGCGGTGCCACGTGACCTAAAGTGACATCATTATGGGATCGCTGTATGAATTTTTAGTTCCCGATTATGACGTTTTGGCGCCGGGTTATTTTAGATTTTATTTTATTTAACTAATGCAAAGCTAAAAATAACCGTTTTTGTTGTTTTAATGTTACGGTGAATTAAATACCCGTAGTGTAACTATATTTTTGATAATAGTAGCCACCTATTGACGTGCCATTTTTTAATAACGATAAAGTTTCAGCGATGCGATGCGGATCCCCGAAGGGAAGCCAGTAGGAATCGTGTTATATTGTGCTTTCGCCACTGGAACCCACCTATGCGCACGGCCACAGTAGCGGTAAAGTAAAGTAGTATTACGTCTAAATAATAAAAAACGGCGTTCTGTTAACAGATTTTGATTTAGTTTTTGTTTTGTTTGTAAGGAAACGTAGTCTAGAGTTTTCGTAGCTTTATTAGATGAAAATCGTTTCATACAAATAATTTGGATTAAATGATTTTTTATGAATACAGTAAAGGAAGATAAAAAATCAGTGTACACAACAGAGACATTTATTATCAATTATACAATAGTGAATATTTTTGTTTGCTCGTAAGTGTCGTTACACATACGAGAAAACAAAAATATTGACTATTGTGAAGAGTCCAAAAATATGTATTCCCTCGTGTATTTTACAGCCCTTGCTTACGGCTGGGCGGGGGCCGTAAATGTACAATCGTGGATAGATACCTTTGACCTCTTGTAACACAATTACAGAAGCCCACATTTCAAACTATCCCAAACTGTCAAATTTTCTCAATTGAACATGAACATTCTTTTGTAATAAACTTGAAAATCTTTCAAAGAAATTTGACAAATTGGGGTAGTTTGATGTGCTGGTGTCTGTCCAATAAAATGAGGACACCAACGAACAATATTGTGAACCAGAAATATAGCGACTATTTTAAATTTCCAAGAAATTTAACTCCTTAATCACATTCGCTTTGGTTCTGGTTCACAATATTTTTTTTAAACGTTGCCCCACGTTATTAATTTCACCTGTGTTGTGAGTGCGTTTACAAACATTTAAACTCACACACACAACAGCCAGACCCGGAACAAATACTTGTAGTTCATACAAATTTTTATTCCATGCGGGAATCGAACCCGCGACACGCAGTGCAGCAGTCAATCGCTTAACCACTGCGCCAACCGCGCTGTCATATTGTGAACAGCCATTTTACGCACGAAATTAAAAACGATGAAAATTACGTTATTTTTGCTCAGAGCGTCAGCGTCTATCCGGGACAGCAGTGATCAGCGATGCACTGCCGCCCGTATCAACGCGCATCAAGTTTTTTCGAAAAAACAACCCATCTTGATTTATCAAACACAATTAAAATAAAAGCCGTATACTAAAATTTGGGTGATTAAATTGTCTTTTAGATGGTGAAAGTTTCATAGAAATACGCCCGATAGTTTTTGCCTGATTATCGTTTTTATGTCCGCGATAGACCTTATTTTACCAATTAATTACACTAAGTTATAAAATAGGATTTAAAATATTCACATATCAAACTACGAAAAAAATTGTCTAGTTTAACATGTAATTTTTCCAAATACATGAGACAAACCGTTTAGACGTGATTTTCAATTTAAAGTCCCTAAAAGTCATCTCCGCCTTAAACCCTTTTTCTACAAGTTCAGTGATAGAATATCAAGTATGGATTTGTCGCAGCTAACTAGCTTAATTAGCCTTTGAGTTAACTTCCTAGCCTTTGGAAGTAGCGCTCTGTCGGCTTGAGCTTGGTTCGTCACAGTCCCAACCTATTCTATAATAAAAATCATTCAGTGTACGGCGACGGCGCCGTTTAGTAAAAAGGTTAGGCTGTTAACTGAAAGGCTAATCGAGCTAGTTGACCGTGACAGATACATATCTACAAACGAGTTCATTATACACGCAAGTGCAAAGTGTAAAATCATGTACTTCCCTGATGATAATAATTCACTTGTTTAACTTTACCTACCTACAATTTTATAATTCTGAAATGAATAAAAGTCGCAAATTTGAGTTATTTTACAAACAAATCACGACAATTTCCAACGTAATTTCATACTTTTTCATAAACGCAGAGAAAAAAAACAACTACCTACTTATTTATAGGTTTATAAGTGCACGTTTATTTGTTTGAACGCGCCGAGCTGTTCGTTTGTATTCGGATATCGGATACAAGGAGATACGTGTTGCCTTTGAAGGAATATGCTTTACAAAATATATGTCACCTTATTATTTCTTCGAGAACAAAAGAAAAATATTCGATGGGAAACGATTTTCTATCTACATACGCAAGCTCCTTGCCTGCAGGGTAAATCATATTCAGTACTTACGAATGCTTCTTTACATAATACGAAACTAACCAAAGTTTCCTGAAGGTAGTTTGTTTTCATACACTTGACTATGCAATGTAAATTATGTTAGGCAGCCATTCGCCCGTAAAATTAATATAGGTAAGTTTAGAAGTAAATGGAAGCTGAAAGCAGTAAGACTTCAGTACGGTAATTATTATGTAGCTGACTTATGTATTCACCAGATACCGGCTGCTGGCGTAAGAACAGTATTGTTTGCAAGCGAGTACGACGGCTGGCCAAAGGAAACGTCGCGTATTTCCATTGGACTTTTGTTCGCTTTGTTGCACACGTGTGCATCTCACTGACTTCAGCCTCCTTTAACTTAGATATTGGAAGGACTGTGGGAATGCAAGCTTTTACACAATTAATCCAAAATGGAGGTGTATATATGGATGTACAGCTGTGCACATCTATATATACACCTCCATTTTGAAGCGTCCTCGCTCTTATGAACATAAATGACATTACAATTACCCACTGATTTCCAAATTCGCCTACGTTCTACGTTATTTTTAGCCCCATTGAGGAAGAGGGTTGTTATAAGTTTGAAGTCGTGTACAGTAACATATGCAATACAGGAAGCACGTCCAAAATTTGTTTATATTTATCAATTAAATGAATCAAACAACAAAACACAGTTACTTAAATATACGAAATGTCCTTTCATGAAAGTAAAAAAATATTTGACAAAGTTAGCCAATAAAATCCATCATCGAACTCCTGTGGCTACGCTACGGCGTAGCTCGCACTGTGCTACGACCGCGTAGACCCGCCTACGAAACGTTTTAGAAGGCTTTATTTGTAAGATACATTTTATTTTAACCTATCAAGTTACCGTCATGAAATTATTTTTGTACCATGGCATGTGCCTAAATCCGGTATTGTCTTGTTTTCCATAAAATAATTTGTACTATTATTGTTTTCCATAATCGTACCCCCCTCATAATATTTACTTGCACTATTATCATTTATACTAATAACGCTTGTCATTTCAACTTATTAGTCATAACTTTTATTTGCCATAAAATAAGTTTCCATAATAACATGTGTTACAATCATTCGTTTCTATAAGTAACACATTCCTTATTCGATACTTGACATAAGCAACATTTAATATAATTAAGAAACGTTTATTGTTTACATATGTCTTAAGTATTATATTATATAATGTGTATTATTCTGAATGTTCATTTATAATAAAAAAAATTGAGTCCTAAAACATTTGCTAAAAATTAGGTTTTAGTGACAAAAACGAATCGCTGTCAATCCGACTCCACGCAGTCTTGTTTGCCCTACCCCTAGAGTGTGATTTAGAATCGCGTAGGCGCGGAGGGGCGAGGCGGCCCGCGAGTTGAGGAGTATTACAACCGCCTGGGTTGTAATACTTGCCGCTGCAGCTTCGTCTTGCTGGCCGGTTTTGCCGGCCAGCAAGACGAAGCTGCAGGTGTTGAACCATCTGCGACGATAAGCTCGCGTGGGACCGCCAGAGCCGTGGCAGAAATCATGCCTGCTGCATGTTGCATGCTGCATGCTTGCTTGCTGCATGCATGGTGTATGCTACATGCTTGCTGCATGCTACATGTTGTTTTCTCGCTTGCATGCATGGTGTATGCTTGTTGACATGCTTCTTACGGGGAACTACACAACAAGTGAACTATCTCAAAACAAGTCGTTAGAAGAAAAAATATTGCCCGTATGTCATATACTATTTTAGACAATAACCAGTTTGTCAAATGCGAAACAGCTAGGTTAGGTTAGGTTAGAACTGTGACCACACATCGCTAGATTTCCTCTTTTTCAAAGCAAGCATGCATGGTAGATTAGGTTTATTTTTAGTTGGACAAATGAATATTATGGTGAATAATTGTTATGGAAAACGACATTATTGAAAACGAAAAAAAAAAACAAATAAATTTATGGACTAAAATTAATATGACACTTGATCGATTATGAAATTAGTGAAAATGATTTTATGAAATTTCATGATTATGGCAACTGTAGCGTTATTTCTAATGAAATTATGGCAAATACAAGTATGATATATAAAATTATTGCATTTTAAATTATGGCAAATATTAGTAAACCCCTACATCCTAATTTATTATTCCTCTAAATCTGTTTGGACTTCCAAGATACTCAGTGAATGTAGATACTACATACCCACTTTTATATACTTTTACTAAGTAATAGGTGCAGGTGTTTTCTGAATGTTATATTTAGTCTGTATTTGTATTTAGAACGCTGCATCGCTTCATCTAACACCTCGAATTTAAATAAAGAATATACGCTCAACGTATTATTGAATGAATCAACTATCAAAGTCACACGCGCCAATATCAAACAGAATTTACGAGCTCAATATTTTTGGCATAAAGATAAATCACGAATAAGTAAAACTTTTCTTGGATCGCGTGAATAGTACTCGAAGAAAGAACATAATAATATAAAGTCATTTTATGATACTATCGTAAATAGAATATATAGTATGAAAAGTAACGCGATGTTTTTCTTTTTATTTTACACCACCGTGCAGTTCAAAATGTATTACTTACGGCATGCAACGTGCTTTGAGCTGCGTAGAGAAAATAAAGATAAATTGTGAGGCAGACTGGCGTGTTTACGAGAACCGTACCGAGTTTTAGCGCAACATTTTTACTTTAGAACATTAACATCATAAAGAGAGTGTAAGTCTCACAAAAAAAATATTTACAATGAGTGTAGCGAGCAGTATGTGAGCACATATTAATTCCAGTTCCCGAAGGTACGAACAAAACCATGTGCACTTCACTTTGACAAATTATGTATAATTGCTCACTTCTTATTAAAAACCTCCGCAAGGCGCCTTGAGTTAATCATGTGTAATATTTTGTAGTAATTTCCAACATTTTATTTCTTCAGCTTTTATAATTATAAGATTCTAATTATGACCCTAACATTTTTATTTTGCTCCTTGAATAAAAATAAAAGCTTTGTAAACTTTTCTCTTGTACACGAATATCGAATACCAGACAATATAAAATGTCTCGAGCATTTAGAAAATGCACGTTTTATCGAGCTCATTGTAGCTCGAAGTTTTCAAATATTGGATGTGTTTACATATTTATGACACTGATGGTACATGTATGGAGCGCGATGCTCTCACCTTACACGCCACACAAAGGGGCTCGAATTTATTATACAATAGTATTAAATATGCGTCCTGTGAGACTACACCCGTTGTGTCGTATCTCAGACAATTTTATGATATAAATCTCATGTCTTTGTGAAACAGAGAAACAAGATCGACAGTTCAACTGTCTGCTATGCGGTCTTATACATTATTTTGCAGTATAAAGTACATATTTCATTACATTCTTCTCTCGCGCAAAATGAGTTCAATGTTGTAACATATAAAGCAAACAATTTGTTTAAAATGTTTGAGATTTTAACTAACTAAAGTAAAAATAAACTTTCTTTCTAATATTTATGTAATAGTACACATGGCTACACATCAAGCTATACTATTCCAGTTTACGCTGATCTCGCACTGTACGGAAATCTTCTACAATGCGAAATCAGCTTATACTGGAAATGTATAGCTTGAGGTGTAGCCGTGTGTACCTACTTAGTTAATTAAATGGCAAATGAAGTATTTTGCATCGTCTTTATCAGCCTATAAAGTTCCCACTGCTGGGACACAGGCCTCTTCTCTTCGAAAGGGAGTGGGCGGTTATCTACCATTCGGGCCCAGTTCGGGTTAGCAGATGTCACTTAACTTCGAATTTTCGGTTCTAGGACATGGCGATTTCCTCACGATATTTTCCTTGACCGTTTTGAGAGCTGGCTGTGATTATGAAATTATTTACACAAAGTAAAGCTTCTTCCTGGATTCGATATCACGACCTACGACTTCTTTAAATTCTGTATTTATCGTATATAAACTTAATGACTAGTTATCAATAAGTGTCAGATAACACAAGGCAGCAAACCTATTAATTTCCCGGTTACAGCCCAAGTCTAATTTAGTTACTCTCGTATCGCTCTCCCAATCATTTCGACATCCAACAAAGTTAATTGTGTTGGTCCAGTGGTTGGGAGGGGGATATTTTTTAAACATATGCTACAGTAAACATTGTTGAACGGAAAGAATAAAAATGATAGGTATTGCGATTCTGCTTGTTATGTTCTAATTATATAGCTGGTTGCATTAGCCAGCTGGCTCTGGTCATCTTTAAACGAAAAACGTGTGCTCTCCTAGTTTTCCATTTACGGAGTGATAGAAAGAAATCCTACTATGTACATCTAATATATAAAATTCTCGTGTCACAGTTTTCGTTGCCATACTCCTCCGAAACGGCTTGACCGATTTTGATGAAATTTTTTGTGCTTATCCGGTATCTATGAGAATCGGCCAACATCTATTTTTCATCCCCCTAAATGTTAGGGGTAGTCCACCCCTAAATAATTTATAAGGCAAAACAACGTTTGCTGGGTCAGCTAGTATATGTATATATACGAGATTAAATAATTGTAAAAGTTTGGATGTTTAGATTTTTGGATATTTGTTACTCAATCACGCAAAAACCGCTGAACGGATTTAGATGTAATTTGGCATTCAGATACTTTATAACCAGGATTAACACATAGGATACTTTTGGTGGGATAATTTCCTACCTCCACGCGGGCGAAGCTGCCGGCAAAAGCTACTATAGATATTTTTGTCTAGGTAATACAGTAAGCTGGTTCATTGGTGAACACCAGGTTGAGACAACATGAGTAGCTTAAAACATTACCTACAGCTAGGTTACAGTACATTATTTGCCAAACGTGAGCCCCAAACTAGGCAGTTAGCCTATATCTTGGGGCTCGGGGTACGAATCCCAGAGTGGACACTAGAGAGATGAGAGTGCACGTGTTAAGTTTGTATGGTAAATGTGTGTGGTGTGTGCGTCTGGAACCAAAATGTCGAATCTGAGACGATCGCCCTTTTCAGTTCCAACGATTTGTTTCTAATAGTAGGTAATCGTTCCGGTCGTCGTAAGAGATGAATCCGATCGGATCAACGGTCACACACGGTTTGGATTTTAGTACTGGCCGTGTATGGGTGCTGTGGCGTAAAGTCGTACAGCGTCAGTGCTGATGGAAATGGGCGGGCCACTTTATCAGTAATATCCGACTGTTTTGATTTGTTCGCCTTCAATGAATACGTAATCAAGTTTCTGTTGTTGGTCAAAACATACCTGAGCTAATACATATGTATATAATAATTATAACATAAATATTTTCCTATGGAAAGGGAATATTTTAATGTTACGCTCCCAGGGAAGCCTTTAAATAACATTTTATACAAGTTATTAGTCTAATAGCTTCACCCCAACCTTATTTCATAGATCGATATGTGTGTTTAGGTAAAGTTAAATATTCCGATATTATGTTCAGTGGACATGGCTTTTTTACGACGAAAAATTTACTTCCAAGATCTTTTAAAATGTTAGTTATCGTTCCTTTTTAACGGTCCACACTCCGTAACTAATATTAATGTAGACAATTTTTGTTTTAATTTTCCTCGCACACCCAAATTGTGTAATGTGAATGTGTGTGTATTCCTGTGTGTGTGTTTGTGTGTGTGTGTGTGTGTTTTACATAACATAACATACATTGTTTCCCAAGTTTCTTAAGTCCCATGGGACTTAAACATAACTGGCGATTTGTGGGTGTCCTATGTACCTACATGAATAGGGGCAAGCTCATTGCCATCAACCGGGCACAAGTCCAGACTCCTCCGAATAATGTTTAATCAATTTATTTAATATCTACCCGTACCTACCAATGTAAAATAAAATTATATAAATCAATGAGAGAACTACTAAAATTATCTTTAAGATTTTGCGCTTATATTATAGAAAACAGTATATTTTTATGCCCAATACTCCGCATTAAGATTTATGAATGTAATAATTTATGGTACCTAACTAGAACAGAACGGGCGTATACGCGTCGAAAAGAAAATTTATAAAAATATACTTTCGCGCAAAAATACATGTAAATAAACTGATCATATGGTAACTCATTGCATTCTACTCATAGATGGATGACGGTTACCTATAGATACTTTTTTGAGCAGCCACGGACATTGTTCATATAAGGATAACTTCCCATCTTGTCATATAGCTACACTCAGTCTCAAAAAAACGTATACAATTTTTGTGCTTTCATCTTTATCACTACATATTATAAAACAAAGTCTTCCGCCTCGTCTGTCTGTCTGGCTGTTCGCAATAAACTCAAAAAAGTACTGAACGGATGTTCATGCGGTTTTCACCAATAACCAGAGTGATTTATGAGGAAGGTTTAGGTGTATAATTTGTTAAGGTTTTGTTTAAATTGGGTAACGCGGGCGAAACCGCAGGCAAAAGCTAGTATTGTATAAATGTATAGCAACAAAACAAATAACACATTGGGTACTTAATTATGGACTACACATTGATACAGCACCCTACTTCTGTAACACACTTTCAATCACAATCTCATTCATTTTGAAGGATATTGCTTAATTTGTACTCAAAAAAAAAATCACTCACTAGAGAATGGGCAGCAGCGTTCTCCATGCATTTTACCACCATACTGCGATCGCCAATCCGCCTGCCAAGCGTGGCGATTATGGCAAACCCCCCAAAATGCTTGGGGGAGGCCTATATCCAGCAGTGGACGTCTTCGGCTGAAATGATGATGATGATGATGTTCGCAAAATTTGTTTGCTCAACGTCGCGACGTAGGTATGTAAATAACCCAATGAATGTTGTTGAAATGTCAAAATGGAAGCTATTTCTATTGTTAGTGTGTTACGCAACCACCTCGTAGTATTTTGAAACTCAAATATTTTAAACAATCAATTTTTTTATTTTTAGTGTATATGTCACCGTAAAATTGTAAATACCGTTAGATTATAATCTATCTAGCGAGATTGTGAACTGTGAAAAGATTATGAACCGTAACATACTGATTACAATTAAACGCATTATTTTTCGGTAGATTATAATCTATCGAAGTGAAACTGTCAAATTGTGAACTGTTATAAAAACGGTTAGTACCTACCTTGCGCTATTACTAAATAGTCAAGTAACTGCCACTAACTTGGAAGTAGCGCTCGCCGGCCGCTGCCGCGGCACCGCTCACTTCGGTCGCTCGGCTCGCGCGTGGTTGGTCGCAATTCTAACCTAACCTATTCGGTCGGTAAGCAGTATGGTGCAGTTCACAATTTATCGACAGTTTATTTAATCTCGCGAGATAGATTATAAACTAACGGTGTTCACAATCTTACGGTGACATATACATTTTTTGGGGCTGACTGTACTCGCACTCGTATAACCTCATACCTATAATGATTGTCTCCCAGAAATGACAATGACTATGATCACTTATTTACGTCTTTCGCTATCTAGTAAAGGAAATTATCAATGATAACAATAATCACACGATAGCAATAATGCCACTAGATTTGAGAATTATCAAAAACTCCAACTTTTCCATATTGTCATCATTATTGATAACATTGAATTCACAGAAGGCGGCATATCACACGGATTTCCTTAACTGCAGAATGACAATGATTTTTGTAGAAGTAATATTAGATAATCATTAATTTAATAAGTACACGCATACTCCAAACAGAGCACACTGCTGAGTCAAGAGAACGACTCATATTTCACAAACCAAATGGCAAAAACTCATTCGTTTGTATCGGTACCTGCCGTTATTTTGTTTTTTCACTGGATAGAAAAAGTACACAGAAGTGGCACGGAAAAACAAATGAAAGACGTTAGACGCTGAAACGTCAAGAATTGTCAACCTGAAATTGTATTTCCAGTCCCAAGCAATAAAAGTATTTTACGAAAGCTTTTTACACACAACTAGTGTGTGTGCCTAGTGTATTTCTACGATAAAATATTAGGATTTTCGAGGATTCACCAACATTATTAATGTGAAAGTTTGAATGAAATGAAAATGAAATGAAAATATAGTAACCAATACTATATTTTATAATCTAGATTAACACAGGACTTTTTATCCCGTTTATACTTTCCCGCGGGATAATTAAATTGTGCAAAATCATACAAAGAAATGTATACGCACCAGTGGCGAAAGCACCATAGAAAACGATTCCTACTACGCATCGGCAACTTTGTCGGTATGAAAAAATGGCACGTTAATAGTGGCCACTACTGTCAAAAATTAGAATTACACCACGGATGTTTAATTCACCATAACATTCAAACAACAAAAAAACGGTCATTTTCAGCTTTGTATTACAACAAAAAAAAAAAGCTATATTAACGAGAGCAGGCCGCTGTACAATGAGTTATGACAGAGACAGATATAGAAAAATGCGTCAGCAAGAACGAGATGGAGGAATATTGCACATTTTATTTTGTTGAAAACAATTTCTGCTGTTCAATTTTATTGTATTTAATTCTAGACACTTCTATATTAAATTTAGAATGATAGTAAGTATTCTTTATTGATAAGTCAGTAAGTTTAAGCCGACTTCACGTCGGCTTCTCTCTTAGAAAAAATCACACCTCACAGCTGATACGCATCCTTATGAACATGCAGCCATGGGAAAGTTGTAAACCACATTTCATTTTTAAAAAAATAAAATAATAACGTTAAGGGACCCTTTACATATTACAAATTAAGTTCGTGCAAAAACACAGAGATTACTTTCGATCAAACATGGAAGCAAACTAAAATTATAACCGAAGAAGCAAAAACAAATTGATTACACCGACAACAAAATTAAAAATAATGAAAAACTGCCCCAACTATAGAATCACAACAATTTATAATAAATTACCGAATTACATAAAAGATGACGATAATACAAATTCATTATATAGTAAACTAAGATCAATTTTATTACACAGTTGAATACATGACGGACAAAACTTTATTGATGTAGGTACGAGTTACGTACTCAGAACTTCCTCTTTTTTTTGTTAGATCCGGCCTGATCAAAGACATAACGTATTGTTTATTCCAGTAACATTAAATCCAATCTATTTTATTTATTTTGTATTGTGAAATTCCGTACCAAAATTCAATTTAATCAATAACTTGTGGCATGACACGATTGTAACTATATATTTACCTATTCCATAAATTATTTTATTGTACTGTTGTTTTACTACCTACCTATTCGTACTACTGTAATCTGACTAAATATGACTTTATGTGTGTTATTTTATATAATTTTTACTGTTAATTGGACATCATAATGAGTTCGCGACACGTATTTTTTTATCTGTTTATTACTGAAATGGATTTTATGTATTTATTGTGTTAGTTAATAATTCGTAATAATAATATCAGTTTCATTTAATTGTGTGATAATTATGTTATTTCGATATTCAGAAACTCAACAGCAAAACAAAATTGTGCTTTGCAGTGCCCTGACAGGGTTCATGTACAAAAACCAACACTAATATATTGTAAAGTGTGTGATGTAAATGAGAGCAAATAAATAAATAAATACATTATAACACTAATTGATAGTTGATTATACAGACTGGTTTCATGGGTTATCTTTCGGGGTAAAACCTTTTAGTCTAACTAAGCCCATAAATTAATGTAAATAAGGTACTAATGTTGAGTCAGCGCCATACATATTTTTTGTTATCAGTTTTTTTTTTGTGGGATATTTTATTCTACGCTTAGGGGAAAAGATCGGATTACTCAGTTAAGAATTATACATGGTCATTCATTAAAAAAATGGATATACGCGTCGACTTGACAATCTCCTCCTATTTTTTTGTCGGTTAAAAAGCATTAAAAGCCAAGCAGCATATGAATCAAAATACTACATCAAGCTGTACTTTGCAAAGTAGCTTGGAACCATGAATATTTCACGATACTGTTAGTACTTAATTGTAAATAGGAGCCGCGGCGCCGCGGGCTACTGAAACTCAATATTTATTTTGGATCAAACGTTGTTAGAACCTACTTGACTGTAAACAGAAGCCCGCTGTAACTTAATCCCAAAAGGGGTTTTTGTATCAATAGCAATTTGCATTCATATTTAATAGGTGTTATTGTAAGCCAGGACGGCAGATCATAACAAAAAAGAGAGATTAACTCCATGATGTTAATGGATACCTACGTCAATGGGCTCATTCAACCTTGTTCAAAGTTTATTTGCTACGTTTTTGTTGGATTTATAGAGGACCATACTTTGGTCTGCCATACTGTTGCGTGTAAAAGAAAGACGGTGCTATCTTTATATCGCTGCGGCTTTAATTTAACAACAAAAACTTGAGACGAAGGATATAAGACGCCAATCTATCTTCTTTCTTAACTGACGCAGACAAAGAAAAGATATATGACTCGGTGAAGTTTAAATGTGAATTTTCGTAGCATCATCCATTGTGGGGGATTCATTTTGTAAACGGTGACAGCTACTCGCGTATTTCGTTTATACCTCTATGATTGGGATTGTACTACACTCTGTTATGATAACGCCATCAATTTGTGTCAAACATAGCTAAGTGAGTTGGTACAATTTGAATCTAACGAGCGCTTTTGATATGGTATTCATACTCTGGAGCGAATGAAATTGTTAACTCGCGTTCCACAATTGAGGTTGGATTAGTGTACAGTGTAAATACGAAATAACGCGGTAGTTGAAACATTCACGGGACTGTTTCTGAAGTATTCTGTTACGGGTTCAAAGCCAGTACCAATTTGAATTGAGTTGAGTTAATCGAAGGCCCGTATTTATGAGCAAGTCTCAACATTGAAAGCGAGAGCAGAATCTAAAACAAATAGAGTGCTTTCAGCTTTTCAGAAAACATCAAATGGACACGAAAATTCACCTCTTCGAATGAGAAGGGTTCAATCATACTGGCGTAGGATACCATTGGCTTAAAATAAAAGAAAAACGACTATACCTACGTACTTTCGGGGAGTGCAAGAACTAACAAATAATGCGACAATGTGGTGATCAATGTGGTTCTTCTCTACTTCAAAAGTAAACTGGAACAAATGAACAATACAGCAACACAATATAGGTTTAAAAGTAATTTATTCCTCATAAGAACTTAAATAACAGTTCACCTAAAATGAGATACAAAGTACTCACATCTAAATAACAATATCAAAGGAGACTGAAACGATTACTTACAATCTTGGGCCTAGATGTAAAAAGATGAAAGTGGTGTCAATTAATAGCATAAACATTATCAACCTTTCACTGAAAATTCTGCGGATTTTGTCAATCAGAGAACAGCGATATAAGAGATTAAGTAAAAGTGAGGTTATGATACAATCTTTAACTAACAGCTGATTACTGAAGTGCAAAATATGTTATTTTGCAAGGGTCGAAAAATACAAAGCAGTGGTCGTGAAAAATGAAGAATAATCGGGAAAGCACTCAAAACGCATCGGAAAACACAAAACGAGTAAGCAAACATGAGCAGTCGGCAAGCGTCTAGTGTCAATGTCAGTCAGCTGTCATGCCAGTGACATAGACTAAAAATAGAAGACTGATTTTAATCGATATGAAATCGATAATCATTATTATTGGTTTTTCAGTAATTAATTGATATTTTATTATTTATTCATTTTTCCGTACATATTAAGTATATTTTTAAATATTTTTACAAAAATCATACAAAAACATTTAAAAATATAAAAAATAGTGGCCCATCGACATCAGGAGCAGGATCCAAGATGGCGGTGGTCAGGGCTCTAGAGAAAGGAACCTCCTGACTATGCGTGCCGTGTCTAGGAGTACTGCTTTCTGAATCAAGCCCTTGATCCAGCCGCGCAATGAGAGCCTCCTGAGGTGTTGGTCAAGGCTCTTCGCTATTAGGCCATTTACTGTATATTTTATTTATTAATATGGCTGTAATAATGTACACTATATTGCATATAAGTATATTTAGTGCATTTAATTACTTTGAGTTAATTATTTAGTGCAAAGGTAACTGTGTAATCGATTACTCAATCGAAAATCTCACGAAAACTATCTTTCTCATATTTCTCTGCTTCCAGATTGAGAATTGAGGTGATTTTTCATATTCTAAGATAAAAAAATATGACTAATTTTTTAAATCATATCTCAACTCATTACATTTGGGGCCACCGTTTTCCATTGCCTTTGCCTCTGGGGTGATGGTGACGTTACACGGTACTTACTTACTTGTATATCTTAAATTTTCATTTGAATATGTTTATAATATCATACTTCTTTCAATTTTCCGATAAATCATTGAACAGTTACTGTTGTGCCCCCTCAACCAATATTGTTTTTGCCGTAATTTGTCCGTACACGTGCAGTCATTAGTTGAAATTTGTTTGTACTTCTCTTCAATATTGAATAAATATATATTATTAGACTTTAGTCTTAACATAAATAATTAGACATTATGTACAAGAATATAAAGTAAAAAAGGGAAGAGCTCACTGAGCATCAAAGAAGAATTGTTACATTTGCGCCGTTTGAGGTTTACTGCACCTGCAGCAGCCGCACCAGCACAACCGGCCGTGCTCAGAAGATGGGATGACGCGAGGATGTCGACACAGGTAGCATCTCACACCAAAGGCCTACCCAACTTCCAAGGCATTATGGTCATTCCGTCTGGCCTCTTCCCATCGTCGCATGCCATGGTTCTAACATAGCTGGCACCACGGCGATGACACGAGCCCGACGGATGATGTCATTAATGCTGGCATGCCGTGCCAGCCGACCAGCGCTCTTGCTGCAAGCATGGCCATGGTGTCCGAGGCGATCAACTGCGTCACCACACTGACAGCGATGCGGAGCCACGCACGGAGCACCCAGACACAGACTTGTAGCGAGCCGGAAAGTAGAGTCACCCAGCATAGTACCTATGTTAGGTGACGGTAGCGCCTGAAGTCATAGGCCTCACTCCCATTATGTCACAGCCAGTAGGTGGGCGCGCTCAGCAGTATTGGTGGACGTATTAATGAGATTATTCCGTACCAACCTGCAGACTGGCTCATACTGTCTCTGGGAAGATGGGTACACGGGCTGAACCTTATTCGGACTAGCCACCTTCCATGCATTCATGGCATCGGTCAAACACTGCACTTCAGACTCAACCTGAAAAGGGGCTAAGATTTTTGTGGTAAACTTTTCGACAGGAGGAACGCTGGTTTTTTTGAGGTTGGGAAATCATCAAGTAGCTTTTCCCGCTCTGAGCGAAGCAGTAGGGCGTGTCAGACTTTTACCTGTGTTCCAGGGGCCACGGTATCTCTTTCGAACAACCCGCACCTCTGGCAGGCATCGGTCCTTGCGGACCCCACCAGTTGGTGCTGACATCTCTTTGAGGCGCGCGTGGAACACAACGCGCCGTCGACCCGGGCTTGGTCCTTACCGGACAGCGAGCTACCCATTACTCGCCGTCCGCATGCCCGCGCCTACGGTGGCCGGGAATCAGCCTGGGATTGCCGACGCCCAGGGCGTCTCCTGCGGCGACTAAGGCCGTGAGGGCGCATATACTGCCTCTCCTTCACCTGCGCCGTCTCCCTCTTCGCGAGCATTACTGCTTCGCAGAAGGAGGTGACGGCTACCCATGCACTCTCGCTCCGTACCATGGCCTGGACCAGTGCCGGACGCGAGAGATCGCCGCCGATCGCCTCCACGAGGATACGGCGGTGCTCCGCCCAAACCGGGCAAACCTCCACCATATGCTCCACCGTGTCCTCAGGGCGATCTTCGTTGTGGAAACACTCGGGCGTTTCCTCCCGCCTTATCCGAAACAGGAACCTGCCGAAACAACTGCGTCAGGCGGAAGGTGAGGACTCCGTGGCGCCTCTCAAGCCACTCCTCAAAGAGGGGACTTACCGCGGCACAGGAACGCCGGTAAGCTTACACTAGAAATTTTCGGACGCCGAGCCCACCAAAACGGATGGGAAGTGTGGTTTGCAGGCACGACCGGTCGTCCAATGCCACATTTAAATTGGATGTTAAAGTGCTTTGAATAATTTGATCGATTTTGTATAAAAGGTGTGGCTGCTTCCATAAAGGGGAAGAGCGGAGAAAATACATGAAATTTGGAGCGAAACAGCAGTATCTGATAACGATGAATGCCAAATGTAAATTAATTTTAGAACGTCTATCCGAAATATAGTTTTAAAAAAATTGTCGTCAATGAACGGTGAAGAACTGTCTTCTAGGCAGTAATCTGCTAATCAGACTGGGTCTGATTTACCTATGACGGAAGATCATTAGGGAGGCTGACATATCATAGAAGTAATTATCTGTCGAGTTCACAGTATGAAAACAGTGTCACAATCAGCCCACATATGACTATCATGTCATTACCTAAACTAGTAGCTTCGATAATTTCATATACATATTACATAGGGTAATCTGTAGCTAAGTAGGTAGGTATACGTTTAGTAGGTACTATATACGAACATTCATTAACACGCCGGCGACACACGGAAATATATCATTCGATAGATCATCGTGTTAGGTGAAAAGGTTAGTAATTAATTGTATAGACGGTGTGTAAGTTAAAAAAACAGGTAGTAGCCTTATGTACTTATTTACTGTATTTGACGGTTTCGATGTTCGGTTTTCTGTATTTAAGTAGTACCTAGCGACCCGCCCCTATTTCGCACGATTTTTACAACAAGACAAGACATGAATCTGATATTAGTTAGATTTAAGTTTAGTAATAATGTATGATACATATAAACCTTCCGGAACAAAATGCCTAAATTATGGTGAAAATCGCATCAAAATACGTTGCGCAGTTTAGAAGAACAACACAGTTACACAAACAGAAACGAAAACCGATTTTAATTTATAATATATCTATATATGTATACATTTATAAAACATGAAATACTACCCAATATTAAACACAGTGTAATTTAAACATTAAGTCAGTCTTTCATTTGTCTTTAAACGTATCAATCAGCTTACATACACCGTGACATTTTAGTCGTCTTACAAGTGTGGTCCACTCAATGTATCCGTCATAAAATACCTCTAGGCGCGATTAAAACATTGTTACAATTAATTAAGATAATAGGTACAAAGAAAAATAAACAATGTTTTAGAATTATAAAACACCCGCCCTGTTAATAATGTTTGCGTATGACCTATCTACCATTACATTCCATCTTTAATTCCATCTCTAAAAAAGGGTGTTTCAACCTACGTCATGCATCTTAGTGAATGATATTTGATTTATTTTAATTATGCATATGTTCAAAAATATCTTTTTTTTAAATAAATGATTAAATAATAATAAATGATTGGATACATGAATTGGGCTGCTGTTGTAAGACGACTAAAATATCACGGTGTATAAATAATATACATTAATAAAACTTTAATTGCTGACTAGAGGTACGTACAAAATTAAAATATTCAGTTTGAACATAAAAACGATAGGTAAGTAAATCATTAGGGACGCATACTAAGAAATTCAAGCAGGTGACGAACTAAAATAATTAGACAGAGAAAGAAAAGTACTATTGACAAGAACTCCAACTAAGAACAAGGTTCTAGGGCAAGTACCTACTTACCTTGGCTTTAATGAATTGATAATGTGCACGAACTTATCCTAAATAATTCCCGTTTCTAACAAATTCGGCTCGTAGCCGAAACAAAGGCGTTGTAAATTCAGTGGGTGTCCAAGTTCCCTCGTTAGCAGAGCTTGAAACAGTGTACTGCGTAAGGGCATGGTGCTAAAATGCCGTAGCAATGTGTCGAGAGCAAACAAGTCGTTTGACTCGTTTATATCGGCTGTTTGCAAGCTCGTTATGCCCTGTCTTGTCTCTCAATTCGCGGCGAGACATTTCCAAGTCTTCAGAGCGGAAAACTCTGATTCTATTTTTGCCATAGCCGGGGCACTTTAACGTGAATGAATCAATACTTTCACAAATTGAAGTCAACAGTCTTAATCGTCGTGGATGTAGTCATTCAAGCATGTTGTCAAACATTCGCGTCGGGGTTACTTACGCGTACTTCTGTGCCTCAGAGTCCTGATCAAACTTAATAAAATAAGCTTTGTTGATTTCTTTTATATTTTAACAAAATTAATTTCTTGACTACTTATAACTGTTTGCTTCTCATAACCTATATTGGCTGTAGGTACAATATCAAAAACAATTTCCACGTGTTTTTTTTATTTAAATTAAGACCGGTCCTTCATCCACGTGGAATCAATCATGGTATAAATATTAGATAACGTTAAAACGAAATAAGAGAAAATTACCGAAATCGGTAGGAGCTCGTATTCGGTAACTTTATCAAGAAATTAGTGGCTAATATCGTATTCTAGTTTAATTTAAACAGTCACGCTATCGTCGTTCGGGTTGGGTTCTTCAATTACCTACTTGTATTTGTAAATAATGGTATTGGTAGACCAACGTGAAAACATCGGCTATAATGTCACGGGTATGATGACTAACTTAATTAATTAAGAGTTAACATACTTCTCTTTGTTTTGAATTTTTTGGGTTCCGTAATACCTCGAAAGGAAAAAACTAAAAATCCCTTATGGGATTACTTCGTTGTCCGTCCGTCTGTACGTCTTTTTCCCAGGAACGCATGGAGGTATCGTATTGAATTTAGTATCAAATACAATACAAAATACAAATACGGTGGAGCTCATTGGGGCTGTAAAAAACCAAAAGCTAGTAGCTTAATTTTTTGTCAACGCAGAAAAAAGCTTTGGTCGTTTATTTTTCTCACTCACAAGTAAATCAAAACCTACAAATTACTTCCCATTGACCTAGAATCATGAAATTTGGCTAGAAGCAAGGTTCCACAATACATGTAATAGAAAAACTCCGAAAACTGTTAATTTGTAGTTTGAGCACATTAAAAAATATTTGTTTACGATCACAAACTTGCTATGGGAGAACATGGATTTCAACTACAATGTTATGGAACTACGGAACCCTTCATTGTGCGTGGTCCGACATGCACTTGGCTTGCTTTTGCAGTTTACGTATTGTGTGGATCTTCTAACAAAGCTCTCCAGACTGCTTGCCCATTATGATATGATTCGATATTCTTCTAGAAAAGAACATGACCTTTCGATGAACGAGGCAACAAAAAATACCTTTGATATTTCCAAAAATATGCCTTTGATTGTATTAGCATAATATCCAAGCAAAAGTTATTTATCGTTGAATAAATGTAAAAAGTCCAAAGCATATGGTAACGGGATTAACTATTTACGTACAAAGGGAAATTTCTCAACAGCCAGTAAGGCGCTTAAGCGTTAGGAAATATAACTTATACTTAAAGATGTGTATTGAAAATATACCCTGTAGCGTTAAAAACGTTATGCCCCAAGCCACACTGTAAACTCCGGTGATTCAAAAGGGAACTTCAATCACTGTTAGAGTTAGTTTATACATAGCAGAAAATACATACATTCTGCAACTCCCACATACGACACCATAAATATAATTGCAATCTATGTCTATGGCTGGACTTTAAAAGAAACTGTGACCTCTGAGTTTATTCGACCTTTCTTCTCAGAGTACCTACTCAGATAGGAGAAAAAGACCACATCTAGTTTTTAAAATTTGATTGATATAAGTTTATGTAAAAAACTACTTGCATAAATAAAATAATTTATCATATAAAATTAATCTCACCTAGATTGGTTTTGAAGCTTTATTTGAAAAAAAAAATGGTTTGCCAGATTTTTATCCACCTCACTACATGATTAAATTACAAAACGTTGAATATGATAGCAAGTGTGAGTTGAAGCTTATTCATAAAATAATCTTTTTTATATGACAAGAGCAGACGCTTTTCAATTTTCAGGTAGCCTAAATGGCATGAAACTTACAAAGACCAGATTAAAATATTTCAAAAAGATATCTCAAAGAGGTTTTAAGAGAGGAATTATTTTAAATACTACTCTTAGGTCGAAAATTGATTTCAAAATCATGGAACCTGTGCCTACTAAATGATCTAAGATTAATCCAGATGTAACAAAGAAGTACGACGGATTTTCTCAGAAAGTGGCTAATTTAATAGTCAAACATAAGCTTGTTGTTCTCTATCAGACACCTATTTATAACTTTATAATCTTTTTCTTTATATTAGTAACCAATAAATTACATATATCCTGTAGGTAGGTACATAAGTACTACGACGTGACTGAATACATTTTATTTAGTTATATTGCTGACTTATCCTACTTTCTTTAATCAGTAGAAGCTTTTCTTGGTATTGTTATGTGGCCTTAATACTTATAGGTCTGCCCTTATATTTCTTGCGAAAGATACTTAAAGATTACATAAATATCTACTCGGGTAAGTTTCCAATTTCATTTTAAGCCGATGAATTCAAAATGTGACCTCCATTCGATCCATCTAGCACTTGAGAGCTATAAATTAATACCACAAGGGAAAAGACTACAAAACTAATAACCGTTAAACAACAATATTTAATACAAATGATACTCATATATGTAATTGGCACGTGTTATAGAGAGCCGTGGGACTAAATAATTGAACAAGGACGAATATGGAATTAGGACAGGGCGACCCACTAACATGCCGGCTATATATTCTTCAGTGTGTGTTTTACCTGACATAGGGAGGAACTTGAAAAAGCTTTTTATAAGACTCAAAACGTCGATATCACTTACAACTTCAATATTAAATTACACGGACCCAAAGGATGGCCGTCCCATTTAAAAATATATCAGAAAATTGTTTTCACTTTGCGATAAAGGGTTAAGTAAAAGAAATGGGTGCAGTCGGCCAAGGAAATAAAAATCCCAAAGTTGATAGCGTCCGTATAAAATGTACTGACATAGGAAAGGGGTAAACCAACGGTTTCATCGAAATATATTAGAAAGAGGGTTGTTGCTTCGACGACGGCCTCTTGCAGTAGACTGCACGGACAGGTAAACCTGCACGGATTTACGTACTTATCGAGGCGAAAAGCCGAAGCAAGAGCACTTTGGTGGCCGATAAGAACCCATTTGACGTAGCTCGATGACTTTCCGCTTATTGATATTTAGACAACGATGAGAAAAAAGGGAAAGTATTTCAAGAGTTGGTAGCAAATATCAAAGACATAACCCAACCTAATCCTACTTCATCAACTGGATATTGACGATGGCAGCAAACACCTGAAATTACTAACAAAACTGTAAACCCCCTCATATATCAATTACTACAGCTGTTAAAAACATACATCGATCGGCAGGTTGCATTTCCGTAAGCCCTTTGGCCAAGCATTTATTATTTACTGGCGACGCCAAGCAGTCGGTGTACAAAGTAGGCCGCCATACACATTTATAACAACGTGTATCGTCACCCTACTGGACAGGTGTGTACACTCGTTACTCAGAGGATCAGTTCGGGAAACAAACCGACACAGAACACGTATTTTGAATGAAACCACAAAAAGTTTCTAGCAGTGCACTTAGGTTTAACGGAACCCCAAACGTCCAGCGTTTATGCACTTTGTTTTCCTCGTAAAATTGCGTTTAAGTACATGAAATAACTGTGAGTTATTTTATTGTGAAGTGATGATTTGCACTTTTTCCGATGACATATTTACCCAGTTTCCGATACTATCAGCATTATTCACCATACCAGATAATTTGATGATCGTGATAATGTGCTATCACACTAGGTACTTCATTGCTGCTGCGCTTATTAGCTGAAAATGTAATTAATCCTAAATCACCTATCGACAGTGACCACGTAAAATAATAGGCAATGGTTCAGCCTTTGTTTACAGCCGAGGCCACAAAGCGTTAATTATTAATTAAAATCTATAGTGATGATAACGACACTTTTTGCCTACAGTTTTAAAAATAATGCAAAAAAATACACAAAAACACACAGAATAGGTCGTTAAAAAAGGAAGACACCTTTATGTGACGTTTCGTGGTAAAATAATCTACCACTATAAACCTACAAAGGCTAAAGGTCTGCGTATGACAGGGAAAGAGGCGCCTTTGGGAAATTTGGAGTCAGAGATGAAACGTACAAAAGTAAAATTGTTAAGATATATTTAGAGCGGGCTGCACTCAGCTGGGCGAGAGCTCAGTTAACAGCAGATTGAATCATAAAGCAACATTGACGTCATCGCTTGCTCCACTGTATCGACTTTCAGGCAAAACGTTAGCGAAAGTGCCACAAGATAAACACGTAGTCAGCCAACTATGAATCGAACACAAATAAGTACCTACCACATATAATAATGGATTAAATTTAATTTATGGATGAAACACACCCACGAATTTGCGTTGTGAAGGGAATAAACTGTTAGAACATATTACATATAACAAACATTATCTTCTTAGAATAACAAACATGGAAATATGCAAATAAATTATAGGTAAACTCCATATAATAATATCAAGTGTAGGTAAGTAGGTACGTGCATGTATAATAATCAAAAGTTGTTCAGATATAAATATTGCTTCATAAAGCAGTGTGCCGTGTAGGTATACAAATTATGTTTTAATTAAACTTAGCACGAAACACTGGAGTCTGTCAAAAGCATTTAAACATGAAGTTAATTTGGTAAAATAGTTTGCCAAACAAGCAAGCTCGTAAACCGACAAGCATCGGCCATCGCCTTGCTTTGTATTCGTGTTTATAACTCAAACTTCCCACCCATAGTAATCAGTTGCGACGCTCTCGTAGCTCTATTATTTGCACAAAGCTTTATTATATTTGAACGATAAAGTAATTGAGCCATTATTAAACTAAAATTTTTGTTTAAATTTAAAAAAAGCTATACTGGTGTATACCTAGAAGAGGAACAAAATTAAATTAAAAGTCGGCAATCGTAGAGAAGGAAGAGTCGTTCTCTACGATTACCGGCTTTTAATTTAATTAAACCAGTCAGTAGCATTAAACCCGTAAATAAGGCAATCGCGTTGCCATGCAAACGTGCACACAGCCCTTCATTATTTAAAATGCACATGTTTTCTTTGACACTAATATTGTCTAAATAATGTTCTACACCGTCACGTTTCTTGAAAAGTGTCACCACCGGATCATGGACAAAAGTACTTATAAATCCCAATAAAACACTACAGTAAACAAAAAATAGATTCGTGGACTCTAATGCTACGGCAATTTAAAAACCGAATCAATACTGTGTAAGTAGGTACTTTAATATTACGTCGTGAAAACGGTTCGAACTGCACATCGGACGGGAAAAAGAACGCTGCAAGCTCGGAGGGTCCACGTTTCAGCTTCGTAAATAAACTTGAAAACCTAAAAGCGCTGTCAGATCTAGATGCGAACATTGTGGACCTTCCGAACTAATCTGTCCATTCACTAAGTGTGGGTGTTCCGTGTGGTGCCGGACGTAAAAGAATAGCACCACCCCATTTCTTCCCATGGGTGTCGTAGAAGGCGACTATGGGACTTACTAGAGAATGGGCAGCAGCGTTCTTTATGCATTTGACCACCATACTGCGATCGCCAACCCGCCTGCCAAGTGTGGCGATTATGGCAAATCCCCCCTTTTGGAGGAGGCTTATGTCCAGCAGTGGACGTCTTTCGGCTGATATGATGACGATGATGATGACTAAGTGTGGCAATTGCAGTCACACACTCCTACGCTCTCTGATCCGTAAATTATAGTTGAATTACTTTTTAGGGAGTTGTTTCTGCCGAATTGAAAAACTATAGTGACCAAAAAGCGTAATCACGTCGTAGATCTATGGTAGTTTAGCATTACCTAAATAACAGCATCAACATAAGTATAAATAACATTGTTCAAGAATTCTGGTTATGTTCTTCAGATCTTTGCGTAGGAATAATAGAGGTGTGACGCTATGGTATGGAGCTGCGACGCCAACGTACCAAGCGATGCCGATATAAATAGGTAAGACGAGTAATGCTTCGCTAGTGTATCTTGTCTCGCTATTTGTTACACGTCTAAATAATAGACATAGAGTTACAACACAATAAGATAAACAACACCGAATGACAAAAACCAAGACTATTTGAATGGCTGCACTTTAACTTATTGAAATACTAGCTTTTTGCCAGCGGCCTCGCCCGCGTGAAGGTTGGATATTATACCACGGGAAATATCTCCTACCGGGATTAAAAGTATCCTATGTGCCAATCCAGGTTATAGACGATGTGTGTTAAATTTCATCCAAATCCGTTGAGCCGTTTTTGCGTGATTGAATAACAAACCAAACATCTAACATCTCACTGTCAAAACTTTCACATTTATAATATTAGTAGGATTCGTTTAGTAGGATTAGTGGCATAGTAGGAATAGGAATAGGATTCCAAACAATATTATAAATATGCAATAACAATTTTTATATATCATCAACAGGACCGTAGTCTAAGTTTAACGCACGTGTCTCTGTTAAACCACTTTCCGGAGTCGTTAGGCAGCAGTGCCGGAGGGCCAATACAAGCCAGGCCATTTTAAGAAACCCCACCTCCGACCGATGGACCATTCTTTATTTTAAAGTACAATTGATTTTTAAGTGATTTTAGGTATTACTGAAAAACCGCCTTCACGCAAACAAAAGCAAATCTTACGTACATAATTCTCTGATTCCAACTCAGTATCATTTTAGTAAGTGGGTCTTTATTTTCTGAAGAAACTTTAAGGTCACGCGGCGAGTGTTTCTTTTTTTGTAACGGCTTACCCTGGCCATAATTCTACCACTCGCCACTGTTAGGCAGACACAGACGTACGTATGGTCACACAATACCTGTCGAGTGTCGGGCTATAGTGCTTGCAGATCGGTCTCTTTGATCAGTGTATTCTGCCTACGATGATACTGCTCCGAGACGTGTGTGCTCGTAGGGGACTTGTCCTTGTCACAAACCAAGTTATAATCGCTCAAAGAGCCTAGCTTTAACTGAAGTTAAGTGAATCGTAGATTAATTGTTTCGCGATTAGTTACCGAGTTAGCAGAAGAGTTGTTTTGCTTTAGAGATTCGGTTCAATATCTAAAGTATATGTAAATAATATTAGGGTTTTCAATGACGATGATGATTCAAAAATTTGATAGGTAAAATAGGAAATTAGTCATGCTGACTTAAGATTATCGAGTTCTATGTGCGTAAGTACCTACCCATATAAAGTAAACAATAAGTAACAATTACCTGTAAAACCCCTTAGGCAACGTATTTAATAATGGGTCGTTGAAAAAATTATTTTCCCTATTGTTATCTTTTTCTTATCCAATTATCTTAATTATTGCCTCATTTCTATGTAATTTATACTTTTATCTTTTATCTATCTGTATTTCTTTTAAAAGGTCCTACTTTCAAGCCAAAATACCGGAACCTACAATAAACGAAATTGTAACAGGTTTAATTATGGATTCCTCGCATAAATCAGACGCCATTTCGGGTAGCTACGTTAACAATTTCGTATATTAAACGTTATTATAGATATACACAATATATGCAATGGAATTATTTGTGGCTGGCACGGCGGTTCCAACTGAAAGTTGCTACACGACAACGGTTTTCAATTCAAAATGGCTTTTCAGTTACGAGAGACATGGGAAAGCTTTCTCGTGTTTATCTTTCAGAGCCTAATAGTGAGAACTATCGGCACGGCGAACACTAACTTATAAAACACTTCATCTATATCTAGAGTGGTCACGAACTGCAACATCGTCACTACAACAGTGTTGGTCGTTGCATTATTTCATGAGTTAGTTTAGGTTAGTCTGTAAAACATTTATTTACGTATGAATTATTTAATAAAAACTCTTGCTTATTACGTGCTTCATAAAGATCTATTCAAAACGAACATCTTAATTCTCATGACAATTACTTTCATGTCTTTTCATTTTCATCTAAAAATCACCTTGAATTTAAATTTAAAAATATAATGTAGTAGAAATATTAAAAAATAATTATTAGTCATAATAACAATAAGATTTCTCATCATTATATTATAATGTGAGCGACTATATAAATATCTGTTGGACTAAAATTAAAACATTTAACAGCTGTAGACTGCTAGTATTCAATATATTTATTGCGTCAAGGCTCAGCCGGCGCGGGAGTAGCACGTAGCACGTAGCTCGTATGTTGCGAGGCGGCGCGACGGGCGCGACTTGTTACGCACGACTCTACCAATGATTGATGGTAAACAAACATTATTCCAAACATCATCGTAGGATGTAGCTATATTTTGATGTGTGCATCTTCACAACCACGCTCTGACTGATGTTCTACATTAAATAGGTTTCTTTCAAATGTTTCTCAAGCATAAAGAAGACAGTTGTTTGTTTGTGTTCGTATGAAATCGGGTTATCCGATTAACGTAAAACTATCGTCGACGGATCTCTGTGACTGAGTTTCCCCGTGTTGTCATGGTGATGTCCGCTATATTATTGGATATCCATGGAAGCTTTTATTCCCAGGGAGAGGTATCATTATAATGAGATATTATAAGAATAAAATTTTTGAAGATAATGATCAGCTTATAACATGTTTCATGTTCATTAATTTATTTGTTTTTATTTACATCATAAATAAATGCCTCAATGCATATGTGTATTTACAATTTAGTTTATTAAATTATTGAAATTGTTATCTCCTGTTCTTGCGTTTATTAAATCTTGAATTTCGCAACGTAAATCATAGTAATTAAACGTCGTGTCATATGACAACTACCCACCGCTTAAAGAATATTTTTAATTTAGCCTAGAACGCGTTAACGAACCGGCTCGAGCGGATATTCATCATTTAGCAACTACCCGCCAACTGCTAATGAACGAGGAAAAATTATCCATTCATCACATCAGGCCGTAGGTTACTCCGATTTTCCCTATTTTTTTAAACGGCTAGTTATAGCCGTAATTGAGATAAAAATGGCAGCTAGCCGTAACATCAATAGATTTTATGAAAATTTGTAACAATTCGAATCCATTTAAGACTTGTCTTAAATAAATAAGTAACATGAAAAGATTTAATAAGCGTTGTTCCTTTTACAATAAAATTTCTAAATTTTCAAAAAAACTGAGAGAAAATAAAACCGTGTTCCATCCTCCAGTAAAATAATTACACATACGTGATCACTGCTTCTCTGTTAATTAAATGTTTTCATAATTACGAAGCTAACATCAAAATACGAGCACTTTAATTAGATGAATCATAAAATAACAATTTTTATTTAAGCTTTCTTCGTAAAATGGTAAAAAAATTACATTAAAAATCTGTTAAGTAGGAATATCAAAAGGGTTTTCTTTGAAATAATAAACCTCATAAATTGTGTTCATAGAATTCGTTGAAGGTACCTTATCGCTTTGTATGTATTTAAGACACCAAATAGTAATCCTGTTTCTACGACAGAAGCCTGATCTAATCAACAATATCGATAGAACATTACGGAAGCCAAAATAAACAGGTAAGTAGACATATCATATAACTAATACCATTTTGATTTATGAGTTTATAATAAATGTTCTCAAAACATGACGATTTACCTGGCTTGGCAACATGGAATTTCGCCCACAAATTATTTCCGAAATCCGGGGATTACACGGATAAAAACCTAATTGGAGAAGGCTAGTGCGTGACACAAGTCGGGCGAATGTGCCGAGGGGGATACGCCAATCGGACCATGATCCAAGCCACACGGGCTTATAACACGGTATTCTATTTTTATGATATGGTGTTATTATTAAATTCGGAGCTCTTTATTACAAATTATACCACGCTTTAACAAGCTCACTGGGAACCCTTATTTGTCACATATAATACGGGAGAGAGGGCTTCTATTCCAAACTGCTGTTCAGTGGATAGAAATACAAAACAGAATCCAACCAACGTCAAAAGCGATAGTCAAATACTACTATATGGTGTATAATGTCAACTCAATATATACACACTTAGTGAATAACAGAAGGTTCATTCCTCATTAACCATCTTACATTATTGTTATAATTTCAGATCGTAAAATATAAAAGTGTTGAAACTGAACGTATTTAAAGCAATAACAACACGTTTTTAGTTTATCGTAGGTAAATATTTTGTTGAAACGATGCTCGTATTCTTTCCGGTGTATAACTGAGTTATATTCAGGTTTATAGTCGCTTAGTTATAAAAACGTATCTCAGCTACATCTGCGATATGAAACGAGAATAGCTATGGTGTCTTAACCTATTGTTAGCGGAGTATTGAAGATTATCTTGAATTAAACTTTAAAACATCTGAGTATTGAAGATTATTTTGAATTTAAATTTTTTCTTTGCGATTGGTCGCACTTCGCGCTGGATTAAAGGGTGGAAAATTGACAGGGAGTGTCCTGTCGAATTTCCACCATCCAATCCAGCGTTTGTTTGTTATAAAACTCTAATCTCTGAAACTGAGTCGAATTAGAAAAATATTTTTTATATTTGATGGCCCAATTCTCGAGGTGGGTATATGCTAATTTTTATTAGGCTATGATGCTTAGAATCCGACCAAAAACAACGATAAGCAAAAACAAATTTACGGGGCTATAGGACATATTTTATGTTAAAACAAGAAATTTCAGGACGAGGAAGTCACAGGGAAGAAGGAAGCTAGTAAGCGTTACTAAAGGGAACTGGACATTGGTAAATTGTGTTTCTTGAGTTTGAATATAAGACAGGCTAAAATGAGAGGGAGGGGCCAAAAGTTGAAAATTCACTAGTTAGATTGAAGCCCTCGCAGGGGATATCACAAAAGCTTAAAGAACAATAATAAATTACTTTATAACTTTAGGAAGAGTTATTGAAAGAGCTCGCCCTTCTCAAATACCTTGTAAAGGTTATGAATATTTAACCGTCTTCAAATAAAAGGGAAGGGTCTTCATTTGTCGCTTTTAAATACCTTTTGCATTTACTTAGTGTTTTATTACTTACTACTACTTTTACCAGCGGCTTCGCCTGCGTTGAGGTCGGAAATTATCCCACGGGACCATCCTACCGGGATGATAAGTATCCTATACGTTAATCCAGGTTATTAAATATCCGCCAATTTTCATCCGAATCCGTTCGGGCGTTTTTGACACATCAAAAACGGCCCAACGGATCGATCACACAAAAACATCCAAATTTTCACATTTATAATATTATTAGTAGAATAGTAGGAAGTAGGATAAAAGAAGTTTGTAATATCCTGTAATTCAGAACCTTCGTCAATCTTAACGGTAATCATTCAATTTAAAACCTAATCTGCCTCCCGGATATGATCAGAGGATTCCTTTTGCCTATCTACTTGTCATATTTTTACCGGGATATAACAGTAATAAACGAATTTAAGAAGAAAAATACAATTAAGAACATTTTTACACAAATTGTATCACAGTGGCAGTTTATTAAGTTACTCTAATAAATAAAATAAAAAGTGAAACACTTACCAAAACACGTGGAGTAAGAAGCGGGCAAGGTGAGTGGTTAGCCGGCAGCGGCGGTCGCATGGTGACCACCACACATGGCGCACCACCACCAGAACTGTCCGAGCACAGCCCACACTCACTGTCCAAATGTTCCGTCCAAATTCGGTTTTCAAAATGTTCGCTGGCGGGAACGGTCGCGGCACGGTCGTAAAACGCGGACGCGAGTATGTTTACAACAATCGGGGTAACAAGTGTGGCAGCTGGGAGCGAATCGCGCGCCGCCGGTCGGAGGCCGCGAAGCCGACTAGCGGCGGCACGCGCCCGAGCGCGGACCAGGGCGGGCGGCCGCGCCCCCGCCCGCTCCCAATGCCTTAAATTCCTCGCATACCGTCCCACACTTTTAAGCGCACCTAAGTGTTTATCGAAGATTCGAAGCTCGCGCTAAAAGATGTCTAATCGCACTCGACACGTCGGCCGACGTATTTCCCGTTCAACACTCTCCGAGTTATATTCGGGAATCTGCGTAAAATACATTGCCCCGTATTTCAAAGTAACGATAACACATCGTATAGTTGTAAGAGTTATGGGAAAAGCACATTGACCTAGACGATAGGTATGTTTTCTTCGAGATTTTTGAACATGGTTGTTATGCATTTACCTATACTTCTTATCCACAACATTACACTATCATAGCCACGTTTTGGTTTAGTGAACCCAAACATAAGGTACACAATGGCTGTATTTTAAATGTTTCATTTCAGCGTTGTAAAAGAATAAACTGAATAAGGTATTTTTTAAATTAAAACAACAACGAAGTATTACAAAAGAATTTTCGAACAAGTAGCCAATTTCAACCTCTAACATAACAATTAAAATATAACGCATAATTTTGTAACTCATTTGCAATTAAAATCAACCTGTACAGAAGTCGACACCATAATTAATATCAAAAAACACATTTTCATTTCGGGACTAATTAGTTAGAATTATTCATAAAAATAAAGAAAACATCTCGAAAGGTAGCTGCTGGGAATTCTATTGTTTACTTGAACATTAAATATCAACTAAGCTCTGTTTAAAAGCTTTTTTTAATATCGAGCATTTCATTGTGTCAAAATTGCTTTGCATGTAATTTTTATATATGGCGAGATTTGTGGGAATGTAATCATGAGTTACGGAATACAGCCGCCAGGTTGTTTTAAAACAGATGGCTGCTCCAACGAGCCTATTCGCGAATAGCTCGAGGACATTAGGATTACAACCGTCTGAAAATACAGACACGGCCGGAATATTCCAGTCCTCAACGGTTCTCATAATAAAAGGGGAAGCAAATTACTTCGTGCGAGCTGAAGGAATGTCAACGACATTGCAATGAAAGCCTGCGTCTGAATGTCCGGTGAAAAAATACGATGTTTTAACATTAAGGGCTAAGAAAATGACATGAAAAGCCATTCTTTTCCTTAGGGACTACAATCGTAACCTGTAATAATTCAAAATATGTTATTATTGTATTGTAGTCATTAGAACTACACGAATCTATATCAACAAAAACATTTAACCATATGTTACAAGAATGGTACAAAAGATACCTACCATGTACTTGTTGAAATATAACATCCCCACTTTCATTGTTACTTCGAAACTTATTCACAAACGGCTAACCTGTACACACTCCGATTCCGTTTCAGAACGCTTGAGTAAATGGTATCGCGTGCCTAATGTTTATACTAAGAGAACGAGGTCCCCTCAGTCGCCTGATAACAAATAGAGCAATACAAGCAAACCAACTCCAACTTGTATCTACATATCCGCCTCGTATTTTATCGACCTCATTTACAACAAAAAGGTTTTCTGTAAACGAAGTTCGAACTTTGTATTTATCTTTCGAAGTCAATTAATTCAACAACCCTATTTACAACTTTAGTTAAGTAAATTAATCAACTATTATAAGTACTGAAATTGTAGTTGGGATATGCGTAGCAGACCAATTTGAACTATTTGACGTGTAGGCTTGCTACAGCTACGCAGGCCTGCAGCCTACGCCGGACTACGAACTCCCGCGTAGCACACATCGTAGACTTCGCAACTCATGCGTAAGATACGGTAATTCAGATGCTACATCGTCGGTTTATGATTGTTACCCTTTTAGTAACTGGAGGTCGTTTTAAATTATGTTACGCAAAAATAACAAGAATTAATGATGTACTGTTATTTTGAGCTCGGTAAAACTTCGTAACGCCTATAGCAAATCACGGCGCGAATCTTTATAGCAAACTTTGGGCATAGCTTTTAGATTACGAGTATGTTTGCGAACTTTAACTAAAGTTAAAGATTTGTGTGTTAGTAAAGTAGTCCAAAAATAAACCTCAGCTAACTTTGAAAGTGATCGTCATTTTATTGGAAATACTGCTTGCTTACCGTTTCCAAGACGTCGCATCGATTTTACATATGAGTTTCGGTACTTGTTAGAACTTCGCAAGACACTTACCTGCAAGGAAATGAATTATAAATTACTCTTAATAATTATGTCGCTCATTTCTTGATGTGGAATTAGAGAATTGTACGTGCATTTTATGAGTTACATACAAAAAAATGTTTAGAGTATCGTTTCAAATGAGGCTACGTCCCAAGTCGTTCATATTATATTCCTTTAGTCGCATTTTAGGATGCCCATGAAAGCAGCCTGGGTCATCTACTCACTGTAATAACATGGTATAAAACAAACATAAGTAGGGACCTACGTAAAAAAAGGTAACTTTGTGTTATTGTTAACAATTTTGCAAAAGGATTTAAAATCCACCTAAAGGGTCGGTCAAAATCTCTAGTTTCAATCAAAATTGTGAATAATTAATGAAAGAAAAACGTACGTGCTTTACAATAATAATACTATGATACCTGCATTAAAACAACATTATTTTGTACAGACCGTTCCATGTGTTCAGTCAAACTATTTTTAAAGTGCAAAGTCAATTTATCAATTTCAAATAGGTCATTAAAAGACACATAATAACATCAACATTTACGAGAAAATAGAACGGATTCTATTTTACTCTTTCAAAATGTAGTTTCCAATGACCTTTAACATAGATAGTCCATACTGATTCCATGGTATTTTCGTATGCAGAACATTGGCCAAGAAACTCAACAGATACTATTTTAAATTTTTTTGCAATAGTTTACATAAATTAATTATAAAATATGTGAAGGCGATGTGCCTGAAATAAAATTACTATTCTACAAAGTGTACAACAGGTGCAATAAATAATACTTGAATTCCTGCAAAAAACACCCTTCAAGCGAAAAAAGCGAGACTACGTGCTAATGCCCCGGCCTAGGGACTGGTAGTCCTTTAATGGAACACTATTTAAAAAGGGCTATTCTTCGATGACGTAGTGTTTACATGTCGTCTGCACTTAATGTCCCCCGGGACACCCCTTTCTTGCCTTTTTCTCCTTTCTCCCATCCTTGGCTCCTCGGCATTCAACTTAAGTTTTATAAAAACTGATCGTGACTAAGATATATATCCAAGTTTACAAAAATGCTTATTTTCATCTGTTAGCGTGCTACATGCATGCATAATTTATTCGTCAAAGAGAAGCATGCAATTTTATAAAAACAAATACCTAAGTTAATCGCTGTTTAATTGTGCTGTTAAGAATAATGTTGAATAATCATATAGTAAAAAATAATACATTTTAAAACTTAACAAAATGAAAAATGAAAAATGGACAACGTGACTGCAAAAGCCGTTTAACGAAGCAAAATAATAATTATCTTGACATTCTAGAGGAGCTCGGTAAACGGGGCTTCCTAATGTCAATGCGAAGACCCTCTAGTGGATTTATCGGATTAGCTTTGTACCTACTACCTACTCAAGAAAGATACAATGCTTAGTAACTAAGTAGTGTTAAATTGACACGATCAAATTTATAAGTGTTGATATTATTAGCCAAGTATTCATTTTTTGAACTACTAAAGTTTTATACAATGTGTAACAGAATTAGTTGGTTCAGAATCGTTTACTTGAATCGATTTTTGTCATTTTTGCTATAGGTAATTTATTATCCCACTAATAATTAAAACTCCTTTTTTTCCTTCCAGTTACACTTCTGTACATTCAAAACAAACCAAAAGGGACGAAGCACCTACTACACTAGACCCCTATACGGGCGCGACTGTGTGCGTGCGGAGATTTGTAAAGTGAACAAATTTTTCTTCCACAATCAGTGTAACTAATTTAATAATTAAACAATTTTAATATATCATCATCTGCCTAGCCTTTTCCCAACTATGTTGGGGTCGGCTTCCAGTCTAACCGAATGCACCTGAATACCAGTATTTTACATGGAGCGACTGCCTATCTGACCTACACAACCCAGTTACTGGGTAATACGATACCCCATTTTTTGATATATATTAGTAAAAATTCAGTGTAAATATGTACAATGATTATATCATAATATTCTAATTGGGGTGTTTGTTGGCGTGCGTTAATTCCGGGACATGTTGTATAAATGGCAACGAATATTAATAACAAAAGAAAACTTAAAGCCTTTCACACAAACTAAAACAATCATGCACGTATTTCCATTTGCACTCTTTTCACAAACATGCAGTCATTATTTCACAAATGGCGTTGCAACACAAAACATTGTGGAGTGGCTCCAGAGCGCATGCATTAAGCTCCGCCGCGCATGAATAATCAGAACTATGAATGATGCAAGCTAGGCTAGTGCGTACAGATATATGCAGATATAGAAGGCAGATATATGCAGTGCGTCAGAGTGTAATAGGGACAGGGCACATGACGTCACGGGCACCGCGTCGTCGCCAGCTGAACTGGCTGACTTGGTGCCATAAGGTAACTCACGTTTCTCTTATGACGTCACTCGAGAAATGTACACGGCAGCCCAGTTTGGGATCAATGGCCAATCTACAAAAATAGAAAACATCCAATTCATTATCGCACTTTTTGAAGTGCTGTTTGCTAGAGTTTGTTTACACTTTTGACTATTTCGTTCGTTATTACAATTTTAGTTTTGTATTGGTATTTGATACCCTATAGATAGTCAAAACTTGGGAGATCACATTTTAATGAAATTAGCGTTAAATCAACTACGTAAAGGAGACACTATTTAGCTTTTCAACTTAGCTATAGTTCGTAAATACCCAAGAGTAACCGAGCTTTTGTGAACTTTCTACCACGATCAGATATGCTACGTACCCATCGTCCCCGTTCTGGTTAGCCACGTCCGTGGCCTCAGCCTCGGTCTCCACACCATTGCAATGTTCCACCACCACTTCGGGAACCTCACTCATGTCCACTATCCACTACACTGTCGCCAGCAGCAACTCACCCGGCCGAGCCTCTACGAGCCAATATCGCAGACTACCATTTCGCCCTTGGTAAAAGATTACCATTAGTACAAGTACTATTATTAAATTAAGCGCAGGTAACTTACAGACTATATCTATTATATTGGTTATAAAATGGCTGAAAATTTAAATTTTATGCACTGGGGCATTATGAGAGGTTGATTTGGTAAATGAAAGTAACGAATATGTAACGTACAAGTGACCAAGTTTAATAATTAATAGGTATTAAAATCACGGGTTGAAACCATGTATTTTTCTGCTCTTTGAAAAAGCAAAAGAAAAATTTATTTTAGGAATGTTTTTAAAAGTAAACAAAGGTAAGTAGGTAATGAAGGCACTGGGTAGAGTTAAAACAGGACTATGACGGCAGAACCAGTCTTTACGCAACAACAATTCCCGAAATAAACAAGTTTCTAAAAAGAGTATGAAACCCGCCGAGTGAAGACACGGATAAAGTTTAGTGTTATGGCATAAGCATGCGCCGTGGATGGCAAACGGGTCACGAACGCACGGCTAGGGCTTCAGCTAACGTAATCCCTTTAAGGAGTAGTTTACCTGTCGTATTCAGAAAAAAAATAATCACATAATTATGTAGTCAGCACAGCATAAATAACGTAATAACTATTCTTAGAACATTTTCAAATCATCCACTCCGTTTACTAAACTATTCAGTTTCAAAAAATGAGTTTGTGTAGAAACTTGCGCATGCAACATGTAACGTAACTATAGCTTCGTATAAAGATACATCCTACTTAAGAGTTGTCTATAGTTATGTTAAAGGGTTTCTGTTATTATAAACAAGTCACAGTTTTAAAAAAAGCTATTCGTCGATCTACCTACCTTCGGGGCACCTACTTGCGTAACGCCGTGCTTTGCTGTGCCCTACAGGGTCCATAATTTATTCGATGTTATAATATACCAACTGTTATATGTACACTTTATGGAATGCAATAAAGTATTTGAGTATTGAGTATTGAGTATTAACACACTAACAGTAGCAATGGCCTTCATTTTGAAAGTTCAACAACATTCATTATTATTCTATATCATTATTCTACGTTGCAGAGCAGACACATTTTTCGAACATTTATAAAGCAATGGTACAGCAATAGCCTTCAAAATGATTCAGATTACGATTGAAAGTGTGTTATGCAATTAGGGTGCTGGACTAATATCAGATGATCTAAAAAAAATCTAATGGTTTGTCTTGAATTCATCTAGGATCTATTCGCCATCTAAATTAACGCTAACATATTGCTGGTTTGGTGTTAAATTTTTAAACATCTATTTATTAACATAATAATCACTCCCACTTCATCGAGAACATAAATATTCCAGGAATTCTATTCACTGAAATTTTCATAATTTAATTAATTAGTTACCTAATTAGTCAGAAAAACATTTTTTCTGATTTTTCCGTGTTTTTGTAACGTACCTAGTTGGGATCTACTAAATTTTCCAGAGCACTTCGTCCTCTTGCAACTTGAATAGACATTGACAACTTCGTTTAAGGTACCGATGCAGTAAAAACACTCGTATATTTGATGGGAAAGCGCATAAAAGTCGCAGCAATTGCAAAGAACTGCTTCCGACGCATAGAGCAAATAAAATAAGCTGTTCAATCAATCTGAACGGTCGGTTGTCCATAAACTTATAATAGATTGCCTTCGATCGTTCTAGTACTTACCGTAATAGCCTTGTGATTGTTTGCTCGCATACGGTATCTATTGGCGTAAGTCACGGTAGCTCCTATCATAAAATGACTATGGAGAAATATTGTGCATGTAGATACTAAACTACCTCTAATTTCTCAAGGGACGTGCGCTTAGATAAGACGGTTTAATACCTAACTTCAAGTGCTTGTTACCTTTCTCATGAAGTCTGCCATATTGTACTGAGGTAGGAACATATCTGTTTGTAGGTATGTTGTTGATACTAAATATTTAACAGCAATTTTCAATCTGGACGCCGCCCCCAAGCTGATGTATGTTTAGGCGATCTTTGCTGTTTATGATGCACACAACCAAGCAAGCGGACTTTCAATCCTTACTTAGGGACTTACTTGAAACATTGAGTCTTAGCTACTCCTTGCATACCCCACGAGAAAAGCACCTCCGGCTTTACTCCGAGCCTTAACCACCGTCCGGAAATTAAACTACGGTTAAAGATATTTATTTCTCAAAACAGTTACAAATTCACAAATTGAAATAGATTTGAATCATTATTAGGTATAAAAGCGTTTATTTAGCGCAGCATAAATAAAATATTGCTAAACATAGTCAACTTAAATATAGTATTGCTACATCCATTTTTCCGTCGATTCAATAGTTTGGCATACCAAACAAAACAATTCGTTTACATAAAACTACTCGTAAATAGATATTTTATGTATGTAGAGGCTAAAAAGACTTTTTATACCTATTTGAAATTATTTGTGTGTATTTTGATTTTATATAATTCTTCTGCACGTGTGCATATCATATCACTGAATTCCTCCTTGCTTGGCTGGCTTGACTGATTGTGTTTTTTTTTTTTGTGTGTGTTTGAATGAGTTCCTGGATTGTTTAGATTCACAATTGGACCCGGTAGGTGACGCTGCGTTCGTTATAGAAATCAGGTCAACGTCTGTCCGCCAGCTAGTAATTTATACTTTACTGTAATATGATTTTCATATTTAGGTACTGCTGATTTTTTAACACTGCACTCAAGGAAATGAATATCAATTTATATTTGTTTTTATTTTGATAGCCCAGGAATGATCTTTTAGTACTTATAGGTTACTGTACCTGTTTAGAGAGACCGGTGGTGGCCCGGTGGTATCTATCGGCCGCGACTTACGAGATGTAGGTCGTAGGTTCGAACCCAGAAAGGCGATTTACTTTGTGTAAATTATTTCATCACCGCTGCTCTCAAAACGGTGAAGGAAAACATCTTGAGGAAATCGGCATGTCCTAGAACCAAAAATTCGAAGACATGTGACTTCTACCAAAGTCAATGTAAAACGATTTGGTTTTTTTACGCCATTGGGCGGTTTATTATAGAAGTTTCCTTTTCCCCCTTCATACATGATGGTCTTCTTTCCATATTTAGTCCTAGGCTAGGATAACCAGCTATCATTAGCCTTGTTTGTTATATTTTTTAAGTGTGTACCTACCCATACGTTAACGTTTTATAGGACACCTAATAATCAATAATTGTTTGGTTCTTGTTCAGAAAAAAAAATTGTGCATAGTGTCATTAATGTATTATACTATTTTAGAATTTTTTATAGTTGTACTAACTTTTATAACAACTTGCCAAAAGCGACTTTGTTTTATACTACGTAATTATATATACCATTATGTAAGTATTGACTGACTAACACCAACCTCCCTAACAAGTTGGCTCCCGGCCAGGCTTATGCACTAGGTACTGGTCATCTGCATGCAATTTACCAAATGATTGAAAAATACTACGAGGTCATTAAATCAATACATTCATCGACAATCCAAAAGCTTACGATAGTTTGACACACGAGGCTATATTTGAAGCTCTGAGCAACAAAGTCTAAACTCAAGGTTGGTCAATGTGCGATGGAGAGAGATATTCTAGTCGTCAAATTAACTGACCATATACGCAACAACACACTGTGCTTCAAAAGGCAGATTATATACTGACGTTGCTCAAAAACCCACAAAGTTGAACTGAGACCGGGCTGGCCAATCTGCCGTTTGCCCAACGAGCTGCGGGCAAATGTAACCACGATGTAGAGCCCTGAGACAGCTTGCGCTTGGTTTCAGAATCGGAGAGTCGAGGTCAATCCCGACAAGAGTCAGGCAGGACATGACACGACAGGATTAAAGCACCCCAATCCCCCCGATTGCGGCAGCCGCCCGCTAACATACTTTCCCGCATTTGTAGGATTCGCTAACCGAGGCATACCCTTACCATCCCCGATGCCGCTACAACCCTCCTCCAGGAGAGTAGCAAGCTCACTAGCACGTTCAAGTTTCACCGTCGCAGACCGCCGTCTTTCTATCCTGGCCACCGAGGCCCGCCTCGACGTCTCAATCCATGTCCGCCCGACCCTTGCTCGAGCCAGCCGGCGCCGCTGAGCCTGTAGCATTAAATTCGTCCCTAAAGAATAATCATTTTGATCCAGCCGTCTTTGCTGCCCTCTTCCAGCGATGTCCTAAGCCGAGGTCCATACCCCAGAGGGGATGCCTCCAGCGTGTAGTCGCTTAGTTTTTATGTTATTAAGCCCTGGCTGGAGGCCTTAATTGATTAAGCTAGCCACAGGCAAATCCGGTTATGACTGCGAGATGTCAAACCCCAAAAAAAACCTTAGGCCTGGTAGGTAAAAGGCGTCGCGGCAGACCCCATAGGCGGGACGCGCTGGACAAAACAAACGTCCAGTGGCAGTGGTCCACAGTAGCACTGGATAGCAAGCACTGGAACTCATGGGGAAAGCCTTTGCCCAGCGGTGGGGTGATAAAGGCTAGCACAAATTAAGCGTCTTAGTGTCGAATTTTTGATTTCCATGTTATTCGATTTCAAGACCACATGGTCATATTATCATTCTAGCCATAGTAATGAAGAATTGAAGATATATTGTGATTGTAAAGTTAGAATTATTCTCAAATAATTCTAACTTTACATGTTCAAGTAAATTCTACATAGAGTATTGTTGTATTTGTTCATACAAGTTGTGATAGGTTGTTAATCCATCGCCCACGGCCGAGCAACACCAAACAACTCATTTGTCTTGGTAGTCCCAGTTGATTCAGACCAACTTGTGCGGAATAATAAGCAGCCGGCAGTCGGCACGCTCGGTGTATTTCTATCAGCTCATCAACGAAGATGGCGGTTTCAATTTAATATTTTAGAAGTTTTTCTTACAAGTGATGAAATAAAGCAATTGATATTAAAACTTAGGCACGACTGAAAACCCAAAACTAATTAGGTACAAACTAATATCCAGAATTAAGCATACTTAGAAGTTTTTTTGTGAATAGAATAGAAAAAGTCGTTGGGAAATCAGAACTTAGGTAAAAATATTATCTAAGTATGTCACCTGCATGTGTTTCACCAACATCCTAGGCAAAGTGCGTGAGCACTTACTTAAACGTGATATAGCAGTCGATACTTACTTGTCATTATGTAGGTACATTCTTTGATTAGATTAAGTAGATAATTAATTAATTTGTATCTATTTTACGTAGATAGATACTTCACTGGTAAATTGCGGGATATTACCTACATATACAGGTAGGTTAAGATTATAATTATTTATTTTATTTCTCATTATAGAAATACAAATCCTTACGAATATTATAAATGCGAAAGTGTTGTATTAAGGATGTATGGATGTATGGATGTTTGTTACTCTTTCACGCAAAAACTACTGAATGGATTGTAATAAAACTTTAATAACACATAGGCTATAATTTATAAATATATTGTGTGAATTTTCCAAAATATAACGATAAGTGTCAAGTAAGTAGGACAAAATTCTGCCATCAGCGCGCTATTCTGGCGTGCGCTGCAAAATCCAAGAGTTACACGTATACACCGTGACATTTACGTCGTCTTACAAAGGTGGTCCACTCAATGTTTCCGTCATAAAATACCTATAGGCGCGATTTTTCAATCGCATTGTTACCATTAATTAAGATAATAGGTACAAAGAAAAATAAATAATGCTATAAAATTATGAAACACCCTCCCTGTTAATAATGTTTACGTATCAAACGGTAGTAGATATCTACCTACCTGTCATTACATTCCATTTCCCTATCAGGGTGTTTCAAAGTACGTCACGCGTCTCAGTGAATGATATTTAAATTTTTTTGATTATGCAAATGTTCAAAAATATCATATTTTTTATATAAATGATTAATAGTCATTGGATACATGAAATGGGTTGCAGTTGTAAGACAACTAAAATGTCACGGTGTATAATGTATTATGGAAATGTTTATCTTAAATTAATAGTCCTACAAAAAACCCCGCCACAGCTTATATTTATATTTTATGTGTAAGCCATTATCGCCAAAATAGTGAACCATAAATTCAATAAAAATAAGCTATTCGAAGTATTAATCCTGCGCAGACGAAGTCGCGGGCACCAGCTAGTTCATAATAAGGAACAATACATATTAATTTTGATTATTTGAAGACTGGTGCCTAAGCTGTATTATTTTATTTCCTTTATTTCAACATATACACATATAAATTATTTTTTTCAATATTATAGTATAAAAACATTTTAAAATATTATTGATTTATTATTATTAGCCATAAACGATCCGCTGCCGGACAAAGGCCTTCCTACTCTCTTTCCACCTCTCTCTGTCCAGAGCTGACAAGGACCAATCTTTACTAAAGCAGGCCAGCTCATCCCGCCATCTCCGTCTGGGCATGCCGCGATGTCGTTCGCCATTAAACGGGACCCACGGGGTAGTAAGTTTGACCCATTGAACGTCTGACATACGGCAGATGTGTCTAGCCCAATTCCATCGTGGTAGCTTTCCGAGTGAAATCAGTTATTTTCGTAATGGAACAGATTGTTGTATTCTTAACCCGGTCCACAAGTTTGATACCCAGAATACTCCGTTCTCCGTTATAGCTCTCTGGCAAACCTCGAGCGTGGACGTCATCTGATTTGTAAAACACCATGCTTGAGAACCATACGTGAGAATTCGAAGAAAACATACGTCGATGAGTCTTGTCTTGAGCGATAGAGGAAGCCCTTCATTAAATATTTCACGGCCCAATAGCTCTTCCAGGCATATTCGGTGCGTCTTGCAACTTCTTTGCTTTGGTTTGCCTGGAATGAAACTATTAGGCCGAGATAGTGATACTTATCGAAATATTCAACCTCCCCAACCGCCTCGGTGATCCTTCGATGCAAGCTGTATTATTATATACCTACCTGTATTTCAGGGCACCAGGGCCCAGTTTAATAAACCTTACAATCCGACAATTTTATGAATAAGTTACATATTTGTAAAGTTGTATGACAAGTGCAGTTTAATAAACCTTACAATTATGTAAGAATTTTACAAATAAAAACGTTACAATTATTAGCATTACAAATACTGTTTAATAAACGTTTACATGTGCAGAAAATACCTGTAGATTTCGATGACAATATTGTATCTACAAATTTGCAATTGTAAGTTACAAATTAAGTACATCAAATGTAAGTTTTTGTTGGAGATTCTTAAATCGAAGGCAGATTTCAAAAATCTTAAAATGTTAAAATATTTAGTATTTGGTTTACTGGAAATACCAACGTGACACAACATGGCAAAACTTTAGAAAAAGGAAAATTCATAATTTGCTCAGTGTAATGTAGGGCTGCGTTTCTCTTAGAATCGTATTTAATTAATACCATGTCCTATTTTCGTTACCAAATATTCGACAGTAGTTTTGCTGGCCCGAAATTTTTCGTTGAACGTATTAACTATCACGTCAAAAGTAAAGTTTATCCTTTTACAAAATACTCTCCGTCGCTGTTCACTAATATATTTATCATCACTACTGTCACTACTTCCACTACTAGTTGTTAGAACTATTTTTAATGTATAACAATTCAATTTCTTCACTTCTTAAATGCATGTAACATTTTATAAAATATGTAAATTTGTAATCGTACCTACATTATGATATAAGTGCGGTAAGTTGAAAGGCCTCTGCTTTCTTGTAGCCCTCGCCTACGGCTCGGGCTAGCAATATCGCCTCGGCTGTAATTATCAAAGCGCACGTATGTCATACGACGTTTTATAACATATTTGCGAGGAAATAAATAAAAGACGGACTTTCTTAAACGAGTAAATCTTTAATCACTTGTTAAAGCAGTTAGAAAAATTTGAACAATTTGTAAAATTGATTATTACTTGTTCACAATTTTTTTTTTTTTTTTTTTGATTTTGGCTTCACACGATTTGTGCATTTAGCCAGTGTCAAGTAATTTTTATTTTAGATCAAGTAAATGGCCCGATATCGGGCACGAAGTTATAAAACAGTCATAGTCGTCTTTAGTCAGTCAAGTCAAATCAAAGTTATTGTAAAGCGGTAGTAACTTTACAACAACCTAATAGGAGTTTTTGGGGGGAACATGAAAAGTCCACGTTAGTCACTTATTTTCACCTTCACTACACTTGTGCACTCACACGTAACTAAATTGAATAATTCACTATCAAAATTATACAATTTAATGCGCTATTTCACTAAATTCCATGAAAATGAAAATTCGTGCGACATGTTCCAACGCGATCCCGCCAAAAACTCCCTGTTCACAAATTAGCGATGCGCGCGCATCAATCAGCACTTTTTTTTTTTTAGGCAAAGGCACAAAAACACCCAGTATAACTAATAATTTAAATTAATATTTTTTGTTTTTGTTACAGATAAATGGTTGTAATTTATTGTCAAAACTAATTAAATTAAAGAATTAAATGTTTATTTTTTTATATTTTATCTCTCAAAGTTAATTTTATTCATAAAATGTTGACCACTTTTCTGACATTAAAACTCTTTGCTAAGATTTTAAAAAGTACCGTTTCGTTTTAGACGGAGCATCTTAATAAACCGTGCGTTTTACATTACAATAACGCACAAGTGCGTAATGACATACATTACGATATTGAAATTGGTGTAATAAGAGACCCTTTACGAGCAAATGTGTTATAATAGTACATTATGATATAAGTGCGGTAAGTTGAAAATTACAGCCGAGGCGATATTGCTAGCCCGAGCCGTAGGCGAGGGCTACAAGAAAGCAGAGGCTGTAATTATCAAAGCGCACGTATGTCATACGACGATTTATAACATATTTGCGAGGAAATAAATAAAAGTCGGACTTTCTTAAACGAGTAAATCTTTAAGAAAAATTTTAACAATTTGTAAAATTGATTATTACTTGTTCACAAATTAGCGATGCGCGCATCAGCGCTTTTTTTTTAAGGCAAAGGCACAAAAACAGCCAGTATAACTAATAAAGTAAATTAATATTTTTTTGTTTTTGTTACAGATAATAAAATAATAATAATTTATTGTCAAAACTAATTAAATTAAAGAATTAAATGTTTTATTTATTATATTTTGTCTCTCAAAGTTAATTTTATTCATAAAATGTTGACCACTTTTATGACATAAAAACTCTTTGCTAAGATTTAAAAAAGTACCGTTCGTTTTAGACGGAGCATCTTGATAAACCGTGCGTTTTACATTACAATAACGCACAAGTGCGTAATGACATACATTACGATATTGAAATTGGTGTAATAAGAGACCCTTTACGAGCAAATATGTTATAAATACAATTATGCGTTCAGTAAAACAGTTTTCCTTACAAATATGTAAATTGTCACCTGTAAAGAGAAAATGTTTATCAAACAGAAATATGTAAAATTGTAGGTACTTACAATTTTATAATTTTGTTCAGTTTTCCACCATGGTAAATTTGTAAGTTGTATTCTTTATTAAACAGAAACTTGTAGATTTGTAAATTGTAAAATACACTTACAATTTGTAACGTTACAAACGTTAGTAAAACTTTCCGTTATCTTTACCGTACCTATATATATAGTTAGAATACAATACTAGTTTATTACAAAGTGGTACTATTACTATACTATTTAGGCCAAACTGTCTTGTTAGGTAGACCCAACTTCGAGAAAGAGGTCAATCGTCGAATCCGAATCTGGGCAGCGTTCGGGAAGCTACGCAATATCTTCTCGTCTCACATCCCGCAGTGTCTCAAGACGAAAGTCTTTGACCAGTGCATGCTGCCATAAGCTACTGAAACGTGGTCGCTCACAATGGGCTTTATCAGAAGGCTAAAAGTCACCCAAAGGGCAATGGAGAGGGCTATGCTCGGAGTTTCCCTACATGATCGAATCAGGAATGAAGAGATACGCACGAGCACCAAGGCAGCCGACATAGCCCGAAGAATTGCCAAACTTAAGTGGCAGTGGGCAGGGCACATTGCTCGCAGAACAGATGGCCGATGGGGCTGAAGGGTTCTGGAGTGACGACCGCGTACCAGAAGACGTAGCGTTGGAAAGCCTCCCACAAGATGGACCGATGACCTTGTGAAGGTCGCAGGAATCCGCTGGATGCGAGAAGCGCAGAACCGGTCGAAGTAGAGGAGCTTGGGGGAGGCCTATGTCCAGCAGTGGACGTATTTCGCCTGAAATGATGATGATGATGGTGACTACTTTACTACTTTATTAAGTATGTACAGTGGGCTGCATCAATTGGGTACCCCAGTTGTATTAAAATTAACTTTGCTACACAACTTTGCAATTCAAACATTTACATCCTTAAGAATAATACAAAAAGTGTTCATGTGCCCGGCCGAGATTCGAACCATCGAATCATTGGTAATCCTTTGATTACCGCGAGCTCTTACCAACTAAGCCAGCTAGGTAGCTAACAGGGCGTTGGAATTATCAATCTACTTGTGTTATAATTCTGTCTCTGTCTAGTCGATATATTATGAACTCGCAGCGAATGCAAAGTTTGTTAACAATTGAGGGTAGTTATCCAAACATTTTACTAATCTATTATAGGTTACCGTCTGATGAGTCCAGTTTGATTTCACCTTTCGCATACTACCCATACGTGTTGGTGTTAAAAACAATTTAAAATAAAAATGATAGATAGTTTCTTGAGGACAAAGATTGTGGTTCTTTACGAACAAAATGCAAGCATTAAAGGGATTGCCAGACAGCTGGGCATAGCGGTAAATCAAATATTAGGTATCTAATAAAAATAAATTTAATCGTTCGTAAACTTTGTTACTGATCGAGTAACAAAGTTTACGAACTATTCAATTTATTTTAACTAAGACTAACTTAAAATTTATTTTCTACACAGAGAAAAACGGTGCGCTTGTGGGTGCGACGTTATTTGGATACTGGTGATGTGAAGTCGAAACCTTTTGGGCGGAGATGTTCAGGCATCTATACGAACCAGTGTGAACGCCATCGTGATATCGTAAATGTTCACTTGAAATCGCCGTTCGCAACCACTCGCTCAAGTGCTCAACAACACGGCATCTCAATTGCCAGTGCGGAGGCACTTGCACGCAGCAGGCCTTCACATCTATCGTCCAGCGAAGAAAATTCAATTGTCAGAAGCTCATCGGGCAGCAAGAGTTCGATTTGCACAAGAGCTTCTGGACTTTGACTGGGAAAATAAGATAGTTATTTTCACGGACGAAAAAACTTTTAGGTCCGATAATGATGGGAGAAAAATACTATGGCGGAAACCTAACGAACGCTACAATCCACAAAACATATTGCCGAACAGGTCCAGTGGTAGAATAACATTAGGTAAATAAACGACTTTATTAAGTAAATAACTTATAGATTTCATGTTTTGACAGATTTATTTTATCGACATTATTATGACAAATGAAGCTATTATTTAGCAATATTTATCACCATAATATCTTAAACATTATAGTTACTACTTATTAAACCAATATTACGTTACTAAAAAAAAACTTATTTTCAGGTTACTGGGGATGGATGTCATCTATGGGTCCGGGCGAATTAACAGAAGTAGGCGGGCGCATGAATGGCAAAACATATCTTGAAATATTGCAAGAGGTTATGTTGCCTACAGTGCTTGCGTACCCAGAAGGACAAATATATTTCGTCCATGATAACTGTGCAGTGCTGTTCATCGATCCCGAATGGTGAAGGAGTGGCTAAGTTTACAGGCTGATATAACTTATCTCCTGGCCCGCTAAAAGTCCGGATCTTAATCCAATTGAAAATATGTGGGGTCAAATGATTTTAAATTGGGACTCAAGTGAATTAAAGACCAAGGCTAATCTACAACAAGAAGTCATAAAGACTTGGGAATTGATGCGCGGTAGGAATATAGGCTGGTATATGGTAACTCAAATGAGAAGCCGCCTACAGCAAATAATTCTCAGTGAGGGTCATCCCCTCCGCTATTAACAATTAGGTACGACTCGACTTAGGTATAGTAAATAGGTAAGTGGGTCCTAATTGCGATCATCTTATATATTTTTGATCCCGTAATCCCGTTTGGTTTACATCGTTATAGTAGGTATAATTAAATAAAGTGTCGACATTGATACATTGAAATAACTCAAAGAATAAATCATTTGACCTCACTATTTAATTATTGTGATTAATAGCTAATAGTAATTATTGGAGGTAGATAATATTTATAATTTACGAGAGATGTAAATTGTTAATTCATTAGAATGTTAACTAATGATGACATGTTTTTCACTTGTTAATTATGAAAATTATTCTACTAGTTTGAAAGTTAAGTAATTCTCAACCATTATAAGTATAGTTGTTGTTTTAGGTAACTATTTTGCAGTGAAACAACATAAACTTTTTATATGTTACAGTTATACCTGCATACAGTGCTTTATAGTTAAGTTTTCCATATTATAATAAATTTTACTAAAATAAATTATAATTCTTTCATTTCTTAATCTAAAACTACAAGTTATAACAATATATAAAAAGAAAAGTTACATAAATAGTATAACTTAGAGAAAAATAAAATATTACGATCACAAAAACCCAAACAGTCAGTCTGTCAGTATCGAACCTGAATTAGCTGCTTTGTAAGTCGCATGCCCAACCTCAAGACCAACTAAACTGTTACTAACAACTCTGAAATATTATTGTGTATTATTGTTTATCTATAAACTATTACAAAAACATTATAATAAAATACAAAACTTGCTATACGGCCATCGCTGGGTTCGAACGTAGGTGCTTTCAAGGGGGGTACCCACATCGTGAAGCCGACTGTACACCATAAATCTTCATCAGCTAGGCTTTTCTAAACAATTTTTGGGATCGGCTTGCAGTCTATCCGGATTCAGCTGAATACGTATTTACGTGGAGCGACTGCCTATCTTGCCTCCACAACACAGTAGCTGGAAAAGCGATCTTTAGAAAAAAATATTTTAACCCGAACGAGATTATTAATTGCCTTCTTTTAACCACAATTTCGTAGAGACCACATAACAAGTTGTTAACAACTTCTTAGGTAGTATGGACTAAACAAAGTAATAGTAAACTTTTTCTTCCTGAATACGGGGCTTTTAGCTACTTTGTATGTCTATATTTTAAGGATCTGTTTTTATTCTATTTTTATAGAATTTTGTTTGGTAGAATAAACATTTTTTTTTTGTATACTTAATATAAAAAAAACTAGGTTCGCTTACGGTGACCCAGTTATTAGGCAGGTACAGACGCCAGCACGTCAAGCTACTCCAAACTGTCAAATTTTCCCAATTATACATGAACCTTACGCATTTGTGATAAAGTTTGAAATCTATCAAAGATTTTGACAAATTTGAGTAGCTTGATGTGCTGGCGTCTGTACCTATTTTATATAAGATAAAAGTACCTAAAAGAAGCTAGTATAGTTTTTTCACATTCCTACATATCATTTGAGATTTTGTAGTTAGTGTCAAATTATTATTATCATACTAAATTATCGGAACAAGACCGTCAGTTTTCGGCACTGAAAACACGAACTGCCGAACTGGAATTTTATCTATTGAGTAACGCATTCAATAAAATTGTTATGCTTATCATCAATGATGTTAGGTTTAAGTAAACTGAGGCTTACCTATCCTTTATTAAACTGTTACGCCTGTTTATGTACGTGGTACCGACCAATCAGTCTGACCTCCTTTCTACTAAACACTCTAGAAAGGCCGTGAGGTAGGAAGCTGAGGGACGGCACTTTGAAAACCATTCCGCTGCACGGGAACCAACACACATCCTACAACACGGGTAACTTGACCGAATCCGGTCTTCATCTCAGCCAGATAGAGGGAGCGATTCATCAGAAAGGCCATCTGCCTACGTACTTTCATATACATCGAAAGAGCCTTCGACAAAACCAACTTATCCAGCATCAGCAGCGCAATCTCCAGACATGGAGTTGAACAGGAACAAGTAGTTCGCCTTGAGGACGAGCAGCAGTTGGTCATGATAGCCAGAAGCTGCTGTATCTGGTGATTAACGACCTCAACATCAAACTCAACGCCAATCGCTATTACACAATAGGTTATGCAGATGATCTCTCAATCCTTGTTTTGGGGGAGGTGACGGGTACGATCTGCAACCTCGATCAGCGCTACGTATCGTAGAGATGGTGCAGGGAATTTAACCTGTCAGTCAAGCCCACTAAAACTGAACTGCTGCATGTCGATTCTGTACCGACCTCACCGCGTGAAGTGAGCGTGGAGTGAGCTGTCAGTGTTATCCCACTGATGCTAGGGATTGACCAAGCATCAGCATTGCTATTCTGTAACTATCTCACCGCATAAAATGAGCGTGAGGTGAGCTGTCCGTCTCATTCCACCTGATGCTTGGTCAATCCCTAGCATCAGTGGGATGACACTGACAGCTCACTCCACGCTCACATCACGCGGTGAGATGGTTACAGAATCGACATGCTGGTGGAATGACACTGACAGCTCACTCCACTTTCACTTCACGCGGTAAGATCGTTACAGATTATCAATGCTGATCATGTTTACCTAAAAACGGGCATTATGCGCCCTTCCCGCCTACCAAAACTGTTCAGTGCAGAACTCCAGTTGGCCAATGAAGTTAACCTCGGAGTCATTCGACAGTAAGTAAGTTAAATAGTCAACTTCACACACTGCTAGGCATAGCCCTTTACTTACTTGTGTCTGTGTCCGCTGCCCCAGCCTCATTCAGGTCCTACCTACACACACGTACTTAAACTTTACTAATTAACGTCTATAGCTCGCCATTTTGATTTTATAAAAACAAATCTTACGATCATTATAATATTTCTATACGTGAGGATTTGTAATTGGTTTTCTGGTGACTATAGTTTTCTTTTTTTTGTCTGTTTTTATTAGCTGTAAGTCCTCCATGTTCTTAAATAAATAAATAAATAAATAAATAACCTGCTCGACCTAGACGAGTCGACCTCATGCATTCAAACCCGCAGCTGCAGGTTGTAAAAAAATCCCACAGATGTACAAAAGATACGCGTGAAAAACGCAGTCGGGTAAAAATATTCACCAAACTTCAAAATGGTTTTTTGTTCGCTGCACTTATAGGTATAAACATACTTATGATCTTTTGAGGAAACCGTTACAGAGCCCATACCAGCGTATAAAATACTTGTGAGAAACTACCAACCTAAGACGTGCCACAAAAAATCTGAAAGCCTGACAACCAGTTTTACAAGCACTTTAGTACTGCGAGGAAAAACATCAGCAACCGGTTGGCCTGTGCGCTTGCACACATTCATAATTACGTTGGTAGTGTAGCTGTAGTTACACTACACTTTTGTTCATAAGTAAATACCTGACTCAATAGACTACTACAAAAGCTTTAGAAATACTTGTTGTACTTAGGTACAAGTATTTAAAATTTACGTAAGTATTAGTGCTTACGTAAATTGAACAGTATGGTGTAACCATGTGGCAACTAAGTTTGCTTAAACTAAGTAATTCCCCACGTTCGTTCCTTTAAGGTTATAAGTACTTATTCATTGATATTGAACTTGGGATTGCAATAATGCTGACCGTACCTACCTACGATAATTAATTACGACTGTGGTGCCTTTGTTTTATTTTTTTGTTTGAGTATGTTTACTTTGTGATATTCCTGTGCGAGTGCCATTTAATACTTTTTCTTTCTTTCTTAGAAATAAGTACCTAGGTACCTACCAAGTAGGTACGGTAGGTACCTAGGTACTTATTGCACACTTACCCTTAAATTCCTAATCACTTTTTGCTTACTTACCTACTTAGAGCACACTAGGTACTGCTTATTATTAATATTGTGGTAGGTAAGTAGGTACTTACCACAATATTAATCATAAGTTGTGGTGTGCTAACGCCAACTCTGCATTGTGGTCTTATCCGTATTATGATTCAAAAGATCCCAAAATCTAACACTCCTTTTTGGGCAGTCGTGTAGGCCTAATCATCGAGTGTCGACTTTCGTTGCTGACCGTAGTAGGTACGGTAGTACGGTCATACCTACATTCTCTGGTAGATACATCGACTGATATCAACACCAAATAGATAGTATAATAAATACCTAATTAAAATAAAAGCCTTCGGGTTTTTTGACCCAACACACTGATAGATAAGTAGGTAGGTACTAGGTACATCATTTTCCTTAAAGTGGTGAAACCAATATAAATTATCATAATTAACTTTAAAGATAGGAACTCCTCAAATTTGTGAATATTCCTTCCAGTGATTTGCATTGATACCATCACATCACAATAATAATGCTTAGTGGGTATTTGTATAGATTTCATGAGATAACATGAAGTACCTATTCACCGAACATGAGTGGATTTCATATCAGCAGGTAGACCTTTTAATAGATAAATTGTGATTATTTCCAAACTCTATCGTCTGTCGAGTATTTACTCGAATACCGGTGCACGCGGACGGAAATGACTCACAACCATAAGCCACAAGTACTCTTGTACTTGACGTTTCGTTCTGACTTAGGGTCAGCACAGACAGAGCTACCATGTGATAGACGCAGTTTCCATGAATGAATTGATAATGAACATAAGCAAACCTAACTGACATAGAGTTGAAAATAGCGCGCAAGATATAATTACGTGCAGCATACGTTCACATAAATGTTCATCGCAGTCTCGCGGGCCGTTGCGGGTGCTGCTCTGTCTGCGCTGTCCCGAGGTGGGTGTTGTATGCCTTTTGATGAGGCCTCCCGATTACCTAAACTTCACATCGGCATCTGCTGCAACAACACTTAAGACTAGAGAGATATTAAGCGGCATCTTCGCATGTATTTGGACACACGAGTCGTCAACAGGAAGACGACATTTGTGCTCGTGTGACGGAAAAAAGGCAGCGTTGCCGACAAATTAGTTAGAGGCTGCAATATCGCGTCAACGATGCGTGGAGCGTGACGTTAGTTGTGACAATAACATAAATAGTTTACCCTGTGTAATGTTCGTAGGAGTTTAGTTCGGTACTCCAATTGACACTAATTGCAAACGACAATACGTAACACCCACACATACATGTTCTTTGTCCGACAGTCGAGGTCGGTGACGGATACCTGGATCTATTATGATCTCTGTTTTTCAATTTAAAGAAACAAAACTAGACAGGGTGAACATAACGCAAATTCGAATACCCAATGCTGTCTACGTAGGTATTTTACTAGAAAGATTTGCGAGTGCGCATATACTGATACTGTATTATTGAGTATTTACATAAAACCAGACTGTGATAAACCAGGTACTTGTACAATAGGCACATATTTTACAACTGTCCTTTCAGACAAAATAAAAAGGGAATGTGAATTACAAAACATCTGAATGCTCGAATTTATTTTACGTATCTAAGTGTTTTTTGTATGTACAAAGAGGGATTTAGGTACCTAATATAATCAAATTATTATTAAGTTCGATAACATACATCATTCAACAGCCAATCAATAACATAGAAAATAATAGTAATACAAAAATACCGAACTAATTTAAGACGTAAATCACTTGTAACTACACAATTTACAACATACATCGATAGATCGTTTCAAACTTGGCGAGATATAACAATAATATTATATCGCCCTGTATGATAGATTATTAAAATAATTAACAACTGACTTCACTATTATCATGACCATAATGGGCACATAATATCTTTTGTCATGAACTAATATGATAATTAACGAAGGTAATTGTGTAATTGAATACTTAGACCATCACAATGGGTTGAACAGAGTTGAACCCCGACCTTTATCCTATAAGAAACTAAGTAGACACAGACCCCAATTAACACTGGTAATTACTTATTCATCTAAACTACTACACATTACAACTAGCTATTTATTCATAAATATTTACATGACTAGTCAGATGTGGTGTTTTAAAGCAATTACAATAGTTACAGTTAGGTACATGTTTTGCTGAAAAGAACTTAAAATTTATTGGACAGAATACTGTGTGCATCTTACTTCAAGTTTAAAAATACCGACTCATAATACAATACTTAATAAATTTTAAAATTTTGTAACCTATATTTGTGTTAAACATTTTCTGTTTGCTTTAAAATTTAAAATATTGTACTTGTTATTTTTTTAAATATCCTCAAATCTAACTCACTTTTACCACATTACAGCAATTTTAATTCAAATACAAAATATTATGTACTCAGTCATTGCACCAATAATTCGAAAACAAAACTTACCTACGTTCCTATTTCAATAAGTTAAATTACGTAATATAAACATCACAAAAAATGCAGGAACAGTAAGATTTCAATAATTTCGTTCATGAAAATGAAAACAATTAAAGTAGGTATTCTCTTTTTTACATTACTTACCAACAATAATATTTTCATTAATATACCTACTACACATGTATTTAACTACTTCAATAATGTTGGTTAAGTACAGCTAGTGGAAACTGTTGCAATTTGAACCTGATTATTAAATATAACAGTAAACAGAAACCTATACAAGTCACTTCTAAAATAAATATTTTACTTCGAAAATTACGCAATGACAATATATTCTGAAGTTATTATATAGAATACTATAAATTAAACATCTCACTCTATAGGTACGGTATGTGCTTTCAGTAACTCTCAAACATTTCAGTTAAAACTATTTTATGAGAAATTGTCAATGCAGACAGTCCATTTTGATATTTGTATGAATTGCTAAGTATTTGCTCTGGACACTAAACTAGATTATTTGTTCTTACGTCTTTTATATGTTGGCTAATTGCTTAAACTAGTAGACATCAGTAAATAATAAATTGTAAAGGATGTTGTATGGTAGAAACTAACTTCACATTGAATGTAAATAATTAATATTTTATCTGCTTTGTATGGCATATTATTAATTATTGGAGGACACATTGATAAAACTATAAGCACATAAGCAAGTGGGGCAAACAATCCAAAGCATTGACATACTTGCTGAATTCTTTGTTTTATACACTTCTACAAATCATAAAAATAGTTTGTAATTATTATTGGAAAAGTGAAATATTTTTAGAAAGTACCATAACATTGTAATACCACAGAATCCTACATTTTAGTTAACTGGCTAAGTGCCAAAATAACTTAAATGATTATAAACCAGAGAGAGACTTACTGTATACATTTACAGTATTTTAATACAAACAAAATATAACCATTCAGTGTGAAAGAACAAGGCATCAAAAAATAAATCATCTGTAGATAATATATAAAAGCAAAGCTAAAATTATTATTTACCGTTACATTTAAATATCAATATTGTGCTTAATATTTACTCAAGAAGTTAAAATTTACAAAAAATTTAAATATTGTAAATTTTGACTTTGGTAACTAACATACACACTGACTAACATTTTGGTATGTACCATGTTATCTTTGTGAAAACAATCATAGAATGATTCACTAGCTAGTGTGTTGAATGATTCACACATCAAAGTAAGTGCAAGATTAGTCCATTAAGTATTTTGTGCACTTACTATTGTAAAATCAGTAGAACTTTAAAATGATATGACATATTGTAGTGAGGAATCATACAGTCACTGGTATCTTAATTTCCTTGTTTACTATGTAAAATTTGTGCTTTTTCCCTAAAACTCCCCAGATGACAGCAACATTTTCAATAATGATATTGAATGGGATGGTAGCTAAGGCTCCACCAATAAGCAAAAAGAACCTTACTGGACCAAATCTATGTATAGGGAATGATTTAAGGACACCAAAAATATACATATAAATATTGACAGCACCTATAAACCCACATACTAAGTCCAAAGCCTGTGGACAAGGTATGGGGCATACAGCAGCCAAGAAAACATTACTTGTTGACAGTGGTAGGGTTACCCACGAGTAACAAGATACTGCCAGGAAGATTTTGTATAATACAGGTATTTGTTTTGAATGTACTACTAAAAGTATTCCTTGAATCCACCTTTTCCTTTGTTGCATGAAATCCCATAGTGTGAATGGTGATTTCTCCCACATTTCTCCTTCAATAAAGTTAAAAGTATAGCCCTCTTTATAAGCTTTCATAGCAAAATAACAGTCTTCTGCTACTGATCCATCAAGGCCATTGTCGAAAGACACTTTCTTTTCTGCACTTACCTGCAAATAGAAGAAAACAGATCGAAGCAGTTCTATAAATGATGTTACAGGTTTTAGAATAGGATACCTCAAATATACTCACTTGTGTTACAACATAAGAGCCTTTCCAACTGAACAGTGGCTTATGAAATAAATAAAACTGTAGCCTCAATTTCCCCATATCATCAGCAACGCGGAAGCTATCAGCAAGAGTAGTCAGCCAATTAACAATGTGCTCATTGGCATAAGTGATCAGTCCTTGACCAAACTGATGCTGGCCATCCAGCACAAAGTTCAATATACCCCTCACACAGTTATCAGTCAACAAGGTTTCTTCATCTAAATGCACAATCCAATCGTTTTCAGCAAGTATATTAACATTGTCTTCCAAGCAATACTGCAATGCTCTTGATTTAAATAAAGCACCCGATTTAGTCTTATATTCTGCTGGCACAACCACTTCTCTAACCCTTCTGTGCTTTGGTAAATTAACTGCTTTGTCAGTCACAACTTCAATCATAAAATTTTCCATTCCCACATCAACACATGTGTTCATATTTCTTGTTACATTATCTCTTACTAATTTTGGGAAGTCCCCCCTAGTCACAATTCTGATACATATGAAAGGTGCCAGCAAAGGGGAACCTTTGAGTTTCACATTTCCTGGGAAAGCATTGAATAATGTCAATCCTGCAAAATTGCACAGGACTTGAGGTATTGTTAGTAGAGTGAAAAGTCTTAATACATATAAAATTAATGCACCATAAATTCCATATCTTTCCAAAGGATCTATTTTTTCTTTTTCTTTATCATCTAAATTTATTGCTCCAGCAAATACAAGAAATAGAAATATAAATGATATGAAAAATGTGCAGTGTAGTAAATGTTTCACTCTTCCTCTCAGCATTCTGTAACAAATATTTTCATTATAAACAGGGAGTATTAATATGTATTGTCTAATGAAATATCATTACATATTTATTTAATAATATTATTGAATACTTCACTAATTAAGAAAACAGTTCTTATTTTAGTGAATTAATAAATGAAATTATGAATAGAACTTGGTACCTTTAACTAACAAAAAAATTACCCAACTTTAGACAGTCGGGTCAGAGGGTAATCTTAGTGGAGGGTGGAAAAGAGTCATGAGGCCTTTGCCCTGCTGTTCGAGCTTCTAATCATAATATTGCACTATGAGATAAAACTATCACAAAAGCCACAAATCATTTAGCAGACACAATTAAGTTACACCAAAAAAGATTGTTTGTCACAAAAATAACGTAAAAAACTGCCAAAGTGCCTTGACTCATGACTCAGTTAAATATTGGGATGAGGACATGTACACCCATTTTCCTTAATAGAATACGCACCGACGAAACGATAAGATTGAGGTTTGCACCCACTATGAAACAACTTCAAAAGACTTCCGTCGAATAAAGCCTACACAGTTCTCTGGTCTATTTGCTGAATATTTTCGTTGAGAAATCACGAATTGAGTACAATAAATTACATTTAAATGTTTAAAAATGTCTTACCTTGAATCTTGTGAACAATTTCAATGCAATCCAACGCTGCCAACAAAATCACAAACTGATAATTTGGCAAGAGCAAAAGAATAATAATTCTATAAATATTTTGAACAGTAAAAAAACTACACAAATAACGTTTTAGCTAAAACACTACAAACACACGCCCCGCGTACACCACTGCTTTTGACAAATACAGCAACATTCATTCATTCATTTTCTTCGTAAAATTTTATTTGACAATCATCAATCGATGATAACCTTTTTTTTTAACTTGGACACCCAGTACTTTAAGCCACCCATAGCTTTAGTGGCGAGAGAAACGAGGTAAATCCTTACGGTAAATCAGGACCACAGACTTTTGAAAAAATATTGTTGTCCTACGATCATATCCTGCATAAATGTGAAAGTTTGTATGTTTCGATATTTAGATGTTTGGATGTTTGTTACTCAATCACGCTAAAACAGCTGAACAGATTAGGATGAAATTTAACAAACAGATAGTTTATAATCTGGATTAACATATATGATACTTTTATACCGGTACATACGTTCACGTGAGATAATTTTCGACCTCCACTCGGGCTAAGCCGCTAGCAAAAGCTAGTCTATTATAAATAAGATACAATTAGTTGATACAGGGTCAGTCAAACTACAGAGCGCTTAGTCTATTTTGCCCACAAAAATCCTGCACCCAGTATCTTACTCAAATGAAATCGACATGGGGGCGCTGTTGGCAAACATTGAATCAGCTTGTTTATGGGCAACACTGTTCAAAGTCCAGATTGTTTAAATTATGTTTACCTTTATATCGATCACACATTAAAAGAAATCTAGATAAATCAAATCAAATCGTTTATTGCAATCGATAATGTTCAGACGCCAGCACATCAAGCTACCTCGAACTGTAAAATTTTCCCAATTGAACATGAACCTTATGCGTAAGTCATATTGATGAAAATCTATTAAAGAAATTTGACAGCTTGGGGTAGCTTGATGTGCTGGCGTCTGTACACTTACAGGTGGTAAATACAAAAATAGAAACAATTATGGACCCTGTCGGGCACAGCAAATTTTTAAATAACTGAAATAACTAGAGCGAGGAAAAGCGCTTTATTAATTTTCGTTCGAATTATTTTAAATCTATTAATTAATAGAAATATTAAATATTATATATATAATTATTTCTTAAATATTAAATATTTAATATTTCTATTCATTTACTTATTATATTAATATTAAATGTGCAAGTCTATCTATTAATTAATTATTTATTTGATTACATTTAAATAATGCTTATTTGTTTACTAGGGAGTAAACAAATAAGCAAGTTAAGTAATGTGGAATTTAAACAACCGTCCACTGAACAGTTATAATAACTTTTTTTTGTTGCTCCATTTTTGCACTTCACAGACGCGTGTCTCAAGAGACGGCACTCGTGCTTGCACTGGTCCCAACCCGTCCGAGATGTCGTGTCCGTGAGCGGTTCTATGTGTGCGTTGCTCGAGTGCACTTATTATGTACATTTACTTCTGTACTCTCTGTATTTTGGGATATTCGCCGCCAGCAAGTTTCTGCAGTATACCTACAGGACAGGCACAGAGCATTGTCGTGATTTTACCCCATGAAAAATAACATCCTTCCGATTCTCACTCACAAAATCACAAGCACAGAGTACTTTTTTATTTAGAGAAATCACAAGTGATCTACCATAGACAAAAGGCACACATAAGAAGGATAAGGCTAGAGAGGGGTGGAGGAGGGGTATTCGCAATTTGGCAGCTTGGCAGCTGTCTGAGTTGTGGTCTGAGTGATGTGATGGCGTGAATAGAATAGTTTTTCGTTTACAATTTGTATTTATTTCATTATCACTGAAAATTGTACGTCAAATAAAAACATGTGAGCTACCTACACAAATCGATTGCCAACGAGAATCAAGTACTAGTGTACAATGCTGAGACAAAATCTACGCACAGAGACTGGAAGAGAAAGTGTCTCAACTAGTAAATAACGGGTCGATAGAAATATGTCTGTCTCTGATTTATCTGTTGGTTGTCGATTTGCCGATTATTTTGCGATATGTGGCCTCGACTTTGACTCTGGATTGGAGCCAGATAGGCTTTGCGGTAAGTAATAGGCTTAAGTCACACGTTTGTTAAATTATGTGCAAGGATAAGAAACACTGCCTTCATTTTAGGTGACAATTTACATGTATCTCCTTTGGATCGTTCCTACAAAGGAAAAATTCTGGCGCACTACCCTGAGAACATAACAAGTAATCCATTTGATGAACATGCAGTGTGTATGGTAAGTGCTTATTAATAAAGTTCAATTGAAATGTCACATTTATCAATGAAGTCTTTGTTTTACTAGCATCGGCACTTTAAGTAGTTTTTATTTGATACTCAATCTGAATACAAAATAATAGGAGAACTCCTCCTAACCCCAAGTTTACTTTGCTGTAATAGATAAAATCTTGACCCAACATTTTGTCTAAATAGGTAAAATTGTAATGAATAATATCTTGTGAATGTATAATCTTACAGCTATGTCTGCCAGCTGGCCTTCAGTTTAGAACACAAAAACATTCTTTAGAACCCAAGTTCCACAGCTTTGTAGTAACCAGAGAAAATGCATCCCGTTACTATGGATTTAGTCTCATATTCTATGAGGAAGTTAGGAACAGAAATATTTGCAGTGCCATGCATACCTTACAGGTAAATATTTTTATGTTGTTAAGTATAAAAATACAGTTTGGATTTTTTTTTTAATTACTAAGAATTTAATTGATGCTTGTTTTTGTAGGCAATGTACATCACAGAATTGTCCAGTGGTCAGACTCCTCCTGGCCACAGAAAAGCATCAGGCAAAGAAAGCTCCAGATCACTTCCAAGATCATTTAAACTCGCACCTCACAGTGGTGCAGCTCTGACATATTATGATATAGCCAAAGACAAACTGTATGTCGCCAAAAGTATAGCACTTATATGTCAGTATCCATATGTGAGGGTTGCACAGTTGTTTTTAGAAAATTTATTCAGGTGAGTTTAATTTTAAAATTGAAACAGATAATGAATCAATAGAACAATGTACAAATAATCTTAATAGTATTTTGTCTAGTCCACTGAGCTTTGAGTTGAAAGTCCCACTGTTCGAGTTTCAATTCAAACAGTGTGTTTTTTCATCACTGGGATACACTCGGTTGATTTCTTAATGCTTGGTTCAACGACGAGAGTTGAAAATCCAGTGCGCGATAAAATCCCATCGCTATATTTTTATGTCTGTGCTCACGTGGTCTAATTGAGAATGAAGAAACTAAAATGGTTACCCTGAAATTTTAAACAAGTTTAGTTAATTCTAGAATTACTCTTATTTTAACTCTTACCTTGTCATCATATTGTTAACCTGTTGTAGATCTCTCCCAAGGCAGCCAGGTCCAGGCCTCAGTCCTGAGTCCTATGTGTATAATTTACTTTATGAAGTACCAGTGCCACTTCCCGGTCAAGCTTTACGACTCTATGTGCCTCCTTCTGAACCTCATTTGGATCCAATTCCTGTTGTAAGTATAAATTTTATTGATCCAGATTTTTTTATTCTATATTAGACATGGTTTCAAAGTTTTGTTTGCACCAGTGTCTATTATACTTATGGTTATCTTATTGCAAGACTTTACATAGAATACTCTTTATTATGGTTTCCTAGAAATTAGTTCTGGTTTTGGGAGAATACTAGATTCCTTCCTACCCTATTGAACTCATTGGCATATTATAGTTTTTAGTTCATTTGAAATTTACAAGAAATCATATGAGATGTTCATAATTTGATGTGTGCTTTTGAATGGTTTCAAATAAAGAAGAGGCCCTTTTCTATGATACCTTTTAAAAACACTTAATAACTTTTACTTATATTTCTTCCAGGTGATAAGAATGCCAAATCTCCCTGATGAGTTACCTCTTTTGGACTATCCACTTCGAGCCATGTTTTCAACTTTAGGAGTTGAATGTGTTGTGCAGCTTTTCACATGTGTTCTACTGGAACATCAAGTTTTATTAAGGTCCAGTGGTTAGTATTCTTTGTTAATAGAATACTTATAGTAATAAAAAAATCATAAGCTCCTAAGCAACTGCAAACATTAGTTTTTTTTTTATATTGTGCCAAGATCTGACAGTATTAAACTTTTCTAGATCAAAAAAGTTTTCAGAAAACCTAAAAAAATCCAATCGCCTCGTGTTTACATAATTATAGTTACTAATTGCTTATAAATGTTTGTTCACAGACTTCAACAAACTAATGCTAGTGGCCGAGTGCATAGTATCTCTACTGCTGCCATTTGCATGGGCGCACGTGTATGTGCCAATACTGCCGGCCCCACTATACCATTTCCTCGACGCGCCAGTGCCATTCGTCATGGGTACAGTACAATGCACTTTATAATAGAGGTCAATAGGCCAGCAGCTAATTCAATGCTTGATATCTACTCTATTAATTACCGACAATGTCTTTCGTCTTTATGGAATTACTATTATTGTTTGTGGACCTTTTAAAATTTTACATTAGTTTCTTTAACATATTTTTTTGTTAAATTGCCTGCCAGTTGATCAAAATTAACAATTCCCTTTACAACCAACAGGTCTCCATTCAGATAGTGGGGCCATGAGTATGGGACCAAATGGACCTCGGAGCATCGCGCTCGGGTCTGAAGCAGCTCTCTGTTTGGTGGACATTGACAAACCTGATATACAACTGCCCGAGGAATTGCCGATATTTCCGCATAGAACGCCCTTCATTGAAGAACTGAATCACGTTTTAGACAAACATCAGGTGGGATATATAAACCAGAGTATTATAAATAGGTTTCACCAATTTACCCACAAATTTGTGCTAACTTTATTTGTAAAGCTGTTTATTCTTCTCTTTGAAGCAAATACGTAAAATTATATAATTTACACTTATTTACACACACACAATTAAACTATTTTAATTATCATTTTATCTTACTTATTATTTAAGTGGATTAACTAATTAACATGACTGTGATAATGATTACTAAGATAGAGAAAAAATTTAATGAGTAATTCTTGGCAATATTTTCTTATGGATTTTCCACAGATTCAAAGACCTGAAACTGAACCTACGAAACTCGGCGTACCTTTGAATGGAACATCTTACAAGCATATGAGCGACAGTATGAGCAGCAGTTGCACATTACCATCGGGTATGATTGTTTTTACTAGAACTACCTATACAGGGTGGTAGGCACATGGATCCGCAACCTGTACTATGGAATGTACAATTGATTAATAGCAGTTTACAAAATTGGTGCATTGGTGGTACAAGGGCTTTTGGAAATCGATCTTTTTAAAGTAGGACACAATTATTTTAATAACTAGTTAAACAGTTTCATATCTAAACTCATATCACCGAAACCTGATTATGAATTTAAAAATACTGAGTAAAACATAATTTGTTCACAAAGATGTTTTGTCACGACATTTGATTTACTGATCAGACTTGAGATTTAATATGTCCTAAGGGGAATCTAGTCGCGGGCTCGAACTCACTGGTGGGCCTGGCTAAAAAGCACGCTGTCTCACCAGGCTTCGTGTCCGACAGAGGCGACCCGTGATAAGCAGTTAGACGCTAGTCTACACGCACAACATTATTGAGTGAGATCAGTGGCGGGTTTGCCAGCAGGCTGAGTAGGCTGGAGCCTAGGGCGGCAAATTTTAGAGCGGCGGCAAATTTGGCTCATTTTTTTTTGCCTTAAGTAAAAAAAAAACATTATTATATACATTATAATTACTAAATGCTGTGCTGCGCTGTGTGAATATGATTTTTAAAATATTCCAATAGCGTTTCAATATTACAATTCATAAGAGTTAGTAGGGGCGGCAAAAAGTAATAGCCTACTGGCGGCAAATGTGTAAATCCGCCACTGAGTGAGATGCAGCATCAGTTATAGTAAAATAGACGCGTAAAAAATTGAAGATCGGGTTTTATGAAAAAAAACCACGGCATAAATCAATGATCAATAAAGTTTATTGAACTTTTCAATATTTGAGCTTTGTCGGTACCGACTTGGTTTTGGCGATTTCACACTTCTTTTATTACTTAAACACGCCCAAAGTTAGGTCAAATTAGCAAGAAAAACTAATATTTGTTGGCTCATAACTTTTTAATGGCTTTTTATATTAATATTCTGTTTCCGTACAGACAATATTAATAATGAGACAAAATTATACCATGTTAAATTTTTGATATACATTGTATAACAGTGAAGTGATTCACTCCCAAGTTTGCATGGAAAAAATGTCGACAAGATCCACCTTAAGCCACGCATGTTACGCAAACCAGCTCTTGTAAATAACAAGATTATATTCAAAATGCTTTGTGTGTCGTGCAACCTAGCGCACGTATACATCCATAAACGTGTGACCTAGACATTACCTCATAATATAGATATTGTAAGCAAAGAATATACATATTATGAGCAAACAAAGTATTGTTAAACAACAGGTTGTTAGACGACTTTGGCTGTAGTAAAAGTATGAGCATGGAAATGTCCTATTGCCCTACCATGACAATCTGCCTAGCCTTTCTCTAACTATGTTAGGTTCGACTTAACTGGATGCAGCTGAATACCGAAATATTACATGGAGCTACTGCCCTAGAATGACATTAGACTTAAAAACTAGCGAAATGGGGGTGTCCTCTAAGTACATCTCTGCAAGGGTTTACCCTTCGGGGAATTGTATTATGTTATGTTATTTCAATATAATATCTGTTCACTGCATTTAGGATGTTTTTATCTTGGATTATGATCAGTGATCGGATAATCGGGCACTAATATACCTAAACTTCACTTTTATTCCCATGAAAGAATAATACGGACATGCTTTTCAGAATCCCGGATCCCAGAATCTTTTGAAATTCCTGAGATTTCATCTACTCTTATATAGACTCTAATGTTTCTGTGTTGCTTGCTTGGAAATATCAATCATTAGAAAATACAACTGTGAAGCTTTTTAGCAGACAAAAATATAAATATTTTAAAAATATTAAAAAAGAAACTGTTCATATAAAATACAATAAATTTGTCAATTCGATCACTAATCTGTTAGATAGATAAATCAATTTTCACTACTTTACTACATTGCGCACATTATCATTTTTTATTGATATTCCATTTGTTTTGAATAAAATAAAGATACTTAATCAAAACAACCGCTGCTGTAATTTCATTAAGATTGTTATAGTCGTTTTTGCAATTTTTCAATCCCGGTAACCCGGGATTACTTATTTATTCAGAAAGGAATGTTCATATTATTCTTTCGTGGGAAGAAGTTTAGGTATATAAGCACCCGATTATCCGATCACTGATTATGATGCTGTGAAAATAGAGTATGAATTAGTTTGGTCACTTCACAGGGTCGAATTAAATGAGCTAGCGAAACTCCGCAGACGTGATGGGTATCGATATCTGAACATGGTAAAACAAAAAGGAAATTCATTCCTAGTAATGTAGTCACATGCAATAATAGAATTAAAACAAAAAAAAAGTGTAAACTTCACACTTCACCGATGTGATGGGTTTCGTTAGCTCAAAACGATAAAACAAAAACCAAAGAGATTTTCACAACTCAGTTTAATTCAAGTGGTTGTCGATACAAATAAAAATCATCAACTCTTATTTTATTTTATCCTGGTTAGATATCGTATATACCCATCAGCAGGCTTAGCACGAGAACCGTAGAGAAGCATTTTGTCGTCGGAAGAGTAGACAAAAATGACGTTTCCGTGTAAAAGGTTGACAGTTTTGTACCGAGAAATGTAGACAAGCGATTTCTATTCTACGGTAGAGTCCTGCTGGCGTGCGGAGTTTCATTGCGGCAGAGCAGTGGTGGCCCAGTGATGACGACCGAGACTTATGAGTTGTAGGTCGTGCGTTCGAACCCAGCCAGGCGCATTACTTTCTGTAAATTATGTCATCACCACTGCTCTCGAAAGGTGAAGGAAAACATCGTGACGAAACATGTCCTAGAACCAAAAATTCGAAGACATGTAACATCTACCAACCCGCACTGGGCCCGCGTGGTGGATTACGGTCCGCTCCCTCTCACACAGAGGAGGCCTGTGTCCCAGCAGTGGGCACGTTATAGGCTGAGTATTGTTGTTGTTGTGCGGAGTTTCGCTAGCTAATTTAATTTGACTGTGTAGATACCTAATTTGCTACTGGCGTGTTTAGAGAAATGATTAAACGTGTTAAATGATTTTTGTTTGTCAGGCGGTCTACGTCGGAAACACTCTTTCCACGACGTGCTCGACTGGGATGAAAGCAGGCCACTGAATGCGTCGCCGCCGGCATCGCCAACAAGACGCGCGCCGCTTCGCATGGACGCATTGCAGCGAATCGTCGACATCGTCAAACGGAGCGGTATGACAAACTTGTTTGCTGATAATTGTTTTTTTTACACGCTTTTTATTAGCTTCATCTGTATGTTTGTTTGTTTGTTTGCAATAATAAACGTAATGGAACAAATTTATAAAATGATTGAATTGTCATCGGTCCTCGATAAGTCTACAAAGTTTACATGAAATCTGACCGTTTGAAGTGGGTCAAAATGGGTCAAAGGACCGACTCCTTTGACCCATTTTGACCCACTTCAAACAAATTCAATAAATTTGTTCCATTATGTTTAAAAAAATGTAAATAAAAACCTGAAAAATCACGCTTTTGTAGTTAGCAGAACTAAAAAATAGAAAATAAATAATAGATTTAAAAATCTAAGAAACACGCTTTAAAAACCAAACTAAAAAAGCTAAAATAATTTCAAAAAGGCGTGGGGTTGCTTGATATGAATTTATTATAAAAATACCTCAAAAGCACCCCACGCTTTTTGAAATTATTTTCTGGTTTTTTATTAATGGAGGTTTGTTCATATTTGCTGATCATTGTTGCTTTTTAGCTCGTATATCGTTCCCACTGCTGGTACACAGGCCTCCTTTCGGTGAGAGGGAGTGGGCCGTAATGCATAGTCTTTTTAGCTCATATTACTTCGCGAATTCTAATTCGAAGTGTCTATGCAAAACTTAAGATTTAGAGATCATCACCAGAAACAGTCATTTGAACTTGTAGAAATGATACATAGTACGAATTATCAACATTTCGTTTTGAACTATGTCAAACTTCTTGTATAGATCTTGTATGTACATATGAAGTCTATCTAATTACTGTATAACTTCTGATTGTCTCATTGTATTATAGAATGAAACCTTATTAAGTTGTAAATCTCATCATACCAATACCGTTATTGAGCATTTTGTTTACATTTTCCACTTTTTTCACTGCAGGTGTTAACATAGATGACGTAGACGCAGATACAGTAATGCCAACAACAAAGAAAAAAATACTTAATGACGAGGAACAATATAATGAAGATATAAGGTTCAATGTTGCCATCAGAGAAACGTTTCTTAACAGATTTGTGCACATATTTCTCATGTATGAGAACTTCGTCATCATGCCTGATCAGGTAAATACACTTAGACTCATAAACTATTTCCATACATACAATCAAGTCTCGATCCGTACTTCCGTTCCTGTGTGAAAAAAGGATATACCAACTACGAAGTCTGTATATTTTTACTTCGTGATACCAACACACCAAAACATTTTGGCATAGACATTAAGTAGGGATGTAACCCTAACTAAATATTGATGATGTTCTATAGGATCGTGACTCATGGCTGTCATCCCGCGAGTTGATGGTGAACTTTGATAAAGCTTCATTCTTATCGGACCAACCACAGCGACACCGGCCGTTCCTCTCGCGGTTTCTTGAGACACAGATGTTTGCCACACTTATTGATAACAAGATAATGGGCAGCTGGGGAGAATACGATGCCAATCTGCAAGTCTTCGAACACCGGATCAAAACTGTCAGGTAAGACTAATCATGTAAAAAAAGAGAACCACAGTAACGAACGTAAACAACGATTATTGATTACTTCGCTTCAAAGCATAACGTGCGTTACGTTAGTGTGGTGCTACCATACATTTTATACTATTTAACACTGCAGCATGTAGACTGGATTTAGCATGGGGTTTGGGAAATGAATGGTTTTGAATGAAAATATAGGTGCACCGATCGGGCACATGCTACTGCATACTAACGTCATGCCACAAAGGATCATAAACTATAGAAGTTTGAGTGTTTGACTAACCGAAATCACATCACTGTATTAATACGATATAGGCCTCGCAGTATTTTTTTGGACTGAGTGAAAAAATACTGTGTATCCTTACCTCATATTGCCAGTAAGAGATACCAGGCTGACCTTTCGAAATCGTCGGAGCTGCCACGGAAAACTAATTATCTTCAAAAACTGAGACAATATATCTATATAATTCCTGCGGTACAGTTATTTACTCTCCACTGAATCCGTTTGTGATAAATCGGAGGCCGGCAGCAGCGTCCCAGCCAACCAGCAATAAGGTGAGGTTTGTTGCAGGCGCCGCATCGGCGAGGGCGGCCTGGCCACGCGCGGCTACTGCGTGTGGGGCGGCGCGGGCGCGGCCGGGCCCGGCGCCGCGCAGCTGGAGGTGGGCGCGCCGGCCGAGCGCCTGCCGCACCGCGCCGCCTACTACCGCGCCTTCCCCGCGCGCCTGGACGCGCACGCGCTGGCGCGCCCGCCCGCGCCCGACGCCAGGTGCGCCCGCCCGCCGCCCGCTTGCCCGCGCGACGTCTGACGACAGTCGGCGCCCGACCGTGTCCGAACTTCCCCCGCCCGCTCCTATCCCGCGACCTAATCAAAAAGATCCCTCGCGCGAATACGCGACTATCGTGTTCATATATCACTTTTTGTTCACGCGTGGTCGCGCCCGAAAGGGCGTTTTCCGGACGATCGCTTTTGATTAGGACGCTGCCCCACCCGATGTTTACTCCCCAAGTCGCGACGGGGAAGTTTCGTATACACTTGAATTTAGAATCTTAGATAATTATTAAGTTTTGGAGTTTTTATTATTATTAACTCAATGTTATACAAGACAAAATTCCATTCCAATCAATTTAGGACCTAGAACAATTTTTGAATATGGCAATGTAATGTAAATTATGTAAGATTCTTAATTCAAGTATAATTTCGTCCTTCGTCCCTTCGTTACCCGTATTGTATTGTCCGAAGTTTAGTTGATGAACCGCGTCTTGGCCGCTTCAACTAACCGCGAGTGCAGTTTTCGTGATATGAATACCGTAGTCTCGTGCGTGCGTCATCTGTCTGAGATGTTTGTATTGCTGTCTGAGGCTTGCATGTTGCCCCGTACACGTGTGCACCGAGATAACTATTTTAAAACTTACTTTTACACAGTAGCATAATATTAATTGATTTAATTTACTACTACTTAACACACTATGACAATATTACTACAGGAAGTAGACCGTTACTGTATTTTTTTATGTAATCTTTTAACTTAACTAGATTAACCAAGTTAGACTGCTGCTTCCGGTCGGTGCTAAGCCTAACCCTAGAATAGAATCTAAAATAAGTTATCACTAAATAAAATTAAAATTGTTAACTCGGTGAACACACGTTTTTTGGTCATTTGTTTTACTCTCATACTGTTTTACAGCGTGAACTAAAGTAAACTTGCTTCATATGGCAGCATGCGACTGTACAAGCCTGATATAATGTATGTTATTATATTCATTAGTAAATAACACTACCGTGTAGTGCGTGTAATGACTACTGCTTTGAAAAAATAATCATTGCTTCCATAGTTTAGCAAACAACAAATACCAAATACAATTTGGTAAGTTAAAGAATCTCATGAAGTTGAAGTATTACTATGAAGTTATTTATATTGCATAATAAATGTAATCATATGAGAAAAGTTATTTATAACCTGTGATACAATTATACTCAGCAGAAGGGTTCACAGAGCTACTATATGCTATGGGTGAGGGCCATTCAGGTATTTATTATTCTCATATTTATCAGGTCACTTGTTGTCAAATTTCCAATTGTAAATCAAATTTATAAAATACCTTTGATTAGTTATTGATGTATGTTTAATTAAATACATAATTTATAGAAGTACGAAGACTCCTTCGTTACAATGAGCAGGAACCAAATAGCTCTATTAAAATGTATTTACATTTTAATAGAGCTATTTGGTTACTCTTGGCTAATTAACTTATTAGTTAGTCCTTATTGTTGCTTTTTAAAACATTTCTTACTAAAATTAGACTCAAGTACTGACATCAAAAAATGTTTGTAGCTTAATTAAATACTAATATTTAATTTAATACTACTACTTACATATTCCGTAAGTAGTAGTATTAAATTAAAACGGAAAAAATACAACCATAGCAGAATTATACTAGAAAAACTAGATGACAGTAAATTTTTACCGACATTTTGCGACTTTGGTTTATTTACAAGAAGCTAGTTTCTGGCCAGTATGCTTTAATACTCGAAGCATAAACAACAATCCCCACTTGTTGCAATATCAACAAATTAAATGCTGTTGACAGAAATTAAGGCAGAGCTCTCACCTAAAATACGTTAGTGGGCCAATGCTATACTATCCTCACAAAGCCAGCACGCGTTGGAAACTCTCTTTGGCTGGCTTGACCTGAAAGCCCGAAAGTGCACTGACATGGTGATAAACACATTCTGCAATACCGAATAAGTTACGCCACGCCAGAAACTCACTTCAGGACAATAGCCTATTAATTTAGCTCAGTTTATTATAAAGAATTTTAAATATTATTGTTGGAAGTTTATTGGTATTTAGAGCACACGTTCCCACGGACGTAATAAAATCGCTTCGGGGTATTATTCTGCCCGTGTAAACATCGACTTAGATCGTTATCCGAATTAATTTAACGTTACATACTAGTATTGTAACATCTCATTTACGCAATCATAGAAAGGATTCGGTTTTGAAAGGTTTAGCAAAAATATTATACATACCCTTGCTGCAACTTGAACTAACATAACTTTTATTTTATTAAAATGACCTAGCTCTTGGATAGCGCATGAATTATTTTTGTAGCCTTTCAAAATCTACATAATTGTATTATTTCTGTATGTTGTGATAGTCAGTGTTTTGTACTAAAAGTGCATGATTTGTTTATATTGCATGCAGTATGAAATACTTTCATGTAATGATTATATGTGATTTTATATATTTATAGTGTTATATTAGAACAATATGTTTTTGTCCAACTCTATTTATTCATTTACATTGTTTTTGTTTTGTTTTTATGACATAACTAACTTTTTATTTTACATAATTATCAGAGTTATAAAGTTATATCATAGTTAATAATATTGACAGATCTTCCCATAATAAGGTAACACCATAATGCAATCTATTGTTTGTTTTAATCTAGGCTTTATGTATGTAAATAAGAATATGATAATAATAAAGTTATTTATATGTAATACTGCGTATTTTGAATGTTCGTAATCCTATTCCTTTAATTAGTAGTTGAATGTATTGCCTAGTAACAGTGTGCGCGAGTTTAATGTAATTGTAACGTCAATTTGATGCTTCCTATGCCTTTCTCTCTATTAGCGGTCAATAAAGTTCGCTTCAAGAAATAATTAATGATCGGGCCATTATAAGTCCTACCTGCACATCATAGAGTATCATGTCGATTGCATGTAACCCGCGCGCCTACTAATACAACGCATCAAAAATACACATTCCAGCTGAATTGCTTTTTGCTAGCTTTCCGTAACGTTTTATATTAAATAGTTTCTTATACTCTACTGAGTTTTGACATTTGTGTTTCGCTTTTCAGAACGAACAGTCTAAAACGTATAAAGAACGCAAAGTGGCAAGTTAAGGATTGCCCTCCGGAGCTGTTGCTTGGTGATATCAGTAGGAGGCTGTCCACAGAAGTGACTCCGGCAGCCATTGCTCAGAACAATAGAGCGTTTGTTGAAAAGCTTCTGAAGGTATAATTCTATGAACTATTTATCCTTTACCTATATAAACTTGACCTAAATATGTAGTACTAATCTATTACTTATGACGTCTAATTCAGGAGTGCAAAAGCAAAACAAAAAGAATGCTGTTAGAGAAGATGGGTACAGAAGAATCGGATTTAGGTTTGGGCAGTGAGGTGTCGATAACAGGCGTAGAAGAAAGCACTATGATTGCTTCTCTATGCGACCTTTTAGAAAGGCTATGGTCGCATGGCCTGCAGCACAAATTGGGCAAGTCTGCGCTTTGGATGCACCTCACCAACTACCAAGAGTTGGAGCAATGCAGCAACTCTACTAAACCTATTGACCCGAATTATCTTACTCCTGGTAAGTATGATTTTAACTTCTACGTCATATTGTTGTCGAATCAGTCATATCGACGCGCAACCATGTTCCCATGGATTCAGTAAGTACTAACATGAATCTGGACCCCAGCCCTGCTTTGAATTTTTTCGTCAGATATTTTTTTTAATGAGCTGCTCCATACATTTTGACCACGTAGGTTATTTAACATTAAATAGCTGTTTTTTTATCTAACGTGAAATTATTAAGCTAGGGATTTAGAATCATGTATTGAATTCATGGATATAATTTGAGCGTCGATATACCACCCTCCATAATACCGCCACTGTCGTTCTTTCATGACTGAACATAAATAAATTCATGTAACATAAAAGTGTAACAAAATACGACTTTACCGAACCTCAAGTGTATTTTTTTATTGTTATTTGTAAGACTTGTGTACTGAATGAATTGTCTATGTCAATCATTATCATTCTATTGCTTTGGAACATGCAGCTTTGGCTTGGTGTGTGTTGCGCAAAAGGCTCGACTGTGAGTAATATCCTTTTTCCATTTTACATACTACACATTTTCCAAGTGAAAGAAAATCAACTACATTGAAATATTTCAAAACAGATCTCTCATCTGTGGGTGCCGAAGTAGAAGCACATCAAAGCACTAGTTCCGGCAGTCGCTCCCGGGATAGTTCCCGAGGCGGATCACGGGATAGCTCGCGGGATCGTCTCAGCAACTCCGGGACCTTGGAAAGGAAATCTTCTCAACCACCCAACCCTTTACGTCCGCTACCAGAGAGTTTAACTTTCGATATGAGGTTGGTTTATGAAGAAACATTTTCATTTGTCGCCAACTTTTCAACCTTATTGTTTAAAGCGTGAGGGTGCAAAGTGGTCCACCGCTAATATCCGCGTTTCCACCCTAAATAATAATGTTTTTTATTCCAGAAACGTGCAAGCAATGACAGATATCAAAACTGAGATCGGCTATGCTCGTGCTTGGGTTCGGTTGTCATTAGAGAAGAAATTACTCTCCAAACATCTTCGGGAACTTCTAGCCGACACTACGCTCCTAAGGTCCCAGTACAAACGGACGGCTTTCCTTCGCTCCGAAGAGGAAAGGGAACAATTTCTTTATCACCTGCTCACTTTAAATGCTGTGGACTATTTATGCTTTACGAATACCTATCCTACCACTAGTAAGTACCTATACTTACTTTTATAGAAAGCACTACTGCGAAGTAACCTTTATTTCTATTGAAAAATTAAGAACTGTTAATTAGTGCTGTAAATCTGTAATATGAATGTTACAATAAATTTTTTACTACTCTAATGTAACAGGCTTTTTTTTAATTGTCTACAATGTAGGTGAATAAGCTAAGGAAGCCCGCGAAATTCAAATTTTCTTACGAATTTTGCAATTTGAATGTCGGTGTCAGATTGTATGTTGACTACAATAATTACATTAAATTCTATTGTATGCCTTTTCTGCGGAGAGGGTTTTTCTTTATATGACGGGAAATCATTATATCATTATACACCGTGACATTTTAGTCGTCTTACAAAGATGGTCCACTCAATGTATCCGTCATAAAATACCTCTAGGTGCGATTAAAACATTGTTAACATTCATTAAGATAATAGGTACAAAGAAAAATTTATAATGCTTATAATTATGAAACACCCTCCCTGTTAATAATGTTTACGTATCAAACGGTAGAAGATACCTATCTACCATTACATTCTATCATTAATTCCATCTCCATAATAGGGTGTTTCAAACTACGTCATGCGTCTTAATGAATGATATTTTAATTTTTTAAATTATGTATGCAAATTTTCAAAAAAAAAATTTTTTTAAATAAATGATTAATAGTCATTGGATACATGAAGTGGGCTGCCGTTGTAAGACGACTAAAATGTCACGGTGTATAACTAAAGTCTGACACGCTCTCCCGCTCCACCCAGACCGGGAGAGCGTGTCAGACTTTTACTGACTAAAACTCACCCATGTTCCTTGCAGGAGACGCCCTGGGCGTCGGGAATCCCAGGCTTACTCCCAGCCACCGTAGGCGCGGGCTTGCGGACGGCGAGTAGTGGGTAGCTCGCTGTCTGGTAAGGACCAAGCCCAGGTCGACGGCGCGTTGTGTTCCACGCGCGCCTCAGAGATGTCAGCATCAACTGGTGGGGTCCGCAAGGGCCGGTGCCTGCCAGGGGCGCGGGTTAGTAGTATGCCAGTTGCCTGTGTGCCAGGGGCCACTCTCAGGGGTATCTCTTTCGAACAACCCGCACCCCTGGCAGGCATCGGCCCTTGCGGACGCCACCAGTTGGTGCTGACATCTCTATTTTAGAGGGTTGGATTGGTGATTTTAATGATTATAATTCTGTTAATACATACGAGTTACGGTCGGGAATCATATTTTTTGTTCAACTGACTTGCTAATTGCAAAACACGTAAGAAACTTTGAATTTAGCTAGGTACCGAATCGCTTCTCTCTTAATCATGCTCGTTGCCTTTCTTGATCATGCTCTTTGCCAGTCTTAAAATCTCTGCTTTCGTCTTACAGAACTGCCATATCGAGTCTTCATTGTACCTTCACGTAAAGCAAGTCAAACTACCGCTAACTGTTGGATTTCAATATCAGGAGCTAATGGCGAATCTACCCCTAAGATACCTATACCGCGTAACACTAACGAATTTGTGTTCCACGTAAGTTGTAGCGCCTTAATTGCGGCTTGACATTCTGTGTTTGTCACAAATAGGATTCTGGTTCTATTCCTAGCAAAGAACTGTTTTCAAAAAATTAAAATTGCAGTTAATTTCTTAAGTTAGAGCAGTGGTGGCTCAGTGGTATTAGGCTGCGACTTATGAGTCGTAGGTTCGAACCCAAGCAGGCGATTTACTTCGTGTAAATTATTTCATTACTACCACTACTCTTAAATCGGTGAAGGAATGCATCATGAGGAAACTGGCATGTCTTAGAACCAAAAATTCGGAGACATGTGCCGTCTACCAACCCGCACTGGGCCCGCGTGGTGGATTACGGCCCACTCTCACAGAGAGGAGGCCATGTGTGCAGTGGGAGCATTATAGGCCGATTATGATGATCAGTTAAGTTCTTATGCTACATTCTTTGACATCATTGCTCTATTTTTCGTTGGAAGTTCTATTGAAAATAAACACCCTGTATTTCGAGGTTCTAAAGCCAATTTCTGCAGTGAATTATGAACCTTTTGCAAAATTATTGACTATATAAAATTCTTGTTATTTCCTGAATGTAGCACAAAAATCTGGGAATTCTGTCCACGCTGCGCATTGGACATGACAACTCTGGACTATCACCGCGTTGGTTACTCGATCAAGTATTTGTGAGGAATGAAGTGACTGGACATACCTACACGTAAGTGGCTGTTCAAGAGTAATAGCTGTATAATTTGTTTATTATCAGTTTTAGATTACGCCACTACTGTCTTTCATAGAGACCAGTTATTGAACTTTTTTAAACTACCATCTCCATCGGTGTTTGATGAAGTTGTTGGTGAACATTTGAATTCATTCTGTCTGCCTGTCTGGACGTGATAACCTTAAAATCCAAACGGATTTTCATACGATTTTCATCAATGAACGGAGTGATTCATGAGGAAGGTTTTGGTGCAAAACTCGTTAAGGTTTTGTTTGAATTTACTGAAATATGACGATGATTGTTCAGAAGCATACCGACGAAGCTTTACTGTCTAGATGTATGTATGATGTGGTTCCGCGTAGGTTCCCGTGCAACCGCTGGCTGGGCACGGGCGTGGACGATGGCTCCACGGAGCGCCTGCTGGTGGCGCTGCGCATGCGCGGCGGGGCCACGCCGCGCTCGCCCGCGCCGCCCGCGCCGCCTACGCCCACGTCCACGCACCTGTCCACCTCCACCATCCAGCACATGATCGGTACATTCTACAGCTGCTACGATAGCATGCGACGCGTCTTTGTTAACGCTTGAACGTTACGCCAGTAATACCTGACCGTAACGCCTGTTGAGCATGCGTTTGGTAACCCTTTGTCCTTGCTGAGCAGTGCGAAGCGCTATTACTAACATTGCGACGCGGTTTAATCTGCCTAAAACATAGCTTTTTGAAGAAACCCCCTATTTGAAACTAATTTAATTTTGTAATTAGGGCCGAGCCAGACCTATCCGCCCGGAGATCTGTTTGCAAGTGCCCAGTCTCGGCACGGGCGGGGTGATTCCGTGACCTTTATCTTCTTTGTACGACAGAAAAGGATAAACTAAGCTATAAGAAAATACGGTTAGGTCTAACTCAGCCTTAATCGTCATACACTGTCACAATGCTGCTCAACGCTTACAAAGAACAAGTTTCTGTTGATTATTTGCTACAACGCAACGCGCTGCTCACTATTTCAATAAAAGTTTTAAAATATATTTAAAAGGTACTCAATAATATTTACAAACTTCCATAGGTGACTGCGTAAATGCGATAGTAAAGTGGCACTATCAAACGAAGAGAGACAAGGACGCAAATTCACTGAGTGTACTACTTTGTGGCGAAAATGGACTTGTCAAATGCTTGGAGCAAGCTTTCCTGTGTGGATTCAAATCAGTACGGCTATTTGGAAAGAATCATTTCATTTGGGATTACTTTGGTAAGTGTTTTGCGTGACGTCACCATCCGTTTGACAATGACACTCGTGTCTCTTCCATCTGTTAGTAGTCTAACCGTACGTTTGCACGGACATAAAAATATGGCGGGGGATTTAATCGCGCACTGGATTCTGAACTCTCGGTGTTGAGCCGAGCTTTGAAAATCCAGTGCACAATAAAATGCCGCCGCGATATTATTACGTCTGTACAAATGTGGGCGAAGACTATCTGCGAGCGATTTGCCCTTTCATGCAGATGTGGACAACTGCGTAGCTCTTTAGACATAAAAACATAGCTTGTGTAGTAGTCATATTATTATTTTATCACGTCTCTTTTTATACCTTCAGCTAAAGTGAAAGACGAGTTCAAAATGAGCCTATGCGACGAGCCGACCACTCAGAACAATAAGAGTTGTGGCATGGCATACAACTGCCGACAAGACCAGGAGCACAGAGCCATCTGGCGGTGCTACTGCCACCTTATGGATGAGATCAATTCCGTTGGTCGCACTCTCGGGAAAGATGGAAAGTTTCAACTTTTCATTTGCCTCAGTTTACGGTGAGTGCTTCTTTGTATTGTACGATTAGACATAAAACGCTATTGCCCTTCTTGTGCGTATCATCTGTGGCCCCAGTTGGCCCCAGTGTCAGTTTCTTTTAACCATCTCAACTTAAAGGTTATGTTGTTCCGGCCTGTGGGCCTTTGAAACGCTACCTCCGCCTCCCCCAAATGCAGCGCGACGTATTTATTTACGATGAACTGTCAACCATTTAGCAGAAAATCCATGCCATAGTATAACATAGTGCAGTTGATCAACGGAATTATTTTTGCTTATGTTCGATATTTTTTCCTTATGTTCGATATTTTTTCCTTAGTTTTAGATACATTTTATGGTAGAACTAAAATCTATACATCTATACGTATAAATAAAATTGGAGTGTATGTTTGTAATATTAAAATAACCGCTTTTTGCTACATGCATATGAATATATATACGGTACATATACCAAAATATTTTTTTTTACAATTTTTGTCTGTCTGTCTGTAGAAATTGTCCGATATCGGTGTCAGACACTGTCTGCGACGATATAATTGACAAAAACATACAACTAAGTATATAAAAGCGTTTAGTAGGTACTAAACGTATGCGAAAATCTGACCGCCGATATTGTGGCGTTTTCGGAATCGGCTTATGTGCTGTGTTGTAATTTAACGGGGGGTTATCCGAAATTGCCTGTTTCAGAATCAAGATTAAATGATTAAATTCGTATATTTAGGCCCTGAAAATAATATATGTCATAGATAGATCCTTGTTTGAGGGAAATTAAAGGTTCAAAACACGATTAATTGCAATTTGCTCGATGAAAAAAAAAAATCCGAAGCAGGGTCGATTTCGAAACCATTTTCCGTCTCATTTCCTAATAACAGCACAAAATTGTGTAGAAATTGCATATACAATAAAGGAATCGTATTTAGGAGGGAAATTAAAGGTTGAAATTTTTAGTTTAATAGATTTTTTTTTTTAACAAACTCAAAAACAGTAAATCGGGCTAAATCGGCTCGCACTCAGAGTCCTGCGGGACGTCATTGAAGGAGGACTTGTGTCAAACTCGCTCACCCTGTGCCTGTACAAAAAAATCGAATAAAAAAATAACAAATTAAATTATGAAATCGGGATAACTCACAAAAAATATCTTGTAATTATATTATTGTTTTAATTCATAAAATTGTTTTCGAAAATGTGATTATTTCTAGTAAATATGATGACGTTAGTTGTCATCTTAAAATAGTGTTGACACATTACAAATTAATATCGATAAAATAATAGTCAAGTGAGAGTCGTATGTAATGTTTTATCGTCGTTTATGAAGAAGTATGTACAAAAAACATTTTTCTAAGATTTTAAAAATCAGATTCATCCATATCAACTATGATATTTACTCTCCACCGACCTGTCTTCGCTACTATCATCCTACATTAATATCACATGGTAAACAATTTGTCCGCAGTGTGTAGCAACACAAGATTTTTTCTAGGATCGGTGATTTTATCATATTGGCTCTGAGTGAACAACTTTCAGTTTTGAATACCAAAAGTCACTGTCACTATACGATAATATACTATAACGTGCTTGAAAAATAGCGCCGTGTGAAGGCAGTGGTTATGCGCTAACAGTATAACTTGGTGCTCATGTTCCCAATCAAGTTCGTCAAAGACGTATCGTATCGTATCTATGCCATATACTTGGATCTATGCCACTTTGTCTTGGTAAATGGTCCAATGGGTCGGTAATCCGACAAGACCGGGGACGGATAAAAAATGTATACAAATTTAATTTTGATGTCTTAAAATAATAGATTCGATAAATTATAGCTGGAGCAGTAGGTACGTCACTAGACAATAAAGTACGGCAATTGTTTCTTTATATGTGCTCACAATATTTACGGTTCTTTATGAGCGGTGGCAAACATCAAAACAAAAGAATTTGGTTACAGTATAAGCGAAACAGCACGACGATTTTCAGTCGATTCTACTTTATAAAAGTCAGAAATTCATGATCTTTGAAAATTCTGCCACTAAAGAAGTTAAATAGTGGATGAAAATTTGTATGGAAATCTACCATTTTCGTCGCAGAGATATTTCTCTGCGACGAAAATGAAAATTAATAGACAAGCCGTGTGCCCGACGGTATTCCGTCGGGCACACGGCTAGTCTAGTCGGCTTCTATTAAATCAATTTTTTAAAGTTACTGATTACTAACGCTTAGCCTTAACCTCTGGGTCTGAGAAGCATGAATTCGGTTTAGAGATATCTATTTTCTCAAAGAACAAATTGCACAATGGTTTTATTTTTGTTTTGGATGGGAAATCATCAAATGATTTCTCCCGCTCTGGTTTCTTTCCGACGAAAACCCCACCCGTGTTCCTTCAGTTCAAATTCAAATTCTCAAATTCACTGACAACTAACACTTGTGTTGGAAAGTCGCTGGTTGAAAGGTCTGGAAGCATGATTTCGGTTTAAAGACATTTATTTTCTCATAGAACGAATTGCACAAGGGTTCCTATTGCAATGGTGCAATTATTTATTTTTAATACAGTTGCTCAAAAAGTGGTGTATTGCAGGGACGTATAGCGTTCGGGATGTGGGCTATTACATACTAGTGCTTTTTTTTTACCTTTCCCGAACTCGTGCGTTCTCTTTCCCAACTGTCAAAATAATGTCTATTAAAAAGAAAAACCAACCATGAAGTTTTTACTAAAGAGTTTTTGTGATTCATACAAATACGTATATTTCTAAAAGGAAGCTACTAATTTATTTCAATATCAGATTTAATGATTTAATTGAATGAGTTAGGTTAGGTTTCATTTCATTTCATCTCATTAAATTTCATTTTCATTTCATATCAATAAAAAAAATCTACTGAAGACTAAGCTGTATGGATAGTTCCCTTTGCCTACCAAAATGGGTGAAAAAAAAAACTCTGCTTATATTATACGGTTGGCGCCATTTTCCAGAAATTTTCTTTGCGAGTTTAGTTGTTTGTTGCACAAAATGAGTAATTTCGACCCTATTTTTTTTGAATTAACACCACCGGAACTCAGTATAATTGCACAAAATGCTTCGGAGAACATTTTACCGGAAAAGTCAAAAAGTCGTTACATATCTACATACGACGAATTTATTGCGTGGAGAGAAGAGAAAAAAGCAAATAGTTTTTCAGAAAATGTTATGTTGGCATACTTCTCCGAACTCTCAGCAAAATTAAAACCGTCTACGTTATGGTCGAGATTTTCGATGATAAAAAGTATGCTGAAAATAAGGAACAACGTGGATATAAGTGAATACCCAAAATTAAATGCTTTCTTAAAACGACAATCAGACGGTTTTACAAGTAAAAAGTCGAAAATATTAACATCCAATGAAGTGGAAAGGTTTTTGAACGAAGCTCCCGATGATCGTTATTTAGCCACAAAGGTAATTTATTAATAAGTACTTATATTTTTCTTTAGTATTCAGTTTACGAAATCGCAAAATACAGTCAAAACATTATTTAAAAAAATATTAATCAAATCCCTTTTTTTGTAGGTTGCTCTGATTTTTGGCGTTGTTGGAGCTTGCCGCAGAGAGGAGTTAGCCAATATTACTTTAAAAGATATTGAAGCCCATGGAAAAATGCTACTAATCAAGATTCCGAACACAAAAAATAAGATACCGAGAAGCTTTGTTGTTGAAGGAGATTTTCTTAGAATAGTGCAAAAATATATGAATCAGCGGTCCCAAAAAGGAAAAACCGACCGTTTTTTTCAAAATTACCAAAAAGGGAAGTGTACAGCTCAAGCAATCGGGATAAACAAACTTGGTAATATGCCAAAAGAAATAGCAACGTTTCTTGGTCTGCCGGATGCTGAGTATTATACTGGGCACAGCTTCAGGAGGACCTCTGCTACATTATTGGCAGATTCAGGAGCCAATTTGACGTCCTTAAAGCGACTAGGAGGTTGGAAATCAGACAAAGTTGCAGAAAGCTATATTGGTGATTCATTAAACAACAAACTAGAAACTGGGAAAAAAATCACACAATCCATTAATTTAAGGTCCAGTCCGTCTTCTTCACATGTTGAAGAGAACGTTCGTCCATCTACCTTCGTTGATAATGATAATTCATCAGATCCAATTCCATCAACTAGCAAACGCCATTGTATGACAAATATACATGAACAATCATACGAAATTAATAATAGTTTGTCTCAAACAGTAAATATGCAACCTAAAACTTCCCCAGTTACTTTAAAAAACTGTACCAATTTCAATGTACATGTGTACTATAACTTTTATAAGAAATAAATGATTAGTTAGTTGAGTTTATTGTGTTTTTATTATTTTATTAAATTGCTTCATTTTTTCGCAACTGTATTAAAAATAGTCGTTCAGTACACCTGCGGAACCGTCATTGCAACTTGTTCCGACTGTCAACCCTCGCCTTCGGCTGCGCCTCGGCTCGGGTAGACATTTGTCGGAACTCTTTGCAATGACAGCCTTTCCGCACTTGTAATGAAATATACTATTTCACCTTACTACCAAAAAACCATGTGTCTAACTGCTGTAACTAGCTTCTGTTCGCGACTTCGTTCGCGGAGGATTGGTGACGCGGGAGCAATTGACGTACTGTTGTCCATGTGAGTCCTGAGGTCGGAACCCGTCACAATCATAATAATAATAAAGCTGAAGAGTTTGTTTTTAGGGTTCCGTACCTCAAAAGGAACCCTTCCCGTCTGTCCGTCTGTCTGTCCGTGTGTCTATTTAACTTCTTTAGTGGCAGAATTTTCAAAGATCATGAATTTCTGATTTTTATAAAGTAGAATCGGCTAAAAATCGACGTACTGTTTCGCTTATACTGTAACCAAATTCTTTTGTTTTTGATGTTTGACGTTCTAAATATTTTATCGGCGTTATAATATCGCGCACGTTATAATATTTTATATTTTATTGGCGGCCAATGTTGGCGGCCAGTGTTGGCGGCCAGTGTTGGCGGCCAGTGTTGGCGGCCAGTGTTGGCGGCCAGTGTTGGCGGCCAGTGTTGGCGGCCAGTGTTGGCGGCCAGTGTTGGCGGCCAGTGTTGGCGGCCAGTGTAGGCGGCCAGTGTTGGCGGCCAGTGCTGGCGGCCAGTGTTGGCGGCCAGTATTGGCGGCCAGTGTTGGCGGCCAGTGCTGGCGGCCAGTGTTGGCGGCCAGTGTTGGCGGCCAGTGTTGGCGGCCAGTGTTGGCGGCCAGTGTTGGCGGCCAGTGTTGGCGGCCAGTGTTGGCGGCCAGTATTGGCGGCCAGTGTTGGAGGCCAGTGTTGGCGGCCAGTGTTGACGCACGGACGGACGGACGGACGCACGGACGGACGGACGCACGGACTGACGCACGCACGGACGGACGCACGCACAGACGGACGGACGCACGGACGGACGGACGCACGGACTGACGCACGCACGGACGGACGGACGCACGCACGGACGGACGGACGCACGCACGCACGGACGGACGCACGCACGGACGGACGCACGGACGGACGCACGCACGGACGGACGCACGCACGGACGGACGCACGCACGGACGGACGCACGCACGGACGGACGCTCGCACGTACGGACGCACGGACGGACGGACGCACGGACGGACGCACGCACGGACGGACGCACGCACGGACCGACGCACGGACGGACGGACGCACGGACGGACGGACGCACGGACGGACGGACGCACGGACGGACGGACGGACGCACGCACGGACGGACGGATGCACGCACGGACGGACGGACGCACGCACGGACGGACGCACGGACGGACGCACGCACGGACCGACGCACGCACGGACGGACGCACGCACGGACGGACGCACGGAAGGACGGACGCACGCACGGATGGACGCACGCACGGACGGACGCACGCACGGACCGACGCACGCACGGACGGACGAACGCACGGACGCACGCACGGACGGACGCACGCACGGACGGACGCACGCACGGACGGACGCACGCACGGACGGACGCACGCACGAACGGACGCACGCACGGACGTACGGATCGGACGCGGCCAATGTTGGCGGCCAGTGTTGGCGGCCACTGTTGGCGGCCAATGTTGGCGGCCAGTTTTTGCGGCCAATGTTGGCGGCCAGTGTTGGTGGCAAGTGTTGGCGGCCAGTGTTGGCGGCCAGTGTTGGCGGCCAATGTTGGCGGCCAGTGTTGGCGGCCACTGTTGGCGGCCAGTGTTGGCGGCCAATGTTGGCGGCCAATGCTGGCGGCCAGTGTTGGCGGCCAATGTTGGCGGCCAGTGTTGGTGGCCAGTGTCGGTGGCCAGTGTTGGCGGCCAATGTTGGCGGCCAGTGTTGGCGGCCAGTGTTGGCGGCCAATGTTGGCGGCCACTGTTGGCGGCCAATGTTGGCGGCCAATGTTGGCGGCCAATGTTGGCGGCCAGTGTTGGCGGCCAATATTGACGGCCAATGTTGGCGGCCAGTGTTGACGCACGGACGGACGCACGCACGGACGGACGGACGCACGGACTGACGCACGCACGGACGGACGCACGGACTGACGCACGCACGGACGGACGCACGCACGAACGGACGGACGCACGGACTGACGCACGCACGGATGGACGCACGCACGGACGGACGGACGCACGGACGGACGGACGCACGAACGGACGGACGCACGCACGGACGGACGCACGCACGGACGGACGCACGCACGGACGGACGCACGGACGGACGCACGCACGGACGGACGCACGGACGGACGCACGCACGGACGGACGCACGCACGGACGCACGCACGCACGCACGGACGGACGGACGCACGGACGGACGGACGCACGCACGGACGGACGCACGCACGGACGGACGGACGCACGCACGGACGGACGCACGCACGGACGGACGCACGCACGGACGGACGAACGCACGGACGCACGCACGGACGGACGCACGCACGGACGGACGCACGAACGGACGCACGCACGGACGGACGGATCGGACGGATCGGTCGGATCGGTCCAAAACCCAAAACCAAACCAAAAGACCTAAACTTGTACAAATCCCAAAACCACCACCATCAGCCAATCTGCGTGACAGTTTATCGGCAGGATTAGCGCTCGTATTAAACAATTTAATCAAACATCCAAGTAGGACCAAGTGTTTTTTTTAACAGGATGGTGACTGAAAACCTTTCCATTATTTCGGTTTTGTTGCAATAGTTGGCAAGTGCAGGTTGGTGGTGGTGTGGTGTGTGTGGTGGCAGTGCAGTTGGTTGTGCAGTAGGGTTGCGTCACTTCCAGAATTCGTGGCCTTGTTTATTAGACCATGGCTACAGTACTATTATATTTCCGAGTGCTATGCCACGCTATTGCCTGTGGGCACTCGGCAATAGGTAGCTCGGCGTAGGTTTCTATCAGGGTATGTTTTATAGTATGACTAGACATATGTATGTGTGTCATGTGTATGTGTGTATTTTGTAGACTTCTATGCAGACAAGTCGCGGGCAGAAGTATTTCATAAACAGAAAAGTTAAGGAGAGCTTGCATGGAAATTTTAGTGGAGGGGCGTGTAGTTTTAGATTAGTTAATCTCTAACAAGATAATGCTTTTTCGCAGTGAACACTGGCTTCATCGGATGCTTGTACCGATGTCAATGACGCGCGTTACCATCGAGATGTACGAAGAACAGAGTTTCCTGCGCAAGCGCGGCCTTCTCACATTCCTCAGACAAATACTCGAACCGCTAGATGAATTCGATATTGTACTCGAAAATTCCCTCACGCAAGGCATTTAAATTTACTATTTTTTGTTATGTACACTATTTGCCTGTGGAATCTTATGATTCAATGAACCAGCTGTTTACCACTTCAAAATATATTTTTATATTATATGTAAACGCAAATACTCACTAATAAGTTATGTTTATTTGATATTAGCAATCAGGGTCTGATTATTTTGTAGTTTTATTGTTAAGTTTTAAATGTGATTATTATTTCTGTTAACTTGCCAGATCAATCCAAAGATTTTATTTTTATAATAACGGTGCTTATGAATAAGTTCTTTTTAGTAGGAAATTTATATTTTATATGTCATAGGGCTCTTAACAGAATACTCCTGAATCCTGTTAGCTTTATTGGTGTTATGCAAATATACTGATTTCTGGATGGTAAAAAAAAATACAAAATTGTTTAGTGATAACAATTTCGAATATTTTGAGAAGTGAATTACTATTATGAATTAATTATGAATTTTTACTCTATTCTTCTATATTCAATTGATTTTCAGGTAAATGTTATAGCACAGAGTAAGCTATCCACCGCATTATTTTAAAATATAATTAAAACTTTATAATGTGATTATATTAGGTGTAAGTTGAACTGTGTTTTGTATTGCGTGGATATTTCTAAGTCGGATCTACTAAGCTAATGAATGGTAAAACAATAATAAATAGTAAATTACTACATATATCAATTATATCATAGTTGACAGCTAGTAGATTCGACAAAGATCTCGAAATTTCTAGAAATTAGCATTTTTTCATGTCCATTATTACTTACTTTAGAAACAACAAAATCTTACAGCACGGCAGTTTTAATAACCACGACATACGTGGTGTGGCTTTATTTTTAATTAAAGCTTTGAATAAAAATAGGTTAGTACCTACGTTATATAGGTGACGCGTCAAATTACCCCTATAATAAGTCTAACATCAGTGCTAAATTGATAATGAACTAAGTCACAATTGAAATAGAGTTGGAAATAGCATACGCTAAAACATGCAATGAGAAATGATCTCTTGCACACTATTTTCAACTTTATGTCAGTGATTATTAAGTTCATTTCCTTCAATGCTATAAATGGTCGAGCAAATTGTGAATGTATCGATACTTATTATAGTGGTACTTCGGGTTATAGTCACCTTCCGTTAATGCTACGCCTACATTGTCGCGCTTGCGCGAACTACACATCGCGCACTCTGTTGCAGAGCGAGAAGTCGAGCGGTGTACGTGAGAGAGCGCGCCAATTCTAGTTCACGTTTTCGCGACACTGTAGAGGCTTATGGATTGGCATTGCCTTTCACTACCCTAAAGCAAGTTTTCCTACTTTATTTTGCTTGTGTTTCGTAATAAGTTATCTCTCACACACACTTCAGTCTATCGAATATGTTAGCGTAATTATGAAAAAGAGATATTATTAATATAAAACATTCGTCCGGAATAAGAAAAACATCTTTTCCTTAAAATCTTGAAGCTAGAAAAATTGTAAATGTTGTGCACTGTTCGTAAAACATTAATATTTCGACTCAATCATTATAAGTTAAGTTTTGCTCTCTTTTAAATGGTTGTTTGTAGTTCCTGCCGTCCTGCATATACATAGCTCATTATCAGTGTATTAACTATGGCTTGATAACTTTACAATTGCGCAAGCGCATTGTGACATAATTATGTGGAATATTCTAAATAAGTTTTAAATTAAATAAAATCTACGAAACTTAAAGTTTTGTTCACAAGAAACGCATGCACGGAATGTTGTGCCAAAATCATAATCAATTAATCATTCAGTAAACAAAAATAACCCATTTTCTTAAAACCATGTGTTTTATAAAGTTTTAAAAAATTACCAAAGGAGCGTGAGTTTTCACCAGAATTTGTACATGAACCAATAATATTATAGATGTTGTGAGTTTTGACACTAGACATTATTTGAAAAAAAATATATTTGCGTTTTCTGTAAACTAAGTTTAAAATCTTAAACTATTTTTATGTTTCAGGACTGATATATGTATTTATTACAAAATAAGACTCACGTTCCTATAATTTCAGCGATTTAACGAATGCAAGCCAAAATAAAATGTATACACAGTTATCACATAATAAATCACTACCTTCATAAAATACAAGAAAATCTCAAATGCATGCAAGTAACCTAAATAATATTTTTATATTATTTCTCAGAAAAATTAAAAGATCTATGTAAAATATGTATAGAGATTAGAAGTATTTATAACCATGTAAACCATACCACAATTTGTTCAAAGTAAACCAGTGTGTAACTTGGTTTATTTAGATAAAACCAGGGACTCCAACATTCGAAGATACTTCATAGGAAATAAAATGAAAACTACAGTAGCGTTTTAGTTTGCTCTCTCATAATTACAGGTAGATTAGAATTATGAGATATTTGTCTGCAAGTCTTCCTTAACTGATTTATTATAGAAAGATTACCAAAGAAAATTGACAATTTAATTTTTAATAGTCAGCTACTGAAAAAGTTATGTCCAATAAATAAAGTTATTGAACTCATCTGTAGTTTCTTATTTCGCCCGTTGTAACTAAATGGTTGGTGTACTATAAAATTAATGTTTAGTAGGATCCAGTGATTCAGTGCTCAGATCAGTCCTTAGCGTTCAGACAGAACGGAAAAATGCCTGAGAAAACTGGCTCCATTGAAAATAGGACTGCATTACCATTACCATAGCCGAACGTAGAAAATTATATGAATATCGACACACTCGGTTCGCGCATGTTGGCGAGTCGGTTGCTCTCGGTTTGAGTTGCGGCCAGAGCAGACTCGAGCCTGCGCGAGGCTTTTTCCGTTCTTTCTGAACTGATCCAGGCTGTGCTGCAAAGTTCCTAGCATATAATATTTAAACATACATGTTTTTGGAACGAAATTCCTAACCTCTTTCCTAAAAACTCATTCTAATTCGGCAAGTGTGCAAAGTATAAACTTTGCACACTTGCCGAATTAGAATGAGTTTTCATTTTGACGGTCACGACACTTTGTTACGTAAGAAAAGTGTCGTGACGGTTGAAATGTTACCCTTTTTCGGTCTAACTCATATTTGCCAAGTGTGCAAAACCAAAAGGAACTTCGTTCCATACGGTAGCCCACGAAACCCCGACTTTTAACACGCTTTTATTAGCTTCGCCTGTATCTATCTATGTATGTAACGGAATCTTGGAACTCGAATTTCACCCACTTCAAGGCAGATCATTTTGAAGAAATTGCCATTATCCTGGCCAGGATAGCTAAAGAATACTTTTGTAGTTAGCCGAACTAAAACAGAATAAATAATAGTTAAAAAAAACACGCTTTAATAGAAAACCAAACTAAAAAGTACCCCTAAACGTGTGCAACTGTGTGCGTGCGTGGCTTTGTAATGTACCCCAATTTTCTACCACAATCAGTATACATATCTAATAATAAATAAACAATGTTTTACACATCCCATTTCAGTGTAGGTATGTATTATGATTATGATATCATTTAAGTGGGGTAAATGGTGGTGTGCGTTAATTCCGAGACACGTTGTATTGTAAATATGATCTGTGCAACTATCACCATCGGCATTTCAGCTGAAAGATATCCCGCTGCGGCATAGCAGCGGGACATCCACTTCCACAGCACACGACCACTTCGACCGGTTCTTTGTAATATCGGTATTGATGAGGCAATGCCGTGATCACGGTATTAGTATCGCGATTTGTTGTAGGAAATTTACGTCCGTGTAAACGTGAACTCTGTCTGAATTAAAATAATGCTCTTTCCTTTGCTGTCAAACATTCAAAATAATAAACTTACAGATTTTTTTTGTCACATACTTATTTACTTGCAGATTTTTTGTGGTTTTTTAATTTATTATAAGTATATTTATAAGAATGTACCTACTTATGTACACCAAAATTCACCAAATGATTGTTAGCTAATTAAGCTATACCTACCTACTTACCTACATTTTTACAAATAATGATACCTACCTAAGTTGATTTTTAGATGAGACATGAACATGATGATATATGTATTTAGATCCTGCCAGGGGTGCGGCTTGTTCGAAAGAGATACCGTCGCCCGTGGCACACAGGCAACTGAGGGAACACCGGTGGGTTTTAGTCAGTACGTAAAAGTCTGACACACCCTCCTGCTCCACCTAGAGCGGGAGATATTTCATGATTTCCCTCCCTAAAAAAAAATGATATATTTAGTTAATAATATGGAGTTTAGTTTTCCTTGACATTGTTTGTACCACAGAAATGAAAAAACCAGTAGAAGTCGCAAGTAGGCGGAGCCCGCGTACCCCGAGCTTTGCGGAGTTTTGCATAAGTCTGCTTCCGCGCACACACCACGCACATCAGTCTTGTTACAACCGCCACGGAGAAAAGAACTTGACAAAAAAATACAAACATGCCTTATTCTGCTATTTTACAATGTAAACATGATAGGAGAACTAAAAATGTATCAAATGGAGGTATATCATACCATCGGTAAGTCTTAATTGATTTTATTTCGATAAAAAATTGAAAAACAATATTTGATTAAATAAGACAAGTAAAAGTTGTCTTTATGGTATCTAATTTAACGTCTATTTTCTTTTAAACTCAAACATATTGTTCGCGAAGATTCCAACTACGTACATGTCACAGTCAGCTACTCAATTAGAGATTACCGTTATCGATAATAAATTAATGAGTTATCGATATTTTAAACTTACAATGTTCTCTGGGTCCTATGATATGTAGGGAAACATTTGACCTTGTTTGCGGTTTGTTTTTGCAGTATTAGTAATCTAATACATTTCCATTAATTGCTTATACGTTTTGCTTTCTAATTCAACTTAAGTTTCGACCATGCGAAAAATAATTATGAATGAACATAGAACCTCCTTCTTTTTTAAGTATAAAGTGGCATATGTGTTAGTCTGACATCTAAGATCTATCTAATATACCAAATTTAATCAAAGTGCGTTACGGAGTTAGTCAAGCTAAACATAATACGAATGTATCCGCAGGCGAAAGCGCAGGCTTCCAATGTCAGTAGGAAGTAGTGTACCCGTATTATCTAATCGCGTAGTATAATATCTATTGCATAAAATAGTAAGAAACACCACAGGGTGTGTCTTTCTATCAATAAATAATTTTCAAAATCGGATCAGTGGTATAACATAATAATTCTTAATTATACTTGCTGTAAATCGTAAGTATGTATTAGAATAAATATATTTAAACACTTAATTTCAAACATAATAATATTTATCGATTCTAGCTGTTAACTATATTTTGTTTGAAAATAAAACGGAATGTCGATAAATAAGTCAACGACAGTGGTACATCTCTAGAGGAGTACGAATAGTAATGACCTCGTTACGCAAATAAAAATCTTATCTGTAGCGGAATACAACTTTAAATTGAATGCGTTTATTATAGTGACATCTAGCGGCGGGTAGCGTAACCTGCTTATTAAACTATCCCGTGTGCGCTTAATACGGGAAAAGTAATAAATACGTCAAAAGAGTAGACAAAAAACAACTCTATAGTCATTGTTTTTGTGGTTTATTATCAAATAAGCGACGAATGACATATTTCCTACTTTCATTCAATATTAAACTACCAATCGGATCAAAGTTTTCTTAGTGTTACGAAATACAATTAACTTGTATTCGTGTGAGTTTGGGTACGCTGGTTCCGATACGAATGAAGCGTTATACGACTTCTACTGGTTTTTTTTATTTCTGTTTATTGAAACGTTATACGACTTCTACTGTTTTTTTTTTATTTCTGTGGTTTGTACACTCCAAAGATTGTAGTCTGCTCCAAAGTCAATGTGAAATGTCTTACCCAAAGACAAGATCAGGTTTAGTAGGGTTTTATAACGTTCCTAATTCCTAGTCCCACCTAAATAATCAATGAATAGACTAAGTAGGTGGGACAGTCAAGCTGTAAGCTATAAATTATCACGCTATTTGCTATGGGGATGAGCAATATTGCAATGTATTCGTATTCGTCTATAGGTTATGTAGGTACTGCAAATTGTAAAAAGTCGAGCCAAAAGAAAAAGCAAATATTGCAGATTTTTGAGATTTATCCTACTAAACGATTATCATCACGCTTTATGTACTTTTACGGATTTGTTCTGATTCTGATTCACAGATTTGAAAACAAACGTACAGTCAGCGAGAGAACAGGCATTAAAAAAATGCCAATCGGTGCTGTTTCAAGGATCAAACAACTCTAAAGGACCATTGCATTGCTTGAGTACAAAAAGGTCAGAAATTGCAAAAAAAAAACTTCCAATAGATACCTGTACATTTCGAAAGAAATCGGACTGAGATGATAAAGAATACCAGTGTATGACAACAGTTGAATTAATCCATAACTTTACGGGACTGAATAAAAAACGAATATAGGAGATAGATGCAGATTTAACCTTATAAATTATTATCATCCCGCTATACCTTTAAGGAGTAAGCTAAGCAGTCAATCATAATATTTATAAGGACGGCTATTTTAACAACTTTCATCAAAGCCAATAGCTTATGAAGCTAGACGACTGCTTTGCAAACACATGTACAGAAGCCAGCACATCAAGCTACCCCAATCTGTCTTTCTTTGAAAGTTTTTCAACTTTATTGCAAAATAATAAGGTTCAAGTTCAATTGTGAAAATCTGACAATGGGACAAGCTTGATGTCCTGGCGTCTGTAATACAATTGTAATTTTTTTGCTTTTTTTGCATTTTGTTACATTACTACTTACATGTAACATAGTTCGTAGATGCTTTTAGTGATCGCTGTTCGTCAGGAACAATCTGCAAGAATTCATCAGTCAGTGTACCAGTCCTGTGCTATTTGGGCATATTACATTGCCAATAATATCACGATACCGTGATAATATTGATGGTGTAATAGTCTGTATCGCGGTACCTATCCCTAGCTGTGCTGCTGGGGAGTCTGTTGCGCCACTTCTTCACAGCTAAAGCACTAGGAAGTGGTGAAGGGCGCGCGTTTTGCGGGACTGTCTTATGTAATTTTGACATTTGAAAAGTGCTGATTCTCAGCCTAATTTGAATAAATGACTTTTGATTTTTTGATTGATTTTTGATTTCATTATCGTGATAATACCACAAGTTATTCGAAAATCTTGAAATCCGCGATACTCATGGGGCATGGCTTCAATATTATTGAAATGCAAGCAATCCGAGCAGTGATGATGACGAATTACGCTCCGTCGTTGACTGTAACGAATTACGCTCCGTCGTTGACTGTATCGAATTACGCTCCGTCGTTGACGGTAACGAAGGAAAAAAAATAAAGAAAAAAACTTTAAAACCAAGTTTTTATTATGTTTCTTTTAAATTTTCCCAATTCAACATGAACCTTATGATTGTGACATAAAGATGAAAATCGATCAAAGAAATTTGACAGATTGGGGTAGCTTGATGTGCTGGCGTCTGTACATACCTATTACACATTTTTATTAAACCCTAAAACTTTACAACTTGTAATAAATCTTTGCGTTTTTATCACATACCCAGTTTTTATAAATAAAAGCGTGTTACATTGTGATGGCAAAAGAAAAATAATGAAGGTTTAATTATGCTAAATGTCATTTAATGTTCCATCTATACGCATACACATAAGTAACACGCTAATAACTTTACATATCAATTAGTTATGTTACCATCTAGCACCAAAGTACTCGTCAATGTATGATCGTTAGATAAAGATCCTTTATTTTTTATAAAAGTTGCCACCGCTAATAAATCTCCCGATACATTCTTTAACCGATGTCCATACTCTAGATAATTACACATCTCCTTTTTCTATAAAAATTATGATTAAGATCTGTGCTTGTCACATGTGACATTAATGACATATTCAAAACCTATTTTCAAAGTAAACAAACCATAACCCTTGGAACCCTTAAGGGGAACCTAGTCGCGAGCTCGAACTCACTGATGGGCCTGACTAAAAAGCACGCTGTCTCACCAGGCATCGTGTCCGACAGAGGTAGTATCAGTGATGAGCAGTTAGACGCTAGTCTACACGCACAACATTATTGTGTGAGATGCAGGATCATTTGTAGTACAACAGGCGCGTAAAAAATTAAGAACAGTCCTTCGGAAGATCGGGTTTTATGAAAAAGGCACAGCATAAATCAATAACCAATAAAATTTATTGAACTTTTCGATATTTGAGCTTTGTCAGTACCGACTTGGTTTTTCAGATTTTACACTTCTTTTATTACTAAAACACGCCCAAAGTTAGGTTAAATTAGCAAGAAAAACGAATCTTTGTTGGCTCCTAACTTTTTAATGGCTTTTTATTTTAGTATTCTGTTTCCGTACAGACAATATTAATAATGAGACAAAACCATACCATGTTTAATTTTTGATGTACATTGTCCAACAGTGGAGTAATACACTCCCGAAGTTTGTATGGGAAAAATGTGGACTAGGTTCACCTTAAGTTTAACTTACTTAGTACCCAGTACTATTATTACAGCAATCTCAAAATATCTCAAGAGCTTAAGCATTTTAACAAAACCGTTTACAGAATTATACACAGTGGGTTTGTTTTGATAAGACGATGCTAATATTAATTGAACAATGAGTGATTTTGTTGTAATGTACAATGTGCTTGTATGCCAAAGTAAAGTTATTTAAACTAAATTGTCCACTTATTTCTTACCCTACTGAATCTAACATTAAGGTATTACAATAATGTACAGGTATATAAATCACACTATCACTGTAATGTTTTTATAGAACAATAATATTATAGTTAGGCAATCAACTATGTTCACCTAGAAGTTACAGTCTTTGCACAGACACTTTCTTGACTTCACTTGTCTGCCTGATCTGGTGGTGATAACTTCCTTATCTCTCTCTGGTGTTGATTCCAAGTTTGTAGATGTAGTAGATGAATCAGGAGTAGCGAAAGGAGAGGATGAGCTTGAATTCTCCTTGGTAGGGATGTTATAATCTTGTATAGGAGCTTCTATTCTTATCTCCTGTGATGGAGACCACAGTCTCATATCTGGTAACAACAACTGAGTTGAGTCTTGGTTTTCCTGAGTTTGTAGATATTGAACAGGCTCTGGTTGCTGTTGACTCTGTGCCAAACCTGATTGAGACTGTCTTGACTTCTCATCATGCTGCAGCGGTTGGTCTGAAACAATATGTTTTAATGGACTCGAAGGGGATAAGAGCAGTGGAGTGGGAGGAGGTAATGCAGGAGTGGAAACAGGAATACTATCTTGATTAGGCAATTCGATGATTGCTCTCCGGTTCTTTCTAATTTCCTTCCCTTTCTCTGTCAATATTAAGTAGCTGCGGGGCTCTTGTCTTTTTCCAGTGACTGTCCCATATATCTGATCATCAGGTAGAAATACTCTATTTCCAACTTTTAATTCAGGAAGTTCTTTAGTTCTATGCCTTTTATCATATGTTTCCTTAGCTTTTTCTCTTCTCTTACTGAGTTTTTGTCTGTATGTTTCCAAATCTTGCACTTTGGGTTTAAGTGCTGTTGATGTCATTGGAATTACTGTATTCAAGAGTCTAGACATTGCAATTTCAGCTGGAGCTGGTCCCAATTGAGTGGGGGTTGTTCGGTAATGAAGTAATCCAAGGAGTGGATCTTCTGGATTCCTTTCAAAAATCTTTTTGATTATCTTTACTCCAATTTCTGCAGCTCCATTACTTTGAGGAAAGTATGGGCTGGACGTGATGTGAGTAAAATCCCAATTTCTTGCAAATTCTTGGAAGTTCCTTGAAGAGAACTGTGGGCCATTATCGGTCCTCAAGATTTTAGGGATTCCATGTCTTGCCATGATTGATTTCAAGTGGTTGATTATAGCTTGGGAGGTAGTAGATGTGAGTGAGATTACCTCTGGGTAATTGGATAATATGTCTCTAACTACAAGATATTCTTTTCCTCTGTATGTGCATAAATCAGCCGCTATGATTTCGAAAGGGTATTCTGGGATTTCTCCACTAATTAAAGGTTCTGGTTTTTGTGTAGCTAACTTGCTGCATGTTTCACAAGTATTTGACCATTGGATGATGTCATTATCCATAGTAGGCCACCACACTGCTTGCTTGGCTCGCTGCTGACCTTTAAAACTGGTGACATGTCCAGTGTGAATTTTGGTAAGTATGTCTCTTCTCATGTTTGAGGGGATAAATAACCGAAGACCAATAGCTATTATATCTTCTAGTAAAATTAAGCTGTCTCTGTGATTATAGAAAGGTTTTAGTTCTTCCTCTGTGTCTTTGTAATGGGGCCAACCTTCCTTTATGTATCTGTAGAGTTTCTTTGATACATTATCCTCTTGTTGAGCTTCTCTTACTTTTTGGAGTCGTTCATCAGAGAAAGGCATGTATTTGATTATGCTGAGGAATGTTGTCTTGTCAAGTCTGTCTTCTTTTTCTAAGATATCTTTATCTTCTTCTTGTGTTGGAAGTGGTGCTCTTGACAACAAATCAGCTGTGTACATGTACTTACCTGGTACATGCACTATATTGTAGTTAAATGGTGTCATCCTCATGCGGAATCTTTGGAGTCTAGTTGGGAGGTCTGATATAGGTTTTGATCCTAGTATGGATACAAGTGGTTTATGATCCGTACGTATGGTAAAGACTTTTAGACCTTGGAGGTATAGTTTGAATCGTTCACAGGCCATAGTTATTGCACATGCTTCTTTTTCTATCATTGCATACCTTTGTTGAGTAGGTGTGAATGAAGAAGACCAAAAATGAACTGGTTTCCATTCATCTCCATGTTTTTGTTCTAATACAGCTCCTATTCCCTGCTGGGATGCATCTGCTGAGACTCTGGTCTCCAATTGGGGGTCATAATGTGCTAACTGAGGGGCTGAAGTTAACAGCTTTTTGACTTCTTGGAATGCAGTAGAATGTTCATTATTCCACTCTCTCGGGGAGTCTTTCTTTAGCAAGTCACGTAGAGGTTTTGTTACATCAGCTGTGTTTCCTAGAAATCTGAGGTGCTGATTGACTGCTCCCATGAAACTTCTCAATGCTGTTAAGTCTTTAGGTATGGGTAAGTCAATTATTGCTTTTACCTTGTCTTGAAGGGGTTGCACTCCATTGGCTGTTACTTTATATCCCAGAAATGTGCATTCCTTTGTTCTGAAAATACACTTCTCACGATTTAAGGTTACTCCAGCATTGTGAAGAGCTTTTAATACTTCTCGCAGGTTTGCATCATGTTCTTCTAATGTTCTACCATAAACCAGGGTGTCATCAACATGGTTTACACAACCTTTTATGCCTGACAATATTACAGCCATTTTCCGCTGGAAAACTTCACTAGACGAGTTCATTCCCATGGGCATTCTATTAAACCTGTACCTTCCAAATGGAGTGATGAAGGTTGTGAGGTCTTTACAGTTTTCAGTTAATTCTACTTGAAAATAGCTTTTCACTGCATCAATTTTGGAAAATATTTTGGCTCCGGCTAGTTGTGCTAAACATTCCTCGACTGTTGGCAGAGGGTGAAATTCTCTCATCACTGCCTTGTTCAGCTCTGTGTAGTCAACCGTGATTCTTACCTTATCGGTGTTACCCTTCTCTACTACTGGTACCATAGGAGCGCACCACTCTGTAGCGTGTGAGACCGGTTCTATTACCTTCATGTCTTGGAGAGTCTTCAAAGTTTTCTCTACTTGAGGTCTGATTGGTATAGAGATGTGTCGTGGCATTGTAACTGCATAGGGTGTTGAATCTTTCTTCAACTGTATGTGATACTTGCCTTCCATTACACCAAGACCTTTGAACATTTCTTTATATTCATCTTCAGGGTGAGTGTTTTTAGAGATCTGCACCTGCATAATTTGTGCTCCCTCATGCCACTTTATTATGCCAAAAGCATCACATTCTGGTAGTCCAAGTAGTGGGGTATGTTGGTCTTCCAGTATATATATATCAGTAAGTTTTGTATTACCTTGCCAAGTCATCCGAACATTTTTGCATATCCCATGTCCTGGTAATACTATGCCACAGGGTCCCAAAAGTTTCTCTTGTACTTGTATAGGCTTAGGTAGTTTCAGCTTGATCCTAAGTTCTGGGCTGATCACTGTCTCAGATGCTCCAGTGTCTATTTTAAACTTTATCTTCTGTCCATTAATCGCTATGCTTGCAAATTTAGGTTTGGAGCGTGCTATCTTCGGTGTAGTAACTGAGTCAATGGTCTTCTCTTTCTCAATACTTTCAAAGAAAAAGTTTTCATCTGCTATCTCATTTACACTCGTAGATGTACTCTCTTTTTTTTCCACTTTCTTTTTCTTGCACACAGCCAACCAATGACCACGGACGCCGCATCCATGGCACGTAGACTTTGTTGCTTCACACTCAGAAAACTTGTGTTTTGGTTTACGACCACATTTTCTGCACATATCTGATGTTTGGCCTTGCCTAATAGGCTTTTTTTTATTTACTAGATGTACCTCAGGTGGAGGGTTAGGTAGAGTGGGGTTTAGTACTTCCATGTTAGCTTCAACCATCTCGGCGTGCCTAACTCTATTAATCACAGTTTCTAGTTTAGGTTCCTCTTCAAGATTTTGGATAGCCTTAGACAATTCTGTATTTCTCATGCCCGCCACGATTCTGTCTCGTATAAGTTCGTCTTCGAGCTGCCCAAATTCGCATTTCTTTGCTAAGGCATGTAGATCAGTTATGAAGTCATCTATGCTTTCTAGCTCACTTTGTATTCTTTGGTTGAAGCGTGCTCTGGCATACATTTTCGTCTTTCTTGCAGTGTAATAGGTGTCGAATTTGGTTTTGACGATGTCGTAGGACTTTTTATCCGACTCACTCAATTTCATAGAGGTTAGTATGTCATTTGCTTTGCTTCCCAATAAATATAAGAAAGTGTTTACTTGTGTTTCGCTTGGCATATACCTGAGACGTGTCGTTTCCCTGTACTGCTCAAATCTGGTGATCCAGTTTGACCAGTCGGCGGCTTTGAAAGTAAATTGTTGAGGCGGTGGTGTGGACACTCCGGGTAGTAAAGATGCAATATCCATCTGAGTGTTATGACCTGATGCTGGCTGGGACTGTTGTGTCAACTGCAATTGTAGTTGTTGTATGAGTACCATTTGTGCATCTATTTGGCTTTTTAACTCGTCCATGATGAAAAATTACACTTTTTTACGGATCGCACGCGCTGTCACCATGTATGATCGTTAGAAAAAGATCCTTTATTTTTTATAAAAGTTGCCACCGCTAATAAATCTCCCGATACATTCTTTAACCGATGTCCATACTCTAGATAATTACACAGTCAAGACGAATCAAACGAGCCCATACTCGATGGGGTTATATCGTTTAATTACTGAGTCCCTATGGCCATCTTCTAACTCCATCATCAAACCCTGGTTACCATCTGGCACCAAAGTACACGTCAAGACGAATCCAACGAGCCGAGACTCGATGGGGTTACGTCGTTTCTTTACTGAGTTCCTATGACTACCTTCCAGCTCCATCGTCAGACCCTGGTTACCATTGAAAGACAAACTACTTGTCAAGACAATTCAATCAAGCCCAAACTCGATGAGGTTGTGTCGTTTCATTGCGAAGTTCCTTTGGCCACCTTCCAGCTCCATCATCAGATCAGCACCATGTCATCATAATATTGCACTGTCACGCGATTTACACATGTGTGCAATATTTCAGCTCAATCGATAACCGGGAAGTGGATCAAATTTAATTTGCAAGATTTGATGACAAACATCGGGACCGGTGAAACTAAACAAAAACTTGTAATATATATTGATTTCGTTTTGAAATTCAGTATTTCACCCAAAGCTTTCTCTTTCTACGTTTAGTTTTCAACGCGCATGCCAGTTTTATTGCTATGGCTGCCTTTCTATTATTATCCATTATCCATTTCGGATTTATTTAATTTTAATCTTGTACGAAAGACAACTTCACTCTAGTATATTCTACTGCGTACTGATGATGATATTATTTACTATGTAATAGCCCATTTCAATACTTGCGATATTACGATATTATGATCATGTTATTATTGGCCAATGTAATATGCCCCATCAGGTAGTACCCAGTACCTTTATGCAGGAACGCAGGCGTTCATTAATTTATTAAAAACGAAAGTCTACGCAAGTAATGGGTAATTACCTACTACATATATAGACACTACACAGTAGTCTATGCCTACTAGTAAAGGCTGGTATTGACCTCACAGAAAAGTACAAACGTTATACTTACAAGAAAGTTTTATAAATATTTGGCAGATAAATAAGTGTTTTACTACTTCCATACGAACGAAGTCGCGAGCAGAAGCTAGTTCTTATATGTATAAGAGAGCTATCATCATCATCATTTGAGCCGAAAGACGTTCACTGCTGGACATAGGCCTCCCCCATGCTCCTCCACTTCGACCGGTCTTGTGCTTCCCACATCCAGCGGATTCCCGCGGCCTTTACAAGGTCATCGGTCCACCTTGTGGGAGGCCTTCCCGCTCTACGTCTTCCGGTACGTGGTCGCCACTCCAGAACCTTTCGGCCCCATCGGCTACCTGTTCTGCGAGCAATGTGGCCTGCCCACTGCCACTTAAGTTTGGCAATTCTTCGGACTATGTCGGTTACCTTGGTTCTCTTGCGGATCTCTTCATTCCTGATTCGATCGCGTAGGGAAACATCGAGCATAGCTCTCTCCATTGCTCTTTGGGTGAATTTAAGCCTTCTGATAAGGCGCATTGTGAGCGACCACGTTTCTGTACCATAGGTCATCACTGGCAACACACACTGGTCAAAGACTTTCGTCTTGAGACACTGCGGTATTTGGGACGAGAAGATATTGCGAAGCCTCCTGAACGCTGCCCAGCCGAGTCGGATTCGACGATTGACCTCTGTCTCGAAGTTGGACCTACCTAACTGGACAGTTTGTCCCAGGTAAACGTACTCGTCCACAACTTCGAGCGTAGCGCCTCCGATCGTCATAAGAGTGGGTGTTACCTGGGCATTTGACATGACCTTGTCTTGTCCATGTTCATTTTTAGACCCACTCTTTCGAAAGCTCTACTGAGGTCGTCGAGCATAGCACTAAGATCCTCCATGGTCTCAGCAATGGCTCAGCAACTATATCATCGGCAAATCGAAGGCGAGTGATGTACTCGCCATTGATGTTGATGCCAGCCTATTTCCAGTCCAGAACCTTGAAGACATCCTCCAGTGCAGCGGTGAACAGTTTCGGAGAGATAACGTCTTCCTGTCGCACACCTCGCTGCAGAAAGATAGGTTTCGAAGTCTGGTCCTGGAATCGGACTGACATAGTGGCGTTATCATACAGAGACTTCAGCACCTCCATGTACCGATAGTCGATCTGGCACCGTTGAAGGAAGTGCAGCACAGCCCATGTCTCGATCGAATTGAAGGCTTTTTCGTAGACCACAAACGCTAAGCAAAGGAGCAGGTTGTACTGTTTGGTCTTCGGTCTTCTGTATAACCTGCCGCAGCGTTTGTATGTGGTCTACGGTGCTAAAGCCTATACGGAATCCGGCTTGTTCGGGAGGCTGGAAGTCGTCAAACCTGCGCACGAGACGGTTCGTGATGACTCTCGAAAACAGCTTGTAGACATGGCTCAGAAGTGATATGGGCCTATAATTCTTAAGGGGACAATACCCTTCGGTATTGTCACCCTTCTTCAAGAAAAGTACCACCACACCTCTGTTCCATGCCTGTGGCATTTTGCCCTCGAGTATGACGGAATCAAACAGCTTCTGGAGGGCCTTGAGTACGGGTTTTCCGCCGGCCCTCAGGAGTTCGGCCGTAATTCCGTCATCACCCGGCGCCTTCTTGTTTTTAAGCTATTTCAGAGCCATCCTAATCTCGTGCAAGCTAACGTCCGGGATGTCTTCGGTGTAGTGTCGGGTCAATTTGGCTCTTGGGTCGTTCGCCAGATTCGTAACGGGATTGCTTGTTGACATGTATAACTGTCCGTAGAACCTCTCGATCTCTCTCAAGAGCTCAAGCTTGGCGGATACGATCCTGCCATCATTGGTTTTCAGTTTAGCAAGCTGACTATGCCGTCGCGTCTTTCGCGTCTTTGATGCGTTCCGTATTAAAACGGCGAAGGTCGCTTTTCAAGGACTTAGAGATCCATCTATTGAGCTGTCGGTACTTTAGCGCGACGTCTGACTGATGACTGCAGGATCATTTCACGCCTCTCCTCCATTAGCTGTAGAGTAGGATCAGAGAGTTTGTTTTTGCCATTAGTACGACGGGTCTTGAAGACCCAACCGTATGGACAGTTTCCACGAACCCAACGTTATAATCGTCCACGCAGCTCCCCAGGCACTCAAAACGATTCTGGAGTTCGAGCTGAAAGCTCTCCGGGTTTTGGACTTGATCGGTGCTGGACGGAGCGTAGACTTCATCACCCGACCTCTTTCCAGCTTGATGTTGATATTCAATGTGCCTCTTACCATGTGGTGATCGCTTCCGTTTTCACCGCGTTAATCACAGAGATATCATTGAATATTTGCTTCTTCGTCGACATAATGAAGTCAATCTCGTTTTTAGTTGCACCATCAGGGCTTTGCCAGGTCCACTTTCTATGCTCACGTTTTTTGAAGAAGGAGTTCATCATAAAGAGGCCTTCCTTCTCCATAAAACTGGCCAGTAAGTGACCCCGGTGGTTCCGACGTCCAACTCCAAATTGCCCCACTCTCAACTCATCATCGTCCCGTTTGCCCAATTTCGCGTTGAAGTCCCCCATGACAACGGCGAAATGAGTTTTGGAGCCATACATGGCTTTGGAAATATCCATGGTCTCCACCTCACCGTCGGGGTGTGACGAGGTCGGAGCGAAGACCTGTATGAGCTTCAGCGAATATCTTGCGGATATTCTGAGTATAAGGTACTCCACCCTGGTCGACACACTCTCGATCTTCACCACGTTGCTCACAAGGGACTTATGGACGATAAACCCGACACCACCTTGGGACTGCTGGTCGCCCTCCCGGAAATAGAGCAGGTTACCGGATTTGAGGATTATCGAGTCCTGCTCCTCTCGTTGGACTTCAGATAGTTGGTCTGGAGTGTACGCGTGTTGTAGGTTCTGCCGCGCTAGTAATACGAGCAGTAAGTATGTTTTGCATAGTTTTGTGTAATTGGCGTGCAAAGTTTTTGTTACAATTTTGTTTCTCTGGACTTCCTTTTTTGAATTTTATTAACTGTGGTGATTTAAACGTGTAGCCCAAATAAAGCGCTTTTATATTCTTCATTCAATTAAATTATATATATATTAGAACAGTTTTGAGTGGCGAAAATTCTTTTATATCTAGTGTTAGCAGAAGCAACTGAAATATCGATTGCTTAGAATAATAGCAGTAAGTAGTAAGTTACTGTTGTTATTATAAGCAATTTATATAAGGTTTAGGTTATAGCTTAGGAATAAAAACAAAGTTTTGGATAAAAAAATGTTTCTGTTTATTTATATTTTTTTTAATTAAGTTACATTATTTCACGTTGTAACGAGAAGTTTCAAAAAATCTGATAACGTGCCTTTTGCAGCCGTCTGGAATGAGAGTATGACTAGAAGAAAACAGGAAGATATTATCTCGACACTAAATGCATTTCTTTTACGTAAACGTGCTGCTGATCTTATCGTATTATGCATGGATAATTGTTCTGCCTAAAATAAAAACTGGGCTATTTTGAGTTATCAGGTGTATATCAGCAATGAAATAAACGCGAAAACCATCACCTTGAAGAATTTTGAACATGCTTTTATGACCGGAGACAAAAATAAGCGAAATTATTCAGTTTTTCATGCTTTGAACCAAGTTATCCCAGATTCCAGATGTCAAAAAACTTGCTCTTCAGTTGCAATGTTTGCAGGAAAATTCTTCAAAACCCTTTTATGGAGGTCCCAAGCGTGCTTTATGAAGTTTAGGTCTGATGATTGCGCAGGCCAGTCTAAGACCGATACGTCATGATTCTGCAGCCAGCTGGTCACCACTTGCGCTGTGTGCGGACGTTGTCGGGCATGAGCATGAATTCTTGGCCCATTTGTAGTCGATGGGGGTAGACTATTGGTTCTAGCACCTGGTTACGCTATTCTTCAGCGGCCATGGTGTTTCTGATCTAAATGGAGTCTGTTCTCCCACCAACAAGAATTACGGCCCAAACCATTATAGTCCCGCTGTGGTATGGGTAGACTTCCTGAGGGTGTTGCAGACGGCTCTGACGACCAGGAACTTGCCATATGCGTACTCTTCGCAAATCGGGATGGAAACTGAATCGGGACTCATCGGTAAACAGCATTACAGAACACTGGTTACCTTCCCAGAGCAAATGTTCACAAGTTATCTTCGTCCACTATTTCCTCGGCGTGGTGCTGGACTATGAAGCGGTCTACGAGCATGAAGATTAGCTTTATGCAATCTTCTCCTCACAGTTTGGTCACTCACAAGCAACTGGTGCTCTGACTGGAGCCATTGCACCACCTGCATGGCCGTAAAATTTGGTTGTCTTCTCGCGGCAACTTGCTAAAATCGGTCTTGTCGTTGGGTGGTTATGCGCTTCCCGCCTGGCTGTCTTTCAACCACTGCACGCCACAATTGCGGCGGTAAGTTCTCTCTTTGAGGAGTGGCTTGAGAGGCGGCATGGCGTCCTCACCTTCCGCCTGACACAGGTCCTCACCGGACACGGCTGTTTCGGGAGGTTCCTGTTTCGGATAGGGCGGGAGGAAACGCCCGGGTGTTTCCATTGTGAAGATCGCCCTGAGGACACGGTGGAGCATACGGTGGAGGTCTGCCCAGCTTGGGCAGAGCACCGCCGTGTCCTCGTGGAGGTGATCGGCGGCGGCGATCTCTCGCGTCCGACCCTGGTCCAGGCCATGGTACGGAGTGAGAGTGCATGGCTAGCAGTCGCCTCCTTCAACGAAGCAGTTATGCTCGCAAAGAGGGAGGCAGCGCTCGTGAGGGAGATGCAGATGCAGTACATGTGCCCTCACAGCCATGGCCTTCGCAGGAGACGCCCTGGGCGTCGGGAATCCCAGGCTGATTCCCGGCCACCGTAGGCACGGGCTTGCGGACGGCGAGTAATGGGTAGCTCGCTGTCAGGTAAGGACCAAGCCCGGGTCGACGGCGCGTTGTATTCCACGCGCGCCTCAAAGAGACGTCAGCAGCAACTGATGGGGCCCGCAAGGGCCGATGCCTGCCAGGGGTGCGGGTTGTTCGGAAGAGATACCGCAGGCCCTGGCACACAGGCAACTGAGGGAACACGGGTGGGTTTAAGTCAGTAAAAGTCTGACACGCCCTACCGCTCCACCCAGAGCAGGAAAAGTTATTTGATGACTTCCCACCCAAAAAAAAAACCGAGTTATGACAGCCTAGTACTTCAACTGTATAAAGCGTTTTCTAGCTGACACCATTACCTATATTAGGTGTGTTCCTACCAGGTGCGGTCCGAGGGGGGGTCCTAGGGGTCCCCCCTCAAAGCCGTAAACGTAAAGCTTAAAATAGTAATTTTTCGAAAATATAATAAATTTTCTTATTAATATGTAGGTAGTCTTTGTCTGTGACCCCCCCCCCCCAAAGTCATAGGCTGCGACCGCGCCTGGTTCCTACCGAGTTGTGACAACCTGGTACTACGAAGGCATAAAGCGTTTAAAAAGCTGACTAACAAAATGTATTTACCTACCTTTATTAGATAGATTTAGATAGTTTAACAAATGTTCGACGGGATTCTTTAAATTGGCATAACTTTTTTATTTATAAAACGATTGACATGAAACAAACACTAAATGTTAAGTGAAGCTTACCACAACATATTAGAGATAGAGCTGTATCTGAGATTAGCGTGCACAAACGCACAGACACAAAATCTAGCAATCATTGTTTTGGGTGCTATTTGCGTTGATAAAGGTCCCAATAATATTTTTTTCTCATATATCTTCCATGTACAGACAGTGATCCGTTATTTTTATTATGTGTATTGATTATGGTAACCGTCCCATCATAGTAACAACGCCTTTTTTTGTCTTTTCCAGTTTGGCGATTCTTCTTCCATAAAAAGGTAAATTCGTCTCTGGTCAAAGGTGTATGTAATTTTCTGCCTTTGCTATCAAGTAATATTTATAGTTTCCTATACAACAGCCAACTCAGTGTCGTAGCTTCAAATGGTATTGTGTGTCCTAGCTTAATATAGGAAATAATTTGAAAACTGCCGAATAGGGGGACTTGGCTGTACGAACGTGTTTCCCCCATTATATTCGTGCAGGTATCCCTCAGGGCGCCGTGTTAGCTCCCTTCATTTTCACGCTATTCTGCAGCGATATTCCCAAAAGTAAAAAGGCACATTTGGCACTGTTTGCAGACGACACGGCCATTTACTTGACTGGGCATAGTCAAGACGTGATAGCCTCACTCTGCAAACCGCAGTCAACCAGCTTGGCGCATGGTGCTCAAAACCGCGAGTTAGACCCTACCCCCACCCAGCCCATCTCCATGTTCAGCTAGCCGATCCCTTACGAAAAGCGAGTCTTATATCTAGGAGTGATCCTGGATCAAAAACTTTCCTTCGCTGAGCATATAAAGAAGGCGCGTTCGTGCGCCGGTTTCGCTCTCGGTAGGATCCACTCCGTCCTAAATGCACGTAGTAAGTTGTCATACAAGTGCAAGTTGCGCATTTACACAGCGTGCATTAGGCCCATCATGACATACACCTGTGCAGTCTTTGCACACGCTATACCCCACCATATCCATAGGATGCAGACCCTCCAGAATCGATTCCTTCGTCAGGCCACCGGATCCGCTAGGTTCGTTCGGAACGAAATCCTCCACCTCGATCTCAAAATGCCCACTATCCTTCAATTCATGAAACGCAATTCCAAGCGTTTCATCGATAAAGCCGTGAACCATCGCAATCCTCTGATTGTGAATGCCGCCAGTTACACCCCCAGCAGAATCAGTAGAGTGGCGAACTCTACTGATTCTACTGGAGTCCGAGGCATATCCTTATAACGACCCTGATGACTACATTATTCTCCTTCAAGAAAGCAGTGCAGGGCAGGGCTAGGGCCTCGCCGCCGAGGTATTCGCGCCCCGCAACGACCCTGGTTAAATAATCCTTCCCGACCCTTGCTCGACGGAGTGCCAGCCCGCGCCGTAGCTGAGCCTGTACCTTTAAATCAAACTCAAACTCAAAGCATTTATTACAAATAAACCAATTACAGGCACTTTTGAATTGTCAAAGAGTCGGAAAAATGAAGCTAGTTGCCCATTCCAAATGCGTAGTAGGTACCTATGGAGAAGAACGGGCAAGAAACTCCATGGACACTCTTTTTAAATCATGAAATTGTTTACAGAAAGTTGGTAACATCATTTAAGTTCAAATTATCAATGTTACAACGATGTAAAAAGACGTGCACATTAAAAGCGTTCGCAATTAAAAACAAAAATCAAATGACAATTTAGAAATTAAAATAGGCCGTGGCCATGTCCCTACTGGCGGCGCCCGTTCACGAACATGACGTATGGATTAGCACCATAAGCTCAACCATTTTGAAGGGAACTTAATGATCTAACACACAAGCCACCACTAGCGAGACATTTCAGTGAGCATGACAAATTCTCCGTTGCCAGGGCACATCCAAGTCAATGAAAGACGTACCCAGTAAATGGTAGCTTTATAGTAGGAACATAGTGCTCACACATGTGCTATGCAATTATACAATACTACAAGATTGAGTTTATACAATGCAAAGATATCTAGTTTTACAATCTTCAGCAGCTCCAACAATATTTTCGAATGCTCATCAAATTAGTTTTTAGCAACCTTGTGGAGCAGGACAAGCAGTGTTTAGCCAGGCATTCTTGTTAGTGATCACAGCTGGGCACCGTTAATCAAATGGTTAACTTCGTTAATGGTTATTCCGTTACAAAAAAAGTTAGCCTCGTTAAACGTTCAAGCGTTACATTTCGGAAGAATTAACGCAAGTTAACGTTAATCGTTAATCCGTTAATATGTGTAAAATTGCATTTTTATATCGTTGCGTTAGTGAACTTATAAAACCTGTTGGTTTAGGTTCTGGAAGTTAACAGGTTAGGAACAAAATAAAATACTTGTATAATTCAAATGTGTAATTTAATCGTCGGTCATAAGGTGCATATTCCCCTTCATGAACATTAACATTTTGAAGTTCTCGTCTGAAAGCGAGGCTCGTTTTGGTGTTAAAATGTCTTTACCCGTGGAAAACAGACGTTCAACTGCAGCACTTGAGAGTATAGCAGTATTGTATTTAATGAATAGATTTATGAATATCTGTTCCCCGAGCCGAGCCCGAGGAATGCAGCATCGTTGAACGAGTCTTTTGATTTCATGTCCAGCCACATTTTAACGAGACTTTGCGCTTTACTCTTTAAAGAGTTCGAGCTCTTTGGTTTTTCTATAGACTGCGTGACAGAATTGAAAAAGTCTTCCTCGTCATCATCGTTGTTACTCGCATTGCTCCCTCCGCCACCTACTCCTACTAGTCTGAACCTGTTTTTCGCGCCGCGGTGCCGTGCGGTAAATAGTAGGCATAGGATTAACGATTAACGGACTTCTGCATATTAACGGAAGTTAACGTGTCCGTTAAGATTTTTAAAAGTTAACTTAAAAGTTAATCTGTTAATCAAAATGTTAACTTCGTTAATTAACGATTAACGGATTAACGAGTTAATGCCCAGCTATGTTAGCGATGTAATCGCCCAACTCATAATATGCTTGGCTGCATAGTGTGCTCTTTAAACAAGACTTAAATTTCGCTTCATTCAGTTGCAGTAAGTGGTGAGGTATTTTATTGTAACATTTTAAACAGTACCCCATGAAGGATGAGTCTACTTTAGCCAGTCTGAAACCTGGTTGAACTAATTGGTCCCTATTTCTAGTCATAATGGCGTATCTTTCACCTCTTTTACTGAAAAGATTTATTTTTTTCCTGACGTACATCACGTTCTCATAGATATATTGATAAGGTTCCGTAATGATAATAATAACTTTGAACAGTTCCCTTAGAGAATACGGTATTTTAATATTGGGACTATGAAAGTAACTGAAATAGACTAGTCTCGCGGTTTCTGTATTTGTGAATTGACGGGTTTTTCTCACAGCATATGCTGCTGAACTTAGCCGTCCTGCAAGAGCTGTTAACCCACTGTAGCCTTGAGTCAAGCGTGATCCCCAGGAAAACAGTTTCATCGACGATATTTAGTTTCTCTTTGTTCAATACTATGTCACAATCAGTACTTTTAACAGTGGCGGATTTACACATTTGCCGCCAGTAGGCTATAAAAAATTTGCCGCCCCTTTTAACCTCTTCAATTCAATACCCAATAGCTTACAATCATATTAATTATATTTTCTTCGTCAATAAAATTGCAATTTTATGATTTGTCGATCGATCGTCACCATCATTACATCAGATTTTTCCTGTTATTAGTATGATTGTGAACTAAGGGACTGTTGTGTCAGTGCCTAGATTATTCGTACAACTTACGATTTAGTGAAATTTTCTCAAGAAATAGTCTTTGGGCATATTTCAGAGCTAAGCTACATCATGCGCTACTTATAAGCTGGGGTAATGCAAGCCTTAAAACTACTTACACAATATGAACACATCTTACAAAAAAAAAACACTTGAGAGGTGTCAAGGGACACCCGGATGGAACGAAGTTCCTTTCGATTAATTAGTGACGGAATTGTAATAACATTAAAAAAATTGTACATATACGTACACACACACACATATATATATATATAATATATATTGTCTGTGTCGCTGTCTGCAGAGAAACACGCGCACGCCGCACGGCTTACAATAATGTAGCAAAAAGTGTCGTTACAACTTTTGGTCTTAATTTTTTCCGTCTAGCCCCCTTTCGCAACGCGCTATATGGACCTTCGTTCCAAAACTTCGTTCCAAAAACTGAACTACTTAATGCAATGTCCTACTTGGATGTTTGATTAAATTGTTTAATACGAGCGCTAATCCTGCCGATAAACTGTCACGCAGTTTGGCTGGTTTATGGGATTTGTACAAGTTTAGGTCTTTGGTCTTTGTTTGGGTTTTGGTCTTTTGGTTTAGTTTTGGATGTTCAATCAATCCGATCAATCCGATCAATCCGATCAATCCGATCAACCCGATCAATCCGATCAATCCGATCAATCCGATCAATCCGATCAATCCGATCAATCCGATCCATCCGATCCATCAGATCAATCCGATCCATCCGATCCATCCGATCCATCCGATCCATCCGATCCATCTGATCCATCCGATCCATCCATCCATCCATCCATCCATCCATCCATCCATCCATCCATCCATCCATCCATCCATCCATCCATCCATCCATCCATCCATCCATCCATCCATCCATCCATCCATCCATCCTCTGTCTGTGTCTCTGCCTGCAGAGAAACACGCGCACGCCGCACGGCTTACAACAATGTAGCAAAAAATCTCGTTACAACTTTTGGTCTTAATTAAAAGTGTCGTTACAACTTTTGGTCTTAATCTTTTCCGTCTAGCCCCCTTTCACAACGCGCGATAAGGAACTTCGTTCCAAAAATGTTGTTAAATATTATTTATTGCACTTACAATATCCAAATCAAATCAAATCAAATCAAAATATTTTATTTCACATAAACCTGCAAGAGCACTTATGAAACGTCAGAAGCTAGGTGCACGGTTCCAATTTGTCGCTTCCTATGGAGAAGAGCCGGCATGAAACTCCACGGTTACTCTTTTAAAAATAATGTTTTCAAATTACAGTGATATTAGTTAGCAGAGTAGTACACAGAGGAATGAGAATAAAGAATAGAAAATCAGACGATTGTAGATTCTCTGTAGATTTTTAGACGACGTCTGTAAGGCCTACAACGTTCTCTCATTCACAATATGTAAAATAATCTACATAAGTAAAATCAACCTATTTAAACCAAGTGACATGATTTTCATGAGAATCACTGTTATATAGTCGAAATTAGAAGTAATGTATAATGTCAAATAATGACGAGAATATGTCAGAAAGTGTAAAAATAAAAATTATAAAATTAACATTGTAATTTGGGAGCAGTTAATAGACTCTCACATAGTTATGCTGCTAATGAGGTACCAGGGAAGCCGCATGTGCAGAAGGAACTAATGCCAAATTTCCTTGTCTTCAACGTAGTCTTTTATCTTATAATATGCTTTTTTGATTTGAGTTTTAAACTTTGCATCGCTAAGTTCTGTAACCGACTTTGGCAACTTGTTAAAGAAGCGGATACTGTTTATTAGAAATGACTTGCTAGTTTTAATTAATCTAAATTTTGGAATCACAATTTCATCTTTAGTACGTGTATTTAGGATATTGAAGTAGCATCTTTTTTTGAAAAGACCAAAATTTTTGCAAACATATAAGATATTTTCTAGGATACAAAGAGAAGGCAGAGTTAGTATGTCAACTTCGTTGAATTTGTTTCTAAGAGACTCGCGAGGCCCCATTTTATAGATTGCGCGGATTGCCCTCTTTTGTAGAATGAAAACTGAAACTACGTCAGCTGCCGATCCCCACAGCAAAACGCCATATGGCATAATACTGTGAAAATAAGCAAAGTATACTAACCTAGCTGTGGCTACATCAGTCAACTGCCTTATTTGTCTTACTGCGTAAGCAGCTGAGCTTAATCTACTTGAAAGAGCTCTAATGTCCCATTATATTATCTGTAAACAATCCGTTTCATGATGGCAATGAAATCAAATAAGTTAAGTATGAGTTTCACATAGCCTTTTTGCGAGATTTTAAATCCGCAAAATCATCAATTAAAGCAGGATTATTTAGAAAATCTAAGAGAATTTTAATTAAGTCACCAATATGAAAGAATAATATGTACAGGAATATAAAAAGAAAATAGTCATATGGCATCAAATAATACGTCCGTATCGTTGTCAAAGGGAAAAATGCCCAAAAGGCTGGCAGCATTGCCACGTTGTATGGCAATACTGATTCTTCGGGCGAAAAATAGGCCAGCCCATTGGCCACGTGAAGAGTCGACCAACCGCTTGGAAATGTCTCGGAAAACTAAGTGGGCACTCGGACCCCATGGCCCTAGAGTTTCAACCCCAAACGGCTCGAACATATAGGTTCCAATAAGATTGGAATATTTGCACCGTTTGAGGTTTTCCGCACCTGCACCTGCCGCCCCAGCACAACCCGCCGTACTAGGAAGATGGGATGGCACAAGGGTGTCGACACATGGGGGTGCGTGCAGAAAACCGCCTCGTGTGCCTGATTGCTGCTCGTTCCTTTCGAATACGTTCGGGGGAAAGGGCAGTCGTTGGGCCGGTGCATCCTGGGTACGGCCAATAGTCTCTCCATATCGGAGAGGGTATTGACTGTGGCGAATTTCTGCGTAGGGGGGGAGCCTTATGCTCCTGGGTTGGTCGATTTAGGCCACCCGGCGGTCGTCCACTCACCCCTCTGCTTACAGAGGGTGGGTTGAGTGGGCGTATTACGTTTCTCCACATGTCTGTCTGTTTCAAACAGATAGACATGTGGAGAAACATGGACGGCGCTCGTTGTGCACTCACCCTGCCAACGGGCTAGCAGCGGGGGATCTGATTCTCCCGACTGCAACCGTCGAAATCGTAATCCGTAACGAGATCATGGTCATGTTTTATGACTCGGAACGGGACGAGGATCTTGGCTTGATCGCCCGGATCGCGAGGAAGATAACCTCTATAAAAAAATCCTCTAATACCAAGTTTTGGTGTGCGGCGAGGGTATGAATGGCTGAGGAGTAGTGTCATCTGCAGCTTCGTAGTTGGAGGTGACGCATCAGTCACAAGCGCACCCCCAGCCAGGGATTAGTGGACCCCCTGGTTGGGATACAAATGTACACTTACCTAGGGACAGGGGGTTACCCTAGGTGGACTTTATGTATCCCCCACACTCGTGGGACTTACATGGACATTAACATTTTTAAAAAACCTGAAGAGATGCCGATCGTGTTGGTCGAGCGGATGGGAGTGGGTGCGGTGTTGGATCCCGACACCGCGTCCGAGAGGATTTGCTTGCCGGGCGTTTCGAGCATCGGCTCGGAGCGTTCGCAGCCTGAAGGGGGGATAGCCGGGCGTCCCTCTAAGGGACGGAGGAAGCGCTCACCTCGCTCACATAGTGAGGAGAGCCGGCCAGCTGCTAAAGTGCCAACGGGCAGGAGCGGGCGAGGTCGCGCGGTGGCGAGCGGAGCTTGTGCTGGTTTGCCGAAGCGCAGTGGGCGGGGTCAGTCCGTATCGGTATCCCGACCCGATACACCGGTTCCGCTGGAGCTAGCAAAGAGTATGGAGAGCGTGGAGACCGACTCCGGAGCCTCGATCTCGGACCTTGGCGAGGGCGTACAGCTAGAGTCCAACAAGGCGGAAGCCAATGCCGCAAAGCGGGCGCAGCGGAAGGCTGTAGCGGCTGACAAGGTCAGCGAGCTGGCCCGTCAAGCGCGGGAGCGGCGCTCAACCCGGATGGCTGCCGGGGGGAGTGTTTCGGCGGTGGCGCTCAGTCGCCAAGCTTTGGACGGCGTGGATGTCGTCCTGAAGGTTGCCACCGAGTCAGGCAACCTGAAGGGCACCTTCACGCGCGCCCTAAAGGAGGCGGCTGACGGCATCAAGGAAGCCGTTGAGGTCCTCCTTAGTCGTTCGAGCACGGAGGAGACGGCGAAGCTATGGGAGGAGAACCGCCGTCTCCAATCCGAGTTGGAGGACCTCAAGCGGCAGTTTGCCGCCCAGAGGGCAGCTCCCGCGGCCACCGGATCGCCGGCCCTGCCGTCGCCTCCATCGTCGACACCATCGGTCTCTGCAATTACGGATGCAGAGATCGAAAAGATCGCGCGCATCTGTATGATGCAGTGCGGGCAGATGGTGGGGGCTCGGATGGAGGCCATAGAAGGGAGACTCCTCCCAGCCGAAACCATCCGCCCACCGCTCGCTGCGGACAAAGGGAGGTTGGCCGGCCCCACAAAATTGGGGTCAATGATCGCGGTTGCTGAGCCGAGCGGATCCGGGAAGGGGGCCAGTAAACCTGCGAAGGCCAAGTCTGCGCCCACTTCCCGGACGGCTGCTCCCACGGCGTCCACGCCTGGGCCCACTAGCCAGACGGCCGGTGCCCCGGCGACCGCTCCCGGGCCCTCAATAGAGGCCTGGACAACGGTCGTCAAGAGGAGCCGCAAGAAGAAGCCAGCGCCACCTGCACCCGCTAAGGCACCTGCACCGGCCACGCAGAAGACCCAGAGGCCGTCTAGGGTGAGAGCCCCACGCTCTGCGGCTGTGGTTATTACACTGCAGCCCGGAGACGTCGAGAGGGGCGTCTCCTACAAGTCGGTCCTCACGGAGGCGAAAGCAAAGGTCGCGTTCCCCGACCTTGGCACACCGTCCGGCGTGAATTATAGAACGGCTATCACGGGGGCGCGGCTGCTGGAGGTGCCGGGTGCTTCTAGCGGCGAGAAGGCAGATCTCCTGGCCGCCAAGCTGAGGGAAGTCCTCAGCCCTGAGGACGTTCGAGTGTCCAGGCCGATAAAGACCGCTGAGCTGCGAGTCGACGGCCTGGATGACTCGATCACCCCGGCTGAGGTTGTGGCGGCCATTGCTCGAGTCGGTGGATGTCCGCCCGATGACATACGGGCGGGCGAAATCCGCATTGGTGCTTCCGGGCTCGGTGTGGTGTGGTTGCGGTGCCCAGTATCGGCGGCGAACAAGGTCGCTGACGGTGGGCGCCTGTTGGTGGGCTGGGTTGCAGCGAGAGTCAAGCTGCTGCAACCCAGGGCGTTACGGTGCTACCGTTGCCTGGACATTGGGCATGTCCGGGCAAGGTGCACCGCTGAAATAGACCGCAGCGAGCAATGTTTTCGCTGCGGTCAGTCCGGCCATAAATCTGCCCAGTGCTCAGCGGCGCCAAACTGCAGCCTCTGTACAGTTGCAGGGAGGCCAGCTGGGCACAGGGCTGGTGGAAGAGCCTGTGGTGCGCCGACCCAGAAGAAGAAGAAGAGGAGGGGCACCAAGGCTGCAAGGGGTTCGTTACCCACCCCTCAGCCTGGGTGCCCTACGGCCGACTCCCGGCCTACGGATGGTGTGACGGAGGGAATGGACTGCGCTTAATGGCGCCTTACCATTTCCTCCAGGGCAACATCAACCACGCTGCCAGAGCTCAGGATCTATTGATCCAGAGCATGGCAGAGTGGTCGATTGACGTGGCTGTGGTCGCCGAGCCGTACTTTGTCCCCCCCAGGGGTAACTGGGTGGGAGATCTGGACGGCTCGGTGGCCATCATTGGCGGGGCTCTCGTCAACCCGTCCCGAGGTCACGGCTGGGTAGCCGCCCTCGCGGATGGCATTGGCACTGTTGGGGTGTACTTCTCGCCCAACAAGAGCCTCGCCGACTTCGAGAACTTCCTTGTCGAGTTGGGGGCCGTCGTAGGCCGACTCCACCCTCGCCCCGTGCTGTTACTAGGGGATCTCAACGCCAAGTCTTCAGCGTGGGGATCCCCAGTGACCGATGCTAGGGGTGAGGCACTGGAGGAGTGCGTGGTTACGACTGGCCTGGTCGTCCTAAACCGGGGCTCGGTATACACGTGCGTGCGGCAGCGGGGCGGTTCGATCGTAGACGTATCGTTCGCTAGCCCTGTTGTCGCGAGCCGTGTCCGTGACTGGCGTGTCGCCGTGGAGGTGGAGACGTTGTCGGATCACAGATACATCCGTTTCGACGTCTCCACCCAGACCACTGGCGGCCGCAGTCCATCGGCCCCGCGAACGGACAGCCCGCGCTGGGCGCGTAAGCGCATTGACAGGGAGGTTCTCGAGGAGGCCGCTGTTGTCCAGGCCTGGACCCGGGAGTCGGCGACGATCGGACCCGTCGACGTCGAAGACGAGGCGCTGTGGTTCCGCGGGGCGATGACGCAAATCAGCGACGCGTCGATGCCCCGCGTCCACACGCATTCAGGAAGGCGCCAGGTGTACTGGTGGTCTGCCGAGATCGCGCGACTACGTGTCGAGTGCGTGGCGGTCAGACGCCAGTACACCCGATACCGGAGGAGACGTCGTCGGGTCCCTGACGAAGAAGCCGCGTGGTATGAGGTGTACCGCGCGGCTAAGGAGGCTCTGTGGCTGGCCATCGGCGAAGCGAGGACGCGAGCCAGGGAGGAGATGTTGGAGACTCTCGACGGAGATCCGTGGGGGCGCCCGTATCGTGCGGTTCGAGGGAAACTTCGAGCCGCGGCGCCTCCACTCACGGAGAGTCTCCAACCTGAGCTGCTGGAGGAGGTCGTCGCAGCCCTCTTCCCGGCAAGAGCGGAGCACACTCCGCCGCCGATGGCATTGCCCACAGCCGCAGAGCCTACCGAAGAGAGCGCCATCAGCGTCCCGGAGGTGACACAGGCAGAGATGAGGGCGGCCGTGATGCGGCTCCGGGCCAAGAACGTGGCACCGGGGCCCGATGGTATTCACGGCATAGTGCTAGCCCTCGCTCTGAAAGAGCTAGAGCCCCAACTGAGAGGACTCTACACCGCGTGCCTTGAGCGGGGCCAGTTTCCCACTTTGTGGAAAACTGGTCGTCTGGTCCTGCTCAAGAAGGTGGGGCGCCCCGCGGACTCGCCGTCCGCATACAGGCCCATAGTGCTGCTCGACGAGGTGGTTAAGATGTTTGAGCGGATAATCGCTGCCCGCCTCGTCGGCCACTTAAGCAGGGAGGGGCCTGACCTAGCCGAAAGCCAGTTCGGCTTTCGGCACGGGCGCTCCACCATCCACGCGATATCGCGAGTGAGAGTCCTGGCGGAGGAAGCGGTGTCCCGGGGCGGGGTGATGTTGACGGTGTCCTTGGACATCTCTAACGCCTTCAACACCCTGCCCTGGAGCTGCATTCGGGAGGCACTGCAGTATCATCGGGTGCCTTCCTACCTCCGCCGCATCGTTGGGGCTTATTTGGCGGAAAGGTGTGTCACCTACACGGGACGTGATGGCGGAAACCAGCGCCGCATGTCGTGCGGTGTTCCACAGGGTTCGGTTGTGGGACCGCTCCTGTGGAACATCGGGTACGACTGGGTGCTGAGGGGCGAGCTCCAGCCGGGCGTAGACTTGACGTGTTATGCGGATGACACGCTGGTCACGGCCCGGGGGAGCTCGTACAGGGAGGCAGCGTTGCTGGCGACGGCTGCGGTGTCACAGGTCGTGACCCGCATACGGCGCCTAGGCCTGGAGGTGGCCCTCAACAAGTCGGAGGCCATGGTCTTTCATGGCCCCCGGCGGGCGCCGCCGCTGGGATCACACATAGTCCACCATGAAATACCTAGGATTGGTGCTCGACAGCCGGTGGGATTTTGGCCCCCACTTCCAGCGGCTGGTGCCCAAGTTGATGGGCGCGGCTGGGGCGCTATCAACGCTGCTTCCCAATCTGGGGGGCCCGAGCGCCGCCTGTAGGCGGCTCTACGTGGGGATCGTGCGATCGATGGCCCTGTATGGGGCCCCGATCTGGGCGGCTGACCTGACGGCCGGCAGCATCGCTGTCCTGCGAAGGCCGCAGCGAGCGATGGCCGTCAGAGTCATTAGGGGGTATCGCACGATCTCCTACGAGGCGGCTTGTGTACTGGCCGGATCCCCGCCCTGGGACCTCGAGGCGAAGGTACTCGCGTCACTGTATCGGTGGCGCGAGGACTCGAGGGCGCGGGGCGAATGGCTGACGCAGCGACATTTGGAGTTGCGTCGGTCACAGCTTCGCGCAGCCCTGGTGGCGGAATGGCGGGACAGGCTTTCACGCCCTACCGCCGGCCCCGCTACCATTGGGGCGGTCCGGCCAGTACTCGAGCGCTGGCTCGGGAGGAGGCACGGCTCCCTGTCGTTTCGGGTGACACAGGTGCTCTCGGGGCATGGTTGCTTCGGGAAGTACCTGTGTCGCATAAACAGGGAGCCGGACGCTCGGTGTCACCACTGCGTCGACTGTCGGGAGGACACGGCGTGGCACACGCTGGCAGAGTGTGCCGCTTGGGAGGAGCCGCGCCGTGCCCTCATCTCAGGAGTCGGCAGTGACCTGTCGCTGCCGGCCGTTGTCGACTCGATGGTCGGCAGCGAGGAGTCCTGGGACGCGGTGGTATCCTTCTGCGAAATAGTCATGTCGCAGAAGGAGGCTGCGGAGAGGGAGCGGGAGATTGCTTCCGCTAACCCGATCCGCAGCAGACGCACCGGGCGTCGGCGGAGGGCGGATAACGCCCTCTTCCAGCCCCCCTAAATGGGTCCAGGGGCAACGGATCTGGGGAAATTCGTTGCCCCCTACTTCTTAGGACCCGAGATGGCGGCGCGTAGTGTTCCACGCGCGCCTCTCTATGACGTAAGGGGGGAGTTTAACACCTTACTCCCCCCCTATCGCGAGGTGGCCCGCAGAGGCGGGCCTGCACTAGCCGGGGATCGCGGAAGTCACACTAGTTCCCGTGATCCCCGGTGCAAGTGAGAGACGGAACACCGGGGTGGTTTTAGTCAGTAAGAGTCTGACAGACCCCTCCGCCCTCCCCGGGGCGGAGGACATCCATGAGGATTTCCCCCCGTAATAAAGAAAAAAAAAAAAGGGTGTCGACACATGTTGCGGGTATATGTCATAGATAGTTTTGCACAAAGCGGGTGAAAAACTATCTACGATCGACTTTAACCCAAGAAAAGCTAAACGCTTTAGCTCTTTTATGCATAGAGTCAGAACTAATGAACAAGATTTCAAACGATGATTTAAGTGAGAAAAGCTTCTCTCACCTAAACAATTTGTTGCTGGTGCACATAGAGCCATGCGAAGTGTTCGATAAAGCACTTCGCATGGCTCTATGTACACCAGTTTCGATAAATGTTCTCCAAATTCTGTTTTCGCAGGAATGAATCCAGAATCTGGTTATTTATAGTACGTATTCCTAAGGCACTTTCTAAATCATTACGATACATTTTTTTCCAAGAAAATGGCATTTTCCGTCAGGGTTGATGGTAACAACTCACTCATTTTGGTTAGAAATGAAAACTCGTTAAATCCGTTGTAGGGTGGTTGTAGGCCTTCTGCCGTTTTTCTATCTCGGACACGAGTCTATCTATAATCTAACCCTGAAAGTATCACTTGCAGTCATTCTAATCTTCATTGGGTAATTATTATTCGTTTCATCTGTTAATTACGATATAATATAATTATTTAACGAAACACCGAGATCTTGATTCATAGGCGCTAATAGAGCATACCTTCGCGCGTTAGTGGATTGTGAAAGTGGACCTTATAACATTTAGGTACAGAGAAAACAAATAGAAATCATCAATAAAAAATGGCTCAAAATTACTACATTTAAATTGTAAAATTGAAACGCTATTGGAATATTTGAAAAAAATCATATTCACAATAGTATACTTAACACAGCTTTTAGTAAATTTTTCATGTACGCACGGCTACACATCAAGCTATACATTTCCAGTTTACGCTGATCTTGCACAGTACGGAAATGCGAGATCAGCTTACACTGGAAATGTATAGCTTGATGTGTAGCCGTGTGTACAGACGTTGGAGTATTCGGTATACGAGATTACTTTTCTCCGTGTATTAATGTATTTTTTTTCTGTAAGGCAAAAAAAAATGAGGTAAATTTGCCGCCCTAGGCTCCAGCCTACTCAGCCTGCTGGTAAATCCGCCACTGACTTTTAACATTCGGTAAAGCAAATCTTATGCATTTAGTTTTTTCACATTTAAATTATTAGCAGTGAACCAATTTTGTACCTGTAATAGGGCGTTATTTACGTCGTCAAGATATGTTGCAAGTCTATTAATCTTAAAAATTAGGGATGTATCGTCAGCAAATGACTCCTTAAGTGGTTGTTTTTTTAAATAAATGGGGTAGATCATTAATATATACTAAAAAGAGGAAAATACCTAGTATCGAGCCTTGTGGAACACCCATTTTTATTTTTAAACCATTTGAATTGACACCATTTATTTGAACTTTATGCTGTCTATCATTTAAATAAGATTTTATTAGACTGAGCGCAAGTTCACCTAGTCCGTAATGCTCAAGTTTTAAGAGCAAGGTTTTGTGATTAACGCAGTCAAATGCCTTAGAGAGGTCACAAAAAAATCCTATGGCATCTTGGGCATCTTCTCACGCTGTAAATATGTGTAATATATAAGGTGACACCGGAGTCAGTCGTACAACGTCCTTTGGTGAACCCATATTGCTGATCGTGTAATATTTTGTTAGTGTTCAAATGATTGAGCATTTGATTGAGCATTATCTTTTCGAACACCTTGCTGAATACCGGCAGCACGGATACTGGTCTATAATTGTTAGCGTCTTTGGTGTCCCCAGATTTGAATAGTGGTATAACCTTACTATATTTCAATATCCGGAAAGACTCCTTGATCCACACACAAATTAAATATTAAAGCTAATTATGGTGCTATGGTCTCAATTTTGGATGTACAAACTTTGATAGACATTCCCCATAGATCTTTGGTCAATTTAATTTTGATTTGCCGAAAAATTTTATAAGGAACTATCATAGGGTTTAAGTGCTTAAATTTAAATTCAACCGGGCAGCCTAGAACGTTCGCTATTAATAAATCAATTGAGACATCGGGTGATGAATTTACGGCTTCCGTCGTTTTAGATGGTATGTTAGTGAACAAGTTTACAAATTCTTGATCTACTTCTATGTTAGAGCTCCACGTGAAGTCGCCAGTGAATAATCGGTGTTTTGTATTTTTTTCCTACTAGTTTCGTTATTTATAACTTTCCAAACTGTTTTTACTTCGCCTTATAATAATACAAATCTTATCCAGCCTCTCCCGACTTGCTCTCCTCCCCCTCAGTGAGCCGAGGTCTGTGCCCCACAGAGGTGCCCTCAGCGTGCAGTCGCATAGTAATGTAAGTAATTTGCCCCTGGCTGGAGGCTTTGAGTTAGCTTGAGGCAGTCACAGGAAAGTCCGGTTAAGTAGTTACGACCTCCCAAGGTCAAGTAAGAATTGCCATACAAAAAAAAACGAACATGTTTCAGTAACGTTCGTAATTCAATGGCGAGCAATGCGCTATTAGGCCATCATACATATTTGGATTGATATTTTCAAAACGAAAATACTTTCTTAATACCTAAGTAGAATTTTATTTTTTATTAAAAATGTAAACTGTCGTTTGTGCCTCTTGTAAATAATAATATTAAGTAATTCAATCGTAGACAGAGACTGCTAATACATATTTTGAAAATTTAATAAAAAAATGCAATTCTGCAGGATTTTTCGCGGATGAACAAAACGTAATTCTCAAACGGAAATTGCGCTAATTCAAAGTTTTTTTTGCTATGGCACCAACAAATTGATTGTGGCGCGGTATATTTTTATTATAAATTGTAGTCATTAACAAGCTTTGCTAAGTTAGCATAAAATGTAAACAATGATCGTTCCCTGAAACCATGCTTACTAATAAAATGAAAAAAAATTGTCTTTGTATTTTTTCTTTCCGAAATTATTTTGTAGATGGCGCTGTACCGCTTGTTTTGTGTGCGGTCGTTCGTTCGTTCGACCGACCGACAGATATTCGACAAGTAAGATGGCGGCGATTAATGTGAAAGGCAAAACGTTGTCGTATTCCCACTTGTAAATAAAGTTATTGGTTTGTTGAAATATTTTTGTCAGTTTATCAGCGACAGAAGATTTGACATTGTATAGTGTAAAACAAAAAGTGATCTGTTGTGAACAACCTATGACTTGAGTTGGTTTTCATTTCACAATAGACAAAACCCGTCGCAACGAGCACTCGACCAGTCGAGGCCATATTTATGATGTTATCTGTCGTGTGAGCGTCCTCCGAAACCACATTGATAAATGGTTGTGGAAAACCAAGGCGATGGTATGTTTCTTTGTATAAATGCAAAACTTAGTATTACCTGCCAATGTAAAATACGATTCTGTATTGTTCCGTCACTCTGACGCTTGTGTAGTGAAGCGCCGGATTATTTTTATTCCTAGTGGCCGATGCTTTACTTTATGTTATTCGACGTTTAGATGTTAAATTATGGGGTTTTTATGGATAATCTAAATTGTTTCTATTAACATAAGCGTCCCTCTGTTCATATAGGATCTTCATCTCATGTATTACTTGCGAAATGTGTTGTTTTGATACTAACATTATTTTTCTTTTTTTCAGGAGTGTTTTCTCTTTATGAAGAGTATGTAAATTCAACATGAGTTCCAGTGTTCCAAAATAGTGCTAGTAACTATACATACAATTGATTGTGTGTTACAAACTATGGATGAAAGTGTGGACTTCTATTGACATATTACATACATTGACATTTGAGCATCACGGAGGTGGTAATGGATCCAGTAGGACCATGGTCAGCATATTCATACAATCGGTTAGCAGGGGTTCAGGCCGGTGCTGCAAGTGGGGATTTTCATCACCACCTAGCAAGTGGTGGCTCTGGATTAGGCAGCCAATCAGTGCCATCAACTACAAGTCAGTTGCTCCTCCAAGCAGCACATACTACTGCATCATTAGCAGGACAACTTGGCTCATCAACTGCTTCGCCCTTCAACCCTGCAGGATTTTTGTCTCCCCCAGCTGTTGGGTATGACGCAGTATTTTCGCCACTGTTTCATCATGCAAACCCCAAACCTGCACACTACAGTTCTTCTCTTCAAGCACAGCATCGCCAAGTTATAGCTCAAGCTCAGGCTGCAGTTGCATCCAAACAATCTTCAGTGGAATCAGAACTATCTACCTTAAGAGAAAATTATTCACATCAAACATTGGCAGCACAAGGAACATCATTCTTTGACCAATCATCAACCCCAGGCAGCACTACTGGATTAAATTGGCAAGGAAATAACCAACTGCCAAGCCCATTCGGAATTTTACCCCATGAAAGTGTTGTGCCCTCGTCTCCAAGTCCAGCTACAACAAAAGCATCAGCAACATATGAGAACTTTAATGCACATTTTGCTGCAGCACAAACTCTAAATAATCATTTGAACTCTCAAATTTCAAGTGCTGGTAAACAAACAAACAGATCTGGTTCACCGGCGACAGCATCGAAGCAACCAGCTACATCAACATCATCATCAACGTTTTTTCAACCTCCATCATCTTTTGGAAATCAGACTGATAATTCGTATAGTACAAGCAGTGCAAAGAGTGGTCAACTCCCATCGCAGCAGGATTATGCAGGAAGTAAGTCCTATTCAAGTTCTGCAAGTTCAACTGCAACTCATTCCCAGCAATCGTGTATAGTGTCAACTCCACCGGTCACCTCTTCCCCAACTCCACCCAGTAAAGATTACCGGTCATCTTCCAGTACTACCTCAAGGCCATCCGCTTCCATTTACAATTCCCAGTCTTCTAAAAATACAAGTAGTGAAAAGCCTTCAAGACAAATCACAAATAGCATAAGTAATTTTGTATCTCCTACTGTAAAAGCACCACAAGTGCAGACAAAAGCTCAAAGTAAAATTTATCCAGAATTAAGTGCTGAACAAAGAAAAAGTTGTGATTCTAATGAAAAAGTTCAGCCACAATCATCCCCAATAAGTTATTCTATAATGGATGCACCAGGTAGATTGAATTATAGTAGCAGTACTGGAACTTCATCTAAGACAAATAGGATCAATAGTTCACAATATTCTGCTGCACAAAACTCTAGTTTTAGACATTATCAAAGTGGAAACAACATTGAATCAGATTATCATGTTAGAGCCAAAAGTAGTTCCAGTACAGATACGGGGTACTCCAGTAGCAGTTCTCAAAATGGCCCAGATTGTGGTGTAGCTGTGCCAAGGCGACAGAGTCCCTCCCAAGCAGCCCCACAAAATTCTCCTTTGGATCATGGGTCAAGTCCTGCCTATCCAATGTACCATAGTCCTATGAACCCCATCAATTCTCCCCAACAACACAGTGATCATTACAATAAAGTTAATAATGCTGCACCTCGGTCTCCTTTAGATGCGTCAGTGTCACGATCACCATCTCAAAACAGTCAAGTAGCTTACCCTTCTGTTATAACAAGAGCTTTAGGGCTTGAACAAAATAAAACCTATAGTGAAAGCAGATATGATCGGAACCAAACACCTGGTCAGACTTGTTGGGAAGGTGATCGACTAGGTTCTCGAAAATATTCTAGTAATAGCAGTAGTAATAGTTACAATAATGGTGTAGCAGAAAGTAATACTCATAATGAAGAATCTGTTCCTCAGAGTCAACCTTCCAGTAGGGTGCTAAGTTTACCAGATAAACAAAACTATTTTGATGGTAATAATGTAGCTTTACAAGATCTTTCTAGTTGCCGGGGTGATCCCATGAGTATAGTAAAAAATTTGCAAAGTTTGCAACAAAGTTGTCAATTACAAGAAGTTAAATCCAGTAAAAGCCAACCACCAGTAACAGTTCCAACAGCTCCAACAGCTCCAACAGCTCCAACAGCTCCAGCAGCTCCTAACAAAATACCCCCCAGAAGAAAGAGTGTTGAAAAACCAGTTCCCCATTCAAATATGAATGAATTGTCTAATGTTGTGATGGCTGATTATTTAGCGAATAGAATTCCACCTCCAGCACACAGTTCAACTAGTAATCAGCAGCAAAATGGTACCTATTTTGATTTTGAAAGGTGGAACCTTCCACCTCCTCCACCAAAAATGTTCCCTGGTACTTCAGCATTCGGTTCTCAAGCCCCTTTACATGCATCCAATTTTGCTAATCAACATCAAGCACTCATGCCTCATGGGCATGCCTTAACTTACTTTCCTCCCTTCCACCTAGGTCCTCATCCTGATTTCCAATCTTCTGTGGAGTTAACACCACTGTCGTCATTTAGCGAAACTCCACCTTCGGCTTCCTCGTCATCTTTTTCGACGCCTGAAACACGTGAAGAGGAACAGCCCAAGGTGGTAGTACCTAATATAGAGGAAGAACTTGGTTTCCTTGCAGAACAACGGGCAAATACTGCATCGTCGGTAGCACCCTCTTCACAGCAGCAGAACATTAACAGCATTTCACAAGACGCTACTTCAAAAATTATGGATAAAAAATTTAATGTTCCTGTCACGGGCCCCGGTTCAGGATTCATGGCTTCTTACTTGAAATTTTTACAAGGAGAGCGTGACACTTCTCCTCCGCCGGCCGGCAGAGGCGCCAGAAAATCCACGTGGTCGAGAACGAATACTAATAATACAACAAATAGTAAGCCTTTTACTCCGAATGATCACAATAAATGTGATACGAATGCCACACAACAAAGTGCCAATGGAGCGATGGCGTCGACAAATGTGATAAACGCAGGTATGTCACTGAGTAATCCAGTCATGAGCTCTTCGGCGAGTATGAGTGCCACAGGCTTGTTGGGTGCTAATCAAATACACGGCGCGTCGGCGAGTCTTCTAACCTCTCAAACGAAAGAGTTGGACGATCCCCGTTATTACAATTTGAATAAAGATAGAAAACGTAAATATGACGGTAGCGAGGAAGCGACCTATGACGCAGAGGAGGAAGCGAGAAGGCTTAACAAGCCGGTGCTCAATGTGCCTAGTACACCTCTAAATGACAAAGGAAAGAACAAGGGTCGAACAAGTATGAATAAGCCGACGCCATCAGCGGTAGTGGCGCCCCAGCCGGCCGCGCCTAAGAAGCCACGACCTCCTGCACCGCCGCCCGTGACGTCGCTGCAGGCAGCGCCACAGCAACAATACTATTATCAACACCAGCCCGACGAAGGTGCGTTCAATTTATTAGATTTCCATTTAAGAAGTAGAGCGCGATGGTGAAGAGCTAGCCCTGAAGCTTGTATGACAGGAGCAAGCTAACTGCCTTTTGAGCAGGATATCGTGAAAACTTGTTACATTTTAACTGTGATAATGTAAATTTTTATTAGATGAAATCTATGATTACATGTACCTTGTAAATATTTTCTGTGAAAGAAATGTGATGTATCTATCCTAGTAAACGTCGATATTTTTAGGGTTAGTCTGTAACAAGATTTCACCTAAATTGTTGTTAATGACACATTATTAGTGCCATTTTATTGTAAATTGTAGAATTTGTGACTCTTGTCATACTCGCTATTGAAGGGGTGCTACCATTAATAATTCCAAAATTATGGTATATTTTTTTATGGAATTCATACCAGTGGGTGTCTGTTGTACATATAAATAATGTATTGTATTTTACAGTATTTGAGATTAGTTAGTACTTACAAATAGTGTATGCATATTCTATATAGCTGAAAGTGATTTTATATTATAAGGGAAATTAATTGCATAATACATTGACAGCTATAAGTAAGTACGAGATAATGTATTAGAAGGCCATGCCCTGAACATAAGTTTTTTGTATTTCTATTTAATTGTTATTTGTTTATGCACAACTCTCAATATTTTATGTAAATAATTTTGTATAATAGGAGAAGACATAAAATAAACATGAGTATATTACCGATAATGTGTTAAATAATTTTAATTTGTAATTATTCCTGGTAGCACCCCTCACTTCGCCAAAATAGGGATAACATGTACAGTACAACAATAATGAAAATGATGTAGCTACTGAATCAGATGAGAAATAAGTAGCTTTAAAAATCTACTGACTATTTATAAATGTAGATAAAGTACTGTAATGTGTGTACATGTTATCACAATGATGAATCCATTCATCAATTGGCTATCCTGTTCCTGTACCTATCCTACCTTTATCTCATAATATGATGGATAATATGTATTTCAACAAGTCATTAATTGCTGTCATTGATATTAAAGGAAGAATAATCATGAAACGAATGGCCAAAAAAATATTCAAGTGTGCCTTTCTTAAATTTTCGATATAGTGAAGTTACCCAATACTTGAAAAAGAACTGAAACCTCTTCATTTATCAGGGGATGAATTCTAAAAACGTTTAAAAAATCATTTGATAAGTTTTTAACATCCTGAATACTAGTTTTAAACTAGTACCTAGATTTTTATACCAATTCACTTCTGTAGAGAAGCTTTTAGTCCTTTGTATTTGGAAGATTTTCAAAACAAGTATTCCTGTGAACATTATTGGTGGGTGATAATTTTTTTTTAAAATTGGCTTGGGTTATTATTTAGATATCAGCTTCTACAAAGTCGACGTTCACACGGACGTAGTATAATATCACGGCGGAATTTTTCTGCGCACTTGAACTGGCGCCGTGAGTTGAAAATCGAACAGTGTGTTTTACGATGCTCTGAGATTTACTCTGTTGGATTCTGGAAAAACCATTTGAATCACAGTGCTCAGTTTGAACCGAGTATTGACATTCAACTCTTGGTGTTAACACCTAGAGTGGGAAATCCAGTGCGCGATAAAATCCCGCCTACGTGTGAACGTCGATTAAAAACCGTTTCAACTTAAAATCTATCTAGCTTCTAGCTTGATTTGTATTTTCAATATTTTAGTTGCAGCACATGGAGCTAACATGGGTTATGGGCTATATGGGGCAACAGAAAACGACAATAAGGCGAACAGAAATATGCAACATAATATAAAATCGCACCATCAAGTTTCCAGTAGTGGACAAATAGACAATTCGAGACCAATAGAAGAAATGCCCTATCAGGTATGAATCATCTTTCACTTTTATTTTGATACAAAATAAGAATAATTACAAAAAGTCGTAAAAGCAACTTTTAAATTTGGCGATTACACTACTGTACCGGTTGCAGCAACAGCTCCGGTTCGCACACGATGCGTTGGTAAATTGGGTAAAATTAAGGTTTCAGCAGTGACCTGTGTCAAAAAACCAACATAAATGCGGTCATCCTACTAATATTATAAATGTGAAAGAGATTATGTTTAGATATTAGAGTTGCTGAATCACGCAAAAACGGCTGAACGGATTTGGATGAAATTTGGCACACAGATAGTTTGTAACCTGGAATAACACATAGGATACGTTTTATCCCGATAGTGCGTTCCCGTGGGATAATTTTAGACCTCCACGCGGGCGAACCCGGCCGGCATAAGCTAGTAATTCATAAGAATCTGTTGGTTGGATAGCTGCAAAGGACCACGCTACCAAAAACTGCTAGGGACCATGTTTTGAATGAAATAATCCTTATATTTATTTTATTTTAAGTACTTGAAATAAACATGCGACGATAACACCCTCTCCTCTTTATTTTCAGTCTGGTGAATTTATAGCATTAAAATCGGAATTGCATGAAATGTGGCCAGCAATGTGGAGGGTTGATGGCAAGACATTACTTCAAAAATATGAACCCTTTGAAGAAAATGGCAAAGTTTTATATCGTAATATTTCTACAGTAAGTATGAGCATTTTACTAATATGTACGTAGGTACTTATTACAAACAAAATTATTAGGAATGGTCAACCACACCTCTTCAGTAAAACTTGAATAAATAAAATCGGCCTTTACCGCTACGACATAAAGGCGCTGTCCATGTCACAAATTGTTACATGGCTGTAAAGTTTACTGATTCTGCAAATACTTGAAACTAACTATTTCATTATTTTTAACCATTTATGTACACACATATAGGTATATACAGACAAGAAGATTAGAACAGAAAAATAGGTACAGTGGTGATGCTTATTTATAAAGAGATGTAGACAGCGTGTGTAAGGGTAAAAGAGAAAATGAACTACATATATAATCACACATCCACTTAATAAATTAAACAAATAATATGGGAATATGCTTACATACATAATTAGAAACATACATACATACTTCTAAAATAAATATCACTAAAATATTACACACCACAGCCACACCACATTACTATCACAGTATTCTTCTTTCTTTTTTCAGTATACTGTATGGAACCCGGAGAATAAAAAGTTATATACGCAAGTCCCAGTTAAAGTAAGGTCACAGACGCATTTGGAGACAATAGTCGAGTTAGTTAGAAGTGACCTTCCAATCGATGACTGTAGTTTTATTGAGAAAAGAATGTTGGAGACTCAAATGTACCAGGAAAACTTTGAAGTCTACATTCAAACGTTAATATCACACGCATTAGATCCCAATTTTCTTACGGAAATATTTCAGGAACAAGGTAATCGTTGTATTTTATGACCCTGTTTTTATGTATTTTGTACAAGAGTACATCCCTATGGGATTATACGAATACTTTTAAGACACAAGACATACTTACCTATAAACTCGGAAGGAATATATGATATTGAAGGAATATATGATATTATAGGAATATATGATATTTATTTGAAATAAAAAATGCAATAAATATTTAAAACCTGTTTGCTTATCTTGTACCTAATACAATAGATGAAGCGAATTTGATATTTTAGCGTTACTAACACAGCTGTTGTATTATATACACTACATAAGTAAGTGCCCAGCCTTGCGTTAATCGGTGCCGATATTGGTGCTTTCATTTTAAGCAATTGTTGCAGCGAGACAGCAGCACGAACGCAGCTCGACCGAAGCGCGATCGTCGCATAAAAGTTTCGTTCCATACAATAACCGCAGCGCGGCCGCAGCGCTGCTGTCGCGCGACCGCTCGGCGGTGCATGACGACCGTCATAAGTTGTCGGAATCCATTGTGAGATTTTGCCGCACGACAGCAGCGCTTCAGCAGCGCGGCCAAGGGCCCCTCGGCCGCGCTGCCGTCGCGCTGTGCGAGCCCTACGCCTACCTGCACCGTCACATTTCAGACGAATACTTTCTATCGAACGTGAAGACCGTGGACGAGGTGACGGAGACGATGCGCGCGCGCGTGTCGGGCGGCGGCGGCGCGGGCGGCGCGCGCGCGCTGGACGCGGCCGTGGGCACGTGGCCCGGCCTCAGCGTGGCGGCCGGCGCGGGCGCCTGCCGGGCCTGCGCGCGCGCCGCCGTGGCGCGCCTGCTGCTGTACGGCCAGCCCTACAACCCCGCCACGCTCGAGCCCGTCCAGCCCGATGCGCGCCTGGCCTACGAGAAGGTATATACACTCCGTCCTAAATAAGTTTGTCAACTTAAGGTGGAATTCGTGAACATCCTTCTTACGCTTTAAGATAAGCCTCAAGCTTATAAGGAGTTCTTTACCGTTGATCGTTGAGGAGTTCCTTCGTCTAAATAAATCTTCGAAACAGACTCAATATGAGACATTTCAGCTCCGTAGCGATAAGAGGAAGTGGTTTTAATTCAGATTGCAAGTTTTGACCCAACCAAACATACATTCAAACATTGCAAGTTAAATAAAAGCTTGTAAAATAAAGGAAAGAATCTGAAAACTTACAAAGATATAAAAGACTTGGCTGAATATTGCCACTTGCCTGTCGAAAAACTGTACAAATTGATGCATGCGCCAAGTAACCTATCGCGCATGTAGTGAATTTGATGGGGCGACTAGAATCAATTCTATTTTAATGTAAAACTTGACCTTCAAAAGTGCCAATTTGAAATAAATGCTTTGACTTGACTTGATGTTCGATAAATCACATTCAATCCATCTGTGTTAGGATATCTACCTGGCACCAGAGGCCCTAGAGTGAGTTTCTTTTAACCATCTCGACCGCGTTCGATGCTCCCATTGAATGGGTGAAGGGCGAGGTGGTTAAATGAACCTCACTGATGTTGTTAGGTTAGCCAATTAGAATAGAATATATTTCTTTACTTTGAAAAAACAGATACATAATTACGTAATACCTTAAGACAGAAGGACCCTTAAGTAGGGACTGAATAAATTAACCGACTTGTTGGACATGGATCTCACAACTTTTTACGGTAGAAGAACTGAGTTGCGAGACTTGGTTTTTTTTACAAGTTATGTTTTTGATGGTATCTCATTTCTTTTTGTAGATAGTCCTACTTTTCTTCCTTTCCGGTACCTTCTAGTACCTATCTACAGCTATTATTCCATTATATTATACATAAACAGGTACACTGATTCATTCACTGCAAATGTAACTTTGTAATCCTTTATATTCATACGGGAATACAAAGTTATTTATGCAGTTGATGTATCTAGAAAACTGGACCGATATTGTAAAATATTTAAGTTTTTCTTTGATTTATACACTAAACCCATTCATTTAAATAATAAAGATACGGTCGTCCGAACATTTGACAGACGCGGTCGCCCTACAAAAAAACACTAACGCCATCTATTAGAACTGGTTTGAACTATGATGTCAATCGGCGTTCCTTGTAAGAGCGGGGTGTGGTATTTTTCGAGGTACAAAGAAATTAAATCGCTTAAAAATCGTCCGCATTGAAGTGTACGGAACAAACACGTAAATATCCGTTTGATTCGAAAAAAAAGGTTCACCATGTTCCTGTCTTATGAAACGACTCCAAGCTTCATTTCGCACGGAATCAGTAGGATATCTGCAAATTATATACGTATTTTCACTGTACTTATAGATTATTATCAGTACATAACAATACATTTTAATTTGCTTTTAATAAACAATAAAAATTAATTTTGTACAAAATTTAATATTATTAAATCTTTTCATTTCATCGGCTACAACGAGCGCCGCTGCAAAGTTATGTCGCACTTTTACAACATTTACGACAGCTCCGAAGACAGCCGATCGCGTTCTAGACTAGAACGCGATCGGATTCCCGAAGTGAACTAGAACTTCTAGTTCACTTCGGGAAGACCATTTTGGGACTAAGTTCGAGGCGTCATTGTAACATGCGGTCCGCCCAGTCCTTACGCAGTAATTTATATGTCAATGACTAAACCCTAATTGTATTCTAAATTTGAAGCTTCTATGTCTGCTAGAAGTGCCTTACAGTTTTGATGATCTATCAGTGAGTGAAAAAATTAAGAAATTTTGACTAGTCATAATTTTTAAACTACTGGTTCAAATTGAATGAAATTTCAAATGTAGCGTGTTTATACAATGCCTGCTTGGTTACTGAAAATTCAGGCTTCTAGTTATATCCACAACGAAGTTGGGGGTCGAAAATGGCCTGAACTGCTTCAAGAAAAGGATGGTACGGCCGTGCCGCTTTTTTGCTCGACTTAGCGGGAGCACTGCCGTGCCCCCAGATAGTTTTCCTTTGCATCATTCAATGTTGGTCGTTGAAACTTCTTTTTCCGCTCGCAAGATGTAGAGAACCTTCTAATAAACGCATAATGTTGTGTTTCCAGGAGTTCCTTGTATGTGCGACGTGTTGTAGTCGGGTGCAGCTATATTCGAGGATATCCCATCAGAAGTATCTAATGTACGCTGAGTGCAGTAAACGAGTCGCCGAGAAAAGGATGCAAAACCCCAGTAAAGACACTACTGTGATTTTAAACGAGTTGTTGGCGGATGAAGTATGGCTTTCTCAGGTGAGTTGCGGTTATTTTAGTACTGTTACGACACTAATATTCATTATTGTAATTATTAGAGCAAAATTGCCATTTTTAGATAGGTTCAAATCTAGTTCATGACTTTAGATTTTTAACCTAATATTATCCTAGTAGACTAATGACCAAAAAACGATGGATGGACTGTGTGAAAGATGATATGGCTAGAAAGTGGGGAACTACCAGGATGACGACTAATAGAGAAGTAAGGAAGAAAACGAAGCGTGTTAAAAAATACATGCTTGGATAAGGGCAGGAGAATGACAAATCTTTAAGGCTTAGCAATTGGAGTGATGAGAATAGTAACTATGATGATTTTAGGGCGTATGAGAATGTGCTATCCACCTTCTTAATATCGTTGTTCCACATATCTACATCATACTGTCATAAAGGGCTTCACGTTAACCTGTCTATGGAGTACGCGGCACGTATATATGTCACCTAATCTATCTCGCGAGATTATAAACTGTTGATAAATTGTGAACTGCACCATACTGCTTTCCGACCGAATAAGTTAGGCTAGGTTAGAATTGCGACCAACCGCGCGCGAGCCGAGCGAGCGGTGCCGCGGCAGCGGCCGGCGAGCGCTAGTTCCAAGTTAGTGGCAGTTTTTTTTTTTTTTTTTTCTGGGTGGGAAATCATCAAATAACTTCTCCCGCTCTGGGTGGAGCGGGAGGGCGTGTCAGACTTTTACTGACTAAAACCCACCCGTGTTCCCTCAGTTGCCTGTGTGCCAGGGGCGGCGGTATCTCTTTCGAACAACCCGCACCCCCGGCAGGCATCGGCCCTTGCGGGCCCCATCTGTTGCTGCTGACATCTCTTTGAGGCGCGCGTGGAACACAACGCGTCGTCGACCCGGGCTTGGTCCTTACCGGACAGCGAGGTACCCATTACTCGCCGTCCGCAAGCCCGAGCCTACGGTGGCCGGGAATCAGCCTGGCATTCCCGACGCCCAGGGCGTCTCCTGCGAAGGCCACGGCTGTGAGGGCGCATGTACTGCATCTCCCTCACGTGCGCCGCCTCCCTCTTTGCGAGCATAACTGCTTCGCTGAAGGAGGCGACTGCCAGCCATGCCCTCTCGCTCCGTACCATGGCCTGGACCAGGGTCGGACGCGAGAGATCGCCGCCGCCGATCACCTCCACGAGGACACGGCGTTGCTCCGCCCAAGCTGGACAGACCTCCACCGTGTCCTCTGGGCGATCTTCGCAATGGAAACACCCGGGCGTTTCCTCCCGCCCTATCCGAAACAGGAACCTCCCGAAACAGCCATGTCCGGTGAGGACCTGTGTCAGGCGGAAGGTGAGGACGCCATGCCGCCTCTCAAGCCACTCCTCAAAGAGGGGACTTACCGCCGCAATCGCGGCGTGCCCAGCACTGGGTTGCGACAATCGCACTTTCCACGTCGCCATGAGATCCTGCCGGAGCTCTGTCCGCCGTGCCGCGATTTCCCGCGGCAGCGGAGTTACGCCCCGGTGTTTGGCCTCCTCGCGCCACTCCCAAGTGGGCGCGAGGACGTTTGCCTCCAGATCCCATGGCGGTAATCCGGCAAGGAGGCCCGCCGCCTCACCGGAGATCGTGCGGTATCCCCGGATCATCCGGATGGCCATGACCCTATGGGCCGCCTTCAACCGGCGTGCTGGTTGGCGCCTCAATGTAGGCGCCCCGTATAGGGCCATGGCCCGCACGACCCCCGCGTAGAGCCTCCGGCAGGAGGCGTTTGGCCCCCCTAGATTGGGCAGGAGCCGCTTCAAGGCAGCCCCAGCCCGCTCCAGTCTGGGAGCCAAACGTCGGAAGTGCTCCGCGAAGTTCCACCGGCTGTCGAGGACGAGTCCTAGGTACTTCATCGTCGACTCGACGCCGATGTGAACCCCTCCCACCGTTATCTGGGAACCCGTCAGTGGCGCATTCCGAGGACCATGAAACCACATGGCCTCGGACTTGTGCAAGCCCACCTCGAGTCCCAGTTGCCGGATCCTATCTACGATTGTCGCAACCGCGTGTGTCCCTAAGTCGGCCGCCGCCTGGTACGACCTCCCTTGCACCAGGACCAGCGTGTCGTCAGCGTAGCAAACTACACTGACGCCGCTAGGGAGGTCGGCGCGCAGCACCCAGTCGTATCCGATGTCCCACAGATGCGGCCCCAGGACCGATCCCTGTGGGACACCGCACGACATCTCTCGCCGGTTCCACTCTCCTAGGTGACCGGGGTAGATGACGGCCCTGTCCGTCAAGTAGGCCTCGACCACACGACAGAGGTAGGTCGGCATCCGGTGATACCCGAGTGCCTCCCTTATGCAACTCCAAGTTAGTGGCAGTTACTTGACTATTTAGTAATAGCACAAGTTACTATCCGTCTTGATACCAGTTCAAAATTTGGCGGTTTCACTTCGATAGATTATGATCTACTGAAAAATAATGCGTTAAATTGTAAGCATTATGTTACGGTTCACAATCTTTCGACAGTTTACAATCTTGCGAGATAGATTTTATCACCTAAAGGTATTTACAATTTCACGGTGACATTATTTATTACAGCTACTGCACATATTGGGTCAAAGGAAGTATTCGCTCCGCAGCTGAATAACGCACAATACTGTTATTCAGCTGCATCCGGGAAGACTAGAAGCCGACCCCATAATAGTTGGGAAAAGGCTAGGCAGATTGGTTATTTGTCAAAGTCGACCATTGGTTAGCGTGAGGCGCAACTAAATAGGTATCGTGATATTTTGTCGAGTCGCTAGCTGTCACGGCTGTGTGTGGTTGCAGTTGTTCCGAGACGTGCGGCACTCGTGGGCGGAGGCAGAGGCGTGGGAACGCAAGCTGCGGCACGCCATGTCGCGACAAATGATTTAACGTTGGTGACGCCGCGTGCGCCTGTGCAGCCTCTAGTAAATATCTTGTAAGGACAATATTATCATTTCATTTTTATACAGGTGAAAACGTGCTGTATGTATGTAATTGTTTTGTATTTTATTATAATTTTTAGCATTAAATTATAATGTTTCAAGTTTAAACCTTGACGGATCTTTTTCTAGTTTTAAACAAACCACAAAATAATATTGTTTTCATCTTAAAGAATTCATTGGCTGTTACTTAGTATTTATCGAAAATACTCCGGTGCCATTAAATGCTTGCTTTTCCTGAATCTGTTGATATTTGCTGTGCTGGGAACATAATTTTATTTTCTGTGCTCATGTAAATGATTGTAATAGATATTCATAAACCGAAGGCGGCCTTAGCTTACGAACATATCAATTAAGGGTTACCCTGATTGACCTGTAGCAAATTGTAAAACTAAATAACTGTAACCCCGTTATTCGCTTAAGTCATTACACCTACTGGTTTTAGGTTATCGCTAGAATCCCCATAAGACTGGGTTATGCGCCTCTTACTTTGAGTGTGATATAATCATACGATAGGAGCATAAGTAAGAGCTAAGGAATATTTCCTTGAAAGCTATAAGATTACAGTAACTAATACGGTATGTTATACACCGTAAAGAAAAATAATGCGCAATAAAACTATAATAAATTGTAAGTACATAGTATACTAGTTTCAAAAGTACAGCTGACATAACTTTGTCAGGCCTGATTAGGGTCGTTAAGGCCGTCAATGCAGTCAAGTATATCTTGCTGGTCTAATTTAAAAGTACTACATATTTGAATGAAGTTTACATCAACACAGACATAGGAAAACATAGGTACTAACTATTAACTTCCATGTACCAATATACTACATTAGACAGATTAGACGAGACATTAAAATAAGAGCTGTTGAAAAGTTAATAATAAAAAAAACAATTTCTTTTTGTGATATTCATTTATTTTAGGGCCTAATTACTGTAACTGCTAATGTAAAAGGTTCGTAAACTCATTTTGTATGTATTGTTACTCTACAAAGGTTATATAATTAAAGAATAATTTTATATTATTATTACTCATAAAACAATGTTATATTACATGAACAGAATATAAAGTTACTCTTTTGACTGTGGACTTCTAAACTCAATAAAGGTTGTATATTTGTAGTCGCTTATTTACAACATGTCTAGTAGTATTCATGTCGATTCTCTAATACACCTACCACTGTCCCATAACTTAAAGTTTTAATGAATGTATTCATATGAAGATGAGATCCTTGTATTATATGACCACGTTTATGCATTATCTAAGCCCTGAACACACCGCGATGTAAGCTAATTTAGTTTTAGTTATTTTGCTCGTTGTGTGACCTTACAGAAAAAGTATATTCATTGTAATACAGAAAAGTATATTAATTGTAAAAACGCCTATAAATTACAAATGCTCTGCCGACTTATTGGTAACGCCGCTTAAATCTTCTGTATAAATTGTTTCTAGGTGACCAAGTTACAGTTATCGACATGCATACAGCTTGATTATATGAATAAATCTGACTTCCAAACTGCTACCTTTTAAATGTACTTAGGTATATGTGATTTCATTTTTTAAATCGTCTAATGAAGAAAATATTAAACGCAGCTCACATGCAGCTACAGCATTAACTACTGCAACGTTCATCCATTGGTGAAAAACTATTCGTAATTGTAAATTGCGGTGATTACAATGTGTCACCTATCACAATCTTAATGATCTCACCCTACGCTATCTTTAAGGGGCAATTAAGGACAATATATCTGGCTTAGTTAATCTACGGTCTGTTGTGATGTTCAAATTCTAAGTAACACATTCCTGGTTAAATTCAATTTTTTGTATAAAACTACCCCTATACTTTTAAGTAATTACAATTTGGCACGACTGTCGTTTCCTGCCTTATAATTTATAAATGAACAAAATGTGACGATATTATATTTCTATTTTTAAATATAAGTACACTATGAAAAGATATTTTGTATAATTGCTTTAGGTTGTATAGGTTTTTAATCATATGACTACGTCAATGTAGTTTTATATAGCAGTTATGTAGCATTGTAAAAATAACAGGTTCTGTCTGGTAATTAAAGTTAAAGATAACTTTATTTATTTTGTTCAGATTGGACAGGTATAGGTCTATTTGTTTTAATACCATTTCTTACTATAAGACATAACGGCAATTTTATCGAATAAAACCTATTACTAGCTAATACGTTTGTTTTATTAATGTATGTACTAGCGACCCGCCCTTACTTCGCTCGGGTGCCGAGTCAAAACATCGAGAGTTTTGTGCTAAATCTTCACTAAACCAGCGGCTCGGCACTATAGGGTGGTGCCTCTGACAGAGGCTGTATTCCTCTATGCGGCTCGCATTGTGAAGAAATTTGTAACTTCCTAACCGGACCCCCGTGACTGGTAGCTTGGACCCTGCTCCCGACATCGGTGGATCCCTTTTTATTTTTATACTGTCCTTTTCACCGCCAACTTACACAGAACGCAATGCCTTACCAGGCGCCAAGCTATAAATGTATAACGAAATATGTAGCAACCATAGTGATGAGAGTATCGTCATATCGATGAATGAGATTTATACGCGTTAAGTTTTATTTATTATTTCACGAATATAAAGAAAAACGAATTAAATATTTCCATAATTATTTTATTTCACAGTAGGCCTAGTAAGAAAAACCAGTACAAATTATAAGTATCAAAGAAACAAATACAGAACTCAATTAGAGCTGTAGGAAATGAGGTACATCTCTATTTGTTTCATGACGTCAGTCTTTGACTTCATTTCAAGTCCTTGGCGCTCAGAGCACGTTAAATTCAATTCTGATTAGGGATATGGTGTATAGTCTTTCTTTGTTCTATATTTGTCTACTCCCGTGTTTTTTTAACTACTTCAGTCAACGTTTTTAACCGTAGGTATCTAAGCGGCAGAATTTTTCACTGTATTTAAGTGTTTTACGTCGTGTTTTTTCGAAGTGGAAAGTATACATTTACATTATAAAACCTAGGTAGCAGTGTACCTACCACAGCACTGTTTTTAAAGCTGTTTTTGTCCCTGTTATTTTCTTTATCCATGTAACTGTAGCGTCCATGTAATGCCCGGCCTGACGAGTATACACTCGTCAGGCCGGGCATTCTAAAGCCGCGGTCCCACAGCCCGATAACGGACAGTCCGCCCCAGGTCGTGCCGATAATCCCATACATTCGATTGGACGGGGGACGACAGGGCACTGCAAGTCTCATTGGATTCGACTGTTCCCGCGGCCTGTCGGCCTGGCTTGAAGCGATCTGACCTGTGAGCAAACGGGTCGTGGGACCTACTTATTAGTAAAATATAATACTTAGTTTACTAGCTCAAGACAACTGTCACTAATGAGACAATTACTTTTTCTATTGTTAAACCGATTTCGCGACATCGGAGCGGGTATTGTTACTAGCAAAGATGCCTGCGCGCTCACTTGATTGGTGCTGCACTATGCCAAAGTGACCTTGATAACCGTACGATTATGACGTCACAGAACGACTTCTATACTAGTCCGTGACGCCCGGGGCACTGACAACCAATTGTTTTGTAGTGATGGGAATATAATTAACGACAAGGATTGCTATCAACTATTTAATTCCGGATCGGCACCCATGTTAAGGTCGAAATTCGTCTATTTCCCCTTTGTTATAAAGTAGTTTACTACGTTCATATTTAAGTGACCTCAAATTGTTTTCAATAGTAGTGTATATAAATATATTTCAACGGGCGAAATCAAACAGTTGTAACTTTCGCGTCACATTACTGGCCGACTATATTTGAAGTCCTTGGTGTTCAGGGGCCATTATAAATATTCGGAGTTCTTGTTTTTGCTGATTTTAAGACAAATAAGGGCTTCTTTTGTGTGGAAAAATATAAAACAGGGTATTAGATAGTGCTATATCACTACATAGTATTAAACAAAGTCGCTTTATCTGTCCCTATATCCCTATGTATGCTTAAATCTTTAAAACTATGCAACGGATTTTGATGCGGGTTTTTTTAATAGATAGAGTGATTCAATAGGAAGGTTTATATGTATAATACACCGACCTCCACGCGGGCGAAGCCGCTGGCAAAAGCTAGTTAATTAATAAAATGAAACAAAGCTTTTAAATACAGTAAATTTATTTTTATAAGATAGTTAAAATGAAGAGTTTCTAATGAAGTCGTGTCGCTGGTGGCACGAAAATCCGGAACTTCTATTGAAGTCCGTGGTGTTGAAAAGGTTAACAACTGATACGTAAAACAATGAATAAAGCCAATCATAATAAATTTACTGAAACAATTTTACCATATACTTTAACTGCACCGCACATGATTCAAAATGTTTCTTGCTCATTCTTCTTCATACGAAACTACCTTTTGGAAGGGGGGCAACTACAATAATTTGTTTTTAATTTTTTTGTTAGTTGCGACATTCAAATAATTAAAATACATTTTGAAATTCTGCGGGTTGCTGAGTGGACATCTGAAGTCCTATTTCCATGCCTGTACACTCATAAGACAGTTTTTTAGGGTTTCGTTTGTTGTCAATCTCAAGATTTTTTTTAAGGAGTCTACGCCAACGTATACACGAACAATCCGCACCCCTGGCAGGCATCGGCCCTTGCGGGCCCCATCAGTTGCTGCTGACATCTCTTTGAGGCGCGCGTGGAACACAACGAGCCGTCGACCCGGGCTTGGTCGTTACCGGACAGCGAGCTACCCATTACTCGCCGTCCGCAAGCCCGTGGCTACGGTGGCCGCGAATCAGCCTGGGATTTCGCCCAGGGCGTCTCCTGCGAAGGCCACGGCTGTGAGGGCGCATGTACTGCATCTCCCTCACGTGCGCTGCCTCCCTCTTTGCGAGCATAACTGTTTCGCTGAAGGAGGCGACTGCTAGCCATGCACTCTCACTCCGTACCATGGCCTGAACCAGGGTCGGACGCGAGAGATCGCCGCCGCCGATCACCTCCACGAGGACACGGCGGTGCTCCGCCCAAGCCGGGCAGACCTCCACCGTGTCCTCAAGGCGATCTTCGCAATGGAAACACCCGGGCGTTTGCTCCCGCCCTATCCGAAACAGGAACCTCCCGAAACAGCCATGTCCAGTAAGGACCTGTGTCAGGCGGAAGGTGAGGACGCCATGCCGCCTCTCAAGCCACTCCTCAAAGAGGGGACTTACCGCCGCAATCGTGGCGTGCCCAAAGTACTTGACAGTGTGTTTGAGAAACAACTTAGTAAACATCTTAACATACACGATGCTCAGTTTGGCTATAAGTCACAGTTATCGGCAGACTGTGCTATTAGGTCCCTCAAGCATACTGTTAGGTACTATACGGAAAGAAGTACGCCTGTGTATGCAGCGTTCCTAGACCTTTCCAAGGCATTTGACCTGGTTAGGTATGACATATTGTGGTGTAAGATGCGCGAAGTGGGTGTGCCTGACGCCATAACAAATATGTTTCTAAGCCTGTTGTCTAAGCCTACTACCATATTAGGTATACCTTATACGTATCAGAGAAAATTATGAGACGGACTACTATGCTCACAAGAACGTATCATCAGCGTAGCAAACCCGCGCATAGCGGTTTTAGTACCTTATAATAATTATTATCCGTACGATTTGCCCGGTTGTATTGTTCTCCCGTGTTTTCCTATAACTATGCGATGGACATTAGGAAATTTTCCGCTTATAAAGGTTATTGGATGCGGTTATAACCCGTATGCTAACCGTTTCGGCACCGGCAAAATATTATCTCGCCGAGTTTTTTTGTGATCGTTCCGAGGATGGTACGCGATGGTGTTGGTTGGTTTTTTTTAATGATTTTTTTTCTGACACGTTCCTAGCGCGGTCATGGTATGATGCGGTGTAGTGGGCATACTCCACAAGTTTCATGAATAAGTTTAATGAATGTTCACCAAAAACAAAAAAGGCACGCAGGGCTTCATATATTTCGGTCATGGGCTTTCCTGATGGAAAAGATTTTTGCTAATTTTAATGGGAAGTGGTTACGAAGAATATGAATGAATAAAATGCGTTTAATTTTATAGAATACTTTTAATTTGCTTGCACACAGCCTCTATTGAGAACAATGTTAAGGAATATGTAAAAAGCCTGGACAAGACAAACAAAAAATAATTCAGGGAAACCAAATACCACATCTTTACATCTGATCAATTTAACGATAATAGCTCTAATTGAACGATAAATAATTACAAGCAAAATCAAGTAGAGCTATTCACGAATAGATCTTAACGTATTCTAGTTACACTATTACATGCATAATTAATGTGATATGGCCAGTTCAGTTCTTAAAACATAAAATGTCAACAGGTATAAGATAGGCATTAGGTATCGCGTACCTGTTTAATTGCAATATAATTAAAAACAAAACTCAAAAAAGTTGCGCAGGAATAGTAGCAAAATTATAACTATATGTAGTTGAGATGAAAGCTTTATAATAATATACTTTGATGTTTTATGAGAAACAAGTATGTATATAATATCTTAACACATTTATAATTACTATTTTAAAATCAACTGTATTAAAAGTACAAAGATCAATGTGATTTGGAAAAAGGTCCCAGTTGAGTGTTTAGTCAGTTGTGTGCACATCTCCTGTACTTATATTATCACGAGGACGAGGCACGCACGAGGTACTGAGCGATGACGGGCCACGAGCGGCCTCTCGCACCGCGTCACTATCGCCACTTGCGTGACATAACTTATACAAGAATCTAGAATTACGTAAGTATTAATAACTGCATATATCATACATCTAAACTCAAGTAACTTATTTTTTATTCAGTTTCAAGTTTTAATATTTTACTTTTTTTTTATTCTTTTTTTCTTTTTTTTATACCATAATCTCTCGATTTTTAACCACAGCGCGTTGTTGCCGGTGAAATCTGCCTTCCACGAATGAATTTGTCCGTAATAATACATTTATATCGTGGTGATGCTGCTAATGCAACACACCGTCGAGATCCACATGAATTATTCAACTTTTTCCGGTTTGCGGGAGTACTGCGGGCGGGGGGGCCGCGTGGCCCCGCGCGTGCCCCCACGAGGTCCCCCTCTGCCGCGGCTCTTGAAGTCGCCCTGATAGCTTTGGTTGTCGTTGTATCTGTCACGACCACCATTTTCATTCTGCTGGTGACTATCACCTGTGTCACCGTTACCGTAGTATCCATCGCGATCGTCTCCTCCGCGACTTTGGTAGCTGTCTTTGCTATGTCTGTTCTGATATCCGTCGTACTGCCTGCTCTGGTAGCCGTCCTTCCCGGTTCTTCCTTGGTAGTCACCGGGGTGCCTACCGCGGTAGCCGCCCTCTCCTTGTCTATTCTGGAAAGCGCCGCGACCGCGATGTCCGTTCGGAGCGCCCCTGGCACCGCCTCCTCCCCCGCCGCGTCCGAATCGCCGGTACCTAGCTTGGCCGTCACCTTGTCCGTGAATTTTACGTTCTCCACCATCGTCGTGTTCGGGACTTCCGCCCTCCTTAATGTCATCGTCATTCCTGTCGTCCGCGGGAGAGCCGAGCGGGCGCTCGTCCAGCGCGGGCACAGGCAGCGCCTGCAGCACGTGCGCGGCCGGCAGCGCCACGCCGGGCGGGTAGGCCAGCTCGGGGTGCGCGAAGTGCGGCTGCGGCGGCATGGGCAGCGTGCCGGGCTCGGCCACGCGCCCGCCCGGCAGCTGGACAAAGTGCTGGTTAGTGAAAGTCTGAGTTGGAATCGGCCCAGGCGGCGACGGCTGATTGGCGATCACTGTCGGTTGCGGCGTGCCGACGGGGCTGTCTAACTCAGATTCTTGCAGGAAGAAGAAATTCTGAGAGCCTATTACTTCAGTGATAGGTCTCTGTTGAGGATATTGCTGGGCGAAATACGCATGCTCGACCTCCTGCAACGTGATGGGCGGTAGAGGGCGCAGCGGGTAGGCGGGCGCGGGCACGACGCCGGGCGCGGGCGGCACGGGCAGCGCGCCGGTCGGGTGGCCCGGCGGCGCGCCCGGCGGGTACGCGCCTGCCACCTCGGCCTCTACCTCGTTGTCCACCCCTTCCACAGGTTCCATTTCTGGTACTAGAGCAATACTGTCTTCTATCTCTGATGCTACAATATCTGCTGAACGGTCAAAGTAGCCACATTCGTGAACTGCAGTCACAATCTCCCTGATATGAGTATAAGTAGTGCCCAATATTTCTTTAGGCCTGCCGTCAATTATAGCATACAAATGTTCTGCAGCTTTTGCAGTTTGAATATGGAATCCAGGTTGACCTTCTTCAGTTACTTCATGCTTGGGTGTCACTTCAGGGTATCTGGAAAATACATATGTATTTTGTAATTTTGGAACAAAATAGTAGGTTGGGTAGGTAAGCTTTTGAGATTTATAATAACAGAATGCCACTGACAGTGTTAGTGTATTTTGAAGAGAAAACTTCTTGAAGGTACACTATGCACTTTTATCAAAGTGAACGAAACTGAAACGTCATGCAAGGTTCAGTGAAGCTGCATTGGATATATACAGCTCCAGTCGGTCGGTGACACTGAATCGCGTATAGTAGGCTCAAGTCGTGAGTTTTCACTTCTATCATGTAGTCATAAGCACACACCATCTTTTCTTTAAAGCAGCCCCTCTATGATTTTCATTTATATCATAGGTGCAATATTACAAATTATGCATGCATGCAGGGATTAAAAAAGAAGAGGGTTATTTAATATTAATGACCTCCATTCTGCAATTTAGGTCCTGTTGAAATTGTAAATGTATAGTAATTTAAAATGACTCTTACAGATCATCGAGAATTTTTAGGTCCTCTTCTGTAAGTTTTGCTGCACCATTGGCTCCATTGAGAAAGTCATCTCTAGCTTCCGCATTTCCCATTTGGTTAAGACAATCCAAAATTAGTAAAACTTCTCGAATTTTGCTGGTTTCTGCTGCATACCGCACCCACGCATCCTGTATTAGAATAATTTATGGCTTATTATAGTGTCTTGTTATACAGAATCCATAATTAGTATATTACTTGTATAATGTAGCAATTTTACAAAAATAATAACACTATTTTGTGTTTTAAGCTCTATGCTATGACAATTTAGGTTTTATTGCATTTGAAAAATTGAAAATAGGATAACTTCATTTTCAGAATTTTAATTATGAATTACATAAGCCAGTTCAGAAAATAAGTTATGTACCTTTTTTGCTTGTTTTTTTGCCTCACGCTCTGCAGAGATAGCTATTGATGTGACCTGCTTAGACAGTTCCCTTGCAAACTCCAGCGTTTGAGCAACCTCATCATATTTAGCAACTGCCACTTTTTGCTCACTATGCAGTTCTTTTCCAGCTTTTTGCAAGTCTCGATATGATGTCAACTTGCTCTGTAACAAATTTTAAATTTCAGACGCACACATTTTTATATAAATGAGTTATCCATTGTTATTTGCATTAGAATTTCAATTGATAAAGATGGACAATAATACTACATTATCATCATAATTATCATAATTCTGTCTCCACTTCTGGCCAACATTAAAAAGAACCCACATATTATGCAAATAAACATTACTTCTTGTGTTTATGCCACTGCACAAACCACTCACTAACAGTTGTCCATATCATTCGAAAAATAGTACATAGTTAAGTATATGCATGTGCTTATACACACTCAATGCAGTATTTACTTGTGTATCCAATCAACCAATAAAAAAATAAATGCCTAAAGTCTCCTACACACTATGCCGGCGGCCATGCCACCAACAAGGCTGGCGACATACTCGGTTTCTGCAGCAAGTGCCGGCGGCCTAATATCAACTGCAGCATGGGCCGCAAGGCAAAAACCCACCGGCATGTGTTTAGGAGCCTTAAGACATTAAGTCCACCCCTGTTCATTGTGTGCTAAAAGAAACAAAAAAACAGTAATTGCACAACAATCCCCATATTTGACCCAACTTCATGAAATAATGAATCTATACTTCATTTCATATACATTGCATAAGATGTGAAAATGCAATAAAGAGCATATTGCATTTTGAAAGCACATCTCTTTCGAATTATACTGTTATTAGATGATACAGTTGAAATATTAATAAGTGCTAGAAATACTGATAACTTAAAAATTCTTAATAATTTGTTTATTTTATTTTAGTAGCTTTACCAAAATTGCTGTTTACCAAAATAACTTGAAATGCATTGAACTGTACTAGATAGTATTTCAAAATTATATCAAACTAAACAAAATATATAAGCTTCTTAGATTTAAACTAAACAACAGACCCCAGTATTATAATTAGAGCATAAACAATACAACCTTCTTTATATATACCTTTATGTATACCTTTAAGACATTATTAAATAGAAACTAAATAAATAGATGGACTCCAATGTACCTATGCCTATATCCTAATCATTTCTATGTTATGTTGTCATAGTCATGCAGTATTCACTGATAATAAAGGCTAAAAACATTGTTTATCAATAATAGATAGCCAAACAGGTAAATTTTAATTTTGGTTGGCAATTCGAAGAACGACCTTCCCCTAATCCCTTAGTTTACATGAACGAATAAAATGTAAACTTTAGGGCGTCATGGTTTATTGTATCGTCAACATACCATGAGCACATGTGTGAAAATGGCGTCAAGCCTGCCGCAATATTTTACGCTCTATGCGGGCAAAATGTATGCGGTCTTAGACCCAGCCAAAACCTAATATGGTCGCATGGATAACGGCTTCTCGAAAAACAGGGACCATTTCAATTAATTCGGTTCGTAACTGTTGACTAATAGCATAGTACATACCTTTCTTTTCTCCAAATTACGGATTTTGTGTTCAAGAATCGTCATAATCTGTCGTATTGGAGAATTATCCATAGCCTCCGAAGAGGGTGGTTTCTCAGACTTTGCATTCGCAGCTGAAGGCATCCTTCACAGGCAACAACTCTTCCTGGATTGCGTATGGTGGTGGTTGAAGAGATAGAGATAGAATTTTCTATCTATAACCACAAAAGAACTGTCATTCCGAGATGAACGACGCAAGTCGTAAACGCATTTCTTTTGGCAGATTGGTACGACTGAAGATATTATTTAGACTGGTAACATTAAAATAACAAACATAGAAATCAAATACCGTAAGGCTGGATACACACCTTGTGCACTGAACACTCAGTCACAGCTTTGCCAACTTAGCAACTTCATAGCTAGATCTAGCTATTTTTCGGTGGCAGGCAGCTACAAAAACTTGTAGGTAAATAATAATACACTTCAAAAGAAAATTAAACTGCAATCGATACCTTACTGCGTAGATCGCCCGGAGGGCACGGTGGAGTATATGGTGGAGGTCTGCCCGACTTGAGCTGAGCACCGCCGTGTCCTCGTGGAGGCGATCGGCCGCGACCATCTCTCGCGTCCGGCCCTGGTCCAGGCCATGGTACGGAGTGAGTGCATGGGTAGTCGTCACCTCCTTTTGCGAAGCAGTGATGCTCGCGAAGAGGGAGGCGGTGCACGTGAGGGAGAGGCAGTATTATGCGCCCTCACGGCCCTAGCCACCGTAGGAGACGCCCTGGGCGTCGGGAATCCCAGTCTGATTCCCGGTAAGGACCAAGCCCGGGTCGACACGGCACGTTGTGCCCCATAAATTTCGCATTTTGATGGGTTAAGGTCCAGGCCTATGGATTTAAATTGTTGTTTGAGGAGTTGTAGGTCTTTCAAAACGGTGTCTACATCACCTCCTAGCGTTCCATCATCTAAATACCATACGTTAAATTTTGAATTTAATCATTTTTTTTTAAATATAATGACATTCCCTTCGTACTCTTTCCGGGCTCAGGACTGGCTGAGTACAAATAGTATTCAGGCGTACTTATAGGGAACGTGCACGAACTATAGATGGCAGCACAAATCGACACGAGCGCTACGGTGTGGTCAAAAGAAGAAACTGTTTAGACCTGTCACCGTGTTGCCGCCAATATTTGTCAATGTTTACATTTTAATTAAATCGTTTCTAATTATTAAAATGCTAATATATGGGTTCCGGCCGATTAATAATGTTCGTCAGCGTGGTCAAAATATGTCCAAAGGCTAAAAACTCTTCCGAGTCCGGGCATGTCTTAGATGTAGAAGAAACAGTTATGAACCCTGAACATGCAGTAAAAACTGGCAAAAATTGTAACTCAAACGACGATTTCTAACGTTTATGATGTCAAAATAACTGTAAAGTATTTTCTGAACTCATTTTGCATGTAAATATTTTGTCTATAATATTATTTATGTTCCTGTAGCCTTCTTTTCAGCTTGATTGTAATATAAATATTAGAAGAGCAAATTACAAATGTAAGGCAGGCCTATCTGAAAAATGTAGGCATATCTGTGCTTTAATTTAGTTTAAAATTTTTCCAGATAATGCTATGACCGGGACTGCATACCGATATAATTTTGGTATCGGTATCAAAGTATCGATATGTATACTGATATTTGGGTATCTCTTTATCGATATTGATACCGACATTTCTATTCAGTATACTTATATCTATACTTTAATGTGCTTTTATCAGTATTGATACCGATACTAAAATATCGATATATTACCAATACCTTTACCCGTGATAACCCGTGGCCGCGTCATCTTCGCGATTTACGCCATCCGCCCCCGTCCTGTCTAGCAACGGTCGTGATGATGTCTATGTGAATGTTGGTTTCCAGCCAGTGCAGTGATTGATGTATCAAGATGGCTAGTTTGTATTTTTTACCGTTAAATATTATTTTTTTTCGTTTGTATCTAGCTAGACCGGTGTCTAAAGTCTAATCTGAGAATATTGAAAGTAGGTAGGTATCTATTTGTCTTATTTCGATTGAAATAGAGATACAAAACATAGTACACGATGGGTAAAAAGGTACGTAAACTATTTCAGGTAGGTAAGTAATTATATTATAATGTAAAGTATGTGTTGTTCACCCTTCCCCTCGATCCTGTAAACTAATTCACATCATTGAATCCGTTAGTCACCAGACACTTTCATTGCAACCTACCCATTTTAATGTCTCAGGTGATGACACTTGGCTTGATGTAATCCTAACATCCGCACCCTCCCTTGTTTCCTCTCACGACCAGTGTCCCGCGCCTGGATTTTCCCATCATGACCTCATTTTCTTCTCATATGTTCTAAAACCACCTAAACCCTAAAGTTCCGCACATGCGGCGTTTTGCGCGCATGGACGTTGAGAAGCTGCGTCAACATGCGTCAGACCTCAGTTGGGAAGTCCTGGCAGTAGCGACAGATGTAGACAAAAAACTGTGCATTTTCGAACGGTTGGTCCTTGCTCTCTACGACAGTCACGCGCTCCTGTTAAGAAGGTTAAACTTCGGCGTCCTCCTGCTCCTCGGGATCGTGCTTTTCGTAAATTTAAAAAGGATCGCAGTGAAGAAAATCGAAAGTTGCTAGAAATCGGTGTAATCAGATGATACACAACGCTAAACGCTGCTAGAATATAGCTACATTCTAGAAACCATACCTTCTTTTTCAACTGCTGATATCTGAGAGTTCCTTGGTACTCTTGGCTTGGTATCGGCAGACCACGTCATGTGGATTTTCCCAATACAATTGGCCTTGATGATCCCAACCGTCATTTCACTACCCCTTGTCATTTGGATTCCCAAATGTTGTCCCAGATGGTCGATTTCATTACTGGCCTAGCTAGTTCCATCATAGAACCATTTCACTTCTCTCCGATCACCTCGGACGAAATTAAAAAGATCATCCTTTCCATAAAACCCAAGGCTGTGGGCTATGACAGCAACAGTCGTAGTATGGTCGTTTGGATCCTTGATAGCCTTCTCCCTCCTATTACCCACATTATCAACTTTTGATTCCAGACAATTCCCATCCTTGTAGCGTATGGCCTATGTCCGCCCACTCCCAAAAATTTCAAATCCCTCCCTACCTAGTTACTTTCGACCCACTTCCATTCTCCCATTCCTGTCTAAAGTGCTTGAAGCCTGCGTACACAATCAGTTTACGTGGTTTGTTCACTGGAACAACCTTGTTAGCTCGTTTTAGTCTGGCTTTAGGCCTGGGCACAGTACCGCCTCCGCTCTCCTTAAAGTGAGTGGTGAAATTAGAGAAGCAATAGAGGATACCAAGGTTACCGTTTTGATATTAATAGATTTCCCGAATGCCTTTAATGCCGCCAGCCACGATATTCTCCTCTCTATCCTCTCTAATCTTATGGTTTCGTCCGAGGCTCTGGAATGGTTCGCTTCTTATTTTCGGGGACGTCAACAGTCGGTTCGCATTGATAAAAGCTCGTCGAGTTGGCGTGACCTGGATTCTGGCGTTCCACAAGGCGGTATTCTTTCTCCATTGTTATTCTCTATCTTCATTAATTTTATAACTTATTGTCTTCGGTGTTCGTATCATCTTTATGCTGATGATTTACAACTGTATTCAGCTGAGCGGGTGGAAGATTTATCGGGTGCTGTAGCAGATGTGAACCGAGATTTAGATTCAATCAAAAAGTAGTCTGACAGTTTTGGGTGTCAGTCAACCCCTCTAAGTGTCAGGCCATTGTAATTGGAAGCTCGCGTATGATGGGTAGGGTGACGCTTGGTTCTCTTCCTCCACTTATTTTCGATTGTACAGAGATTTTCTACTTTATTGCTAAACCTTCAGAAAATTTTACAGTTTGGGGTAGCTTGATGTTTTGGCGTCTGTACCGTCATACCCATTACCCCTACTGTTTAATATCACGGTTTGCATCTTGACACGGCACTTAGCTGGCAACGCCAGGTCTCTAGTCTTAGTCAAAGGGTCAACGGTACTCTGCGATCCCTGTATCGTCTGAGGAACTTTTTGGCCGCTAAGACGAAAACCATGCTTGTACAGACTTTGATTTTCCCTATGATCGACTATGGTGACGTGTGCTACTTTGACTTGATTGCGGTTTTGCTGGATAAGCTCGACAGACTGCTCAACAAATGCATACGGTTCATATTCAACTTAAAAAAATATGATCATGTGTCGAGCTATAGGTCTGAGCTCAAATGGATGTCCATTCGCCAAAGAAGTTTGCGCGCTTTGACCACGCCTTTCTCCATTCTCAACTCTCTCACTCCTCCTTCTTATCTTGTGTCTCACTTCCAACTTCTATGTTATTTTCACGCTAAAAATTGCGTTTTTCTAAAAATCTTCTGCTACTCTGTCCTTCTCATACTTCTGACTTTTCTTCATTCGTCCTTTCACATTCAGTCCATTCTTCTTTAGAATGCGCTTCTTCTCGATAACAGGACGGCCACCAGTCGGTATGCATTTAAGCGGAAATTGCAGAGTTACTTTCGAAACAATAAGCGTAGAGTCATCTCATCACCTCTCCCTTTAATCAGTAAATACATATGTATTTAATATTGATACATATTATAGTACTACTCTGTCAAGAAAGTATCGGGAAAGGATCAATAATACACAAAATGTTAGTAATAACTACTAGTAACTGTTAGTATACTTTGAAGGCGATAAAATAAATTTGAATACATCCAAATTTATTTTATCGCCTTCAAAGTATGCTCCTGCAGAAATGAAACAAACAGTTCTCGCCTCCTTTATGTCTTCTACCGAATGAAAACGGGTGCCACGAAGTGGTAATTTGAGTTTAGGAAAAAGAAAGAAATCGGCTGGAGCCATATCTGGTGAATAAGGTGGTTGCTCGATGATATTTGTTGAGTTTTGATCGACTTTGGCGTGCTTTTTTCGGTTTTGGTTCAGTTAAAAGGCGCCACTCCGAAGCTTGTTGACTAGTTTGTATGTCAAAGTCATGGGTTTACCCCATGTCTCATCACCCGTAACAATGCGTTTCATGAATGTTGGGTTGAAATTGACTCGTTGTAGCATGTCTTCAGCGACTCCTATGCGATGAAGTTTTTGGAGAAAATTCAGGTCTTTTGGGACTACCCGGGCGGTAACATGTTTCATAGACAATTGATCAACGTAACTAAAAACAGCTCTGTATTTAATATAAATAGCAGATGTAACTGAAACTCCGCGCCAAAATGAAAAACAGTTGCACCAATCTAACAAAAGAAAAAAAAAATCGAACTATAAATGAATCATCCATTCCCGATAGTTTTTTGACTGAATGTAAATATATATGTATATTCTAAGTTTATAATCTATTTATATCTTAGTGTATGCTGTTATGTATAATTCATTATGATGATTGTACTTTAAATAATATTTTGTATAATTATTCCTCTTAACTAAAGCACCTGCCATCTAATCCCTTCACCACCCTTGGTTGACTGGTAGAAAATTCCCAGAAAACCTTGTTTAAATAAATAAATAAATAAAAATGTATGTGGTTAATGTAGTTTTAAAATGGTTTGTTGGTACTTACGTGAGGTTGGTACCTACCTACAAAATACAACTATTTGTCAGTAAAGTTCTAACTCAAACTCAAACTCAAACTTGAGTTTGAGTTTGACCTACAAAATACAACTATTTATCAGTAAAGAAATTAAACATAGAAACATACGTATATAATTTATCAGTGGTTAGAAATGTACAAAACAATAAACACGGCGCGCGCCCACGAACCGCTATTGATCAAGGGCTCGCCGCTGACTGCACTGTTGCCGTTCCGTTTCGAGCCGAGGTCGCGCGCCGGTGGCGCGATGTGCGACCTCGCAACGTTGTGTTCCACCCTGATATCAATACTGAGTATCGATAAAATTACCGATAACTTTATACCGATACTCAAATAAGTGATACTAAATATCGATATTTATCCCAGTTATCGATTCCATCATCGGTATTTTCTTTAAAATATCGATATATTTTGGGTATCGATATCAGTCCCTGGCTATGACGAAAACTAACAAAAAATATTTGAGGTTAGGTTTACTTAGATTTGTTTGTATTGAATAGTACTACTACGTACAAAACTCAAGTATTTTTACAAATAACTTTATTGAGTAATTTCTAAATGTTTTGAAAGTCATACTCACACATTTTATTTTACTACATTTATCGACTTTTATCGTGTAACACGTAACCAAGGAAGTAAGTAATATCCGTGGGAAAGTAACAGAATTTCATACCATTTGATTTATTTTGAGTTTTCTTTGAAGTGTTCGAGCATCCAGAAACACAACAATATATTTTTACTTAGTAATTATGTTTTTTTCACTTCTTTTAAGAAATTATTTTATTACGTGAAGTGTCAATTTCAAGTAATGATACCGAGAAAACTTCGGATTTGCGCCACTAGATGTCAGACCCTTCGTCGTGCACGTTTCTTAAAGGATCATTTCATTTATAGGTACATTCAAATCAAATAACATTTACATTTACAATACATACCAGTCTATTCTCAGAAATTAATAAAATTATAGTGAAATAATCCGTTGAGCTGTTGACGTAAATTAACAGCATTATAAGCATTTTATTTTCAACTGGTTTTATTTGGAACTGAATACAACAACGATTCTTGAACTAATGCGTCTTGAGCATGACGTAAATTAACAGCTAATATTTTCAACCTGTTTTTTCATTGATGATTAAACAGATAACTCGTTGACGAATGAAAAGCCGTTAAAAAAAACAGTTTATTGATTCAACGACCATCTCTAGCCTTTTAAGCCAATTATTGCCATTGCCAAACAAACAGCCAAACTCCAGTATATTACTATACTCTATGGAGTCTATGGCCATCCCTGCGGTTGGGGTTGGTACTCTGACAGTTCTGACACTAAGGGAAAATTTTGGAGGTTATTTTTTTCAGCCACTACTGATTTTGAAAGCGAAAGTTTGATGTGAAATTTGAATTTTCCCTGCAACAATTTTAAATTCTATTCAGATAGTAGATACTAGACGTCGTCATGTTTCCAGCCTTAAGGGTGAGTAAAATTTTCATAATACCTACTACTTAAACTTAAACATCCTTTACCGGCTTGTTTTCAATTTAAAAGTATTACTTTTCGCACAATCTTACACCCCTGAGATCACCGTCTGATCCAAGTTTGATTGCGGAGTTTATCACTGTACTAACTTTACGCTCTGGACCAGTTTTTTTTTAAACACTAGTGCTTTACCTACCTATTTGGTGCGAGCTACTCTGCTTCAAGCTTACTTTTGCTATGCTACAAATTAATATAGCTACATTAAAATCTCGTTTTAGTAAGAGTATTTTAATTCGTTTCTGGTAATAAAACTTGTCAAAAAAGCCAGTCATTTTTATATCGGTATATTGTAAACAATCATTGTTATAATATATCAGTGGTACTAAATACATCAATAAAATTGTGTCAGGTAAGTTCATCATAAAGCAGTTCTAAACAATTTTTTGTTTTGGTTTCTTTTGAAGGTTCTTAGCTCAAATGTGATCAATTTCTATGAGTGAATTTGGTTAACATAATTAAAAGGAAATCTTCAATACTTATTGTAATGGTTTAAAAATATATAACTGCACAGCCCTTATTAATGTCCTAGAAATTCATTTATTTGCTTTATCTGCTATTTTGTATTTGCAGATATCACATACGGTGCGGAAAGTCATTGGAATTCAACAAACTGTGATTAGACACAATTCCCAAAAATCCGAAAAAAGTTAGTACCTCACTTTGTTAGTTCAGAAATTTCATACATTCATGTTCACACTATGGTATAACGTCAAAATTACTTACAAATTTATGACCATTGTACTGTAGGAAAGTAAAACCAGTCTGAAAAGCATAGTGTGGACACATGAATATAAATTTAGAAAATTGTTTAAAATAAGCATTCAGAACACATTTAACTTTAATGTTTCATTTTTTACAGCATTAAATGTAGTTACTTTACTGGGCAGAGTTGGTGCTGATCCACAGAAACGTGGTTCAGAGGAACATCCAGTAATAAACTTTCCACTAGCCACTCATTACAGTTACAAATATGAATCAGGTGACATGTTGCAAAGAACTGACTGGCATAGAATAAGTATTTTTAAGCCAGGTCTTAGAGATACGGTATACAAATACTTAAAGAAAGGCCAAAGAGTGTATATAACTGGCAAATTGTCATATGGAGAGGTGAAAATGGATGATGGTCAAGTTAGATCTGCCTCTACAATTATAGCAGATGATGTCATATTTTTCCAAAATGCACCACCAGAACATTCATAGAATGTAAAATATTGTTAACTGTTTAAGTTTAATTAGATTCTAAGAGCAGTTTTATTGTATGTAGTCATAAATACAAATAAATAAGTCCTTAGGTAATGGTTGTTTTTTTATCTTTACTTTCGTTCTTGATGTAAGTTCCTCTCTCTCTCTCTTTCTATACTGAGACATTAACAATACCATAGATACGGAGATTTAAAAGTATGTAGGGTAAATGCATGAAGCCTTGGCAATAAGAGGTTTTCTTATTTAATATCCTGGGGCAATAGAAACATATACAGGATATGTTTTTATCCAGTGCGCAATTGACTACAATATCTGTATACAGGATAAGTTTTTATCCAGTGCACAAATTGAAACCATGAATTCAGCATACCTATCATTCTAGACCCCCCAGCATATAAATTTTTCGTCAGTTATCAAAAAAAAGTTTTTTTTTTGTATAACCTACGCAAAATATCTACGCTGAGGGGTCTAGAATGATAGGTATGCTGAATTCATGGTTACAATTTGCGCACTGGATAAAAACTTATCCTATAAACAGATATTGTAGTCTTTACAAACTAACCTTTCAACTGACAGTTACAGGTTTCGAACTGTTTATATGAACTTTTTTATTTGCATCTAGTTTCTTTTCTCTGTCGAATCCTCGGCGCGTGTGTGATACACGCATGTTGAATACATCACATGCGAGTAGATAAATTTTACCATTTATGTAGGTACTAAACTTTTACTTAGGGTTCAAGAACCGTGTCTGTTTCAATTTTTTTTTTTTTTTTTTTTTTTGTTTAAAAACGTTGCCCCACACTAGGAATTTCTCCTGTATTGTGGGTGCGTTTACAAACATTTAAACTCACATACACAAACAGCCAGACCCGGAACAACTATTTGTAGGTCATACCAATATTTGTTCCGTGCGGGAATCGAACCCGCGACACGCAGCGCAGCAGTCAATGGGTTAACCGCTGCGCCAACCGTACCGTCAATGGCGCGGCCACGGCGTAAGCCATAAGACATAATTTCTAACACAATAGGTGGAAAGTTTTCTATAAACAATAAACCATGGTTACCCTAACGAAAAATTCAAAACGTAGTTTAAGGCTCTACAAAACGAAATCATTGTTTTTTTACCTATAATTGGCAGTTCTACATATTAATAGTTGTTGTTTACAAAAAAAAAACTCGCTACTACTTACTTTCTTCGATAGATAATCACGACTTATTTCAACGCAATACCGTATTACAGCTCCTGAAATATAAAGCTAGGATTTTTCGTTTTATTTTTACTAATTTCGACAAATTCAAATCTAGGTTTAACAAAAAACTTCAGACCTCTGCGATGCTTTTTCAGCGAGATATCTGCGATATCGTGTTTTTCACCGTTTCAATGGCGCTGCCATAGGGTTATAGTCTTGCAGTTCCTAAAATATAAACCTAGAATTTTTCCTGAAAAAAGCTCCATCTGTCCTTTCGTGCTTGGACAGACATCTCTAGCTGGGATGAATGCTGCGTAGCCGACCCGTGCCCACCCGTGCTTTTCCTCGACATATGACAGCTAGAGTTGATATCAACTTTTCCCTCGAATGCACCAGATGGCGCTATCTTTAGTTTTCTCATATTACAATTTACTGCATCATTTTATCATTTATGTACCTAAATAGGTACATGTACTTACTTCAAGACAAGACTTCAATACAATCAATATTTTTTCAATTTTGTGCTCGACAGACCAGCGACAAGTAGATGCTTATCATCATAGGATAGCTGATTTAGTAAGTATTAATTTATGGAGTAACTTTTCATATGACAAAACAAACAAAACATGCATATTATAGTAGGGAAAAGACGAGAATTTCAAAGATTTCTAATGCGATGTATATATTTTTGTGTGCTTACATTGCAAACGCTGGCCAAACCTTACGATATAGATCAAAATAATGTACTACGGAATTGTATAATATTAAAAACATCTACAAAAACGTCTGCGATGGTATATGTCTATCTCCTAAGGATAACCCACAGTAACCATTTTTATCGTTTACATATTTCGAAAAAACATACAGGTATTTACGAAGCATTAAACAATATCATTATATTATCTTAATATATTGCCAAAATAATATTTTGCCAACTAAATGCATTTGTTAATACAGATGCAATTATTATTGTAATCATTTCGTAAGTTTAAGAAAAAAACTTGTGAGTTTTATCACGAAAGTTTTTAGTTGTTCAAGAATTGTGTGCCCGCCTGTACCAATCAAATAATGCTATAATACTGGAAATTTTAGAACGTTAGCTGCATTTTACTACATTTGCACTGCACAGCCGCCTTTTCGTAGCCACTCAAACTCGGTCGATTTATCCATGTATTACGGTTGTTCTGGTATTTTTATTATATCGCTTTAATTATTTAGAGGAATGAGCTGAAATTTTACATAATTATCTCCGCAGTTTAATGACACACAAATTTCATTTAAGCATACACATTTACCTCTTGTTACACACGAATGATTTTTTTTTATTGTACGTCCATATGAAAAAATGTGCCGCTAGGATGACGTAGTCCCAGCGGAAACAGGTTTTGTTGAAAAGCTCCCCAATAGTCGGATGCACAAATTTGTATTTATCATAAATAAAAATAAATATATTCTAATATTACCATACACGATTACACGACGTCATACAGTAAATATCTGCTAAACTGAAATGAAGAAATTCGCTTTTCCGCTGCGACTACGCACACACTTAGAGGGTGCTATTGATGATTTAATTATTATAATTCTGTAAAGCCATATATTTTTTACGGTCACGAATCATATTTTAACACTTTCGATGCTAAGCACCCAGCATATGGGTCAAAAAATAATTCGTTCGTGTGCCCACAGCTCGCATCAACATACAATCTGACCACGGTCTGACATTTACCTGCATATTGCAAACAATGTAAGAAATTTTTCGTGGACTACCTTACCGCATCCCCTTTATAATAACGTAGATATTGTTGTTTTTTTTTGGTTGGGAAATCATCAAATAACTTCTCCCACTCTGGGTGGAGCAGGAGGACTTTACTGACTAAAACCCACCCGTGTACCAGTTGCCTGTGTGCCAGGTGCCGCGGTATCTCTCGAACAACCCGCATCCCTGGCAGGCAACGTAGATATTGGTTGATTTGGTTTGGTGTCAGTAGATTATGTTATATATTTAGTACTTTATTGTTTGGGGGTTAGTATAATAATAATAAATGACCTTTTACACATAATATTATTTCTCATTTATTTTAAGTTATAATAAATCTGACACAATATTTGTGAAACTTCATGTTTATTGTATTGTGTACATCAAGCTGGAAATGTTGGCAGCCATGCCAAATACAAATAAATGTAAAAATACAAACTCAGTTGTAATAGAACTTACTGATATACTAGGTACTTTGATAAAGCTCCACTTTTTTGTTTTACAAATCATACATACACTCTCTTTACAGTCAGTTCCTTATTTCTAACTAATTTAAAACTATATTAATATTTACAAAGAAATTTTACTCTATAACATCTAACTACCTACCTACATTGATAAAAGAGATCACAGAAAATTGTAGCTGGAAATCTTTGAGTAAAGTCCCTATCGTACTATATGTCTACCACTTTTATTTTATCACAGTGGGTGTGTTTTATTGATTTCAAGGCATTTTATTTTTTCAAAATAGTGACATTTTATTGTCTTTTTAATATTAATAGATTCAATATATTTCTTTAAAAACCAAAACGTAACTTTAATTTCAAAGCTGCCGAATACGATATAATTTCGCATTTACGTGGTAGATGTCATAGTAACTACATTTCACATGCTACAATTGAAGGTTTGCCAAAAAGAACGAATGGAAGACGTTACATAATATATTTTATGATAATATTCTCAAAATTTTCAACCCTTTAAGTTCTTTCGGATTATTTATTATCTTCTCTTTTCAGCAAATCTAAACAAAAATATAAAACACTCATAAAACTAATTAAATTACGCAAATGCATTACTCGAGTGCGAACTACGCACGTAACATATATATAGGTATAGAGAAGATACAGAGTTGTTGCAACAATCTTCTGTAACTGCTAGATCTCAGTCAACAGTTACGTAAGTGATAGTCCATTGCACAAATCTTATAATAATTTCTATGACTTTAACACGAATAAACTCTTGTCCTTTTTGCTAACTATTTAGATAGATAATTGACACTATTAGGTATAAAAATCACTTGGCACAAAGGCATCATTAAGGTCCATACCCTGTTAAACTCCAATGACCATCCTAAATCCGTCAAAGTACTCTCAGTGATTGTTCATCAAGTACGTTAATATTTTTTTAGAGGAAGACTTAAATATCCTTTCTGAGAGGAATTTGACTAGAATTTTAGTGGGTGGAGCTGATTGCATACTGAATATGCAGAAAATGCGTTTTGCACTGACGAGTGTCCCACGTTAAAAGTCTTTTGTAATCATTGTTCACATTTTTCACTTTTGAGATTGAGTGCGTAATGTTCAGTGGCGTAGTCAGACTCTCGTTTGATCATCATGTTATCCCCAATGAGAGCACTGATGTGGTGTTTGTCATGCGGCTGCTGGACAGGGCTAGGGTCCGGCCGCGCACGTTTCCGCCAAGGCTCCGACGCTGCCATACTCAGGTCAGTAGGCATATCTTCGTCAACATGTTCTTCGTCGCAACGTTCTTCTTTCATTTCCGTTTTCACGACTGCTTGAGGTACAACCCTCGTAGGACTCATTTGCTGTCGTAGCAGCGAAATATTTTTGATGTTCTTCAGTTCAGTTGGATTTCTTAAAAATCTGTAATAATAAATTGAGTTATGTACAAACCACGCCAAAATATGCCTAGCGATATTCAATTCCATTCAATTCGATCTGATCATTTGAATTGAAATTGATACTTACTGGTAGCAATGTCTTTCGCCTTGCACTTTCCGCAGAATATTCACGCGGTAGTAATATCTTAAAGCACGTGACATCTTATCGTAATTCATGGAAAGATGATTTTTCTGAATTCCCCATAGTTTTGCCAGTCCGGCAGGATCAACTATTTTAAACACTCCCGTTTCTCGATTTTTCCATGCAATGTAGTTGGTGTACCGCTGCGAAGGGTCATTTAATAGTTGTTGAAGGAAATCCCAAAGTAATCTTCCATCTGAAAATAAAATCACTATTAGTATCCTGTGGGGATTGTAACGTATATGTTGACAAAAAACTTGCAGCTTTACGGTCAGAATGAAATGTATTGATCACTTACTTGTATTCGATTCCGGCATATCGTTAGGGAAGAACTCTCTGTGTTGAGCTCGGTAATGTGAATGTTGTGGCCCTGGATGAGGCTGTGGTGCCGGGCTTACTAATGGGGCTTCTTTAGGAGAGCGTGGTTGTGGTGCGAATTGAGCTTCTTCATCAGAATCAGAATGATTGCTTCCGGAACTGGCAGCCTGAGTTGTAGCAGGCATCGATGGTGCATAATTTGGTGCATAGTTAACTGCTTCTCCTCTTTGCGGGCTTCCTGAACTGTCTACTGACGGAGCTGGACTTAAGGTCACGGAATTGGGTTGAGCAGCAGCAGCAGCAGCAGCGCTATGGAAATGGTGAAAGCTGTCGACAGCCCATGTAGGAGTAGGCGGGTGTGAATGTGGGGAGGGTGGGTAAGGCGCGGCACGCGCTGTGGGAGTTACTGGAGACGAGGGCATTCTTCCCAGTAATGCTGCATCACGAACAAGCATTTGCAGCACATTATGTAGTACATCACCAGCACCAGGACAGCGCTCGCCCAAATCATTTTTCGTTAAGAGGCACAAAGCCTTGCCTGAAAAGAACAAGTTATTTTTAGTTAATTTTTTAATGCTTGCTTTACTAGATACTATAGAGTTACTGACATAATAAATTGTTTATTTACCATTCATTTGGAAGAGATCCATATCGAAATTCGGCAAATCGAATTCTCTTTCGCACCATTTCAGAAAAACTGAAACATCCTCTCTGGTCCATAATCTTGGTTCTGGGGGAAGACCTGCCGGCAGTTGAGCCTTGGTATCACCGAGCGGTGAGGGTGGTGGTGGGGCCCACGGCAGAGGATACCGCCATAGTAACTCCGTAGGGCTAAATGGTAGCGGTAACCGCTCCATACTGGGCCCGGACGGCAGTTGGAGACTTACAACTTTCATCACGATTGTCTGTAACAACATGAAATTGATAGTTACAATAATGTAAATTACCATATAAGCACAATATAAACAGCATTTTGTACAATACGTACATCATTGACCTAAAGTATGAATTCAAATCAACGCGATTCGTAAACCGTTAACTAAGAGTTCAGCTATTTGATAACAGATGGCGCCAGTGTCCGCTTCAATACGTAATACCTCAGGCTTGAATAGTTTTAGTTTCTTTCTTATCTTTACTGATGGCATCTTCTTATCTGCCATTATTATCGCGTAAAATGATACTACTGTCTATGTTTTTGAAGGAAGTGGATTTTCCAATTTTGTTTCAGCAATAATGGTATGTAACGATTTTATTCATATATGTATACAAAGTAGTATAAAAAGGTTTTCAGTGAAGTATGGTGCTGTGGAATAATCGAATTATATATGCTGTTATATAAGCAAAAGAAATGCTATTCAAATCAATATGTTTCTTGAGTTATTTTTTTATTACATTTTATTGACAGCCTTTTCGTAAAATGTCGATAACTCGTAGGTATATGGTATATGTATTACATAATTTATTATTGTAAATTCGATTACGGATCTGCAATGTATTGTGCTATATCAAATGTATATTAATTAATTTTGTGTATTTTCTATTCACTTTGGAGGCCTAAAAAGCCTCCTAGCATAGTTTGTTCTCTAAGGCTCTCCATATCTTTATTTGTATCGTTATTTTGTAAATGGATAAAATCATATTACAATATTTTGATTAGGTGCATCATCGTCATCATTCAGCCGAACGATGTCCGCTGCTGGATGTGGTCACATCAGAGGAGGTCACCTCCAAGTATCGACACATGTATTAGATGCATTCAGACACATTTTAGTTTCAGTGTCTTCTTTCCTAGCTATTGCTTGATTAAAAACAACACTACTTCACAGGTTATCACAATCCGATAACCCAGACCTCTTCATATCCAAGTTTTGAGCAACTGTGGTTATTTAAAGTTGTTCTTGTTGATTTCCTAGGCTTGTTATTTGAAGGGTGACCTACCTAGTAGTACCTAGTAGTGATAAAATCTCTCGTTCGCCGCTCTATAGAGTTGATAGATAACCTACACGCTTTTTATAAAATCTCCAATGTAAAAAAGAATTGGAAACAAAATCTTAGGACCCAGATAACAATTATCTTTTTGTTATAAGCAGTAGTAAACTATTAACAACTTTAGATAACTATCATGCCATGGGTATCATGTTAAATGTTTACATAAGTGACGCAAAGAATGAACGTTTTATTTAAGGAAGGTAGGTACAAACTTTATATCTTAAACCAAAAACACAACTTTTCTATCAAGGTCCTTTGCTGTTGAAGCTGATTTGTTATTCCTCTTTAATTCTTTGTTGTATGTTGTGAATTCAACAAGTTAAGACAACATTACCCAATGAACCAACTAGCCTTTAAACATTCATAAGAAAATAACTGCTTTTTCTGGTGTCTTGTACTTTATAACTTCTTCATAGTTGTAATTGAAATCGTTTTAACTTAAGAATAATAATAAATTATGTGCCGTGTAGCTAGGATAATAGCACAATAACGTATTTAAATATCTTGGAAGTTAATTTGCTGCCGGATTCGGTGTTCGTATCTGTAAGTACTGTACAGTCAGTTGCCTTATCGGGCGCGGTCGGAAATGCGTGAGTACGCGATAGCGTGGTCTGCGATAAGCACCGCTACTTACCGGCTGAGCTGATCCGGAACTGGTTGCGTCGTCAAAATCCTTTAGGTAGACGGTAACTTGTTTAATCAGCACATGTACATTGTCACAACACTAGTAGCACAGAATCCAGTGTACACAGAGCACCAGGCACACGCGAAGCAGCAGCGGTCCCTCCAAACGTGTCGTGTTACGGCTCGCCGTAAACCAGCAGCGTATCTGAGGGATCGAGTTCGCAGACAAGCGTCGCGGGCAACTCTCCGACGCGGACTGATGATGCGGTGGAGGCGCGGGCGGACGGACGCGCGCCAACCACTCCCCTCCCGCACGCCCGCTCGCCCCTCGCCACCTCACACATTGAGATAAAACTTCGGGAGCCAGACCAAGTCCCATTTTTAACTAAACGTACGAGCACTGTTTCCGCAAACCGCTATCAGGGTAGATTGGCGTTGACGGACGACGCCCCACGACCACCACTTGTCGCAGCAAATCTTAAGTAATAACATTTAAAATATAAAGGATCGTTGGAATGGGATTATTATACGAGTGTGCCTGCTTAGGGCACGCGGAAGTGCTAGTTAGTGTGGTAGAATTACGTCAGCGCGCCAGTTTTTAATAACTCACAATATTTCCTTGTTTGTACAGTAATCGCAGAGCCACGAGTCTTGTTTTTTTGATATGGATTTAATGCGTTTAATTTCCGGGGCATACGTAGACATTTTTTAATTACCTACCAGAATTATTCTGATATCGTCGAAGATATGAGTGATCCTTTATTTGATTTATTTGGATGACTTACTGCCTACTGCCTAACCACAAAGTTAAATATTATTTACATTAAAGAAGTAGGTAAGTACCTTCTTCAAATAATTATGTTATTGTAGGTTTATGTAGTATAACTTCATCGCCTAACTGTTAATATAACATAACAATAGGAACTCACGAATGTGATCTATCGACGTGCAGTTCAAGATATCGAGACATTACCGAGACAAAGCACAGGAAACGTCTCAGCAACCGGCCGGCAGTTTCCTGGTGCAGAGTGAGACAATATGAGCGCCAACCGGTTTGAGCTGAGCTCATTCGACTCTGCTACGTGTGCATTATGTTTGTAAGCTCTGCGACACGCATAAAATGATTGAAACCATTCGGCGTTGTCTTTATATGACATTTTATTGTCTTTAGTACCAATTTTCAAAATGATTGATACTAATTTTACTTCTTCTTCGCCATATGCAACTTAGTAGTTTATCGCACGAATCAGTTAGTGGAGCATCCGGAGGGCAAAAGCCAAACTTGTATCATTAGATCGGTACCTATATTTTCGTGTATGCGTGTAGGTTGAGATTATCTTGTGTGTGCCCTGGCCACCGTCCCACTACCGGTTCGAGACAGAAATATTCGGCAGCCAAGACGGAAGTGGCCTCGGAATCTTTACCTGTTGCTCCCTTCGCCCGCCCCGCTCCCTGCTCGTGCCGTCTCTCTCTAGCTCGTTGCCCGGTATACGTTGGTGTTCTGGCGGCATGCAGACGTTCGTCGTGGAGTTATGTGCAGTAATTTAGAGAATAAAAGACCATGATGTTCGGTCATACGTGACCGTGACCGCAGAACTTGCTGCTACTTTCTTTGTTAACATTCTAATGTTACAAGTTTGGTATTACGTGATTACGTTTTACTTACTTATCTGTCTACATTGTAACAACTATTATGTTTGTTACGACAACTTGTTTATTTTTCTGTCCTTTATTTTGGTCTCTGGTCTTCAATGTTTGGGTTCAAGCTTCAGACTGAGATTGGGATTTAAGGTAATTTCCCTTATAAGAAAAAAGGATACAAGACAGTCGTAATTTCTACGTTATGTTTAGCTTATGATGAATTTATAGGACCCTATTCTTAATAAAAAAAAGGAAGGGTTCCAAAGATATAATTCAAATCAAACCATTTAAACAAAATGTACAAGTAAAAAGGCAGTGATATAAACTGAAATCATAATACTTACAGAACAGCTCTTTATTGATTGTAATTGCGACCCAGGCGGAATGCGCTGAACGCCTGGACTCGAATTCGAACACATGCGGAAGTAGGTACCTACCCGAAATAAGTTCATTGCGTGAGCGCATGTTTTCAGCGGTCGCCGGAGGTACCTACCTACATGTGCTACCTACCATGCAACGTTTTCTCAGTTTTATGTACATGCCTACACATTTTTATGAAATGTGCACTGGACAAATTGGTACCTACTTAGTACTTGAGAGCATTGGCTCTCAAGTACTAAGTAGGTACCAATTTGTCATAATTGTATGATATCTGTAGAGTAGTTTTTTCATATTTTTGCTTCTAATATGGCGGCTGAAGCAAATTGCTGTTTCAAGTTCAGTCCCAAAGTGTAAAATCCTTTTTAGACTGATGCAGCAGAAGTAGGTACTCGTACGGAAGTAGAATCGGAAATGAACTAACGGAAACGGAAGCTAACATGTGTACCTATAAAAATAAATAAACATAATGTAATTATGGCACGTTTGCTGTACTACGAAAGAATTAATACTTTTATCATGAAGAATTCAGCGGTTGATAGAAAAAGATACTCCGAAGGCTCTAACGTTGACTGAATATTTTGGGTGACTTACTAAATTAGCTCCCCATTTAATAATGTATGTATTAAGTCGAATTTTTCATACAAATAAAGGACCAAGTTTTTCTGAAATTTTGTATGAAAAACAATTTCGATAGGTACGGAGGAGGTCGAAAAAAATAAAATATATTTTTATATTTTCATTGATTCCAAAATACTAACGTTACATCAGTCGCACGACCAAAAATTTTGAGATGGAATTACAAAATCATTACGAATACTTATTAATAGGAAATGAACGACATGAAATAGTTTAAGCCGGAAATTAATACACGCGGGAAGAGGAAATTGGACAGCGGCGGCCTACGGGCACCGGACGTGTAGGGGCGAGCGAGGGTGGAGCGGGGAGGGGAGACGCGCGAATCTCTGTCCCAACTTCCGATGATGGTCGCACCACGGAAAAGGAATGCCTGTGCGGAAACATCGCCGTATAACTAGACTTACATGATGTAGCAACAAACTTGCTATCGTACTTTGTAGTGTTGTGCCAAATGTATCTTCATACATACATAGCTACCGGCTAAATATACGCTATTATATCTAACGTGTTTTCCGAGATGTCACACCTCCAACTTCCAAACTCCGGGATGTTACTGAAAAAACCCGTATATCCAGCGCCTGATCTGTTTCCGGTCGTGGCGAATTGTCGTCCCATCGGACTGTGAACGTAAGGGAAGAAAGAGTGCATCTGTGTCTACGGAAACCTTTCTGCACTAATATAATATTTCCCGCGTACATGGCAAGTCTCCGTTAATATTGGCCGCCATGGCTGAAATTCGGTGTGGAGGACTACTATCTCACAAATTATTTTTCCGGTTTAGTTCTATACTAATCCCCGAAAAGCTTCGCGAAAATCCGCTTAATAGATAAAGTACTTAGGCCCAGTAATTGGTATCTTAAGTATCTATTGTTTTGCTTATGCCAAAAATTCGCCAGTTACCAAGGAAGGATACAATCACTATGAATACTACAGATTGCATGGCAGGCAAAACGATACGTGGGAAGTTAAAAAAAATCGCTGAATTGGCCTTCAAATATATTTGTAATTGCTTTGTGTTGTTATACTTCGGATTCGGAACAGAATATTCAATTAGTTCCCGTTCAATGTAGTACACGCATGTGTACTTAATGTACCTACCTATTATTTGGTATATTAAATTGGTATTATATCTGATATAAAAAGTTGTTGTTATTAGTAGTATCAAATGCTGCATTCCATAATTGCAAAAGAAAATCAATGCGGGAAAAGCGTTGCAAAGAGACCGGAAGTCTGTACCGGATACCGCACCATTTAAATTGCAGTCGTATGGAAATAGCGGCACTTCCTGCGAGCTGACCCGGTTCAGATGTATTACTTCCATTCGACAGTATTGCTCAAGAATGTCACAACACTCATATTTTAATTAAATTGTACATAATTTCGTTTGTAGTGTTTTTCACAGCTTTGCTATTCTTCCGGACTGGTCACAGATTTCTTGTCTTTGTAATATACTTACTATTACACGTCCAATATTATTCTGATACGGAATCAGATTGATTTGACACGTAGATATGTGTAACTTATACTAGTAAAATATGGTCGCACTTTGTTTTCTCTTTTAATATCTATTTTTTTTTCTTTTACTGATTTTACCAATTATTTTGGTTAGGTGCCCTGAACTGTGACTACTCATTGTTTACCTTGAGTGGTAGATACCCGAAAACCTCTAAGCGTCTAAATCTAAAACTACTCTCACTAACCCTTGCGGCTTTGCTAAAATAATGCACCTAAAATCGGTTAATTGGAAATGGTTCTCCATTATGCATATATTTAGAAAAAAAACTTCATTTTGAGTTTAGGAAGATTTGGTGAACAAAATGGTCTTGAGTTAGCTAGATTCTTCCGACTTTGTGTCATTACTAAATGAACTTTGGTAAGCAGCTAAATTATATAATTTGCATTTATATACCAAACTGGTTGTGCGGCATCTAGAGCTCGTAATCACGATAAATGATCGAGTGTTGCACCATCTGAAGCATTCATTGAGTCTCAACGCACTTCCGAGCGCTCGCTCGCAGACCGCGACCCCGATTCAGCCGTCGTTGTTCTCGCATTACATAATCAGGTGCCACTCAGAACTAGGCAACGATGTCACACCGAAAAATTGCGCCACTTACTTGCCTTTAGAGTAGACCAGAACTTTACGTTGTAACGTCTTGTTCTGGTTGGGAAATACATTTATAAATAATATTATAAATAAATATGGAAGTCTGAGCAAATTTGTATTCAGAGAGCGGGGTGGGATATAATGAACACAAAGTCTTAGGTTAGGTTTAAATAAAAGAAGCCTTAGGTGCCTGATAAAAAATCCAGTGCTCAGAATAATTCCCCAAGTAAGATGAAAAACATGACACAGCTGTGTAAAATAAAATAAAACACCAGATTTTCGATCACAAACGTTAGGGTTAAAAATGGGAAATGAGTTTTAGAATGGGCATATATAGGCACAAGCAGATTTCAACTTTAGAATTAGTTTAGGACTGCGGTGGAGTGGACAGGTCTTCACTGTACTACCTATATTTTAATAAATAAATAAAATAAATAAATAATAATAAAAATATGAATGTAATGTGCTTATAACATTTTGCAACAACGAGTACGAGTATCCGTTGGTTGAAGTTGCAATATTACCTTTAAACCGCGGACTATGATAGTTTATGAGGAGCTCAACGATGTAGTTGGCTGATATGATGAACCTTAAGATTGTAGAAAAGCGTTTATGTTATCTATGATCTGTAGGTAGACTCGATGACCCACGGCGACGTAGCTAGCCGTAGATGCTTTAAATTCGCGATTAAATATGTTAATTAACGTCATTGCATGATGGTTAATGATAAAGTCGTATTAGAATCAAATCGGTGGGTAGGTTACCAAATACATCGTGTTTGTGAACTCCGAAGCGGTTTTAATGCAAGAAAACCACTTTTGGCAACCAGTATTTTCAGAAGTATGGTTCCTTGATTCAAATTGATATCTACGATTATTCAGTCATTATCATATTATACATATTGATCTGAATATAAGTAGTTAGGTAACCATTTAAAATTAGATACTTTGCCACCAGAATTATATTTAGCTAGTGATTTTGGCGTGGAAACCAGTAGATTAAGTATTTCTTTTCGTTGATCAATGCCCGTGGGTCACCAGGATACCTATAAGAATACAGACACATGTATAATAATTATTTCTTATCATTAGTGAACGCTTGCATCATTGAATGAAAGTATTGAAACGAATTCAACAACAAACATAAAAAAATTAAACAAATGTCGTAAATTCGCATTCCATGGTATTATTACCCAGAAGACAGCAGCCAGAACTAGTTTTCTGGGACGTTGGTTTGAATATTGTAAAGTTAATAAAATTAATACAAATTCAAAGCATCCGTAATCTCAACACGCAGTCCTTTTTCTTGTTCCAATCCTATAAAGATAATTACATGCCGTTAAGAAATCGTCAACTTCCGTCGACCTCAGCCGATGCCGATGGCAACTCGCAAAAGTTTATGGTCACGCAACGAATACTTACATGACTAAAGATTTAAAACGTCGTTTTCTCGTATATTATCTATGTAGTCCATTTATAATACCTCTTCATTTTATTATAAGTACTCCATAAAAGTGTCTCTTGGGTAAAAATTGTATTTAGTTCCTACTTAATGTATTTTTGGCTGCAATGAGGTCTTTCTAGTAAGCAACATTAAAAATAAACCGTGCAGTATAATTCGTACACATGGCTTTATTGATCCTGTCGATGTAGCAACGCGAACTTGCCCTGAATGGACAATTAATCCCTGATTTTAACGAGTAACCCCCTGGGTGAGTCTCAGTGCGCACAAGTGTCACATGACAAAGCGACCCCTCCGTTCGTTTCGGATCGACGTGATCAAAAAACCGGGTTGGGAATGCATCCGTAAAATCCGTATGGATAGGGCACATGACGCGGGCGGTATTTTGTAGGTAGCGTACGTTCGAACGCAACGATATTTTATTTCTTGGTTAACATGAAGTTACATATTATGTACTTTCCTAATTAAAAAAAATACCAATCTCTAATCAATGTTGAGTGCTTATTATGTATTTATAACACGTTGTCCCTGTTTTTTGTTTATGCCATTCAACGTTTAAAACAACTGAAGTCCACGGCATGTAATAACGTGCAATATTTTGTAAACTTCGATAAGTGACGAGTAAAAGCAGGAAGTAAAAATTCCTTATTCGGAACAATATTCGCTGTTTATGCTTTGGTGTTAAAACATGCGATGGTCTTCAGACCGAATCTATTAACTGTCGTGTATTAATAATATCATAATAACTACGCGTCGTAAAAAGTGTATCGTCTGGGGGCTCACTTGGTATGTCCCAATCAGGCCATGTGCGCGCGGTCCCACGCATAGTTGACGCACAAGTGTGCGCCAGCGCCACATAGCGCTCCTACCTATAGCTGATATAGTCGCTTCCTATGTGTGAGTAAGTGAGCTGCTACTTCCTGGTACAGCCGCGAGACTCTTTATTTAAATTCTTCCTTTGTGTGCGTACGCAATATTATTTATATTCAGCTACTTCTACTCGCGGGATGGTACCTACACGAATATTATTACTTACATTAACCATGCGTGTGTGTAACGAGTCTCTTTAATCTTCATTGTACTTCCTGATTATGCGTCAGTGTGTGTGAGCCACTTGTTTGAATGCTAGGGCGACTTTATCTCAGTGAGGGACAAAGTGCAGAGTCCGATTACTTTAGGGTGGTGCACTATATTTTATCGATAATTTTGCATTACGTGTCCCATTTATTATGGTTGTATTTTTTGCATGTGTTCTATGCTAATGATACATTTTGCAAATTCAATCGGCTTGAGTTTTGTGCATTTAGTGCATAATAATGAGCATTACATTTGTGCGCCATAGGTAGCCACGGTTAATCCTCGCGTCTTTGACTTTTAGCTACTTACATCAAACAAAGAGCTGATGTTTATATTCACATTGGAAACAGGAAGCATAAAGTCCGCAATATGTCTCAAGCTTGTACTGTTCTCGGTATGAAACAATACCAGTTCCGCTGTGTTTGCTAAACTGTACTCCTTTCAGGAAGTGACCGCACTTTAATTGAGCTGCTTTAACCGTTGGCTGGGAACTGAATTGTTGCTTAGTTACTGAGCAGCGTTACCATCATAAAAGGAAGTAGGTACTTAAAGGTGATTTAGCGTTGGCATTGGAACGGGTCCTTGTACATTTTTGGAAATTCTAGTGATTTACAGAATTTAAATTTCTCCTTATTATCAGATTTCTCCTTACAGAAGTGTGATTAATTAAACATTGAAACATCGATGTTGTTTGGTTTTAGTCGGGCGTCACTATAACAGCAAGTGGACAGATGCATCGCATAGCGAACAGTTTGCACAATTCGGAAGGGTCCGATCAGTCAGAGAGGGAGGAGATCTATGAATTTTCACCGCTGAACCCCCTGTCGCTCACATCTGTCGCTTCTATGGACTGTAGATTAGATACAACGTCATTAATTGATTTAAATTTGGGGAAAGGGTTAGGGCTTATTTTTGAATGTAATACGCACATGTTTCGTTTTGAATAAAGGCCTTTCTAAAGATCTGAATAGGTTTCGCGAGCTCGTTGCAGATTTGTTTCGGATTTTTTAATTACCTACTGTCTTTGAAATTGATTTTTTGAATGCAATTTCCGGATTTTAACTCCTTGATTGTCCATGACAGTGACGGCACTGCAGTCTGTAACGCAATTACACTAGCTACGCATGTTTACGTTCTGGAAGGAGGGATGCGGTGAGGGACGAACTTGTAAGGCATCGTGCAGAGTTAGCGATTTGACGTAACTTGTATTAAGTATAATATGCTTTACCTATTGTTAGGAGATTTATAACTAGGTGATTGTTGGTACTAGTAGGTATTTCTATTAAAGAAAATGAACGACACAGTCTATCTAAGATACCTTAGGCAATTCTAAGGCAAAAAACAATTAATGGTCTAGTAACAGTTTTCTTGGAGACAGATTCTCTTTTATTTGGAAGATAGAATTTGGACATGTTGAAATGAGTACTTCCTATAGTTCCTATGTTTAATAAATTATCTCGTAGAGCCATGTAGGTAACTTTTAACCTAAATCTAAAGAAAATATTTGACGCAACCAAATAAATCACTAGTAAAGATAGAAGAGCCTGAAGTCCTCACCCTAGAAACTGCATCTACTAGGTTAACTTTGGTATAATCTTTAAACGTGTTTATCATGTCGGTTGGTCGTAAGTATGTTTAGACTCAGACAAAAACGTCATACTATAAAAATATAACAACAAAAAGTTTGATCAACCTCGTAATTTTGACGATGGCACTTGTAAATCAAACGCGACACCTTGCTCCGAACTCCGGAGAGCGTGAGAAGAAGGGCAAGTTCAGCCCCTCGTTAAGATACACACACAGGTGTAAACATTGTTCTGATACCGCCCCGCGACCCTTAAACCTTTTCAACGAGGAAGCTAAGGTTATACCTACCTGAGTGCAAGTTGCTTTCAATAGGTTTAAGTAAATATAATTCGTTTTGATTTGAACAGAGAGAGTCTGATTTTACTTGTAGTTCAAATTGGTTCGACTTACAACCTCTGACTTTTAATTTCTGGCTGGTCTTTGGTCGTATATTATAGCAGAATTAGAAAAAAAATGGCGACACTCATGTTAGCAGACGTAGGTATATAATAAAGATCTGCAAACTTACAACTATATAAATGTATATGTCTTGTGTGTTTGCATGAACTCATTGGGTAACAAGTTGATAATGTTTTCATCTCTGTCTTGCATCTTAGTAGCTGCAGATGTCTCTTTTTATTACTACATCGCTTCCTATTACGCGTCGCTAGACGTTGCGCTCACGCACTCTCAGAACGGACATAGACTAACTACTGTTTTAATGTAGATAGGAATCGTTACTAATACAGGGTAAATTTTTAACCAGTGCACAAACTGTAGCCATGAAATTAGCATATCGTAGAAACTTTTCGTCGGTTATTAAAAAAAAATCAGCTGTTTCATAGAAAAGTGCAATACCTACGCGGTCAAAATGAAGAGGAATGATATGCTGAATTTATGGTTACAGTTTGCGCACTGGTTAAAATTGTATCCTGTACAGGTACATGGTACTCCAGTTAAACTGCTATAAGGTGGTACCTACTTGTGCTGTACATATATATCGAATAATAGTTTGTTAACTGTGGATATTAACTTTCGGAAAGTCGTGGAGTCACATAGAAAGGTACAAAGTTCAAACATGCTCTCTACATTTTCTATAGTGTAGCAAGTCTACGAGAGCTAAGCGTAGCGCCATAGATTAGTGGTGCTTCTACGGTTTTTTTTTAAATTATTCTTTTACTTATAAATTCGTAGCCTGCGTAGCTCAGCTAACAAACATCCTTATTATAACAGTAACTGTTCGTGATGCAATTATCACATTAGTTCTGCATTGTATTAGAAGTTGTAGGTTTTTTGTTCATCATATTGTGCGTTAGCTATGATTTTTTACCACAGAATGCTGTATCATCTGGAAGTTGCTTTATTTCACTAGCATTATTTTCAGATTTTGAACTCAAATATTGATGTAGTTGGATTAAAATAATGGCATGTGAATTGGTTCGCCTTGCAGCAGCTGTGCCCTGATTCAACATCAGCGTACAATACCGTCAATAACGCACAATGGCCATCTTCGTATGTTATTTTTTACGGGTCAATGTAAGTCGTAATCGATTAATATTAAAAACCAATTTCAATATAACAAATTGATTAAATTAGTAACGAGGTGTCATTTAATAACAGTTAGATCACGTAATTGTCTCCTAATTTATTTACTTCATTTGTGCTTCCGCCCTGAGCAAGCGTGGCGATCAATGCTCATGTCTTCTGTGTATAAGAAGAGGTCTTTGCCCTGCAGTGGGGCAATAATAGGCTGGTATTCCTATTTGTGTTTCCAATCTTCTCAATGTTGTTTAGAAGTAGATCTGATTTTCTATCTTCTTTCAATCGTATTCCCTGGATTATACCTACTAATCCACAAATCCTGTACTTGTTTCCGTGTCAAATTAAAGCATATTAATAACAATATTTTAGAATCTTGTGGCTGGCACACGCCCTTCACCGAGAGCCCATAAATTGAACCACCCTAATTTTATGAACTAAAATCTCCCCATCCTATGTGACTTGCAAATATGCATAGCAAATTATATGATTGTGGCTTAATCTAAATTTTGCTTATTGATCAGAATAAAGTTTAATTCGAATATGAAAATAGCCGAAAGCCCTTTGTGCTGAATTTAACTGAAACAAAATCGAGAAATGTGTAAAGTCTAAACCAGCGTAATTTCATTTCATTCACTTTACCTAAAGAGCAAAATTTCATTTCAGTTGGAATTAACAAAGAACGATGTTATGAATACGTGTCACATCACCCGTGAAACCCCAGCTTTGTCCAGAGTGTGAAAGGGTTCACTCATTAGGAAGATTGCAAGGGCGCGGAGCGATGCAAAACACTGTCTATGCGTGGTTGCGCTCTGGCATTGTCTATGCCTAGTACTCTACTGTTTCTAACGTTACATCATGGCTTGTGCTCAGGAAGTTTATATTTCTCAGCATAAAAGAAACGAGGCTGTATTGTAGGATAAAAGAAAGTGCATTCGGGGTTAGACAGATCCAACGAGTATAAATGGGATGATATACTTACCTGGCTGTCCATTACTGAAATTATTTTTGTTGTCTCATAATAACAAGGTAGCAACTCTACCGCTGATTCCACCTAAAGACACTTTATTAAGGAAAATTTGTTAATTTTACTAAGTAGGTAGGTATCAGCTATGTAGGAAAAATAGGAACGTGCGATATCAAATTACACTTCTAATAAGTTTGTGAGGACTTTCCTATTTTATGACGTCAATGAAATAATTTTTACGAGGTTTTATGTTAATTTGGTAGTTTTCAATGAACACAATAGGAGTAAAAATTTTACCTACAAGGTAATACCTACAATCATTTGACTTCATTCTTAATGTTAAACAAGTATGTAGGTAGGTACTTACAGTCGAGTCAGTGTATGGCGCCGGCGTTCGACTCAAACCAAACCAAGATGGCATCGAGCAGGAAGTGAAGTAGGAAAACGTTCTAGCGTCATCCAAGGTCGACTACGCGACGAGCTACATCCACCACGCTCGCTATAAGCGGCTCCTCGCTTGACAAACCTCCATTGTTTTGTAATTAGTTAAGTTTCGGTATATTTCAGAATATACGTACAAAAGATTTTGTCTGATTAAAATTGTACTGACTTCCCAAGAATTTGCATGAAGAAGGCTGGCAAACTGCGAGCCTTAGGTATTTAGGTATTTTAAAATTTTCATCTTGTTCTTGGATGTTTAACTTTTACTAGAAATTATCATCTTTAATTACTTTTAGAATTTAGAGACGCATCTATTTTTTCTGCGATCAATTACATCGCCCATCCCACTTATAAAACTTCTGCCAATACGTTGCTTTACACTTTGGTGTATTATCCGATCTCCAGTGAATATTTGCACTATTTATAACCTTCTCATAATATGTGTGCAATCCGTACTTTTATTCTTTTCAATAGCAGGTAACGTTTGCGGTACACAATGGGAACGAATTTCGTTCAGCTAAAATATTAACTTTCATACAAAGGGATACATTATACTTCCAAGTATGGAGCACTTCTTCACTTCCGAACAATACCTTGAATGGGAAACGAAGTGGTAAACATTGGTTCTTTCCCAGTTCCATCGCATCGTGTGGTGACCGTCCGACTTTGTTGTTGTATTCATTCCAATGTATATGAAACGACCTCATTGGTGGATAAAGCATCAACCTAGGAATCATGAATTGTAAATAACTCTGTTTAGTACCTACAAGGTAGTTACTTACACCTATATATTTTCAGCGGCACTTTTATTCTAGTGGCATTTGAATCTTAGGATTTCTTTATTTGGATTAGCTCAGTAGAAGCATAATATGATAATTTAGAAAAAACGATGACTGGATCGCAGATCCAGTAGCTTCTTTAGATTTTTTGGCGTTCAATAGAATCATAATTAGTCATCATGACAACCAGAATCCAGTAAGTCATTATGTAGACACCTGAATTTTTTATTTTTTTATTAAATAAGGTCCTTATATTCTTCTAACGGCTTCAAGTGCACAATACATAGTCAGTTATATTCTATTAAAAGCCTTTTCGTGGAAAGTGGGCAAACTAAAGCTTTAAATAGGATATTGAGAGGTCTATTCACTTACAAAACCATGGAAAAAGCAAGGAAATAAAAGGCTCGAGAGCTTTACAACCATTTTATTATTTGTACAAATACAAAAGGTCCGTTCGAAATGTTAGGAATTCCTCTTAGTTAAAGCACATTGTCTAATAGACGCCGGCGTTAGATTATGAGCTCTAAACAATTTTACAGAATCCTAACGCATGGGATGAAGTAAGCTTCGATCTTGATTGATCCTTTTGTCATATTCCGACACGAAGAGGAGTTTTATAGTATACAAGAAACTTTGTTTACCTCTGCGGTTTTGAGATTTGCGGCCACTGAGAACTTTAGATATTCTCTTTATTTGAAATATTTACTTCACGAAATAAGATTTTATTTTTGGAGATAAAAGAACCAGCTGCAGGGTGCTCTTATGAAAATGACATCATTCTTAATGTTACTTACCTAAGTTATTTTACATATCTGCTATGAATTTTCTTTTGGTGTATGTAAATTTTTTCCTTTGGTTTTCCTTTCAACTTATCCATAAGAAAAATTTATCTGGAAACTGTCAGAATAAACATAAAATGGGGACAGAAACAGAAATCGATTAGAGGCATAAGAACCACTACCTAAATTCCACTCTACCTAAACCAATATTTTATTCTGTATTATGTACAGTAATTATTATGATCCGATCAGATATGAAATGAGATGGGTACAACTTTAGTTTATAACGAGTCCTTTGCCGACGCATTGTCTGCTCGCTCCACCACATCCCAAAAGGATTCCTGTTCGTTATAATTCCGGCTAGCATTTCCATAAAAATCGTTGTGATCGTTATCTTCGTGAACAGGTCGGATTCTTTTTTTCTAAGTGCATCATTTATTATCTTTAGGGGCACAAAAAATTATAGGGTCTCTAAGGCGCCGCGGTGTCCCTTCTAGGAAACGGCCTCGGATTTGTTTGACACTCGTCTGTGAGATATAGAGCGGCCAGTGGACAGGGTAGTTCGATGAATCCGGACACTTGCGATGGTTTGGACATCGGCGGGCACAAAGAGGTGTGAATTCACAACTTAACGATTTTGCACGGAGCACTCAAGAGTGAGATCGTAGATATGGACGTAAAGATTTTGGATGATAGCGCTGATGAATATGTTTGATGTGGATAATTATGCATTCTAAACCAAAGTTAGGAGACTCTATCAACACGTACCTATATAATAAAAACTTTTCGAGCTCAAACTTAGGTATTGCGAAAAAACTAATTATTTTAAACAAATCGCTTTAACGTCTTTTAGCCTTCTCTTTCGCAAGTTTTTTGCTATTACTTTTTTGGTTGTTTTTTTTTAACTCCATGCCTTTATTGTAATCAATTGTTCTGGTTTCTGCACGTAACTGTTCCTTTAATCTAGGATTACCTCTCCAGGTATAAAATGAAAGGGTTGTATAAAAGCCTCCGTTTCACGCTTACTGCTCGTCATTATCTGACATGATACTACCTCCAAGATGACGGATCAAAGATTTCTTATAACGTTCAACGGTCGTTGCGCAATTTCCCACAGCATCTCAAAAGCAAATACCTTCTATTGAGTCAGGATACAATGGCAGGGCAAGAGTCAGGTAAAGCGCCTCGCGCTGCGGGGTTCCAGCGCAGAAGTTTTATATTTCCGCTTCTTTGTCATGTCTTAGGGCCAATTAATAATTTCTCTGGATGACCGAAGTCATTGTTAAACCATCGTGCCGCACCTACGTCCCATTCAAATGGCGAAGATTGATGAACTCCCTGCAATTGTCACATTTTTACGTTTATAGACTGTTTTTGCTTTACATCTACTGAATGACTTTGCTCTCTCGCGTTTGTTGTTAGTGTGGGAGAGAAATGAGTCTTTCGTAGGTATCTATAAAGTAACGTTTGATAATGTAAATAACAGAGTAAACTACCAACGAAACAAATGTTTCTTGTGTATGATTTGATAAGATATCATGTAAAAATTCGCTTATTTTCATGTTGTGTTCCGTTTGACGTCAATTGGACAGCAACGTTCAGCACATGACTATTGTGTTCAAATTAAGCTGTATATTTGAATAAATCAACTTTGCGTAAAACACGGCTTACCGGGCTTTATCGTGGGCACGCGGTACCTACCTACCTACCCTACGATAGGTACCAAAGTAGGCTTTGGAATGGGCAGCTACCTTCATCTTTCTAACTGACCGACCCCTTGACGAAATTTAAACGTGCCAATAATGGTTTATTTGAAATAAATGCTTTGAGTTTGAACAACAATTTGAATACTTACCTAATAATTGTTGTTCCGTGTGGTGCCGGACGTAAAAGAATAGCACCATCCCATTTCTTCCCGTGGGTGTCGTAGAAGGCGACTAAGGGACTTACTACTAGAGAATGGGCAGCAGCGTTCTCTATGCATTGGACCACCATACTGCGATCGCCAACCCACCTGCCAAGCGTGGCGATTATGGCAAATCCCACCTTTTGGGGGAGGCTTATGTCCAGCAGTAGACGTCTTTCGGCTGATATGATGAATTGTTGTTTTACGTAATGCACGTATTTATTTTTAAAGTTATCCATGGCGTTATATAAAATCATGGCATCTCAGTTCGTTCTTTTCTCGACGACCCCTACAAAATCAATCTTTATGTATGCTCGGTGCCAATGGGCCATATTCAAACTCATCATCATCATCTGCCTAGCCTTTTCCCAACTATGTTGGGGTTCGGCTAGGGGACGAACAAGGTGACATTTTCTTCATTTGAAAAGAAGGGAAGTTTCTTAAAAGGGGTCTCCCATTTACAATGGACAGTAACTTCTCAATTTTGAGGATTGCGCTTTTTGTCATTACATAATTTATAATATGGAGTAGTAACAAGGTTGTATAAAAAAAATCCGCGTCACATTCTGTAAATACGTTGGTATTATTTCGCCTTTTATTTTTTAGTTCTTTAGTTTGTCTGCTCGTCTCAGTATTTCCTGTTCGCAAAATTAAATTCAAATATATGCATACTTTTTGTCGACCAGTTACGACCGGGCAGCAGTGGCTGAGCTCGCCGAGACGATGTATACGAGAAAAAAACCTTACAAGTTCATTTAAGACATTACATAGTATTTGCGTGTACTTCCTGCACCCACTGCATGTCCGCACATAAAAATTTAATTACATTTTACGCGGAATTAATAAATACTACCCGTTTCAGGAGATTTAGCCAGTGTCTTATGTGAGTTTTAAGGTAGGTAGTTAGATATTTGTTTTAAAACACTGAGAATGTTTATTGCATAACTTTAAAGTCCCGTAAACCGTAGGTGTACGTTACTTTTGAAATCTCGTCCCAACACGCCTTGTTTTAAGAGGAATCCTCAAATAATATAAAAAACGATTAGCAACTCGACGAAAGATTCCATATTCACCTACTATTTTATTAGTGGTCTGTTGTTTGGCCAGAATGATAATGAGCAAATCGTTATTCCGGGAAATGCTCGTCGATATGTTATTCCGTCAAATGTTTTTTTCCTTACCTACAGCACATTTCGTAAAAGTTTTCCTAGTTATTGAATGTACGACAAGATGAATAGTTTCGATCAATTATGATTATATAGGTAGTTTTTGGAATGTATTTTATGTACCAAATTTGTTACAGTGAAGATGATATCTAGATTGAGTTGACTGATAAACATGTTACGCAATCTTGGCCTCTGTTGCTTATTAAAATAGTTAATTATTAAAATACATATTATCGAATTAATTTGTTATCCTTACCTATATTACGTATGGAAATAGTGATTATTTTATCTTCTTACAAAAGAATTAGATACTATACGATAAGGATAGTTGCCTTCATTAAATACTTACTCAATTGTAATTTCGCTCAAGCGTTTAATCAGATACGGCTTGTTGTCAGTTTGTTCTTAAGGGTTCGGTGTCGTGATTAAAATAATGACGTGTCACCATTGTATTATAAAATATTAAGTAACTATGTATGTATTCGTAATTGAAGTCGATGAAAACCTTTCACGGGTCAAATGATCAAGAAGGTTAGAAATTTCCTTTTTATGGTTAGGTACCTACTTTTTCTTTTTAGTGTATATTCGAAATCTCATGTGAATTTTTGCATCATTACACACAATTAACATGATTGGTGTTTCTCTCAATTAAATATCTTCAAGTTCGCATCCAGCCCGCAAGTCTTCACTCAAAGCCAACAGAACAGTGTTGACCATCCCATTACTTATAGATATCTATCTAATACAGTATAATTGTCTGTCCGGGTGCACGTGCTATTTACCCAAATAGAATATAAAATTGACTCGTCCAACAGGCCGCGACGATGTCTGTGCGAGCGCTGATGCCGCTCGCTTCCAGTCTGCTTGATAAGTGTCACCTGGGGAAATAGCGGTCCACCTTGCACTCTACTTGTGATTTTAATTACATTTTATTGGCACTCTACTTGGTATGTCGGTGGGCCGCCATGTTGGTACCGAGCAGTACCGAGCTATATGCTCCTCCACTAAGTGGGGCGGGTTCGGAGGGTGTTATTAGCGAGAATTCCCGTTGTTGATCAAGAGACAGATACTTCATATGATAGTCAACGACAATTTATTTCCTTGAGTGAATAACTATACCTACGTTCATTTTTATCGTAAAAACTGGTAAATCCATGTTTCCATTTTGTCTTTATTTCCATGTATCTACTTAAGTATAAAATAAGGAGAAAACATATTATTAAATTGATAACCTTTTAATGTGCATTTATAAAAAGAGTCTTGTGATTGTGGCATTGGCAGTGGTCAATGTCAAGAGACGTTGCTGTTTCCAAGACGAATTATTTGACACCTCGGTCATATAAATTAATCGAATGCTACAGGTTATGAATTTGTTTCTATACAATTAATTTTATGTTATAAATCTTGATTTAGAACGTAAAATTAATTGTGTAAAAATTTATTTAAAAAAAAATGGTTTATTAATTGATTCGCACGAATTTACTCGCCCGAAACGGGTGCATCGACGCTAAATAATATATTATTTTTTGTAGGCGATTCGCACGAACTTAATCTATTTCTGGGCGAATCTCAAAATTCCAGAAATACGGCAACTATCACGTTTTAAATTTCTGGTAGTGTCGTTTCGCCCACAAATAGATTAAGTATGCGCCAATCGACTAATAAGCCAAAAAAATATATGTAGTTTAAGGTATCAATAAACAAAAAATGAAAAAAAAAAACGACCATACTTATTGTGCCAGCTACGAATCTAATATTTTTAGAGCATCAATAATATTTATAAAAAGAAGTTACGAAATATGCACCACCGTAATAGTCACAAAAAACCTGTTCTGGAATACCTTATGAAAAATAATTTCATCATTCAATCCAACATATTTACAAGACCTACGTTGTTTATTTTACAAACGATTTACACAAAACACCTGACCAATATCTAATTATATTTACAGAAGGTCAGGCCAGCTTGTGGCCGATTCCTATAAATTACGGACCGTTTTTGTTAAAATTAAGACTCTTGTATTGTATCTTTACCAATAATGAAGCAAAGACCTTATAGCTTTGCATAATAGAGACCCTCTCATATGAAAGTAGCTGTCGCAGTTAAAATTAGGTTACGAATCTATTGAAATGGCCAGTTTGGCAAACGGGCGACCATTGTTACACAAAACTATTCGTTTCTGTTTATAGGGTAAAACCAGGATAGTTGCCCCAGGGGTATAGTTGCCCCGATTGCAATTGCTTTAGCTTCGCGAATGAATCTCATGCTATTTCATTAACCTATCGATAGAATCTCTAACTATCACTAAGTTGACCGTGTCGCATGTCTGTGCGATTGCATGGAAAGACAAAATGCGATCAAAATTTTGGCGGGATCGATGTCCTATTTATCGGCGGGGCATCTATCCTAAACGTAATTTACATGGATTAGATCCCCTATGCGGGATAGATGTCCCAAAATATAGAGGTACGCAAATATCGCTAATACTCTGGAAATATTAAAGATAATGTTTGTTACTTTTTATAAATTTGCTGTTAAAAAACCAAAGTAGGTATCGGTCAGTTTTACAAATAAAGTATTTTGCTTTTTAACCGACTTCCAAAAGGAGGAGGTTCTCAATTCGTCGGAACCTTTTTTTTTTTTATGTTTGTTCCCCGATTACTCGAAGATGGCTGGACCGATTTGGATAATTTTTTTTTGTTTGAAAGGGTATACTTCCCAGGTGGTCCCATGATCATCAAGTCAGGATCTGATGATGGGATCCTGGATAAATAGAGAGAACTCTTAAAATTTTATAGGCACACTTGAAGCAATTTGTGTAGTTTTTAGAAGAGTACTTTCTCAGAGTGGTTCCATTTCAATTTGGTGAAGATCTGATGAAGAACTTCGGAGACAGGCAACGGAACTCCTCAATAAATGATAGCAAATGGACAGGGATTGCTGAAATCTCATGTCTGTCAATTGTTTACACCAGTTAATAACATAACATCACGCCGGTACGCTGTGAAGGGGTAAGCACATGTAAACCACTAAAAAGTGAAAAATAAAAATCTTTTTTCAAAAAAATAAACAACCGACTTCCAAAAAAACACTAAAAAGTGAAAAATAACTTTAATTTCGGAAGGCGGTGACAAAAAATTTAAATACATATCCAAAGTCACTGACTTCCGAAATTAAAGTTATTTTTCACTTTTTAGTGTTTTTTTGGAAGTCGGTTGTTTATTTTTTTGAAAAAAGATTTTTTTATATTGAGAGATAAACAGTGATTTGCAAAAGTGTGGCAACTATCCGGCTTTTACCCTAGGAACCGATCATTAGACGGCACAGAAAAATCTTGATTATATACTTGTACTCACTGGGATTGAAGCACATAGATACCTACTTCTAAGTATCTATTCCACTGATTAAACCAATCAATTAGTTGGCGGTAAAATCGCACAAAGCGGTAACAGTATTGCAAGCATCGTTCGAGATACTGTTATGTATGTAATGTGACAGATTAGTGCATTTTTCCATGTGGTGCGCGTTTACAGCGCGCGGCTGGATCCGGGTCAGGCTCGTCACGTAACGGGCTCGATGATAACGGCCCAGCCTAGCCGAGCCTAGCCTAGGTCGCGCAGCGGGATGAACTACGCGGAAGTAGGATTGCGGACGACGATTAAAGCCTACGTGGCTGTATTGAATATACCTTTGCTGCGTTTTGAAATAACAGCTACAACTATATGCCTCTGGCTTTTTGTAGTTTATATCTTGTTACTTCGCAATCTGTGTTCTATATTTTCATGGCATGACGTAATCTGGAAATTGCGTTTTTTTGGAAATAATTGGCTTTTCAGATTGTGTCACGTAACTCACGTTATGCGCAATTTCCGTTAGTTTTATGCTCGATTGGATATATTTATGAGTACCTACTTATTTTAAGTTTTATAAAGCATGATTATCGTTTATTTTTAGAATCAGCAATAAAGTTTTGAATGCAACTACAAGTTGCATTCAAAAAACACACAGGAGTTATTTTATCCATAGAATGTCTAACTGCAGTTGAAGTATTTATTGAAACCATCGTCCAATATATATGAAGTACCTATAATATGTAAATTTATAAGCTTTAAATTTTACATTTCTCATTCTAGTTTGATAAACTGTTACTTACTCATCAAAGCGTTGCGTTGTAGAATTTCATAATTTGATAGTATCTAATGCAGCACGCACAATCGTCTGAGAATAGACACGATCGAAATAACGCTTATAAATAATTCAGGAGTGGTTATAATTGCAATAGATTCAACTCATTTAGTGTGTGCGACAGGTTGGGTTTTATTAAACGAGCACGATCCACGCTTGGTCGCCGGTCGCCGGTCGCAGGCTGTGCGCAAGCGCAAGCCAAAGAAAGTAAGTTCACTGCCACGGCCGCGCGCGGTACGACAACCTTGCTTCACACAGGGTTGACTGCTTTTTGTCGACACTGCCCGTAACAAAAAACATTTTGTTTGTCAAAGTTTTCGTCTAATTTCCTTTGCAAACGTTTTCTTACTACATCGTTACTACATCATTCTTATTTCAAAATGACGGAAATGCCTGAAAAATTGAATGATAGATGCAATAGGTAGTTGTCCTCGTTACAATTCATTTGAGTGAAAACTCCTCTCATTGCTTTTCATATATCACGTTTTTCACTTGTCTAGTGGTTTTCTTTTTAGTTGCAAAGCAAGAAATCAAAGAAAAGTATCCGTTTTGTTGATATGTTAATGATGACACCGAAACAAATTGCGTTCGCGCTGCGTTGACGCGTTACCTCGTAACGCCTATGCAACTGCTACGCTAACCAAACCTACGCGATGCTGCCGTAGCGCACGGCTACGCGATGCTGGCGTAGCGTATGGCTACGCGAAGCCGGCGGTCGTAGCGGACGCCTACGCCACGTCTACGGCTACGCTAGACAAACGTCTAGTGCGAATACATTCTTTACATTTTTAAACCCTACTCTAATTTGGTTAAAATTGGCTTCCGAATTTTTTTTTTCTCTCCTGATTGGTGTAGCTTTTATTTTCGGTTACACTAAAAAATATGCGATAAGCAATTAACATTTTTATCTCATGCGTAAATTAATGTAAACAAGTGCGATAGTGTAAAGATGTTTGGCAGCCCTAGCCGTGAGACTACGTTCCTCACCGTAACGTAACATTTGTCTACTGCCAAATTACGACTTTTACATTATTTACACATTCAGATAACTGTTATGAAATCAAGGTCTACGAGTGGCAGTTATACTACTGCGGCCTACTTATCTAATATTAAAGCATATCTTTTTCTAAAAAGATATGAATACAATGATTGATATTTTTTAAATGTATTGTTGAATACTGTAAATTATCAGTTTGATGAAGCATGCGTCATGGGGAATATTTTAGATTAACTAATCATCACAAAAGTGCAATCAGCGAGGAAATAATAGCTTGGCTATTATCTGCGAAATGTTAACCCACAATTATAAGGTTGTAATGGAAGTGATGGCAGGCACGCACTTACTCCGGCGCGAGGTTGGCGCCAGCCCAGCGCACGCGCACCGGTGCTTTGCGGAATGTCCCTGGATCCGGTTCATACACTCCACCAAACGCGAACATTAAGTCCCTTATTTATACTGCTATATGGGATGTCTGTCGTCACTTTTCCGTACCATTTCGTTTGATAACATAGCTATTATCTACTATGGTTACAAATTATTTTTCGGACCCTGTTAATTGAGGGTGTCGTTTCCATTTCATCTTAATTAGGTTAATGTTCTAGTTCGGAACCCTTTCTAATATGTAACTTGCAAAGTGAATATAACACTCCTCTAGTGTTTGAATATAACGTGTAAATATAATATAACGTTTTCCAAATTTTACCTATTTTGCAACTTTGCCATTCCGTAGTTCGTTGCATAGTCTGCCTTCAAAATAATTACTTAACAAGTAATAGTAGACATGTATCTATTCAATATGTAACTTTATAAACATCATTAGACTCAGACACCACGTCATTTCTTATAATACTTTATTTGACTGCCAAGCGAACAAAGTCAAGTGAATACAATTTAAACAATTCAACTGACACAAAAGGACTGCAACAACAATCAAGTAATAAAAACATCATTCGATTTCCAATTCAGCTGATAGAGACATGAATCATTCGCATGATGTACAATTTCAACTCCAATTCGTACACATACAAATAAGAAATTAAAATCACGAGGTTCGACGAGATTCTCAGACGCACTGACGCGCTATTGGATGGTAGATACTGTAGACAGACACGTGTTCTGAATGTAAATGCGACAATCAGTGCATCAACTTCATCATTTTACGCACATAATGTTTATCTACTTTGAAGAAACACATTAGTGAGATTGATATAATCGATCACAGTCAGGAAATGGTGATTGTGATAGTTACAAGTATCTTTTAAATTAATTTAGATATCAATTTCAATTCTACGCGTGTTAATTTCTTATCGATCTCTTATCTATTTTCTTTTTATTCTGTACATTCCATCAGTGTTTACATATATTGTTGGGTCAAGAACAATAAACTCTGTAGAGTTTGAATAGGCATATATTTATTTATGGATATGTGCTAGACAGCGAATTCCGAAAGATGTTAGTCTGGACACCTACTTGTTGTGTAAGGTTGAATCATAATACAGATATGCAGTGAGCAAGCCAAAGTCAGACGCCATCATATGTGAATCAGCGCGGCCGGAAACTTCGCCATGTTGGCTCGCCGCCGCCATGTTTATCGGCGCTCCGGAAGTTGCGCGCGCGCCGACCGTCTTTAGATACCATTTTCATAAGTAGTGAGGAATACGAGTCGGAAATATTCAGCGTCTATTTTGGATGCCGACGTTTTTCCGCTTCACGGAGACATTCGCCGGAGTTAATCATATACTTGACGACGGAGCCCGTTGTATTTATAGAGAAAATTGCTTGCTGCGACGGATTTAGATTTAGAGTCTCATACTTCTGTCTGGGTAGATGTTTGTGTGCCACAACGTTTGTTTGTATCACATAATTTCGTAATTAATTGTTAAGTGCATTTTTTCTTGAACATGAATATTAATGATGAATAAATATGAGTTGCAGTTGTTTCCTGGCTCTAAGAAAATTATTATGACAGATATTATTACGACACGTGAATCTTGTTGTAAATCACTTTATTTGCATAAGTATAAATAAATTGTACGAATCAGGTATTTAGACGTGACGTTAGTGAATATTCATGGTTAGACCGGTATTAAAGTATTTAAAAACATGTACATTTTTGGCTTAGCTGAACAGGACGTATTCAGCTTGGCCACGTGAGTTATTATAAACTTTAATGATTTTATAATTAAATGTTCTTATTCGTTTTCGTGGAATTAAAAGAATTCCTATTAAAATGTATTTATTGGTAAATTATATTTAAAGGCCTTTACCCATGTTATGATTAATTAGTCATTTAGTTCTTATTAGTTATCATCCGTGTGATGTTTGAAGAAAGGGTGCGCCTGCGCACGGAGGCTCTATAGGAATGTGGTCGGACAAGCGGGAGGGGAGAGGTGGCTTGGGGACCGGGAGGTTGTTGAGGGACAAAGCCTCGAGAACTGGTTTTGCTTCCTGTACGTGTCGGATGTCCTGCGGCTTCCTGCCCCCTTCCCCGCCCACCGCAGAGCCAGAGAAAAAGGTGTGAGTAGGGTTGTGTCCAAATCAAAACACGCACAAACATTCTTGAAAATTTTTGTAGGTACCAGGTTTGATCGTTTTGTAGGATGGTACTTTTAATTCGACACAACATTGGTACTTATGATAGTGACCTAAGTGCCATTACAAACTAAAGAATTTACTTTAGTTCCTCCAGTGCATAAGCCAATATCAGGTATGCTTAGACATCTCAACGTTCGAACTCGTAATAAAAGTGAGATTCAGTACGTTCGCTACCACTCACTGACTTAGGAACAGCAACTATCTACTGTAGTTAAATCGTGCCTATAGTAAACAAACGTCATCAAAGTTTATACAGACAATTTGTCATGATTCACACATAGCACGTAGGTGATACGCCACGTAACATCAGCCTTATATAGTCACCGAGCCTTTTAAATCGGACTTACTAACATAATTATGTTCACAACGTATACTGTGGTCTAATGAAAATATTTTTGACACCGTGATCGGTAAATTTTCTAGTTCATATGTGTAAATCAAATTGTGTGTGGAGTGACGTAGAGAATAAAATTATCATTTCCTACCATATCTATTTCCATTTGACAATACTTACTACTAACTTAATACTTTGTTGATTGTACACGTGTATTGTAGAACATACGATAGGATTATTTAATAGTGATCATTAATAAAAGATTTGTAGCTTGAGTTTTTCGAAGTTTTCTAGGAATATGTAAACATTTTCTTTTGAAGTATTGAGTGCACCACATGAATAACTTTCTCCATAACTAAGGTACAAAGGCACTTAAAAGTTGGCGTTGTTTGTCAGTGGAGGTGACAGTAAACCCTGTGCGTGAGTGGACCGCAGGACACGCACGATTGAGGACATGCTCTTGCTTTGTTTTTGTTGCGCTTGCGCTGCGGTCACTGTAACACAACACGAGCAGCCTCTGCCTTTGGGAATAGTGACACACACTGCTTTACTGTGCACGTATTTTATCATTAGTCTGCAATAATAAGTTTTTGTTTTGTTAAAGCAAGTTTTCTTTTACCTCGTGGGATAAAGTTACGCACAAATTCACAACTATTTTCCATGTCTTAGTGGTGCGAAATGCATGAGTAGATAAAACAAACAAACAGAATAAAACAGAAAACAAACTAAACTAACTAACTAGAGAATTAAACTTATTTCGTAGTTCGTAAAGTCTTGCTTAAAAATTCATTATTTTGCTTTGTAAGGGATTTTTTTTTTGAGGTTGGGAAATCATCAAATAACTTATCCCGCTCTGGGTACAGCAGGAAAATCCACCCGTTTTCCTTCAGTTGCCAGGGGTCACGGTATCTCTTTCGAACAACCCGCACCCCTGACAGGCATCGGCCCTTGCGGGCCCCACCAGTTGATGCTGACAGATGTCAGCATCAACTGGTGATCTCAAAGAGATCTTTGAGGCGCGCGTGGAACACAACGCGCCGTCGACCCCGATTGGCCCTTATCGTACAGCGAGCTACCTCGCCATCCGCAAGCCCGCGCCTACGGTGGCTGGGAATCAGCCTGGGATTCCCGACGCCCAGGGCGTCTCCTGTGGCGACTAGGGCCGTGAGGGCACATATACTGCCTCTCCCTCACATGCGCTGCTTCCCTCTTCGCGAGCATTACTGCTTCGCAGAAGGAGGTGACGGCTACCCATGCACTCTCGCTCCGAACCATGGTTCGACCAGGCCTGGGCCAGGCGAGGCCCTGGCCAGGCGCGAGAGATCGCCGCCGCCGCCGCCGATCGCCTCCACAAGGACACGGCGCGGCAGTGCCCCGCCCGAGCCGGGCAGACCTCCACCATATGCTCCACCGTGTCCTCATGCTTTGTAAGGATGTCGCTAAAAGTAAATAAGTATGTTCTTGTTCAAAGTTATTAAATGGGGATTTAGGGATCACTACAAAGGTTGATTGACCTTCGACAAACCTAAGTCAGTAAGTCAGTACCTATCTGAACTGTCGAAGTAGGTATAAGTAGGTGATTAAATTCGTCGATCCCGCTTAATAATGTTTATAGCGCGACTCTACCATTATTTGTGTATGTAAGCTAGAACCGTATGGTTTTTACCTACGCAGTCAATGGAAACTAACGTATTTCTTAATGACTTTTCCTGAGTGGATACTTTCACAGAAGTAGCTCTGCGTCACGCTCACGTGGGAATATTAATAGAAAAGAAATATGTATTCCCCCTGAAGTGCACTGAACACAAAATCTTAAAGATTTTTTATTAAATATTTTAAAATATTTATGCCCAGTGGTAACTGCCACGACTTACGAGTTTGTACATCGTACGTTCGAATCCAGACAGGTACTTTACTTTGTGTAAATTATTTCATCACCACAGCTTATAAAATGGTGAACGAAAACATTGTGAGGAAACCGGCATGTCCGTTTCCAGATCCAAAAATGACATGACATGGCCCACTCTCTCCCACCAACGGGTGGCCTGTGTTCCAGCATTAGGAACATTATAATAGGCTGATTATGCTAATGCTAAAGATCTACAATCAAACTAACATCTTTCTAACATACCTATGCAAGCATGCATATAGGGTACAAAAAACTGAAACCAGGTTTCGGCACCCAATTAATTGTGTCATTGCGTTGGCTTATTCCCAGGAGCTCCAAATCTATTGTTCTCCAAACAATTTCACTCCATAGATTGATTCCCAAATTCCCAAAAGCTCCAAAAATTTTAGCTAGTGGGAATGATTTTATTATTATATTGCTTTTTTAATTTGGAGTCACCGGGAGTAAAATTATGGAGCGCGTTTTCGGTTCAGGCGATCCAAAAAAGTGTTAGATAGGTACGTACTTACGTAGCGAGTTTTTATTTTAAATTTACCTTCCAATGCTCTTATTACAATTCCAAGGCAACGACATATAATAAAATAAAAATGTTTTCGTAAAGTGATACAAGAATTAATTGTTATAAATACCGACATATAGTCTCAATTTCCCTCGATAAATGTTTATTATTGACTGCGTAATTGTATCTTGTTTATGTTTATTAATTATTTTACGTTTGTAACTCGATGAAAGTTAAATACTTTTAACTTGTTCACCTTCGAATATCGATCATAAACCTACATAAGTTTTGTAAGCTCCTTTAAGTTTGGAAAGTTCTTCTCCATAGAGATCTACATTTTGGAATGGGCAACTAGTTTCAATTTTCCAACTGATCGACTTTTTGACAATTCAAAAATGCCTGTAAATGGCTTAATTGAAATAAATGCTTTGAGTTTGAGCTTGAGTTTGAAAGCATAAGTACTTACATTTTATAAAACCACAGCATTTGAAATATCACAGGTGACAGGATATCCAATAAGACTTAGTTCGCTCAAAAGTGACATATTCATCAACCAATACGGTAAACGGGTTTTTAGAAGTGCCATTAACTCAGTAAATACAAGTCGTTAGTCGCATAATGTATCCGTTTCCTCGGTGTCGCCTCCCCCGCGCCGCTACCCCCCCGCGCCGATCTACGTAATCTACGTTAAAACAATGCGCGGGCGCTTCCGTATCGTCAAACGTTTTCCACGCGCAAGGCTAATGCCAAGGTCTCGACTTTCTACCGTATACGAACACAAAAACTTACAATACAGTTAAATAGACAGACCAAGTACAATGTTACGAGTATTATACACGAGTATTACTTGGAATACAGTGAGTACCAATGGATGTAATGTAATAAGTCTAGACACCCTGGTTCATTTTGTTCCATTATTATATAGTCAGTATGTATGAATAAAATAATGATTTAATTAAACTTTTTACAGTAAATTTGTTTGATAAGTTAGTAACTATGCATTTAAAATTATTTTGGTAAGAATTTTTAATAGCGTATTTTGAGTTTTACATAAATAAGGATCATAGAATATTAGCTTTACTTTAAGTAACTACATAACATAGGTTGTTAACCTATCTGGTATAATTGTATATTAAATCTGCAAGTTCAAATAAAACAAACAAGAGCTACCTTACACCCAATGAAATTTGGTTTTGGTTTTTTGCTGGTAGATTTTAAACGCCAGAAAATTTGAAATATATTTAAAGTAGAAAATGACGTCTTCATCCAAGATAGTGTTATTAGACCATTAATGAAGTAACGCAATTATTATGTCAGTACAATAGCCACCACAAGAGTAAGAACATCCGCGATTGCGTCACGCGATTTGAGAAAAACTGCGAGCCAGAGGAAAATGAATGGAATCCAAGCCGGATATCGTTGTTCACACGATTAATTATTCGATGCAACTTGGCGTTTTATAGCTTGCAACTTGGCACCTGTTCAACCGCTCCTCGAATTTCCTCGAGCTTCAGGATACAAACAGGCTCTAATTAATTCTTTACGAACTGCCATGTCCCGGATGTTACCTGATAAAGCGTAATACCTCCTGCTTTGTCCTTATATGTTACAGACTGCTGCAAGTAGGTATGCTAAATTAACCGCATTTTCATGAAGTTTTGATAAAATTATGGATTGAATTTTGAGCCTATTAAGACGATAATAAATCATTTAATTGGATGATTGCAAACATCTGATAGGCAGGTGCGTCAGTGAGATACAAAAATTAGTTATTAATCATATTGACCAAAAATTACATCATCTCACTTTATCATCGTATAGGTAAAATTCTACATTAGTTCGTTTTGGAAATGAATTCAAACTCTAAATAAAAGATGGACGAAAACGGTCGTCTTCGGGGCCATAAAAATACTTAATCATGTTGACAATAGGTAATACGATCCACACAGTGAGTTAGATCTAAATTGAAGACACATGATACCAATTGGTCACGCGCGCTGCGCTTAGAAACCCGGGGGGCGTCGACTGCGGCACACGCAAGCCGCTGTCACTCTCCACCGTCCCGAGAGGAAAACAATGTGATTTCTTCGTTAAAAAAACATCATGCGAACCAATCTCGAGATGCTTAATGCGATGTTAATAACTTTTGCTATCGATGATATTTTGTTATTTCACAATTGTACTGTTCCTAAGAGGTACACTGTGAGGGATTTTCGCCGCTTATTCATAGGTTGTGGTTTTCCTCGATAATTTTTCCTTATGTATTTACATTAAAGTCTTTTCACGGTACTAGAAATTCATTATCAGTCACGTAGTCAAGCTATGCCTTTTCTGGAGTTTTTAAAAGTTTTTCTTAAGATTTGATATTCTTCAAGCATGGCAGGGTCTGGTAAGCTGGTCAGAAATAATAAAAATATTTTTCAAATGATATTCTAGAGAATTTTTTTTGCCATTGTCACCCATAACTCCATAATTATAGTGCGGTTTTTTTTTTTTTTTTCTGGGTGGGAAATCATCAAATAACTTCTCCCGCTCTGGGTGGAGCGGGAGGGCGTGTCAGACTTTTACTGACTAAAACCCACCCGTGTTCCCTCAGTTGCCTGTGTGCCAGGGGCGGCGGTATCTCTTTCGAACAACCCGCACCCCTGGCAGGCATCGGCCCTTGCGGGCCCCTCTGTTGCTGCTGACATCTCTTTGAGGCGCGCGTGGAACACAACGCGCCGTCGACCCGGGCTTGGTCCTTACCGGACAGCGAGCTACCCATTACTCGCCGTCCGCAAGCCCGTGCCTACGGTGGCCGGGAATCAGCCTGGGATTCCCGACGCCCAGGGCGTCTCCTGCGAAGGCCACGGCTGTGAGGGCGCATGTACTGCATCTCCCTCACGTGCGCCGCCTCCCTCTTTGCGAGCATAACTGCTTCGCTGAAGGAGGCGACTGCCAGCCATGCCCTCTCGCTCCGTACCATGGCCTGGACTAGGGTCGGACGCGAGAGATGGCCGCCGCCGATCACCTCCACGAGGACACGGCGGTGCTCCGCCCAAGCCGGTCAGACCTCCACCGTATGCTCCACCGTGTCCTCTGGGCGATCTTCGCAATGGAAACACCCGGGTGTTTCCTCCCGCCCTATTCGAAACAGGAACCTCCCGAAACAGCCATGTCCGGTGAGGACCTGTGTCAGGCGGAAGGTGAGGACGCCATGCCGCCTCTCAAACCACTCCTCAAAGAGGGGACTTACCGCCGCAATCGTGGCGTGCCCAGCACTGGGTTGCGACAATCGCACTTTCCACGTCGCCATGAGATCCTGCCGGAGCTCTGTCCGCCGTGCCGCGATTTCCCGCGGCAGCGGAGTTACGCCCCATTATAGTGCGGTTGAGTATCTAGTTAGTTGCTTGCTATTGCTACCAAAAAGGTATCTGTAGTTGAGAGCAAAGAAAAGAAGTGGTTCTTGAAATTGAGGCGACTGATGGTGGAAAGCTTTTTGTAGGAGTAATTGTTTTGTCCACTTTACTGTTTAGCTTAAGCCAAAAGTAAACCAACACCCCTTTTTGAAGGCCTGAGCAAAACTCTATTAAAGTGTTCAGTAATTCAGTCTGTTTGTTCAGTACTAAAACTATTTCCAGTAAATGCCTTGCTAACTTTTGGGATTGTTTGACCGATATTATATGTAATATCCAATCGATGAGGTCGACACGAGGTCTAGGTAAGAACATGGCAAAAAATCAGGGGTTAGTAATTTAAATACCAGACAATTTTATTTATATTAATGCTGTAGTAGTTATACATACTTATTTATGTTATTTAATATTATTTGTCAAGTCATAAGGTTATCTGGTATTTGTATTATGATTACATTATTATCCGTCCATTATCGCAGAAATTCTAGCTGAACAAAGATACCAAATAAACTAAATTCGCGATACCTGAAGATAACATGTATTCATTAAGGTCTGTTGTTTCTGGAGCACTGCATTCCATATTTAGTAAAGTAAATAAAAATTGGAAACGAAGAATAACACACTAGATAAATTTTATTAAATGTATAACATATGATAAGTGGTGCACTTCCACAAACAGTACGATATATCGATCATCCACCTCTGTGTGGCTCTGATAAGCTATCGACGTCCGCGGCCAGCTGTCCCGGAAACTGCGCGAATATCAACACTGACGTCACCGCAGTACCGTACACAACAACCGTCAATTAGCATAGCAAAATAATATCTTCTAACATTAACATAAACAATGACACCAGTACCTACTACAAGTAAACTTTTCCGCTGTCGTATGTTCTGAAAAAGATACAAGCGCCGTAAGAAGCAAATTTTTTGTTATTTGAAAATAGTGCATCGCGGCATTCGTGGCCACAAATACTTAAGGTTCAAAACTGCAATGCATTTAATGTTAGTGGAATAAAATGACCACAATATAAGTAATTTTGCAGTTTTAATTAAATTAAAAATAAATACACGGCTAGTGGAATAAAATATTTAGGTACTACTTTAGATAATTGAATTCAATTGAATGCATACAGTATTTATAGTTTACGCTCAAAATTTGGTGAGTTACGCTATCGAAGAAAAATGTTTTTTCCGTGATACCATTTATTTTTTATGAAATATTTCGGAAGATTATTCTTTGAACATTTGACAACACAAAAAAAATCCGTCTCATAATATGTACCAATACGCTTAACTGTGCGACAAAAAACGGAGTCGCACATTTGGGCAGCACCCTATTTACTGTACCTAAGTCTTGAAATGGATCACCTTATAATATAAAGGCATCAAAATATAAACTGAAACAAAAAGCGCGACCTAATTATTTTATCTTTTGTTACTAAGCAATAGAAAAACTTGCAGACTTTGTTGCATCATACGCGGAGGACTGTTGCAACATTTTTTCTATTTTCTGCACTACACATAAAATTAATAGATAATTGTATTAATAACTATATCATGCCCGTATTAGTCATTTACAATAATCATCAGTATACAAAAATTATATGCCAGTCTTATATAATTTAGCACGACACGTGTAGGAAGATAAAAACACGGAAACGAACGACTGTGTTGAATTGTTGTGTGTAGGCAACTAATTACAAAGTAAAGTGGACGTAAACCTTTTGCATTTACACATTACTTATTGATTCATTTACAATCAATCATTCTTATTCAAAAATTTAAATGCCATTACTAACCATTTACGTACGTCATAAACAAATTAACATGTACGTTTCCTCAGAATAATTATTTTTCCAACAATAATAATAATAAGGAAACAACGTAACATATTTGCCTTAACTACGTCTGCTCATAAAGAAATTGTAATGTTTATCAAGTATTTAATTAACTCTATTTTTTTAAGGATTCCATTATCGTGTTCTCTACATATTTAGTAGTAAGTAAATAGGAATTATGTCACACATTTTTATAAGCTAAACGTGCGATAACAAGATATATAAGAGTACATCTCAAAAGCGGAAGGGTAACTGACAGTGACCAATTGAAGCAATTGTTACGTTTGCGAAAATAAATCAAATAACCTGTCGCTGTGTGCGTGCCTAGCAATAAACGCTCATGATCATCAGACGAGCTCTAAATTGCTCGAGTGTTACACAGATACATATATACGATGACCTTAATACACTAATTAAAGTCGTGTTATAAAAACTAATTTACCGCCTAAATTACTTGCAAAGCTACTTAAATCGTAGGCTCTCTTTGGCGGAAATCTACAACTGCTCATCAAGAGGCGTGAATCGCAGACGTTGATGGGTTACGTACTTGTTCGCAAGGAATGCCTTATAGAATAAATACCGATAAAGGAACAGGTATTTATTTACGTAATATAATGTTGCACAACGTAGACTAGTTAGCTGGGTGGCGAGACGATGCCGATGTAACCCAAGCAAACGTAACTGAAGGACTAGACGGAAGAGTCCTTTATATTTATTTCGTTATTGGAACAGCAATACGTATACAGAGGACAGACGCCAGATGTTTGGACGATGATGCTAGTCGAATAGAAAGCGGAAGGGTGGCAGTGTCGTCAATTGGCACAATTGGCAGTAATTGTGGGCGGTATGTCCGGGCGCGCCGCGACCCCGCTCAGCCGCCGCCGCGTCACAGACTGGAAAAAGATCATGTGTAATCTTTATGACAATCTGCTAATAGGTACATATCTAATCTGTGAAGATTGGGAAGATGAAATGCCATGTGATGTCAAGCATCTGATTTGCGTAGTAAAAGAAACTGTAAAGGTAGATATCCGATGGTCTATCATTAAGTAAACCCATTGGATAGAGTAGAGAACCGAAACATGTTTTACTTGACTGACACAAGTACATTTAAAAGAATAGGCCTAAAGCCTAATAGGTCAACATGCAGTTTGCTAAACGTACCTTGTTACGGTCTTCATATTAGGTAAACTTTTTGCAAAACTCATAGCCAGGTGTTTTATAATTTGCAGTAGGGAAGTGAATAACTACATTAAATAGTGATCAGCTTTGCTTATCTCTGGATTCTTCTACATTTTCGGTAAGCCAAACGATTGGAGCTTTATTACTTTAGGATACTTGCCAATTACTTTATTTCTTCTTATCGTTAACGAAAACTTATTACCTACGCTGTCTCCGGTATTATGACGATGTCATTGGTTATCAGTTGTATATAGCAAGTCATCTTGTTCCTATTTGTCATGATTAAAAGTATTATAACATAAATGTTGATCCACTGTACTTGTTACTCTGTGACAAACAAAGTACTGTCTTATGTGCCCGACTGCTAGAAGATAGCTATGCACGTGTATGTAGTGGTTTAGTCCATGATTCGCTCGTTACAGCTGGACTCTGCTCATCAGGGAAAATTGCATGCACCAAAGATTATTTAGTGCTTTAATTTGAGTTGTTGCTATTTTGGCAGCGTGTGACAAGCCAAGGTTTGTTTGTTTTGTGAACGAATTGGAACTCGCATTCATGACCATACTTTTAGTTTATCAGGAATTTACACTGTCGGTTAGTCGCCGTCTCGTAGGTTGGGTTAGGCTAGGTATTCAATATTAGCTAAACGAGAAACCACTGGCAATAAATATTTTTTTTGCTTTAGTCACGACTCTTCCCACCCGAATTCTGACAGTAGAAAAATAACTTACATGTTGATTGTTGGTAGGGAAACAATAATGGTAGAAAACGATCAATTAAAAATATGAGAGCGTTGTAACTGAGCATATCGTACCTAATTTACGAATGGTGTCCTTTGTCTTGAACCAGGACGTTACGTCTTCTCACGGTGTTAGTCACACAACATATCTCAATATTAATGTTTAAAAACTTGGCTATCAGTGGCGAAAGCACCATACAACACGATTCTTACCGGCTTCCTACGGGGATTCGCATCGGCAACTCTATCGCTATAAAAAAATGGCACGTCGATAGTGGCTACTATTATCAAAAACTGTGGTTACGCTACGGGTATTTAATTCACCATAACATTCAGACAACAAAGACGGTTATTTTTAGCTTTGTATTTCAACAAAAAAAAATTAAATTAACCCGGCGCCAAAACGTCATAATCGGGAACTAAAAATTCATACAAGAGCGATCCCGTAATGATGTCACTTTAGGTCACGTGGCACCGCTTGATATTGACTTTTTACTTTTTTTGACCGCTTGATTGATTGGAGCAAGCCGCTTTACAACTTGTTAAGACAGAGACAAATACAGAAAAAATGCGAGAACGAGATGGAGGAATATTGCACATTTAATCTGGTTTTCAGCTGTTCAATTTTATTGTATTTAATTCTTTACATTCCTATAATAATTTTAGAATGATGGTAAGTATTCTTTATTGATATTGATAAGTCAGTAAGTTAAAGCCGACTTAGCTTCGGCTTCTCTCTTAGAAAAATTGACACCTCGCCGCTGTTGTCTATGGTGGCAATGTTCAACGCTAGGACTTTATATGTGTTTATCTTAGATTTTCACCTTTGCTACCCTCATCGCCATTCACATATTGAATCTACCTACTGTATAATAGGTTCATTTTTTTAGGCCGAAGTAGGTACCTATGCCAAAAATGGCATAGGTACCACCACCAAAACCACGGCCCCATTTTAAAATCACAATTTTGTGTTCTTTACTTTCGCGTGCTGTTACCTACTTCCTACTTTTATTTATTTTATAATTAATCTTGTAAATCAATGTAGTTATACGATTGTTAAATTAATTTGATAAGCTCATCGATGGATAAAAATGCAGATAAATGGTAAAACAGCAAAGTTTACTATGATGTTGTCTGTTTAACATAATTAACCTGATTAAGATTATAATGTTAACTAAAAAGTTACAATAACTTTATCACGTCTGATCTTGTTTCATTAAGTGCTATATATATGATTAAAACCTGTCATTTTAATTAAGTAGGTTACCTACCTTCTCGACTTTGTAAAATATAGCTCTAAAGTTATTTAAGGTCAACCGGGGCATTCGCGTCTTTTTGCGTTTATTTTAAATAATTTTTAATCTGTTTGAAAACCAACCTATCCTGCCATCTAGTTTTGTTTATTTTGAATAAAACCATAACGTATAATTTCAATAGATGGCATTGAAACGCATAAATTCAAAATATCGGCCATATTGCAAATCACTTGTTTTTTGTGAATTGGTGCTGCGCGAGTTGAGTGATCAAAATCCTCAAGAATCCATATTTTTTCTCGGTTTTTCGTTTTTATTATCTAATATATAAAATTCTCGTGTCACAGTTTTCGTTGCCATACTCCTCCGAAACGGCTTGACCGATTTTGATGAATTTTTTTGTGCTTATCCGGTATCTATGAGAATCGGCCAACATCTATTTTTCATCCCCCTAAATGTTAGGGGTTGTCCACCCCTAAATAATTTATAAGGCAAAACAACGTTTGCTGGGTCAGCTAGTGAAATACATATAAATAATATAATATAGTCTGTATAGACCAATAGTTATTTTTATTGAAATCGTTTTACTTGTGGAGAAATAAAGATTTAATTTTTTTAGGTTAGGTCTGGATGTTTGGGGTAAATGCATCTGCTGTTTCGTGCTCTATGACGCATTTGCCCCAAAACCAGAGATCGTAAACCTTTTGTTTTGTGTTTTTATTATGTGTTTCATAAAGTTTTGTTTAACAATGAATTTAAATGTCTTTCTTCATTTTTTTATTTTTTATGAGAAATTCAGCGCATGTTTTGTGTTATCGTGGAGTTATCTATTTGTGTTGCAGGTAATTTAGAATATGATCACAATGGTTATATTGATACACATTCGATAAATATTTGATAATGACTTTCAATATTACATAGAGCAGAAACTTATCTGGCCATGGCATACAACACACTTTATCTGGTCACATGGACGTTACGGATGTAGACAGTCCCATGCGACACCAACTGGACCTCATCATTTTATTTTGAATATGAATTTTCAAATTGCAAAGGCGTTATTACAAAGTTCATTCTTTTGGTGTCCATCTTGTACTAGCACACATTTAAAGGTTTTTCTAGGAGAGAGTTCATCTAATTTTGCTTTCACAAATAAAATGTTCTTAACGTCTGGATTTGCCTGGGGGTAAATGCGTCTAAGAAAAAATAGTCGCATTTTCCCAGTTTTTATGACATAGCTTCTGATGTAATGATTATTTAATATTTTTATAATTTACTGAAATATTCTTGTACAAAACTTTAATTGAAGGAAAATATATTTATTTCCGCCTTCAAACGTCACAGGTTTAAAACTTATTTAATGAAGACGCGTTTGCCCCAACACGGGAAAATGTGTCTAAAATGCGTCCTTAAAAAAAAGGTTTATTTACTCGTATTTACTGTAAGTAATGGTAGAAACAATTCATTACGGTTGCAGATAGATAATTTCTATGTACATTCATATTAAGGATTTTCTAATAAATTTATAATTAGTGAGATATGAATTTTTAAAAGCGTGTGAGGGATTTATGTGACGCAATTGCCCCGGTTGACCTTAGATGATATCTATAATCAATGTCAAAGTCCTGGTGGTCTGATTATTTACGGGCTAGGTAACACGTGACTGTTAGGGACGATTGTGATGAACACGTAACTCAGCACTAAACACCTCTAAGAAATTGCCGTCACATGTTTACACATAAACATATCGTGTTACAACATTGGATAATAATTGTCTTCCATTTGGATGTCTCATAATTACGTTACAAGCCGGTGGTTAATAATGTATGTAGCAGTCACGAGTGGAGCGCACGCGCAGCGCAGGGCAACGCGGAAGTCGCACACACTTCCGCGTGCCGCCATCGCCATCTTGGCTAACACCTCGTGAGATTCGCCTGTTTCTTAACGGATTAGGTGCAGATTTAACGCTGTTAGTCGAACAATAGTGGTATTTCAAAATGTCATCGTTTTAGTGTTGTAAATGACCTCAAATCCTAAATTGATGTTATGCGTGTGAGGAAAAATTTGACAGATAGCATTTTATTACCTTGTCTTTGCAAGTTAATAAAATGCTATCTGTCAAATTTTTACATTTTCAGATGCAGGAAGTGTGGCACCTAGTTTTTAACCTACATTATTTTATTATTTACCACCTTATTGTGGAAGAAATTAAGAATGTACCTGATAATGTCCATTCGGAATTCTACAACCCCATCAATACTTAGTTCACGTGTTCTTGCAATCAAACTGCTACCTAATCTAATTTACATGCGATATACTCCTGCATAATCATGTGAAATCAGCGTAAGTACCCTCACCCTCTCTTTCTAATTACGGAATAACTTGGTGGAACAAAAAGAGATGACCCACTTTCGGGACCGGTCGTGCGAGATCGGGTGCGCACCGTTGCACACATTACGTGTTAGAAGATGGGGTTATGCACTGAGCGAATTGCGCTAGTGTAACGGAACACAACCGATGTGAATTTTCTCGCCCTAATACCGTTTTTGCGTACTTTTTCCAATTTTGTAACGTTAGCGACGGCACTTGAGCAACGGTTGACATGACTGCAATTCGAATCTCAGCATAAATTTCTTAAAGGAGGTTAGGTCGGTTGTTGAAAAAGTAGGCACGTGTTTGTTTGTTACACATAAGTAGAGTTTTGTAATATGTGTTATTGCTGTTACATAAAATTCATTTATTAATTTGTCATTGTCCACACATATTATAAATAACTGTACCTACATAAAATTGTTGAATTAGCGATGTTTTTGTTTATCTGCAAATCCACTATGTCTTCCAATGCAATATAGCAGTCTCTTCAAGCTTGCTTATGCTCTGCGAGATTAAAGACCTTTAGAATTCTAATAACAGGGTTCTGACTGTGGTTCTGACCATACCTAGTTAGCTTCGAAAAATGGCCCCAAGTAGCTTTAAACCATTGCGAAATAAAAATAAATAAATAATTGCGAAATTGGGTCAAATATTAAATCTCTTAAAATTAATGGGCTTTGATATTTTTCACAAGCAAATGAAATAATTGTAAATCTAAAAGGGGTCATTGAACTCAATCAACTTTTACTATAGAAGGAGCCCTGAAATCGCGAAAAAAATCAGTTGTATTGTTTTCTCATCGTAGGTATTGTGTGCTTTTTCCATTTCCTAATTCATCACACAAAAACTTAACATTTAACCTTACTTCTGCCTGGTGGCTCCTTAACAATTCCGGGTGTAGGGGTCAATCAACCAGATTGACCCTTATTGAAACTTGAAAAAAAATTAACAACGTCAGCAATTACAAACAGGAACTACATTATTACCCACCTAAATCTCATTAAGGTTGTTATTTATAACAGAAAAACACATGGCAATGATTAAATTACAGAAATACGTAATTGACAAAGTTATTATTTGTAAGTATGCAGTGCCTATTTTGTTTTGAGTTGAGGATATAATTTGATGCCTATATAAACAATTATGTACAGAATTTCCTCTTTCAACTCAAGGAAAAAACATTTAAAGAAATTGATAACTTTTGTTTATAGGTACCTATGCCTATAAGCAATTAAACGCAACTTAAGTAGGTACTAGGAACCTATCTCCTTTTTTTTAGGTTATAAACCTGTTATTATAAATTCACAAGGTAACTGATATCTTTAGATTAGGTGCGTTAGGATCGCTGTACACGGTTGTTTCTTTGCGATACGGCCGTGTTAACCGTGCCATACAAAAATCGTGCCGTCAAAAAGCTTTCATAGTGATTCATACAACACTGGAGACCCTGCCTACACACGGCGAATCAACCGTAGTTTTTCAGGGCACACCCTTTTTCTGTCAAAATACTCTCTATGTTTTGTAGTAGAACATCTCCCAACTTTTTTTTCATGACTACCCGCGTTGACTTTCTTTGCGAATCGCGAGCTGCATCGGAAATGTGCTGCCCACTCTGCCCAGCTTTTAGGATTAGGTAATTTTTAAACCATTTTACCTGGGAATTCACTTTTTCAGGCCCTACATGATATTTTAAATAACTAAGTTTAAGTAGCAATACAGTTTCTTGGATTTACTTAACTCCCAAAATCAAAGTTTAGGCTTCTTACTCCACATCGTATATTTGGATTGCCTTTCCAGTCAAACGATTAGCGGTTACGAAAAAGTATTTAAACAAAAGGGTGTGTTCGATAGTAGAAGAATAACAAATGATCTTTTCCAAAATAACGGCTATTTGGAAATTAATAACGCAGTGGTTTTAAAACTAAATAGGTTCTCGATATGATTTAAGAAAACATTGAATAATTTAATCTTGCAAGTAACATGCCATTTCGTAACAGCTGTAATATTGTACGTTAAGCAAGCCTTAGGCTTAGGTAACTCGCCATAGTTCCGAGAGAGATTATACATCCTGCTTCGCGGACGAAGGCAATAAGATTTGTTTCTTAATAGCTGTAGGCGTTCCCTCGTGTTTTACGCTCTACTAGATATTTATCGCAATATAACGCTTTCTGACGTTCCCCATTTATAAAATATGTTTTAAATATTTTACCCACCAGAAGTGGTTCGTCCTGGTAAATTAGAAATGTTTCCATACGACCTACTCCTAAAAGAGTAAAGAGCATTTGGATTGCATCATGATGTAATTTGGTTTCAAAATGCAATGCTCCTACAGTTCTGTTTCCAAATATTAATAAAGATAATTGATATGTCTAGCAAACCAGAAGCGAGCAATTGTCGTAACAGAGCAACCGTCGTTGGTACTATTGGAGAAAGGATGGCAACTGCAACTGGCACTGTTCACAAGGCGTTGCATGGTGTGTGGTAACACGCGGGTCGCGACCACAGACTCCCGTATGTGTTTCTCAAGCAAGGATAGTGTCCGGGCCCGGCGGCGGCGGCGGCGGCGGCGGCGGCGCGGGCGCAGGCAACACGCCGCACTACGTAATCCCGCAGCAACGGCACTTCCTGAAGGTGGCGCAAGCGGTACGCGAATGTCGGCCGAGCATTTCGCGCCACTTTCGTAATTCGTTGCGTGGTGCGACCGGCCGCCTTGCCTGGCCCGCAGGAAGTAAAAGTTCGAAGGTAAGAAAGTAGGTCTCCGCTGTAATTGGCAACGCGCCTGCATACTGATGTTTACTATATTTATATAGGTTGCGATACGAGCACCTGTGAATACAACGCCGCCAATCGACAAAAATGTCACATTCGGATTATTACGGATCCACGTTTTGTTCAAATTAGGTTACCCTGTAGTTTCTGTGGGCATCGGAAATAATTTGTTTAAATATAACCAGGTCTATGTCTATGTGATATGTATCCTCTAAGTTACAACAGTTCCCATGGACTTCTGGTGAATCTGTCTATCGTTACCACCAATATTTCCATGAACCGTCTGAAAATAGGTTGATTGTGTATTTATTTGATTTATAACAAACGTTATTTTGTAACACTATTAAAGGGTCCGTAGACAGCACGTATGTATGTTACGCACGCTGTCCGTATGACATAACTCGTATGGACAAGGCGCAGGCGCCGCCGCTGACCCAATCCGCTTGCTCTATGACGTAAGGCAGCAGCGAGCATCGAGCGAGCATGCCGCGAAGTAGGCCGAGATTCAAGATGCGCCGAAACTTATCGTTTGCGCAACATGCGACCCCGCAAGTGCGCATTTGGGTTTACATGAATTTAATTAACTTTGTAATTAGATAAACATTGTGTAGGTAATGCCGGGGATGTCAAGCGATTTTTAATTATCGTACGAAAACAAGAATTGTTTTACTGGAACATCGAGTTTTGGAAAAGTTGTTCAACCAAATACAAGTAGTTCGTTGTTTCACAATGAGCAGGAATTTGCAAAATTACCGCAAATCCATTGCATCAGTATGCAGGAAGTCGACGGCGGCACAGTCAGCGTCCATGGCGGGGGCGATGCGCGTGCGCCGCTGAAGAAATTGGGCGGCGCGCAGCGGTTCTGCGCAATGGAGGAAGTGCTGTTATCTGATGAGCTTGCGACAGACTACGACGCTCACTTTGCGAAATATCAGGTGTTACGAATTCTATGATAATTTTAAAATGAGGTACATTGTTATGGTTGAGAAAAATAACGTGGTATTTATGAAACATGATCACACGCAGGCACACATCATGCGAAACTAAAAAACAGATCTAGACTTTAAAATTAATTTCAATTGTCACATCTAATTGTGGATGTTTTTCACGTCTGCTGAGCATTGTTTGTTTGTTCTAGTGAAGCTTTTAAGGTTATACAAATCAAACAACGGGTAGCATTGAGACTAAACAATTTTATGCCAACTGTTGAAAGGAGATAGGCACCTAGAGTTTTTTTTTTTGTGAGTGAAAACGTTGTACACAAAACGCGCGAGACTAATTAGAGCAGAATCAATACAGACGGAAAATTAATCTCGAAAGTGTTTGCTTTATCGTCTCGTCCTAAATCAACTTTGTTTATTATAAAATATGCTTTCATTTAAGAAGTATGTTCATTTATATAATTAAACTGTAAATTCAGGCTTGCATAAATGGGTGCAGTTGGACAGTATTTTTTATGCAGTATAGTTATATATATTCATAGCAGTATTCAATTTATTGTTAACTAGCTTGTGCCCGCGACTTCGTTCGACCAGGCAACTGAAGGAAAACGGGAGGGTTTTAGTCAGTAAAAGTCTGACTACCCTCCCGCTACCAATTTGATGATTGTCGACCCGAAAAAAAAATTGGTGATTCAAGTAACAGATGTTACGTGGGGTGCAGACACTCGGATTAAAATAATTTTACTATTTATGTACGCACGGCTACATATCAAGCTATACACTTCCAGTTTACGCTGATCTCGCACTGTACGGAAAGCCTATACAATGCGAGATCAGCTTGTACTGGAAATGTATAGCTTGATGTGTAGCCATGTGTACATTATTATTTAGTTTTTATTTATTTGACACAATCATATTCTCTTATTTTTATTTTATTTACTTTTTATTTCTGTATATGTCCGTGACTTCACATTGGTATCAGAATACCAGCGCTGCCACACTTTTTAAATGTCGCAGCATCTGCTGAGATAGTGGCCTTTTGGCCTCGCACAGGACCTTGTTTTTTATTTTACTTAAAAACTTTATTTTAATTTAAAAATAAATTATATTTTAATTTAATTAAGTAGCGTAACCGTAGTAGTGTTTTAGTTTTTCAGTGTGTTGAATTGTATTGTGTTGTAGTTAAGTTTGAGATATTCCTGTGCGAGTCTAATAAATAACTTTTTTTTCTTTCTTTCTGTCCGAGTTCTTCCTCGGCTCCTTAGACGTAGCGTGATGTTAAATAGCCTATAACCGTCCTCAAAAATTGGCCTATTAAATGCTAAAAGAATGTTCAAATCTGACTGGTTGTTCCAGAGATACAAACTTACAAACAGACAAATTTTACCTCTTATTATAGTATTAGAATACATTATTATACAACGTGCAACGGAAAGGGTATATACATACCAAGGGCATGGCTTCTTTTGATGATATCAAACGATATTGAAAGGGTTTTTTAATCCTATCTCTACATGTTCGGCAGGCATGAGAATTTTTAATACTCACATTGATAGGTACCAGAAACCGAACTTTTCAAATTGAAATAAAAACATCACTCAGAAGAGATTTATCGCGATATTGGCAAGTGACGTGAAAAGTTATTGACCTACGGTGACATGATTGTTATGATTTCAATTTAAGAAACATATGAAACCGAAAATTTGGTATCAACTCTTAGAGTATTTTATTTTGAGCTGAAACTATGTATAGTGATTCTATACCAGATTTTGTCTTTAGTGCTGAAGGATAGCAATAGGTTTTCAGTTACGCCCTGTATAGTAGTAGTATAGATTTAACTTATAGGAGTGGCGATATTTTAACGAATCTCTGCTTCCCACAGCCTGGGAAGACACTCGACTGGCAAATATTTTTCACGCTATTCTTATAAGTATTGTGGAGACCTTTATAGTTAGATTTGGTCTTACAAAAATGATCTGCTGCTATCGCGATTTCATCATCTGTCGTAAATTAATGGTTGCAATAATTAGTGACGGTTCGTCAGAAACAAAATACTTTAGTTTTATCGAACAGAATACAAGCTATCTTTACAACCTTGACCCAATCTTTATACTTACATTTTGCGAAACAGCCTGCAATTTATTATTACTCGAAAGTTAAGTAACCTGCGGGGTAGTTGCGTAATTACACACTTATAGTAAGAATGGCTTTCATTTTGACAGTTCAACGACATTCATTGCGTTTTGAGCGGACAAATTTTTCGAACATATGAAGCAATATCTTTCAAAATGATTCAGATTCTGATTAATAGTGTGTTATACAATAAGGCTGCCTTTTTCTGGTAAATCGATGTGCAAATAAATGAAATTCTGCTGGAGTTCAAGGGCTCAAGGAACATTTCGTGCAAGGCGACCACCAGTTATAATTAGCGGTGGGTGATTATGAGACATACTAATGAAACCATTCGATTATGAAGATGTCTTGAGATATCTCGATTATAACAAGTTAGTAATTACTAATTTAGTTAGTGATCGCGGTCGCGAGTCGACGCACAACAGGCTCCTAAGCCTGGTAAAGTAGGAAGGAAAGATTTCATATCTCTTAACGCATACCGTATGTATACTTGAAACGTCGTACCTACATTATATTGGAGGCATACCATACTTATCGCATACGTTTACTTATCGAAATCATAACACACCCATACTTAGTAAGTATTTTGAAACTCGGTTTTTGTACCAGATACCCGTACCTTGAAGGCCGGGTATGGGGATTGGCAGGTTTATCTCATCTCTAAGGGTGTGTCCAGACCTGGCGAATGCGCATTTCATGTTCGTAGCCTACAAACATGAAATGCACGCGCGCAGTTCGCAAGCGACTCGCGAGCGGCGCATTCGCCAGGTCTGGACACACACTTATATGAGCTCATAATCGCCCATCGTTACTCTCGAGTCTCTCGACTTTTTTACAACACGATTCGTAGTACACATTAGTAACGTCATTCGATTATGAAAATATATTAGTTACTAACTTCATAATCGATTTTCAACATTAGTATTACTAAGTAATTCGATTATCAAAATCATTCATAGTCGCCCACCGCTAGTTATAATTCTGCGAGTTGGAGGGAGCCAAAAGTAAGGCAAGAGTAGGGAAGGATCAACGAAACTACTCCTATTAGTATTCAAATTTACCTACTTGCTTCATTGCTTTGCGTTTATTATCCAATTTGCTTTACTATTGATACTTTGTTTTGGCTTCTAACATACCTACCACTTATCGCTAATTACTTTTTAACTGTTTGGTCTGGCGAGATAATAAACGTTTGTTGTGGTACAAACATGCTCACTTGCTCTGCAAACGAATCAAATGTATCAGTATATCAAGCTATACATTACCAGTTTTAACTGACCTCGCATTGTATTAACTTTTCGTACAATGAGAATTCAGCTTATCCTGGAAATGTATAGCTTGATATGTCACCGCACGTACAGTCGCATTATTTTTTTAATTGCTGCACTACCTACGCTTCCATTAATTGCTAAAAAGCTTCTGTCTGCATGGCCTTGATAATAAAAAAGGATCTCAACTCAGTCAATATTGAAATTATTGTTCGGCATTGCACATGCAAAAAACATAGGTCGTCGCCTGTACTTGACAATGACATTGTGCCAAAATCTTATTCAAAATAGGTAGGTAAAGATTGTAAAATTTGCTTGAACTTGCTTGAGTATTCTCACATTAATATTGTTGACGTAATTATTGTATCTACTGAACCAAAAAGGCTCTTCCACGACAGGGTAGCGAGGAGGAAACTTAGACCGACTTCAAAGGCAGCCGGAAACCGGAACCGCGGTAAGGGTTAGAGCGGAGACGACGCCCGTTTCCGGCGGAAGTACGGCGCCAGGAAGGTGGGTAGATAGAGAGAAGATAAATAAACCGACGCCATATTGCCGGACTCCAATCGATAAATCCGTTCGGTTTTGCATGTTCCTTACGTACGACTTCCGTCTCCTGTTTACTCTTAACGTTATGGGCGAGGAGTAAACACCAACAACGGAACTGCTGAAAAAGTTTTGGAATTATTATCCCTTTAAAACTCTGTATTTTTAACCGACTTCAAAAAAGAGGTTAACAATTCGACATGTTTATGTTTTTTTTAACCGACTTCCAAAAGGAGGAGGTTTTCAATTCGTCGGACCCTTTTTTTTATGTATGTTCCCCGATTACTCGAAGATGGCTGGACCGATTTGGATAAATTCATCCATCCAAAAAAACACTACAAAGTGTAAAATAACTTTAACTTCGGAAGGCGGTGACAAAAAAATTAAAATACATATCTAAAGTCACCGACTTCCGTCGTTTGTTTGTTGTAAGTCGGTTGTTTTCTTTTTTTAAGTTTCTTCAAATATAAGTCGCTAAATTAGGTATTATAAATAGTGAGGGTACTGCTTAAAACAGTATTTTGTACATTTTATTTTTACTAACAAAGTACTTACTTGACGAAACGTTTACGGAAAATTCCTGAAACAGGAACTACAGCTGCTGTAACCTCATAACATAGGTTATCAGACTACTGGGACGATAAATGCGGAAATAATCAAATAAATTGAGGGGGGATGCTTTACTTCCTTAATGTAGTCTTCCGGTTACGAGTTCATATCCTACTTAATTTGTTCCGTGCACATTGATTAACGTAGAAGCTTTTTTAGAAATATGACACGTTTTATGCTTTCTGTTCCATTTTTCGTGCGTTAAAACTTATGTAAGATTTTGTTATTTATGCAAACGTAATTTTAGACTCTAATCTAAAGCAGAGAAAAATAACTACCAGATTTTTTTTTTTGGGGAAAATACTAAGTTACAGTGTTTGTGTACCTATGTAAAATTAGGGTGTATTTATGTTAATAAAAAAAACAATTTACCTAAGTAGTACATAAAAATCCAAATAACAAAAACTTTGCGTGAAAATACTTATCAATGAAAATTGATCGACATACATATTGTAGTTGAGTACAGATGACAGATAGATTTATATACTCCTAATGCGAAACGGTTCTGTGTGGTGCCGGATGTCAAAGAATAGCACCATCCCATTTCTTCCCGTGGGTGTCGTAGAAGGCGACTAAGGGACTTACTAGAGAATGGGCAGCAGCGTTCTCTATGCATTTGGCCAACATACTGCGATCGCCAACCCGCCTGCCAAGCGTGGCGATTATGGCAAAACTCCCCTTTTGAGGGAGGCTTATGTCCAGCAGTGGACGTCTTTCGGCTGATATGATGAATGCGAAACGCAGTAAACGAACTGCTCTACCATTCGATTTAGTAGGTACCATCACTAACATTTAGGTCGTAATTCTGGTCGTGAAATACTGCCTTTTAACCTTGCTTGGCACTGTGAATAGAAGAAAAGAGTTAATTGTTCACTGTCTACGTAGCTGTGGCGTAGTTGAACCACTGACGTATATTATTGTTAAAACTGTATCAAATGTTTACGAACGTGTGTGTAAAGAGGTGTTAAGTCACGCCGGTTCTAGGAAGCGGACATAATTTATCCAAAACATTTCCAAACTTATTTATACCCGGGCTATCTGTTGTTCTCATGCTTTTAGCATGTTGCATCTTCTATAATTATAATGACTAAAATATCCACAAGTATCTGAGGTAGACTTTAGACTCAAATATTTAAGATACCCAAATTGTGTATTTTAAACTGTTGTCGACCGGAGGTGTTAATCATTCTTATTTGTATTATATTGTACCCAGCGCCTTAATTACGTAACAATCCTTCCGACACAATCCAAATGATTTTGAAGGAAACTTCCAATCCATTGCTTAGAAAATCGTCTGTTCAGCAACGTTAATCATCATCATCATCTGCCTAGCCTTTTTCCACATCTATGTTGGGTCGGCTTCCAGTCTAACCGAATGCAGCTGAATACCAGCATATAACGTAAATAACGCAACTAATTTTGAATTGTCAAAATTAATGTGACTGCTACTTAATTACACAAATTTGGTAGGTATTTAAATGAGTTGGAAAGCAACTTAGGTACACCTACTAAAAGAACTCAAGGAACACGAATGAAAAACATTTATACCAATAAGTACATGAAGTGAAGACTAAATTCTTAAGAATTTAAAATCACACCCGGGAAAATCCATAAATTTAAAGTACAAACAAACTTAATAATAATCAATAATTACAAACTAAAAATGCTGTAAATAAGAGTTCAACTTATCTTCTCTCAACGCAGGCAATGCACAACGTCCTCTTATATTACAGATTCCAATTAAGTTTTTCAAAATACATTCTTGATAAGGCTAATTCACAAAAGACTCCAAACAAGTTTGCGCGACATAAAAACGAATGAAGTACCTACCAATTTACCAAATTAAATGTTAAGCAGAACCTACCGGGTGTCCGCACGAGGAAGGAAACAAGTTGATATTTGGCGTCGTGGTCTCAACCGGTTTCACAAGTGTTATTCTGTAAACGAGATGACTCTGGACTTTCCGATCACACATTATTTTTTACCTACTCTTTTTTTTGTGTCGCTCATATGTGGAGGACTACAACAACTTTTTACTGACGGACGAATCGAAGGTCACACGGAACTTGAGTCTAGCCCGGCAAGAATTATTTTTGCTTGGCTTACGAAGGAAGTAACAAAAACTGAATGAGATTGATAGAGCAGGTAACATTTAGAGATTTTTTAAATTTAACAATTATAGACACTTATCCATATGCATGCAGCTTTATTAAGGCAATGAATACAACTGGAGCGCTCCTTCCTTTAAGTATATTAAAAGCCTATTTGTATGTGTTGGTAGGTAGGTACTATACTCAATCCTTACAGCTCGCGCTCGCGAGGCAGAAATTATGCAGCATCCGTATCCGGCAGGGTATGAATTTTAATAGTTTTTTTTATCGAAATTTAAAGACAAGCTTACCTAGAGCAAGATACATACCTAAAACGTTTAACCTGCATTTAGTGAAATACGTTATATAATACTGATCCGTATTTAAATAATTTTACATTCTAATGACCACTCTCGAAATTTGTTCTGTAAGGCTGCATCTAACTAATGTTCTGTGCGACGTTCGTATTAGTTATCAAATCATGTGTAGTTTTCAGGCATATTAATGGACAGGATATTTAACTGAGTAGATAAACATGTCGTCGTCTTATTCTCATCTCAGCTTCATTAATATGTAGATGAAGTTGTAATGAATATGTATGGCCACCGAGAAGAGGCCTCGACGACCGCTCTAGAGGTCAATGTCAGTTGAAAGATGCGACCATTGAAGTGAGAACCCTCGCAGGCAGTTTACTTCCCTTTCTCTTTTTACATTTACGAAGCACTATAGAAAATACGAGGGCTCACATTACGCTGGCGTTAATATAGACTACCGGTTCCGCTTGGTGTAAGTACACCTAAAGTCATCACATATTGTTATATACTTGGCCGAGATGAGTTTCAGTGGTATCGCTCTGCTAGTCGTGAACATTTGATACTGTGACGTTTCCTATTCACTACACCTATCGGGCATTGCTTTGGCCACAAAAGGAGGTGTGATAATGTATTGCGACGGTTTGGGCCATGCCCGATGCTGTAGCTACTTTAATTAGAAAACCTTAGGCGATTCATTTAAATCGAAATTATAATCAACAAAATATAAATTACTTTGTTTGGATAGTTAATAATCCTTCAAAGATTAAATAAAAATAAAATACAATAAGTCTTTCAAGTATGATTAAGACTTTATTTTTTACCCAAAATTAAATTAGGTACATATCTGTCGACAAAATGACTTCCTCCTTTCGAATTCAACAAAAACCTATAAGGACATTACGTTAGGTAATTTAATTTAAGTAACCCAAACAAAGTCTAAAACTTAAATAATATAATCTAATCTGTGTCTAAAAAAAATTTAGGGTCGCTCAGCGCACTATGGAGCGGGCTATGCTCAGAGTTTCTTTTAAGGACAAAATCAGGAATGAAATTATCCGGAAAAGAAATGGAGTCACCGACATAGCTTGCAGAGTAAGCAAGCTGAAGTGACAGTGGGCTGGGCCATGTTTGTCGAAGGACCGATGCATGGTGGAGCAGACGAGTCCTGGAGTGGAGACTGCGTATCGGCAAGCGTAGTGTGGGTCGCCCCCCAGCCAGATGGACGGACGACCAAAAAGGTGGCTGGGAAAGACTGGGTGCTGAAGGCGGAAGATAAAGTGTTGTAGCGCAGCCTGGGCGAGGACAACAGTGGACTGCGATAGGCTGAGTGGATTGATTGATTGAATCTGTGTCTACCCCGTAACCAACTTAGAAGGAAGAAACGGCATAAGAGCCCAGCACCCTAATTGCGGAATCTGATAATTTGGAAGGATATTGCTAATACATTGCTTCATATGTATAATTTGTCGGCTCAGCCAACGTATATAACGCAATTAATGTCGTTGAACTGTCAAAATGAAAGCCATTCCTACGACTTTCTGATGGCAGGTCAAAGGCCTACCTTTCCCTTTTTCACTCAGCTCGATCTTGAGCCAATATGGACCAATTCCTCCTATAAGTTAAGTTCGACAAACCCTTTGATGTTTAATAATAAAAGGATACCTTTTACATAGGTATGTATAAGTAGGTTGCACAACACACTGGTGGTTATATACCTAAGTTATCAACATCTATAGGTACCTACTTCGCAGTTGTCCATTCGAAAAGTTTTTTGCCGAGATGGAGAATATGTAGGTATGTTTATTTAATGATGAAACACTCGGCAGCTAGTAGTATTCACGATGGTTTTTGTGACACTTCACTGTTACCAAGCCGATTGCCAATCAGAATGCGTATCGAAATCTTCGCTATATGGAATAAAGTCAAATACAAAGCCGATCAAAAGGATAAGCTGACGCTTCATAAAAAATATTGGTATTCAGATAAATTGGAAGCCAACCCCAAATTAGTTGGGAAAAGGATAGGCAGATGACGACGAAAAAACTTGTATATACACCGTGACATTTTAGTCGTCTTACAACGGCAGCCCACTTCATGTACCCAATGACTGCTATCTACTACCATTCATAAAAAAAAAAATTTTTTGAACATTTGCTTAATCGAAAACATGAAAATATCACTAAGACGAATGACGTGGTTTGAAACACCCTGTTATGGAGATGAAATTAATGATGGAATGTAATGGTAGGTAGGTAGATATCTTCTACTGTTTGATACGTAAACATTATTAACAGGGAGGGTGTTTCATAATTCTAAAGCATTCATTATTTTTCTTTGTATCTATTATCTTATTTAATGGTAACAATGTTTTAATCGCGCCTAGAGGTATGTTATGACGAATACATTGAGTGGACCATCTTTGTAAGACGACTAAAATGTCACGGTGTATAACGTGAATCTCGGAAACGGCTCCAACGATGTTCATGAAATTTAGTATGCAGGGGGTTTCGGGGCGATAAATCGAAGCTAGGTTTCATTTTTATAAAACGCCAAAACAAAAATAAAACCCGAGCAAAGCTCGGTCATCCAGGTACTTGAAAACGATCCATAAGGTGGTTTTTAAAACCAGTGTATCTCTTTAACCGTAAATAATTTTGAAAGCAAAAGAATATATAGTATTTTCATACAGTGTTTTTATTTTGCATACAGTGATGGAACTCAAAACATAATAAAACACACTTTAATGCATCAAAAAAATCATCAAAGTCACCTCTTAATTATCTTTAAAATCGGTTTATCCCTTCAATAACAATTATAATTATAATTAAAAATATACCATAAAATTCCAAATGCCAAACTGCATCCAGTGATGGATTATTTATTATTAAATAGTTAATATCTAATTTTATACGATTTTATTTGCACTTTTACGACGTACGTTTGCTCATTTATTATTCGAATTAATTACAACAGATTTTAACCAGTATCGGATTGCAATAAGAACTATTATTTATTTATTTATTTATTTATTAAAACTTAATGCACAAGTAAAAAAAAATACTGTACAAAGGCGGACTTAATGCCTGAGGCATTTTCTACCAGTCAACCTTAGGGTGATGCAGAGAGAAAACATGGCAGGTGCAACATAAGGGATAGGTTACTCGAAAAATAATACATGATACATAGATACCTACATACATACATACATACATACATACATATATATAACGAAAATAAAACTTTGTCTTGAGAAATAACGATAGGTAGAGGAGAAAACGAATCCAGTAAGTCAGCGCTGGGATGTTTCTGCCAATTTCTTACGAATATGCTCGCGTGCCTTTACTTTAAACGAAAGCCGACTGGTTGCCATCCTGATATTCAGAGGGAGTGCATTCCAAAGAAACACCGCCTGGACAAAGAAAGAAGATTTGATGAAACCAGAGCGGTGAGAGGGACATCGTAGAAGACGATTGCTGGTGGAACGAAGATTTTTACTATGCGCCGAGCACAAGTATTGAACCTGGGAAGTCAGATAAGAAGGAGAAGTGGGTTTGTCGAGTATAGAAAACAACATTGACAGAGCTCGCAACTCTCTGCGCTGACGGATGGGTAGCCATTTTAAAAGCAACCGGTGCGCGGACACATGATCATACTTACGAAGATTGAAAACGAATCGAATGCAGTTATTTAGAAGCCGGTCAAGTTTATTGAGGAGATCTGCATTCAGGTCATAGTAACACACATCGCCATAGTCAATTATGGGAAAGATTAGGGACTGTACAAGCATTGCCTTTATGTATGATGGGAGAAGGTTTTTCAACCGATAGAGCGACCGCAACGTTCCGGTGACTTTTTGACTAACAGTCGTGACTTGCTTTCGCCAGTCAAGACAAGTGTCGACATGTAAGCCAAGATCCTTAACATCGGAGCTAAACGGGATAACTGAGCTGTCGAATGTTACAGGTGGCACAGTCAAGCTATTCAACTTCCTTATACTGTGGGGGCTCCCTAGAATGATAGCTTGACACTTGGCAGGGTTAACCGCCACCCCAAACCGATCAGACCAGCTCTTAATCACTCCTAAATCCCGGTTTAGCTCCTCAATCGCATCTGCTATGTTGTCAACATCTGCCTGACAGTAAAGCTGCAAATCGTCCGCATAAAGATGATACGCAGTCCGAAGCTCGGTTGTAATGAGATTAATAAAAATAGAGAACAAAAGAGGAGATAATATACCGCCTTGAGGGACGCCAGCTGCAAGATCACACAAACTCGATGAAGAGTCTCCAGCACGAACAGACTGCTGACGTCCCTGAAGATAAGAGGCAAACCATTCCAATACCTCCGGAGAGACCATAAGATAGGAAAGAATGGACAAAAGGAGTTCGTGACTGACGGTATTAAAAGCATTGGAGAAGTCTATTAACACTAACACTGTAACTTTAGTGTCTTCCATTCCACGCCTTATATCATCAGTCACTTTTAGGAGAGCAGATGTGGTACTGTGCCCGGGCCTGAAACCGGATTGAAATGTACTGATGAGGGAGTTGCGGTGAATAAAGTGAGAGAATTGTTTATGCACACTGGCCTCGAGCACTTTAGATAGGAAAGGAAGGATAGAAATTGGGCGAAAGTGAGTTGGAAGAGAGGGACTGGGTATTTTAGGCAGGGGTCGAACAAGGGCTTTACGCCACAGGGAAGGGAAAACACTGGTGTAAAGGGAGAAGTTTATGATGTGGGAGATTGCAGGAAGGAGTTGATCAATAGCTGCTACAATCATATGGCGGCTGATATCATCGCAACCCACGGCTTTGGATTTAATGGATAGGATAATCTTTTTGATCTCTTCCGGGTCGACTGGGGTGAAAATAAAGGGGTTAATACTGGGGCGCGTCAGACCAGCAAGGTAGTCGAGTGTTTGACATTTGGTTAGACTATCCAAAGTAGGAACAGTGGCGAAATGGCGATTGAGGTCGTCCAAACCAATTGTGTGAGGAAGGTCCGAATGTCGCGATTTGCCGATACCCAAAGTTCCAAGGAACTTCCAAATATCGGCAGGAGAAGAAGAAGTGATATTATTTAGAATGTGACGGCGTTTAGCGTTGCGTATCATCTGATTGCACCGATTCCTAGCAGCCTTAAAGAAGGCCCAATTGTCTTCCGAGCGATCTTTTTTAAACTTCCGAAACGCGCGGTCCCTCCGTCGCATTGCCATCCGAACTCCCCTGTTCATCCAAGGTGCAGGGGCGCGCTTCAACTTGACTTTTTTGATTGGAGCATGGGCGTCATATAGCTTGACCACGACATCGTTGAACAACCTAACTTTTTCGTCAACTGAGGCAGCTGCTTCCAGGGGTGACCAGTCTATATTGGACGCATCTTGTTGAAGCCTCTCGCTATTCATACGCGCAAAGGCACGCCTGTACTGGAACGTTGGTTTAGGCTTAGGAGGTTTAAGGACATAGGATAAGAAAATAAGGTCGTGATGGGAAAATCCAGGAGCATCGTGTTGCCCATGTAAGGAAACTAGGGAAGGATTAGAGGTCAGGATCAGGTCAAGCCAAGTGTCATCACCGATAACATTACGATGAGTGGGTTGGAGAGGCAAGACATGCAGACTGGCTGACTCGATTAGGTGCAGGAGTTTACGGGACCGAGGGGAGTTGTGGGCAAGGAGGTTGGTATTAAAATCTCCCATAACAATGTGATGTGCATATTCCGAACCCAAAGATTCAAGTACCGATTCGAATTCAGTGAAGTAATCAATGGAAGGGGGGCAATAGACGACACCAAGGACAGTTTTCGCTCCTTTGACGCAAACCTCGAGGAAAAGAAACTCTGCTGTACCGTTGGGAGGATTAGAAGCTAGAATTTTATATGGGAAAATATCACGAAGGTAGATGGCTACACCACCTCCCCTTCTACCGATACGGTCATTCCGAAGAAGAACGAACCCAGGGAGCGAGTAAGTGGTTGAAAGCAGGTTGGGTTTGAGCCAGGTCTCTGAAATCAGGACGGCGTGAACGTTGTTGTCGGCAAACGTGTCGTACAGCTCGTTGTAGTGACTAGGTATGCTCTGAGCATTTAGGTGACATACGTTAAATTGACGACAAGAATTTTGGCTGAAATTTTGGCGTAAAAGAACACCTAAGGTGTCTGTGAGAGAATTAAAACTTTCATCGCTGGAAGAGGCACTAGATTCCTTGGCAGAATAAAATGAATCGTTATCAGATGTCATAAATGTAAATAAATAACTATAATATATACTTTTAAATAATGCTAAAAAAAAAACTACACAAATGCTAGTACGTTTGCATCTCTGCACCACCCGCCAGCTCACAACATCATCTAAATCTAAACACTTGTAACACGAATGAAAAGGGTAAAACGCACACAGCGAAAGCAAAAAGTAACAAAAAGAATATCTAAAGGAATGAAGTTATCAAGTAAATAACGCGATAATATACGAATAAAAATAAAATAAAAATAAAAAACGTTAAAATGATAAGTCGTGAATTACGTATCCGATAATACGGCTAACTGAACCGATTCTTGCCATACATTTACATAGTCTGTGGACTTCCATTTGACACTTGACACAAGAAATAAAATTGAAAGTTTTTACTCTGTGACATCTTGTAACACAAAACTTGATGAGGGTAAAATATTATTCTTTAAAGTGTCCTAACTAAAATAACAAGATAGTTTGAAGAAACAACTTAACTGCTAAGGAGGACTAAAATGAAAGATCATGAACGAACAAAAAAATAAATAAAAAATAACATCGGTAAGTAATTCCGTAACATCAAACATGCAATTATTTACTAGAAAGTGTAAACAAACAAATATGATACCATTATTGACCCGCTGTGTTTTGCAGGCTGTCTCCAGTGCCTTGGGCTTTCGGATCATGGACCTTTGGAAACTTCGAAAGCAGAATATTGAGCTCATCCAATGATGAAACTTTGTGCCTACTTCCGTCAAAGGCCTTCAGCAAAATAACACCGTCCTGTGTCCAGCACGACCGCATTCCAAAGTGAAGACGCGCCTTTCCAAAGATGGATTGCCGGACCCTTGTCAAGAACTCCTTGACTGAAATGGATGTTCCCTTCAACCGCGTCTTAGCTTTCCAGACTACAGATTTGTCATTGTAGCTAGAAAACTTCACCAATATGGGCCTGTCATGTTCTTTATTGGCAGTACCAAGTCTGTGACAGACCTTGATGGAAGACGCCGAGAAGCTCTTGATGGCCAGCTTATTGTGGATTACATCCAAGATGACTGCGGCGCTGTCTTCACCATCAACTTCGGCAACACCCTGCAAAATCAGTGCTTTTCGCCTATGCCTTGTCTCCATTCCGTCAACCTGCTTGGCACACTCATTGATCTGAGTCCGGAGCAAGCCAAGCATGCTGAAAATAAGCTCCCTGAAGGTCCGGAACTCCTCAGCCACCCTTGCCACGGTATCCTTGGCAGGTCCAGCGCACTGAATTTGAGCTTCCAGTGCTACCATTTTCCGTGTGAAGATCTCTTCAAGGCTCTTCTGTGCAGACAATACCTCAGCAAGTTGGGACATAGTGAACCAATAGTGTCAAGTGAAGGTTTAGTGACAGTTTAGATGATGAGCTGGCAGGTGGTGTAACCTTAATAATTGCAGTCACATAAATGTGCCACCAACGTAAGTATCCGTGTAATGGAAGTTTTATACTAATAAACTATAGAAATTGAAGCAAAAAACTGTGTTTTTCTAATATTAATATAAATTCAAAATCAGAGAAACGTCTATCTTTTTTTACACCTACCCGCGAAAGACTATTATCGCTCATAACGACATTTTTTAAAGTTACCAGGGCCTTAAAGGGGTAGGCAAAGGTGTTACATAATTTATAGACAACCAATTTTCGCCAGTAATTTTTGGTTGGGTAGTTTAAAATATAGCGAAACACATAAAATGGCAATTGATCGCATTTTCTTCCATTTCGATAGTTCAGACACGTTCATCGCGTTATTTCATATGCTGAGCACACAATTTTTTTAAACCTATGAACTAATGAATTTCCTTCAAAACTATCGGATTGTGTTTGATACTTTGAAAAGATTCGCAATCACCTAAAGGTGCTATTTCCCTTTTTGCTAAGCACTGCACTAGAATTATAAAATTAGGTACAATCCAATCCAGCTTATAATGTACTAATGAGTACCAAACCGAAATATTAATTTATCCTTGAGCTTTTCATTTTTATTAATTTTTATTAGCAGATGAATGAGACGTAAACAATTTTGTGGTGAGGTAATACCTATTTCGAATGGGCTTTGATTTAATATGCAGGTTTGAGTTTGAGTTTCTTGAAATTTATTTGAATCATAAAGTTAATAAATAGTACACAGCTCTGAAAAAGTTTTTCCAATTTACTTCAATTTTTTATACGTTTTTTTTACTTGAAGAGAATCGTCATACGTCACCTATGTTGGTATTTGTGCAAAAAGTTAGTAACCTTATTACGAAATAAGGTTTTCATTTAGATCAGGTGTAAACCACCAAGCCAGTTTTTGTATTAAGAAAATATATCATCATCATCATCATATCAGCCGAAAGACGTCCACTGCTGGACATAAGCCTCCCTCAAAAGGTGGGGATTTGCCATAATCGCCACGCTTGGCAGCCGGCAGGCTGGTTGGCGATCACAGTATGGGGGTAAAATGCATAGATAACGCTGCTGCCCATTCTCTAGTAAGTCCCTTAGTCGCCTTCTACGACACCCACGGGAAGAAATGGGTTGATGCTATTCTTTACGTTCGGCACCACACGGAACAATAACACACGGAAGAATATATATAGAAATGCACATTTGACAAAACTGACTACTTATTCCGGTGCTAAGTTGTAATACTTAATTGTACTAAGAACTTTACCCAAATGGAAATAAAGTTAAAAACTGGCTCTTTACAGTTCAGCAATGGAATTAAAGTCAGTTCTATAGCTACTGAAGGAAAACTTTAAACATAAAGCTTAAATAAATTTTATCAAAAATACAATTTTAATTTTAAATGCATTTTAGTTTTAAGATAATTTGTCTCCGTGTGGAATATGAAACCTCAGACGTGGATGTCAAAATTATAGCATCCTTTTATGCGTCCGGGCATAAAAATCAGAGAATTATTAATTCATCTGCATTAATCCTCATGAATCTCCCGAGGTAGACGAAGATTCTTTATATTTTCTCGTTAATCAACCAAGTGAATGCTTGGCATTCAGCATTAAGTATATTACAGCAGCGCCTCATAACTCCAATTAAGATGATGAACAGAAATAGAACTAGCAGGGCCCTCTTGCGACCTCCTTCATTTGTCTGGCGTTCTGGTACCGAATATAATGAAAGGTTACATGCCACACTGATTAAATTCCCAGTAACATCTAAAAATGATGGGAGGCAGTTCTAAGTTAGGTACCTACCAACGACGAAATGAGCGTTTTCTAAACTTCCTTGTCAACAAATAATGTAGAATTTACTTTACATTCAATGTTTATTTTGGTGTCACAAGTACATGCGCACGAGTTAGAAATGCGCCGTGGAGAGCAAGGGGCATGGTCACGCGGCGTGACAACTCACTCGTCCAATTGGTCGAGATTGCGCGTTTCCGTCGTGGCTTCCGGCCGATAACAGCAAGACCGCTGCGAGTGGTACTTACCAACTTACGAAGTTACAACAACGGTCAACGGACTTGCTCATTGCTCGATACTACCTACTTAGACGCTCGTTATGCTATTTAGACTGGACAAACGCCACATCGGATGTTCAAATCGAATATTCCGGACTAACCACTATTGCTATGTTTATGTAGAATACCTGCGTACCTCGTTGGTTTTACATACGACTTATATTTTTTTCTGTATTAATTAAATAATGATTTCATTTAATCTTAGGTCAGTTGGGGTAAGATGGACTATGGCGCAGGAGATACTATAGTTTGTAATTTAAAAAAAAAACTATACGTTCTAGATCCATGTAGACTGGATCAATAAAACATGATTATAAAATGCATAGATACTAATGCAAAAAACACAGATAGCGCTAGTATTCATCAACCCGGCAGTTTGACACAAACAGAAAAATTGACTTAATTAATAGAAAACAGCAGCTCAATAATCAAATTAAACATTTGAAAACATCCATCGGTGTCTTACTTAACTTCAGCTATATTCGACGGCCCTGGTTGCTTATCTCTTTTGGTGACTGTACCTACAGTTAGCAACTGCTCACTAATTCCTCGATAGTGCAATGCGTTGTTGCTATGGATGCACAATATGCACATGCAACAATGAAGTAATAACATTACGCAGCTACATTATCTACTTCCCGGGAAACGTGTGTGTAATTTACCTTTTTATAAGTCTTTATTTTCTAGAATTTCGTGAAAGTAATAGGTACCTATAATAGATAAGGGTTACATTATTATACGGAATTTCTGACTAATTACGATTATGTCCATCTTTATCGAACATTGCGGAAGGGCCAAAATCAGTGAGTTATTGAAGATGATAAGAAAAAATACGAAACCAAGCAAATAGATGACTTTTTCCTGAAAACTGCTGAAGCAAGAAATGTATGTCTATAATGAATAACGTTTCTCACAAACAACGGTATCTTATTAGTTGTTGTGTGTCGATAGCTGTTGATAAATATTGCAAAATTTCCAGAGAAACGAATCGGGGACATTGCGACACGGTCCTGTTGTGCAACTAAGACGGTCCGTTAATAAATGTAGTGGAACCAAACGTTTTGCTTCAATGAAACCTGTGCGGTGACCAAACGTTTTCACCATTCCTTGATTGGAAAATAAAAGTTCATCTAAATATCACTCTTGGTCAGAAATGTGCAACCCTTCTCCCGTGGGGTTCGTAAAGTTTAGGGTTATAATGCCAAGAGGGTGTTTAGTTGATTAGGGTTCATTGTATGCGAAAAGCAGTCAAACAGATGTGCACAGCTTGGGAGAGAACTGGTAAAATAGTCTGTAACTGTAGATATAGACAACCAAGTAAATTTGAAATTACAATTCGAATGAGAGTATTTTTTTTTAATAATTAGGTATTTCTATGAAAAATAGTGTTAGGATGGTACACCGTACACCTAAAAAAAATATAAGACGAGTTAATATCTATACGAGTCTTCGATCATATTTAAGGTCACCCTACATAAAGGAAATAGCTGAGAGTGCCTAGGCGCGAGCGAGCAGAGCGGAGCGGAAGTGGCGACCGTTCCCACGGACATTCATCCGTTACTTCACCTCGTCGTACATCCCCCCCTCCCCCTTTACCGTAATCCCACTACACCTCCTTAAAGCACCCATTACTTTCTTAGAAGATCTGGGTTCATGTGAACAAAAGAATTAAACGTATACAGTGGACATCGACAGACTGATTCTACTCCCAATATAGAAACTGGTTTCAAATCATACTAACCAACCACATGAACCACATAAGGCTACAATGAATCGTCAACTTACAAATAAATAAGTAAGAAAGAAAGAAAAAAAATCATTAACAGAATAAAAATGAACAATGAATGACAAAGATGAACAAACTTATGTATTTAAAATTTAAATTAGAGCACAGGAAATAATAATAAAATAGAAGCTTTATGTGTTTAAGGATAGCTGGATGGTGGAATGTCGGTCAAGGGCGCCACCATCAATCAAGGCGATCAACATAACAGCGGAACAAGGGCAATCACTATGGAAACATTGTCATATAATTTAACTACTCATCCGAACTGAGCCACTTCTAAAAATGTACCAGAAGTGACTATAGAATACAACTTAGAACGTACAATTTAATTACTGATGAATTCAATTTAATGCTCTTATTTAATCTAAAGACATTGAACCGCTAATCTGGGTCCTCTAAATAGAATCTGAAATGGTCCAAAAGGAAATGTAAAGATGATGATGTCTCTTGAACATACCTATTTCTACCTCCATCATGTTACTAGGTACCTTAGGGACCTTATGTCCCTCCGGAAAATGATTCATTGACCTACTAACACTTGCGCTGTGTCAAAAATCCTACGTGAATAGCCCTTAATTACTTTTTCAAGCGAACAATCTCAAGTGCTCAGTTTAAAATTATAATGAATTTTTGAACAGCGTGGTTGGCGTAGCTACAGACTTTATAACAATAGTCAGGGATAATTTGACTCCTTGTTTACAAACCCGACACGATCGCGTCGGCCCGAATAGAATCGATGTCTTTGTCGACTAAATAGCCGACTAACGCCATACCCGCAATAGGACCAGCTGATCTCATTGTTTAGTCTACCCGGGATCGCTTTTAATTCCTAACAAAACTGATTACAAAGCTATGTGATTACTCACGACGATATTTATTGGTTATGTGTGTGTAACTAGTGTAAGTGCTATACGGAATGCGGCGGTGAGACCGCTGCTGTGGGCTAGGTTACAAAGTTTAGTGAAATTGTGGGAAGTATAATTAGAGCAACGTTTATTAGAACGACGAAATTGTTTGGAACCGGCAAGTCAATCGACTGCGCATGGCCACAAAGACTAACATAGGTGATTTGACTAATACCTAAGTAGGTACATTAATGGAAGCACTAACTGTTGATGAAGGATAGACTTTCTCTTCACCCCAAAAGGCAGCAATATATTGAATCTATGTTGACAAACGCTACCACAGCTATAAATCAGTACATAAGTATGCCTAAATACAAAAAATATAGTAATGTTCGTTAAACCGTCAGTCAGTGGAACGTCGTGATCGTACAAGTGGACCGGATCTCCGGCGTGTGCGCAGCCGGAAGTGCGCAAGACTTCCGCTCCCTCGGGAGTCAGCGTCACGCGTCGCGGCGACTGCGCAACCGTGTCTTACCAACTGCGGCTTTCACGACACTCTATTACACACTACGCTGCTAATATTAAGTGGGTAGGTAGACTACTGTTCATATGGATGATATTAAAAAAGCATTATCTTCGTCTAATTGATACGGCTTGCTATTGATAACTTACCTAGGTTTTTGACTGTGGATTTTTGTCCGTGTTCGTTGCACTGTGGGTACTTATACCAGTAGACAATATTTTAATGTTATTCAAGTCGCAAATCACCGCTTATAATATTAATTGAGAAAGACACAACTTTGAGAAAGAAGTCGATAGGAAGATCCAGTTGGGTTGGGCAGCGTTTGGAAAACTCCGTCAAGTCTTCTCGTTGCCAATACCGCAATGTCTGAAGACTAAGGTCTTCAACCAGTGCGTCCTGCCCGTGATGACATACGGTGCCGAAACGTGGACACTGACAGTTGGGCTGGTCCACAAATTTAAAGTCACTCAGCGCGCTATGGAGCGGGCTATGCTTGGGGTTTCTTTGAAGGATAAAAACAGAAACGAAGTTATCCGGAAAAGAACTGGAGTTACCGACATAGCCTGCAAAGTAGGTTGAAGTGGCAGTGGGCTGGCCATGTTTGTCGAAGGACCGATGGCCGATGGAGTAAACGAGTCCTGGAGTGGAGACCGCGTATCGGCAAGCGTAGTGTGGGACGCTCTTCAGCTAGGTGGACCAACGACCTTAAAAAGGTGACTGAAATATACTGGATGCGGAAGGCGGAGGACAAGGTGTTGTGGCGCAACATGGGAGATTCCTATGTCCAGTGGACTGCGATAGGCTGAGTTAATGGTATATTTTTTGTCATTCTTCCGAAAATCACCACGTCTCTGTGAAAATGTAGAACCTACATTAAATGCCATCATAGATGTTGCTATTTCCTGCCGGGGGTGCGGGTTGTTCGAAAGAGATACCGCCGCCCCTAGCACACAGGCAACTGAGGGAACACGGGTGGGTTTTAGTCAGTAAAAGTCTGACACGCCCTCCCGCTGCAACCAGAGCGGGAGAAGTTATTTGATGATTTCCCACCCAGAAAAAAAAAGAAAAGATGTTGCTATTTTTGTATTCCCAGGGACTTAACTAATCTTGTAACCTTGTATAAGCGAAGAGTAATTAGATTTTACTGATAGAAACAATCTCCGTCAACTTGGAATCGGAAATGTGCACGCTAAGTGGCGATGCGTCGCGCGCTAACTAACTCTATCGGAATAAACTAGAGCGTGTGTATGTAATAGGTACGAGCTTTACGTTTCTGCAACAACCTTTGATTTTTTTGGTTCTAGGGCATGACATGCCGGTTTCTTTACGATGTTTTATTCACCGTTTCGAAAGTCGGTTCAATGCTCTAATCTAAACTAAGTTGCTGTCTAATTTAGATGTAAATCAGTTATTAGGACAGGTCTTTAAGGTAAACAATTTTTACCCGACTACGGCCAAGCAAGCGGTTATGATTTTGAACAGTATGTAAGTTGTGCGTGTTGTGTTACTTGAATAGCCCTTAATAACCAACAACATAACACACACAAGCCAATGTAAAGCCATTTTTTTAAAACATGCTGACCTTTTCAAAACTTGGACAAATGGAACACCGTTATGCTGCTACTCCTCTAATCAAATAACTTCTCGCGAAAATATTAAAAGCCCCATAGAAGTACTTACAATAGGTAATATTCAGTCAGTATCTACGATTAGTGTACTTTTATCTTTGTGGGTACAAACAAAATATTTAGTAGAAAGAAGAAATATATGTAGGTGCAACAAAACTGTAAATATCTACCATTTTAAAATAAAATTCAAAGATTACAACTAATTAGGCATTTATTTAGTACATTTTCTTGTTTAAAAGTATGAAATAAAGAGAATTTCATTCGTTCAATCTCAGTCTACAGCTTTTAATTCAACAAGTCGTGAATTTATTGGTGATTCCTGGAGCAATCATGGATTGTATATTAGCCACAATAGACATCCATTTTTATGAATATACAAAATATCTCATTTAAACATTATGCTGGTCTTAAATACAGAGGTAAGGGCGATAAAGAACGACGTATGCACTATTAAACACATCTTACTGATGATTTCAGATCACACAATTTATTTCAACGAACGCAATAGAAAAACCTGCACGCACAGTCTAGTATACTAAACTAGTGAATTTATCTTTCACGTTATTTGGCCTTCATTCCCACGTTATTTATTATCGCGGTTTTTTTGCTAAAAATATTTTATTTACAATACATGGCTATTTTTGTAGTCGTATCCCAGAAAGTAGTAAAGAGGTTTGCCTGCACCTATTTAAATCTATCGTGGCAACAAATTCATAGTCTTTCCGCTTTATCTATGATTTCAACTTCAGACGTCATGCGACGTCCACCTCTTAATAAAAACACTATACGGAAACTTAAAGGAAATCATAATACGCTCTAATGTCGGTATTTTGTAGTAACGAAACACTGCACACTACTCTCCCTCAGATGGTCATCAACAACCCTCGAGAGAAAATCGGAGCAGAGCGGGTAAACATTCACCCCAAAAACTTCTTTTTTGCTTTCACCCAAAGGTCCCTGGTGCGCAAGGTGTGTGCCAGGTAAAACAATAGGTACCTTCCTACCTATCAAATCAACATCTATCCTAATTCCTAAGCATGATTACAAGCCCATTGGATTCTGTGTAGGTATGCGAGCCACTGTTATTCTATCTCTCGTAGATATAAGTATATTCGTGTTAAAGTGAAGGTATTTTCTTAGGTGCCTGCCCAAGATTTAGTCGAACGAGACAAAGAAGAGATGGTTTATGAAACTCAGGTGGTTCCATACCGTATGAAGCTGCCTCCTGTACCAACACCCAAGTTTCCACTAGAGATGACATGTCATCCAAAAATGTTGTATTTTGTGTTGGACGAAGAACCTGTTACACTTAGAGTACGGTAAGCAATGGATGTTCCAACAGGTACTAAACAGTAGGTAAATCAGTGGAAAGCACAGATTACCTAGTGCTTTAAAATGGTCGCAGATGTGTAGAAGTACGGTCTGGTCTTTGTAGTATGATTTAAACTAACGGTCGTAAGTTAAATACTGACCTCTCTTACTATTGACGACAATATCAAGCACTTAATTAATGTTCTCTTTAAAATTAGGATTTGGAACAGCTCCGACCGTTCCATGTACTTCCAATATTACGGGCTCTGGGGCGACATGGCGCGGATTGGTGCCAGCTGGTGCTGCGACCCTCACACCAGGATCTGGCTTCCCTCCGGACTGTGGACAGAAATTATTGTCAAGGCAACTCCTCGGGAAAACTCTCCGATTGCATGCGCCATCGCCAGAATGCAGATAGCCGCTGGCCATTTGAGAGACAACGTTACTGGCTACTTTTCGATACCGATACAAGCGAATTTTTTAAAATACACCCCGCCTCCATCGGCTGAAGACGAATAAAATTTTTATAGGCCGCCTGTCTTAAACCATGTTGAGTACCTACCCAGTTTTCAGCTTCATAAAATCCTTGTAAAATGTCGATTCTAAATTCTTTAATTGGACAACAATATTTAACAAAATATTTATCATTATAACGCTACATGCAGCTTCCCTAATCTTTTCATTTTAATGATTATGTTCCTCGTTTGAATCCCCTTTGGTAATTATTGTTTCGTTACAATTACATTCTCCCATGCGCAGTGCGAAATTACTCAAATGATAAGAACCTATGTAGGTAACACCTAATCGTCTTAGAAACACTGGACTGACGTGAGTTCTTATTTTTTTCCTTCTGATTGATAAATTAAAACATTTGTGAATGGCACTATCTCTGATAATTCCTGGAAACCTGCTACTAATCAAATTGACTCATTGATGGTTTTATATCTTATCGATCTAAGTAAAATAAGTAGGTATAATAAAACATAACGTTATTTTGGTAAAAATATTTTTGATAGAAATCATTGTGTAACTAGGCTTAATAAACACTATCGCATAAATTCCTATTTATGTACCTACGATTGAACAAACCAATCAAACTGAAGAATCAAAGTTCTCAATCCTTGGAGCAGTATTGTCTAATAATTATATCTATGTACCTTTATTTGAACTATAAGGCATTGTTTCTAAGAGCAGGAAAATTCTTATTACCTCTATGCCAACTTTTGGTTGATGGATATTCATACCAGTTTAAACCGAAATCAAATCGATATGAAAATTAAATGCATACCTAGGTACCACATTTCTTACTTTTATTACCTAAAAAGTAAATATTCTTGCCTTGACTGTGACAACGTTTGTTTTAAGTAGACAGGTAAAAAACAAAAAAGATTGTGTGTAACTGGTTCCATCATGTAAATTAAGTCCATCTATTAAAATACCGTAGACATAAGCGCCATGATAATCCGGTAACATCTTGGTAACATAATAATATAAAATTAACGTATTTGCGTCATTATCACCGTTTTAAAATAATAATATATTTTTGTACGTACTCATAGGAACCCGGATAAACATAGAACCTGTTGCTGGGGACAACAAAATGTTTCGTTTTGCCATTTTATAGCCTAGATTCTAGAAAATCTCTCAAAGTAATTTACTACTTGGTGTTTACCCATACTTAAAATTCCAGTGCGCGTTTTCTCCAGGATAAGACTATGAGACATGTTTTTACATTAATAGCTTTTAGAAGTCTGACATACAATTAAATCATCCCTGAAAATGAAATTCCAAACCCGGAGCTCTCTACTTAGGTACTCCGCTAAAGAACGCTGTCCTGAAAATCTCTCAAGAGACAGCTATACGAGTCCCTAATTATATATTTTTTTACCATGAAGTTCATAATTTATTGTTTACTTCAATGGTAATTAATAGATAGTCAAGCTAGACATAAAACTATTACATAATTTACAGAGTAGTTTTATTCTATCGGGTAATTCCTGACAACACTAAGGAGTTTAGAATTAAGTTTCCTTATGCGGTTTCCAGTAAGCTATAAAGATATTCATACTTCCTCAAGAACTGCGTCAATCGTGTCTTAGGTATATCCTTAGCATGTTGCATGACTTACAGATTGGAATAGTAATCAAACGAATTAAGAATCAAGCATTGTCTGCGTGGGGATAGGCACGCAGCGCGGCAGCGCGGCGCGGCGGCGAACGGCGTGTCGGCGCACCGCGCAGGAGTCGCTACCGTGCTGCTCGCTGTAATATTAGGCCTAATAATCTCGTCGGTGACTCCTGCCTTTGTCCACAAACCGTAGGCAAAAACTATTACGAGAGACTTTGATGAATAACCCACCAAAACATAGTTTCAGCCGTTTCATCAGTGATTTCATGTTCAACAGACGCCTTATTTTTAAACACTTTGAAAAACGTGGGTGTTGCAGCAATTCTGTTTTTGCTTTGGAACAAGAAAGTTCAGAAACGGATTATAAAAATACCTGCATTAACGCACGAAATTCCTTCTTATAATAAACTTACTGAGGTACATAGGTGGATAGCACTACCCACTGCTATTTACTTGCGTACATAGGTGGAATAGAGCAGGTAGTTATACGACTCTACGTAGTGGAAGATTTAACTGGTTCTGTTTATAAATCAGTTCCAGTGATATTTTTGTTTTAATGTTGATTGTCCTCTGAATAAAATTATTTGTATAGTGCCTACGAGCCGCAATAGCGCGAGAAATAGATTTTACGAGTGCGTGTGGCGCGATATTTACGTGTGTTTACACTTCAGACGATTTTATAGGCGCAACGACACCGTCATGTGCCATATTAACATATAAGGAGCTCTTTAGTACCACGGCGTTATTACGTAACTGCTACACTTAAGTACCGTGCCCGATTCAGGTATCTTTATTGCTCGAAGTAAATTCTAATTTACTCTTGGTCAAGTTAAGATGGTGTTCTTTTTAATTGATTGAAGCAGTCAATCATTTCTCACCAGCCAAGATTTATTATAGTTAAACCTCATATTTGTTTCCCTTTTTCTAAATTACAAGTTATCTTTGCCAAAAGGTAGATTCTGTTTGGTTCCTCAGGACCTCGTAGCAGCTTTAAACTCGTAAAACGAATTACTGTATTAAATGTGCCGTTAACCGACCGAACATAATCAATGTCTTGGACGATGGTGCCGTATTTCAAAGTTGCTATAGAAGGTAGATATGAGGGAGGACTTTGTAGGTTCCTACAAGTATAGGTATCTATCTATACCTACAAGATATATAACGCCAGAACTTTTTGAGACTATCTTGAAATAACTCCATCATGTCACCAGTAAGTTTTTCCTTATCCTAGATATCTACAAAGCAAGTTACAAAACCTGACTGGATGAAATGAAGTTGACTCTTCACAATTTTCATACCTATCACGTCGACGCTCTAAAACTCATCGATGGTGATGTTCCAATACATCATGCTTGGGCCCTAAAAAATCTTTACATAATGGTAGTATAGTATTGTGGTTGTACTTAGTAGTAGTTGTAATTGTTATTTAACAGCTACAGTACGTACTCGTTAAATCTAACGTCACATAAGTATATGCACTTGCATATTTTCTTCATAGAGGTCTTCTGAATTGTAGATATTGATGAAATCAACCTATGTAGGTACTGAGAATCAAGTCTATTAAAAAAAAAACATCAAATTGCGCAGATTTTCTATAGGTATACTAATTAAGATGTAGTAGTTTTTACCTACGAAGGCCAAAAATCAGTGAAGCCAAAAACACTAAAGCAAAAACGTTAAGAGCCGGGAAATTGGATGGTTAGTGAATAAACATGTGAATTTGTGGCACGCATCGTCGCCAGCGAACAATCAGTTGGTCCAGCTACAAGGCTTCCGGGTGCTGATTGATGCTGATTGATATTGATTCGACCAGCCGGGCCAGCGCCCCGCCGGACATCTCTCCGCACTTGTATGGTACCCGACAACAGTCGAACAGATTATATTCATCAAGATAGAACTACGAATAGATATGTGTTAATAGTAGTGATGAATAATGTGTGGAACTTTAACTAAGTAGGTTTCCACATGTAGGTACATGTGCTAAAATGAGGACAAAGGAACTTGTAAACTGAAACATGGAAGAATATAATCCACTCGGAATAGCTTCTAAATAGACTTGATCTTTAATAAAGTGTGTCATTCTATAAAAACATAAATAAAAGACAATATCATATTGTGACACTTTCTTTGAAATACCGACATCTTACCTATTCAGTTATGTTCAAAGACATTTTATTATTGTTGAGGACTCTCCTGTTCTTTATTAATACTTAACATAAAACGTTTTCAACAATTTAATTTCACCGTTGCTTGTGATGTTCTATTCGGAACAGAAATTATCGACTCGGTTTGATCCCACGCCCAAAATAAAATATCATATTTCCTGTCAGGCGGGCAAGCTTCAGCATTCGACTGACTTTTTTTCTTCGATTTTTTTCAGGCCACCAAAGTTTTTTAAGGAACTGCATCGCACATGTTTGTTCAACATACGCGTCTTCTTTACAAGTAGTTTGTGGCGTCTGGTGACGATACTTATTTCTAACTTTTTTATTATATGTATTCGATATTTGAGCTATAATGTAAAATTGGTGCAGTTTTGCAGGGACAATATTGTGAGATGTCGCAAATCTTCAAACGGTTTTTACGGGTAGATCTATTGTAGGCAGTTTTTGTTCAAATGTAAAGTATGTGTATTTGTGCAACTGTGTAACTCTCCTGATGACTATTGTGGTCATCACGTCTGGCTCAGCGGAGATTCACTTTTATAAGCAGCTAACCTCTCGGTATAATGCACCTCTAACACGATGCAACACTTGATTATCTCCGAAGGCAATAAGACATTAAACAAACTTTTTAGATTCTCCATTGAAATGTCGTCACCTCAATTCTTCGGCTTCCGTGGTTGTTGTAGCGGTAAACTAAGCGACAATATGCTGCTAGGAAACTTGCTATAAACTGCATACGGCTCGTAACCCGTAATTAATTCAATGACGTGATTTCACAATGGCTGATCAGAGGTGGTTATAACGAGGTGTGCTATGCTGTGTGCTGCCGTTAGGCGACTTGCAAGCGTACTCATGCGCGTTTAGCGGTGGCGGTGTATTACAGGTGTTGCGCCGCTTCTCACGGCCGGTTCCGCGCCGCTTGCATAACGGCCTGCGCCCGCGCAGCACACGTAACGCGCCGTAACACCGCGCATTATGCATGTAGGGCACAAGTCTCCGACACAGCGCGCTAGCTTTGTTCGCGATAACCAATTTATCGATTTATACTGTTATTGCTGTTCCTGATCATATTTCTATGATGCAGGAAAATGGCACACATACAAAGTTGAAATATGCTGCTTGCCTGATGCCTCATGTAGGATAATTTTAATAAGATTATTTTACGTCAATTATGGTTTCACCTGGCAAATTAATACGTCAGGTAAACACAAGACACGGCGGCTGATGAGGATGACAATCCAAAATCCTCTTTTATCATACCATTTTAGGCTTAAGCTGCCCTTTGTATAGCTACCACAAAAGCCTGCCCACTGCGCCCACGTCTCGGGTTACCGATGAAGATGACATGCGCACGAGACAACTCCGATCACCCTGTCAGATACATGCAGAAATCTCGCCTCCATCAACAAAAGATCAAATTCCGCGATTGGAGTCGAATGCACCCATTTTACGGAAGCGGTAGGCGCCAGCTGCCTGTAGGGTATCAAATACCACACTGATAAAGGCTTCCTTAATAAGAAAAATGTAAGAAGAACTCACGACTCAACTTCGAAATGTTTTCACGCTAAATCGAACCGAGACAGTGAAGGCTTGTAACTTACACCGACTACGTTTTCAATGATCGCTTTGAAATCTTCTTTAGTTCTCTTTTCATGCGTTACTGACTATGCTTCGTAGATACTCATGTTGGAATCAAATGTCTCACATACAGATTGTATACGTACTTATTTTGGCACGAGCGTAGTTTCACAATTGATTATCAGGGACATTTGAGTCGATAAGAACTATCCAAGATTGTAATTTATACAATCTTCCTACAGATTATGATCATAATTAGTGAAATAATGTAGTGCATGCTGCATTACGTTGAGGTTGATGTTTCGAGTGTTAACTTGCTATTGATATTCTACATTAGGCAAGTATTCCATTACTTCTTTGCAGACAAAGAAATATTCATTTGGCTCACGTCATGTTTGATGTGTATTAACCCTGTAAACTTTTACGTATCGGCACTGCTATGAAATGTATACTTTTTAGTCTAGCTTTTAAAGTTCAGTTGATGCCTGTCAAACAGTCTGCGCCAGAAATTGGCACAACAAACGATTTTCAAAATGACTGTGGGATTTGTCGGACAAAATAGACTTTATGATTTAAATTCATGCTCAGCTAGAAGCGACAGTGATGATAGTGGTCTAATGTATCGCTGTCAATAAATTGATTGCAAATGATTACATAAACAAATTTTTTATGTACCTACCTACATATCTAATATCTTTCATAATTTATGACTAATAATCTTAATAACTGATTATGAGTCAGCTTCAGTAAACACTCAAATGGATGGGCTACGTTCAAGATACATCGTGCCTATCATATTTCTATCTCTGATTCATGAGCATATCACTCAATGAAGAGATTATCGAAGTACGAATTAAAGTTTTAAGATAGGCTCATTGTTATTTAATGATGAGTAGGTATGTTCAATGTGCACAACTTCCTCAAATTACCAGTTCCGAACCCTGTCGAAAAGATGTCAAGTAAATAAAGAAATCGGGCTACCTCGTTTCGTCTAATTATTCGAAGTTGACGAATTACTTTAGGGGATGAACAGTTTTTTGTCCAATCAATATAATTAAGACACGAATTAAAACCGCAAATCGCTCGAGGAAGGAACGTACATAATATTGTTTATCGTCTAATCGGTAAATCAAGGAAAAACGTGAATATTTTAATACCTACACGTTAGTACACTTATGTGTTGAGGTACAATTTTTCCGCATGCAGTCATATTTATGTGTTTTCCGCCTAACACCAGTTGAAAAGTTGGGCGGGGAAGTCCCGTGACCGGAAGAAGGGTAGCATGGTGGGGGGAGCATCCGGTGACGTCCTTGCCTTTCCGGACTGGAAAGGCAAGGACTTAACTTCCGGTTCACTATCTATACGATTTTCTCTCTTATCAAAATGATATTATGAAATTATTAGGTAGGTATAAGAAGGTGTCCTTTCTTAATCTGATGAGAAACGAATTACCTGAAGGTCCGTGGTCGTATCCTATATCGAATTTGTTCTCTAATCTATAACTAACTGTTTTAGCATAATGAAATGACGTGACACAAAACCGCCAAAAGTGGAGAGATTTGGAAGAGACCTACTCAGCATTGGGTGGCCAAGGGTTGAAGAAGAATAAAAAGTTCAGCATAATAACGGAGTTGAACTTTATACCTACATAAGTAGTAGGTACTCATATGTGAGCCAGAAACTACATTAAGTTTAAAATAAAACAATAAAAAACAAACCAAATTAAAGATGCTGATGATTGCCAAGAAACAATCATCGATCAAGCGCGTTTAACTGTGTCTTACAATCTGCTTTCACAGTAGCGTGTCATTGGGATATTTTTTGTTTTTGTTCTCATTATAAAGTACCGATACACGTGCACATTGTGTGTATGAGATTGTGGAGACTTGTACGGGATGGATGAGTGACGAGACTCCCGGACAGCGCAGCGGTCGCCGCGTGAGGCCTTCCGCTCAGGAACCGTGCCCGAAAATATTTCATTCGTTAACCAGTTACTCAAGATTAAATAATAAATATGCAATTGCATATTTAGTACATAATCTATACGAACGAACGAACTCCAGTTCGTTCAAGTTTTGGCGAGTTAGGGATATCGACCTTATACATACATTTAGGATTAATTGTTTTTTCACCATGGGGCAAATATGTCTCAATGTGTTCTTGGGATATTTGTAGAATTGATGCTTTCTTTTAGAACATTGGTGATTTCAGATGGTATCCTTTATTTATGCAGATAGTTAGGTCATGCAAATCTATTCGGCATCCATATGGAATATATAGCTACTAAAGTACTAATGTAGAAAAATTAGGGAATGCAACAAATGTGTTAACGATAAGGAAATATTGTATAGTGGTGCCCTTAGGCGTAGTAAGTTAGTAATTACCATGAAGTGCTTAATCATGATTCATTACAAAAACCAGAAGTGTCTGCTGTCAGCCCACCAGCACCATGTGTGTTATAACTTCGCAGTTTTGGACCAGTCGGCCAACAAACCATTACCTACCACACAGGATAAAATTTTACCCAGGAGGCAAACTGTAACCATGGATTCAGCATATCATTCTAGACCCCCAGCGCAGAAATTTTTCGTCGGTTAAACGAAAAAAATCAGCTGTTCCATACATTTTTACCGTGTAGGTATTGCACTTTTCTATGAAACAGCTAAGTTTTTGAGTCTAGAATGATATGCTGAATTCATGGTTACAGTTTACGCACTGGTTAAAACTTTACCCTGTATAAGTAGATACAATACCATATTGCCCATATGCATTTCATAATAAAAAAGTGTGTTTTTGCTATTTTCTCGAAAACAGCTTTTAGGGCTTAACGCCTTTCTAGTTAAAACACGGCAGAAAATCGACCTTATGTAGTGCAGGCTGGCAATAATATAACTGTGGTTGCACTCGAAAGTCAAGTTTTATAAAACGTTGAAATTTTTTGTATTAGGTTTTGTTTGGAAAAACAAATGAGAAAATAGGAGCGTTGTTATAAACACGAACGCTTAGAATAAACGTAACATTTTAATGTTGTATTATTCTACAACCCCTGTGAATCATTTTAGTACCTACCTACATTAAATTTACATTATCTACAATGTTACTTAATATTTTTACATTATTGTATGCTAATAACATATTTATTTATTAAAAGTTAATAAAAACATTATTATTTATTACCCACTTAATCTATTTAACATTAATAACTTATAGTAAATAGGCGTATAAACTAGTTAAATGTAAAGTAGAGGATATTCATACAGATATAAATATTGGAAGCTTTGGTACATTTTATATTAATGGTTACTCTATTTTGCTAATAAAATCTCAACTTTACGACTACTCTATGTAAACCAAAGTGGTAATATTAAGTTAAGGAGAGCCCTGCTTCGTTGCAGTATGCGTATTTTCTTTGTACAGTAATAACTTGGCAAGGCCCAAGTTTCATAGGGAACTTGGCGGGAGAGCAAATATCTAACTATGATAATGACACACTATAACCGCGGCATAACCGAATGATCTCTTACGTGGTTCTTTTACTATTCATGTTATGGTTATTTAGTCGGTAGGCAACTAGGCAATAGGTACATGGATGCCAGGGGTCATTACACTGCTAACTGAATGTGAGATTTAATCAATATCAGCTCAGTAGGCAACAATTACCTATCTCGCGGTTGTGTAATGACTTGTTCGAACTGGACACAATTTTCAATTGAGGAAGAAGATTTGAAATACAGATATGATGTAATCAATTCGCGTATAAGGGAGTCGACATGTCAGCCGTTTGCAATAGTAAGGACATAGCTTTGAATAAACCTGGTTTTTGGCTTACAAAGCTCCAATCAGTAGTAATTGTTACTACGTGCTGTGTCGCGGTGTTTAAATAAACAATCAGCACTGACGTTGGCCTACTACAAGACCTGGGGCCCAAGTCTGCTATTTTTATGAATTCGTCATTCCAACACGATCCCATTGTCATTTTGCTAAAAGTTCGTAATCTGCTAAATTCATAATGGTCGATCATTGGTCGGTCAATGGTCTCGTCATAGAATTGTGTTATAATGGCATTGTCATATTGCCATTATTATTAAACCTGTTAATAGAAATGATTTTCCAAAAACTACTACTAAATTTGAACATTTATTCATGCCCGATTTCATTTATATATATTTTTACATATTATTAGATGATGAATTTAAAATTTTAGCAAATTACCGCCTAAGTCAGTCAGTCACTAGTCATTATGTACGAGATTACCAATAAATGCAATTTCTTTCAATGGAGTGTCAGTGGCTCACCATAGGAAAGTCATAATGACGCCATTATATTAGTAGATTACCAAACTTGTCAAAATCAAACATTATGAAATCAATGATAGACCATTTTGACACTATTGTATTAGCAGACTTGAGGCCCAGGATATCTATTTGCACAACATAAAGCTCCATTACTTCGTGCAAGTCGTTAGTTAGGTGTCTAAAGTTTGTCTGCTTTGTCTATACGATTATAAATATTAATTTGTATTGTAATCTTTTATTAACGTATTTAGTTCTATGAATCTACATAGTGACAGTAAGTACTTACTGTTATAATTATGAAATTATTCGTTTTCAGAAATAGTTAATTTTCTAACGAAGTTGAGGCTTTTGTTATAAAGTACCGTGAAGTTATCGTAGTCATAACAAATGTTTCATCTTTACAGAACCATTTTTGTATAAAACAGGGAACATTTAGTAACATAACAAATCCATGGACTTATGTACATTGTCCACACGTGCGCGCCGATCAAGACAAGTGCACTGACATACAACGGTTCAATTCTCAGAATCGGGTTAATTCGGTGCGTGACGTCACCGGCGACTGCGGCCGCGCTGCTTCCTTGTCCGACGGAATAACGACTCGAGGGTAATTAATAGTTAAATTCATTTAGTTCCTGACTTACAAGTTGACGCTTCGAAAGTGAATAATTGTCGTTTGCACTGGAATTGTGCGCAAGTGTGGGCCGCCGTTCCTGTCTGATAGTGTACAGCTATCCTTATTAGTTGCTTTATGTAATGTAAGTGCTGTGCAGGCTCAGTTTTTCTCACCTGTCTAAGTTAGTTTTAATTATAGATTGAATATTATATTTAGTTGAAAAACTGCGAGTGCCTGAAATCTGAAACTGAATTGTTTTCATAACTCGCTGGTTTCAGTAGCACTCCTCACTGCTTTTATTATTTGATTATGTCAATACTTATAACTGTATTGTAAGATCATATGTTTACAGTAAACCTCTATAGATACTTACTTACACAATTATTTATTTATTTATTGCATTCCATAATTTAAAAAAGACGTTACAAATGGCAAATGGGTTAATTACTTGGCATTACTTGCGATAAAATACCTCAATGATCTGTCTTAACATATTTAAAGACAAAAAAACAAAAAATCTATTATTTATGTTTTCAACCAAAACAAATCCAATTTCTTCACAAAGCAGCGGACCATACTTCATATTTTAAACTAACAAAATGAAGACTGAACCCACCAAGTCATCGATAATCGATTCGAAAAAAATTAAGACCCCAACGGTCTTTGATTGGAACCACATGACGTCGCCGAACGACAAAATAAATTAAAAAACAATCACCAGATTATTTAAGTAAACAGAAAAAAGCTTTAAGCCTCGCTGCAACCGAGACATTTGCTCCCGAAAACAAACCTATTAGTCTCTAAGGAATAAAAACGCAGTCCACAGTTCAAAGTGAGTTTGTTCGAAGATGTTACCCGAGCTTTAACGTTAACTAAGGCGTTTATGTTTCAAGGACTTATTGCGTCGCAGCGTGGGAAAGCTCACTGAGGTCAGGTGGCACATGTGGTGCACTCCTGTTTAGGATGTTTAAAAAATAATATTTAACAAAATACAGACGAAGGTGCAGAGATTACGAGGAGCCTTTGCGGGGGAGATGAGTTACACACCTACACACCAGCCCCCGCCTGGTGGTCCCCTAAACAATAACAGACCAGAGCATTATTTATCTTAGTTATGACGAGACTTAACGATACGAACGGGGAATCCACCTACATAATGGTGTTAATCGTGTTACCGCAGAATTAAATTACCTCATTATACTGCACTTTTCTGAGTAGAAGAGTCGGGTTTTGTGGTGTTATAATTTTATAGTAATCAATAAAAATATACTGAATTGCATAAGCACTGCTTCAGATATAACGGTCTTTATAAATTAAGTTTACGGTCTCATAATATATTGAAGTTTCAAGCTATTCTTACTTCTTACTATAGCACTGTTTTGGTTGACTACCAGTTGGGTTATTTATTTGTCCGTAAGCGTTGTCATGCACTTTCTGCCTCCAAAGCATTTAAATTCGCATCCCCTTGTGAATACTTTTTCGCCTGATCTGCTGGGGAGAATGTCTTCGTTCAAAAAAACTAAATCTCAGCATTGGCACCGCCCAACTTTGGCTTCTGTACGTCACATGAGCCCGTGGGATTGAAGTGATAATGGACGGGAATTCGCGACGTGGGTGTCCGGCTCGCGCTCGCATTATGCAGCACTTTTTATGCCTCCTTGTAGATAGAACGTTTTCTGTTCATCGATGCGCAATAACGTAGGCTTTGTGAATGAACAAACATGCTGCGTAAACACGCCCAGTGACGCGTTGCTTCACTGGCTTTTGGTAAACGCCTGTTTCTAACATTTCCAATCCCTAATTCAACGATTCACAAGACCACAATGATTCACAACATCATATTCTTACAGTTGCATCTTTTGGTAAATACCCTTAATGAAATCCAAATGCAAATCAATTTGAACGTTATTTCGGGTTTTGGTGGAAAAATAATATTGAGCTATATATGAAAAAACAATATGTACCTACCTATATCATTTATTTTCAGTCGCTTAGGACCTCTCTGAATTGAGCAGGATATACAAATGAATACGAGATTATACGATCATTACCAATTCAAATACCTAATACTTTACTTCCGTATTTTGAGAGCAAAATACAAGTTTTTGCGTTTACATACACGCAAAAACTGAAGTTTACCGCATTTTTTTATTGTATAGCCGTGTAAGTACCTACCATCAAAGTAAATATAGGTATAACTTAAGATTTTCGTAGTGTGAAGACCGTAACGACCTCTATGTATATTTCTACTTCTGTTGAAGTTTTATTGCCGAGAAGTCTGAGCAAAATAACTAAGTAGAGAGAACGGCAAAAATTAAATTTTAGGAGATTGACGTGAATTAAACTCGTACCGGTCCGGATCGCATAACCGACGGATGTCATAAATTAGCAAGTAGAGCCAGTAGTGGGTGCAAGACGTAGAACGATAGGCACACAACTTGACAGACTGACACGGAAGCTAAATGTGCCTACAAACGCCCACAGCGACCGTCCGCTTGCGTCAGAATCGAATCTCAGGCTAACTATTACTTCCTATTACACTGTACTAGTAGGGTTGCCACGAGATGACGTAGACTACAGCTGAGTACACACAATCAAGTATCGTGGTCAGGTATCTATCTACTGTCTTACATGTTTGGCAATTCATTATAGTAGTTTATCAGCAATATCGCTCCCTAACCGTTCAACTGGTTGAGATATGATTTTGGTTCCCCCATCTAACTTCAATCACTATGCCTACTGAGTTACTTCGTCGACTTTTGCAGAAAAGCTAGCTGGATGTTTTTTGCGTCCACTAGAATAGTTTAGTTTTTGTTAGGATTTACTTTGTCGAGTTATAAGGAAAAACTCAAGAATTATGAAAATACATAAGGAGCTAGCGAAGTGAGGTCTAGTAATTTTGCACAATCACGGATAGGTAGGTGCGTGATTTTTATCTTTTGACCAGAAAAAAAATTGATGGAGAAGCCGTTACTGTGTCGACTGAAAAGCTGAAGAATTTAATGCATGTAGAATGCAAGAGCGAGCGAGACGAGCTCAAAAATTTAAGCAGGGTTCCTGAGATACGTTTGGTTTTCTTTCAAGCCTTACAAAAATACAGAACCATTTATAGCTCATTTTACGGCACCTAAGAATGAAAAATAGGTATAGTATATATAACTAGAACGTATTGGTTTAGGAATCCATCTTTAAAATTTTCCAAAGAAAATATAATTTATACCTAGTTTACTAGCTGGTGCCCGCGACTTCGTCTGCGATCCAGGATGAAAGTAGCCTATTTCCAGCTCATGGTCTATCTGTGTGACAAATTTTATCCAAATCGTAACAAACAATCAAACTTACATTCGCATTTTAGTAAGAATTTTTGCACCCGATGCGCCCTCCATCGGTCACTCTCCGCACCCCAGGCGGGTGCGCCCGGCCATATGCGTCCCGCCAGCAATAATTAATTAAACTCGAAAGACAAACCTTTGATCCACGCAACTTAAACGGACCATTAAAGACTTAGAATTTAAAACCTTAAATTAAAATACTTAGAACTTAGACTTGTAGTTTTGATTTGCCTTTCCCATCAATTATCATCGAATAGACCTAAGTGACCTAATCTAATTAATTTAGTAGGTTTAGGTTCTTTATCTACCTCAATACACTCATTCGCCAGAGCTCTACATACCATAATATAGTGTGAAATACAACGTTTAATGCAACGAGCATCACTGTGTCCTGCAAGTCTGGAATATCTATTGTGATAGTACAAGTCCAGTTGTCAGACACTTCCCGGTTCAACGCTCGTCAATGAGATCGCATACCAAACTATGACTTAACGCCTACTGGCTGTGGAAGTGCTGTATCTAATTAGGTAGATTACGTGCACGGGAGATTCAGTTATGCCATGTAGGAAGTTTGTCTCTTTCAGCCATATTAACACAGATATTTCTGAATGTTGGTAAATCCTACTCTCGATAAGGAAGGGTGCTGGTATTGTTGCCACGATAACTCGAAGTATGATAATTTTACTTTACAAATAAAAACCCATTTTATATATTGAGGCTTGTTCCGCTTAATCACTTATGTTTGTTATCGTATTTCTTGGATTATATTGTTCCAATTAATAATCAACTTCTAGCTAGCATTTTGACGTCCACAGCTGGACAAGGGTCTCCAAATCGTTACACAACATTTGGACATACAAATTTAGAGCTTTTCAGACCCCTTGACGTTTTAAAAATCTTTTGTTTTTCGCCTACGTCCTAGTATCCTTCTCATATATCCTCTCTTACTAAATCACGCAAATACAGCTAAACGGATTTAGACGTTTGGTACACAGACCACCTGGATTAACATTAACACATGATACTTTTATCCCGGTACCCGGTACTACGTGAAGTACGTCCTCGTGGGATAATTTCCGACCTCCACGCTGGCTTAGTATACTAAGAAATTTTGATCAAAAGGCCTTTGTCCGTCAGTTGTGACAATTGACTAAGAGCCGGTATGATTGTTGACTAACGTTGCCTGAACTTTTCCTAATTTCCTCTATTCAATATGGGGAATGCTAGTCACACGTGAGTAACTATCGCCGAATTGAATCAATTATTTTTTTCACCTCCTCAATTTGTGCAAGTTAAATGATTTTGTTACGTATTCACCTTGAGTTTGTTCTGACAACCTCTGGCTTCCGGTATACACAGTCCCGTCTAGAGACACACTGTGGATTCAAATGACATAAATCAGTTTGTCGAAGAATCGTCTAGTCATTTGAACACACAGTACTTATTCTGTGTCAACAACACAAGTAATTTTCTGTGACGTAGTATTTGGTTCCTTTTGAGATCTTCTTCATTATACATAACAGGTTTTTTCCTAATAAAACACGATATAGTCTAATAAAAATGTGGGTATTTGCATAAAGTTATTTATGGACCTATTTAAGAACAACATTTTGGGTCGTTAATTTTTATTGATGGACTTGTGAGATATGGTCAAAATGTTTGTTACGATTTTGCGATGCCTACGACGAGCCGGATATGTGGAGTTTAATTTCATTTCCTTCAGTTGGATGAGGATGTTTCCCATTTCACATCTCTGAGCATATTATTCGGCATTGTTTACATACTTGAGCAGCTCATCAATGACATGGTGACGCGGAAACACGCTGGTACTTAGAGTGACATCGAGAGATTAGGTCAAGAACAACGAGCAATCATCATTTATCAGTTCAAATGATTACGACGGAAATACCGTTTAATGGTGGCACACAATTATGCACGATAACGCTTTTAATGTAATGAATTATTAGTATTCATCGTAAAAAGCTAACATTGTTCAATAATTACAATAACAATAAGAGGTGTTTGAGGTCGTGTCCTATCGTGATAACGTAATTTTACTATACACTGTCAGTCTATATAATTCCGTTTATCGGCAGCAAAGCATAACAAATTCCAATTACATCACATTATACAAGCGGACCCAAGTGCCACGTAATAGTTTGTAGATCGTGGAGAAAGCACGGCGGCCTTGGCAATGAAGCGCGCGCAGCCGGGCGCGTCGTCGCGCAACGACCGCTGCGCCTGCGCCGCCGCCACCGCCGCCACCGCGCGCGCCTGCCGCACCCGCCTGTGCTTATAATTGGCGCGAGTTTTCACGCATGCGCAACACTTTCGTTGTCAATGAACTTGGAAAGCGGGGATGCTCTGTCATTGTCATTAGATAGCTGGGAATGCACTCTCGCTGCTTTGCACGCGCTTCAATGGTTGCTGCTTGCACGCAAGTGACGCAAGCCACACAATCGCGGCTTCATTATAAAAAAACATCATCTAATTTATATTAATTTCACCTTCTTAATCATTGCAGAAAGTTTCTGAAACAATCACTAGTAGTTTAACGTCCACTGTTTTTTAAGATAGTATTTTCTGAAAGAGAAATGGGATAATATACCAACATCGACAGATGTATTATTTGCGGACTAGCTTCAAGTAGCTGAAAAATAATACAGGTACTAAACACATACCTTACACGTACCTACCACACCTAAAACATGTAGAATAAGTGCCTAAATAGCTCCTTAGAAGGTTAGTATTTATGTAAATTAATGTAAAAATGGGCATATTTCGACGAGCACCTTAGATCAAGAAAATAGATGTGACAAAAAAACAATCACGTTCTGGCCGAAACGTTGACATGCGGTGGTTTTTTGGTTATTTCCCTAACAGATTTCTAACGTATCTGTTGCGTGACTTAATTAGTCTGTAATAATAAGGCTTCGGGTGACGGGGTGCGGGATCGTCCCGGTGGGAAAATTGTAGGCGTTTGGACTCACTTGACGCTCCAACGACCACGAAAACTGCCTTGCTTGTATCCAGAGTAATAAAACATGGAGTAGTCTCGTTGAAAAGTTTTATGTTATGCATGTATGATTTTCGATATATTCGGTATACGCAGATCGCGCACAAATGATGTAACTACTTATCGTCTAGGCAACAAATGTAGATCTTATAGTTTTAGTACGCATTCTTATAGCGTATACATGGAGTCACGTCTACGCCACGATACGCGACGTCTGCACCATGCTACGCGACGCGTACGCAAAGCTACGCGGCGTGAACGCCATGCCACGTGATGTATATAAGCAGTGCATCGCGGCGTCTAAGCAGTGCTACGCGACGTCTACGGCGTGCTACGCGAGTCCTACGCTGTGCTACGCAAAGCCTACGCGGCTTCTTTGCAGATCATTCGCTATACCTACTAGATGAACGCCCGAAAAAGTATTCTCGAAGGCATACTAAACAACAACTGCTGGCAAAAAAAAAACTCTAGAAGGACAGAATGATAAGTGTCATTCTAGTTCAGCTAGTCACATAATAGATACCTGCATGACATATTATGATTAGCAGATTAGATTATGTAATCACTGCTCCTTTTTAAATCTCTACAGATTTTATCACGTTGACATTAATTTAACAAACTTTTTCCGTATATGACCGGAACTTTAGTAATATTATATTCAAAGTCTCCTCAATTTAGTATTAATTAATAGCACCGTCTTATTAGTCATTTGAATTTTGCATTTAAAGGAAATGCCTAACGTTTATTAAATCTTAGTAAATATTCAATAACTACTTCTTAAGGAAATAAATCCTTAAAATTATTATTAGTACTAAAGCGGCTCCACTGTTGTATTGTTTTAAATCACAGCACATAATAAGAAAGGCTTGGGGGAATCGCGCTCCATTGGCGCCGTCGTTACGCCGGCTCCTCCGACACGACTGCCATCTGACGGCTTAAGCTGACATTATTATTTTGTTACGTTATGGTAAATAAAAAGTGCAAGTCTTTATATTATTTCTATATAAAGGTAATGAGGAGCAGTAATAAATTATTTATCTTCGCCACTATCGTAGATTTCGCCCATATATTATTAAACGATTAAACGCATGCAAACCAAAGAAATATGAACTACTGCTAACTTAAACTAAAGTCATCTGTGTTCAGAAACAGTTCCACCTACGTGATCATTTCGGAACAGTTGGACCCAAGTTGTTGTTGTGTTGTTAATTACCACTTTCTTGCTCGAACACACGGATAGCCCCAAAATCTTTTACCAAAGTAGGTCAATCAACAGCATTTAAAACATTCACAATATGACAAATTAATGAACCACATCTTGTCGATAGCTTCAATACTCCACTGGTTCATTGAAAGAAATCTACTATACTTACCTCTATTGAACGTTTCATTTGAGTAAAAAAATCTGGAACTCAAAGTTTCCCTTAATTGAAATTGGCGTCCCCCAAGGTTCGATCTTGGGACCCGAACTTAATATTCCATGTAAACTATAATTGCTGCCAAATTAAGTAGCTTCATCATGTTGGTATTATTGACATAATTATGATGTTTGATACTCCGCTAAAAATTACGATTACATCTCTGGAACAAGTTTTTTTAGAAAAATCTATAAAGTACCTACGTCAAAACTGAGACGTGTTTATCCTCGGACCACCACTCCATGTTGGTTCGCAACAAACAAAGGATCAGTATAACAAAGGATGATAAGTGAAGAGGTACAAAGCTACAAATATTATACAAACGACACGTCAGAACAGAATAGGAAAGTATTTTTTACATGAGTGTAAAAGTACTACATTGCAAAATTATAAATTAATGTAGGTAGTTGGTCAACACTGGTCAACACGCTTAAAATGTCATACCTACCTTATACCACACACAAAACATCCTCTCAAATAAAGTTCGTTCGCAACCAGCAATAAAAAACAAAAAGCTAATGGAAATATCCAACATAAGGTATAGCTATTGAAACAGTATTAAGTATTCAAACAACTTAAAAACAACATACTTACGGAAATCTTTTGGTGGAAGTTCTTAAAAATGACAGGAGTAACATTCAATTCGACTCTGTATACTAAGTGCAGGCTTTTCACTTGAAACGGTATACGATACTATACTTACTATATAATTTAGATTGTGGAGGGTGAGGAACGCGAATATCGTAGGCTCACGGAGGCTCGGCGGTAAAGGAAGTGAACGGGCGTGACCTTGACATTTCCCTCGTCGCGAATGTTGTTATAGCCGTCCGCCACGCTAGGAAGTAGGAACACGGTACTGACTCCCACGGTACAGAAGTTCCAAGCATTACTCATACATCTAACTTTTCTGTAATTGTTTATGATTTACATATTGAATTGCAAATGAAAGGAAAACAGGACAACAGAGCTTCTTATTGGAAATTACATAGACTGTAGTGAGGGAAATGATAGCGCTGCTACTTTACCCTCTTTAAGCTCAACAAGTTGTTGCCATGGTTACTAATTGGCATCACGCGATATACCTACGTACGGAGACTGTATTCTCCTTAAAAAAAAGAGAGCGTCTAGGGGTAATAATGAATGAAGAATGGGTATATCTGAATCAAACAGGTGTTTGATGTAACATCGCAATAGCTCCAAAAATATATCATTAAACCAATAAAGAACACGCTCCAGGCGAGGCTGTAAATAGAATAATCAAACAAAGCTCCCGATGTCTCAATGAGCAAACAAAAAGTCAATAAGATGTCTTTGAGCAGTCCCTTAGAAAGTGCATTCAAGCGCAGAGCGTACAATGTGCCCGTAGACCAAAACCACTTCAATCATGAAACTCCGGGGAAATAAAACGTGTACAAAATGTGATGACGCTCAAAAAACCCTTTATGCCTCACCACTCAGCAGCCAGTTATTGAGAAGATTGAATTTGTAAGCCACACAGTCCATGTCCAATTAAGATGAAAGTTAGTCGTTGGTCGCTCGACATTTTTAATTGCTGGCATGGCATCATAGGTAAGTATAGATTATATTATCAGTCAACTGTGATTAATAATTTAAGCAGGTATTACAAGATATGTTACAGAATCTATAGCTACAATTAGAAATCTAATAAAATTAAACTTAGTACTACCTATTTACTTAAGTACATATGTATTTTAAGAAGTTGTCGCTTGATTAGTAGAGGTATATACCTAGTTACTTGTATTTTGTATGTATTCTGGGCTGACACAGCAACTGCTAATTTGTTAGCGTCCATCACCGTTCAGTCATTTACAAAAGTGTTGGCAACGGAAAATACTGGCAAACACACGCTAGAGGTTTATAATCTATCTGTGTGTCAAATTTAATCCAAATCCGTGCGGCCGTTTTTGCGTAATTCAGTAATAAACATCCTAACATACAAACTTTCACGTATAAAATTGGTATTTATTCGTAGGATTTACACATTATTCTCATTAATGAACTTCAGTGTTGATAGGAAGTATGGATGGTTGATCGTATTTGTAATACCTACCTACTTACTGCTAACGTAATATTTGATACCTTGCATAACAATAGGAACTGTTTGTAACTTATCATATTTCTCAACACTGACTAGAATAATTAAACGAGTTTTGTTGTTATTTTAAAGTACATCCCATACCTGTCATTATGATATGATTTATTGAGCGAATTAGTCGGGTTGACATAATTCATCATACTTAGGTACCTAAATTATTCATCATTCTGTTTCGTAGGCTCGGAAATAAATTCTTTGTCAGTTATCGTGTTTAGGCACTTCTCAATGTGAACTAATCTGATCATTTGCTTCCTAATCTTGCTGAATAATTGAAATATATTGAATAAGCATGATATTATATTTATTGATTCGATGAGTAAGTAGTATTATCGTATACGTCCAATAAAATAATAAGGTATAAAAATCATCATCGTGTCGTATTATATCTTCTCCCTAAAGGTGCATCCACATCTAAGTTACTTTTTGTGGAGCAACGTTTACAATTAGTGTTACTTGAGAACAACGGATAACAAAAACTTATAGTAAAAGCCGCAAAAGTTATAGAAAGTTACTAAATGTTATCATGTTGCAAAAGTTGCTTTACAAAAAGTACTACAGTGTGGAAGCACCTTTAAACATTACCTCAAATGAAGCTCGGAAAGTACAAATATTACATTTTTAACGCCGGTGGCGCCCTCTTGTGATAAGTAGAGAAAAAACTTGTTAAAGTTTGCTACTAAACTGCGACAGATGTCAGTATTATCAAAAAAATATAGTATATGTTTTTTTTAAGACCTAAAGTTTTTATGGGTACATAAGATAAATTCTGACTTATTGCTATTCTATCCACCTATACTAGTAGTCGATCTTTCCGGCAATAACGGTATACGGCGATGGTCACTGTGTTGGTCACACAAACAAAACTAAACATTTAGAAATGGTCTTAGAGAAAAGCCGTAAAAAGGTGGGCTAAAGACTTCTATACCTACCTAAAAATGTATAGGATAGTGAAGGATACCTATAAGGCGCAGAATGATGCAAAATAGACCCTGGCTCAAGGTAGGTGCGTTCATGGGTTAGCGACAATGGGTGAGGTGACGATGGTGCTACTCATCGTCTGCCTAACCTTTTTCCCAACTATGTGTGGGTCGGCTTCCAGTCAAACCGCAACTGGATACCATTATTTTACATGGAGTGACTGTCTGGCTGGTTTGAAAGATGGTGCTACTAATGATTTAATTTCGTGTCATGCCGAAGAAGGTACCTATAGGTGCGCTTACACGAGCAACTAAAATTGCTCCATCCTGGTCAATTCCAAAAACTATGACGTCACCACTACATCCAGCAATTTAGGGCAAAGGCCACATGTAGCAACCTGTTGCCAGAGATACGGCCACACAATATCACGGAATAAAGAAAAGTAGCACAACATCATGCAATATGCAGCAACTTAAAAAACTAGGCAATACGCCCTGCCCCCGCCGCCTCCGCCGCCGCACGATGGGCTGAAAATGAAGCTTACTTAGCGTCGCTGAAAAATCGAGAACCTAATTTTGAAAAAACAAACTTGCCAGTATATTCCTTTATTGATTAGCAACATACTATGTGGTAAAACGTTTTTGTTAAAGCTATTATTTAATAAGTTATTTGCGATTTCTTTTTTTTTTGTAAGGAGCTGAATAGTTTTTCTTAAAATATAACTTTCCGTATGATAAAATGCATCATTTAAGCTATATTGTAGCTAAATCCTGAATTTCGGGCACTCTCGGAACACTGACATTTTTAACGTTAAAAATAAAAAAGTAATCTAGCACGTCATATAAAAGTTACTAAATGCAATGTTAAGTCCTTTCTTCCAACCCACGTAACGAGGTGAAGAACTACGCGCGTTTTTTTTTAGTGGTGTCCCCAGGAGGCATAATCCACCATGACGTGCTAGAATATTTTTGTTTTTTATTTTTAACGTTAAAAATGTCAATGTGCTGAGGGTTTCCGAGATTCAGGCTTTATTGAAAATATAACATAATATGTGACGCATTTTATCATACGGAAAGTTATATTTTAAGAAAACTTAAGAATAAGGATTAAAATCAATAAAACTGTTCAGCTCCATACAAAAAAAAGAAATTGCAAATAACTTATTAAATAATAGCTTTATCAAAAAATGTTTCACTACATAAAATATTGCTAAACAGTAAAAAAATACGCTAGCATGTTTGTTTTTCAAAATTAGGTACTTGATTTTTGAGCGTCTATTGAGCTTCATTTTCAGCCCACCGTACGCCAGTCGGTTCCTCTCGCAAAAACAAGACGTAGTTATACGTACAAATGAGATAGAAAAAAATTGACAAAAAAAAAACCAAACCGATTTTATATTCGGCAACTCATTAAATATATGGAGCAATAAAAGCAATATTCCCGAAACATATCCGCAATTTCTTGTTGTTGCTCCAGATTGCTTCACTTAATTAATCCAGATTGATCCATTAGTGCTCCCGAGCAATAATTGCTCAGAAAATTGCCCGTGTAAGAGCACCTTTAATACTACTGTGAATTGATTTCCTATACGAAACAATAGCAAATTTTCCTAAACAAAAATTCTCGTAAGAAGCAACTGACTTGACCAACGTTCACACATGTGTGAATAATAATAATTATTATAATTTCAATAATTACATTTCCAAGAAAATACCCAACTATGTATATGTGACCGGAAGCAATTACGACAACATTCCAGGTATCAATAGCTATAAACTGATTTTCACATGCCGTCTACGTGATGATACGTAGGTGTAATGTTACTGTGTACACATAAGTAATAAATTTACTTCAGTATGTGCCCGCTTTGACCGCCAAATATCGTCATTTGTATTCAACATAGGACCCTCGAGTGCGTATCGAAGCCACTACTTGAGTTTACCTCCATGAGCGGGTTTTTCAAACTTCCCTAGGGTTTATAACAATAATCATATTCTGGGTGCTCATACATTCTACATAAAATATTATAAACTTTAAAGTTTGTGAG